>CP106724.1:21614822-23003099 GCA_025506655.1 Gossypium rotundifolium
TATATAGCAAATCATTTTGGTATAATGGCATGTATAAGTTAATTTGGCCTTAATTGGCTTGATAATGATGTTTTGTATCCTAGCCATTGGAATGGCTAGTAATGGTCTATTTTGGTATTATGAAGTAGATTATTATGGTAATCATACATGTGATTTAAGTGAATGTGATAAAGATGCTAATGCCTAGATTAAATCAAGGTAAGAATATAAACATGTATGCCATGTTGGATGATGGAAATTGCTTAATTTAAATGCTTGAATTGGTTGGTACTTGGATGAAAGCATTAGTGCAGGTCATTGGTGTGATTTTGGGTGAGAAATGAAGCTAGAAATGGCTTTATTTCATCCACATGGCTAGACATACGAGTGTGTGTCTTGATCGTGTGTGACAAACGGCCTGGTACATGGGTGTGTGGTTAGGCCGTGTGTCCCCTACACCTAAATTTTGAGAAACAGAATGCTCAGAATTGAGTACATGGGCAAAGACACGGTGTGTGTCATCCCTAAAATGGGCCTATGCATGCTTAATTATCTGACATGTCTTATGTGTTATGAATGTATGGTGAACATTTTTGGAACATGGGCATGTGTGTTTTAGAAATGTTAAAAGAGGAAAGTGAACTTGGAAACTTGGAAATGTGAAATGTTTTAGAAATTCTCCATAAGTCCACCATTGCGAATCCCCTAGTGACTATTTTCCCTCTCTTTCTTTTGATAAATCGACAACACAGATAACCTTTAGCCGATTTCTTGTTAAGTTCCAAAAGCAAATCAAGATCCTTCTAGCCTACATAGCGAATATTGCTAAAGGTTCAAGCAAGAATTGCCGATCTCTAAAGTAAGGAGATCTTTTGGGATTTACTAAGTGTCGACTACAAGGAAGGAGAAATTCTTTTCCCGAAGGTACACCATAGGCCGCGTGTTCCCTAGTTATTCTGTGAGTTTTGGGATTTAAAATCCACAAGGTAAGTATCAATAGCATTCTACCAAGGCCATGTTGAGTAAATAGATGTGTTTCATTAATATTTAAAAGCGAAACTAATCTATTCAAGTAATCTAGTGATTGCCGATTTCAAAAAGAAGGATACAAAGTTTCGGCATTTGATTAGACATCAATCGACAGACAAGGTAAGGATTTAAGTGTACTAATCCTACTAGGATTTGGATTTATGGCGAATGGCTCTTTACTAAGTATTAAATGATTGATTAAATGTAGAGATTTAAGAATTAAGGGATTAGATCAAGCTTTTGGGATTTCAAATAATTTGTTAAGCGAATCGGTGTGTACCCACACTACTTTTTAATAAGATTTATGGTAATAATTAATATGTGCATGTTTATAAGAATGTGAATATGGCTAAGATACCATGCTATGGTACAAAGTACTGTGTACATTTCCTACTCCTACTAGGATTATGTTAAATATCATTACGACACATATGACATTATAAGAATGTGAAATAAGAATTTGGCATGTTAATGCATGATATGTATGATATGGGGCATATGGGTTATATGAAAGGGGAAGTGAATGTGGTGACCTAAGACCACGATAATCGAATGTGGTGACCTAAGACCACGATATCGAATGTGGTGTCCTAAGACCACGATATCCGAATGTGGTGACCTAAGACCACGAATTTTATAAGAGGCGGTCGAAGATCTCATTATATGAATATGCATGTAATATGTGAACACCTAATTTTAAATTTTAAAGAATTTAATTAACCACCGGGCCATGCAAAGAAGAAATTCATTTTATTTGGACTATTTTATTTTATGTACTTTGGTTTTAATAGCACACTTTACTTTACTTTTATTTATTAAGCTTATAAACTTTTATTAATTAAAGGCGTGTCACCTAAAGTAAAGGATGGCTTGTGTTGACAACTCGTTCTTTCAGAGTTACAAAAGAATTTGATTGAACACGGATCCGGTCAAGGCTGTAGTATGGGCGTGTCCTAAGATCACACACGGCCTAGCACAGGCGTGTGAGCCCTACAACTTGGAAAATTTTTGTAATTCGCGAAAAATTCTTAGAGTTTTCGATTAAGTCCCGACTCGATTCTAATGCTTGTATTGGGCCTCGAGGGTACATTTAAGGGACGATATTAATAATCTCAGTTAATGAATAGTAATTTACATGAACTATCTAAAATTATTCTAAAAACCCTAGTAACGCTCCGTAACCTTGTTCCGGCGATGGATACAAGTTAGGGGTGTTACAAAACGACGCTAAAGGTACAATAACAATAGCGGCGTTTTTCCCATAAATGCCACAAAAGGTAAAGCAATAGCGGCGTTTTTCTCATAAACGCATCTAAAGGTAAAGCAATAGCGGCGTTTTGCCCATAAACGCCGAAATATTTTTTAATTTTTATTAAAACAACACCGTTCTGATAGTTGACCCCCCAACCCTTATTCCCTCAAATCGTTTTCCCTAAATCCCTAACTTAGTTTTTTCTTCCCATCGTCTGTTGCTGGTCGTCTGTCTGATCATCCATCTGCTGCATCGCCGTCGACAGTGCATTTGCCATCGATCTCCATCTCCTTCATCGACATTGCTCCATCCATCGTTGCTCGACAATCCTCTGCTCGTCTTACTTTTGTTTCAAAGCTTAACAGTCCTCTACTCTGTCCATCGTTGCTCGATCCGTTTGAGTTTCAACAAATCAGGTCAGCTCGTGTGTTGACCTTATTTGGAGGTTTAGAAATTGAAACATGGTTATAGATCTCCTCTTCCATCTAATTAGTTCTATGCTTTGATGATACATACTGCTACAAATTAGCTTCTTGCAATTTAAATAACATGAGTTAATATATATTAATGTCAATTTGTCTTATCATTTATTTATTATGTTTTTTTTATTGAAACAGTGAATTGGATCCCTCCAAAAGAAGTATTCGATAGGCTCATTTGAATTGCTTAATCAAACAACTCCATTTTAAGCTCTCCTTAATTGCATTTGTAAGTACCTCTTATTACTTACGTGTTTTAATTTAATTGAATTAAAATTTAACATTTCTTGTTTATTTGATTTGGTTGTGGTAAATTTATTACTTATATGTTTTAATTAGAAATAGAGAATTAGAAAACAACCTAATTAGATACTTGATATATATTATCTATTTTAGTACAATGACTTGATTTAAATCTATTTAGAGCACTTAAGTAACCATAGTTTATTGTCAACTTTAGATTTCAAGAACTATGAAATAGATAAGAGTTGGATGGATTTGTCAATGGTAAGCAACGACTATCGAAGTGAAGTACAAACTTTTCTAAATTTTTCATTTCAAAATGCAAGCCAAGAGAATATGATTCTTTGCCCATGTAAAAAGTGTGGCAACATCAATTGGCATTTTCGTGAAGTTGTCTACGAACATCTAATTGTTGATGGCTTTATTCGGGGGTATAAAAAATGGATTTTCCATGGAGAGTGTACACCCCGTAGAACCTCTTCAAGGATTAATTCGACTTTTCCTCATAGTGCTCACCATCAGTCTGTTAAAAAAGATGATATGGAAGGTATGCTGCGGGATGCATTTAATATGCATAGTCATGGTTTGCAATCGTTTCCACCTGAAATTACATCCGATGATTGTGATATTGGTGGAAATGTTTTTACCAAAACGGGAAGAAGTGCACCTGATCAAGAGCCAAATGGAGAAGCGGTGAAGTTCTATAAGTTAGTTAATGAAATGAATGAAGAACTTTATGAGGGATCAAAATTTTCAAAACTATCATTCTGCATTCATCCTTTTCACTTAAAATGTTTGGAAGGGTGGACTAGAAACTCTTTTATACTACTATTAGAGTTTTTGAGAGATATGTTTCCGTTTGCAAAAATCCTTCATTCATGCAAAGATATGAAGAAACTGAGAAAGGATTTAGGCCTTAGGTACAACAAAATTCATAGTCGCCCAAATGATTGCATGTTGTATTGGGGTGATCGAAAAACCAACAATCTTGTCATGTTTGCGGTAAATCTCATTGGATGAATAGGTATGCAGAAGATGTGAATGAGGATAAAGGTGAGGCACAATCAAGAAAGAAGCCAGTAATATTTTACTATATTTTCCACTAATACCAATGCTTCAAAGGCTTTTCATGCTTCAAAGACAGCCGAGTCTATGAGGTGGCATCATGATGAACGAACCGGTGATGGATTATTAAGGCATCCTGCGGATTCTTTAGCTTGGAAATCATTTGACAAGAAATTTCCAAGCTTTGCAAGCGATCCTCAAAATGTGAGGCTTGGGCTAGCATCTGATGGATTTAATCCTTTTAAAATCATGAGTACTTTGTACAGTACTTGGCCTATAGTGCATGTTCGTTACAATTTGCCTCCGTGGATTTGCATGAAACAATCTTCTTTTATCTTATCTATGATTATTCCTCTAGAGAAAGGTATGATGAAAACAAGCAGAACCAGCAGCAGAGGCAACAAGAAAATATGACGAACTCCAGCTACAGCTTCAAAATATGATGAAGATATTTCAGTAGAATCAATCGTAGAATCTGCCATCTTAGACTTTTGTTTTCTTATTGTGAGAATATTTAACAATATAACTTTTGAATATATTTTGTTATTTCAGTTATTAATTTAGATCATATACATATTTCTTTCGTGATAATATCATTTAGATTTGAAGTTTGTTGTTTGATTTTAAGTTACAGAAAAATATGTTGAAAATTCGGGTTCTATATGAAATAAAATGAGTTGGTAAAATCTATTAATGTTAATGCCATTTTCCCACAAACGCCGCTATAAAACATGATCTTTAGAGGCGCTTTTACTACAAACGCCACTAAAGAACATGATCTTTTGTGACGCTTCTAGCTACAAACGCCACAACATGCTCGACTCTCTTGCGGCGTTTTTCCACATAAATGCCGTAAATTTTAGCGGCACTATCTAGAACGACGTTTTTTGTGGCACTTATAAACGCCGCCATAGGGCCAAAAAAACGCCGCTAAAAACCTGCTTTTCTATAGTGAGAAATGAATTTACAATTATTTAGGATGAGTTTGGATGAGTGGTGGGGTATGGTGTGGTGCGTTAAATTTACTTTTTGTCTTACACTACAGTATTTAATCTTACCGCCACCGCTATTTTTATACTAATTGCAGGTAAACGCACCGCCAATCCAAACTCACCCTTAATCTTGTTAAACCAAATTTAAAATTTCCATTATCACCATTTCAAAATAATTAAGAAATGGTATACAATACCATTAGGCTATACTCAATTAAGAGATGCGGTGGAGTAAAGTGTAGGAATGGGTTTAGGGTTCTAAAGCTCAAGTGACAAACTAGACCTAGAAATCGAAGATTGAACTCAAACATGAGTTGGCGAAATTGTAGAATTGAGCTAATCTAGATTAAAACGGGTAAAATTATTATGGAAGTCATTTTATTAAGATTTAAATTATATTTTATTTTTATTAAAAATTATATTGTATTTCTATTAAAATTTTATCCATTTATACTATTAAAAATGTTGTGACTAATGGAATAAACAAACATACAAGGACCAATTTTTAATAGTAGAAATTAATAGAATTTTAACAAAATGATCGATTGCTATTTAACATATATGGATTAATTTGTCCATTTTTAAATAGAGAGAATAAAATCCAATCTAACTTCCAATATAAGGGACTCCATGGTACTTTCTTGATTAAAATGAATTAATATAAAAGATAAAACTTGAGTTAATTATTGAACACAATTTAAGTCAATCTAAAGCTAATTAAAACAACAATAGGTAATTAACAAAAGATTATGGCAAAAGGCTTAATTTTCTTTTTAATATTCTCCACATTTATCTTACATTATATGTTCAGAATTTATAACTATTCCTCTCAACAATGTTGTCTTCAATATTCAAATTTAAGTTCTTTCTCTAGAAGTGTAATGCATTTTATCATTGCATTCAATACTTTTTGGACAAAAGGCTCAATTTTAATTTAACTAAAATACATGTTATTAAGTAAGCTTTGGTTGTAGGGTTTAAGGTTGGCAACGATATAATTATAGCATCAATAGAACATTAGGACACGTTGACATTTGACTTTGCATGACATATCTGGGGTGATTTTATCGTTGCCAAACATGAATGGGAGTAATAAAATATGAAAAATAGAACACAGATAGAATGAGGTGGGAAAATATAGAGGTGAAAGCAACCATTTTAGCCCTTTGAATAAAATGATATAATTATATTTGTAAAGGTAAATTACACCAACATTCATTCAACTTTAGGATAGCTGGCAAAACAGTCACTCAGGTTTCAATTTAATCACTCAACTTTTAAAAAATAACAAAACAGTCCTTTTAACCATTTTCCATTACATACGTAACGAAAAAGTGAAATGGCATGTAACGGTAGGCTAGTTGTCATTTAAACAACCACATTTAAGAAGTTTGGGTAGTAGAAGAACAAGAGAATAAGAAGAATAAGAGAAGAAATGGAAAAGAAAAAGAGAAAATGGAAGGAGCTTCGTATCAGCGATTGGCAAGGGTCAAAATTCAAAAACTCAAAGACGACTACGTTTCCACGACACTGACGCCTCCATGGACGAAGCCCTCTGCCGCATCATGATCGTCAAGGTTCCCACCATAGCCATCTTGATGCAGCTGTTAAAACCATTGAACCTGGAGCTGTTTTTACAAGAGAAAGCCATAAGTGCTTTGCATTTGAATCCTTTGTGTGTAAAACAATGTTGGAAGGCTTCGACTCCCCTAACTTTGGGGTCGCAAAAGATTTTGAATCAAAAAGACTTGACCCCGAGTAGCACTTCAACATATTCAAGACCTTGAAATTTACACACCCTAAATCATTTTTAGCTTAAAACCCAAGCTCTTTTTTAGCCATATTCACCAGAATCAAGTACCTCAACCTTGTCAATGCTAAAATAGAGTGTTCCTTTTTCGGGAACTTGAGCTAAAGGAAGCTAGTTACCTCCAGTGGGTTCTTGAATATAGAGTTTTTCACAGCTTTTGCAGAGATGTCTAGGCGGTTTTGGCTCTTGCATTGCTTGGGATTTTCAGTGCATGAATAAGTTTCAATCTTTCAGGTAAAAAAAGACTGTAGCTTATCGAATATTTACATGGAAAATGTGACTGAAGAATCAATTTTATCCGGCGGAATCAATGATGGCAATGTTGACGTTAGGGTCAATTTCACGGTGGTTCCAAGATTTAAGATTGGTGCAACTGTGATACAAAGTCAAGTTTATTTTCTCCGGTGATTACTCCTCCGGTCAGTCGATGGACGATGAACTTGTCTTTGATGACAGAAGAGTTAACTTCGATTTCGACAAGGTCGATGGCTATGGTGGGAACCTCGGTGATCATGATGCGACGGAGGGCATTGGCCATAAAGGCGTCGGTGTTGTGGAAGCATAGTCATTTTTGAGTTCCCATATTTTGACCCTTGGGAATCGCTGGTACGAAGCTCCTTCATTTTCGATTCTTCTTCTCCTCTTCTTCTTTTCTTCCTCTTCTCCATTTCTTCTCCTATCCTTATTTTTACCCAAACCAATCATCTTTTTTTTCTTTTTGACCCTTTGACTACTTATCCAATGTGGCAAGTTAACTGGCCACATCAGCTATCCCGTTAAGCCTATGACAGAAAATGATAATGAGTGACTAATTTGTCAATTTTAAAATGATAATGAGTGACTAATTTGTCAATTTTTAATAACATTAGTGACTATTTTGTTATTTTTTAAAAATTGAGTGACTAAATTGAAACTTGAGTGACTATTTTATTAGCTACTCCAAAATTAAGTGACTATTGATGTAATTTACCCTATTTACAATTTTAAAATTAATAATTCAATTTAAAAAATTCAACATATAATTTCCAACTTTTATCCTCAAAATTTATATTTCTATCCTAATAGTTAACAAGCTTTGGCTCTAAGATTGAATTATATTTTTCCCACCCTTAAACATATAATATCCCTAGATTGTAAGACTTGTCTTGAAATTAACTTTAGTTTTGGTTGGGCAGAAACATTTTCCCTCTCGTTTTGCTCTCCTTTGTAGCTGCTGGTTCCGGTGACTTCTCTGACCATGAGGGTAGGGGTTCAATAGATCTCCCTCTCCTCTTCATAACTGTACGTTTGGCTGTCCCGTTTGGTCCCTCGACCCCCTTGTTATCGGTCGACTAAGTTTTGGAGCTTGTGCTGCATTTTCTCCAGCAACCTTTTATATATCTTCTGCTTCCGTGTTTCGTCCAGGTAGAAGAAAGACGTCAACGGTGGTTTCAAGTTCAAGAGACCGCCCTTAGCCGTGTTCTACATTTCAGGTAGAAGAAAGATATCGTCTGTATGCCGGTTTCCGGCCATTATACTAGTAAGACGAGGTCTGTTTCGGATTAATATTTTTCCGTCCTTTGTCTTGGATGGAGGTTTCCTCGAGTCTTGGGGACTCGTTTTCTAAGTCTTTCTCAACTATGTTGTCTGTCTAATGGTGTGTGATTTTGAGTTTGTTTTTCTTGAGCTTAATGTTACTTTTTACCAGTGATAGAAGGGGACTAATAAGGTAGGCGGGATCAAATGACACGTATAAAATCATATTTATCCATGTCTTTCTTCAATTAACATAAAATGATTGTGCACTCAAAGGCCGAAACAAAAAGCCCATTAACTTTTAACCAAACTACACATGTCAGTAAATATGAACCACTGTTGAAATGATTTTAGTTTATAATAATTACACTAGTATTAAATAAAATAGCAATAAGAAATTTTATTTAGATTTAATTAATAATAATAATAAAAAGAACCCAGGAACATTAGCAAAAGACAACACCAACCAATTTAGGCCAACCCGACCCACATAAAGCCCACAAAAATTGTTGATCACAAATAGAGCCTATGGGATAATTTTAACCTATTAGTTGACCTATTGATACAAGTACTCAACGAGGGGGGAAATAAGAAATAGCATGTGAATTCACTTAAATGGACAGCGAATCGGAAAAGTAAGGGAGTGAGATGGAAAAATTTGTGAAAACAAAGGAAGCAGAGTGTTAAGATTGTTTATGGTTAAAGATGAGAAAAAAATCAGTTCTTCATTGTTTTTTTGGGTTCTTATAAAAGGAACGTCTCTTGTCCAGTTCTGTATTTATGCCATCATATTGTTGTATAGCAAGTTAGCTTTTTTTACAATTTATTCTTTTTTTTTCTTTTGTTCATTATAAATAATTAAAATAAAAACAAACAATATTTTATGTATTAAATTTATTAATTTTAAATTTTACAATTAATTATAAATTATTTATTTTAATTAGATAAATAAATACATAAAACAATATATATATATACTAATTTAAAATAATTTTAGTAAAATTTAATTAAAATATATTCATTTATATTAGTTTACTCTTTTACTATATACGAATAAAATAATCATGTAAAACATAAATTATTTACGGAATGTAAAATTTTATTTGCCTTATTTAATTTAGTATTTCAATTAATATAAAATATTATATATTTTCTTTATATTTATTTATAAACAGACAAAAGTGATAACAAATATAAGAATTAAAAATGTATGTTTTAAGTACTTCTATGAGCCACTAAAATTTATCGTTATGGTCTTTAGTTTAAAGGACAAAAAGTTACCAGGAGATAGATAATAAAAAAATAGAAGAAAGAGCAATTTTTTAAATAAATATAAAATAGTTTAATATTTTATAAATTATTTATAAAATATGATTTCTAATAGATGTAAAAGAAAAAATTAAGAATATTTTATTAAACTAATATGATTAAATAATATTATATTTTAAGTGTAGAATAAATTATTTTATTTTAATTTTTGTTATATAAAAAAGAAAGAATAACAAAAAGAAAAATATAAAAGAAAAGTTTGAAAATAGACATGTGTTGCCCTCAGATGGCGACACACGTCAAATAGAAAAGTTTTGGAAATGGTCGATGGAAGGATCTACTACTGCGGATAGTTTGGGGATCAATTAGATTATTTTAGTTTGGATATTTTCAGTGTAATTAACCTAAATAAAAATGAACTTTTACACAAAACTTAAGTTTTGTTTGATAAAGTGAAAAAAATAAATGTTAAAACTAAAATTTTCAATATATTAAAAAATTATTTGGTACATTAATTAAAATTAAGTATTGAACCTAAATATGGTGGTTGATAAAAGTAATTTGATTTTTTAAAATTATTTATTTCTTAAATATAATATAATATTTTTGCATTGTTTTAGACAAAACTTAAATATAATAATTTTGGATATTTTATTTAAAAAGGAAAAAATAAAATCTATTTCAAAAATCTATTTTTAAATAAAATTAATTTAACATTTTCAAATAAATAGCTATTTACCTATTCACTACACCAAAACAGACTTTTAGCGACATTTTTTTGGGCTTTTAGCGCTTTTAAGCGCCACTAATAGTATTCTATGCTTTCGAAAGCGCCATAAAAAACCGCTAAAGAAAGCGCCATAAAATTTAGTGGCGTTTGTTGTGAAAAAACGCTAAAAGTAAAGACTTTTAGTGGCGCTTTTATAAAAAAACGCATAAAAGATATGGGCTTTTAGCGGCACTTCAAAAAAAACGCCGCAAAAGATATTGGCTTTTAGCGGCGCTTAAAAAAAATGCCGCAAAAGATATGGGCTTTTCACGCTTTTCAGAAAACGCCGCTAAAGGTAGGGCTTTTAGCGACGCTTTTCAGAAAACTCCGCTAAAGGTAGGAAAACTCCGCTAGCTGCCTTTAAAAACGCCGCTAAAGGTAGGGGCTTGTAGCGACGCTTTTTAAAAAAACGCCGCTAAAGGTAGGGGCTTTTAGCGGCGCTTTTCAAAAAAACGCCGCTAAAGGTAGGGGCTTTTAGCGGCGCTTTTCAAAAAAACGCCGCTAAAGAACATGACTTTTAGCTGCGCTTTTCAAAAACGCCGCTAAAGAACATGACTTTTAGCGACGCTTTTTAAAAAACGCCGCTAAAGAACACGACTTTTAGCGGCGCTTTTCACAAAAATGCCGTTAAAAGTCATGAAAATTTAAAAAAATTAAAATATTATAAAAAGAATAAAATTAAAATATTAAAATATTAAAATATTAGAAAAATATTTAAGAAAAAATAATAAAATTAAACATTTTTCAACCCATAACATTTAAACCAAAAAAAGGAAATCGATAGCAAACAATATTCAACAAGAATTTTAAAAAAAGAAGCAAGGATGGATTTCTTCAACTCTTCATATCACTTTAGGAAATCACTTGAACCTGTATCTGAACCCTTTTCATCCTCGGACTCCTCACCAAGGATGGATTTCTTCAACTCTTCATATCACTTTTCATTCTCCAAGTATTGAGGATCTGATTTAAAAATGTCTACAAGGATAAATAAATGCATTCATGATGCATGCCAGAAGGAATTAACCAAACAAGTAGAGTTCAATAAAATATAACTAACAAAAATGTAGTTGGAGGCATCTTGAAACATACCGTTGGTTATTTTGGATCAATCTCAACTTGAAGAGATATGAGTTAATTGGTCATCTTCCTCAACAAGGTCTAGTTCGACTAACAGAGGATATCCCTACAAATGTATAAATGGCAAATAGAATTATAAATTGTTCTTTTGTAATAGTGAGAAGTTCCAAAGTAATAATCTCATGGGTGACTTGTTTGGTTTACAAGATGAGCTATAAATTTAGCAAAGACTAATAATTGAGGTCGACGGACAAAAGAAATAGTCCTTGTCATTTCCTAACCTTGTCATTTCGCTTTTATGCTCTTTTCACCGTAAAATAATCCTTCTCAACAATAAATCCCCACTTGAAACTTGGTATTAACAATGACCACCAATGCAAATGAAAACATCGTTGAAACTTGGGGATGCCATCTAAGATTTCATACAAGAACGACAAAATAGACCCTTCCTCGAATAAGATAGGCAATAAGAATATCCGATCGTTTCTTCTATATATAAAGCCGCAAGTCTAAGTATGAATTATTCTCCAAATGGCTTAGAATATTTTAAAACAACACAAGGCAAAGTCCAATGCTCTAGTTATAAATGGAAATCTTTTAATATAAGCTTTCTCTATTCTTTTCGTTCTCTTTCTCCGTCGAAATTTTAAAACTTAATTGATTTCATCAAAAAATTAAAGTTCGTACTTATCCCTAAGATTTAAAAATGAAAGGTTAAAAGGATAGGCACTAAAGTACTAAAAACATACAAATCCAAGACGCAAAATTTCTGCTTCTTTGTCACCATGCCAGTGACTCAAACCTGACAAAAGAAAATGTAAAGAAACAAAATAAATCAATGAACTTACAGAAAAAAAAAAACAACTTGGCTAAGATCAAACATTCTTTAACTAAAGTTCAATTACTTTATTGTTTGTGAACCGAAAAGAACAATACTAACCACTTGGCAACTTAAGATATCCATCACTCTGACGTCTATATAATTTTGTAGTTGGAAAGTCATCACCTATTAAACATGTCCAATAAATTTAAAACATGTCTATATCATCAATGAAAATTTTCCAATGGTTATTCTAAGTAGCTATAAATAGATACTTCAATAATGAGTGAATAAAACAAAATATTTAAATAAAATCAAAGCTCCACAATAAAGGAGCAACGGCATTTTACAAGATGAGTTCTCTGAATTCCCAAAAGATGCTTTTCTAATCATATCTTTAAATACAGATCATTCATTGGATAGGCACAGTTAATACTAACATTTAATTATAGCAACTGCAGTGGTCAAGTTCAAATGCAAAATCTATCAATACCATGCAAAAGCAAATCTTAGAAATGTAAATTAAGCCTATAGTAGGAGGGATGCAAAACAATATCAAATAAAATTATGGTCTAAAGAAACATCGAAAATGTAAATTATGATGAATCAAGTTTACAAATGTAAACAAGTAAAATTAAAACTGAAATAAAAGAAAAAAAAACTAAGCATTTCAGATAAAGTTCAAGTAAATTGCATAGAATGAAAGAAAATAAACAAGGAGAGGAGATAATGTACTAATAAATGGTTCGTAAGGGTGGACTCCATTTGCAAGCCAGCCTCATCCCCACATATCCCCTTTTTGTCATTGTATTTATTTCTTCAACAAGTGATGAATTTGGGTCACACAATCTTTAACAAATTTAAATGTACTAATAAATTTATAAAATAAAAATTAAGATATATCAATATAAAACATGTTTTGATTTAAATGGAGTAGTGACTAAAACTCTTGTAGATACATATTTAATGTGTTATCTCATGTTTACCTTTAATATTATATAAAAAAATTAAATCGAAATAAACCTATTTTTATATTATTATTAATATTTTTGGGGAGGGGTGTTCGGTGGAAGTTTTATTGCTATTAGGAGCAGATTTGATTGGTATTTAATTATAAATCAAATCACTCTAGTATTGAGAAATATATTAATTATTTATGAATTCTATATGTCCTTTTGGTCTTCTATTGTTTGAAAGACTTACATCACCTCATATGCTGTAATTTTTGGTTCAAAATGCAAGAATTTTTAGTAAATTGAGATTTTAATTTTTTCGAAAAATAACAAAATCAAATTTTAATAACTTTTAACTATGATATGGTAGAATTTTGTTTCTTCCCATCCTTAAATTCTACGTAAGTAATTTTGAGCTCACTTGGTTTTAATTGTTTTAATAATAACAATAATAAATTAAATTAATAATTAACCGATTAATGATATTTTATTTTAATCAAGGCGAGTAAGATTTCGAGTGTTTAATTTTAATATTTGATTTAATAAATTTTTATGTAGAAATGCTTTTGTCATAGGCAAAATGCTCACCTTTAACTCTTTGTTCATAGGCAAGACGATCACGCATCATAAGAAGCGGCAGACTTCTCCAGCCGCTAAAGGTAGGGGCTTTTAGCGGCTTTTCAAAAAAAGCTAAAGAACATGACTTTAAGTGCGCTTTTCAAAAACGCTTAAAGAACATGACTTTTAGCGACGCTTTTAAAAAATGCATGAAGAACACGACTTTTAGCGGCGTTTTCACAAAAATGCCGTTAAAAGTCATGAAAATTAAAATATTATAAAAAGAATAAAATTAAAATATTAAAATATTAAAATATTAGAAAATATTTAAGAAAAAATAATAAAAATTAAACATTTTTCAACCCATAACATTTAAACCAAAAAAGGAAATCGATAGCAAACAATATTCAACAAGAATTTTAAAAAAGAAGCAAGGATGGATTTCTTCAACTCTTCATATCACTTTAGAAATCACTTGAACTCAGATTCGAACCCTTTTCATCCTCGGACTCTCACCAAGGATGGATTTCTTCAACTCTTCATATCACTTTTCATTCTCCAAGTATTGAGGATCCGATTTAAAATGTCTACAAGGATAAATAAATGCATTCATGATGCATGCGGAAGGAATTAACCAAACAAGTAGAGTTCAATAAAATATAACTAACAAAAATGTAGTGGAGGCATCTTGAAACATACCGTGGTTATTTTTGGATCAATCTCAACTTGAAGAGATATGAGTTAATTGGTCATCTTCCTCAACAAGGTCTAGTTCGACGAACAGAGGATATCCCTACAAATGTATAAATGGCAAATAGAATTATAAATTGTTCTTTTTGTAATAGTGAGAAGTTCCAAAGTAATAATCTCATGGGTGACTTATTTGGTTTACAAGATGAGCTATAAATTTAGCAATGACTAATAATTGAGGTCGACGGACAAAAGAAATAGTCCTTGTCATTTCCTAACCTTGTCATTTCGCTTTTATGCTCTTTTCACCGTAAAATAATCCTTCTCAACAATAAATCCCCACTTGAAACTTGGTATTAACAACGACCACCAATGCAAATGAAAACATCGTGAAACTTGGGGATGCCATCTAAGATTTCATACAAGAACGACAAAATAGACCCCTTCCTCGAATAAGATAGGCAATAAGAATATCTCGATCGTTCTTCTATATATAAAGCCGCAAGTCTAAGTATGAATTATTCTCCAAATGGCTTAGAATATTTTAAAACAACACAAGGCAAAGTCCAATGCTCTAGTTATAAATGGAAATCTTTTAATATAAGCTTTCTATTCTTTTCGTTCTCTTTCTCCGTCGAAATTTTAAAACTTAATTGATTTCATCAAAAATTAAAGTTCGTACTTATCCCTAAGATTTAAAAATGAAAGGTTAAAAGGATAGGCACTAAAGTACTAAAACATACAAATCCAAGACGCAAAATTTCGCTTCTTTGTCACCATGCCGTTGACTCAAACGACAAAAGAAAATGTAAAGAAACAAAATAAATCAATGAACTTACGTAAAAAAAAAACAACTTGGCTAAGATCAAACATTCTTTAACTAAAGTTCAATTACTTTATTGTTTGTGAACCGAAAAGAACAATACTAACCACTTGGCAACTTAAGATATCCATCACTCTGACGTCTATATAATTTTGTAGTTGGAAAGTCATCACCTATTAAACATGTCCAATAAATTTAAAAAATGTCTATATCATCAATGAAAATTTTCCAATGGTTATTCTAAGTAGCTATAAATAGATACTTCAATAATGAGTGAATAAAACAAAATATTTAAATAAAATCAAAGCTCCACAATAAAGGGAGCAACGGCATTTTACAAGATGAGTTCTCTGAATTCCCAAAAGATGCTTTTCTAATCATATCTTTTAAATACAAATCATTCATTGGATAGGCACAGTTAATACTAACATTTAATTATAGCAACTGCAGTGGTCAAGTTCAAATGCAAAATCTATCAATACCATGCAAAAGCAAATCTTAGAAATGTAAATTAAGCCTATAGTAGGAGGGATGCAAAACAATATCAAATAAAATTATGGTCTAAAGAAACATCGAAAATGTAAATTATGATGAATCAAGTTTACAAATGTAAACAAGTAAAATTAAAACTGGAAATAAAAGAAAAAAAATTAAGCATTTCCGTATAAAGTTCAAGTAAATTGCATAGAATGAAAGAAAATAAACAAGGAGAGGAGATAATGTACTAATAAATGGTTCGTGCGGGATGGACTCCAGTTGCAAGCCCAGTCTCATCCCCCACATATCCCCTTTTTTGTCATTGTATTTATTTCTTCAACAAGTGACAGAATTTGGGTCACACAATCTTTAACAAATTTAAATGTACTAATAAATTTATAAAAATAAAAAATTAAGATATATCAATATAAAACATGTTTTGATTTAAATGGAGTAGTGACTAAAACTCTTGTAGATACATATTTAATGTGTTATCTCATGTTTACCTTTAATATTATATAAAAAAATTAAATCAGAAATAAACCTATTTTTTATATTATTATTAATATTTTTGGGGAGGGGGTGTTCTGGTGGAAGTTTTTATTGCTATTAGGAGCAGATTTGATTGGTATTTAATTATAAATCAAATCACTCTAGTATTGAGAAATATATTAATTATTTATGAATTCTATATGTCCTTTTGGTCTTCTGTTGTTTGAAAGACTTACATCACCTCATATGCTGTAATTTTTTGGTTCAAAATGCAGTAAATTTTTAGTAAATTGAGATTTTGATTTTTTTCAGAAAAATAACAAAATCAAATTTTAATAACTTTTAACTATGATATGGTAGAATTTTTGTTTCTTCCCATCCTTAAATTCTACGTGTAAGTAATTTTGAGCTCAGCTGGTTTTAATTGTTTTAATAATAACAATAATAAATTAAATTAATAATTAACCGATTAATGATATTTTATTTTTAATCGAAGCGAGTAAGATTTCGAGTGTTTAATTTTAATATTTGATTTAATAAATTTTTATGTAGAAATGCTTTTGTCATAGGCAAAATGCTCACCTTTAACTCTTTGTTCATAAGCGACGATCACGCATCATAAGAGCGTGACTTCTCCATTCAATGGATCCGATGGGTTGGGATATAAAAGAAGTTGAGCAAGAAACACTTCAAAGACATTTACGGATCTAAAAATCGAATGAAGAGTTGAAAAACAAATAAGTTAATTCGATTGTCGAGTTCCAAGAGTAATATTAACAACATTAAAACAAGAAAGAATCAAGAAAACCAAATATAGTGTACAATGCTTACGAACATAAGGCTCCAAGTCGATTGATGACATCCAAACAAACCGAACCGGACCGAAACTCATAGTTCAAAGACATATTAAACAATAACGTAGCATTTAAAAGCCAAATTTAGAACATTTCAACATCCAAAAACCTTACATTTCATCAACATTCGGGTAATAGATCTTTTTATAAAGCCAATTGATAGAGATTTATAAGGATAAGCATCCGGGAGTTCCACCTAATCTTCCATACACCACCATGATAAGGACACATTATATTTCCATATCAAAACCCAGACGTAAAATCTATCAAAAATTCTATTCTCATTCTCAAATTTCAAAGAAATAAAAACAGGCACTCAAATAAGAACAAAAACACAAATATACAAATAAACATTAATATTCAAACCCCGAGAAAAAGAGATTAAAGAATATAGCAAAGCGATGGGAAAATAGTATTGCATCGGAAAAATACTCTTTAAAGAAAAGGGGAAATTAGTGCAATAGTAAGTGGTAAAGGTAGAAACCCTAAGATGATGTTGAAAATGAAGAAGAAAAAGAGATTTTTGAAGGTGTAGCTGAGAAGGCGAGAGAACTCAACATATCCCAAAGCTTCTCAAATGGCAATGAACACGGAGTTCGAACATGGAGGAGAAGGAAGTACTATTCAAATAAATTTAAGTTACTGAGAGACTCCACGATAAATGGATACACCCTTTGAGAATCCCTACTTTTTCCGAAATTTGTGAAGTTTTCGAATACAATGAATCAATTCATTTGTATTAATAGATCATTGATTTAATCACTTGCGATTCTTGCAGAATATATAATGCAAATAAGTCAATTTATAAATTACCTTCTAATGTTGTGAAAATATTCATGTTTGGTATAGAGCTTCATCTCAACCAAATCCGACTCATAGTTACTAATCTGGTGATACACCAAGTCAATTTAGTCGCTAATTAACCACTTGAATCGATTGATACAAATTTGTAATATGCGAGATAGAAAGCATCTTGGAAATTTAGCGGTGCAAGTTCACCCATAATTTCGAGCAGACTAAATCGTAAGCCCTTCTTCCGATACTTCATCATCATATCCACCGCAAAACCACCAAGTTTTAAAAATCGGTCTTTAAAATAATTTGTCCTCCACGTGCATATAAGCCTTAGTGTTTGAGGAAAGGTGTAGATTGCTGCAATGTTGCTTGGTTTGAGTGCGACCCATCATCACAGATATGTGTTATTTTATTCTAAATTTTACCTCAAGAAAACTTCAACATAAGTAAATTGTATGCGAAATTAAAGAAATAGCATTGAATGGGATCATCGACCTATATAAACCGCAAAAATGCAGATGGAAGAAGAACAACAGGTTAGGAATCAATAACAATAAAATTTATATATATAATAAAATGCGAAAAGCGAGAATAGAAAAGTATAGACTCCCAACCGACCTCCAAAGATGAATCAAAATGGAATTTAGCGAGATATTAGTACATCTCCGATCCATGTTAGAAAATTTGGCCATAAAAGGCAACAAATAAGTTATGAAACACATCAATTGCACATTAAAGAACAATTACTCTGATTTGCGAGATGAGGAAAATCTAATAACATGTTTAATAATACTAGTTATTATGACACGTAAAGATTAACGAGGGCTACTAAGCATATCCACAAACGTATAGGATCGCCCACATCGATCGTGCCTTTGTCCTCTCCTCATCTCCTCCCCGCCCATGCATAGCCTTGCATTTTTCCCTTCGAGAACCATCAATCCGCCCTCCTAATGTCTATCTTTCTTTTTCCCCTCCTGAATTCCAGATCCCCTTATTTCACCAACCCAAGCCCTAATCACCAACCTCTACCTCCGTCAGAAATCTTCCCTTAACCAAACCCTAATTTCCCCAATCACAAATCCAAAAACCTCCTACCCTGCAGTAAGGGAATCTTTAGAGAGAGAGAGAGAGAGAGAGAGAGAGAGAGAGAGAGAGAAGCTACATTTAGAAGGTAAATATAAAAGGGACTTACGGCTTTGCCTCCGGCCATCAAAGGATTAACTTGATTCCATCAGATGTTAGCTCTCCACAACCATGGAATCTACAACTGCACCACGCAACATTTTCTAACATAATCCAAGAAATATGACTAGAACAATAATAGGATAACACCTTAACAACAAATATAACCAATTTGGGGATTTTGGTTTGGGGATTTTGGGAAACGATATAGAAATTCAGGGACTTAGGAAATATAGGTTAAGGAAACAAAATCGGGGTTATTGGGTTTTAGCTCCATTTTTAACAGAGAAAAACGACGCAGTGTGTATGAATTTTTATGCGTTTTTATTAAAAACGCCACTATAGTCTATTTTTGTGGCGTTTTTGTAAAAACGCCACTATTACACAAGTTTATTTTTTTCATTTTAGCCTATATTTTCTATTTCTTTCTTTCAAAATTTTTGTGTTGAGATTATTATTTTTGAATTTTTATTATATTTTGATTTAATCATACACATTATTTTAAAATATAAATACATCAATATATTTTATATTGAATAAATATAAATTTTATGTATGCAATATATAAATAAAAATGATGTTAATTATATTAATAATTGTGTTAATATTTTACAAGATCTGGATTAAATTAAAGTTCATGTATACAATTGCACACTAAACCATTGTTCATGTATGCTTTTGAGATTCAACCCATTTTGATATATATTTTAAAATAATAATTTACATTTATCTTATTTTGATTTATATTCTAAAAATCCAAGATTAATCCTAAATCATAAACCCTAGACCATAAATATTATACCTTAAACCACAAACACCAAAACCTAAACCTCATACTTAAAACCCTAAACCATACCTAAAACTCAAACCCTAAACTCTAAACTGCAAACCTTAAACCATAATCTGAGACCAACTTTTTGGGAATTCATGTGGCCAATGTTAGTGTAGTACAAAACATATATTTTAATATCTAACACATTAACCATAAATCCCTCATGAGGGATTTCGATTTCGGGATTTTGGGTCATATAGCTAACACCCTAAACCCTAAATTCTAAAATCCTAAACTAAAACCATAAACCCTAACTCAGAAACCTAACACATTAACCATTTCTCCTCAAACCCCTAACCCATAAAACATAAACTATAAACCTTAAACCTAAAACCCTAATCCATTAACCATTTCATTCTAAACCCCTAACCCTAACCCTAAACCTTAACCCTTAACCACTAACACTTAAACCTTAATACCAGTAAACACTAACATATTAAACACTATACAATAAACCCAAACAACAAACTTTAAAACACTAAACCCATACACCAAAATAACAAACCCTAAACCATGAAATTAATATACTAAACATTAAACCCTAAATCAATTTTAATAGCTTAATTTATAACTTAAATGAAAACTTCTATATTGTTTAGTTAACAATTTGTAACTTTTATAATTAAGTAACTAAAATGAAACTTTCTCATAGCTTATAAGTGAATGTATCAAAATAAAATATAATTCAAAGCGAGAAAAGGAAAAATATGAAAAACTTTTAGCGTTTTTTTTTAGCGTTTGTGAAAAAGCGCCGCTAATGCTCAAACTTTTCACGGCGTTTTCTGAAAAGCGCCGCTAATGCTCCGACTTTTAGCGGCGTTTTCCCAAAAGCACCGCTAAAGCTCAGACTTTTAGCGGCGTTTTCTCGAAAGCGCCGCTAATGCTCATATTTTTAGCGGC
This sequence comes from Gossypium rotundifolium, assembly GCA_025506655.1. Lineage (NCBI taxonomy): Eukaryota > Viridiplantae > Streptophyta > Magnoliopsida > Malvales > Malvaceae > Gossypium > Gossypium rotundifolium. The sequence continues at coordinate 21,635,684 of CP106724.1, forward strand.
GTTTTCCCAAAAGCGCCGCTAATGCTCATACTTTTAGCGGTGTTTTCCCAAAAGCGCCGCTAATGATCAAACCTTTAGCGGCGTTTTACAAATAAACGCCGCAATATGTCCTTTTTAGCGGCGTTTTGCTAATAAACGCCGCTATTGCTCTTTTTTTTGTGGCGTTTTCCTTCAAACGCCGCTAATGTATAATATTTGCTGCGTTTTTCTTTAAAACGCCACTAAAAACGCCGCTAAAAGTCTGTTTTGGTGTAGTGATTTATGTTATGCTTTATTGAAAATATTATATTAAATAAAAAATAATAAGTTTATCAAACACATTTTAAAAAATAAATATTGAAAATTTTATTTTTATTGAATAAGATCTTTTAACAGGTTTATCAAAACACCCTTAATATATATATATATATATATATATATACTAGTTTTCAATCTCGTGAGATGCATGGCTTGCTCGTGCATTTTATAAAATTGTTATTGATTAAATAATGATGTATTAATTAAAATTATTGATGAAATAATATTTGAAAGATATAAAAACTTAAAATATATATTTAATTTTTTTAAATATAATATATTTATAATATTATGAATATAATTTATACTTTAATTATTAGAAAAAAAATTATAACACCTTACACCCCACTCGATCGCCAAATTCGAGCAACAGGATGTCACATTCGTCGTTGGAACGACTACGATCAACTTATTTCAACTTTAAGCAATCGTAAGATTTAATTCAATCAAACAAACATTAATCACAATAATTAACTATTTAAGGGATTTATACACATTCACAAAAGCTCCAAGAACTAATCTAAGGTTGAACATGAACCAAACATCCATGATATGATACCAAATTGAACAAGAGCATTCACTTAAGAACAAACCAAATTAGACTCAACTAGGTACATGCCAACATAGAATAAAAACGAAATATACAAACATTGACGAGATCGGGATTGTTGACTGGATGTTGAACTCATAGTTCAAATATCTTGAATTATGCCTAATTTGAGCATGAAAAACAAGCCATATGTTGAGCAATGGAACTCGGTAGTATTTTTATGATTCAAATAACAAAATTACAAGTTAAGAAAATTGTAACATCCAACTAGTATGTCATTCATATTAAGTGTCAAACCAATTCATTTATCAATGCAATAGAAGTGATCAATTTCATTTACATGCCAACATTTATTATAAAGCCTTTTTAAAACTCAATACCAATCATGAATTTAACCTTTATATCATTAACATTATAACAATCAATTTTATGTTCATTCTGTTGGAAAAACATGTTTGGAAAACACAATGGAAAATAAATTTAGGTAAATCACACCATGAATGTCACAAGTGAATTAATTCACAAATGGATTCAGAATTAATCTATCTTGGGTCCAGTCCAATGTATCATTCTACCAATGAATACATCTATATCTCCACTCGTGGAGTCAACTGCTCCGATAGCCAAGAATAGTCATCTCCTCAATTAGAATTGTAGACGACATAATGATCCTTCTTAGTATTTGAATCAAATGTTCACTTTGATTCTTTTACGGGATTACAGATTCATTTAGACTATCTACTAAAGTAAGTTGACTTTCTCGTAATGTAAACGTTCTTTATAATGCCACTTATCTTCAGTTTGAACTTTAGACAATCAATGAGCTAATATTTGATTGTCACAATTTCGTTATGCATGCAAAATATAAAAGACAAAAAATGCAAAAAACATAATAGTGAAATGTGAAATTAACTTTATTTATTTATTCATCGTTCAAAAAAATAGAAAACAGTTACATGTTTACTACAATATGGGCACATTTCTTGACACATTCCACAACAATAAACCATTTAAGTCTCTTTCTGAAGTCGATAAACTCATTCGTATTCATTTTAGCCTCCCCAAAGCTCATTTCCAATTTATTCACACAGAAGTTCATGTATTTCCTTTATCATGATCCACATATATACACAATTGATTCCATAGCATTATACTATTTCATTTCGATATCTTTTATCAAGTCACTAACTCATTTCATTATCATATTTATTGTCAATCTATTTCATTACATTGCTAAATTTCTAATTTCAATTATAATATCACGCCTGATAGAACCATTCATATTTTCACATATCATATCCTGAATTTGATCGTATTTGCATACTCGTACCCTTTACATTGTTCTTATCATATGACAATGATTTCATTACAGTTCAATCCAATATATATATATATATATATTCACAATCGATTTCGAATCACAATTCAATTAATCATCAATACACAATATTTCATTATAAATGTGTCTTATAAATAAACTTAAATATGAATAAATAACTAGTTAGAAATATACCATGTTAACATGTCATCTCCCAAATTGAATCATTGAATTCGTCACAATTTCATACCAATCTTTCGGGCTTATTAATCCAGTTTACAAATTTCTTTCACATTAACTATTCTTTTCATTATAATTATAAATTTTTACATATTAAATCCTTATTAACTTGACTTGGATACAAATAGATACACAAATCCAACCAACACCCCAATTTGGCACTCGATGCATCATCATATAATTTCCGAATAAAATAGATTGCCCCCAGCGCTCATCGGTATAACCAAAGTAAATATTGTGCCTAGCACTCATCTACACATAGTTGAAGTAACCATTTGGCACCCAATGCCTCATTAGAACATCTGAAGTAAAATGTGCCCAGCGCTAATTGATTTATAGTCGAAATAACTCCACCCGAGCAATTAATAAGGTAATAATCTATCCATTTCCTTGTAAGTTCAATTCTCATTCTATCGATCTTAATATCATCAATTTATCACTCATGATATCATTTCAAACATAGCATATCATACCATTTCATTCCAAACCAATTTCACCATTTCATTTAGTTTTTAAGATTTTTACTTTTATTCAATTTAATCATCTATCTCAATAATCAATTAAATTTACACCAATATGATTGGATCAGTCATAATCAACTGTTAATTCATTTTATAACTCTTCTATTATTTTTCCTACTCCTCCTCTCTATTCCACTTTCTTTATTTATAAGTATTTATACAAGAATCTTTATTTACGTAACATGAATTATCATTTCACTATTTATACATATACTTTTAACAGAACTGTCTTCTTGAGTAGTAGTTACTAATTTATTTATATTCAGACCTACATAATTCAAAATTAAGATCCGCTTTTTGTTTTTGAAACTAGACTCAATAAAATTTTTACCATAAAAATTTCAGAATTTATTTCTTGGTAGATTAATACCAGTTTTGTTTTTTAAAACCTCCCATGTTCTGCTTTTAGGCAACTTAGACTCTTCTTTACTAAAAATTAAATATCTTTCAGTACAAGTCCTCGATTATGTTTTCGTTTGTTTCCTTTGGAAATAGACTCGTTAATATTTTAGGCATATAAATTCCATCACCTAAAATTTTTTGTACAATTTATAATTTTTTTAAAGTTAGAACAACTAAACCCGAAATCATTATAACATTATCTCATAAAAAGTATTATATCTCATAATATACAATTCCATTGCTTTCACCGTTGCTTTTGCACAAAACTAGACTCAATAAGCTTTAATTTAATGTTAAATTCAACCTCTAACTCGATTCCTATAATTTTTGGTAAATTTTCAAAATTGTAATACCACTGTTATCCATAAAGTGTTTAGTTAAACAATTTGCTCTTCCATGATTTAAGTAAGTTCTTCTCATTTCATTATATAACATAATACATTCCAACCAAATCCAATGCCAATACATATAATAACTAAGTTACACAAATTTCCATTGTTGTTTAAATTAGTCCTCTAGTTCGATAATCAATCTCAAACATAACATTTTAAACTCAAATAATTATTTTCAATTTACCTCGATATCATACATTGCATAACAAAATAAACATATTACAAATATAATTATTCAATTTATAGAAATAAAAACATAACGTGAATTAACGTAGTAAGTATCATGTGAACTTACCTGGCGAAACAGTAACCAAACGAGCTTTTAAGGACTATTTGACAATTTTTGCTTTTCAACAACTAGGCTCGATTTGGTTCAATTAATATTGGTCTATACAATAATTAAGTTCAAGTTATCAGTTCCAAACATCTCATATCATCCTATTATAAGCATGTATCAGTTCAATTTTATTTTTCAAATGTCCCTTAAACTTTTACATTTAATTCAATTTAGTCCCTAAAACCGAAATAGCCATATCTTTCAAATTTGAGCTTCGTTTTCTAATCTTATTTCAATATCATCCTTTATAAACTCTCTACTATCTATTTTTATCAAAGTCTCATAACAACGTTACAAATAATTCTTTTTAGTTCTTATGCTAACATTTAAACTTTACAACTAGTCATTTTTTTATATTTAAGCACAAAATCTAACAATTTAATACAAGAAACCTCGAAAAATCAAAAATAAAAACTTTAACAGTTTTGCAAAATAATACATAGACTAGCTAAATGAAGCTTCCACGATCTTAAAAATATAAATTAAAAAAAAGGGACTTGAAATAGCTTACTAATCAAAGGGTTAAAATTAAAACGTTTGAAACCTTCTTCTCTTGAACATTCGGCCAAAGAGAGAATTTAAAAAAAAAAAGATGATAAAAAAAGATGATAAATATCTTGACATCACTAATTTTTGGGTTGTTATAAAATTAAAAGATAATATATATATATATATATATATATATATTGTTTAGAATCTTAGTATACATGTGTATATATATTAAATTTATGTTAAATTAGATAAATCACTTAATTTCCTTTTAAAAGATAAATCAGTTAATCCGTTTAAAGGAAAAAATTAAAATCTCTTGCATTAAAATTTTATACTTAAAGGATAAGTGTTAAAATTTCATATTTTAAAATAGATAAAAATAAATAAATTCTATACTTAAATTTTAGTCGTCCACGTGACAAATAATTAGGTTATCCATGTTAATTAGGAACCTAAGACTAGAGGTGTGCATGGGCCGGGCGGCCCGGCCCTGCCCGAAGGCCCACCCGAAATGTGGGAGGGTTTGGATAAAAATATAGGCCCGAAAAATGGGCTTGGGCAAAAAACGAGGCCCGTTTAGAAAACGGGTCGGGCCTCGGGTATGATTTTTTGGCCGGGCCCGGCCCGGCCCGAAATATTTTTATTTGTTATATTTTAATTGTATTTGATTTATTTTTAAATGTTTTTTATTTGTATTTGATTTATTATATTTTTAAATGTATTTGATTTATTCTATTATTTATTTCTTTTTTGTTTTAATATTTATTTTTATTTTTTAAAATGTATTGAATTTATTATATTTTATTTTTTAATAAAATAAAAAAATTTATACTAGTCGGGTCGGGCTCGAGCCGGGCTCGGGCCTACCAATTTTAAAGTGGGCGGGCCTGGACAAATTTTTAGGCCCATATTTCGGGCCGAGCTAGGCTCGGGCCTACCAATCAGGCCCGGCCCATGCACACCTCTACCTAAGACCTTATAATATATAATATACTAGTGTTTTTTTTTTTTTTACTTGTGCATTGTATAAACAAAAATTTGATTGAGATTTTAAATTTTATATAAGTCAAAATATATAAATACAATAAATATAAGAGTTATAATTGGAAACATGTAAATGAAATTAAGGAATTATTGGTATATTTTAAATTATTCATGATTATATTTATAAAATAAAATATTCCAAAACTTCAAAAGAAATTAAAATATATTTTTAATTCATTTGGTTTTCATTTAATGGAATAAAATTAATATTTTAATATTTTTAAATATATAATTTTATATATCCAATCAAAATAAAAAAATCTAAATAGAATACAAATATTAATATTTTTCAACTTTAAAAGAATTTAAACAAAAAATATTTGAGAGAATAAAATAACATTTTATAAGTAATAAAGATGAAAAGTGGATAACATAATATTCGAGACGTGCTTGTTATCAAGACGAATTAGAGACCCGCCATTACTAAATTATATAGAACACAAAAAATTGATAAAAAATATTTCTTGAAATATTAATACAAAGATATAATAAAATAGAATTTGGATAGAAATAAAATTTTAGTAAAAATTTAAGAGAGAATTTGAGAAATTTTTAGAGTTGATTGAGAAATTTGAGAGATTTAAGAGAGGAATGTGAGAAATTAGTAGGTGGGGTTTATTTTATTTTTTTTTATTTTACCATTGGGGGGAGGGGCAAGCTGTTAGAAGTGACCGTTGGGGGGAGGGGAAAAACATGCTGACCTGGACACGTTTTTGTTTAGCGCATTGAGCTGGAAGCCCTTAACTGGTCAGAGGGGAAAAATGCCTCCAACTAGAAGCGTTTTTCTGATTTTCCTATAAAAATGACACCAGTTGGATGCGTTTTAGCAAAATCGACCCATTTCTATCATTTAAAAAAAAAATTGGCCTATTTTTGTAATTTTGGAAAAAGGGGCTTTATTCCGTAATTTAGCCTTTTTATATTTAATTTTTTTTTAAATTAAATTAAGTTATTTATTGTGGGGCCCCTAGAATAAATTGAAATGAAAATCTTTGTCAAAAGTGACATGTGGTGGCCTATGTTTGGGGATTTTTAATTTTAACATAAACAAAATTAAAATTCAGGTATCATATTAAATATTTTAAAAATAGAGGTATTACATTCAATATTTTGTTTAAAGTAGAAGGAAATTTTTTCATGATCCTTATAGATATATGTATGTGATATATATGATTTTACAAAGTAATTTGTTAATATTAGAAACAATTAAAGGCTTTATGGGCTAAATAAGACTTTGGGTAAGTAAAATTATTGTTATTTGAACTTCAATCCGGTAGTATATAAATTAAATATGAAAATAATAATTTTAAATATTATACAATATTAATATCACAGACAGTTTATAAATTTTATAATAAAATAAAAATATATTTCAATTTCTAAAATTTTGCATGTGAAAAAAATCTATAATCTATATAAAACACAGTTTAGAAAAATTTTAAATTGATAAAAATATTTTTTATTGTAAATTATATTACTAAATTGAGATTAAAATAACAAATTATTAGTATTATTGAGTGATAATAATAAAAGTAATATTAATCAATATGATAGTGTACTAATGTAAAATTAATTAATTTGGTCATATATTTTAAAATTTTTACTTAAAAATCGCAAATAAAAATTATAAATCTATAAAATCATTGAATATATTGAGATAAATTAAAAATAATAAGAATTCAATATTTTAATTAAATAAATATATTTTATATATTTTATTTTATTTTAAATACTATAATAATTAATAAAAAGTAAATATGTGAGATTAACACTATATATAAAAATATAAAATCAATATATTGTAATGCTATCTATAATGTATAAATTTATTTATTTATTAATAATGTTTTCATTATCAATGTAATAGTTCATAACAATTAACTAGATATTAAATTATAATTATTATTTTAGATTAATTATCACTTAATTAATGGGTATAGTTATATATCGGTTAAAACTAATATTTAGCATCATAAATATATGCATTACGAGACATTTCGATTGAAAATAACATCTAAAGTATTATTGGAAAAAAATCATATTTTAGTATTATTTAATAGGTTTTGTTTTCGTCACAAAAAAGGGTATGATTTTTATTAGGATCGACTCGATTAAGTAACAAGAAAAAATAGTGGAATAAATTGAGAAATTGAACACACAAATTTAATGTGAAAAAACTCATCCAAAGAGGATAAAAAATCACAAATAAAGATAATTATACTATAATGGCAAAAGAACGAAGGGTACAAAAGATGGAGATAAAAACTAAACCCCGAAAACCCGAAAACAAAGAATCCTCAAAACGTAAATACAAAAATTCTATAAATGGAGATAAAAACTAAACCCCGAAAACCCGAAAACAAAGAATCCTCAAAATGTAAATACAAAAATTCTATAAATGTGTTATGAGTTCTAATATCTAATGTGTGTATTTTCTAATGTTGTAAAAGAGCCTATTTATAGGCTAAATTCATAGGTCAAATAATAATAAAATAATCTAAACTAATCGGTGTTTGATTGAAACAAATAAACAGAGTTTAACTAGAAGATTACTTCTCAAATTTGACTAAAATAGAGTCATACTTAACAATTTTCATTATTATTTGAAATGCTTACTTATTATTACTTGATATTCGACAGTTTTACTATTATTTGATTATAATAAAATTTATATAATTGTGAATGTTGTTAACCATTGTATTTTAAAATATTATGTTAAAGTCAACGAGTATTAAAGTAATGATTTTTGTAGGTGAAATTTTAATTTATATTTGAATGATAAGTTATTTTATTTAATTACTTAATATTTTATTACGAGTTATTAACCACTTTTTATTTTCATCATTTCTAAAATATTATTTTATTCTCTCAAATATTTTTTTCAAATCTAATGGGCTTCTATTATAAATTAGACTAATTCTCATTTAATTAGTAAATATATATTTAAAATTATAAAATATATTATTTAAAAATTTAAAAAAAAAAACCATAAAATCAGGTACAAGTTACAAAATATGTACATTAATAAATTGGGAAAAGTAATTGGGCCTGGAGGCCATTAAACTCGCCTTTCGTGGTCCTTAAGAAAATTAATGTCAAAGCAAATTGGACTGGGTTGGAATTCTAAGGGCCCGTTCGTTATTCCGTTTTTGATGAGCTTTTGCTCAAAAAAGTCCTTTTGCTGTAGAAGCAATAAAGAATAAACTTCATTTTCTGGCTTAAGAAAAGTTCTTTTGCAGAAACAGAGATGGAGAAAATTCTGGCTTTTCTCAGCCAAAAGTGCTTCTTGGCTGGTATTTTACCATTTTATCCCTGCTTTTTCTAGACGTTAGAAGCCCTTTTCTTGTCTGAACTTTACTTTTCTTCTCTGATTTGTTCCTCTAGCCACCACCGGTTTGTTCATACTCCTTTTACATTTGTTCTTTTTCCTGAAAATATTAATTGAAGCTAGCTATCAAGGACTACCATCCATCCTTCAGGTAAAAATTGCTCTGTTTTCTCCTTATCCTTTCTGTTAAACATGTATGTTTAAGGTTATATTTCATTTTTAAGCAATGGTGTTCATGTTCCTGATTCTTTCTAAATGTGTTTAAGAGTGAGTAGATTTTGCTTTATGTTAACAATTATATCTGTCTCTCTTGTTCTTCATACCTTTTTTTGGGGGTGTTCATGTAAACTTTTGACCCCTACTAGTAAACAAAATTTATTTTTTCTGGGGAAGAAAATGGTGACTAAAAAAGAATGGACAAATCATTGAAAAAGGAAAATTGAAAAGCCAAAAGCCAAATCTAGGTTTTTAATTAAATCCAAAACCAAAACAAAACTACAACCGTTAAATTCTTCAAATAAACGAAAACAAAATGGAAATGGACAAGAAAATAAATATAAAAAAAAACACCCCAAAAACAAACAGGCACTTCCCTTCTTTTTCTTCTTCTTTGCTCTTTTCATTTTTCCATCAGAATCTTTAGTTCCTCAAAGGTTAGATCAAAGTTTTTTTTTTTTTTTTTGAGATTTGAGTTTTTCAATTTTGAGTTTTTTGATGTTTAAAAGTTGCATGCACTGAGAAATTTTGATATTGGTTGGTTCAATAGAAAATGGAGTATAAAAATTCTAGCCATGATCTATTGTTTGAGCCTCCTGCTTAGAGTAGTTTTATGTGTTGCTAGTTTTGTTGTGATATTGCATATTGTTGAATGACCTTTATTTCAAGTATGTTACACTTCATTGTTTCTGCTTGGCTTTTGTCTTTTTTCTTGTGATCATTTTTTCTAAACTTGAATGCATGTGAGGTATAATGTTGAAGGATAAATCTTATAAAATTAAATTGTGGATCATATTAACAATTTACATCCTTATCAACTTTAATGGACTTGAAATTATTATAGAAGTGTCGCTGAAGATTACCATGTGAAATAGGAGAATTTTCTCTGGAAGAAAGTAGAACTACAAGCTAGAAATTTTAAATATATATATATATATATATATATATATATATATATAGACAAGAGGGTAATCTAGGTTCAGTTCTTTCAAGCTAAGATTTGAAGTTTATTTGATTTTAAATCAAATAGTAATCAATGATATCATGGTAAACAAATACTTTTATGACAATTTGATTTGGCATGGAATTGAATAGATTAACATGCTGGATGCTAGAGTCCTTGCAAAGAGATGATTGTTCTAGCTGAACCTTTACTTGTTTATAGGTGGAAGATACAGCAGTTTAGAGGATATGAAGTTCAACTTATCTCCTAGTTTCAAGGTGCTTTTCTATATGTTGTGGTAAGTCATTCATATTATTAGATATATTGTGTTTTTGTCTGTGAATATCTGGTAGTAAGTGGAATACATAGAAAGTAACAATTTATTGCCTTTCAACTGGTGAAATTCATTGCATGTAAAAGTCTATTTATGATTTCTTGGAAATTTCTTATTTCTTTGTTATGTTCTTCATCTTACTTCTTTTATTCTTCTTTTTTTCTAAAAAAAAAAAAAAACCTTTTGAGACTTCTGAAGTTTTTTGATTGGTTTCTTTAGTCTTTTGTAGTTTAATTTGTAATGTTGATGATAAAAGAGCTTTAAATGACAAGAGCTATTAGATGCTTACTTATTTATTTTTATTTTGGGATAATAAATTTGGTCATTTCATAGGTACATATCAGTCTAGCTTCTGCTAATTCTGAGATATGGGTTATGGCTTAGTATTGTGGAGAATTAATGGTTTGTTGAAAAAAAAAAAAGAGGAAGACTTTAGGCTTTGTCGATATTGAAATGAAATTAAGGGAGTTTTATGAACTGCATGATGGACATTAACTTTCACCATGTTTTAGCCTGCTCAATTGACATATTATAAGTTTGATTGTATTAAAGAATACTGAAAACGGCAGTTAACCTTTTAAAATAATTGTATTGTCATATAAATTCTCATTCTGAAGTCTATGCTTTCCCTTGTTTTTTTTTTTCTGTTTGTTGGTTTCTCTAAATTTTCCTTTTTGTAATTGCAGATTTATAAGAAACTGTCATAACTACACAAAAGCAAACATTGATATGTAAAGCTTTTACAATTAGAAAAAAAACATAACAATTTCAATACATAAGAGCTTAAAGCTAATCATCATCAGAGAAAGTAAACCAATCAAAGTTGGTTAGTTGATTATACACGTCAGCATAAAAGTTTGTTAGTATAACTGAGTTGTAGTTAATTGATTGGTGCTAATGAAAACAAGTTAAGATTATTGATCAAATGTTCACACATTTCCTTTTTCTCTTTTTGCATATTATTTTCTTCTTTCTGATCATCTGGTTCATTGTTGTTTCAGTATTGTAATTATTTCATGATTCTTTGGCTTCCTTAACTGCTGCTACAATATTTTGTATTGTTGGATTGTGTGTATTATTATTGTAGCTATTGTGATAATGACCGAGAAAAGTGATCATGATTCTTTCACTCTCTGTTTGCTTTATTTTTTTAAACATTTCTGTCATAGAAATTTCCTTTTTCTTTTGTTTGCATGCAAATGCAGCCTGGTGTGAAAGCTGTTTGAAGTATGAAAAAGAGTTGAGCTTCTGCTGCAATTCTGTGTGTGCAGAAAGGATATTCAATTTTGTTTCTTTAGCTCTGCATTTGGAATTTGAGGGAAATATCAAAACATTCCTTGAAACACCCTTCAATCCCAAGGTAAAAACTTCTTATTTCTCAAACTATTTTAATTTTAATTTCTTTTTTATATATTAAATTCAAAAGATTCTGTTTTTAAATAGTGTGAGAATCTGACTTTGACAGTCTGTAATTAGAGACCATCTTGGAACAATCCAAAGTCTTGTGTCTTAGAACAGTCCAAAGTCTTGTATTAGTTAAAAACTCTAATTAAGTAGTCTGGCTGGATGGTTGTTGACTTAAAGAATTATTGTAGCCGGTGATAAAGGGCACAATTTCTTTTCACCAATAATTTTTGTTTACACATGTTAACAAATATACTTATGTGACATTTTATTTTCTTGATTGCTTGGCGAATCTGTTTGTAAACACAATAGATGAGTACTTCGGCGATTGAAGTTAGTGGTGAAAAAGTGAAAGCAATGTGGGATAAAAGATTGACAGAAATATTTTGTGATATTTGTATTAAAGAGATATTGAAAGGTAATAGGCACGGTACTCATTTCACAAAAGATGGATGGTTGAAAATAATGACCACCTTTGAGAAAGAAACGGCAAGGGTTTTCACAAAGACAACCTAAAAATATGTGGGACGCCTAAAAAAGAATGGAAAGCTTGGAAAAAACTTAAAGCGAAGATCTTGGTCTAGGGTGGAATTCTATAAAAGAACCGTTGATGCATCGGATGATTGGTGGGAGAGTAGGCTAAAGGTACATTAATAATTCGAATATTTTGTTTTTTTTTTCTTTTCTATGAGGTTATTGATAATTCTTGTTATTAAACTATCATTTTATATGTAGGTTGTGCTGAAGCTCAAAAATTTAAAACATCGGGCATTGATCCTGAATTCGAAGGAAGTTGGACCAAATGTTCATGGGGATAGTTGCAACAGGTGATAAAGCATGGGCACCTTCTTCTGGTACACTCCGTACTAATTTTTTTGAGGATGTTAACAATGAAATACCTGAAGAGAATGAAGAAGAGAATGTGAGAAACGATGTTCGAATTTTAAATGATGTTCACATTTCAAATGATGTTCACATTTCAAATATGTTCAAATTGATGGAAATGGGCAAAAAAGAAAAAACCATGAGATATCAAGTTCACATTTTAAACCTGGAAGAAAGAAATCCTCAAAGCAAATTGGAGGGGCTGCAAGATTATCCAGTCAAATAGAAAAATTATGCAATGCAGCTGACACTATGAGTCAAGCCACAGCTGGTTTGACTCCTGTTATGGATCCATATGGTATTCCAGAAGCAGTCAAAGTGCTCGACAGCATGTCGAAAGAAGTTCCAGAAGCTAGTCCGCTATACTTTTTCGCACTTAGATTATTGCTCAATAGGGACAAGTGAATTATGTTTTTTATCAATTAATCCCAAGATTAGAGCTTTGTGGCTTAAGACGGAAATGGAGGATAGTTGAAAATTTTCTGAGCTTCTAGTGTTTAGAGATATCTATTATGTGACTAAAAAAAAATGCTAAACTAGTTTTATCAATAGTTATTTATGTTTGGTTTTTGGATATTGAATTTATGTTCGACTTATTTATGTGTAATCTACTTTTATTAATAGTTGTCTATATTTGGTCTTTGGATATTGAATTTATGTTCTACTTATTTATACTAAATTAGTTTTATTAATAGTTGTTTATATATGATTTTGTATGTTCAATTTTTCTCACAGTGATGAATATAGTTGAGAATTACAGTGATGATGAAAGTGATGATGAACGGAAAATAAAAGATTTTACAAAGCGTGGAATGTTTTAACCGATTATTTGTTGTGGCATCTTCTTCCGTGCAATTATATCACGAGAAGTATATATTGAAGCAACCATGCATGAATTCAAAAGCAGTCGGTGAGACATGGATCCAGAGATCATTGACGGTCACGAATCACGTTGTATGATTAATTTTAGGATGTCTAAAATGGTATTCACAAGTTTGTTGAGAGTTTTGGAGACAAGATACAACTTGCAAACTTCAAGAAACATATCTTCTCTTGAAATGTTGGGAATTTTTTATACATCTTGGGCACCAAAGGCAAAAGTTTCCTAATGTCGAGAAAGATTTCAAAGGTCTAGATCAACAATAAGTCGATACTTTGCAATTGTGCTTGAGAAAGTTTCAAGGATGGCCACTGATCTAATTGCACCCGAAGATTCTTTTTTAGCTCAATACCCAAACAAATACGTAATGATTCTAGATATATGCCGCATTTTAAGGTTAAAATTTAATTTTATCTTATTATATTTTTAATATTTTTGGTCGACTAAAAATATGCACTAGACTAATATGATTATTTGTTCAGGATTGCATAGGTGCAATTGATGGTACTCATATTGCCGCTATTCTTCCACCAAATGAACAAATTCCCTATATTGGAAGAAAAGGTATCCCTACTCAAAATGTTATGGCGTTATGTGATTTTAATATGTGTTTCACCTTTGTCATGGTGGATGGAAAGGATCGGCACATGACACTAGAATATTTCTTGATGCAATTCGAGATCCAAAATACAAATTTCGCACCCACCGGATGGTTAGATATTTTATTTATATGTATTTTAAAAAATAAAGTATAAGCTCTTTAATTGATAATTTTATTATAAAATTATTGAACTAATTGTTTGTTATATTATGACATGTAGGAAAATATTATCTTGTTGATTCTGGATATCCTCAAATGAAAGGTTATCTTGGACCATATAGAGGTCAGCGATATCATTTACCTGACTTTCATAGAGGTAGACCAGTATCTGGTAAAGAAGAGATATTTAATCATTCACATTCATCATTACGTAGTGTGATTGAACGAACTTTTGGTGTTTTGAAAAAAAAATGGGCCATTTTAAGGGATATGCCAAGTTATAGTTTTGAAAAGCAAAGGATGATTGTTGTTGCTACAATGACGATACACAATTTTATCTAAAAATATGTCGGTCGAAATGATGCAGATTTTATGGAATACGAAGATATTAACTGGGCATATGAGAATACTATTGATTCAGAAAATGCGCATGGTCGAGAAAGTGATGATGATGACGACGACGACGATGGTGGTGATGATGACGGTGAATCAAGCAATTTAAGTGGTTCTGAAATGGAATTAACAAGAGATGGTATAGCTTCTAGTTTAATGAATTCACTTTAAATTGTAAATGCTATTGTAAAATTTTTTGTATTTATATTTGGTATATGAATATTATCCCTTTTTGAAACTTTAATCCAAATATATGTAATATTTTAATTTGATACGTTTATATTTTCTATGTTATGTTAATATCTAATATGAGTTTTACAAATGCGTTAAAAGCATTAAAAATAAAAAAATAATTTTTAAAATAATACAATTGTGTTATTATCCAATTACAAATATTTAATTATTACATTTAAATATTTAAATATAGTTTATAGATTCTAATTAAATTAAATTAATATTAATTACTTAGAAATATTTAAAATTAATATTATTTATTAAAATATTAACAATAAATTATAATAAATTATTTTTATCTTTTTGCTAAAATATCATAATATTAACTAATTTGAACATTATTTAAATACATATTTGTTACTTTATAATATCATGTCTAAAATAGACATTTTATTTCTCAAAAGCACTTTTTGACAGCAATGCCAAACACTTAAATTTTTCAAAAGCACTTCTGAAAAGTACTTCTCAAAAGCACTTCTCAAAAGCATTGCCAAACTGGCCCTAAATCTCCTACATTCGTATCGGCTTTCCTCTGTAGTTCAATTCTTAGACCACTTCCTATGAATGCTTGTCTGTGCATATTGAGAAGGAGACAGTGACGTCACTTTGTTTGCCAATTCCCTCTTACTTGGTATATTTATTGCCAATGTAACACCCCAAACCAAATTTCATGCGTTTATTTGGATCGGCATGTCACGGCTTGTACATTGAAAACTTTTGCCTTGTTGGTTTTGGAAGTCGTAAGTTAATTAGACATTATTAGAGTAAATAAGTGACATTTAAAAATAAAATCTTATATTAGTATTATTAAGTATAAATAAACCTTGACATAAAATTTATAAGTTGCATAACATTGAAAACTTCTTAGTTGAATAAAAACTAGGGCCTTAAAAATATCCCAAATAAAAATAAAATAAACTTAAAGAAATCCCGAAATAATTTGTAGAAATAAAACTTGAAGGCCCTTTGAGTCCGCCTCGGCTCCCATGTTCACGATCTACTGCTCACCTGAAATGTTGAGAAAAATAAAGGTTGAGTCACCAAGACTCGATGTGCAAATCCCGAGAACACATAAAAGGCTTAAGGCCCACAAACACATTATGAGCCTTGGCGGTATACAAAGGTAACAAAATATGCAACATGGCCCATCCCAAACCTATGAGTCCATCCTCTACACACCCCCGTACCAACAATCACACTGTGGGGATTTCTACAATCAACCCTCCATCCGCTACACACCATATCGACAATTGTCTTTTGTCATAAAAGACCGATCACTATGTGACCTATGTGGCAAAGCCACCGATCATTGTGTGACCTTAATAATATATCGACAATTTGTCTTTTGTCATAAAGACCGACCACTATGTGACCTATGTGGCAAAGCCACCGATCGCCTCGCGACCGCTCCCCTTCCGTAAATCAATCAATCCCATCCCATGCATACATGCAAGAATCGAACATTAAACTATCTAAACAGATCACATATTTTTACATACTTTGATACACATAGAAGTCTCTATGATTACGCACTGCATCTCTTGCCTACCCTTTACGGGTAATCGACTATTCATATAGCCTCATTTTTGACTTTTAGCCCATAACATACATATAATTCAGATTAACTAGTGTGATAGAGATCTACACACCTTTTTCGCTTTTAGCCCATAACATACATATAATATAACAAAGATTATGTGTCAAGAATCTACACACGATTCTGATAAAATGAGGCTTTCTATATCGACGCTATCCTTAGTCGACACAACCTGCTATCTGCCTAAGGTGTTGTTCGAAGCGGTCCACAACCAATTGGCCAATCTCGAACAATGAGATACTACTCGTTTCTTAAACTTAGGATTCTTTCTTTTGCACGATCCATATTTAATTCCATCATAAATCCTTATCAGAGTTACTATAATAATATTTAATCATTAATCCTCCTTATAAAGTTAAAATCTTGTATATAATGATGAAATCTAATAGAAATCTAGGAAAATCTTCTTACCTTAAAAATCTCGAAATTGGAGACTTATGAATTTGACTTTTAGATCTAGTCGACTAGGCTTCCTTCAAATCCCGACTTGCCGCCCATCATAAACCATTAAACTATTAGCTTTCACTTTTGCCTTTTAAAATAGATTATGAGAACTAATCAAAATTTGACTCTTACCTTAGCTTAGGAGATTCGGCTATCACTAGGGAGAGGATTCGCAATGCCGATGGAAGATTTAAATGCCTAAGTGTAGAATAATTTCTCAAATAGGATGAATAAAAGAAAAGTGATGGATGCTTGACTTTTTAGAGAAATTGGCACAAGGGAAAAGAAAGTGGGGAAAAGTTTCGGCTTTTAAAGAAATTAGAGAAAGAAATTTGGAGAAAAGAAGCTAGGGAATTTTGGCACAAAAGGGAGAGGATTTAATGTCAGAAACAATGAGATAGCCCCCTCTATTTATAGGAAATTCGGCAACCCTTTGCCATGTAGTAGCTGGTTTCTTTAGTCCTCTCAGTGATGGATTCTTGGCCATCATTCTCTTTGTAGATAAATTCCTAACTTTTCTCCTTTATCTTAATCTACTAGCTCATCTAAAAGAGACTTAATTATCTCTAACTCCTCCCTCCTTTATCAGCATATTATCCACATATTTTAATCATAAAAATCCCTAGATCTTAGCCTTTATCTGCTTGTTATCCACATAAAATAAATTCCTAAATAATAGCCTTTAACTGCTTATTATCCACATATTTTAAACATTAAAACCCCTAAATTTTAGCCTTGTTGCCATCCACTCCACCTAATCCTAATGCCCAAAATTTAGCTAACTTAAATTAAAAGAATTGGGCTCCATGAAACTTAAATTTGAGCCCCTTACTCCTTGTGTGTGGCGTCACCTCCTAAGATTGGGCCACAAGCCCACTTTGGTATTTTAAACATAGATACTACCTTTTAAACCCTATAATGCCCAAACAGATAATTTTAATCAGGGCCTCTGCCTAAGCCTGAGCCCAATTTGGACCCCTAACACTTAAATTAACTCATTCCACATATTCACCCATTAAACGCATAGGCCCAAAAATTTAGGATGTTACAGCCAAGGTTGAGAAGGAACAAAATTATTATTAGACATTTTTTTATACGAGTTTTAATATTGTATAAAAAATTTATTTATTATTTAATTATTATATTATCATAATTTTATTTTATAATATAATTGCCACTAATATATATGTTTTTTATTATTTAATATCTAAAATTAAAAAATATATTTAATTGTAATTTGTTAGTTTTTTTTCTTTTACTGTTCAAAAGCTTCTTTTTTTTGGTGAATACAAAAAAGGAAAAGCTAATTAGTTACATCCAACACACTTAAGAAAAAACATTTAGACTGGTCCAAATCTAAAAGATTCCGCACCTTAAGAGAGGGAATATAAAAAAAATTACAGATCAAAATTAGACTCTAATGCTTCTTTTGCCAAACAATTAGCAACTTCATTTTGTTCTCTGGGAGTATAGCGCAAAATCCATGAGTTCTCCTGAGATAACAGACTTTGAATTCATCTGATTAAAGCAGAATTCGAAGTGACAAAGTTACTTCCTTGAATAGCCCTAATGACGTCCAGGCTCACTACAGCAAAACAGGATTTCAACGGCATTTTTTGTGGCGTTTGGACAAAAAACGCAGCAAAGATTATACATTAGTGGCGTTTTCGCTAAAAACTGACTAAAAATGCCGCAAAAAAGTGGACAATAGCGGCGTTTGTGCAAAAACGCCGCAAAAAAGCTGAGCAAAAGCGGCGTTTGTACGCTAATAAACCTAGCAATAGCGGCGTTTTTGCACAAACACCGCTAAAAAGCTGAGCAATAGCGGCAAACGCCACTAATACATTGAGCAATAGCGGCGTTCTTGTACAAATGCTGTTAAAAAGCTGAACAATAGCGGCGTTTTTGTACAAACGCCGCTAAAAAGCTAAACAATAGCGACGCCGCTAATACACTGAGCAATAGCGGTGTTTTTGTACAAACGCCGCTAATACACTTGGCAATAGCGCTAAAAGTTGAGCTGCCATTTTTGTGTAGGGACTCGTTTTGATTTGATCCAATTTAAATTTCATAATTTTTTCTTATTATTGTTTTGAATTATATTTTATTTTATACATTCACTTATAAGCAATGAGAAAGTTTCATTTTATTTACTTAATTATGAAAAGTTACAATTTGCTAACTAAACTATTTAGAAATTTTCATTTAAGTTATAAATCTATTAAAATTGATTTAGGGTTTAATGGTTAGTCAGTTAATTTTATGGTTTAGGGTTTGTTATTTTGGATTATGGGTTTAGTGTTTTAAAGTTTGTTATGTGGTGTTTATTATTTAGGGTTTAAGATCTTAGTGTTTAACGGTATTAAGGTTTAAGTGTTACTGGTTAGGGGTTCAGGTTAATGGTTAGGGGACTACAAGGTTAAGGGTTTAGGATTTATGGTTTATGTTTTGTGGCTTAAGGTTTAGGGGATAGGGGTTTGGGTTTATGGGTTTATAGTTTAGGGTTTGGGGTTTAGGGTTTATATTTTGAAACTTATTGTTTTTGTTTTCTTACATAAAAAAATGATATAAAAATTATGTCATGTATCTAATTCTTTTAAATATTGCTCAAAGTTTCAAAATTATTTATTTAAAATTGATATGAATTATATAATAATTAAATATAAAATTGTAATAAAAGTCAAGCACACTTTCATCTAGCCTCTTCTATTTATTATTTAACTAGTTTAATTATATTAACTAAAACGTAATTTTTTAATTTAATATTTAAAATCTTTAGAAAAATTAATAACACATGGAAAAAATTGAAACAAATAACATAGAAAAATATATGTTAAAAATGAAAAAATGAAAATACAATTATTTAAAATAATAATAAAGATTTATGGGTATATGACTGATTTATTTTAAATTTATAAATTAAATAATTTATTATATAAATGCAAAAAGATAATATTAATATTATTATATTAAATTATCATTATAGTTTTAATTATTTAAACGTAAAAGAGATCATATATTAAATTAGATTGCTTAAAACTCAATTTAAAAAAATAATTCTATTGGCCAAGTTAAAATTAATTTCATTATCAATTTTTTTTTTTTTTACAAATTAGGTATATTATTTGAAACAAAGCAAAATTAGTTTAAAAGGAATTTAAGAAAAAATTAAACTATTAAAATTTATTACTATGAAAGACATTAGTGGCGTTTTTGACAAAAAACGCTGCAAAAATGTACCACTTTAGCCAAAACAGAGTCGTTTCAGTTGTGTTTGTTGTGGCATTAGCGGCGTTTTTCAAAAGCGCCGCAAAATGTAAAGTTTAAACGATGTCGTTTTTGTTTCATCCATTCCGGAAACCCCTTATAAGCTGGACGACGTCGTTTTGTTAAAATGCAAAAACTTTTAGTGGCGCTACTGGATAAACACCGCTAAATGTCAGGCATTAGTGGCGCTAGTGTACAAACGCCGCAACATGAATTTTGATTTTGAGCAAAACGGTGCCGTTTTTGTATACTCGATTTTATCCCCATTCAAACCCGAAAATCCCTTATCGTGTTCACTAATTGTTTACCCTAAATCCCTTACTCCCTAACCTTACTGTTTTCCCCTAAAAAATTACCCAAAATCCCTAACTCCCAAAATCTGCTCTGGTGAAGTCATATTAGATCTCTCCTCCGCCGTTAAGGAACTCGTTGAGAACAGCCTCTTGCGCCACCAGTTTTCTTCTTTAATCTACCTAGGTATTTATTTCGTGTTTTTTTCTGGTTTTGCCTTACAACCTCACAACATGTCTTGAAAAATTTTTCATCGACTTCTATTTTAGCTAATGTTGTCTATGTCTGTAGGAACAACTTCTCCTTTTGGGATACGGGCTCTAATTTCTTCCCAATCATCAAGAAGAAGATATTTGTACCCTTTGTAACACCCCAAACCCGGCCAATACACCACGACCGAATCTAGTATGTTACGGGGAAATTCGTATTTGAGAGGTTAGGTTTCCGGTTAAAGTGTTGATGAAAACTCTTTGCTGTGTTTGAAGAAAAACAAAATTCTTGGGTATGATTGTTTGAAACCGATAGTGCATTTTAAAAACCCTAAGTTTTGAAAACTTAGCTGGATCTAATAGTAAAACCAATTTATATTATTTGGAAATTCGAGTTATTCCTTTTCAGTTGATAAAAAAAACATTTTGAACTTAGTTTAAGTTTAGAAACATTTGAGTTGCATCCATTTTAAATTACAGTGATACCCAGATGGTAAAGTTTAAAACATAACGCTTTGTAGTTTTGAAAACCTTATCTTTCCAAGTTTTATCCAATATTAACCCAACAAATTGTTAAGGCATTTTGAAATCAAATCTAAGCATATATATATCCAAAGTATAATTTTAAAAGGCCTTTACAATCCCAACAAACCAAATAAAAGAAAATATGAAATATAGTACCAAGTTTTTAACTCGAGCAACTCGAATTTATTTTTGGCATGGTCACCTCGAGTCCACCCGGCCCATGTCCGCGATCTAAGTGTCACTTGAAATGATAAGGGAGAAGGTGAGTCGCAAGACTCAGTGCATAAATCCCCCTCCTGATGAATGCAACATACTAACACACATCATAACAAAGTAATATAATTAATGTACCCAATCCTAACCATCCATAACACCTTTTTCTACCCCGTATGGTACCAAACCACTGGTGGTGCCAAACCACTGGTGACCCGAAGTCACGAATAATCCATCTGTGGGGCCAACCCACGTGTGATACCAAATCACTGGCGACGATCTCGTATCTCAATAGTGGGGCCAACACACGGTGGTACTAAGCCACAGGGACGAGTCGCTTTGAGGTGCCAAACCTCTGGTGTCCTAAAGACACAAATGTGATACCAAATCACTGGTGACCGAAGTCACGAATAGTCAAGTTGTGGGGCCAACCCGTGTGATACCAAATCATGGCGACAATCCCGTAATATCAACTGTGGGGCCAACCCATCGTGGTACTAAGCCACGGGACAAGTCGCCATGAGGTGCTAAACCTCCGTGACCCAAAGTCACGAATAACATATGTGGTACCAAACCACTTTGGTGGTGCCAAACCACCGGTGACCCAAAGTCACGATATCAATCTTCCCTCCTCTCATCATACCCGTGCAATATGACATAATAATTCGTGTATGCAGTATGTCATGTATGCTAGACATATATCAAATATAAGTATAACATGAATTATCATCATAATCAGATAGACATAAAATAATATAATCATGCTAATCAACCTCTAAGGGTATAACCGTAATTTTACCTACTAAGGGTATTTTCGTAATTTACCCACCAAGGGTATTTTTGTAATTTACCCACCAATGGTATTTTTTGTAATTTACCCACCAAGGGTATTTTTGTAATTTACCTACCAAGGGTATTTTCGTAATTTACCTACCAATGATATTTTCGTAATTTACCCACCAAGGGTATTTTAGTAATTTCGTACCTGGAATGGCCTTTCTAAAGGCCCAAGGTCGCTTTGAGCGACTCAACTACCATTTTCTTGTCTTTATCGATTTGTTCTACTAAAACTCAATTTCGGCCTATTCGGCCCACACGCCGTGTGGCCCACCTAATAAAATCTATCCACGTATATAAGTTCCACCTAGTCTAGTTCACTATATACTACATCATCATACAATTTATTCTATTGGGCCTACGGGCCCATTGGGCCTACTTCTACCTATTACGCACCCAAACAAATTTCAACCCACAAGAATACTACGATGGCCTCAACTATCGCGTTGAAACCCCACACGCAGGCCGCGCTCGTGTGGCTACTATTGCCGTGGCCGGTGCTTTCATTTGCCGCTTCTACAACTAGAGTAGAGAGTTACACACCGATAGGACTCGGTGCTAAATCACACATACGACCACCACCTGTGCCCAACGCCCACCAAGGCATGTTAACCCTTCTCCGGCATGCTCTTTATATAGCTAGCTCTTCACCTTCATTCCTTGTATCTTTCGATGTGGGATCCTTTCGTTAGTAGAGTTTAAATTCAACTGAAACTCTTCTTGTCCACTCCATAAAATAAATACTCCTTGCTTCTCATGAGATTCAACCAGCTCCTTTATAACATAATCCACGCTGCTAGCCACTTTACCAACTAGCTCCTTGTGTCTTAAACCATGCGCAACTAAATATAACCCTATGGCCAAGGTCTAAATTCATTTAATAAAAATAATCTAAAAGGAATGCAAACGCTACAACTAGAACCTTGGACCTCCTTCCTTCCTTGTGGCGTCATTCCCTTGTCCTTAAATGGCGTCACTTTGCCACTACACCACACACTCCACTTGTGTCATTTTCCTCCACATTTTATTCTTAAGGCCTACCTGCCAACTTCCAGGGTTTTTTTCACCTAAAACCAAAATTTCCCCAAAGCCAATATTTCATCCCGAGACTTCATAGAAGCCCCCTAACCTTCCAAAATCACTTATCTAAAAGGTCCAACTTGCACTTAAGTCGATATCCTATTCTCCAAAAAATTTTAAACGCTACTACGCCTAAGGCCCATTGGGCTCAATCCTACTAGGCCCAATTTCAGGATGTTACAAATCTACCCTCCTTAAAGAAATTTTGTCCTCAAAATTTCCAACTACTAACAGTCACACATCCTAACCCACCACACTACGCTCTTGTTGTGCATTCTGATCTTAATAAAACTAATATACTTTCTAATTAAATCTTGGAACCCCTTCATATAACCAACTATCTACCACCGAAGCAAACAGATATTTTTCACACATACATACAATTCCTATATCACATCCACACATCGCAGAATAAATACAATCATTCATCATATAATGGAATATAGTAAAAAGAAACTTACGGATTTGGTGCAGGAGACTCGGGTGTCATACTTACAGAAAAGAGATATATATATATATTTTCTAAACCATCCTTTGAAAACATTTTTGAACCCAAACCCACAGCCGAGTTTTGAACCTAGGCTCTGATACCATAATTGTAACACCCCAAACCCGGCCAATACACCACAACCGAATCTGGTATGCTACGGGGAAATTCGTATTTGAGAGGTTAGGTTTTCGGTTAAAGTGTTGATGAAAACTTTTTGCTGTGTTTGAAGAAAAACAAAATTCTTGGGTATGATTGTTTGAAACCGATAGTGCATTTTGAAAACCCGAAAGTTTTGAAAACTTAGCTGGATCTAATAGTAAAACCAATTTATATCATTTGGAAATTCGAGTTATTCCTTTTCAGTTGATAAAAAAAACATTTTGAACTTAGTTTAAGTTTGGAAACATTTGAGTTGCATCCATTTTAAATTATAGCGTGATACCCGATGGTAAAGTTTAAAACATAACGCTTTGTAGTTTTGAAAACCTTATCTTTCCAAGTTTTATCCAATATTAACCCAACAAATTGTTAAGGCATTTTTGAAATCAAATCTAAGCATATATATATCCAAAGTATAATTTTAAAAAGGCCTTTTACAATCCCAACAAACCAAATAAAAGAAAATATGAAATATAGTACCAAGTTTTTAACTCAGTGCAACTCCGAATTTATTTTTGGCATGGTCACCTCGAGTCCACCCGACTCCATGTCCGCGATCTAAGTGTCACCTGAAATGATAAGGGAGAAGGTGAGTCGCAAGACTCAGTGCATAAATCCCCCTCCCGATGAATGCAACATACTAACACACATCATAACAAAGCAATATAATTAATGTACCCAATTCTAACCATCCATAACACCTTTTCTACCCCGTGTGGTACCAAACCACTGGTGGTGCCAAACCACTGGTGACCCAAAGTCACGATATCCATCAATGTGGTGCCAAACCACTGGTGACCCGAAGTCACGAATAATCCATCTGTGGGGCCAACCCACGTGTGATACCAAATCACTGGCGACGATCCCGTATCTCAATAGTGGGGCCAACACACGGTGGTACTAAGCCATAGGGACGAGTCGCTATGAGGTGCCAAACCTCTGGTGTCCCAAAGACACAAATGTGATACCAAATCACTGGTGACCGAAGTCATGAATAGTCAAGTTGTGGGGCCAACCCACGTGTGATACCAAATCACTGGCGACAATCCCGTAATATCAACTGTGGGGCCAACCCACTGTGGTACTAAGCCACTGGGACAAGTCGCTATGAGGTGCCAAACCTCTGGTGACCCAAAGTCACGAATAACATATGTGGTACCAAACCACTGGTGGTGCTAAACCACCGGTGACCCAAAGTCACGATATCAATCTTCCCTCCTCTTATCATACCCGTGCAATATGACATAATAATTGTGTATGCAGATGTCATGTATGCTAGACATATATCAAATATAAGTATAACATGAATTATCATCATAATCAGATAGACATAAAACAACATAATCATGCTAATCAACCTCTAAGGGTATAACCGTAATTTTACCTACTAAGGGTATTTTCGTAATTTACCCACTAAGGGTATTTTCGTAATTTACCCACCAAGGGTATTTTTGTAATTTACCCACCAAGAGTATTTTTTGTAATTTACCCACCAAGGGTATTTTCGTAATTTACCTACCAAGGGTATTTTTGTAATTTACCTACCAAGGGTATTTTTGTAATTTACCCACCAAGGGTATTTTAGTAATTTTGTACCTGGAATGGCCTTTCTAAAGGCCCAGTGTTGCCTTGAGCGACTCAACTACCATTTTGGTCTTTACTGAATCGTTCTACTAAAACTCAATTTCGACCTATTCTGCCCACGCTCGTGTGGCCCACCTAATACAAATCTATCCACGTATATAAGTTCCACCTAGTCTAGTTCACTATATACTACATCATCATACAATTTATTCTATTGGGCCTATTTGGGCCTACTTCGCCCATCGCGCCCAAGCAAATTTCCACCCACAAGAATACTACCGATGGCCTCAACTATCGCGTTGAAGCCCCACACGTCTTTCGCACGCGCTTCGTGTGGCTACTATTGTCGTGACCGGTACTTCGGCATTTGCCGTTCTACAACTAGAGTAGAGAGAGTTACACACCGATAGGACTCGGTGCTAAACCACCGCGACCACTCCTGTGCCCAACGCCCACCAAGGCATGTTAACCCTTCTCCTGGCATGCTCTTTATATAGCTAGCTCTTCACCTTCATTCCTTGTATCTTTCCGATGTGGGATCCCTTCGTTAGTAGAGTTTAAATTCAACTGAAACTCTTACCGTCCACTCCGCAAAATAAATACTCCCTTGCTTCTCATGAGATTCGAACCCAGGCTCCCTTATAACATAATCCACGCTGCTAGCCACTTTACCAACTAGCTCCTTGTGTCTTAAACCATGCGCAACTAAATATAACCCTATGGCCAAGGTCTAAATTCATTTAATAAAAATAATCTAAAAGGAATGCAAACGCTACAACTAGAACCTTGGACCTCCTTCCTTCCTTGTATGCGTCATTCCTTGTCCTTAAATGGCGCCACTTTGCCACTACACCACACACTCCACTTGTGTCATTTTCCTCCACATTTTATTCTTAAGGCCTACACCCAACTTCCGTGGTTTTTTCACCTAAAACCAAAATTTCCCCAAAGCCAATATTTCATCCCGAGACTTCATAGAAGCCCCCTAACCTTCCAAAATCACTTATCTAAAAGGTCCAACTTGCACTTAAGTCGATCTCCTATTCTCCAAAAAATTTTAAACGCTACTACACCTAAGGCCCATTGGGCTCAATCCTACTAGGCCCAATTTCAGGATGTTACACCCTTCTTCTTTCTAACTTTCTACTGCTACAATTTGGAACCCTTCGTTGCTACTTTATTCACCCTCTTCTTGTTGCCTTTTTTTTTTGAAAGAAATAGAGAATTACATGCATATGAGGGGTTAATAAACTTATGTTTGTTGAATTATCCATGTCTGTTGTCTGTTTTCTTTGTTGTTGCTATATTTGATAGTCCCCCTGCGTTGCTTTCTTTCTTTGCTTATCTCAGCGCAAGGTCAACTGTCACTACACCCATGAACAAGGTAACAATGTCTTCTTCTCTTTTCCAAATTAATAGTAACAGTAGTTGCTTTGACTTATCCCAAAAATCCCCTGCTTGGTTGGTGCGGATAGAAAGAAACATGTTGCTAATAATGTGTAAAATGTATTTTGTGAATCCATGTTACTTGGGATCGTAACAAACACTAGTAAATTTTGACGATTTTAATTATATATATTTTAGGTGAAATTCCATAGGTGATTGGAAACCTTATTTCCTCCTACGGATTGGTGGTAATAACTTAACAGGTATAAAATCATTTTTATTCTTCTTTTTTGTTGTTATAGTTATGCAATCCCTTTTAATTGTAATAGAATTTTGCTATATTTTACTTGCGTTTTTTTAACTTTTGACTATAATATAGAAAACAATTAATTAGACATATGATCCTTTAACTAACTACTCCGAAGTTAGAAAATATCAATAAGTTCCTCATTTCTAATCCCCGATTTCTAATCCCTAACTCTTATCCCCAACTTCTTGATCCCCTACGGCCACATTATTTTTCCTAGTGATTGTCATTAAATTACCGTGCTGCAACTTGTTTACTGAACTGTCTCATAGTGTTGGCTTTCCTTGTAAACTAGTAAATTTGCTTTGATGCAATGTTTGAGAAAGATCTTTTTGCTTTATTTTGCCTCTCCTGCAGGCCGAAAGTGCTATTGTAGCTGATGTGTTACATGTTTATTTGGTTATAAGATTCAAAACTTTCCCTAAAAAATGTGATTATGTTGGCTGTTTCACATGCAGGGTAAGCCCATCAAAGACACTTGTTCGACACTGTACTCTTCACCCTACAATGCAGTGAAACATCCTTGCTTGTGTTCGTTCAATTGGCAATATATTTACCACATAGATAGGTACAACAGTACAATTGAGGTACTTCTGGTGTTAATGTTATTTTCTTGTTCATGCAACTTAGCATCTTTATTTCTTGTAGGGGTTAATTGCAGTTGTTTTCTTTAGCTTCTAGAGTTGGATATTAAAATTTTTATGTTGCATACGACAATGCAGTCTCTTGTTCCAATGTCATGTTATTGGCATGATAAAATAGTGTGCGATTCTTTCAATGCTATTCCAATGTCATGTTATTGGTATGTGCTTGCTGATACTAGGAAACCAATGAACGTATCAAGTGAATTTGTTGTTGAATGTTTAGCATCTTAAAAATCATGCAAGTTCTCATTGCTTAATTCACGTAACTATTTTCGTCTTTGCAGATATTTGCTAATCTAAAAGCTCAAATTTTAGCTTCACAGTAAGTTTTGGTGTACGATATATTTTTCTACCTTTATAGTTCGGAAAACATTATCGTAGTAAGAATTGGCAAGATAGGTTTATGTGCTTAGCATTGGATGAGCAATATGTTTTCTTAATGCCGATTTGGGATAGTTTCATTTATCCTAAGTTGCAACTTGCTTTATTTGCTTACCATATAACCTCGTAACATTTTCAAGCACTCGATTCTAAACCTATCACATTGAAGAACATGTTAGACATTATTTTTCTGTTGATTGTTTGCTTTTGCTTCCTCACAACTTCGCATTAAGTATCTCATCATAATTGTTTGGTTACCTAGAAGATACTCTATTTTCCTGTATCTGGTCTATCTTTCTCGTGGTTGCAGGCTTCCATTGCTATAATTCTATTGCAAACTGCTTCTTTTTACCTCAAAGAATATTTAGAAAAAAATTACTCCAAATTTGTAGCAACCCTGTAAGAGGAGACAACGACAGAGACAGAAAGTGGATGATATAACTGTTGTTTTGGTACTTGGAATTTTCTATAGGTATAAATTATTGTATTTGCTGATAATTCAAGCTGACTTTGTTTTTTATCTTAATTTTTTGACTTTGTTTTATTCTACTAAAGTGTGCCCCCCCATTTGTAGGTTCCACGCTTTTGGTTTTGAGGTTCAAAAAGCTCTTACTTGATATTTGTAGCTAAAATTCCAGCATATATCAGCACTTATACTTTCATTGGTAAAATGTTAACTTAAATTAATGTTGTTTGATATTATTTTTATTTTCTGTTTTTTTAATTTAAAGTATTAGTGAGTTAATGTTGTTTGTATTTCTGACTGCAGCCTCTGTTTCTTGGTGAGAGTGGAGTAGACCAGCTTCTTGAAATTATTAAGGGTGGTTTTAGTTCAAAATTCTGATCAGTAAGAGTTATATCATGATGAATTTGTCCAAATTGCTGTCCAAGTTGCTGTTTATTATATCCTACTTGGTTGGTATATATGCTATTTATTATATTGTTGTCCAAAAAAAAAAGATTCAAAATATATAGGCTGGAAACCTAACGGGTTGCCTTATATCTCATTGTAAGATATAATGGATCCTCCCCAGGTGTAACAATGCCACGTATGATGAATCTTACAAAATTTCTGTCCAAATTGCTATCCAAATTTCTGTTTCTTATATTGTTTCAACTGATATATATCCTGTTTTTTATATTGCTATTTATTATACTGTCCAAATTTCTGATTTGATTTTTGTTAAACTTGTTGGAATGAATGGTAAATTGGAAAGTACAAATTGGAGTATAATTGCAATACATAATTGGAGTATAAATGGTATCGAATGCGGGTAGGCTATTTAGGTTTTGTCGTACATAATTGTGTATAAAATAATATAATATTAAGAAATTTAAATAAATTAAAAGTCTATTTTATTTTAATATGAAAATTAAATTCTTTTTTAAAATTAGTAATTAAAAGAATTTTAATACTAAAATTTATTTTTTACTCATTAATTTTTTGGTTTGGGTGTTAATAATTTTTTAAAACGAAAATTACTAATTTTTATATAATAATGTTTGATTTTAATATTTAATAATTTGAATTTTTTCAAACTTATAAATATTTTGTTATAAATATAAAATATTTTTTATGTTTTTTATTATTTAAATATATTTTAATATAAAAATCAAATTACTAATTTTTATATTAATGATCATTATTTTCATATTTAATATTTTTAAATGTTTTTAAAACTTATAAAATTTTTTCAATAAAATAATAACGATCATTATTTAAATAACTTACATAATTGACTTAACTCACATAACATACATAACTTACATAACTCACATAACATACATAACTCACATAACTTAAATAACTCAGATAACTTACAAAATACGTAACTTACATAATTTTAAGATCAAATATCATAACTTACATAATTTTAAGATTAAACTTCATAACTTACATAATACATAACTTATATAATTTTAAGAGCAAATTTCATAACTTACATAATTTTAAGATCAAACTTCATAACTTACATAATTTTAAGATCAAACTTCATAACTTACATAATTTACATAACTTACATAGTACATAAATATATATCATATCATTACTTACATAAATTAAAAATAAACAACTTACCTGTGTAATTTACTTTCAACTTTAGACTTCACCAACTACGAAATGGATAGGACTTGGATGAATTTGTCAAGAGTAAGCAACGACTATCGAAATGGAGTAGAAACTTTACTAAATTTTGCATTTCAAAATTCAAGCCAAGAGAATATGATTCTTTGCCTGTGTAAGAAGTGTTGCAATATCAATTGGCATTATCGTGAAGTTGTCTACGAACATCTAATTGTTGATGGCTTTGTTCGAGGGTATAAAAAATGGATTTTCCACCGGAGAGTGTACATAAGTGGAGCCTCTTCATCGATGAATCTGGGTTATCCTCATAGTGCTTAGTGCTTACAATCAGAATGTTAGAGAAGATGACATTGAAGGCATGTTGCGGGATGCATTTAATATACACAGTGATGGTTTGCAATCATTTCCACCTGACTTATGTGCAACCGATGATTATAATTTTGGTGGAAATACTTTCACCGAAAGGGAAGAAGTGTACCTGATGAACAGCCAAATGAAGAAACGGCGAAGTTCTACACATTACTTGGTGAAATGAATGAAGAACTGTATGAGGGATCAAAATTTTCAAAATTGTCTTTCTGTATTAGTCTTTTTCACTTAAAATGTTTGGGAGGGTGGACCGAAAATTCTTTGACAATGCTGTTAGAGTTTTTGCAAGAAATGTTCCCTTTTGCGAAAATCTCTCAGTCTTCTAAAGACATGAAGAAACTGATAAAGGATTTGGGGCTTGGCTACAACAAAATTTATAGTTGCCCAAATGACTGCATGTTGTATTGGGGCGACCGGAAAAACCAACAGTGTTGTCATGTATGTGGTCAATCCCGTTGGATGAATAGAAATACAGAAGATGGTAACGAGGATGAAAATGATGCACAGTCAAGGAAGCAGCCAGTTAAGATTTTGCGATATTTTTCGCTAATACCAAGGCTTCAAAGACTTTTCATGTCGTCAAAGACAGCCGAGTCAATGACGTGGCATCATAATGGACAAACCGATGATGGATTGTTAAGGCATCCTGCAGATTCTTTAGCTTGGAAATCATTTGACTCCAAATTTCAAAGCTTTACAAGCGATCCTCGGAGTGTGTGGCTTAGGCTAGCATCTGATGGATTTAACCCTTACAAAATCATGAGCACTGCGTACAGTACTTGGCCTGTGGTGCTTGTTCCTTACAATTTGCCGTCATGAGTTTGCATGAAACAATCATCCTTTATCTTATCTATGATTATCCCTGGAGAGAAAAAGCCTGGAAATGATATTGACATATATTTGCAGCTACTTATTGAAGAGTTAAAACAATTATGGGTTGGTGTTGAGACATACGATGTAATTGAGAAAGAAGAACTTCAATTTACGTGTAGCTTTGATGTGGACTATTAATGACTTCCCGGCCTATGCCAATTTATATGGTTAGAGTACCAAGGGACGTTATGCTTGTCCTTATTGTGCTGCGTAAACATGTTCGCAATGGTTATATAATGGGAAGAAGTTCTCTTACATCAGGCATCGTCGGTGGTTATCGAAAAATCATAGATTTAGATTTTAGAGTACTCAGTTTGACGGTACTAAAAAATTCAGAGAAGCTCCTTCACGCAGACCGGTGGATCTGAAATATTGTTCATGTTGAAAGATATGAATTTCATTTATGGGAAGATGAATCAACCACCCAACACGCAAAGAAATAGAAGATCAAGGGATGAATCTGATGATGAATTTGATGAAAAGGATGATCTTAATGAGGCGGACTTGTGGAAAAAAAGAAGTATTTTTTTGAGTTGTCTTATTGGGAGCATCAGATTTTACGACATAATATTGATGTCATGTACATTAAGAAAAATGTATGCGAGAACATCATTGGGACTATTTTGAATGTCGATGGAAAATCAAAAGACAATCTTCAGAGTCGACTTGATTTAGTCCACATGGGAATTCGACGTGAGTTTCATCCCCAAGCACTTCCGAATATGAAATATCAGTTGCTGCCTACTATTTTCTCAATGTCGAAGACGGAGAAAGAAGTGTTCTGTATGGTGTTAAAGGATATAAAATTTCTGGATGCGTATGCATCAAATATATCTCGATGTGTGAGTCTTAAAGATCAAAGACTATATGGTTTAAAATCGCATGACTATCACATCTTGATGCAAGACTTACTGCCAATTGCTATACGGTGTTGTATGTCGAAAAAGGTGACGTCTTGTGTAATTGAACTATCCAATATAATGAAAGGCATTTGTGGCAAAGTTTTGGATGTTCAAGAACTTGAGACACTACAAGATCGAGCCGCATTGACTTTATGCAATCTGGAGAAGATCTTCCCGCCTTCCTTCTTCACTATTATGGTGCACTTATTAATTCATCTCCCTCGTGAAGTAATACTTGGTGGACCCATTTTCTATCGATAGATGTATCCCATAGGAAGGTCTTACTTTATTTGCAAATTATTCCTTCATTCACTTCAATGCCTTTAGTTGCAACTTTTGATAATGTTGTATATCGTGTTTAGGTTCCTATCCAAATTGAAGTCTTACTGCCGAAATAAGCGTTATCCGGAAGGATCAATTGCCGAAGGCTACTTGACAGAGGAATGTATGACTTTCTGTTCAAGGTATTTGGAAGATGTTGAAACAAGAATGAACAGACCAAGTAGAAATACTGGGCTCACAGATCATAACTTGGCCAAAACTTATTTATTTCAAAGTTTCGGAGAACCGATCGGCAAAGTCGAAATTACGAATTAGACGATAAATCATGGGTCCAAGCACATCGATACGTTCTTTTTCATCACGATTCAATGGAACCATTACGCAAGTAAGTTCTAGAATTTGATAAATATTCATCAATTATAATTTGTTTGTCTTCTAACAAAGTAAACATTTTTTTAACATAGTGAGTACAAACAAATAGTGAGAGCTCATTCACGGTCCCAAAGATTACATCTATGAGAAATTAATAAGTTGTTCACAGAATCATTTCATGAATGGTTAAGCCAAACGGTATGCAATTGAAGTTTTCATTGACAAGTAATAATATTTTCTCATAACATTTATAATTACTCAATTTACTTTCGATTCAATAGGTTTGGAGTCGGAATTAAGTAAATGACGAAGTTAAATGGCTTTCACAAGGTCCAAATAGAATAGTGAAAAGATATAGTGCCTTCCTCATCAATAGATACAAATTTCATACAAGGTATCGCGAGAGATTGAGGAGAACCCAAAATTGTGGAATTGTTGTTAATTCTTCAATTACAAGTTATGCTAGTGCTAGGGACAGTAATCCTGTCGAGGGGAATCTGGAGTATTACGGACTTCTTACTAACATAATTGAGTAGGATTATTACAGCAAATGGAAAGTTATTTTATTTCGAGGTGATTGGGCTGATGTGAATACGGCTCGCGGAATTAAAAACGATCAATATGGTTTTACAATGGTGAATTTCTCTCGATTGATTCACACTAGAGAACAACTGATAGACGAGCCATATGTATTTCCTTCTCAAGTGAAACAAGTTTTTTACTCAAAAGATCCAACTGATGAGGGTTGGTACGTTGTACTTTGAAACACCCCTAGAGACTTGTTTGACATGGGCAATGGAAGTAGAGATGACATCATCGAAACATCAGAAACTTTGCCTTTTCCAGAACAAAACTTAAATGAAAATATCCCTAATACTAGTACACAATTTCAATGGGTTCGTCAGAACGTGGAAAAAGATATTTACGAATTATGATGTAGTAAGATTTTACGATTCTTTATTTATATGTAATATTATAATTTTAATCTTGGTCATTTTATATAATTTAACTATTTTATATGTACCATTATTGTTGTTATTTGTTACTAAAATTTCAACTATTTTATGTGTATTGCAGAAAAATGAGTAGAAGAAGATTATGAGATTTAAATATTGTACGTAATCTGTAAATTCTAAGAGGGCAATAGTGAACAAAGAAATGCTTGTTGGATCCTCGAATGTGCCTAACATAGATGATGAGCCTGCAGAATTACAAAGTAATGTTAAGTTTATTTTACATGCATGTTGACTTTTATTATTGATTCATTTTTCAATTTTAATATAACAATAATATATCATTGTTCAACTGAGAGTGGTGAGACATGCAGAGGTCGCGGAAGTACGCTGCTTAGATATTTATACGAATTAAATCCTGTCGAGTGTGTAAAAGTAAGGAGAAACAGTCATGGCCAGCCTGTTGGCCCTGAAGCTCGACTTCTAGCAGGCTATTTGGGTATTATTGCACGAAATGCAAATATGTTGCCCATCAATTACGAGTCATGGCATCACATGCCTGATGGAAACAAAAATCAAGCTCTCGATAACATTAAGGTAACAAAACCTGAATGTAATTTATAACACTTTGGTTGAAGTTTCATTTATATTTACTTTCTAAACTTATGTTTTTTTAGGAGAGATTTGCTTTGGAGGTCTTCGATGACTATATAAAAAAGACATTGGGAAAAAATGGAGAGACCATAAAAGCACATTGAAAAAAGAATATTTTAAGAAAGACATAAGCCTTGAGGATAAATTGCGAAATGTTTCACCGGCAATGTTAAGGTACCAATAGGAAGATGCGGTTAGATTTTGGAACTCAAAGAAATGAGAGGTATTACCTAGTTCTAAACTCTTATAAATTTTTCGGTTTATAGTATTTACTATATACGTAATAATAATTTCATTATGTAGGACCGTGAGCGTGTTGAAACGAGCAGCAGTCAGAAACAAATATTCACGCACACGGCAGGGTCGAGAAGTTTTGCTTCTATAGCTGAGCCGAGGTATTATAATTTATTCATTCTGTCAAATATTAATGACTTCATACTATTAAATTATATTTTTACTACTACACTGTAGGAAGCCTCATCTGGTCAAAAAGTTGGACGCGTTCAGCTTTTTGACATTACGCATAGGAAGAAGGATGGGTCTCCGATGACATCCGAAGCTGGAGAGATTATAGTATATTTACTTAATAAAATTTGATTTATTATAAATATTTATAATGTTTAATTATAATAGTTTAATTCTTCGTTAGTAGTTATAAATTAATAATGTTAAGTTATGTTCTATTCTTTCTTATTGTATATTTCATTTCTAACTGCTTAATTGATTTATTAGGAGAAACTAAAAGAGAAGAAGGCAGAGTATGAAGCGGCTGCTTCGACTGATAGTTCTGTTAATCTTGAGGATATCGATAACATAATTATTACTGATATTTTGGGTCCTGAAAGGTATGGTCTGAATTTTTGTGCTACATTTGCTATTTTTTGGCTGGAATTATATACTATATTTGCTGTTTTTTATTACTGATGTTTTGGGTCATGAAAGGTATGGCCGGGTTTGATTTCAAGGATCTGGTGTTACCTCGACCCAATATTTTGAATCCGACTCCCAGCAATACCTGTCTTCTAGGAGTCAATCTCGAGCTGAAGTTTAGAGGCTAAAAGACCAGATAGCTCAGATGCAAGCGAGCACGGTTGAGCAAATTGCTGATGTTCAAAGAAAATATGAAAAACTCCAGCAACAGCTTAGAGTGGATGCGGAAGTGGCAACGACGATGCTAGCAAAGTAGAACAGAAAGTACGATGAGCTTCATCTACAGCTTCAGCATATGATGCAGATGTTTCAGCAGTCGCAGAAGTCGCCATCTTAGACATTTAGTTTCTCGTTGTAAGATTATTTTTAACATTATTACATTTAACATTATTGTAAGAATATTTTCAATTATAATTCATTTATTAATTTATATCACATATCTTTTATTGAATTTGAATAATATTTAGAATTAATGCATTTGGTATGATTTTATGCTACATTTGCTGTTTTGGGTTGGAATTATATGCTACATTTGCTGTTATTGGTTGGTTTTAGTGCAGGAGGGGTATGATATTGGACAAATTGTACATTGCAAATCTGTACAAATTAGAGGTGTTTGTGTGAAAAGCGTCGCTAAAAGTCATGACTTTTAGCGGCGTTTGTAGGAGAAGCACCGTTAAAAGTCATGACCTTTAGCGGCGTTTGTGGGAGAAGCGTCGCTAAAAGTCATGACATTTAGCAGCGTTTGTGGGAGAAGCGTCGCTAAAAGTCATGACATTTAGCGGCGTTTGTGGGAGAAGCGCCACTAAAATTCATGACCTATAGCGGTGTTTGTGGTATAAGCGCCGCTAAAGGTCATGACCTTTAGCGGCATTTGTGGGGAAAGCTCCGCTAAAAGTCATGACCTTTAGCGGTATTTTTTCCTCATAAACGCTGCTAAAGTTTGTGGCGTTTGTTTTAGCGGCGTTTTTTGCTGTACTTCTAAAAGCACCGCAAATACTATTAGTGGCGCTTATAAATGCCGCTAAAGGCCTAAAAAATGCCGCTAAAAGTTTGTTTTGCTGTTGTGGCTGTCCGAGAGAATTATAACACGATCATGACCTTTTCTTTGAATGAGCTTAAGCCCTTCCAAAATGGCCCAAAGTTCTGCGTCGAAAATTGAACACTTTCCAAGATTTCTATTGAAACCGAAGAGTCACTGTTTATTCATGTATCTGGCAACCCCCCAGTGGAAGCACTTCCCGTGTCGAAACGTACTACTCCATCAGTGCTAAGGAAAATCATAAAACCACAATCTTGCTCTCCAAAGGAGGGCCAAGATCGCCACTCGAAACATCTTTAGGAAGTGAGAAACATTGAGGATCCCAACAAAAAGAGTTGTTAACTACCTCTCTTGGGCTCCACGAGTGACCCTGAAAAATAAAAAGATTGCGGTTCTTCCAAATCCGCCAAGCCAGAATTCCAAAAAGACAAGCCCAACTAGCTCCACCCACCAAGGCCATCGTAGTGTCCTAGCACATTAACAAGGATCAAATCTTGTAAGTTAAGAGAAAAAAAGTTTGTAAAGCAATTATCTAAAATGATCTGACTCCTTACATCTTTAACAGCAGAATAATCTCTGAGAATGTGGAAAATGTCTTCCTAATGAAAGCCACATATAGGACAAGAAGGATTATCCGCTAAACCTTTTTAACCCTTTCAATATTACTGATAAGGCGCTGTTTGAGAACCAAACGAACTCTTTGTGGTCCTGGAATCTTCCAGACGCTTTTTCAGTTATCATCATTCGGACTCTAATCATCACCCCTGCAAATCTTATAAGCACTCTTGATCTTAAAGTTTCCAGTCGAAGGGTGGCACCAGGAGATTATGTCCGGCCCCTCAGAGGACAAGGACAGGGAATAGCCATGATCCACTTAATCACCTCCTCCGGAAGCCAAATTATGAACAAATTAAGATTCCACGAGCCATCCTCATTTACCATTTCATTGAGACAACACCCAAGGTTAAAATCAACACATGGCGAGAGAAACTTAACCAGAACAGAAGCCTCACATTAGGAATCCAAACATCTTCTCGACAACGAATTTGACATCAGTCCCCAACGGATGAACATAAATTTTCTCGAAGTAGAGGCCAAACCCTAGTGAGAGAATTCCAAAGAAACGAGCCTCTGTCATGCCTAATAGAGATAGGAAAAGAATCGATCAATTGGTATTTAGCCCTAATAACTCGAACCCAAAGAGCCTATTTGTTAGTCACGATATTAAACCCTAATTTAAGCAGAAACGAGATATTTTAGTCTCGTAATTTCTGTAAACCAAGCCCTCCACAGTATTTGGGTTGACAAATAGAATCCCCCTAACCAAAGACATCTTCTTCTTATGCTCAAATGAACCCCAAATGAATTGTTTCACCAAACTCTCAATCTCATCGCAAATACTCTTAGGAATCATCATAGATTGCATAAAGTAGTTGGGAATAGACATGAGAACTGATTGGGCCAAAGTAATACGACTGGCAATGGATAATCTCTTAGTGTCCTAGCTTTGGAGCTTTCTTCTAACTTTTTCGACCACAAAGTGCATAGTACCATTGGTCACCCTCTGGTGAAAAAGCGAAACACCAAGATAATGTCCAATATTTTGGACTTTCTGAAAACCAAATAAAGAACTAATCAAGTCCACCACCGTCACTTCCAAGCCTTTAGCGAAAAAGATGTTCATTTTCTTAGCATTGATTTTATGCCCAGAGAATCACAAAACCTCCCTAAAATATTCCTGATGAGTCGACTATGTTTCATATCAGCTTTGCTGAAAATAACTAAGTCATCAGCAAAGAATAAATGCGAAATGAGGGAGCTAGAACAAAAAAGGCGAATGGGGTTCCATTGAACCTCCGAAATAGCCGAATAGATCTCTTGGCCAAGCCAATCCATACATAAAGCGAAAAGATAAGGTGAAAGCAGGCATCCTTGTCGAATACCTCTAGCTGGCCTAAACTTGGACAAAGGAACTCCATTCCACAGAACCTGCATCGAAGAGTTAGTAATAGAAGACATAATAATATTAATGAGGAAAGTAGGGATACCAGCAGCTTGAAGAGAAGCTTCAATAAAATCCCATCGCACTCTGTCATAGGCTTTCTCCAAATCGATCTTAATAGTCATCCACTTTCTTAAAGAAGAACTTCTCATCAAATGAATAACCTATTGGGCGATAATGAAATTATCCGTGATATTCCTACCTACAATAAAGTCAACCTGCTCCGCCAATAATCTTCGAAAAAATGATCTTGAAATGATTCGCGATAATCTTTATCACAAGTTTATATAACAAAGAGTACAGACTAATCAGTCTATATTGAGGGATGTCCTTAGGATTATCAACATTGGGTATGAGGACAGTTAACGTGTTGTTCAATTCAGAATCAATGGTGCCCCCACTAAAGATACTTCTCACCCAATTACAAATCGCGTCCCCCATCGTATTCCACTGCTTCTGGAAAAAAAAGTGCATAGAATCCATCACTACCAAGAGCTTTGAGAGAGGCCATATCAAAGAAAGCTACCTTGATTTCCTCGTTAGTAACCTACTTTTCCAAAAAGGAGATATCATCCTGACCAAGGCTAGGAAATTTACTAGAAGGTAAACATCTCATAGGGCTAGGGGGTTCCCCATACAAATTCTGAAATAATTTATTAGCCTTAGCTTCAATAACTTCCGAGTCATAAACCCATTCCCCACAATCATTGCGAATTGCAGTAATACGGCTATTCTTCATTTGTCGCATCGTACGAGCATGAAAGAACTTAGTATTGCAATCACCAAGATGAAGTCAATCACAGCGGGCTTTTTGTTTCCAAAGAAGTTCTTCATGGCGAAGAACAGTCTCCAACTCCTGTCGAATCTTTAATTCCACCTGGGCTAACCGATTAGAACCTGAAAATTCCATAATTTTCTGAATTTTAGTGAGCTCCTTAAAAAGTGACCTTTTACGAGAAGTGATATGACCATAAACCGTCTTATTCCAAACCTTAAGCTTGCAAGTGAACATACTTAAGGAATTAGACATGTCACCAGAGAAGTCCCAATTTTCTTCCACAAACTTTCCAAACTCGGGGTGTTCAACCCATCCAGCCAGAAATCGAAAAGGTCTGCCTTTGGGGAGAGAAACCTTTGGGTTTAAAGAGAGGAGGAGGGGCTTATGGTCAGACATAATTTTAAGGAGGTGGGTGACCAAACTATTAGAAAAATCTTGAACCCAAGCTTCATTTCCCAAAGCCCTATCAAGTCTTTCAAAAAGCAAACCCCTGTGCCAAGTAAAAAGGGGACCTCTGAACCCTAAGTTGTGAAGCTCTGCCTTGTCCACGAAATCACCAAAGAAAGGGCAACACCTATCTTTAGTCATACCACCTAATTTTTCAAATGTTGAAAGAATAACATTGAAATCCCTAATAGCAGCCTACGAAAAATTTTCCATAAGAATCGAGCTTTTCAAGATATCTCACAGATCCTTGCGCTTTTACTTATTTGGACTCCCACAAACAAATGACAGAATTCAAGGAAAACGTAAATCCAACCCGAGCCATAATGAACTGAGAATGATTAAAAATTATCTCAAGACGGACAGAGTTCTTCCAGCCAATCCAAATACCCCCCGAGAAACCAATCGCTTCGACGCGATAAGAATTAGGGAAACCCAATTTAGCAATAATGTTATCTGCTTTAGACCCACTAACTCTAGTCTTAAGCAGACTAAAAATATCAGGATTGTGTTCCCGATTACATTCCCAAAAAATACGAGGAAGCTTGTCACTAGCATAACCTTGACAGTTCCAAGAAAATATTGTAAAATTCATATAAAAACAAAAATTAAAAAAACATACCAATTACTGTCGAGAGAAAGTGTCCCCATCCTTAATCAAGGCTCCACCTTCCGATCCAGAATTAAGATCTTTACTAAGATACAGACTAGAGATCTATTTAGCTATTTCCTCCATAGATTCGGCCAAGGGTACTCTAGAATTACCGGAAGCTTTGAACTGATTCCCCCTACCATGCAAAGCATTGGACGCTTTTCGACCACTGCGCCCAATTAAATCTTTACCTCCAAGCTTCTCTCTAGAAACGGGAACTCCTTCACCAAAATTTCCATTGGAAGATTTGGCCGAGCTATTTTTTTTTTTTTGTGAGAGGAATATTTAAAAATTATTGCAGAATATTTTTCGGGATCCAACACATCATCAGAAATGATGACAGGGGTGCCCCTAGAGCCTTCGAAAGCCGGATTGAAATGCACTACAATATTATCAAAATTTTCGTCATTTGAAACCCCTCAAACTTCATTGGAAGAACCCCCACAGTTGACATCATCCAAGACCATATCAATATTTGAAATAGCATGATGCGACGTTCCTGCAGTATTAAAAATAGAAATAGAATTAGAATTAAAATTGGGACTTTTAATTTCCTCACGCGAAATTTGAATAGAAGAGTTATCACGCATTTGCCTTTTTTCCAATGCAGCATGGCCTAAAATTTTAAGAGAAAAAGCTTCCTTCGTGGGCCCACCATGCAGAAGCCCCAAATCAGTCCAGTTATCGGCCGCAGCAGCTTCCTTGGATAGCCTAGTATCTGAACTAGCCTTAAAAGCTGGGTCAGAAATTAATCGCGAGCCCACACCCTTTAAAGTATTACCCCTAACCTTAAAATTAACATTTTCAGCAGCATCATTATTTACTCCAGCCCCCTTCATCGACATAGATTCTCCAACAAATATTTCGCTCGTCTCTCCAATCTTTTTTAACACCTCAAAACATGAGTTTCAAGCCTCCTTGCGAGATTTCACACCAACAGTCACTCCCAAATTTCTGCAGGCATTACTTCGACCAACCCGTTGTCCATGCCGAGACCTCCTCTCAACCAACATCCAAGGCCCAAACTCCGGCCTCGTTTCCTCAACTGCTCCTCCGCCGCCAGATTCCAAAACCTCTCTCGCCGTCTCAGGTAAACTTTCAGAGCTATGATCCAAAGCCGTCATTGGGCATAAGTCTTTGACATGTCCGTACCTACCGCATCCAAAACAAACGGTGGGAAGGGCTTCGTACTCCACCATCTGAACGGCTCCGTCAACCAAAACTTGAGACACCAAAGGCTTCACGAGATTTATGAAAACAGCAAGCCGAGCAAAGCGTCCCCTGGTTCTCTTGTCCGTCTGAAAATCCAATTTTACGACCTTCCCGATCAACCCTCCAATAGCTTCCATGATTTTTTGACGGAACATAAACCCCAGAAGACCCGATAGACGGATCCAAGCCAAGACCACGTTAGGGTACGGTTGCAAAGGGCTGAAATCCTTGGTACAAGGTTGTAAGGTGAGATATTGGCCAAAAATGATCCAAGGTCCCTGCGACAAAATGCGATCGTAATCAGGCCTATTCAAAAAGCGAACCAGGTAATACCCATTTTCAATATCCATGAGATGAAATTGAGAAATAGGTTTCCACAGTATGTATTGTAACCAATACTTCGGCCTAAGAGTTTAATGACCATAGTTAATTCCATTTCTTTGAACAGAATTTCCTTAACCTGGTCAGAGAATCTGATGGCCAGGACTCCATTAAATGTTTGCACGTCATCAGCCAATAAATCAAAATCTCCATTGCTTTCGTCATCTACTCCAAATGTTGAAACATCGCGTTCCATATCAGGCGAAGCCGAAACTCCACCCAACAACTTATCTTTCCACGACGGTTTTGGAGGCAGAACAGGATCTACAATCATATCCGCAGATGCGTCATCGATTCTGTCCTTAAGTCTCACTTTCTTGGTTGTCCGATCCTCGACAGAAAGAGGATCCCCATCATCGTCGGTAGCCAAGATAGGCTAAGCAATAAGCGTTCTTTGGACATTTTTTAATTCTCAACATATTTTATTTTAATCTTGAACATGTGTGATTATATGATTAT
Source organism: Gossypium rotundifolium (assembly GCA_025506655.1). Taxonomy (NCBI): domain Eukaryota; kingdom Viridiplantae; phylum Streptophyta; class Magnoliopsida; order Malvales; family Malvaceae; genus Gossypium; species Gossypium rotundifolium. The sequence goes on from CP106724.1 coordinate 21,678,459, forward strand.
AAGTATGTTCCCAAATAGAATTGTCCAATATTTATGATACATTAATTTAATGTTTGTTAACTTAAAAGAAAAAAGGAAGAATTTTTAATGAATAAAAAGATTAAAAATAAACAAATGAACACACAAAAACTCTCTCATTTAAGCTTTTTGATTCATTAATAGTTATCTCAACGACGGTTTTGGTGCCTAATTTTATACCAAACTGAAGCCACAGAGTAGTAGCGTACCAAAGGAAAGCCCATTTTGCTGATTACTTGATATTGCAGGGTGCAGCTTTATCAACTGAAAAGCCGATTGGTTTGGTTGAAATAGTTTTCTCCATCTATATGTTTTAGGTCTTTGACTCAAGGCAATACATAATGATCGTGATTTAATGAACAAAATTAAGCAAACCATATACTTTCACAAATTTAAAATTTAATCTCTTTATTTTTATTTTTAAGAATTTAGCAAATGTATTTGTATTTCTAAGAATTTAAGTCCTTTATTTTTAAATTTCAAAAATCATGTCCAATCGTTAAAACTTTTAAATTTGTTGGTATGATGTTTTGAAATAAAAAATAACGTAACTAAAAAATGATATTGTAATGAATTTGAAATTGAAAAAGTAATTGCTAGTGTTAACAGTTGGACCTAAATTTTAAATCAAAAAATAGTGAAACTAATTTCCTAAAAATAAAAGTACAAAGATTAAATTTCAAATTCATGAAAAGTACATAGACTTAATTTTAAAAGCAATGTTATAAAACCGCCATGAATCTCATTTAGTTACTATTTTAAGTATCAATTAAGATGATAAATATTTCTTAATTTCACTTGTGATATTACAAAAAAAAAATTCTACCTTTAATATATCAAATAATCATCCTTATTATATATACTAAAATAGTTCTCAATTAGACCTAATCATGAGTTGGATTATGTGTTCTACACTCGAAGGCCTATCAAAAAAAGTGAGAGGATTTGAAGCAAAAAATATAGTATCGAAAAATGAGCATTGACCAAAAAAAAAAAGGCTCATTTTCTAAAAGGGCCAAACTTTGAGATTTTTTTTTTTTTGGGCCTGAGTCAACCTAAATTTGCCTTCTTCTTTTTTTTTTTTTTTTTTTTTGGTTGTTTTCCTATCATTTTGCTTGCTAAGTTTTAACTATCTTAATGTTATCTAAGTATAATGATTTTTTTTAATGTATTTTCAATTTGTTGTGAAAATTGTATTTAATGTATTATATTTTTTGAAAATTATTTTTATATAAAATAATATAAAAATTTAATGCGTAGGGTCGAGCTCGGGTTTAGCATCTTTTTATTTAGAACGGGCATGGGCAAAAATTTTAGGCCCATTTTTTGGGTTGGACCGGAGCCTAGAAAACATGCCTAAATTTTGGCATCACCCCGATTCAAACCCGACTTGACCCATGATCAGGTCTATTCTCAACCTACGTTTTGCATTGAGTTGGTTATTTGTTCGCGTCAATTTATAAAGTAAAAAATTGAAAGTTAAAACATGCTCCAAGTCCCTACACACCTTCTACATTTGAAATTTAGTCCTTACTTTTTTTTTAGGAACATAATCTTTTAGCTTTTGGATTTAAAAAATTGATATCGCAACAAATTGAAAATACATTAAAAAAAGTCTTTATAGTTAAATAACACTAAGATAGTTGCAACTTAGCAAGCAAATATATCTAAAATAGCAGCAAAATTTACAATAAAACAAGTTGTGAAAAATATAAAGTCGGTAATGACAATATATATCGCAAAGAAAAGAAAAAGAGAATAAAGAACACACAGATTTTACGTGGAAACCCTTTCGGGAAAAAAAACCACGGACAGAGGAGAAGAAAATTCACTATGTCGAATTCGAATCACTTACAAGAGGAATAGACTATGTCTATTTATAGGCTTGTAAAACCCAATTCTAATCAAAGTAAAAATATATTATGCTAAATATATTATACTCATAAATACTAAATCTTCTAAAAAGAAGATATATTTTGTTTAACTTGACTTGCAAGCAATATCTTAGAATTTGGGTCACACAACTCTAACAATCTCCACCTTGACACGAATTCTCAACAAACAAGTTCTCCACCTCTTCCATAAAACCCCTTAAGGGTTTAACTTCAACAATAAACACCAACCAAGTCTAAGCAATGCTCAAACTTGGTTATAGGAAGTGACTTAGTCATCATATCTCGCAGGATTTTCATGAGTACTAATTTTGCTCACAACTATATCACCACGAGCAATAATATCACGAACAAAATGATATCGAACATCAATGTGTTTTGTTCTCTCATGAAACATTTGATCTTTTGTAAGGAAGATGGCACTTTGATCATCACAAAATCTTGTCTTGATTTGAAGGTCTTCATTGAGCTCACTAAAGAGTCCCTTCAACCAAATAGCTTCTTTACAAGCTTCAAGAATCACCATATACTCGACTTTCAAAGGGTAGACAAAGCGATCGTAGTTTGCAAGGTAGCTTTCAACCGATTGCACAACCTCCTATTGTAACCAAAGTGAGAGATCTTCTTCTATCAAGGTCTCCAAAGAAAATCAAGATCAACATACCCAATGACTCCATCTCTAGTTCTTCCAAACTGTAAGCAAACATCGGTAGTACCTCGTAAGTATCTTAAAATCCACCAATCGCTTTCCAATGTTCTTTACCGGATTCGCCATGTATCGCTAATCGCACCGATCGCGTATGATAAATCTAGACGTGAACAAACCATAGCATACATGAGAGATCCCATCGCACTCGAGTATGGAACATGTGACATGTACTCAATCTCATCATCGATTGTGGAGACAAACCCGATGAAAGTCCGAAATGGGTCGCTAAAGGAGTACAACAGCTTAACACTCGCATATTGAACTCGCAAAGAACTTTCTCAATGTACCCTTCCGACTTAGGTACAACTTACTTGTTTTTCTATCTCCGAGAATCTCCATACCAAGTATCTTCTTTCTTTGGTCCCAAATCTTTCATCTCAAATTCTTCACTTAGTTGGGCTTTGACCTTTCTTATCTCTACTTTATCTTTTCTCGCTATCAACATGTCATCAACATAAAGAAGTAGATACACAAAAGAACTATCACCGCTTTTCTTAAAGTAAACACAATTATCAAAGCTACTTCTTTTAAAATTATGAGAAGTCATAAAGGAATCAAACCTCTTGTACCATTGTCTTGGTGATTTGCTTTCAAACCAGTAAAGAGACTTTTTCAAAGAAGCAAACATAGTCCTCTTTTTGAGATCAGAAACCCTCCGTTGTTGCATGTAAATATCTTCCTCAAGCTCTCTATGCAAAATGCGCTTTTACATCTAACTGCTCAAGCTCCAAATCTTGCATGGCCACAATACCAAGCAAAGCTCGAATCGAACTATGCTTCACAATTGGGAGAACACATCAGAAAGTCCACTCGAATTTGACAAGAACCTTTTGTAACAAACCTTGCTTTATATCCGGGTTCTTCAACTCCCGAGTCCTTCTTTCTTTTAAACACCCATTTACAATGAACAACCTTTTTACCTTTAGGAAGTTTCACAAGATCCCATGTTTTGTTTTGTGGAGTGATTCTATTTCCTCTTGCATAGCAAACATCCACCTTCTCGAGTCTTCACATTCTAACCGCCTCGTAATAATTAGACGGCTCTTGGTTTGCATCTATATCTTCACCACATTTAAAGCATAAGCAACTAGGTCACCTCAAATATTCTTTGGAGGTTTAATTTCTCTTCTAGTTCATTTTTGGTGATAGAGTATTGTGGTGAAGAAGCAACTCTATTCTCAATTTTTGTACGGCTTGAGGAGTTGACTCAGATTAATCTGATGCTCCACCGCTTTTATTTTCTTTATTGGAAGAGTCTTTAAGAGATAAGTTAGGTAGCATAGCGCTTCATCAAAAACAACATCTCTGCTAATCACAACTTTTCTATTTTCAGGACACCATAACTTATACCTTTTACACCAAACTTTATAACCAAGAAAAACACATTTAATGGATCTTGGTTCCAATTTTCCATTATTAACATGAGCATACGCAGGACACCCAAAGATCTTTAAATCGTAATAATTAGCGGGATTACGGACCATACCTCTTGTGGAGTCTTTTTCTCAATGGCAACGGATGGAGATCGGTTGATTGAAAAACGTGCAGTAGAGGCTGCTTCGGTCCAAAATGACTTTGGTAAGTTGGCATTTGACAACATACATCGAACCTTTTCCATGATCATTCTGTTCATTCGTTCTACAACGCCGTTTTATTGTGGAGTATGATGAACTGTCAAGTGTCTCACGATCCCTTCTAACTTGCACAGTTTATTAAACTCATCAGAACAAAACTCTAAGTCATTGTCTGTACGGAGGTATTTTATTTGTTTTCCCGCATGTTTTTCAATCATAGTTTTCCAAGACTTAAATACGGAAAACACATCGCTTTTCTACTTCAGGAAGAATGCCCAAACTTTCCCGGAAAATCATCAATAAAAGTTAGCATATAATTAGCTCCACCTCTCAAGGCACCCTTGATGGCCCCACGATCGTAATGAATATACTCCAACGTTTCTTTCGTGTTATGGATTCCTCCGTGAATCGAACTCTCTTTGCTTCCCAAAAAAGCAAGGTCTCACAGAACTTGGTTTTGCAAATTCCTTGCCCATCAAGAAGTCCTCTTTTGCTCAATTCTGGGATGCCATTCTCACTCATATGCCCTAGGCGCATATGCCAAAGTTTAGTAATATCATCATCTGACAAAGAAGAGGAAGCGACAGCTGCATCACCAATAACAGTAGAACCCTGCAAAACATATAACTTGGTAGTCTTTCTCTGCCCTTTCATCACAATGAGGGAACCTTTAGAAATCTTTAACATCCCACTTTCAGCTGTGTATTTGTACCCTTTTGAATCAAGAGTACTCAACGAAATTAAATTTCTCTTCAATTCTGGAACATGCCGTACGTCACTAAGTGTTCTGACAACTCTATCAAACATCTTAACTTTAATTGTTCCAACACCTGCGATTTTACACGAAGTATTATTTCCCATCAAAATAACACCTTCAGATACTGTTTCGTAATTTGTAAACCAATCCCGATTGGGACTCATGTGGAAGGTGCAACCCGAATCAAGTATTAACTCATCGCTCACTTTTGAATTGTTGACCGAAACGACTAGAAGTTCACCATCGTTGTAGTCTTCTACAACATCGCCTTCACCGAAATTTTCTCGGTTGCTTTCCTTTTGATTCGCACCTCCCTTTTAATCTTGTTCGTAGCTTATAGCACTTTCGGTTTAATGTGCCCTTTCTTCTTGCGAAGTTACAAGTTTTACCTCTGTTTGAAGACTTTGATCTACCCTTAGTTTTATCATGCGGATTCGATCCTGTGTCCTTCCATGATCATCATCAAGATTCGATCTTGTCTCCCACGAACAATAAGACCCTCTCCCTGGGAGTCGAGTTTAACCACAAGATGTTTCATCTTATCATACGAGGTCAAAGAATCATAAACCTCATCAACTGTGAGAGACTCACGGCTATATAAAATCGTGTCTCTAAAGGTTGAATAAGACGGGGGCAACGAACAAAGTAGAATCAACCCTAGATCTTCCTTATCATACTGAACCTCCATGGCCTCCAAGTTTGAGAGAATTTCTTTAAACACTGTTAAGTGTTCGTGCACAGACGCACCTTCCTCCAAACGATGAGCATAAAGACGTTGCTTCATATGCAACTTGCTAGTTAAAGTTTTCGACATACATATTTGTTCTAGCCTCTTCCATAATGCTGCGGCAGTCTTCTCCTTCATCACATCCTGCAAAATTTCATTAGACAAATGCAGATATAACTGTGTTAGTGCCTTTCGATCCTTGCGCTTCTTATCTTCCTCCGTCAATGTCGAAGGCATCTTATCTACCCCTAGCAGGGCTTCCTCTAAATCCATCTGCAAGAACGCACGCATCTTTATCTCGCCACAACGTGAATCGTGTTACGATCCAACAAATAAATTTCATACTTCAATGACGCCATTACCGTGATCGAGATAAAAACCCGGAAGCTCTGATACCAATTTATGAAAAATATAAAGTCGGTAATGATAATATATATCGTAAAAAAAAGAAAAAGAGAATAAAGAACACACAGATTTTACGTGAAAACCTTTTCGGGAAAAAAAAACCACGGGCAGAGGAGAAAAAAATTCACTATGTCGAATTCGAATCACTTACAAGAGAAATAGATCTATTTATAGGCTTGTAAAACCCAATTCTAATCAAAGTAAAAATATATTATGCTAAATATATTATACTCATAAATACTAAATCTTCTAGAAAGAATATATATTTTGTTTAACTTGACTTGCAAGCAATATCTTAGAATTTGGGTCACACAACTCTAACACAAGTGTTATACAATATCCAAATTGTAACACCCCAAGCCCTACCCATGCGTTTCGATAGGATCCGCATGTTATCGAACACATAACATTTTATCGCATTTTGAAAACACAAGTTAAATTATTTAAATTTGAATAAAGGAGAGACTTTTTGAAAATAAACCTCTTTGTATTTTTATTATTAAGTATAAATAAACCTTATCATAAAATTCATGAGTTGCTTAACATTGATAATCTACGAGTTGAATGAAAGCTAGGGCCTTATTACATAAATATTCTCGAAATAACAATGAAATAAAATAAACTTTAAGAAATCCCAAAAGAAATTAACTTGTAGAAATAGAACTTGATGGCCCCTCGAGTCCGTCTCTTGGCTCCCATGTCCACGATCTATTGTTCATCCGGAAGAGTAGAGAAAGGAAAGCGTGAGTCACAAAGACTCGATGTATAAATCTCAAAACACACATCGACTGAGCCCATTAAACACATTATGGGCCCCGCCCATACAGAAGGCATCAATCATTATCACATAATAAACAATAAAGAATGAATAACCCAACCCATCCTAGGTTTCCATCCTCTACACACCAATCCGTACCAACCATCACACCTTGGGATTTCTACAATCAACCCTTCATCCGCTACACACCAAAACGACAACAGTCGCCTATTCCTATTAAGTAGAAATCATTAAACGTGGCATAGCCACCGATCACAATGTGACCTAGCATTTATATTTGTGAGTTTTCTACCACCGATCACTGCGTGACCTATCATGCACTTCCCCTTCATCATATCAATATCCCATCCCATGCATACACACATAAAGAAACTATCATGCAATCATATATATTTTTCAATACACATAGGAGTTCTATGTTTACGTGCACTGCATCCTTGCCTAACCCTTTTAGGGTTCCATTCATTGCTTATACACCTTATTCCAAATTTTTAGCCCATAACATACATAAATAGATTTACATACGGGTTTATTGGTAGTGTGTTAGAGATCTACACACATTGCTCATACAACCTCATTTTCCGGCTTTTCATTTTTCTATTATAATACAAAATAAAACTTATGTGATAAGGATCTACACATTTTTTGGCTTTTCACCCATAACATGTATAATGAGAAAAACTTATGTGACAAAGATCTACACACCTGATTTCGATAAAACGAGGCTTTCTATATCGACGCTATCCTTAGTCGACACAACTGCTATCCGCCTAAGGTGTTGTTCGAAGCCGGTCCACAACCAATTGGCCAATCTCGAGCAAGAGATCTCGCTTCGTTCTTAAACTTAGGATTCTTTCTTTTGCCCGATCTATATTTAATTCCATCAAATCTTTATCGAGCTACTATAACAATATTTAATCGTTAATCCTCCTTTAAGATCATATATATATTGAACGAATCTAATAAAAATCTAGGGATAATCTTCTTACCTTAAAATCCCGAAATTGGAGACTTATGATTTTTGACTTTTAGATCTAATCGACTAAGCCTCCTTCAAATCTCGAATTGCCGCCATCATAAAACCATTAACTATTAGCTTTCGCTTTTGCCTTTCTAAAATAGATTATGAGAACTAATCGAATTCGACTCTTACCTTAGCTTAGGAGATTCTATTAGAGCACTAGGAGAGGATTCGGTAATGCCGATGGAAGATTTAAATGCCTAAGTTTAGAACAATTTCTCAAATAGGATGAATAAAAGAAAAAAGCGATGGATGCTTGACTTTTTAGAGAAATCGCACGAGGAAAAGAAAGTGGGAAAAGTTTGCTTTTAAAGAAATTAGAGAAAGAAATTTGGAGAAAAGAAGCTAGGAATTTCGGCACAAAAGGAGAGGATTTAATGTCGAAATAAGGAGCTAGCCCCTCTATTTATAGGAAATTCGCAACTCTTGCCATGTAGTAGCTGGTTTCTTTACTCCTCTCGTTGATGGATTATTGGCCATCACTCTCTTTGTAGATAAATTCCTAACTTTTCTCCTTTATCTTAATCTACTAGCTCATCTAAAAGAGACTTAATTATCTCTAACTCCTCCTCCTTTATCAAGATATTATCCACATATTTTAATCATTAAAATCCCTAAATCTTAGCCTTTATCTGCTTATTATCCACATAAAATAAATTCCTAAATAATAGCCTTTATCTGCTTATTATCTACATATTTTAAACATTAAAACCCCTAAATTTAAGCCTTGTTGCCATCTACTCCACCTAATCCTAATGCCCAAAATGTAGCTAACTTAAATTAAAAGAATTGGGCTCCATGAAACTTAAATTTAGGCCCCTTACTCCCTTGTGTGGCGTCACCTCCTAAGATTGGGCCACAAGCCCACTTTGGTAGTTTAAACATAGATACTACCTTTTAAACCCTATAATGCCCAAACAGATAATTTTAATCAAGGCCTCTGCCTAAGCCTGAGCCCAATTTAGACCCCTAACACTTAAATTAACTCATTCCACATATTCACCCATTAAACGCATAGGCCCAAAAATTTAGGATGTTACACAAATAATAACAACAAAATAGTAACAATATAATAACAAAATGACAAAAAAATAGTAACAAACAACAACATAAAAAGAAAGTTTAGGTTGAATTGGGTCGGGCCAAGGAAAATCCTACTCGAGGCTCAATCCGTTTAGAAAAACGGGCCTTATTTTTTTTGTTCAATCCCATTTTTTGGGTCTATATTTTTGCCCAAGCCTCCCACTTTTCGAGTGGACCTTTAGGCCTAAGCGGGTGGATCAACTCATGATCAGGTCTTTTACCATTGTTAAAATTCTTCTATTAAAATTTTAAAATAAAAAAAAATGTATTCACTTGATAATCACGTAACAATAAAAATAATGTTGAAAATATTGATTAGAATTTTTCTTAAAAACACACATTCGAACTCGTTATGGTAAAAATCAAAATTTTTGTTAGAATAATGTTCTTAAGAAAAATAGCATTAGCATTTTGATTGAAATAGTTAATATTATTAATTATTAAGGGTAACTAATGATATTATAAAAGTAAAGGGATCAAATTATGTAAAAAATAAAATATATAAATTAAATCTTAAGTTTCGACAAAATCTAGAAGTTAAAATTAAAATTGATTATTGTCTTATAAATGGGTAACCGCATATAAGTCTCTATGACTCTTAGGATATTCCAGTTATACATAATCATGTAATATTTTAATCGAAATAAAAACATTTTAAAACATAAACATCAAATTATGTTAAAATTTAAAATACAGAAATTTAAATTTAAGTATATTAACTTGAAAAAGAAAAAAAGAAAGAGAATTGCCACTTCTATAACCTTCCTTCCTTTTATATATTGAATTATAAAATGAGAGTTATTATGATGGTTGGATTTAAATTGCTAAAATATTAATTATAAAAAAAAAATACAAACTAATATAAGTAGATCTCCTGTACAAAGAGCCGAACCGACAAGGCCAGCTTAACTTGGGTAATACATGGGCTTAGCCCACTTTATGTATTGTCCACTCACCCTTCACTTCTAAATTTCCCTGTACACCGTATCCTTTTGCAAGTATTATTAACACAAACCATCAAATAACTCAAAATAATTTCTTTCTCCAATCCATGCAAGAAATTTTTTTAATGTTTTCTTTTACTTTCTCAATGTAAGAAAATCTTTTAATGTTTTGTGTAATCAATTTAACTCTTTTCGAAGCATGATCGTTAACATGATCCAAAAATAGGGAAGAAAACCCAGAAAAACATGAACATTGTCATTATTCACATTCAAACTCTCCTTCTTCCTATATTTGAAGTTGCAATTTTTTTTTTTTTGGGTTCAATAAGTTGAATTTTACAACATATCCTTTGCTCAAGTGGACTCGTTTCCTTCCCAATCCCAATCCCAATCCCTAACCCTAATTTCAATTTCATTCAATTTACCCTTTTACCCTTATTTCCCCTTTACAATCTTTTAACCCTATTATTGAAGCTGCCACCCTGCTTTTTCGATGCTTAAGATTTCTCATAACTTGAGACCCTGTTTTTTTTCCAGTTGTAAAATATATAATTATAACTTAAAAAACTATGATGAAAACAACCGAAATTATTAAATTATTAAAATTTCAGCGAAGGAATTAAAAAAATATATATATATATATATGCATATTTGTGATTAATTAACATATATATATTTTTAAAAATATTACGAACAATTTATGATTTTTTTTTTAAAATTGCCTCTTATAAATCCCTAACCATACCCTAATTTTCCTTTTATTGATGAAAATAGAATTACCCTTCCAGCACTAACCGACGATAACCGGTAAACCAAAACGAAAGCAACCGGCTAGCGGGCGTGTAATTAGCTATCCTCCCCATACCTCCTTTTCTCTTCTTCATAGTAGGAATGAGAGAGCAATTGATTTCCATCGCGCACTTCCCATTATATAAATAAATCACAAATCTTAAGCTCTTTGCCTCTCTTCAAAAATTTTACATCAACAACAAACTACACTGTTTCTCCAAAGCCAAAAATATTAAATAAAAATAAAATAAATTTTAATTCTCGTAAAATCCCCTCTCTTCAACGTCTTTGCTACAATCACGAGAATCCTTCGATCTGAAATATACAACTCCTTTTTTGTTGTTGTTGTTGTTGTTCTTTGCAGACTTTGCTTAAGAACACTGAATTTTTTTTTTTGTTTTAATCTTTATAATTTGGCCATTTTCCCCCCTTTTTGTGTGAGAAAACGGAAGTAATATTTTGGTTTTCTGTTTCATTTAGCGTGCCTTTATCTGCAAGTAATGTAAATTTACTTGTAAAATTCATCTTGGTGATGATCTGTTGGGGAGGTAAGGAGATAAAAGAAAAAAAAAAGAATTTTCTTCGTTTGGTGATTTTCTGTTTGGTTTTGAGATCTGCTTTGTGCTTAATTTTTGGTTTAAATATCTGTGTTTTTTTTTCATCTTCTTGTTATTGATTGTAGGAATTTCTGTTTGGAGATAAATCAAAGTTCAAAGCATGATTTGTTGGTGAAAATAAAGAAAAAGGTTGGAAAAAACTTCTATCTTGATTGGAAAAAGGAAAAGAGATGAAGCGGTCTAGAGATGAGGTTTACATCGGCGGCTCCCAACTTAAAAGACCTGTGGTTTCTTCTCGAGGAGAGGGGTAAAATAAAAATTTATCTTCTTTGTATATTGATTATTTTTGGGTCCAATTTCTTGTTTTCGTTATGAAAGCTACAATGAGATTAAGTTTGAAATCGTTGCAGGTCAATTACTGTCGTTTTTCTTTCGCTTGTTTAGTTTAGCAGATTTGATTAGTGTTTTTGCTTGTTTAATCTTAGTTTAAGTAAGTTTGGCCTCTTTTATAATTGTGAATTATCTTTGACCTTTGACGAAAAGATATGCTTTTTTCCCTAAAGTTCTGGTTGGAAATATTTCATTTTCTCTAAAGATGTTTGGAGATAGCAAGAAATAGTAATATTCTTTCTTTTCCAGATGGGCAAGTTTCCAATTTTTCATCTGTGAAGAGCCTGTGTAGTATTAAGATATGGTTTTATTTGTGCGTAGAAAGGTTAAATGACCCTAGCTGTTTATATACTTTTTAAGGTGATAATGATATATATACACATGTATATGGATATATATTTAAATTCCACATGGAAAAAAATGTGATGATTTACTGGAGATCTTTGATCTTATGTTGTATTATGTTTTTCAATGATGAAGCTCTGGGCAACAGCAGATGGCAGGAGGGACAGGAGCTACCCAGAAACTTACGACAAATGATGCATTGGCATATCTCAAGGCAGTTAAAGATATATTTCAAGAAAAGAGGGAGAAATATGACGACTTCCTTGAAGTAATGAAAGACTTCAAGGCTCAAAGGTTTGATCATTATTGGCTTTTTCTGAAGTTTTGCTCTTTATCCCCTCATAATGTTTGTACGAAGCAATTTTTGACTTGCTGTAATGGTGGGCTGAATGTAGAATTGATACTGCGGGTGTCATAGCCAGGGTAAAGGAGTTATTTAAAGGGTATCGAGACCTAATTTTGGGTTTCAATACCTTTTTGCCCAAAGGATATGAGATCACCCTCCCATTGGAGGATGAACAACCTCCCCAAAAGAAGCCTGTGGAGTTTGAAGAAGCTATTAATTTTGTGAACAAAATTAAGGTAGAATTTGTGCATTGCTGAATTTTATGAGATAGCTGCAAAATATCTGATCTCATTCTTGGATTTTTGCAGACAAGGTTTCAGGGTGATGACCATGTCTACAAATCATTTTTAGACATTTTGAACATGTATAGAAAAGAAAATAAGTCTATCACTGAGGTCTACCAGGAGGTATGTTAGGTTATATTTCCCTTCCTTTCTCTGTCTTCCCTATTTGAATGGGAATTGTGTGCTGCTTAGGTTGTTGGATTTTGTTGATCAGAAACTATATTTCATTATAGGTTGCTGCTCTTTTCCAAGACCATCCAGATCTGCTTTTGGAGTTCACTCATTTTCTGCCTGATACCTCAGCGACAGCCTCTAATCATTATGCTTCCACTGGTAGAAACTCTATACCCAGAGAGAGGAGCTCTGCTATGCCTGGAATGTGTGCAGTGCCTGCTGACAAGGTTTCTTTTAGCCTAATCCTTAAGTCACTTCTGATTACTTATCAGCAATCAAGCTAACATTTGATTTATGAGAATATCTGGCAGAAAGATAGGAGTACAGCTCTGCTTGGTGACTGTGACCTTAGCATGGAACGTGCTGATCCTGATCATGATAGAGTTATGACGAAAGCTGAAAAAGAGCAAAGAAGGCGTGGTGAAAAAGAAAGGGACAAGACAGAAGACAGAGATATAAGAGATCGAGAACAGGATGATCGAGATTTTGAAATTGATGGCAACAGAGACTTCAACATGCGGTTTCCACATAAACGGAATGGAAAACCTGCTCGTAGAAGTGAAGAATCAGGTGTGGAACAATTGCAGCAAGTAGGGGGGGATGGTTCTGCATATGATGATAAAAATGCAATGAAAAGTGAGTTTTCTGCTTCTCAGTTGAACAGTATAGGAAAAGCTATGGCTGACAATAATAAAACATAAATAGGTGCTTATCTTTCTGTAAGACATTTCTATCATATACAATAAAATTTTAACCTCATATTAATATAATATTTTTCTTCTGGGGTCTGCTATCATGCTATTGACGAATTTAATGAAGTCTTCATTAAATTCCTTAGTGCCTGCTTACTTTTCCTGGAAGTACTATAAGGGATATTTCTTTTGTGTGAATGGCTATGCTTTTCCTGATTGAATGTTATCATTTTACGGCAACTTTCATCTGCATGTTTTTCTTGTTGATAATCTGGCATTGTAAAATTTTGAAATGTTAATAATTGCCTTTTGATTTTCCTTGACATGTTTTTTCTTTGACTGACTGAATCCCATATCAGGTGTTTACAATCAGGAGTTTGCTTTCTGTGATAAAGTGAAGGAGAAGTTACGAAATCCTGATCATTATCAGGAATTTTTGAGGTGCCTTCATCTCTATAGCAATGAAGTAATCTCACGCACAGAATTGCAATCTTTGGTATGGTTAACAGACATCATTTGTTTGTAATTTACTAATTTCTTCATCAGCTCACATGAGGAATTCTTGTTGTTTATCTTAATTGTTTTAGTTTGTTGGAGGGGTTCATGTAGTCTTACATATTTTAGTTGGAACACTAGAAGTTTTATAATGTTTTTCAACTGAAAAAGCTCAAGGCATTCCTGCACTTTTTTGAATTGACCCATGCAATTTGCAGAGATTCAACATCAGAACATTTTGTGCCCCCCAAAATGATAATTTGGTATCACTGATTTTTAATATAATTCATGTAAATACGCACATATATATATATATATATATATGCATATATACATATGAAAACTGCTTGGTTAGGGACATGATTGAAACAAAATTAGTAACTTAGTGCCTTGTGGTAACTCTTTCTTGTTAGGTGAATGATTTGCTTGGAAGATACCCAGATGTGATGGATGGTTTTAATAAGTTTTTGATGCAGTGCGAGAAGAATGGTACGGATCTGCAAAAAAGTTTTAGGTTGGTTTTATATAATTCTGCAGTGTCATTGTTGACTAATCAAATCTATTATTATACAGAGGGTTTGCTTGCGGATTTTGTCAGTGAAAGTAAGTACTACTATCTGTTCTCTTATCAACTTCAGTCAAGGTTTCCTTGTGGTTTATAAAAAGCAAAGTAATCACTGTTACAGTCTTGACTCTTAACATCCACTATAGATTCATGTTGAACAAAACTAGTGGAGCATTATAGTTAAACTGAACTGACCTCTACTTTTGATTGAACTTAAATATATTCTTAGCAAGTTATTATACTTGCAGAGTACTTGCGGAATGAAGGGCAGTTACCTAGATCAGTTAAGATGGAAGACAGAGATAGAGATCGTGAAAGGGATAATGGGGTCAAAATTAGAGACCGTGAAACCCGGGAAAGGGATAGACATGACAGAAGTTCCTTTGCCAATAAAGATGCAGGTCACAAGGTTTCTTTATTCTCCAGCAAGGATAATAAATACTTTGGAAAACCCATTAATGAACTTGACCTCTCCAATTGTGAACGGTGCACTCCTAGTTATCGACTTCTTCCAAAGAATGTATGCAGTTTTTGCTTTATACTCAACCTTGTTATCTTGATCAGGAAGATATGTTGATTCTGTTATTTCTTACTGTGATTGTCCAATGCCTTGCAGTACCCAATACCTTCTGCAAGCCAGAGAACAGAGCTAGGTTCTGAAGTTCTCAATGATCATTGGGTTTCTGTCACTTCTGGGAGTGAGGACTACTCTTTCAAACACATGCGCAAAAACCAGTATGAAGAAAGCTTATTTCGATGTGAAGATGACAGGTTGGACCTTCCATCAGCTGTTATAATTGCCTTTTTTCCTTATTATACATGGGTGTTTTTATTTCACTTTAGCTCTATTTGGGGTTTGCATTTGTGCCTCCACCTAAGCTTTTTTTGTAAATTTACCTTTCATCTAGTCGGTGGTGCATGCACATAATTTCACAACCATTTTACGCCTTTGTTAACTGTATGAAATTAATTTGTGTCTGCATGCCTTCTTCAACTTTACATCCCTTGGCGCTATTAATCACTCAAAATATATTTTAATGTTTTCAATTATAATTAATCAGTAATTTCTAATATCTTTATTTTATGTTGTCAGGTTTGAACTGGATATGTTGTTAGAGTCAGTGAATGCAACAACAAAGCGAGTAGAAGAACTATTAGAAAAGATTAACAATAATATCATCAAACTAGACAGTCCAATTCGCATCGAGGAGCACTTCACAGGTTATAAGCTGACTAACAATGAATAAAATATCTGCTTGTGCATTGTATAGCACACCCTTTCCTTTCTTTTTCCTGATGACTATTCTCTTATGACTGTCACTGCAGCTCTGAATCTTAGGTGCATTGAACGTTTATATGGTGACCACGGGCTTGATGTGATGGATGTTTTAAGGAAGAATTCCCATCTTGCTTTGCCAGTTATTTTAACCCGCTTGAAGCAGAAACAAGAAGAGTGGGCTAGATGTCGATCTGATTTTAATAAAGTTTGGGCTGAAATTTATGCTAAGAATTATCATAAATCGCTTGACCACCGTAGCTTCTATTTTAAGCAGCAGGACTCCAAGAACTTAAGCACTAAAGGTATCTTTAGCTTTCTCAGGAGGACCATATTGTGTTGTATATTTTATATATATTTATGCAATGTGATTTTTATTTTTAAAAAACAATTCTTTGAAATTTACCATGAAGTGATGCCAACTGACAGTTGACTATCATATTAATTGAAGCTGTTCTTGAAAACTTCATTTATCAGTGACTTGATGTTTCCCCTTTTTCGTGCTCCAAGAAATAACTTGCATAGTTGATTGATTTTATACAGCGTCTCTTTCTGAATTACCCCCGCCCGATTTATTTTGGACAATATTAGTAATTTAAAATATTATAATGGAAATTTACTAATTGAAAATTGCTTTAAATATTTTACTCTTGATTATTCTATAATTTGTTCTTTTAACTGAAACAATTGTATCATATTTATCTTCCCTGAACTGTTTTCATTGTCCCTTTTTCATATTTGGTACAGCTCTGTTGGCTGAGATCAAAGAAATCAGCGAGAAGAAGCGCAAAGAAGATGATGTGCTTCTTGCTATTGCTGCTGGAAACAGACGGCCAATTATTCCCAATTTGAAGTTTGAGTACCCCGATCCTGAAATTCATGAAGATCTTTATCAGCTCATCAAATATTCCTGTGGAGAAATGTGTACAACTGAACAATTGGATAAAGTAATCAAAATATGGACTACCTTCATGGAACCTATGCTTGGGGTTCCTTGCCGTCCTCAGGGAGCAGAGGACACTGAAGATGTTGTGAAGGCTAAAAACAACAGTGTCAAAAATGGTAGTGCTAGCGTTGGTGAGAGTGAAGGGAGCCCTGGTGGCGCTGGGGTTGCCATGAATTCCAAACATTCGAATCCTTCCAGACATGAAGATGAAAGTATTCCACCTGAGCAATCAAGTTCTTGTAGGTCTTGGTTGCTGAATGGGGATAATGGTGTCAAGCAAGATGGTTCTGCTGATATAGACAGTGTTGGTCATAAGAATGCATCTTCCTGTGATGCTCCTCAACAAGACAGAATGCAGGTTAGTCCAGCTAATGGTGACGAAATAGTAGGGGTCAGTAAACAAGCTAGTACCAGTGAACGGTTGGTCGCTTCAAATGCATCTCTTATTGCGCGAGTGGAGCAAAGCAATGGAAGAACTAGCATTGAGAATACTTCAGGTTTGTTTTCACCTCTTTTTTCGTTTTTAATGTCAAGCTAGTTATGCTATTGATTTTTTCAAATGTCCTAAACAGTTAACTAGAATGCTGGGATATATTTTGTTGCTAGGTCTTATTGCTACTCCTTCCAGACCTGGTAATGCTGCTGTTGAGGGTGGACTTGAATTAAAGTCAAATAACGAAAATTTACCTTCATCAGAGGTATGGGCAATATTCATTTGGCTGTCAGTTTGAGTTCATCTCTGAGATGGTGAACAAGTTATTTCCTTTGCTTCACTATTGCTCTCTAAAATATGTTCCCTGCGATTGATACTCTTTCATGATCTGATATTGGGACTAAGCAAACTGTACTTTCAGTTGACCATTTAGATATTTAATCAATTATAAGGTTTATCAATTTAGATGTTGTACGCTATTGACTAATCTCCTGCTATTGGTTTTTGGTTTTTAATGAAGTGTCTGCCATGGGACTTTGTGATTGTATCTTTTATAATTATCTATTATTGTTTATGGGAGATGTGTATAAAAATAAAACATTAGCCTACATATTTTCTGTGACTGGACAGTTCAGCTTGACTCAAGTCACATTTGCCAGTTGTAATCTTACTTCCAAATTGTGCTAAAATATACATATACTGCAGGGTGGCGGTTGTTCTAGGCCAATCATATCTGGAAACGGGATGATGACAGAAGGCTCTAAAAACCACAGGTATAATGAAGAATCTGTTGCACAACTTAAAGTTGAAAGGGAAGAAGGTGAACTATCCCCAAATGGGGATTTTGAGGAAGACAATTTTGCTGATTATGGAGAAGCTAGTTTGGAGACTGCTCCTAAGGAGAAGGAAGGTGCAGCAAACAGGCAATACCAGAGACATAGAGAGGAGGAAGTGTGCCGTGCGGAGGCTGGGGGAGAGAATGATGCTGATGCTGATGATGAAGGTGATGAAAGTGCTCAGAGGACATCAGAGGATAGTGAGAATGCTTCTGAGAATGGTGAGGTTTTTGGAAGTGATTCTGGCGAAGGTGAATCGAGGGAGGAGCAAGAGGAAGATATTGATCATGATGAACATGATAATAAAGTGGAGAGTGAAGGGGAGGCTGAAGGGATGGCTGATGCCCATGATGCGGAAGCTGATGTTACATTGTTACCATTTTCAGAACGTTTCCTGCTAACTGTAAAGCCCCTTGCAAAGTACGTCCCTTCACCATTACATGAGAACAAGAAGGATTCACAAGTTTTCTATGGAAATGACTCATTTTACGTGCTTTTTAGGCTTCACCATGTAAGTAACATTTTGTTGAAGTACTAATATTTAACTGATCTTAATGGATATTTCTTGTAAAGTTTGCTCATCAACTCAGTAATCCCTTTGCAAAATTTTGACAGACATTGTATGAGAGAATACAATCAGCAAAGATTAATTCATCATCTGCAGATAGGAAATGGAGGGCTTCTAGTGATCCTAGTCCTACTGATCTCTATGCTAGGTAAATATAGTTTTAACTTCTGTTGGTGCAGGCAGATGTTTTAAAGTGGTCAGTCCTTGTTTCCTTTAAACTCTTTTATGATACAGGTTCATGAGTGCACTTTACAATTTACTCGATGGCTCTTCTGATAATACAAAATTTGAAGATGATTGCCGAGCTATCATTGGAACTCAGTCTTACGTTCTATTCACATTGGATAAGCTGATATATAAAATTGTCAAACAAGTAATGCTATTGTTTTCCCCTAACTTTCCCCCTTCTTTTCCTATGTGGTCTCGACCTTAACTTTTTCATCTTTGTGGTGCTTGCCTCAGCTTCAAGCCATTGCAAGTGATGAAATGGACAATAAGCTTCTTCAACTATATGCATATGAGAAATCAAGGAGATCTAGAAGATTTGATGTTGTTTATCATGAAAATGCTCGTGTTCTCCTTCACGATGAGAATATATATCGAATTGAATGTGTAAGTCTCTTTTTTTTAAAGATTGATGATTTATTTGATCTGTTTGATATAGAACTCTCACATGCACTCTGCATCTTATATTTTATGTTTGCAGTCATCAACTCCAACGTGTCTTTCCATCCAGCTTATGGACTATGGACATGATAAGCCTGAAGTGACAGCTGTTTCCATGGACCCTAATTTTGCTGCATATTTGCACAATGACTTTCTCTCAGTTGTTCCCAAGGAAAAAGAGAAGCCCGGAATATTCTTGAAGAGGTATATTGACTAATAATGACTATAGATGTGGTTGTTGACATATAGTCCTTGAAGTTAACATGATATTTAAATATGGTGTTTGCAGGAATGTAGGCAAATGTGCGGGTGGTGATGAGCTCTCTTCAACATGCCGGACAACAGAAGGACTTAAAGTGGTTAATGGTTTGGAGTGCAAGATTGCTTGCAATTCTTCCAAGGTATAATCCCATTAGAAATTCCTTCTCCTTGGTGAAATTTACTAATATTCCTTAAGGTTGCAGTTCTTGTCAATATATTTATATGATAAGTTAATTGAGTGGAATTGGTAACTGGTAGGTGTCTTATGTTTTGGACACGGAAGATTTTTTGTTTAGAGTGAAACGGAAATCAGCCTTGAACCAGAACAGCCAATGCCAAAACCGGGCAACGGTCTCAAATGGGAATTCAATTAGACTACGAAGACAACAGCGATATCAGAGATTGCTTCTAGCATATACTTCCATGGCATAAGTAGATATGGTACGTCTGTATCCATTTGCTGCTATGTTCTGTTTGCTCTGAATTAGACAATAATGAAGCATAATTTCCCCTTTTGAGTTAAACCCGTTTCATATATATATATAAGTTAAATAAAATTAAGAAAAATGAAACATCCTCCGACATATTTGGCTTCAGATTTCTGTGTGTTTTGTCAGTTAGGTAATGCATTAATTACATACAAACACAGGCGTTAGGGGGAGCGGGTGAAAGAGTTGACAATGCCAAAGAGCAAGTGGAAACCTTTTTATTTTATTATTTTTGAAATGAAATCATGGTTCAATGTACTATCATATATATGACCAAGGAAATAAAGGAATAGATTTTGAGGGCTCAAAAGAATTGTAGTTAAATCTTTGTAAGTTGGTGGTGGTATTTTGAACCACAGTCGTCTACTGTACATAGGAGGGTAATATGATATCTTGTTCTGGTGTAATACTCGACATAAATGTTCATTATCCATTCATATTATTATTTCTCTTTGTGCTCCCTCTCCTTATTTGTTTGCATGCATTTGTTTCAGCTTTTATTATTATATTGTTTTTGACGTGCTTATTTATCAGCTTTACACTTGTAAAAATCGAGTGAGACATGGAACGGATCGAATATCTTTAATCCTCAAAAACTTTTTATTTATTTATTTATAGTAATATTTGTAGGATGTTTAAATTTTGTTATTTTTAAAAAGCATAATATAAAGTTGAAAATATGTAAATGTGTCTTGTATTTGTATATTTGAATATGTTATTTGTATAGATAAAACGAATTATTTACATGAAAAATCATCGTGGAATTAGATCTGCTCTGGATAGTAAATTGAAGTTAAATATCCTGCTTCTGAGTAGAGGGATGTAAGTTGTAACGTGCTGTCTTGGTTCAAAATTAAATGTTAATCTAATCGGGTGTGATAATTTCTTTTATATTTTTATTATTTTAATAAAAATAAAATATTATTAATTGTTTTTGGTTTAGTTATTCTATAGCAGATGTTAATATAAATATTATTATCTCACACACATATATATATATATATATATATAGACTAAAAAGGTATTTTGGTAATCATCCTGGGCGGGGGCTTGGGCTTGACGTGACTAATTGGAGAATTAGACCGATCCTGTTCGATTAGGTCTAGTCAGGATTGAATAATTTCTCTGTGCTTACGTATCATGGGTGAAAGAGGGGAAAATGAGGAGTTGACATGAAATCAAGGAAGGTTAGAGAAAATGAGGAACTTTGGTGGTTAAAAAAATAAAAAGTCAAACCAATATTGAAGCGAGAGGTCATGGGGGTTTGTTGAGTTCTCTCTAACATATAAAATAAAAATAAAAAATCAAAGAGAAGCTTAAATCATGGAAGTGGGTGGACTTATTGAGCGTAGGTATAGGCTAGTTTCTTCTGCCAAAAACTAGCTTCCCGTTACCAGCTATTGCAGGCACGCGTAATGCTCTTCAACCTAAACAAAGGATGTCAATGATTGTACAGCATTCTGATCGGATTCGAAGGAAATATGGAGCTGTGCAGCGGTGTTATAACATCATCTCGGTAACAAGGTAATCCAGAGCAAAACATTGGATGGGAGTTTAAAGCTACCCCGTCGGTTGTTATCCATCCCGATAATGCTGGTTAAAATGATCAACATCAACATCACATTCTGTCCACTCACTGGAAAATGGCACCGTTGTTGGCCAACATACGGGTCTTAAGTGCACAAATGATATTTTATCATCAGACGCTATAGCCGCAGAAGCTCGTCGATTGATGAAACAAGTTTCCGTTTTCCGACTATACATTGAATGGCCTTAATGTGCTTTGTCTAAAAAGAAGCATGCAGGTGACTTTGGGGTTTCAATTTTCCTCTCAATGTTTTTTTGGATTGCACAATGTATAAGCATCGTACCAAACAGAGACAAACAATCCTAAAAGAATCGTAAAGAAGGCAATTTCAGAACAAACTCAATCTTCATGTTTAGCAATATTAACAATTAGGATTTTTCTAGTTTAATCGATCTGTTATGGTATGCCAATATTGCTAATTTATAGAGAGTTAACTAGAGAGGTTTAATATTAATTGTCTAACACCCCAAACCCGGCCTAAACACCACGACCGGATCTGGTATGTCATTAAGGAAATTTTTGTAAAACAAATCGTGTTGTCAGAAAACTCAAATGTAATTTATATAAAATATGCCTTTATGAATAAAATCCAAACTTAATTACATGCCTTAGTTTAATTAAAATAAATGTTTGAATAACTAAAATAATTTATCCCATAATAAAACAAGATATAAACTAGTGGCCCATGGCCTTATTACAACGAGATTTAAAATCTATTAAATAAAACATAATATAAAAATAATTAACTTGAGTCTTTTGCGGATCCACATATTCTTTTGCATGGCCACCTTGTGTTCCTCTCCAGCCCGGTCCGATACACTAAATGCTACATGAAATGTTAATTTAATAGGTTGAGTCACGAGACTCAATGTGCAACCCTCATGCACCATTAGATTTGGGCCTTAACCCCATAAAATAGAATAAACAGTTTAATATACATAATAAAAATTAATATGCAAGCCCAACCCATTTGCTTAGGTTTCCATCCTCTACACACCCCGCACCAACCGCTTCACACCATTAGGGATTTCTACAATCGACCCACACCGCTACACACCATGATGGCAGTCATGCTACTCATCCGCATATGATGGTCGAAGCCCTTATAACATATAATGGCCGAAGCCCGTATAACAGTTCACGACATTAGCCGCTACATCAGATCACGGTAAAAATCGCTACACATATAACGTATAACTTCCTCCTGTCATCAATCCCACCCCATGCAATCACAAAAATCAATACACTTATAACATATCATCAGAATATTCACTGACCTGGTGATTCGCTTTTACCCTCTTTGGGCTTCCATCTTTATGCCGGGATTTTGGCATTTATCACAACATATAATACTTATAAAATGTATTTAATGACAAATCTAAATGGTGGGAAGTATTACACACCTGATATCGTGAAATCCAATATTCTTAGTCGATGTCCTTGTTATCCGGATCTATTATCCTCAATCTATAACTTTGCTTAAAAGCCGAAAAACTGTGAAAATATGCCCTCTCCTATATTCGACCATGGTTAGTATTCTACCCGATTATATATATATAAATAAACAAATCCTCTTACCTTGAAATCCCAAAAGTAACACGATCCTATAACTTAGAGATCTATGTGATTGGCCTCCTTCTTCAAATCCTGAACGTCTTTGAAAAGAAGTGTGAAATAAGAGATTAGTTTCTAATAGCCATTTGGCTAAGGACTTTGAAAAGCCGAAGAACAATGAAATCCAGAAATCAATACTTACCTATTGTTTCCTTCAGATTTTGGCACAAGTAGACTCTATTAAAGAAGATTCGGCAATTTCAAGAGACTAAATCTCACGATTTCGGCTTTTATGAAAAATCCCGAAAAAGATGAACTGATGTGGTTTTGGCTTAAAAGGAAAGTGAAAAGAAAACAAAGAAAGGCTTGAAGATTCGGCTATGCCAGAGAAATAGATTTAAATGCCGAAAGAATAAAACTTACAAATAGGATGAATAAAGAAAAACTATGGAGATTTCGGCTTTTTTTAGAGAAATCGGCTCAAGGGGAAAAAGAATGGAGAAAAGGTTTCGGCTTTTGAAGAAATTGAATAGAAGAATATTGGAGAGGGAGAGGCTACGAAATTCGGCACAGAGAATGAGAGAAAAGAATAGGGTTCCAATGCCGGATTTGAAGAGCTACTATCCTATTTATAGGGAAATTCGGCACTTACCTACAAATCCAAAAGTGCCCTTCCTAATAGCCAATAATTAACAATTAATGGGAAAATTTGGCACCCCTCTAGGAGATGGAATTTCACCAACTCAGACTCGAAGATAACTCCTATCTTTTCTCCTCTATCCTTCTATCCCTTATCCCTATCAAAACACTCATCCATAAGAGGCTAAATTTGCACCAACTCTCCCTTTATTTTATTAGCTTGTTATCCTCATTAATTAAACAAAAATAATCCCTAAATTATAGCCTTGTGCCGTCCACTTCCCTAATCCCTAATTCCAAATTTAACTAACTTAAATTAGAAGATTTGGGCTCCTTAAAACTTAAAATTTTGGGCCCCTAACACTTAAATTAACTCATTCCACATATTCACCCATTAAACGCATAGGCCCAAAAATTTAGGATGTTACAGTTCTACCCTCCTTAAAGAAATTTCGTCCTCGAAATTTCCAACTAACTAGAAATCATACTACCTAAGTCTCACCACTATGCTTTCATTGCAAGACTCTAATTATAAAGCCAAAATAAATACTTAGTATACTATGGTAGGTACGCACCATTATTCGCTTCGAGCGTCTTCGTCCCCTTGTACTCATACTACCGATTTGCGTTTATCTGCTTAGAAATTTTATGAGTTATTAATTCAATAGTGGTTCTTTCAATTCGTAATTATATCCGAAGGTTCAACTCAAGTCTACTACTCCTAGTTCGAGAATCACATACATTCACACTCAAAGATACTGAGAGCATTCACAAACTTACGTTCATCACCTAGGGGCATTTTCGTCATTTCACTACCCAAGGGTATTTTCGTAATTTTATCCTACAAGGGTATTTTGTAATTCTCCAAAATAAGGTATCTTGGTGATTTTTCAAAATAGGGTATTTTGGTAATTTTTCATGCCGGGGTATTTCAATAATTTTCATAAATTTTGATAATTTCCAAATCAAGGACATTTTAAAAATTTTCAAATCAAGGGCGTTTTGGTAATTTTTTTAAGTCAGGGGTGTTTTGAAAATTTTCAATCCGGGGGTATTTTGGTATTTTTTTAAACCAAGGGCATTTTTGTAATTTTGCAAATTCAAATCAAAACTATTTTGAGAAGTTTTCACAATTCAGGGGGTAATTTAGTAATTTTTTTCAAAATAAGGGGTTTATTAATGATTTTGCAAAACAGGGTGTTCGGCCCCTTTCGGGTATATTAATGATTTTGCAAAACAGGGTGTTCGGCCCCTTTCGGGTTTTAGTTGAGAACTTTGGCCCGATTACAAGTCCTCATGGTTAAGATGAACAGTCACTACGCACCAGGTAGGATTCCCGAGAAGAGGAGGTGAGTCACTAGGACTACTTAAATACCAAGCTCTCCCTGGATCCAATCCTAAACATGCGTATGCCTATCACCACACCCTAGTCTTGTGGCTCGTTCACGGGTTTGTTTAGTGAAGTTAAGTCTTATGAGATTTTAGGAGTTGTTTCAGCTAAACCTAGAGTCCATCAGATTCTAATCTAAATAATCTACGTCCCATAAAGCCCATTAAGCCCACATACATATATTTATCACACAAGGAGTTCAGAATACTTACATGGTGGACTTGGGTCGGAGACGCAGGTGCCATGCAGAGCTAACAAACCTTTACTTAAAACTTCTATCTTTCAAAAGCCCATTTTAAAAAAACATTTCTGAGCCCCAAAACCCCCAGAGTCGAGTTTTAAACCGGGCTCTTATACCAATTTGTAACACTCCAAACCCGGCCCAAACACCACGACCTGATCTGGTATGTCACTAAGGAAATTTTTGTAAAACAAATCGTGTTGTCAGAAAGCCCAAATGTAATTTATATAAAATATGCCTTTATGAATAAAACCCAAACTTAATTACATGCCTTAGTTTAATTAAAATAAATGTTTGAATAACTAAAATAATTTATCCCATAATAAAACAAGATATAAACTAGTGGCCCATGGCCTTATTACAACGAGGTTTAAAATCCATTAAATAAAACACAATATAAAAATAATTAACTTGAGTCTTTTTGGATCCACATATTCTTTTGCATGGCCACCTTGCGCTCCTCTCCACCGGTCCGATGCACTAAATGCTACCCAAATGTTAATTTAATAGGTTGAGTCATGAGACTCAGCAGTGCAACCCTCATGCACCATTAGATTTGGGCCTTAACCCCATAAAATAGAATAAACAGTTTAATATATATAATAAAATTAATATGCAAGCCCAACCCATTTGCTTAGGTTTCCATCCGCTACACACCCCGCACCAACCATTCACACCATTGGGGATTTCTACAATTGACCCACACCGCTACACACCATGATGGCAGTCATGCTGCTCATCCGCATATGATGGCCGAAGCCCTTATAACATATAATGGCCGAAGCCCGTATAACAGTTCACGGCATTAGCCGCTACATCAGATCACGGTAAAAACCGCTACACATATAACGTATAACTTCCTCCTGTCATCAATCCCACCCCATGCAATCACAAAAATCAATACACTTATAACATATCATCAGAATATTCACTGACCTAGTGATTCGCTTTTACCCTCTTTGGGCTTCCATCTTTATGCCGGGATTTCGGCATTTATCACAACATATAATACTTATAAACAGGTATTTAATAGACAGATCTAAATGGTGGGGAAGTATTACACACCTGATATCTCGAAATCCAATATTCTTAGTCGATGTCCTTGCTATCCGGATCTATTATCCTCAATCTATAACTTTGCTTAAAAGCCGGAAAACTGTGAAAATATGCCCTCTCCTATATTCGGCCATGGTTAGTATTCTACCCGATTTTATATATATAAATAAACAAATCCTCTTACCTTGAAATTCCAAAAGTAACACGATTCTATAACTTAGAGATCTATGCGATTGGCCTCCTTCTTCAAATCCCGGAATGCCGAAAAGAAGTGTGAAATAAGAGATTAGTTTCTAGTAGCCATTCGGCTAAGGACTTTGAAAAGCCGAAAGAACAATGAAATCCTGAAATCAATACTTACCTATTGTTTCCTTGATTTTGGCACAAGCGAATCCATTAAAGAAGATTCGCAACTTCAGAGACTAAATCTCACGATTTTGGCTTTTATGAAAAATCCCGAAAAAGATGAACTGATGTGGTTTCGGCTTAAAAGGAAAGTGAAAAGAAAACAAAGAAAGGCTTGAAGATTCGGCTATGCCAGAGAAATAGATTTAAATGCCGGAAGAATAAAACTTACAAATAGGATGAATAAAGAATCGGGTTTTTTTAGAGAAATTGGCTCAAGGGGAAAAAGAATGGAGAAAAGGTTTAGGCTTTTGAAGAAATTGAAGAGAAGAATCTTGGAGAGGGAGAGGCTACGAAATTCGGCACAGAGAATGAGAGAAAAGAATAGGGTTCCAATGCCGATTTGAAGAGCTACTATCCTATTTATAGGGAAATTCGGCACTTACCTACAAATCCCGAAAGTGCCATTCCTAATAGCCAATAATTAACAATTAATGGGGAAAATTTGGCACCCCCTCTAGGAGATGGAATTTCGGCTAACTCTATACTCAGAAGATAACTCCTATCTTTTCTCCTCTATCCTTCTATCCCTTATCCCTATCAAAACACTCATCCATAAGAGGCCACATTTGCACCAACTCTCCCTTTATTTTATCAGCTTGTTATCCTCATTAATTAAACAAAAATAATCCCTAAATTATAGCCTTGTGCCGTCCACTTCCCTAATCACTAATGCCAAATTTAACTAACTTAAATTAGAAGATTTGGGCTCCTTAAAACTTAAAATTTTGGGCCCCTAACACTTAAATTAACTCATTCAACATATTCACCCATTAAACGCATAGGCCCAAAAATTTAGGATGTTACAAATTGAAACTACACTTCAATTGAAAATAGCTGGCCAGTCGATCCTAGTGTCTTAAAGACACTAAACTGCCACAGATTATGCCTCCCTTAGGCAGCATAAGCTTACTAGCTCCGCAAGTAGCTTCCCTTCACCATATGGTCTACTAGGGCTAATTTGGGTCACATATTTATTTTGATTCAGAAATTAAATTTATCGATTAAATAATTTTCAAAGATTCTATTTTAACCCATTAAAATCATGATATGTGCAACATAGTTTTGAGTTTTTTTTCATTTCAAATATTTAGACAATATGATGTTGCACTTTAAATTCATCATTTAATCTAAAATAAATATTTATTCAATTACTTAAATATTTGAAATAACTAATTAATTTTATATTAAAGAGAAAACATATATTACTTCAACAAATAAATCTAGTGATTCATCTCTATTTATTCAATCGTTAACGATTTTATTTAAGTGTTTAAATTAAACGCAATCTGTCAAGAGTCATATTAAACTAGTAGAGGGACCAAATAGAGATAAATAAATTGGGCTACAATAATCTATGCAATTGAATTTCAACTTTACATATATCAATCATATTGTGATTAGTCTTGGTGTTGTACCATTAAAGGTCCAAGACTAAACTCTCAATTATATATCACTACAAAAGTTAACGGAAAAGCTTTATCGATTGACCTTGTCATATATATGTAACCTTCATAAGACACTTGTAATCGCTTCAAGTTTTATCCGTTCACCAAATTTAATCATTTTTTCTTAAAGTACTATTATATATATATATATATCATAATTTAAATAATTATTCACTTACTAAATAATTTAATTCACTTTGACATGACCCTGAATTGAGTTCTATTTACATAAGTCATATAATATCTTTAAGAGGAAATCCTTGGCTCTCTATAAGAGCCATGATTTCATATCTAAAGTAAATTCGCACTATACATGAATTGCAGACCCAACAAATGGACTTACTTGCTTACTACTTTGAAACCCTTTAGTCAACAGCCCATCAAAAGCATACAAGTTATAAATGTAAAGTCATTTACTTACTTAGTATTAAAGAACATCACGAGTAAATTGATCTACAAATAGATTTAAGATCATTCAACTTGAGCCCAATCTAATGCAATCTAGGCCAATACATCTAACTCTATTTTGAGAGTTGGACCTATTTCAATAGCCAAGACAAAATTATCCTCCTACGAGGACTTTAAATGACATAGTAATTCTCACATAAAGTATTTACTCTTTGTAACCCCATGAATTACAGTCATATATTACCAACGATAGAGAGTTGTCTTCCGCATACAAATGTTCCATTGTTATGCCATTTTCTTATAATTTAACATAGATACTTAGTGAGTCATGTTTACTTATACCCTTTGCATTACATGTAAAATATTTTAAGATGATATAACACTGAAAAATTAAATAAAATGTATATATTTCTATAAATAACAAGTTAGAATATTTTAAATGATTTACATCAAATATGATTAAATTACAAATTTAAAGGCCTTTGATACGAACCATAGCCTGAAAGTGTTTAAAGAGAATCCAAGGGAAGTGCTAGCTATTTCTAGTGTTGTTCAAGTAAGAGATAATCTTGCTCAAAGTATTCTTGTATAATTAGTTTTTTTTCAACTTGTTTTTTTAAACAAAAAAAACAAATACAAATCTAAAGACACAATAGTCTAACAAGCTGAACCAAAACACACCCAAATAATAACCTTAAAGCCCTAGTATTTAGAAAGGGTTAGCATATATGGAAGTATCTAAACTTGAAAATTTGTACCTACTTGGTACCTTAATTATTTTTGGACTTAACTAGTACCTAAACTTAGAAATTATAAGCTAACTTGATATTTTTTTAGGTATTTGACTAACACTATTAAAATATGCTAACGTGGTACAAACGACCAATATCATGATGATACATGGTAGCCTCACATTTTGACATATGGCCAAAAAATACTACGGTGCATTTTAACAATGTTATTCAGGTACCTAAAAAAGATACAAAGTTGGCTTACAATTTCAAGTTTAAGTACCAATTAAGTCCAAAATAAAAACATTTAGGTACCAAGTAAGTATGAATTATCAAATTCATGTAACTCTATATTAACCCATTTGGAAAATAAATAAACCTACCGATTAAAATAATAAAAAAGTTATATGCTTGAAATTAGTTTTGAGTTTCAATTCATAGCATGTATAAAAAAAGTAAAAAAAAAAAAAAAACTTATAACTTTTCCTATACATATAAAATATTATAATCAAGTTTAATTATCATATCTTTGTTCCCCATTATGTCTTATGCTACCATGTGGCAAAATATAGGAATTTTATAATGTGCACTTCTTTTAAACTTTGATTGTAATCTCTACCGCATTATTGTTGTTTTAGATCATAGATTTTGTTAAATACTAAATGAAAGCTTCATTAAACAATTTATTCATCCCTCCTCCTTCATTGCTGTCAAATGGAATTTTCCTGATTTGAGTTGCTGGTGCGGGTACAGTGAAGGTCATTCGATGGGTTTTTTACATCAATACGATAAGGGGATTAATAATCATGAAACTAGGTAAAAATAATAATAAATAACTAATGTTGTCTACCCAGTCAGTAGCACTGCTTTTCTCTTTAATTTTTTTTTTTGGTGCAGTCTGACTAATTGGTAGCATCCGTATTTAAAACCTAAATTACAAGTTTTTTTTAATAATATATGCATAAAAACAAAAAAAAAAATTTTTTTTTATCGGTGTTGCCAATGTGTCAGGCGACACCCTATTATTTTTAGTAAAATATATATTTTAAGCTGAAAATTTATCGAGTATCGGAACATGGGCCTATGACTGATCATAGAACACGGGCCGGGTTCTAATACCCAATAAATTTATTATATCACTTTTTTTTCAGCTTTAAAAAGAACCTTTTATTATTATAGTATTATAAAAGGGGTTGATTTGGTCCCCTAACCCCTACACATCAGTTCTTGAGTTGAAGTGGGAAAAAAAGTTTTGAAGTCCCTCCCTTCCCCCATCCGAAAATTGCAGTTAAGTTTCTCACTGGTATTTTAAAAGGTTAATACTAGTTGTTTTGTCATTTTAATTTTTTTATATTACAATTTATTTTGTTTGTTATAGTTTAAAGAATAGTCAGATGTTCGTTTTTTTTAAGTTAGTTATTTTATTATAATTGTGTATGTTTACTTTTTGTTCTATTTTATTAAGTTTTTTTTTTCTTTCTATTTTTGCTGTTTAAAACAAATGGAGAATCAATTTTTTGTAGCAATTCATTTCGGTGGTGTTATTTTAGAAACAACCGTTGGTTGTATTCTTGAACCTCATCAAAAAATCGAAATGAGATTTGATAAGAATGTGTTCGTTGGTGATATGAAAGAGAAGGTCACTGAAAAAATTTCCCGGTGTTGTGGAAGGAGGATGACAGAACTATTTTACAAATTTCCAGTTTCGTCAAATCTTATCACATTTACCGAGATGGAACTTATAGATGATGATGACGTCGAGACAAGGATCACATTGTATTGCTCGCCAGGGACGTTGAACACTGAACCGATTCAATTATTTGCTGAGTTAGTAGATGCGGAGTCCGTTGAAAATGTAACACAATTAAGTCAACAATATAGAGTTGAAGACCCGTGTACAGAGGTTCCCAGGTCGTCTGTGCACGATTTTGACATCGATCTTAACGTTGGATGTTCAGACTAGTATGATGGTGGATTACAGAAACATCTAGTCGTTATTGAAACCAATGCGCTTGGTGAAGATGGATCCGATAATAATGATTGTATTTATCAAAAAGGTGAAGATTTTAGTGACCCTAATTTATATGATCTCCTAGATGATATCGACGACAAAGGATCGGATAATGGATATGATCACGCCCCTTCGGCCGGAAACCTGAGTCATGACATCATCATACGCAATGATCTTGGGGCCCATATGTCGATTCGATCTTGATGCAACGCATGCTTCCGAGTTCCCCGAGTACTTGGACATCATACCTGCTCATCTGATGTTAGAAGATCCTGAATTGGAAGAGTTATTCATGGGTCAAAGATTTGTGAGCAAAGAAGAGTGTGTTGATGCCATCAAGCGTTATGGTTTGAAGGTGTCTATCGACTACAAGGTGGCTGACTCTAAATCGATGTTCTATGTTGGTGAGTGTTGGAAGTTGACCAAAAGGGTACAAGTGGCAAGTACGAGCTGTATTTATCCAGAAGTCCCAATAGTGGGAGATACAAAAATATGTTGGGCCTCATACATACACTTCTGCTCATATGACGTAGGACCACTGCAAGCTTGATTCAAAAATCATATACAACTGCATATTGGCAATGATTAAAGACGACTCCACCATTGTTGTATCGGTGCTGATTATCGAAATGCAAGAACGGTTCCATTATCGAGTTTATACCGGAAGGCATGATTGACTAAACAAATGGCTATGGATCAGTTGTATGGAAATTGGGATGCGTCATACAACGAACTCCAAGGGTGGATTGTCGCAATGCGAGAGTACATTCTAGGGACTGTTGTTGAGTTGTAGACGTTGCCTTATCACGACTGGGGCAACCAACTACATCCAGGGAAAATAACTTTTCATCATATGTTTTGGACATTCGGTCCATGCGTTCGGATTTTCCCCACTATAAGCTACTTGTGCAGGTAGATGAAACTTGGTTGTACAGAAAATATACGCAGATCCTCATCATTACGGTTGCACTACATGAAAATCGGAACATTCTACCAATAGGCTTTGTCATTGTCAAAGGAGAAAACTTGGAGTCGTGAGAATTTTTCGTGGAGAACTTGCGGAGATATGTTGTCACTCAAGTCAATGTTTGCATCATTTTCAATATATCAAAAGGGCTAGTTGCCGCAATTAGGCGTTTGGGTGTTCTGTGGAGATCTGTCTCAGGCACATTGTGATGAACTTCCATAAGGAATTAAAAAATGCAGATTGGCGAAGACAAGTTGTGAAGATGGGTAATTATCTGTCTCATTTTACCATATATTTAGTGTAACACCCCAAACCCGGCCCATGAGCCCTGAC
Organism: Gossypium rotundifolium; assembly: GCA_025506655.1. NCBI lineage: Eukaryota > Viridiplantae > Streptophyta > Magnoliopsida > Malvales > Malvaceae > Gossypium > Gossypium rotundifolium. The sequence continues at coordinate 21,711,249 of CP106724.1, forward strand.
CGGATCTAGTATGTCACGGGGTAAAATAATTTGAATCTTTTTGAGTGTCTGGTGAAAAACTTGTTAAAATGTGGCTAAGGTATTAAATCGGGGTTTGATAAAACTCAGTTGGGGTTACTTTCATAAACATGGTTGGGTTGATGAACCCTTTTAAAATGTTTGATCATGTAAAACTTTAAAGTTTGTCAAGGTTATAATTGACTTGGTTTATTATTTTTTTTTTGTTACCCGATGGTAACATCTTTGAAAAACTCGTAGAAGTTACTTAGTTGAAAAAGTTGCTTTTAACTGGTTCACTTAATATTTATAAGATTCCATTTGTAATATAACATGAGTAAAATAAAGCAATAAAATAAACATCCAAACAATAATAAGCGGCCTTATTACAACCCAAAATAAAAAGACTTAGAAAATAAATACTATTAACTATAACAAAGTAAAATCAAATCCAACGATGAGCATGGCGCCTCGAGTCCTCGCCACTCCATCTCCGCGATCTACTCATCGCAAAATGGTAAGGGAAGGGTGAGTCACCAAGACTCGTGTAAATCCCCACCAAAAAATACATCTCATACACAATTTATTAATAAACATGCAAATATGCAACCCCACTAACCATCCGTACTCTTAACTACCCCGTGTGGTCAAAACCACTGGTGGTCAAAACCACTGGTAACTAGTGTCACAATTTAAATGATGGGGCCAACCCATCGTGTGGTTAAAACCACTGATGACCATAGGTCACAAAATATCATAATGTGGTCAAAACCACTGGTGGTACCAAACCACTGGGACTTAGTCACAATTATCATCGGTATGGTCAAAACCACTGGTGACCGAAGTCACAATAAAACTGATGGGGCCAACCCATCTTGTGGTCAAAACCACTGGTGACAGTCCATAAGATCATCCCCCTCCTCTCATCAATCCCACCATCATCATGCTTATGTCACAAATATCATATATCATGCATTTAACGAATATGATGGCATACACATACATCATAGATCATGAGATAGGGACTTACGAAATCCATGCTTATGTCCACAAGCACTACCACAATGATAAAAAAACAACAATATAGTCATGTAAACTAATAAAGTGTGTAGTGAGTTTTACACACCTATTTACTAGCAAATCCAATATATACTAGCGAAATCCCGAGACGTTGTTTCCTCCTACAATCGGCCAACACATGAATTATTAGATCTATTAGCCAATCGGCTAAACTAGAGATCCCGAAGGATTAATCCCGCTCAATAACCAAAATATGGCCCTAGGCCGAATCTTACCATCACTTACCAAAATAATTCGAAATCCCGGAAGCCTTTATTGGCCTTGGCCGAATAGTCCCTAGATCCATGGCACATGTTAGTTTCAACTTTAGGCACTAATTCTCAACAAATGGCCCTTGGCCGAATGTGCTTACCAACTTACCGAAATCCCGAATTTGTCACTTGAGTTTTCGAGATTCCTACCAAAACACACGTTAAAATTGGCTTGCACACTTATACAAAATCAAGGCCTATGGTCGAATGTTACTTACCACCTCACCTTTGGAAAACAAATCCCGAAAGCTTCCCTTAATCGGCTATGGCTTCCCTACAATCGGTTTAACCGCATTAATAAGAGTCTTAGGCCATTCGACCAAAATCCTCAACCTAAAAGAGGGTATCGCCCCTTACCTTGATAACTATCTCGGCCTTTAACTCCCACAAGTCGGCACCACTTGGTGTTGTGAGGGGGTTCGGCTACCTCTAAGGAGGAGAAAAGAACAACACCTTTCTTTAAGGGGGATTCGACTAATCACAAGCTGGAAGGGCTGGAATTTGAGAAGAAGAAAGGGGTAGGTTCGGCTAAGAAGAAGCAAGATGAGAGAAGAGATTTGAGAAATTTGGCAATATGCCTAGGGAGATTTCGGCCAGCAGCTATTGAAGAGAAAAATGAAAAGAAATTTGATGGCTTTTTGGCACTTCTTTGCTATACAAACCGAATATGGATGGCCTCCCAAGGAGTCCTATATTCGGCCAACACCCCTCCCTTTTAGGATAATTCCAGCCTTTAATTATAAAAAATAAACCATGGTTTATCTTTCATCTTAATCTCCTAGCCACTCTTCAACAATTTAAAAGCAAATAAACTACTAACAACTACCCTTTCCAGCCGAATATGTGCAAAAATTAAGCCTTATCCTCATCAATTTGAGAGTCCAACATGCAGCCATCAACTTACTCCCATTCACGCCAGCTGCATAAAAAAAAATAACCAATTGCTGCTTCTTTGGTTCGAACCCAAGACCTTAATGCCACAGCCCTCCCCTTGCAACGCCCCATGCCATTCCTCCCAATTGACTTTCATGTCATAAAACCACACCATTTATTTATAAGGCCTTCCTAGGTCGATCCCCTCCTTAATGCAAAAGAAAATAAAACTCCTAGGGCATATACTTGGCAGCTCGAACCCAAGCTCCCTCGCTCATCGCCACTTCCAAACTCTTAGTGGCGCCCCAAGCCACTCCACCACCTTGACTTTCATGCTCTTACCTTACCCACAAAATCTGTTAAGGCCTTCCAACTTAGCCCCTTTCTTTAAAGTCCCAAAAAGCCCAAAAGAAAAACACTCCCCCCTTGTAACTCCCAAGAATCGAACCTCCTCCCTTGCAACACCCTTAGACGCACCAAGCCAATCGTTCCAAATAAATCCTTGTGTCATGTTCCTTCCAAAATTTTCCTTAACCCCTTATCTCACCTAGCTCCCTTCCTTTAACACACTTAAAAAGAAATTTTAAGCCCTAAGTCAGGCCTAGCTCGGGGTTATTTCTAGTCCCTAGAACATGCTCATCAATCATAATATTCATTTCTTCAAGCACACACATGGGAAAATAATTAAATTACAAACAACCCCTAATTTAGGATGTTACATTTAGAGTTTGCCAAATGACACATAACATGTTGTAACGGTTCAAGGTATGAGGTGGAGTTGTTGGGAAACGTGCCCATATTGTAGTAAATATGTAATTGTTTTCTATTTATTTGAACGGTGAATAAATAAATAAAGTTAATTTCACATTTCACTATTATGTCTTTTGTAGTTATGTCTTTTTATATTTTGCATGCATAGCGAAATTGTGACAAACAAATATTAGCTCATTGATTAAAGTTTAAATTGAAGATAAGTGGAATTGTAAATAACATTTACATTACGAGAAAGACAACTTACTTCAATAGATAATCTAAATGAGTCTGTAATCCCGTAAAAGAATCAAAGTGAGCACTTGATTCAAATATTGAGAAGGATTATTATGTCGTCTACAATTCCAATTGGGGAGATGGCTAGTCTTGGCTATCGAAACAGTTGACTCCATGAGTAGAGACATAGATGTATTCATTGGTAGAATGATATATTGGACTGGACTCAAGATGAATTAATTATAAATATGTTTGCAAATTAATTCACTTGTGACATTCATGGTGTTATTTACCTAAATCCTGAGTTAGTCACAGGACCATATGTATGCAACTCATATACTTTGATATAAGTGGAGGCTTATACTCTAAAGATGATCAAGCCCATAGCCCGTAGGTACATGACTTGTGTATGGCATGACTTTACTAGCAATAGTGGAATTAATAGCTCAATTAAAGAGTTAATGATATCCTCTTATTGACATTATGTGGATTGATAAATATGGAATGTGGCCACGGGTTGCTTGTTTTCGAACGAGTGCTTTATCACGTCATTTATTGATAGCGATCATATTAATCATTAAGAAGACACAATGGTGACAATAAGATAAAATAAGATTGTATTGAGTGAATGGATTTAACTCAAAAGAATCAAGGATATCATATGAGGGTAACACACACATGACGAGGTCATTGGACAAAGTAGTTGAATAAATTGCTTTCATAAAGAGTATACAATAGGGAGTTTTCAATCATAGTACTTCTTGTGGACTGACTTCATGATTAAGTAATTGTGAATTATCGGAATGATACTTCTGGACATAATTGCAATCACTAGAGCCTAATTGTATATGTCTGATTGGTCCCTCCGCTAGCTTAACAAAAGCTCGATCGGACTGCATTTGAATCAGAAGAAAATTCTACAACTTTGGGAATAATTTAATTGAGTCGATTTATTTAATATGAAATTAAATTAGATTGTCTTGAAAATTTTTCAACTAGAGAATTTGATTAAAGAATTTTCTTAAAAATATTTTAAAAATCTAAGTGATTTTTGGAAAAATTAATTTTGATCAAGTAAAATTAAATTAATCAAATCAATTAAAACTAATATGATATTTTTGGAAGTTAATTTTCAAGTCAGACCATTGGTCCAATGAGTAATTGAAATTGAAAATTGGATATGAGATCGTAAATTGTGCCTGAGAACCCAAAACCTAGACCAAGACCCAAAAACTGGTTGAACTGGACCCGATATGTGAAACCGGGCTGACAGTCCAACCGGTGGCTAGATCGGACCGATCGGATTATCATTGACCCAGACTGAACCGACAAGAGCAGAACCGGCTCGAGTTGTCGTAAGGGTATTGCACCTGCATCACCGGACACGACGTGCCGGTGGCTGCAACAGCGGTGGTTGAGCAGTAGAAGATTGCACTCTTATTGGGACTCTACTAGAGAATATAATTTCAGATTAATTATTCCAAAAATAATAATATTTTAATAGTTTAATAGTAAATTTAATTTAATACTTATCTTAATAGTATTTTATTAATTTTATATTAAAGTGATTATCTCAATATTAAAATTATTTTAATGTTTATCTTATAAATAATTCTACTATTATTTTAATAATATTTAATATTAAATTCAATCTAATATTATCTTGATAAATTAAGATTTATCTTGAATTCAACTTTCTCTTCGGTCATTATTTTTCACACAGTTGAATTCAAGAGAAAGTTGTAAAGAGAAAATTCACTGAAAAGATTATTTTAGAAAATTTCTAGAGATATTTTTCTGATTTACAATTTGAGCTAAAAGTTTAGAGAAATTACAAAATTACCTCACTGGTAATTTTTATGAAAATTTTTCTAATTCAAAGCGAGCCCACACTCGGTAGACGTGAACTTGAGGATAGTGGAGAAGACTACTCGGTCGAAGCGCTTATCCTAGACGAATTGAAAAGGTACAATTTTGGTGAAGTGTTTATTACTTTAGATATTACAACCAAGATATGTTTTGGAAAAAAAAAATTAAAACTTTAGTTTTTATTTATTTTTCCATTTTCTAAACCTATTTTTCCAATAGGAGCCACATCGGTTCAGACGGAGATGGGCTAACTTCGGAGTTGATATGCATGGTCAAACGACTACTATATTACAAGAGTGATTTGAGAGTATGGAGCCTTGGCAATGGGCTCAAATTTTCGATAACGGTTCGAGATATAGTCATATGACCACCAATTTGGCAGAGGCCGTTAACGCGGTATTGAGGTGTACATGACATCTCCCAGTTCCATCTGTATTCTCAGCTACTTTCTACTAGATGGCCACACTGATGCCGAGAATGAGGCTCAGAAAAGTAAATCAAATGAATGTGGGGTTCATGCACGTCAAGGCGGTTAGGAAGGCAATGGCAATCAACAACCGAAAAGTAAGGACCATGAACATTCAATTATATTTTTGACATTATGAAACACTTCATTACCCGTGTGCGCACATTGTTGTAGAATGCGCTGATGCCTCTATTAATGTCGAACAATATATTGATGAAGTATACACACTAGAATGCACATTATGTATTTGGGGAAACGAGTTCCCAATAATTGGGATGTGTCAGCGTGGGAAGTTCCCCCGTCGACTTTCGAGTTGGTTCCAGGTCGCTAGCATGTCGTTCGGATAAGAAATGGCATGAACATAAGGGAAATGGTCGATGTCGAAACCATTTTTAAGTTTTTAAAAAAAACGGAATTGACTTTAAAAACGAAAATGGAGTCGCCACCAATCTTTTGTAGGGATGTGATCGGGTCACCTTGAAATTAATCATTTTAATAAAACATTTTATTTATTAAAACAATGATTTTGGTCTACGAAATTTGAGAAAACGGGTTCGAGAGTCGGTTACGCACGAGGAAGGATTAGCACCCTCGTAACGCCCAAAATTGGTATCTAATTGATTAACTAATGTCCTAATGTTGAAAATTTGAAAAATTTAAAATACGATTCTTTTTATTTGAAAGAAAACTTGAATAAATCAAATTGCATGCCAAGACCCATTTATCTCAAAGAAATAAAATGTCACATCCAATGAGTTAGGATGCAAAATTTCAAGAATTCGAAACTAAGCTTGCATTTATCTATAGAAAATCCTTACCTCGAGACAACAAAATGTCATATCCAATAAGTTAGAACACAACATCTCGAATTCCCGAGAAAAAGTTTTTATTTAACCCTTTTTTTTAAAAGAAAGTAATAGGTTCTTTAGACTCGAAGAGAAAAATCGAAACCCAGTAAGTTAGGATACGATTTCTTTCGAACCTTAGAACGTGGAGTGTTTGCTTATTTTGAAAATCAAATAAAATGTAATGCGATCGTAATAAAATGGAAAATGAATGTAAAACAATTTACAATGATAGCTTGTATAACAACATGAAGATGATAAAATATAATAACAATAATAAAGGTAGAAATAAAATACAATAAAGTAAAAGCAAGATAGACAAATGAAATAAAATAAAAGAGAATAGTAACAAAATGAAAGTTATATACAATAATAATATAAATATAATAATAATAGTAACGAAAATGCATCAATAATAATAAAATATATAAATAAACGAATAATAGTAAAAATTAAAAATAATATTAATAATAATAATAATAATAATAATAATAATAATAATGTTGATAATAAAATAACAATAAATATAACAATAATAAAATTAATTATAAATAAAATAATAAAAATAGTAGTAGTAATATAAAAATAATAATTATAATAGTAAAATAATAATTATAATAGTAAAATAATAATATTAAATTAGTAACAATAATAGTAATAATAATATTAATAGTAAATGAAAATAATAATAAATATAATAATAATGAATATGGTAATAATAAAATGATAATAATAATATGTATATAGAAATAATAAATAAAAAAAAATGTTAAAACCATGGCATAATAATAAAAATAACAAAAGAAAATAAAGAAGGGACCAAATTAAACTTAAAAATGAAACTTTGGGGCGAATTTTAAAAAGGAATAAGTGAATTAAGGCCCCGTAGCAACGCGCACAAAAAGGGGAGGACCAAATGGGAGATATCCCCACCCTCCTAAATGGCGCTGTGTGTCGTGGGATTAAAATGAAACAGTAAGTAAAAATACAGGGCCAAATTAAAAATAAAAGGACTCGATTGCAGAAAAATAAAAATACGGAAGGGCTAAAGGTGCAATTGGCCCTTCCATTACAAAACGCGCGGATCCTTCCCCGGATCGGGTCAACGCTGGTCTGGAGGGAGAAAACAACGTCGTTTTGGGCTATTGGGGCCAGCCCCAAAACGGTGCCGTTTTAGATGTTTATAAAAGGTAAATTTTTCTAAAAATTTTCATTTTTCTCTGTTCTTAAAAAAAAAAAAAAAATGCTCTCCCTCTCTCCTTTTCTCTTGACGATTTTTAGCAAGGACTCAAACAAAACTCGATCGATCACCGCCACCATGCATGCAGTAACGACTCGAATTCAAAAATGCAGTAATTTTTTCCTCTTTTTTTTTACGTTTTTTAAATGTATATATGGTAAAAAAAGAAAATAGAAATGTAAATTAGAAGTAGGCAGATTTGGGAAAAAGAAAGAAAGAAAGAATAATAATAATAATAATAATAATAATAATAATAATAATAATAATAATAATAATAAAGGAATAAACATTTGCTTGATTTCTTTTGGATTGTATATCTGTATTGTGTATATGCGTGGTCTTTTACATCAAATATATTCGGCCTTTTATAGCCACTGCCAAAATACAAGTTTTGGTATTTTTCGATTTCTTGCCATATGCTTGTTTCTATGGCTTTTCTTTCCTTTTTGCATGCGAATGGCGAGAAATCCGGTGATGGGACGCGATCCGCGCTCTGATTGCGGCTCGACGAGGGGCCTGTGTTGGGTGCTTGCGGCGCAATGGAGACCTAGGGTTTCCTGAGGCTGAAAACTGTTTGGGCCACTAGGCCGACTTCGTTTGTTAGGTTAGGTTAAGATTGGGCCAATTAGGTTTATGTTAATATTGGGCCACTGGTGTAATTGTAAATTCGGGCCTGTAAACTGGCTATAAAGGGACTTTATTAAATATTTTTTTGGTTTTGAATGGTATGGGCCCGGGCAAAATGGGCCTATTACAGCTGCCCCTCTTGCTCATTGTCGTGTAACATAAATAGAGCAAAGACTATAAAAGGACCAATTTTGCCCGGTCTTGCTGAGTCTTGACTTCTTGATCCTCATCTTCTCCAAATTGTTTCCAACCCAACTGCAACTTCAGGTAGGGGTGAGCGTTCGATCGAATCGAATGAAAAAATTTTGAGTTAATCGAGTTGACGAATCATATTTTATCATCCTAATTTGATTTGAAATTTTCTCGAATCGAGTTGAGTGAGATGGAATTCGAATCGAATTAAATCGAATATATTTGTTCGAGTTAAATTTTAAAAAATAATTTTGGGTCCTTGTAACCACTGTCACCCATCGTAATAAAATTTGTCCACCTTAATCAAATTTTTTATTAACTTTCATCACCTCATAATTTAGTTTATTAATCTTTTATATACGGGTTAGCTTCTTTACTTGCTTAGTTGTTTCAATTATCTTCAAATTCTTGTCACTATATATTTTAGAATTAAAATATATATTAAATGTAAAATGTGATTTTTAATAAAAGTTATTTTAAAGATAAAATGTGAAATTGATACCAATATAAAATTTTAATACAAATATTTTATGGCATAATTAATAATTCAATTTTAATATAAATATTCAATATGACTAAACAATTCAATAATATAAATAATATAAAATGTGAAATTTAATTTAATAATATAAATAGTAGATATAAATAAAATTATTACAGTTTATGTTTAGAAATTTTTTTGGATAATTTTGATTTTTATTTGAGAGTAAAGGGTGAGAAGTAAAAGTTTACGGGAGACAATAAAAAGTTTTGGGAAATAAAAGTTTGAGCGAAAATAAATAGGGAGAGTAAAATTTTGGAGGGAAAATACAAAAGAAAAAAATTTGGGGGGGGGATGGGTTTGGGGTAGATGGGAGGTGGGATGGGAAGGGAGTAAAAGTTTTAGGGGAAAAGTGGGAGGGAGTAAAAATTTGGGGGGAAAATAAAAAGTTTTGAGGGTTTTGGGGAGTAAAATTTTGAGAAAAAGTAAATGGGAGAGTAAAATTTTGGTGGGAAATAGATTTTGGGTAGATTGGAGGGTTGGGATGGGAGGGAAATAAAAGTTTTGGTGGGAAGTGGAAAGGAGTAAAAGTTTTGAGGGAAAATTAAAAAGGTTTGGAAGTTTGGGATAAAAATGTAAAATTTCTTGAACATGTAACACCCTCACCCAAAACCGATATTGGATCTGGATACGAGACATTACTATGCTTGAACATGTACTTACGAGCTATAAAATTTCGTTCTAACTTAAAAATTTCACTTTCTTAATCAACACATACATTACAAGGGCCTACGAGGCCTTAAACTCGTGTCTAAAACTTTCGGAACTAAATCAAATAATTCATTTTTAAAGCAGGGTTCACACGCCCGTGGGACTTGGAACACGCCCGTGTACCCCTAAGCATGCCCATACCCTCAAACCGTGGGAAGCTACTGACTATTTTCGCACGGCTTAGACACACCCGTGTCTTCCAACCGTGGGAGGCTACTGACTAGTTTCACACGGCCATGACACGCCCGTGGCTTAGACCGTGTGCTAATCCTTGATATACTGACTAAATCAGCACGGTCTGGGCACACGCCCATGTCCAACCCGTGTGTATAACACGGCCTATACACACGGCCGTGGAATTTACCCGTGGCCTATTCTGATTCATAATACTAAGGTGCAGAGTTAACACGACCTTGACACACGCCCATGTGTTTAACTGTGTGGGCATTTATAGGCTATATACCAAGCCGTTAGCCATCCTAAAATGAAGATCATATCCATACACAATTCAACGATGCAATAACAACCCAATTTTATGAATAATACTACATGCTTCATTGATATCAATAAACATAAATACTTAGTCAAATTTGGCCAATCACTTAGCCATATACAAAAGAATAATAAACTTGATAGCTTTTACAAAGGCCCTTCTAAAAACATGTCCACAAAATGAATGTTTCCTATACATGCCATACTTAGTAAAGTGACTTGGCTATGCCAAAATAAGAGTTGATAGTGTGCTACGAGCTTCGACTTTGATGATCCACAAATTAGCTTGGCGGGACTACATAGAAAGAAACAATCAAATACGTAAGCATTTAGCTTAGTAAGTTTGCATGTAAAGCACATGTCAATAAGCTTGCTTAATAAATACCATTTAGCATAACAATAGTATCGTAATTTTAGCTCTAAAGCTTACTTACTCATACTTGGTTCTTACATGTCTCATGATGCTCACTATACTCATTTTTGTAAAGTAAACATGATACCTGTGTCACTTGATCACATTGATCAGCATACTTAAACAATAATCATTATGATCTCTAATTCTTCATTCATAACATGAGTAACATTTAATTCATTTTGATGCTAGATTTGCTTTCTTAGCCCTCTTGTTACCTCATTATTAACCTTACTTGTTTGGCCGATGAACTTCTACGAATACCTGAGGATACTAGATCTCTTCCCACTTAACATGCCACCAAAGCCATATCTTAGGCATGGTCTTACATGGAATTTCTCATCTTGGTTTCAAGGCCATGTCTTGACATGGACTTACATGAAGTCTTGTCCTTGATAACTTACTCAATGCCAAGCTTGCCTTGGACTTATATGATATCTTGATCAATGCCAAGCTTGCCTTGGACTTACATGATATCTTGACCAATGCCAAGCTTGCCTTGGACTTACATGATATCTTGATCAATGCCAAGCTTGCCTTGGACTTACATGATATCTTAATTAATGCCAAGCTTGCCTTGGACTTACATGATATCTTATGTGGTATATCGGGTATCCTGAGGAATTCATATTCAATCGGGCTTGCTCATGTTTAATCTCTTTGTTCACAAAAACGGTAGGTATTATAAAATAGCAATGTATATTATACTAAGCAATTCAATGATAGTGATCATAAAGCTTAGAAACCATACAAACTTACCTCATTTTCTAAATGAGTTAGTTCTTCGGTTTAGTCCACGACTTTATCCTTTCCACGATTGAGGTGAATTCTCGTCTCCTCTTGCTCTATAATAGCAAATTAGCTCATTTTAATCATTTTATTAATATAAGCATCTCAATAGTCCTACTTAGGCAAAATTACCATTTTACCTCTAAATTTTGGCAAAATGACCGTTTTGCCCCTAGGCTCAAAAATTAATTCTAATCACATTTTTATCTTCAACAAGCCTAGGCAAACATTTAATGCTCTTAAAGCTATCATCAACAATCAATATTTCACATACTTACTACCAAGTTCATAACCTTTTCATTAAGGTCCTATTTAGTGTCCTCATGCTAACACCCTTTTTAAAAGTTGTTCATCTAACAACTAAGACTCAAGTTCTTCCTTAAAATGCAACAAACAACTAAAGTAGCTCTCATGGTAAAACTATAAACCTTTCACAACATTGCACAATAGTCCCCTCATTTGAAAGCTTAAGCTTTAGGGATCTCAAAAGTACAATTATTTTCAAGAAAAGTTCACTAGAACACTTACTTGAATGGATGAGAGTTTGCTGAAATTTTTGAAGGTTTCTACCCCTTATTTGCTGAAAATTTTCGTGGAGGATGATAGGAGAAAAAGATGATAACTTTTCTCTCCTTATTCTATTATTAAAAGTCAAATTAGTCCACCTACTACTACTAACTTTGACACTAATTGAAAATTTTGTCTCCCATGCTCTCTTATGGCCGGCCAAGCCTCTTTCAAAGGCTAAATTGCCTTTTAAATACCCCCATTTAACAATCCATAACCATTTGGTACTCCTAGCATATAGAATGAAACTTTCGCACTTTATGCGATTTAGTCCTTTTTCACAAATTAAACACGAAAATGTTAAAATTAAAATACCAAAATTTTAATGCTCATATGCTATCATGCCCTAACTCATAATATATCATGAAAATAATTTTTTTGATCTCGAAATAATGATCCCGAGATCACTATTCTGACTAGCCCCTAAATCGGGCTATTATAATTCTCCCTCCTTAGGGATTTTCGTCCTCGAAAATCTTACTAGTGAAAAGATTGGGGTATTAATTTCTCATCGTTTCCTTAGACTCCCATGTAGCCTCTTCTATTCCGTGCCTTTGCCATAGGACTTTCACTAGGGCTATGCTTTTATTTCTTAACTGCTTGATTTTACGGGCCAATATTTTGACTGGTTCTTGACCATAAGTCATGTCAGGGCGGATCTCTATTTTTGATGGAGTAATTATATGTGAAAGGTCTGATCTGTAGCGTCACAACATTAACACATGAAAAACATTATGTATCCTCTCTAATTCTGATGGCAACGCCAAACGATAAGCTACCGGCCCAACTCTCTCAGTAATCTCGTAAGGTCCAATAAAACGTGGACTTAATTTGCTTTTACGGCCAAATCTGAGAACTTTTCTCCATGGTGATACTTTCAAAAAGACTTTATCCCCAACTTGGTTCTCAATCTCTTTCCTCTTTAAATCCGCATAGGATTTTTGTATGTCTGATGCAGTTTTTAAACATTCTCGTATCACTTTTACTTTTTCTTCAGCTTCTTTAACCAAATCAACCCCATGAATTTGGTTTTCCTTGAGTTCAGTCCAAAATAAAGGGGTTATGCACTTACGCCCATATAGACTCTCATAAGGCACCATCTTTAAGCTCGACTAAAAGCTATTATTGTAGGCAAATTCTACCAATGGAAGAAACTTTTCCCAGCTACCTTGGAATTCCAAAACACAACATCTGAGCATGTCCTCAAGTACTTAAATTAACCTTTCTGACTGACCGTCAGTCTGAGGGTGAAAAGCTGTGCTAAAACTCAATTTTGTACCCAAAGCTTCTTGCAGCTTCTTCCAAAATCTAGACGTGAATCTCGGATCTTTATCCGATATGATCGATAAGGGAACCCCGTGAAGTCTTACTATTTCTGAAACATACAAGTTTGCCAACTTGTCTAGGGAGTAATCCACTCGTACAGGTATAAAGTGGGCTGACTTCGTGAGTCTATCAACCACTACCCAAACAGCATCTTTCTTGCTTGGAGACAACAATAAACCCGTTCATCAACAATCAATATTTCACATACTTACTACCAAGTTCATAACCTTTTCATTAAGGTCCTATTTAGTGTCCTCATGCTAACACCCTTTTTAAAAGTTGTTCATCTAATAACTAAGACTCAAGTTCTTCCTTAAAATGCAACAAACAACTAAAGTAGCTCTCATGGTAAAACTCTAAACCTTTCACAACATTGCACAATAGTCCCCTCATTTGAAAGTTTAAGCTTTAGGGATCTCAAAAGTACAATTATTTTCAAGAAAAGTTCACTAGAACACTTACTTGAATGGATGAGAGTTTGTTGAAATTTTTAAAGGTTTCTACCCCTTATTTGCTGCAAATTTTCGATGGAGGATGATAGGAGAAAAAGATGATAACTTTTCTCTCTTTATTCTATTATTAAAAGTCAAATTAGTCCACCTACTACTACTAACTTTGACACTAATTGAAAATTTTGTCTCCCATGCTCTCTTATGGCCTGCCAAGCCTCTTTCAAAGGCTAAATTGCCTTTTAAATACCCCCATTTAACAATCCATAACCATTTGGTACTCCTAGCATATAGAATGGAACTTTTGCACTTTATGCGATTTAGTCATTTTTCACAAATTAACACGAAAACGTTAAAATTAAAATACCAAAATTTTAATGTTCATATGGTATCATGCTCTAAATCATAATATATCATGAAAATAATTTCTCCGATCTCGAAATAGTGATCCCGAGATCACTATTCTAACTAGCCCCTAAATCGGGCTGTTACATTCGATCTGCTTCACTGTAATACCAGGAAGACAAGATCTGTTATCTTTAGTTTGCTCCGCTTCAAACTCATGGTATCTTTGATCCGTTTTGCTGCAATTTTAGGAAAACAAGATTTGATATCTTTAGTCTGCTCCACTGCAACTTCAGGGAGGTCAGGCTGATGTCTTCGATCTGCTTCACTACAACATTCAGAAGGCCATATCTGCTATTTTAGTATGCTCCACTGCAACTTCCGGAGGTCAGGCTGATGTCTTCGATCTACTTCACTGCAACTTCAGGGAGGCCAGGCTGATGTCTTGATCTGCTTCACTGCAACTTTAGTAAGGCCAAATCTGCTATTTTAGTCTGCTCCACTGCAACTTCAGGGAGGTTAAACTGGTGTCTTCGATCTACTTCACTGTAATATCAAGAAGACAAGATCTGTTATCTTTAGTTTGCTCTGCTGTAAACTTAGGGATGCCAAACTGGTATCTTCGATCCGTTTCGCTGCAATATCAAGAAAACAAGATCTGCTATCTTTAGTCTGCTCCACTGCAAACTTAGGGAGACAAGACTGATGTCTTCGATCTACTTCACTGCAACTTCAAGAATGCAGATCTACTATTTTTAGTCTGCTCCACCGCAAACTCAGGGAGACAAGACTGATGTCTTCAATCTACCTTACTACATTATCCTCTAGAGGACATAACCTATAGAATGGGTATATGCTTATGCCTAATAATTAGGATGCCTTGATCGAAATGAGTCAAACGCTCTTATTTAGACATGCTATGACATATGAATACAAAAATGTTACGAGAATGATTCCTATTTCAGGTGTTATCACTCATTTATTCGTCAAGGTTTTATCTTCGTTCCTCTTGAAGAATCATATTCTGCTCAAATAATTTGCCCCATAGAAATTTTAGGGCCCACTCCATTTGAACCTTGGGGACACAAGGTTTATACCGCCTTCAAACCATCCCACTAAGATTATAGGATTTAATCCATTCCTATTGTAACACAGGATTTGTTTCAACTTCAATCTATTCTACCACAATTTAGGGTTTTTAAATCTTTTCCCATCAATTTGGTCCGTCATACCATTCCCCGAATGTTATGACTAATGAGAATGCTTACAAAATGATCCTCTTTTAGGATTGATATTGCTCAACTCATTATTTTTTCCAATCACCATTTGGACAAAAAATTCAAATAAATAGTCTCAATCTAGATTTTTTCTCAAGTATTTCCAATCTTTACACATGGAAAGTTTTAAACAATTGTCCTGTTTCAATTTCTTGTATTATCTAGAAGCTTCTAGAGTAATATGTGAAACTCCTTTTATGGAAGTATTATTAGTCCACTAATCGTTATTTCAATATAAAATGCTTGAAAAAGATCACAACAATGGACAAGAAAGAAATTAATTAAGAGCATAGCTTGAAACAAATAAGTTAATCAAAGATAACCAAGGTAATAAAAGAAAATTGATTGGGGTATATTTTAAAAAGAATAAAGTAATCAAAGATAGTCAAGCCCATAAAAGAAAATTGATTGGGGTGCATCTTGAAAAGAATAAAGTAATCAAAGATAGCAAATTTAAATGGGTAAGATAGAAGCTAGGTGCCCCAGATATCGCAGCCTGAGCTTCTCTGTACAAACTTCTTGAGGACCATTTTGAGCTCAATACATGTTTAGAAGATTCGAAGTACTTTGTCAATGCCCCAAAGATGTAGCATACTTCCTCATTGTTAATTTAGGCATAGTAAGACTACCACATACCTTATCTTTGATCAAAATTTGAGCCGTCCTTTTTGGGTTTTCGGTTTAAAACCCCTTTGGTCTCAAAGCGCCCTTTGCGGGTTTTCGTCTTGGCCTCTCTTTTTTTTTTTGAATTTGATCTCAAGGCACCTTTGCGGATTTTCACCTTGGCCTTTCCCCTTTCAGGTAAAATACTTCTTGACTGAACCTGAATTCACTGAATTGGGCAAGTCTTCGCCATCCGTCTCGGTCAATATCAATGCTCCTTTAGAGCAGGCCCTTTTTTACTACATAAGGTCCTTCCCAGTTTAGCATCTGCTTTCCTCTGAAATCCTTTTGTATAAGAAAGATCTTTTTCAACATCAGGTTCCCTCGTGGAATTCTCTAAGATGAACCTCTTTGTGGTAAGCTTGCATCATTTGATCGTGATCGATAACTTTTTAACCTTTTCTTCGATTAGGTTCAATTGGCAAAAACGCTTCCATTCCATAAACCAATGGGTAAGATGTTGTCCCGAAAAAGGTCCTGGCCAACGTTCGATAATCATAGAGGATAAATGGTAACTTCTTTATGCCAATCTTTACAAGTATTGGTCATCTTTCCTACAATCATTTTTTTGGGCGCCTTTGTTGATATGGCGTCTAATCTTTGAACAAACTTCCAAACTTTTGACATTGTCCTTTTTAGCACTCTTTGTCGGCACCTGATCCTTTTTTTTTTTTGAGAATTTGATGACTATCGACTTTGTAATATTGGCATATGAAGCTATTCCCACCCCCTTAGTGAAGTAAATGACGACCACGACAATGAATCGATGTCAACTAGAAGCTTTTGACGAGATCGGCCCCATAATATCCATTCCCCACATATAGAAAATTTGTGAAGAAATAGATGAGGCACATAAGTCTTGTCTTCTTCAAATATGGCATAACTGATGCCATCCCCTTCTATGTAGATTAGCAGTACCCAATCCTCATGATTAGCTGGGCTATTGTAAAACCATTAGCATGTGTCCTTCTAACATCCTTATGGACCTCTTTTAAGATTTCAACGTACCCGCGTCTCAGTAGCCCAGGCATGTCCTGATATTATCGTGCAAAAATGCCTTTGAATTCTTGAAAATAACTCAATGATGTCTCGCCTTATTTCTGTGGTGAGCTAGGCTACAATCACCTCTTTTCTAGGCTCACAATATCCACTAACCCTTTGTAGAGTAGAGTCTATTTTTTATCTTAGCTACCATTCTTAACAAATCAGAAGATAGGTTACAATCTCTGTCATCTTCAAAGTCCTGAGATCCCTCTAGACACATATCTTACTCAAAAGGAGACTTTGAGTCAGTAGTAGCATTGCTCACATCATTGATATCTGAAGACCTATTATAGGTTCGAAGGAAGATTCCAAAGAATAAATGATTCAAAGAATGATTATTTGTATGGTCATGAATGAAGAATGAAAGAATACTTGAAAGAAAGTCCAAAAACAAAAAAAGAAAAAAACTAAGAACAATTATTTGTACAGTATGAAATGGAAAGAATATTTGCTCAAAAAGATGCATTTTATTGAAATAAAAATTCTAGACACAAGCTTATTTCACAAAAGGGTTCTTATTGCCTCTAGACTTAAGACAATAAGCGTGTTTTAAATATTACTCTAGATTAGCTCTAAAAATACAAGGATCTCTTCCACAGTCCCATTATTCAAAACACTCCCAAGTATGCAAGGGCTTGGAAAATTTGTTCCATATCTAAATCGGGATAATAGGATTAGCCTCCGGGTTAGATCCCGAGCCAACTTGAAATTCATGGGCACCCCATGTCGGCTTGACCTTGTTGAGGCCTAATTGTAATAGATGACCTTCGAGGATATGCTTCAGGTTGTGTTTGTGCATGCGATGGGGTAAAACCCGGAGGATAATCCTCATTATCTTCTCCAGCATTAGTCATAGGGCCTTTTCCCTTGTCCATTGCCCCATTCAGTAGCTGAGTCATTTGAGCCACCATATTCCTTTGGGCTTCTATTATTTGTTCCCTCATATCTTATTGGATCTTTGCCAACTGCTCTTGCAGCTGGTCTTGCATGTCTATTTGGAATTGTTCAAGTCTTTGATCCATATCTTTCGTCTTAGCACGTGTACCGTAACGATGTTTAGTTTCCAGATTAACTTTCTCTCTTTCTCTCTTTTTCTGAAATAACTTCAACTAATTAGGGTACTTCTATGGATTTTAATGCATATGATACGATGTAATGCAAATGCATGAAATGAATGCAAAAAGAAAGAGAGGCGTTGATCCCTTATATTCCTTTACATAAATTCCTTTACATAAAACGGATATCTATACGCCCTTTCCCTTATATTCTAAGCGAAGACATTGATCCCTTTCTTCTTATCCAGATATTAAGGTTCAATCTCGCGAACTTTCCAATAAATATCTCTACTAGCTCTTTGTACTTGATCTAGGCCGCGACTCACTGCTCACTTATTTCCACAATGCTCGTTATCCTCTTCAAGAAAGTTGATACGTGGTGATTCTCGAATAGTCTTTGTTAGCTTGAATCCTTGGGCAATAAAGTCTTGTAATCCTTCACGGACTATCAGTCTTCTCTCGTTGTGTTTACTTGGACCATATTCGGACGACCTTATTATAATCCACTTTATCAATAAATCTATTTTCTCATGACCAACTCTTGTATTTAGCAATCGAATTTGAATCAACACCTCTTTTCTATGATGTGAATGCAATGCAATCAAAACAAAAGAGAACACGTTAGCACAAGAGAAATAAATAACAAAATAGGGCACCTATCTGGGTGACCACTAGGGTTTGGCATCGTTCTACCTAGGGTAAGCCCTTAGGTTTTCTACATGTGGTTTAGCTCTACAGAAAAGGTACCTAAACCAGCAAATTCCTCAATCTTCACCCATTGTAGGCTCATACAGATCGAGTTCAGCTCAGGGGAATACATTTCCCTATGGCCATGCAGAAGTGAAAATCTCACGAAGACATAGGTACAGATGTATCTCGAAAGCAATCCACTAGCCCATGTGGAGGTGAAAACCTCACGAAGGCATAGTTTCTCACTCCCACTTAAAGGTGTGACCACAACGGTCATGCAATGCAACGTGCGCTAGAAAATAACAATCATATGCAATGACACAAACATATGCAACAAAAGGATCGTAATTTTCAAATCGAATTTTTAAATTTCCGACAAAGGACAGAAAATAATCAATTTTACGGCTTGACTCTTTTTATGTCCCCAGCGGAGTCACAAAGCTGTTGAAACCATTTTTAAGTTTTTAAAAAACAGGATCGACTTTAAAAATGAAAATGGAGTCGCCACCAATCTTTTGTAGAGGTCTGATCGGGTCACCTTGAAATTAATCATTTTAATAAAACATTTTGATTTATTAAAACAATGATTTTGGTCTACGAAATTTGAGAAAATGGGTTCGAGAGTTGGTTACGCACGAGGAAGGATTAGCACCCTCGTAACGCCCAAAATTGGTTCTTAATTGATTAACTAATGTCCTAATGTCGAAAATTTGAAAAATTTAAAATACGATCCTTTTTATTTGAAAGAAAACTTGAATAAATCAAATTTCATGCCAAGACCCCTTTATCTCAAAGAAATAAAATGCCACACCCAATGAGTTAGGATGCAACATTTCAAGACTTCAAAACTAAGCTTGCCTTTATTTGTAGAAAATCCTTACCTCGAGACAACAAAACGTCATATCCAATAAGTTAGAACACAACATCATGAATTGCCGAGAATAAGTTTTTATTTAACCCTTTTTTTAAAAGAAAGTAATAGGTTCTTTAGACTCGAAGAGAAAAATCGAAACCCAATAAGTTAGAATACGATTTCTTTCGAACCTTAGAACGCAAAGTGTTTGCTTATTTTGAAAATCAAATAAAATGTAATGCGATCGTAATAAAATAGAAAATGAATGAAAAATGATTTACAATGATAGCTTGTATAACAAATGAAGATGATAAAATATAATAACAATAATAAAGGTAGAAATAAAATACAATAAAGCAAAAGTAAGATAGACAAATGAAATAAAATAAAAGAGAATAGTAACAAAATGGAAGCTATATACAATAATAATAAAAATATAATAATAATAATAATAGTAACGAAAATGCATCAATAATAATAAAATATATTAATAAACGAATAATAGTAAAAATAAAAATAAGATTAGTAATAATAAAAATAATAATAATGAAAATAACAGTAATAATGTTGATAATAAAATAATAATAAATATAACAATAATAAAATAAAAATAATATTAGTAGTAATATTAAAATAATAATTATAATAGTAAAATAATAATATTAAATTAGTAAAAATAATAGTAATAATAATAATATCAGTAGTAAATGAAAATAATAATAAATATAATAATAATGAATATGGTAATAATAAAATGATAATAATAATATGTATATAGAAATAATAAATAAAAAAAATGTTAAAACCGTGGCATAATAACAAAAATAACAAAAGAAAATAAAGAAGGGACCAAATTAAACTCAAAGAATTTTTTGTGAAACTTCAAAAATTTTCCTAGGTGCAGGGAACACATGCCCGTGTGGCCAGGCCGTGTGGCTCACATGGTCAAGAGACATGAAACAGCCCATTTTTGAGTCAAGTTGGAACAGTGGTTTCGGGACCACAAATCTGAGGTTAAAATATTTATTTTATTATTTTATTATTTTATTATTGTTTACAGCATGATAGAATTATTATGTGAAAGTTTCGTAAAGAAATTTTACCATTTAAATGCTTAATTCGGTAAAAAAAGATTAAATCGCGTAAAGCGTAAAACTTGTGTGCCAATAGTTTAATGTGCCTTATAGCTATGGTTTATTAAATTAAAGGTCCTTATAATGTTATTATGCCATTGATAAGGTTAATGGACATTAATGGCCTTATATTTGTTGATTAAATAGTTTAATAACCAATGGTAAAATGGTAAACTATGTATTAATGTAATAATAATAAAACAAAACATAAAATTAATGTTATTTTTCATCTTTCTCACCGAAAATCAAAGGAAGAAAGACCATTTGAAGCATTTTAGGGTTCGGCCCTTTGTAGTCTTGATTGAGGTATGTTTTGAGTTTGATTTTTTATAATTTCTACGTTTTTGTGATTGTTGCTTCGTATTCTAGCTAGCCCGTACCTTAATTTTTGAATTTTTTCATGATTTTGTGAAGTTCCATTGATTATTATTTGAGTTTTTATATTTTCGATGATGAAATATGAAAATTTGATGATAAATTTTAATGTTTTGTAAAGTGAATTTTGACAAAAATGTCAAAAAGATTAAATTGTGAAATTGTAAAATGTGGTTGTTAAAAGTGTGAAATAATGAAAGATATGGGCTGCCATTGATAGGTGGTAAATTCAGCTAGGCATGGGTTGGTATTAAATTGCATGAATTTGTAATTTTATGTGATAAGGACTAAATGGTAAAAATTGAAAAGTATAGGGGCAAATGTGTAAATTTTCCAAAATATGAATTATGGACTAAATTGAATAGATTGAATGTTGAATGTATTGAATTTGATAATATATAGATCAAGATAAGCCGAGATCAAGTTTAGATCGGGGAAAAGAAAAGATTGACGAATAGTGATAGTTTTATCCGGCAATACGAGGTAAGTTCGTATAATTAGAATCGAGCTTTTAAATACTTGTATTTATTTGAAATGTATGTATATGTTTGAGGAATTGATGTACTTGTAATACGAATGCCTAATCGATATATATATTGATGGTTACCGAGCCCTGTTTGAACCTTAAGAATTCGTAGGATACGAGTGACATGTCACTAAGGTTACGGTTTTGATCGAGCTCCTGCATTTGTTGCGGACTCACCACAACTTGAATGAGCTTACCGATATATTAGCTTGTAAGAGATTACTATTTTTAGCTCATTAGAGCTTACCGTTTCAGCTCGTATGAGCTTATTGTTCAACTCGATAGAGCTTACTATTTATTAGCTCAGGAGGAGCTTACCAATCATGGCTCAAAAGAGCATAATTGATAATGAATTTCTAGATTACTGATGTTTATCACCCGAGTATCCTTTGGAGTTCTAATAGGTTCAACGAGCATAAATTCTGTTTATATAAATGAGTATTGTTATAGAATGAATTATTGGTTATATGATTGAGAATGAAATGTTGAATGCTAGTTATATTGATTATTGAATTATGATAATGGATGATTTCATTTATTAACTTGTTTAACCAATGAATAAATGCTTGTGATAGGCATTTGGAAATTGTATGGAGTTTACTTTAGTTAATTGCCTTGATTATGTATAAATGGTAAATTTAATTCTAAATTATATGGGCTTACTAAGCTATAAAGCTAACTCTGTTTCTGTTTCTATGTTTTATAAAGGTTCGTTATCTCGCTCGTTTCGGACAAGTCGAGTTGCACATCACACTATCCAATTTTCGATTGGTACTTTTAAATTTATGGATAATTGTAAATATGGCATGTATAGGCTAGTTTAAAATATGTTAGTAGGGCTACTTGATATTATGGTTTTGGTATATTTTGTGTATGAGTTAAGCCATGTGATTTGGATTATTTTGGTACTATGTTTTGGTTAAGTTTAAATGTTCAATTATGGTATGTTTTGGGCAAGGAATTGATGGAATGAAAAGATGCAAAAGATGTCTTGTTATGTAGTTGATATATGAATGAATAATGCATGATGTTAATTAGGCATTTGAGTACTAAATTTAATTGGTATATTATGTGTATGAAATGTTATGGAATGATTGCCAATTGGGTTATGAAATGTGGTCATTTATACTTATAAATGCTTGTGTGTATAGGGTGGAAGATGGCTTTGCAAATAGCCTATTTTTGTCCACACAGGCTTGTGTCTCAGCTGTGTATGACACACGGTCATGTTACTCGGCCGTGTGTCCCCCGGTGTTGAAATGGAATAGAAGTCAGTATGCTCCACACGGCCTCACACACAGGTATGTGACTGGTCGTGTGGTACAAGTCAGTATACCACCCTAAATGGTACAAGGCCTAGTATACAGGCGTGTGGCTTGGCCGTGTTGGTAAGTCAGTATACTCTATAGTTTTGGCACATCCTGATACACGAGCGTGTATGGCCATTTTGAAGGGCACACGGGATAGACACACGGGCGTGTGGTTGGCTGTGTGACCCAAGTCAGCATACTCTCCAGTTTTCACACAGCTTGGCACACGGGCATGTCATCAACCTTGTGACACAAGTCAGTATGTATGCCCTGTTTTCACACGGTCTAAGACACGGACATGTCTACTAGCCGTGTGAGGCACACGGCCAGTTCACACGGGCGTGTGATACTTGAAAATTTGAAATTTTTTCTAAGTTTCCAAAATTTTTATATGTTACCAATTTAGTCCCGAATGCATGATTGAAGCCTTATATGCTCGATTTAAATATATATTGAATGTGAATGAATGATATTTACTGAAATGAGATGATATTTGATAAATGATTGTTCTGAACTGAGTTTCTAGTTTGGTAATGCCTCTTAACCTATTTTGGCGACGTTTACGGGTTAGGGGTGTTACATTTATTGGTATCAGGCTACATTTAGTCGATTCTTGGACTAACGTAGCGTATGTGAGTCTAGCTATACATGCTATATATAAAACTGTGATAATGTGATGACTCTGACGTTTTCAAATGTTTTTTATATCGTAAAGGATCCCGAACGAGCTGTAGCGGATGAAGTAAAAAGTAACATACTAGCTCCCACTCAAGAGACTGCGCCTATTGAATCTAGACCCGTGTCTAGTAGTCATGGGGTGAGGCTAAAGAAGTCTTCTTTCAGATAATGAAAGAGTGGTTTACACAGTACATTCGTACGAACCCAGCTGTTCAACAACCTTCACCCCTACTTGTTCCCTAACCGATACCTGTATTTCCTCAAGGTATTGATCCTCTATAATTGAATAAACCATCTATTGACAAGATACGAAAATACGAGGTCGAAGACTTCAGAGCAACTGTTAATGATGACCTTGAGAGAGCCGAGTTTTGGCTCGAGAACATAATTTGGGTATTTGATGAACTATCGTGCACACCTAAAGAATGTTTAAAATGTGCTGTATCATTGTCACAAAATACTATATATCAGTGGTATAATACCTTGATATCTGTAGTTCCACGAGAAAGGGTTACTTGGGAGTTCTTTCAAGTTGAATTTAGAATGAAATACATCAACCAAAGGTTCATCGATCAGAAAAGAAAAAAATTTCTTGAATTGAAGTAAGGCCGTATGTCAGTCACAAAATATGAAAGAGAGTTTGTACGACTCAGTAAATATGCCCGTGAATGTGTATCTTTTGAAGCTATAATGTGTAAAAGATTCGAGGATGGATTGAATGAAGAAATTTGAGTGTTAGTTGGAATTCTTGAGCTGAAGGAGTGTTGTTTTATTTGACCGAGCTTGTAAAGTCGAAGAGCTTTGCAAAGAGAAAAGAAAAGCCGATTTTGAGGCTAGAGATTCTAGAAAGAGATTTGTAGGCAAATCACATTGATCATTGTTTTGTCAAGTTTTAAAATTTATAAAGAGAATGATCGAACCTGGAAACTAACTCTGACAACGATTAAAGGCAAGTGTACCTATCGAACAGTAGTATAGCTTAGGCAAGACTGGATTGTCAAACCCAAAGGAACTAAAAGTACTAATACTAACTTTCTTTTTATTATTTAGCCTAAAATAAGTGATGTTTATTTAATCTAAATTAACAACTACTAAACTAAAGACGCAAAGACAGAAAGAATGAATTGGAAAATAACTTGAAGGGGAACTCAGTTGATCACGACGATACCCTCAGGAAGAATCCACCTAGACTTCACTTGTTATTTAACACTGAACCATACGATTTGTTCACTTAGTTTGATCCATAAGACTCTTTAACATATATTAAACCCTCTCTCGAGGCGAATAATGTCTAAACCTAGGTTAATTAACAGAAATCTCTTTCTCGAATAATAACCCCCTAGAATACTAGTAAATTGACCTATGGACTCCTATATTAGCTTTCACCCTAATCTGGCAAAATCTCGTCACCCTATCTCTAGGCATGCGATCAAGTCCGCTTAATTATGCTAGATCTACTCTTAAGTAGGGTCTATTCCTCCACCTAAGCACATCAGATTTGAATTAAGCATGCATAATTAAGAACAAACTAAGTATTTATCATATAATTCAGAAAATAATAACAAGATTCATCTAGGTTTCATTCCCTTCAGGTATCTGAAGGGTTTAGTTCATAACAAATAAAGAAAACATCTCAAGAGAAAAGATAAAACAAAACATAAGAAATCCCTAAAACCCTTGAAGGAATTGAAGAAGAAATCCGGCGTCTTGAGTAGAATTTCGGTTCCTTGAGATGGACCAACCAGCTATCTTTGAGAAATTCCCACAAATCTGGCCTTCTGGCTCGACTCTTTGGCCTAGCTGACCGCCTCCCTCTCAGGATACAGTTAGGGTGTTTATATAGACTTTTAGAATGCTTTACTTGGCCTCTAAGTGTCCTAATTCAAGCATACTTCCTACTCGATGTTTGAATAAGATTTGGAAAGTGTTTCTTTGCCTCAAAGTATCCAAATCTAAGTGAAATTGCTCTCTCCCGCGGCAGAGGCACGGCCATGGTACACACCTGTGTAAATCATTTTCAGGCCGTGTCTCGATTCTGTCGATTGGGGCACGGCCATGTAAATCGTGGCATGGCCGTGTGAAGTAAATTGACGAGAAACAATCGTGTGGCTTGAAGTCCTGGCCGTGTCAATTTTCTCTTTGGCCTAAATTGGCCCATTTTAAGCCTGTTTCGTGTTCTTTTCATCCTCGGGTGCTTTCTTGAGTATAAACATGAAAAGAAAGGATTAAAAGTACCTTTTTACATAAATCAATGGCTAAATCATCCAAAAGCATACTAAATATGGGGTTAAAATATGTTACTTTTACGGTTTATCAAATACCCCCACACTTAAGCTTTTGCTTGTCCTCAAGTAAAATTCTCAACTTATAATTAAAACGAACTTTCCATAATTCACAATTCTTATCAACAATGCCTTATCATAATTCACAGATAATTTATACATGGATAATTTAACTCAAAGACTCTTAAAGATTCAAACAATATAAGTGATATATTTGTAGCACGAAAACATAGGTGTCTCCCCTTAACTAAATAATTACCTTTAATTCAAAACCAGCAAGGATTGACATCCTCACTAAAGATTCACTCAAAGCACTCAAAGTGTTTAAGGTTCAAGAATAAGCACTCATAAGTCGAACCTGAAAAGTTAATCCCATAGGCTTGCCTGAAAATCAAATCTTCACCACTGTAATATGAGATGATACACAAATCAAAAGGTCTTTGACAGGGTTGTAACGGGGCTTAGGTTAAAGGTGTGGATAAAGGCTGAATTAGAATGTTTAGAATCGAGATTGAATTGAAAAATTACCTAACTAAAAATAATAAACTGGAAAATAAATGATTACATTAGTTGAAACTTTGAAACTAATTGCAATTTAAATGTTCAAGCTCACTAATACTGAATATACTTTGATTTTTTTATTTTTTTTAGAACAAACTAGAAACATAATAAAGAAAAATTTATCAACTAAAATAAACTAATTCAAACTGATCAAATCAATTCTCGATAGAAGGGTAGTCAAAAGAATGGTGATAACAAATACAAAGGGTTTTGGGTTAAAATTTAGCGGTAAATCAATAAAAGGGTTGTTAGGATAAACGGGGTTCACTAGGGGTTAATTATGTAGGTAGGCTTTTTAGTGGAGTGAATGGATTAAAACCTAGGTGCCTTTATCATCTCAGTATATCAAATCATTTAATGTGGTCTCGATATGTATAATCAAGGCAAGTTCTAGAATAACAATTCAGTGTTGACACACTCATAATCAATAAAGTGAGTATGAAAAAGAATATATGCTCTATAAGGCTCAAATCTCACAAAAATTATGGGTATTTGATATCAATCCCTGTAAATTTTGAACTTCAAGGTAATATTCAAATTCAGTTCAACAACCTAGAAAATTTTTTATTCTTGAAAAATAGACTTATCATGCTTAATTCTCTAGTATTCTTCAAGTATAAATCATCAATGCACAATTATCAATGACTTACTCAAAAACATATCAATAGAAATCATAAATCATTAGAAATTTCACCCTAATTGATAATATGAGGAAATTACTTAGGAACAAGACTAAAATTCGTAATTTTGGAATAATGCAAAAGTTAGGTACTTTTACACCCATACTTAGGATGTACATCGTCCTCAATGTATAAAGATAGATAAACAATCATGTAATAAAATCAAAAGAGAAGGGGAGAAGTAACACTTCCTGAATTTTGGATGATTTCCTTGGAGGATGGTAGATGTCGTGGTGACGGATGTCTTGTATAGTAGTGAAGTGCTCCTAATGATGTGTTTGATACTGTTAATTTATTAATGAAAATTCTTGGAGGCGTAATTAAATAAATGTTAAGAATACTCGAAGGTTAGATGTGGATGATAATCATGATAAAAGTTGTCAATGTATGAGGAAAATGTTCAAAGGTAAAACAAATCGAATAAAAATATCGAGGAAAATAAAGTAAATATTTAAAATAAGAAATATAAAATCTAGATAAAATGACTCAAAGGTCCTCATCATCGGCTGGATTCTGTGGTGGTGCTGGTGATGAGATATGAGGTACTAGCATATCTGTTGGAGGGTGGCCTCTATCCTATCAAAACGTCAAGTATTGTTAGCGAAATACTGCTCGAACTGGTCGAGGCATGCAGAGATATCCGCCAATGAGGTTGCTGCATGGGATGGCCGCTGGCTCGAAATCGGTGCCTCTTGTGATGGCGGTGGGACATCATCAGTAATGTCCTTGGGCTTCCCCTCGTCTGTGGGTGTCACTAATCGGTATTGAGGGAGGTCAATCCCTCGACGATGTTTAATCATCCTCATGTGTAGCATCTTCTAGATACCTTTAGGTGCCATCTACCCAATCATCGTGAGGGAGGATCCCCGGTCTTCGGTGTTAAAGAGGCCGAAGTGTTGAGCCAACCGTGTTATATATGGGCCCATCAATAGAATTCCCTTTCTGTGTGCCTCTGTTTGATGCTGCATTGCTCTGGCAATAAAGCATGCAAGGTCGAACACGTGTCCTTCCGACATACAGAATAAGTAGTATACATCGTGTCGATTTACCATGCCGGTGCTTTCATGACGACTTGTAATGGTGTGAGCGAGAATGGCGTGAATGTACGTCAAGTATGGGGTGAGAGCTGTCGCCTTGGAGAGGCTGGGGTCATAGACGCTAGTGGTGGAATATAAGTCGCGCAAGATGGAGAAGTGCAGATGAGCCGCTACCTAAGTCGATAAGTGGATTTTCTTCTATAAATTCTGGCGTATAGAGTCTGAGTGCCGAGCCGAATTGTTGTACGCATCAGTCGACGTACCGTGCCCCCTAAATGGAATTGGACTGTACCAGGGTTGTTGAACTGTGCCATCACTATCTGCAAGGTGAAAGTGGTGCAGAACTCTAGTGTGAGCTCCAAGTATGTGGGATCGATGTTTGAGAAAAACTGTTCCCATGGGTCAGTCGAGATGAGGGCTCGAATATTGACTGCTAGCCCGACTTATTCCAGTGCATTCCAATCGATGCATCTACCGGTGCCGAGGGGTCTATCCCGGATTGCCTTGTAACGCTCTTCCTGAGCTTCTTGAGGAAACCATAGGAATTAATGTCGTAGCTCGGAAGAAGCACTTGCGGAGGATGATCCGGGCCCTTTTCTTTTCTTACTTGAGGCGGTTGTGGATCATTTTAGTTGTGATGATAACATGGTATCTAAAAAAAAGAAAAGGTTTGTACCAAAATGTAATCCTGGTTCAAGATATTTGAATAAGCAACCAATTCAAAATAGGAATTTGTAATAGCATAAATGAGAAATAACTAATAACACTATCATTATCATGTTGAAATATATATATATATATATATATATATATATATGATATTTCATGAAATATTGAAAACATGAGAAAAATAACACTTTAAAACTAAAAAAAAAACAGTTAATTACTAAATAGCACTATCACAATGATGTAATAAACATGAGAAAATTCATACTTAAACCAAACAAAAAGTGCAAAAGAAAACAAAATAATATGAGATTTAGCAAACTTTAGTTAAGAAAGTGAAATAATGGAAGGAACCAGGGGTGATGGTGGTCGTTTTCTGCCGGACACGTGTTGAGCACAGCAGTGGCGCGAGTTTGCAGCACGAATACGATGGTGGCAGGGGCGTGGAGTTCAGCAGCACGGTGGTGGTACGGGCATGGGGTGGGTGGTTTGTGGTGTGTTTTTAAGGAAGAAACAAGAGTTGAGGAGATTTTGGAAAGATGAGGAATATGGGTGTTGCCAGATTTTGGGAGGAAGAATGTTAAAAGTTATTTTTAGGGTAGCTTTTGGGAAAGTGACGGGTTAATTTGGTTAAATAGGGGACACGGGCTAGACACGCCCATGCTTTATTTTAAAGTGCCCATGTTTTTCGTATTTTTTAGGCGCGTTCAGATGATTGGCCACGGCCGTGGGTATATGTGGTATGCCCGTGTTTTGTTCATACGGTCCTGTAGAACGGGCGTGTTCCACCCGTGTTCAATAAGTCAGTATGTTGGCATGGTGAGGTAACACGGGCGTGCGTAACCCGTGTGTCGTAAGTCAGTAACTTCACACGATCGTCAGGCACAGGAGTGTCTAGCCCGTGTTTGATAAGTCAGTAACCTTGCATGGTTAGAGGGAACGGTTGTGTCTCGTTCGTGCTCAATAAGTCAGTAACCTAGCACAGATAGTCGACACCATTTATTGGCCCGCCTGCACGTTATTGGCCCGCCCGTGGTTTGTCTCCTGAATTCCACACGGCAACGGGCACGCCCATGTATAAGGTCGTGTGGTATAAAACCTGCACTTTATTAGGTTAGTTAGATACTAAACGGTTAAAAGCATGATGTTTAAGGAAGTTAGTGCTCGGGTTACCTCCCGAGAAGTGCTTGTTTTATAGTCTTAAGCTAGACTTTCCCTGTTTTAGGTTCTAAAATAAGGTTCATGGAGCAGAAGCTCTTCTCTCATATCTCCAAAATCTGCACCATTATAAATTTTGAGTCGGTGACCATTTACCTTGAATGTGCCCTTAGTGGGGTGAGTTACCTCGATTGTGCCGTATGAAAAATTGTTTTGATAATGAATGGGCCTGACCATCTAGATTTCAGCTTCCCAGGAAATAATTTAAGCCTTGAGTTATACAGTAGGACCAAGTCTCCTACCTTGAATTGCTTCGACTTCTTTAGGTGAGAATCGTGACATCACTTTGTTGCCTCTTTGTATAATTTTGAGTTCTCATAGGCCTCAGCTCTCCATTCGTCTAGCTCGTTCATTTGCATCATTCTTTTCTTTCCTGCAGTTCTAAGATCAAAATTTAAAAACTTTATGGCCCAAAAAGCTTTGTGTTCTAACTCGAATGGTAGATGACAACTTTTCCCGTATACAAGTTTGTAAGGGGATGTTCCTAGAGGGGTTTTAAATGTTGTTCTATAGGCCCATAAACCATCATCTACTTTTAATTCCCAATCTTTTCTATTCAATTCAACCGTTTTTTCAAGGATGCACTTAAGTTCTCGATTTGCTACTTCAACTTGCCCACTGGTTTGAGGGTGATATAGGGTAGCTGTCCTGTGGTATACTCTATATTTCTTTAGAACTTTTTCAAATTG
This sequence comes from Gossypium rotundifolium, assembly GCA_025506655.1. Classification (NCBI taxonomy): domain Eukaryota; kingdom Viridiplantae; phylum Streptophyta; class Magnoliopsida; order Malvales; family Malvaceae; genus Gossypium; species Gossypium rotundifolium. The sequence goes on from CP106724.1 coordinate 21,742,045, forward strand.
GGTATTACAGAAATGAGTACCTCTATCACTAATGATAGCTCTAGGTGTCCCAAAATGAGAAAACTATTTCTTGAGAAATTTAACTACTACCCTAGCATCATTAGTAGGTAAAGCTTCTGCTTCTGCACATTTTGACATGTAATCAACTGCCACTAGGATGTATTTATTTCCAAATGAACTAGGGAATGGTCCCATAAAATCAATACCCCATACATCAAATAATTCACATGATAACATATATGTTTAAGGCATTTCATCACGTTTAGAAATATTACCTATTCTTTGGCATTTATCGCACGAGATAACATACCTGTTGGCATCTTTAAATAGATTGGGCCAATAAAAACTTGATTCAATTATTTTGTATTCTGTCTTAATGCCACTGTAGTGTCCTCCTGAGGGTCCTGAATGGCAATGTTTTAGGATTTTGCTTGCTTCTGCCTTTGTAACGCATCTTCGAATTATCTAATCTGCATATATGTGGAAAAGAAAATGATCTTCCCAAAAATAGTTTTTCACATCAGTAAAGAATCGTTTCTTTTGGTCATGTGTTAGTCTTTTTGGCAAGATCTTAGCTGCTAAATAATTCATAATATTTGCAAACCATGGTACCTCAGAATGTGTTATAGAAAAGAGTTGTTCTTCTGGGAAATGAATCGTTTATCTTATTTTTATCGAGCTCTCGATATGTGGATTCTCAAGTCTGGAGAGGTGATCTGTCGCAAGATTCTCAGCTCCCTTCTTATCTTGTATTTCCAAGTCAAATTCATGTAAGAGTAAAACCCATCGTATGAGTCGAGGGTTTGCATCAGGTTTGTTTAAGAGATAGTGAAGAGCTGAATGGTCAGTGTAAACAACAACTTTAGACAATATTAAATACCGCCTAAATTTGTCAAAAGCAAAAACTACAGCTAGCAATGCTTTCTCTGTGGTGGTGTAGTTTTCTTGCGGGTGTTAATGTTCTCGTCAAGCGTAGTCAATTGGTGAAAATGCTTGTCTCTTCGTTGTCCCAAGATCGCACCTCATCGTAAAATCACTTGCATCACACATTAGTTCAAAGGTAAGTTCCAATCAGTGCAATTATAATCACGCATTTATTAATTTATCCTTAAGGACATTAAATGCATCTAAACATTCCTGATTAAAATTGAAAGGAACATCTTTTTCTAGTAATTTTGTCAAAGGCTTAGCTATTTTAGAAAAATCTTTAATAAATCTTCTATAGAAACCGCATGTCCTAAAAAGCTTCTAATAGCCTTAATCGAACTAGGGAGGTAATTTTTCTATGGTTTCAACCTTTGCTTTATCTACCTCAATCCATTTACTAGAAATCTTATGTCCTAATATAATCCCTTCTCTAACCATAAAGTGACATTTTTCCCAATTCAAAATAAGGTTTGTTTCCTCACATCTCATTAGAACTCGTTTTAAATTTTTAAGGCAAAGATGGAAAGAATTACTGAATATTGAGAAATCATCCATAAATACCTCCATGATGTCTTCCATGAGTTCGTCAAAGATTGCCAACATGCAACGCTGAAAAGTAGTAGGAGCATTACATAATCCAAAAGGTATTCTACGATAAGTAAACGTACCTGTATGGGCATATAAATGTTGTATTCTCTTGATCTTCAGGAGCTATGGGGATTTGAAAGTAGCCGGAGAGTCCATCCAAGAAGCAGCAGTACATATGCCCGGATAGTCTTTCTAACATTTGATCTATGAAGGGTAGAGGGAAGTGATCTTTTCTAGTGGCATCGTTGAGCTTTCTATAGTCTATACAGACTCTCTATCCTGTAACTGTTCTTGTGGGGATTAATTCATTATTTTCATTAGGCACCACCGTCATACCTCTTTTCTTTGGAACTACCTACACAGGACTTACCCAAGTGCTGTCAGAAATAGGATAAATTATTCATGCATCTAGAAGTTTAATTATCTCAGTTTTGACCACTTCTTTTATGTTGGGGTTTAGCCGTCTCTGGGGCTGCACACACGGCTTGTATTCTTCTTCCATTAAAATTTTGTGGGTGCAGAATGAGGGGCTTATACCCTTGATGTTAGATATTTTCCAAGCTATGGCTTTTTTATGTTCTCTTAGTACCTTTATCAACTCCTCTTTTTCCTTGGGTTCTAGTTCTGAAGAGATAATTACTGGTAGCGTAGATTTATCCCTGAGGAATGCATATTCTAAAAAGTGTTTTGGTAACTGTTTCAATTCCAGACTAGGTGGCTCATCAATGAAGGATTTCTGTTTTATTTCGTCATTGTTTTCAATACTTTCTTCTTTTATTTGCCTGAATGACGATTTATTCAAATTCATCTCATCGCCTTCATCTTCTTCCCCTCTTCTTGAGTTAGGCACAGCCCATCGTAGTCGTCATGTATGATTTCAGTAATGAATTTTGAATGATATGATCGAGAGTATCAACAAAATAACAGAATCATCTTGTTCTTTAGAATATCGCATGGCATCATAAATTTGAAAAATAATTTCTTCATCGCTCATCCTTAATGCAAGTTTACCATCACCCACATCAATAATGTTTCTAGCGAGGCTAAAAAAGACGCCTCTAGAATTAAAGGAACATTAATGTCTTCTTCTATGTCTAACACAACAAAATCAATAGGAAAATAAATTTATCAATTTTACCAAGACATCTTCGATAACTCCTCTAGGATATTTAATGGATCTATCGAATAACTGAATACTCATCCTAGTGGGTTTTGGTTCCCCAAGATCTAATTGTTTAAACATTTTGTAAGGCATTAGATTAATACTGGCACCTAGATCAGCTAATGCTTTCTTAATATTTAAGCTACCAATTGAACAAGAAATCCACCGTCTTGAGTAGAATTCTGGCTCCTTGAGATGGATCAACCGGCTATCTTTGAGTAATTCCCACAAATCTGGCCTTTTGGCTCGGCTCCTTGGCTTAGCTAACCGCCCTCTTAGGATACACTTAGGGTGTTTATATAGACTTTTAGAATGCTTTACTTGACCTCTAAGTGTCCTAATTCAAGAATACTTCCTACTCGGTGTTTGAATAAGCTTTGGAAAGTGTTTATTTGCCTCAAAGTATCCAAATCCAAGTGAAATTGCTCTCTTTCGCGGAAGGGGCACGGCCATGGTACATGCCCGTGTAAATCATTTTCAGGCCGTGTCTCCATTCTGTCGATTGGGGCATGGCCATGTAAATTGTGGCATGGCCGTGTGAAGTAAATTGATGAGACATGGTCGTGTGGCTTGAAGTCCAGGCCGTGTCGATTTCCTCTTTCACCCAAATTGGCCCGTTTTAAGCCCGTTTCTTATTCTTTTCGTCCTCGGGTGCTTTCCTGACTATAAACATGAAAAGAAAGGATTAAAAGCACCTTTTTACATAAATCAAGGGCTAAATCATCCAAAAGCATACTAAATATGGGGTTAAAATATGTTACTTTTACGGTTTATCACACATCAGTCAGCATCAAAGAAATTTAGAGAAAATCATCCTCATTCTATAGCTTCTGCGGGAATTTCAATTAAAGACAGAGATGTGAGACATTTCAGTTCTAAACCTCAGGCAACATCTGTTGCCAGTGTGGGAAGTGTTAGAAATGCTGGAACTGAATGTAAACATTGCAATAAGAAACATTATGGTGAATGTAGATAAGTGAGAGGAGCTTGCTTTAAATGTGGATCTCTTAATCATTATCTCCAGAACTGTCCAGAAAAGTTTACGGTTGAATAAGAACAACCGGTGAAAGTAAGTAACACCACTACTAGAGGAAGACCACCCCTAAATATTGGAAATATGAATGGTAATAGAGGTGCTACGAGAGATTCAATTGTGAGATCTAAGGCACGAGCACCTGCCAGAGCTTATGCTATTCGTGCACGGGAGGTGGCATCATCGCCAGAAGTTATTACCGATACTTTTTCTCTTTTTGATACTGATATAGTTGCGTTGATAGAGCCTGGATCAATTTATTCATATATATGTATGAACTTAGTATTTAAAAAGAGTTTACATGTCGAGCCTATAGAATTTGTAATTAAAGTATCGAACCCCTTAGGCAAGTCTGTTTTAGTTGATAAAATTTGTAAGAATTGTCCTTTGATGACTCAAGGTTACTGTTTTCGGATGACTTGATGCTTCTACCATTCGATGAGTTTGATGTAATTCTTGGAATGGACTGGTTGACTATGCATGATGCGATTGTGAATTGTAGACAGAAGACTATCGAATTGAAATATCAAAATGGTGAGATTCTTCGGATTAAGTCTGATGATTCGAATGAATTACCTACTGTGATTGTCGAAACCATTTTTTATGTTTTGGAAAATGGGGTCGACTTAAAAATGAGATATGGAGTCGCCACCAATCCTTTTTGTTTAGGTGTGATCGGATCACCTATAAAACATTTTAGCCTAAGAAATTCAATAAAATGGGTCCGAAAGTCAGTTACTATAAGGAAGGATTAGCACCCTCACAACGCCAAAATTGGTACCTGATTGATTAATTGATGTCCTAATGTCCAAAGTTTGAAAAGATTTTAGAATACAATCTCTTTTAAAAGTATTTGAATATACTCGAATTGGATATTAAGATTCTCTTGTTCCAAAGGAATAAAATATCACATCCAACACGTTAGGATACAAAAATTTAAATCCTCGAATCCAAAATCATCTCATGATTCCCAAAACTCATGTATTGAAAATATCAAAAGGATATTCGATTATTTGGCTAAACGAAAAACCGAAACCCAGCACGTTAGGGCACGATTTCTCGAATTTTCAAACATAAAATATTGCCTTATTTTGAAAGCTTTTACTAAGTGATTATAAAACCGGCTCAAAATATATTTATTTAGTTTGTTTGGAACAAGAATGAAACAACTAATATGAATTAAAATGTTAAAATTTGAATCACGATGCGATAATGTGAAAAAAAGCAAAGTTACAAACATGGAATAATATACATGGATAAGATATTATACAAATGAATAACTATAATATGAAATTTAAAAAGAACAAATTTGGGTACATGCAATAGCAAGCAAATTAATACAATTAATATATAGCAAATAAATAGACAACTAATATATATAAAATAGTATGCATCAATTTAAATAATACATATGTAATAAAAACTTGATATAAAATAATGTATATAAAAATAATAATGACATATGAAAGTGTTTGGAATAAAAAAATATAATTTAAAATAGAGTCTTTTAAAGAGACAAATTATATACATAAACAAATTTAAAAGAAAATATATATGTATTTATAAGTGAATAAATTTAAAAGAAAATATTTACATAAAATAATACTAAATCAATAATATATATACATAAAAATAATTTAATATAAATTATATATATAAACAATATATAAAAAATTAATGAAAATAACATAGAGAAATAAATAATATCTAGAACCATTAAAATATATATAATATTTAATAATAATTTTAAAAGGAATAATTAGAAAAAACAATAAAAAAATAATTAAATAAAATAATTAAAGGACTATATTGAAATCAGAACAAGATTAGAGAGCTAAAAGCAATAAATTAAAAAAGAAATGGAAAAAGGACTAAAACACAATGCGTGTGAATTAAAGGGGATTAAAAGTGCAATTTACCCAAGTTGTTAAATGCAGCATTTAAACAAGGACTAAATTAAAACTGTGCAAAATTACTAGACAAATTTAGAATAAAAGAAAAAAATTAAAAAATTAAAATGCGGAGGGACTAAGGGCGCAAAAAGCCTATTAGTCAAAAACACGCGGATTCTTCCCTCGGATCGGGTCAACACCGGGGTTTGGCCTTAAACGACGCCGTTTTGGGTCTAAATGATCCACGCCAAAACGACGTTGTATGGGTCAGCTTTAAATAGCAAAAAATAAATAGAGGCTCATTTCGAGCCACTTTAAGAAAAAATCAAAAAAATTCTCTCCGTGCCCTCAGAGTTTTGGCCTGAGATTGGCTTGACTCAGTCCTTGGGCCGCCGTGCTCTGCCACCGTCTACCGTCGTGCATGGTGGTTAGAGACCCCAAGAGAATGTTGTTTCGAACCCTAAAGACGCCCTAAACACCAATCTAAAAAGCGAATACTCAAATCCCTCACTGAAATAAAAAACAACAAAAACACTTCGGATTCGGGACTCCGATCATCATGAAAAGGTAAAAGTTTGTATCTTTATCCTTTATCTATGTATATGCATGACATTCGAAGCAAATAGATTGAAAAATACCTCAGCTTTGATATTTTTTGTATATGAAAATCGTAACCCTTACAATGGTTCTATTCGGCTTTTTATAGCCCGAAATAAAAATACAAAAGTCCCTCTTTTTTATTCCGCTATATATTGCTATTGTTGTTGTTTTTCTTGTCGTTTTTCACGGTACGACGGTGAACGACGTGCGACGATGACGTGGCGTTGGTACGGAGGCCGTGTGGGAGCACCGGCGCTAGGGTTAACCTTAGGGTTTATGCCCTTGTTGTTCTTTGGGTCATTTAGGCCGACTAGGGTATTGGGCTAGTGTAGGCTAGGGTTTGGGCCAATTGGGGTTTTAATTTGTATTTGAGTTTGAAATTTTGTAACGGACTGGACATTATTAATTTATTTTAATTTTGGTTATGGTGTGGCCCGGGCAAATTGGGCCTTCTACAGTGATATCGTCTATGTTAGCTCAGAAATATTTGAAAAAGGGTTGTGATGCATATTTTGTATACGTGCTGGATACAAAGGTGTCTAAATCAAAGATTGAATCTGTACCTATTGTTTGTGAGTTTTCGAATGTATTTCTAGAAGAATTACCGAGTTTGCCACCGATCAGAGAAGTTGAATTTGGTATTGAATTAATTCCAGGAACAACGCTGATATCGATAGCTCCATACAGAATGGCTCCAACAAAATTAAAAGAATTGAAAGCTCAGTTGCAAGAACTGACAGACAGAGGTTTTGCACGACCGAGTTATTCTCCTTGGGGTGCACCGGTATTGTTTGTGAAAAAGCAAAATGGCACAATGAGAATGTGTATCGACTACAGACAGCTAAATAAAGTGACTATAAAGAATAAATATCCTCTACCGAAGATTAATGATTTATTTGATCAATTGAAAGGGGCTACAGTATTTTCAAAGATTAATTTGAGATCGGGTCATTATCAGCTGCGAGTTAAAGAGTTGGATGTGTCGAAAACCACATTTAGAACAAGGTATGAACATTATGAATTCCTTGTTATGCCTTTCAATTTAACTAATGCTCCTACCATTTTTATGGACTTGATGAATCGAATATTCAGACCGTATTTAGACAGATTTGTTTTTGTATTCATTGACGACATTTTGATTTATTCACGAGATGAATCTGAGTATACCGAGCACTTGAGAATTGTGTTACAAACTCTAAGTGATAAGCAGTTATTTGTAAAATTTAGTAAATGTGAGTTTTGGCTTAAAAAGGTTGGATTTTGGGGGCATATTGTTTCAGCTGACGGTATTAGAGTTGATCCGAGTAAAATTTCTGCTATTGTTGATTGGAAACCTCCGAGAAATGTGTCTGAAGTCCTAGTGTTCTGGGCTTAGCGGGATATTACCGAAGATTTGTGAAAGGATTCTCGATGATTGTGACACCAATGACATGACTGCTACAAAAAGATGTGAAGTTCGAATGGTCAGAAAAATGTCAGCAGAGTTTTGAACAGTTGAAAATACTATTAACTGAAGCACCAGTTTTGGTTCAACTGGAATTGCGAAAAGAATTTTTGATCTATAGCGATGCATCATTAAATGATCTGGGATGTGTTCTGACGCATGAAGGAAAGGTTATAGCTTATGCTTCCAAACAATTGAAATCGCATGAAAAGAACTATCCGACGCATGATTTAAAGCTGGCTGCGATTAGATTCACATTGAAGATTTGGCAACACTACTTATATGGTGAAAAATGCCACATTTATACGAATCACAAAAGCTTGAAATATCTAATGTCAAAGAAAGACTTGAACCTACGACAGCGAAGATGGCTCGAGCTACTAAAAGATTATGAATTTGTGATTGATTATCACCCGAAAAGCTAATGTTGTTGCTGATGCCTTGAGCTAAAAATCTTTGTTTGCATTACGAGCAATGAACACCCAATTGATGATTTGTGATGATGGGTCTATTTTAGCTAAATTAAAAGCTAAATCGGTATTTCTTCAACAAATCTATAAAGCTAAAAAAGATGACAATGATTTACAAGCTAAGCGAATTCAATGTGAGTCTAATTCTGATTCAGAATTTCATGTTGGAACTAATGACTGTTTAATGTTTCAAAATAGAATTTGTGTACCGAGAAATTCAGAACTTATTCAAAAGATTTTGCACGAAGCACACCATAGCTACTTTTCTATTCATCTGGGTAGTACCAAGATGTATAACGATCTGAAACAGTTGTATTGGTGGTCGTGTATGAAACGGATATATCGGAGTTTGTATCGAAATGTCTGATTTGTTAACAAGTAAAAGCTAAACAACAAGTACCATCGGGATTACTGCAACCTGTGATGATTCCTGAATGGAAATAGGATAGAGTTACAATAGATTTTGTGTCGGGACTGCCCCTAACTCTGAAAAAGAAAGATGTTATCTGGGTTGTCGTTGATCGACTAACAAAATTTTCTCATTTCATACCGGTACATACAAATTACTCACTTGATAGATTAGCAAAATTGTACATTTCTGAAATTGTTCGGTTACACGAAGTGCCACTATCTATTATTTCTGATAGAGATCCGAGATTTACATCGCGATTCTGGAAGAAACTGCAAGAGGCTCTGGGAACAAAGTTGAATTTCAGTACTGCTTTTCATCCTCGACTGACGGTCAGACCGAGAGAGTTATTCAAATTCTCGAAGACATGTTGAGATGTTGTATTTTAGAGTTTGAGGGCAGTTTGGGAAAAATACTTACCATTGATTGAATTCGCGTATAACAACAGTTTCCAAACGAGTATAAAGATGGCACCATACAAAGCTTTATATGGTCGCAAGTGCCGAACTCTATTATACTGGACTGAATTGAGTGAAGAAAAAGATCCATAGGGTTGAATGATCAGAGAGACTGAAAAAAAAGTGAAAACGATTCGTGACAGTTTAAAAGCAGCTTCAGATCGACAGAAATCCTACGTAGATTTGAAACGTAGAGAAATTGAATTTCAAGTAGGGGATTGAATGTTTCTAAAGGTGTCACTGTGGAAAAGGTTCTTCGATTAGGACATAAAGGAAAGTTGAGTCCGCATTTCATCGAACCGTATGAAGTTATTGAATGAATAGGGCCAATGGCATATCGACTAGCTTTACCGTTAGAACTTGAAAAGATCCATAATGTTTTTCACGTTTCTATGCTACGTTGATACAGATCCAATCCGTCACATGTGATTTCTCCAGTAGATGTTGAGATACAAGCTAATTTGACGTATAACGAAGAACCGATCAGGATTTTGGCTCGTGAAATCAAAGAATTGAGAAATAAACACATAGCCCTAGTAAAAGTTCTCTGGCATAAACACGGGATAGAGGAAGATACATGGGAACTCGAGCAAGCTATGTGAAAATAGTATCCTAACCTATTTACCGGTAAGATTTTCGGGGATGAAAATCCCTAAGGGGGGAGAGTTGTAACAGCCCGTTTTTGAGTCAAATCGAACAGTAGTTTTGAAAACACAAATCTAAGGTTAAAATATTTATTTTATTATTTTATTATTTTTTACAGCACGATAGAATTATTATGTGAAAGTTTCATAAAGAAATTTTACCGTTTAAATGCTTAATTCGGTAAAAAAGATTAAATCGCGTAAAGCGTAAAACTTGTGTGCCAATAGTTTAATGTGCCTTATAGCTATGGTTTATTAAATTAGAGGTCCTTATAATGTTATTATGCCATTGATAAGGTTAATAGACATTAATGGCCTTATATTTGTTGATTAAATAGTTTAATAACCAAGGGTAAAATGGTAAACTATGTATTAATGTAATAATAAAACAAAGCATAAAATTAGTGTTATTTTTCATCTTTCTCACCGAAAATCAAAGGAAGAAAGACCATTTGAAGCATTTTAGGGTTCGGCCCTTTGTAGTCTTGATTGAGGTATGTTTTGAGTTCGATTTTTTATAATTTCTACGTTTTTGTGATCGTTGCTTCGTATTCTAGCTAGCCCGTACCTTAATTTTTGAATTTTTTCATGATTTTGTGAAGTTCCATTGATTATTATTTGAGTTTTTAGATTTTTGATGATGAAATATGAAAATTTGATGATAAATTTTAATGTTTTGTAAAGTGAATTTTGACAAAAATGTCAAAAAAGGATTAAATTATAAAATTGTAAAATGTGGATGTTAAGAGTGTGAAATAATGAAAGATATGGGCTGCTAGTGATAGGTGGTAAATTTGGCTAGGCATGGGTTGGTATTAAATTGCATGAATTTGCAATTTTATGTGATAAGGACTAAATAGTAAAAATTGAAAAGTATAGGTGCAAATGTGTAAATTTTCCAAAAATAAATTATGGACTAAATTGAATAGATTGAATGCTGAATTTATTGAATTTGATAATATATAGATCAAGATAAGCCAAGATCGAGTTTAGATCAGGGAAAAGGAAAGATTGATGAATAGCCGATAGTTTTATCAGAGCAATACGAGGTAAGTTCGTATAATTAGAATAGAGCTTTTAAATATTTGTATTTATTTGAAATATTATGTATATGTTTTAGGAATTGATATACTTGGAATACGAATGCCTAATCGATATATATATTGATGGTTACCGAGCCCTGTTTGAACCGTAAGAATTCGTAGGATATGAGTGACATGTCACTAGGGTTACGGTTTTGGTACTCACCACAGCTCGTATGAGCTTACCGATATATCAGCTCGTAAGAGATTACTATTTTCAGCTCATTAGAGCCTACCGTTTTAGCTCGTATGAGCTTACTGTTCAACTCGATAGAGCTTACTGTTCATCAGCTCAGGAGGAGCTTACCAACCATGGCTCGAAAGGGCATAATTGATAATGAATTGTCGGATTACTGATGTTTATCACCTGAGTATCCTTTGGAGTTCTAATAGGTTCAACGGGCATAAATTCTGTTTATATGAATTAGTAATGTTATAGAATGAATTATTGGTTATATGACTGAGAATGAAATGTTGAATGCTAGTTATATTGATAATTGAATTATGATAATGGATGATTTCATGTATTAACTTGTCTAACCTATGAATGAATGCTTGTGGTAGGCATTTGGAAATTGTATGGAGTTTACTTAATTGCCTTGATTATGTATAAATGGTAAGTTTAATTCTAAATTATACGGGCTTACTAAGCTATAAAGCTTACTCTGTTTCTTTTTCTATGTTTTATAGAGGTTCGTTAGCTCGCTCGTTTCGGACAAGTCGGAATTGCACATCACACTATCCAATTTTTTATTGGTACTTTTGAATTTGTGGATAATTGTAAATATGGCATGTATAGGCTAGTTTAAAAGATGTTAGTTATGGCTACTTGATATTATGGTTTTGGTATATTTTGTGTATAAATTAAGCCATGTGATTTGGATTATTTTGGTACTATGTTTTGGTTGAGTTTAAGTGTTAATTTATGGTACGTTTTGGGCAAGGAATTGATGGAATGAAAAGGTGCAAAACATGTCTTGTTATGTAGTTGATATATGAATGAATAATGCATGATGTTAATTAGGCATTTGAGTACTAAATTGAATTGGTATAGTATGTGTATGAAATGTTATAGAATGATTGCCAATTGGGTTATGAAATGTGGTCATTTATTCTTATAAATGCTTGTGTGTATAGGGTGGCAAATGGCTATTTGCAAATAGCCTATTTTTGTCTACACGGGCATGTGTCTCAGCCATGTGTGACACACGATCATGTTACACGGCCGTGTGTCCCCTGGTATTGAAATGGAATAGAAGTTAGTATGCTCCATACGGCCTCACACACGGGCATATGATTGGTCGTGTGGTACAAGTCAGTGTACCCCCTAAATGGTACACGGCCTAGTAAACGGACGTGTGGCTTGGCCGTGTTGATAAGTCAGTATACTCTATAGTTTTGGCATAGCTTGATACACGGGCGTCTATGGCCATTTCGAAGGGCACACGGGCTAGACACATGGTCGTGTGGTTGGCCGTGTAACCCAAGTCAGTATACTCTCCAGTTTTCACACGGCTTGGCACACGGGCATGTCCTCGGCCGTGTGACGCAAGTCAGTATGTATGCCCTATTTTCACACGGGCGTGTCTACTAGCCGTGTGAGGCACACGGCCTGTTCACACGGGCATGTGATACTTTAAAAGTTAAATTTTTTTTAAAGTTTCTAAAATTTTCATATGTTACCGATTTAGTCCAGAATGCATGATTGAAGCCTTGTATGCTCGATTTAAATATATATTGAATGTCAATGAATGATGTTTGATTAATGATAGTTCTGAACTGATTTTCTAGTTTGGTAATGCCTCTTAACCTATTCCAACGACGGTTATGGGTTAGGGGTGTTATAAGACACGCCCGTGTCTCAGGTCGTATGGTTATTCAAAGTAGGGCTCACGGTCGTGTCCCATCCCGTGTACGTGCCCGTGTAACTCACTGACTTGGGTCACATGGCCAAGCCACACGCCATGTGCTAGGCCTTGTAAGCATTTCGACTTATACTAATTAGGTGCAGAGGTCACACGGCTAAGCCACATGCCTGTGTGCTAGGTCGTGTGGATAATTTTAAGTATTCTATTTCTAATTTTAAGATGTAGGGTGTAACACCCCAAACCCGGCCCAGAAGTTATGGCCAAATCTAGCGATATCACATTGAAGTTTTCAAAACATAGTTTTTTGGAAACCCATACTTATGATTAAATCTTGTCTATGAATCTTAACAGAAATTTAGGGTATCTTGTTCTTTTAAAACTCCAGTTGTTTTAGCAAAACGTTGATCATATCAGTTTGTTACTATACTTTAAAACCATGTTTGATGCGAATCTCGAAAATGTGGTGTTTTGGAAAACAATTATCTTTTGAAAAACTACGTCCTACTACTACTCAGATGTGAAATGAAATAAATAAAATCCTCCAAATTAAAAGTTAAAATTTAAAGAGGCCTTATTACATAACAAATACCCAAATTAAATTTATTTGAAATAAAACTCAAATATAAAAGCAAGTGCGGTTGTGTGGCCACCTCCAAATCCCTCGCAGCACCGATCCGCCTAAGATTGGGGATTACCTGTACAGATAAACAAAGGGGTGGGTTTACGAAAAATCAGTGTGTAACCCCATATAAGCAAATAGCCAACCATGCCATAGGCAAGTACAGTCTAGGCCTAGGCCCAAATCAATAACAGTTCAGATTAGTTGGGCCTTAGCCCATTCTGATAAGATGATCGGTATGGGCCTTAGCCCAATTCAATGTGATAATAATTCACCATGCAATCAGAAATCCTACCCAACCAGCCTCTACACTCCACTCTGTCCAGCCCAACACTCCATGTGGGGATAAAATCACCCACCCATCCCTACACTCCAAAATTAATACTGGTTGTGCCACTAAACAGTATTTGCAGCAGAGCTGCCAGTATAGTACACTTCCTCCAATCATAATAATCCTATCCCATACAACATATCACACATGTATGCAACATATATATCATGGTATGCTCATATACAGTCATACATAATCATAAGGCATACAGTTATTTTATATCATAGGGGCATAACAATAATTTTATATCATAAGGGCATAACAGTCATTTCATGTCAGTTTGGGGGTCTAGGTAAACTTACCGACCCATCAGTAGGTCCACAGTCGTCTCGGGCGACCCGTGCAACCTTTACAGTCAAACAGTAAAAATAGGCCCAAGGCCCATAATGCAGGCCCATGTGGGCCCACACGCTCGTGTGGCCCACATAGCCCAGAATTGGTCTCAGTCATGAAAATTACACAGTTCAGCTGTAACACTCCAAACCCGGCCTAGAAGTTAGGCCCGAGTCCGAATGTCACATTAAATGCACACTTCAAAACGATTTTACAATTTAACAATTTAAGGCCCAAAAGCCCAAAACCCTTGTATCTTGTTAAGTTAAGGGGAAAACCCAAATTTTAAGAAAACGATCATATGTTGAGTTATTTTGAAAACCATTCTAACTTTATAAATTTTATGAAATTAGTTAAGCGGATAGTTGAAACAATAATAATGAACCCTTAAATCTAAAGTCAATTAGGAGTTACATGGCCTTATTACAATCCAATGAAAAAACAAAGTATTTAAAAACATATTCATTTGAACAAATTAAAACATTTGATCAGCTTGTAGTGTGGCCATCTCTGAGTCCTCTCCCATGTCGAGCTGTCTATTCAGGATTACCTGAAACAATAATTAAAGGGTGTGAGTTTTGAAACTCAGTGTGTACAACCCTTAGCCATCAAATCAACATACAAATATTCACATTGGGCCTAAGCCCTATCAAAATCAGTGATCTTGGCCTTAGCCTATAATGACCTCATAACATATCATATCATATCATATGCAAAACAAGGTAATGCAAAACCCTCCCAAAAATCCTTCCGCTACACACACCATTTCCCTTCCAACCTTATACACACTCAGAATAACCCTAACCCATATCCGTCATCAATTAGGGTTACGAGGCATTTTTAAAGAAAATACAGCTTTCATACAATCACATAACCACATAGAACTTATCCATAAATGCATGTATATATATATGTATATAACTTTTTCTTTTGTTGAATTAACTATTCAAGTACATGCGTACTCTTATCCATATGTTCCATATTCAATTTGGCTAACAAATGTAACACCATAAAAATTACTTTTATAACCATGTTTTACTCATCTACAAGCAACTATCCAAAAACAAACAAATATGTATGTATATATAAGTACTAGCTTTCACAACATAAATATATAGTCAGCCAAAACATACCTACTCATTGACCAAATGCACATGCAACCTTATTAATAAAACACTATGGCCGAACATATCCTAGGTTCAATATGGCCTAATATATATATACATTATGCATAACTTTACCACGTTACTAAATCATGTATCAAAACTCTATTCACTCTCTGATCACTTAAACACCAAATAAAACTAAATGATTATTCACACTTTGATCAAACGAAATTTTCGATGCATTCCATATACATGTAATGGCTGCAATTTCCTATTTAACATATATCATTTTCAGATACAAATTATACACACATGTGTCATGTAATACCTTATTACTTACCATATTACATCGAATCCATAATATTAAATATGCTAGTAATTCACCATTGTAAAAACATGCATATGCGTATATATATATATATATATATATATAAATGCATATACATCAATCGGTTGTACATATAGATAAAATGAAATATTATACAACTTGAATATATCTATATATAATTTAATCGAATATGCACTATCAAAACATTATTTAGACTCAAAATGCCATGAACCACAAAATCAAACCATACCTATTATATACATGTACCATGGCGAATACATATACTAACTAAAACCTTCACAACCATGCAAAATAATAGCATTAACATACCCAAGATTATTATGAACATAACTATTAGACTTAAACATTAACAATCGGACATGCCATTATACCCAACTCATAGGTAAAGTTTAACAAAAGAGATAGCCATATTCGCATGGCCATTATATACATGAACAAAAGTTTTCATCAAAATAAAGTCAAAATCTTTCCTATACATGCCTCTATCCGAAAACCAAAACGAAAGAGTACCAAATTAGATTGATAGTGTGGTCAACTTTCTTGACGATCCCGTTGAGCTTGTAACCTGAATCAAATCTATAAAACAGAGGAGAACATTTCACACAAATAAGTTTGCTAACTTAGTAAGTCCTAAGCTCTTGATAATATAGCATATAAATACTTAAACATTATAATCATTCAACCTATGACATTGCACATACACATTTAAACATATAGATTTCTACAGGGCCGAATACTAATAGTTCACAAACCTAAGCAATTGTACTTCATTTCCATAATAGTACAATCAAGCTCAAATCAAATCATTTAATACTCATGTACATCCATCGAAATTTCAATTGTACATAACATCGTTCTCATAGTATTAACTCAACTCAAGTAACCTTAAACATAACATACCTTACTTGCTTACCCGAGCCTTTAACTAGATCATTTCATTCATAAGCATAAGCTCGATTAACAATCAATTGGTATAAAACTTGCTAGACCAAAGGTCCTAGATTTAAACACCAAGACGAAGCACGCTGAGCATCAAAGCTCGAATAAATCATCGGCATAAAGCACGCTAGGCATTAAAGCCCGAAATAGATCAAGCATAAAGCTCGCTAGGCATTAAAGCCCGAATAGATCAAGCATAAAGCTCGCTAGGCATTAAAGCGAAATAGATCACCGAAAGATAAAGCTCGCTAGCATTTAACCCAAAACAAATCACTGCACGAGGCACGCTAGGCATTTAGCCCAAACAAATATAGTTAATCTTTCATTTCACATTTCATTGTGCTAAATTCTCCACCACTTATAATTCATATATTTTATCATATAGCAATCCAAAAACACTTATTCATATCAAATTGAATAAAATTTCACCAATCCATTCTAATCTTTTACATTCTAAGACAAGATTCTATTCTCAAAATTATCGAATATTATCATTTAATACATTCATAGATGATTATGTAACATATACTTGTTAAGGACTTACCTCGGTTGTCGATAGACCGTAAGTCTGGGCTATTCGAGAACCTTCGTCTTTTCCCGATCTAAACTGCTTTTCTTTGCTCTTGATCTAAAACACATTAAAATTTAGCTCATTCAAGCACATTTCATCTCAATTTAGTCCCTAAGCACAAAATTGCCAAATTACTATTTTACCCTACTATTTCAAATTTTTACAATTTAGTCCTAATTGCACAAAACACAAAATATACATTATTTCAATATAACACTCAAGGGCGAATATGTATAAGGACCATATAAGTCCATTTCTTTCATTTATTTTGCATTTAAGCCCTCTCAAATTTTTATTTTTACAATTTGGCCCTAAAAACAAAATTTCTTCAAAACTTCCAATACATAATATACTAATTTTTAACTTATCTTTTATCTAACATCATCTAACATCAAAACCATATAAACCTAGCAATAGCCGAACATCAAGCATGCTTAGATTCAAAATTACAACATGGGTCGCTACGGTTCAAGCAACGATCTCAAAACATAAAAATTATTAAAACCGAACAAATTTACATACCTAAATCAAGCAAAACTTGAAGCCGAATGTGCCAAGCTTCTCCCCTTTTTTTATTTTTTATTTTTCGGCCAAAGAGATAAATAATGCATGGCTTCTTATTTTTTTTGTTTTATTAACATATATTAATTAGTTTATTTTAACATATAATGTAATAACATATATTATAAAATTCAAACACTATTACATGCATTATGATGGCCGGCCATTAACCTAAAAATGGGCTATTTGCCCTTTTAATACCTCATATTAAAAAGCCATGCTCAATTTAACACATTACACTTTAGTTGGCCACTTTTACTTTTTACGCGATTAAGTCCTTTTTATCAAATTCAATACTTAAACGATAAAATTTTTCTACGAAACTTTCACACACATAAATTCATATATAATAAACACTAAATATAATATTTATATATTTCTCGGGCTCAAATTTGTGGCCCCGAAACCACCATTCCGATTAGGGTCAGATTCGGTTTGTTACAACTCTCCCCCCTTAAGGATTTTCGTCCCTGAAAATCTTACCGTTAAATAACGTCGGATATTGTTGCCTCATTGAATCCTCAGGCTCCCCACGTAGCCTCTTCAACTCCGTCGATTCCATAGTACTTTCACTAAGGAAATCCTTTTGTTTCTTAACTCTTTCATTTCCAGCTAAAATACGGATCGATTTTTCCTCATACGTCATATCAGTTGTATCTCAATCTCAGATTGAGCAATCACATGTGACGGATCCGATCTGATCTCACGAGCATAGAAACGTGAAATACATCGTATCTTTTCTAATTCGGAGGGTAGCTTCAACCTATAACAACAGCCCAACACGCTTCAATGATTTCATACTACCAATGAACCTCGGGCTCAACTTGCCTTCCTACCAAAACGAGTACTTTTTTCCACGGAGAAACCTTTAAAACACTCGATCTCCGACACGAAATTCGATGTCTTTACGCTTCAAATCAAGATAAGATTTTTGACGATCCGGCGACTTTCAAATTGTCTCTAATAATAGCTACTTTCATTCAGTTTCTTTAATCAAATCAACCCGTGTATCTTATTCTCATTGAGCTCACCCAAGATAATGGTGTTCGACACTTTCGCCTGCATAAGGCTTCATAGGGCACCATCTTGATACTAGATTGAAAATTGTTATTATAAGCAAATTCAATCAAAGGTAAGTATCGTTCCCACGCACCTTCAAACTCGAGAACGCAACATCTCAACATGTCCTCAAGTATCTCGAATAGTTCGCTCGATCGACCGCCCTGTCTGCGGATGAAAAGTCGACTAAAATGTAGTTTAGTACCTAAGGCATCTTGCAACTTCTTCCAAAATCGCGATGTAAATCTCGTGTCTCGTTCAAACAATGGAACTCGATACACCATACAATCTCACAATTTGTGATACATACAATTCAAAGCAAGTTTATCGAGTGAAAAGTCATACGAACCAAAGACAAAATGAGTGATTTAGTCGATCTATCAACTATAACCTGCATTTTGCATCTTTCTTACTCGGTGTCATAGGAAGACCGGATACAAAATCCATTATAATTCTATCCCATTTCCATTCGGTACCATGATTGGCTAAAGTAGTCCAGATGGCACTTGATGTTCAAATTTTTACTTGTTGACAAATTAAGCATTTCAAACAAATTCAGATATATCCCGCTTCATGCCCTACCACCAATAGAATCTGTTTCAAATCATTATACATCTTTGTGCTACCGGATGTATTGATAATCGACCACTATGGGCCTCACTTAGAATCATCTCAGATCAACCGAGTTCTTGAACACACATTCAACTTTTAAAATTCAAATACCATTTTCATCAAGTTGAAAATCGATTCGCACCTTTTCACATCGAACTCGACTAGCAATCAAATCCTTGTCAACTTTACTCTGCATCACAAATTTGCTGAATAAACATCGATCTTGCTTGTAACTCGCTATGATCGAACCATCACCAGACATAGCTATTTGTGCATTCATTGCACGAAGAGCAAACAATGATTTTCGACTTAATGCATCTGCAACAACGTTAGCTTTTCCCGGATGGTAGTCAATCACTAACTCATAGTCTTTCAACAGTTCTAACCATCTATGTTGTCTCAAATTCAACTCTTTCTGAGTCATCAAATACTTTAGGCTTTTATGATCCGAATAAATGTGACATTTCTCGCCAAATAAATAATGACGCCAAATTTTTAATGCGAACACAATAGCTGCAAGTTCTAAATCATGCATCGGGTAATTTCTTTCATGCGACTTCAATTGTCTCGAAGTGTAGGCTACAAATTTGCCTTCCTGCATCAAAACACAGCCCAAACCATTCAGAGAAGCATCAGAATAAACAACAAATTCTTTTCCCGATTCAGGCTGAACTAACACTGGAGCTTCTGTCAAAAGGACTTTCAGCTGATCAAAACTTTTCTGACACTTTTCTGACCACTCGAACCTGACATCTTTCTGCAATAACTTTGTCAACGGGGTAGCTATCATAGAAAAACCCTTCACAAATCGTCGATAGTAACCCGCAAGTCCCAAAAAACTTTGAATCTCGGAAACATTTTTCGGTGGCTTCCAATCAAGTATAGCCGAGATTTTGTTCGGATCAACTCGAATGCCTGATGCTGAAACAACATGTCCCAAAAAGCTGACCTCTTTCATCCAAAACTCACACTTACTAAACTTCGCATACAACTGCTGATTTCGCAAAGTTTGTAGCACTAATCTCAAATGCTCAGCATGCTCGATTTCATCTTTGGAGTAGATCAATATATCATCAATAAACACTACCACAAATCGATCCAAAAACTGTCTAAAAACCCGATTCATCAAATCCATAAAAATAGCAGGTGCATTAGTAAGCCCAAAAGGCATAACCAAAAACTCAAAATGTCCGTACCTCGTCCTAATGCGCTTTAGGCACATTTGTATCTCGACTCAAGAATCGATAATAACCCGATCTCAAATCTATCTTCGAAAATATTGAAGCCCCTTTCAACTGATCAAACAAATCATCAATCCGAGGTAACGGGTACTTATTCTTTATAGTTACCTTATTCAGTTGCCGATAATCAATACACATTCGCATCGTTCCATCTTTCTTTTTCACAAAAGAATGGTGCACCCAAGGAGAGAAACTTGGTCGCTCAAAGCCCCTATCTGTTAACTCTTGCAACTGTGCTTTCAACTCTTTTAGTTCAGTAGGTGCCATCCGATATGGAGCTATTGAGATCGGAGTCGTTCCCGGTGCTAATTCAATGCCAAACTCAATCTCTCGTACTAGGGGTAAACCCGGTAGTTCTTTAGGAAACACATCTGGGTATTCACATACAATCAGTACAGATTCAATGCTTTTTCGACAATTTATTATCCAAGACATAAGCCAAATAAGCTTCGCACTTTCTCACATACTACGGGCTAACATCGAGGATATAACTGTAGGAAACCCACCTAAATCACTGGATTCAATTTTAATGATTTCATCATTCTGGTGTCTTAAATCAATAAGCTTTCTTTTGCAATTCACCACTGCATCATGCGAAGTTAACCAATCCATTCCCAAAATTATATCAAACTCATCGAAAAGGCAATATTAAATCGATCGGGAAGCAAAAATCCGAATCATCAATGGGCAACTTTACACACTTTATTAACAAACACACATCTACCCAAAGGGTTGGATACATGAATCACAAACTCAATGAGACTCAATGGCGAGTCTTCTCAATACCAAAGTTTCACATACATATGAATGGGTCAAACCAGATCAATCAATGCAATCACGGTAGTATCATAAAGGGTGAAAGTACCAAGAATGACATCCGAGAAGCGGCATCCTCTAGCTCGAGTAACATAAGCTCTAGCTGGAGCTCTAGCTTCAGATCGAACTCATGTGTTCTTCGTCCCTCTCGACTACCACCTACATTGCGAATGCCCGGTGGTCCGCCTGTCTTGATGCACCGCTTCGGTCTAGAGTTACGTGGTCGATACGCTTTCACTAACATCGGGCACTCTCGAATAAAATGATCGAGGATCCACATTTAAAGCGGGACCGATCACGAACTCTACAACTCTCGAGTGCCATTTTCCACAATGTTTGTATTCAACTCGATTTTGTGGAACGTTACCAACACTGGCCATCGAGGTAGTCCGGAGCCCACTGGAGGTCGATCACATCTAGGTGAATCCGAAGTAGCTTTATGTCGGCTGAAGTCATCTCTAAACTTCTTAGATGTGGAATGGAAATTCTTACCCGACGGTCTCTTACGGATGTCTCTAGCTTCTGTCTCGGCCTTTCTTTTCTCCTTTACGAGCTCTTCAGCTTTGCAAGCTCGCTCGACGAGTGTCACAAACTCTTTGATTTCAAGAATGCCAACAAGCAACTTTAAATCTTCATTGAAACCATCTTCAAACCTTTTGCACATAATGGCTTCATTGATACACACTCCGAGCATATCACTCAATCGACAAATTTTCGCTCATATTCATCACGGTCATTTGCCCTGTTTTAATTCAAGAAATTCTTTACGTTTACGGTCGATGAACCTCTGGTGATATATTTCTTGAATTCATTCGAAAGAAATCCCATGTCACTTTTCTTTTGGAACCATCGATACTAGTGTATTCCACCGTGATAAGCGGTCCCAAGCAAGGATATAGCACATTTCAAACATTCGTCGAGTGCAGGATAGCTCATCAAGTACCGAATAGTGTTATCAAGCCACATTTCACCGCTCTCGCATCATCATCATCATTAGCCTTGAATTCCTCGGCCCAAATTTCTTGATTTTATCAACAGAGGCCTACTAGATCTCATTGGATCTATCATCGAAGTCTTGAAGGTACC
Organism: Gossypium rotundifolium; assembly: GCA_025506655.1. Lineage (NCBI taxonomy): Eukaryota > Viridiplantae > Streptophyta > Magnoliopsida > Malvales > Malvaceae > Gossypium > Gossypium rotundifolium. The sequence goes on from CP106724.1 coordinate 21,764,245, forward strand.
GGAGTTGGATTATTTGGGGTGGAGGTTGTTGTATGCAGTAGGATTATTCGAACAAACTGGGTAAACCATTCATTCATCATTTGGTAGAAGGCTTGTTTAGCCTCTCCTCGTGATTACCCGTGAATCGGTTGAGAGTCTAATGGCATCGATCCATGTGCGAGACCAGCGACATTCTCCACATCATCGATTACGGCTCTATCGGGATCGAAATCCATTTACTATATAAATTATAATTGAAATTGTCTGAAGTCACCACACTATCATATATACAGTTTAGAGGCATGTATAGCTAGACTCTTACTTACTACGGTAGTCCTAGAATCGACTAAACCGTAAGCTCTGATACCAATTAAAATGTAACACCCCTAACCCATATCCGTCGCAGAATTAGGGTTACGAGGCATTTTTAAAGAAAATACAGCTTTCATACAATCACATAATCACATAGAACTTATCCATAAATGCATGTATATATATGTATATAACTTTTTCTTTTGTTGAATTAACTATTCAAGTACATGCGTACTCTTATCCATATGTTCCATATTCAATTTGGCTAACAAATGTAACACCATAAAATTACTTTTATAACCATGTTTTACTCATCTACAAGCAACTATCCAAAACAAACAAATATGTATGTATATATAAGTACTCGACAACATAAATATATAGTCACCAAAACATACCTACTCATTGACCAAATGCACATGCAACCTTATTAATAAAACACTATGGCGAACATATCCTAGGTTCAATATGGCCTAATATATATATATACATTATGCATAACTTTACCACGTTACTAAATCATGTATCAAAACTCTATTCACTCTCTGATCACTTAAACACCAAATAAAACTAAATGATTATTTACACTTTGATCAAACGAAATTTTCGATGCATTCCATATACATGTAATGGCTGCAATTTCCTATTTAACATATATCATTTTCGCATACAAATTATACACACATGTGTCATGTAATACCTTATTACTTACCATATTACATCGAATCCATAATATTAAATATGCTAGTAATTCACCATTGTAAAAACATGCATATGCGTATATATATATATAAATGCATATACATCAATCGGTTGTACATATAGATAAAATGAAATATTATACAACTTGAATATATCTATATATAATTTAATCGAATATGCACTATCAAAACATTATTTAGACTCAAAATGCCATGAACCACAAAATCAAACCATACCTATTATATACATGTACCATGACCGAATACATATACTAACTAAAACCTTCACAACCATGCAAAATAATAGCATTAACATACCCAGTATTATTACCAAACATAACTATTAGACTTAAACATTAACAACTGGACATGCCATTATACCCAACGCATAGGTAAAGTTTAACAAAAGAGATAGCCATATTCGTATGGCCATTATATACATGAACAAAAGTTTTCATCAAAATAAAGTCAAAGTCTTTCCTATACATGCCTCTATCCGAAAACCAAAGCGAAAGAGCACCAAATTAGATTGATAGTGTGGTCAACTTTCTTGACGATCCGTTGAGCTTGTAACACAATCAAATCTATAAAATAGAGGAGAACATTTCACACAAATAAGTTTGCTAACTTAGTAAGTCCTAAGCTCTTGATAATATAGCATATAAATACTTAAACATTATAATCATTCAACCTATGACATTGCACATACACATTTAAACATATAGATTTCTCTGAGGGCGAATACTAATAGTTCACAAACCTAAGCAATTGTACTTCATTTCCATAATAGTACAATCAAGCTCAAATCAAATCATTTAATACTCATGTACATCCATCGAAATTTCAATTGTACATAACACTGTTCTCATAGTATTAGCTCAACTCAAGTAACCTTAAACATAACATACCTTACTTACTTACCTGAGCCTTTAACTAGATCATTTCATTCATAAGCATAAGCTCGTATTAACAATCACTGGTATAAAACTTGCTAGACCAAAGGTCCTAGATTTAAACACCGGCACGAAGCCTGCTAGGCATCAAAGCCTGAAATAAATCACCGGCATAAAGCCTGCTAGGTAGGGGTGAGCATTCGATCGAATCGAATCGAATCGAATCAAAAAATTTCGAGTTAATCGAGTTTTCGAATCGTATTTTATCATCCTAACTTAATTTGAAATTTTTTCGAATCGAGTCGAGTGAGACGAAATTCGAATCGAATCGAATCGAATATATTTGTTCGAGTTAAATTTTAAAAAAATGACTTTAGTGTTGTTTATTTTTATGTAATTTTTTAAAAAATAATTTTCTTTAAATTTTTAAAACATGATTATACAATAAAAATTGAGGTAAATAAGTGAATAAATAAAATTTAAAATTTAAAAAATTAAAAAATTGATTTGGGGGTTTAATTTGGGGAGAAAGGGAATTGGGTTGGGAACTTAGGATTTAGGAAAAAAATTTTGAAATTTGAGTCTTGATGGGCTTGGGGAGAAATGGGTAAAAGCCTAAAATTTAAAAAAATAAAAAAATAAAATTTATATTCGGTTTATTGAATTATTGAATTATTCGAATTTGAAAATTCAACTCGATTCGAACTCGAAATTGAAACTCAAAATTGAGTTGATTCGATTAACTCGATTAACTCGATTAACTCGATTGAATAATTGAAATTGAATTTTTTTGAATTTTTCGAATCGAATCGAGTTTTGCTCACCCTCTTGCTAGGCATTAAAGCCGAAATAGATCAAGGCATAAAGCACGCTAGGCATTAAAGCCCTAAATAGATCAATGACATAAAGCACATAGGCATTAAAGCCCGAATAGATCACCAAGCATAAAGCACGCTAGGCATTTAGCGAAACAAATCAAAAGACGAGGCACGCTAGGCATTTAGCCCGAAACAAATATAGTTAATCTTTCATTTCACATTTCATTGTGCTAAATTCTCCACCACTTATAATTCATATATTTTATCATATAGCAATCCAAAAACACTTATTCATATCAAATTGAATAAAATTTTAGTCAATCCATTCTAATACTTTTACATTCGGCTAACACAAGATTCTATTCTCAAAATTATCGAATATTATCATTTAATACATTCATAGATGATTATGTAACATATACTTGCTTAAGGACTTACCTCGGTTGTCGATGGCGCGTGCAAGTCGGCTTATTCGAGAACCTTCGTCTTTCCCCGATCTAAATCCGTTTTTCTTTGCTCTTGATCTAAAACACATTAAAATTTAGCTCATTCAAGCACATTTCATCTCAATTTAGTCCCTAAGCACAAAAATGGCCAAATTACTATTTTACCCCTACTATTTCAAATTTTTACAATCTAGTCTTAATTGCACAAAACACAAAATATACATTATTTCAATATAACACTCAAGGGCCGAATATGTATAAGGACCATATAAGTCCATTTCTTTCATTTATTTTGCATTTAAGCCCTCTCAAATTTTTATTTTTTACAATTTGGCCCTAAAAACAAAATTTCTTCAAAACTTCCAATACATAATATACTAATTTTTAACTTATCTTTTATCTAACATCATCTAACATCAAAAACCATATAAACCTAGCAATAGCTGAACATCAAGCATGCTTAGATTCAAAAATTACAACATGGGTCGGTTACGGTTCGAAGCAACGATCTCAAAAACGTAAAAATTATTAAAAACCGAACAAATTTACATACCTAAATCAAGCAAAACTTGAAGCCGAATGTGCCAAGCTTCTCCCCTTTTTTTCTTTTGTGTTTTTCGGCCAAAGAGATAAATAATGCATGGCTTCTTATTTTTTTTATTTTATTAACATATATTAATTAGTTTATTTTAACATATAATGAAATAACATATATTATAAAATTCAAACACTATTACATGCATTATGATGGCCGGCCATTAACCTAAAAATGGGTTATTTGCCCTTTTAATACCTCATATTAAAAGCCATGCTCAATTTAACACATTACACTTTAGTTGGCCACTTTTACTTTTTACTGCGATTAAGTCCTTTTTATCAAATTCAATACTTAAACGATAAAATTTTTCTCTGAAACTTTCACACAAATATTTATATATTTTTAGGCTCAATTCGTGGTCCCGAAACCACCATTCTGATTAGGGTCAGATTCGATTTGTTACAACACCTGTGAGGATTTCTAAATCGACCTACCCATCATCTACACACCAAAGGTAGCACTTACAGCGGCACTACTCAACATTGCAGCAAAGCTACTAATCATATAATGGGCTTAAAGCCTCCGGTGGATCCATGGCCATATGACTATGCGATCCCAAAATCTTCCTCCGTACCATAATTCCCACCCATATGCATCCTAAGTAGAATATCATATGAATGCATCAAAAACACGAGTAACATCCATAAACTCGTCACATAGGGGTATTTTCGTCATTTCACTACCTAGGGGTACTTTCGTAATTCTACCCTTCAGTGGTATTTATGTAGTTTGGCAAAATAGGGGTATCTTGGTAATTTTATAAAATAGGGGTATTTTGGTACTTTTTCAAAATAGGGGTATTTCGATAATTTTACAAATATAAGGGTATTTTAGTAATTTTACAAATATAAGGGTATTTTAGTAATTTTACAAATATAGGGGTATTTTAGTCCCTCTCGGGTTTTAGTTATGAACTTTGGCCCATCAACAAGTCCTCGCGGTTAAAGTGAACAGACACTACGCACCAAGTAGGATTCCAGAGAAGAGGAGGTGGGGCACTAGGACCACTTAAGTACCAAGCTCTCCCTAGATCCAATCCTAGACATGCGTATGCCCGTTGCCACACCCTAACCCAGCGACTTATTCACGGACATGTTTAATTAGATTAAGTCTTATGAAATTTAAGAATTGTTAAAACTAGGCCTAAAGTCCATAAACCCTAGCATACTTGTCTACGGCCCATAAAGCCCATCAAACCCAAATTTCATCCCTACGGCCCATTAGGCCCAAATTACATCCTTATGGCCTATTAAGCCCAAAACAATTCCAAATTATGAGTCATGCTTAACTGACTCAATTCATACACCAAACCAAACGAACTCATCAAACCTAGCCTTAGGGCTCACCGAGCCCATTTAGCCACCTTCGACTTTTTAGCTTTTCGGCATTGCCGATATCGTGTGTGTGGCATTTGTACACACCTGGTAACCTCGCATGTTGCAAACCCTTGAGTCACGAACCTACAATCGACATTACTAGCGATTAAACAAAGCTTTAACACATACTTATCAAAAATCGAAACCTCACCGTACCCTTACCGTGTGCCTCACGTTCTAGTAGCCCTTTCCTTTCCTACTATTGGCGATTATCCTCTAGACCTACACCCAAATACCTATATCGTCAAAACCAAGTGACCCATATTGTTCATAAGTCACCATTATAAGCCACTTTAGATTCGGTCATCTAGTAAACCATGATTAAGTCGAGAACACTTACCACCATGTTAGTAATCCTTACTTACCACTCTTGCCATTGTTGAGTCTTACCCTTTTTAATACAAATTAACAACAAGGAGGGGTTAGATAGCCCTTCGAATTTTAACAAAACGCACTAAAAAGTTCAACTAAACACTTACCGAATTCTCCTTTGATCTTGCAACCTAGATCGTTTCTGAACAATATTCGACTTGACTAAAAGTGGGTAGCAAATGATTGTGATGAAGGAAAACCAACAAAGAATCGGCACAAGTGAAGCTAAATGATAAGAAGGTGTATTTGGCTTTTAGGGAAAGAAGCAAAACACAATTCTGATAGGAATTTTTGGTAAAAAGACTGATGGGTTTCTTTTCGGCAAGTGGAAGAATTCGACTATAGGAGAAACCGATTGAGGGGAGAAAGAAAAATTAAAGAATGCTCAAAAAACCTTCAAGCATTCGGCCCTCCCTTTATAGCCACAAGTGAACATGCCATCTCCCAAAGTCCTATTCGGCACCAACTCCTCCTTTCCTCGTCTCCTGATTTTTATCATTGATAACACCTTAATCTTATCCGAAATTTCCTCCACATCCATATCACCTACTTACCTCAAACTCTCCACGGCAAGAGTTCAAAACCAATACAACTCTTGCCTTCCACCCCTGCAGAATAAAGCACTCCAAAATACACTCCTCCTGCTCGAACCTTAGACCTCTTCAGCTTTCACACACGCCACCTCATAGCTCCCAAGTGACGCCACTTTCCACTGGACCACAAGCCCATTTGTGTCCTATTTTCTCTTAATTTACTTAAGAGGCTTACTGACTGAAGTCACAATTCCTTGGGGCTAAGACCAAAATTTTTCCTGTTCCCTTACTTGATCCCAGGACTTCTCCAACACCCCCAGGACTTCAGCAGTGATCAGAATTAGGAAATCGACAGCACAAAACTAGAGGGAGAGAAAAAAGAGAATCAGTTTAGGTGAGAAAGGAGAAGAGAACACGAAGGAGGGAAGATGGTATATTAGGCCAACAGTAGGATTACTTGGGAAAAGAAACAAGAAGAGGCAATTAAGAGAGGTAATATTCAGCCAAAGAAAAGTTGTTAAATACAAAAAAGTGAACAGAAGAATGTGCAAAACCCTACCATATTCGGCCTTCAAGCAAAAAGAGAGAAAAACACCAAATACTCAGAAAATCGAATGTGAAGTATACCAAATGGGGAGTACCACTCTGGCTGAAATTCTTGAGTGCTAGAGTCCATTTTCGGCATAACTCTCCCTCTCCCCTCATCTCCCTTGATTTTCTCCTAAAATCTCTCCTCAAATCTCTCCACCTGATCACACCTCCCCTTAACCACTCAATTTAAAATCTCCTCAACCACTTCAGTGTTTCAGTCAAACTCCAACACCTCCACGACATAGTAGCAAAATAAATACTCCACTTCTCCCACCAAGATTCGAACACCAGCCTCCGGCATAGGTAACACGTCACTTACCCCTAGACCAGCAGACTCTTTATGTCATGCTTTACCCACAATAATTTAAAAGCTTACTAACTATATGCAAGGTTTTATTCTTTAAAAACAAAATTTTTGCACAAGCCCAGGCTTGAACCCAAGACTTCTCAGACACTCCCAAACACACTCAAATCACTCAACCACTGAAGCAACAGGTATTTGTGTTACAAACATGCAAAAAAAAATACTTAAAGTTTTGGTGCGTTACATAAGAGACACACAGCCTGATCACACGCCCATGTGCTAGGTCGTGTGTCACACACGGCTGAGGCACACGCCAATGTCTCTGCCCGTGTAGATGAAAATAGGCCATTTCCAAGGCCACATTTCTCACCTAATATGTCTTCCACCTACATTATCATTTAAACACATTCAGCAACCAATTCAAGACATTCAAATCAAGCCAGATTATGCCTTAAACATGACATATTACCACATAGAACCAATGTGCTCTTAGGCACTTCAGATGACAATTTATTATCATGTTTACCTAATGTTCATATTTACTTAATTAATCAAATGCACTTATGCATAATCAAGCTCATACTTCAAACATGATAAATTCACTTATATACACATAATAAAGTACCAAACATAAGACATTTCAATGGCTAGTTACAACCAAAACGTTTACATACCAACATTGGCTAAATAACCTATACATGCCATTATAACCAAAATTAGTTTATTATTTATACCGAAGTGAGCCGATGGATAGTGTGAGATATCTCCGCCAAGCTTTCAATCCAACGAGCTTTTGAATTACTATAAAACAGAGGAAATGGAACAGAGTAAGCATTTAATACTTAGTAAGTTCGTATAACATGGAATTTAACTTACCATTTAATTACATTAAAGGTAACCACACAAAACATATTCCAAACAACTTGGCCAAAAGCCTAAACACATATCCTCAATAATCATGTTAGTCATAAATTTCAAATAAATATCAAGAAACATGTATGAGCGCAATTATTATCAAATTTTCCTTATACATATGCTTTCCACTTCATGCAACCATAAAACATGTACAAATTATATCCATGTATTTTTCAAGTACATTTCCATAATAATTCATCTCAAGTTTAGATTATTCCATGTTGGAACTTTACCTGTTGTATTATTTGAAATATCAATGGATACACAGGTAGTACACTTGAAGTGTACAAATTTGAAATCCGCCAATCCATATTCGGGAATGCTCATATGAGCACATGAAGAGGAAGCTTTCTCATGAGCCACATAATGGGAAGCTCATGTGAGCCATGTAACAGGAAGCTTATCCGGGCTGTATAACGGGAAGCTCATAAGAGCCATAATCAGGAAGCTCATGCGAGCCAATAATAGGTAGCTCCGAAGAGCCATTAATCGGGAAGCTCCGGATATCCATATATCGAAAAGTTCAAGCGAGCCAATATCGGACGCTCATAAGATCTGCGGTGTGTCCATGTAGGATCACAATCATTCAGGAACACTATATCCATCGAATTTCATTTGTTCCAACAGGACTTAATATTTGATAATCAATCTCAAATATGTGATCAATTTCTTATGCATGGAAATTTCATAATTTACATATACAACATTCAATTCAAACATATAAATATGCAATTTAGTTACACGAACTTACCTCGACAAGTGTTCATATAATTGTAATCTACTAATCCGATACTTTCTCTTTTCCTCATTCTAACTCCGTATTTGGTCTATCCGGATCTATATGAATGAATTTAACATCAATTCATATTCGATTTAATTCAATTCACATCTTTGGCAAAATTACTATTTTTCCCTATATTTTTATTTAATTATGATTTTGTCCCTAGCTCAAAAAATGAAATTCATGCAATTTAATCATTATTCCAAGCCTAACCAATTTTTAAATATAACATTAGTAGCCCATAAATTTCATAAAATTTAGAATTTTTCCATGAATTTTACTTGTTTTCAATTTAGTCCCTAAATCATAATTTCATCAAAACTCCCTTAACAAAAGTTGTTTATCTATCAGCAAGCTTTCATTTTCTACCATAAACTTCAAATTTTCAGCATACTCATCCATGAAAAAATTTAATATTTTAATAACTTTGCAAATTAATCCCCGAGATAGCTAGATTAAGCTATTACGCCTCGAAAATATAAAAATTACTAAAAACGGGACCAAAATACTTACCTAATTAGGCCAATTAAGCTTGCTCAAAAACTCAACACCATAGCTAGGGTTTCCATCTTTTTTAATTGGGAAAGATGATGATAAATGATGATATTAGATATTTATTTATTTATCATCTTTTATTTTATTCACTTTCCAATTTCATCATTTTCTTTATTTAATTTTTCATGGATGACTAAGCATACTTATCTAGTAACTCCTTTTAATGGTCTATTTGCTATATAAGAACCTCCAATTTTGAATTCCATAACTATTTGATCCCTTTAGCTACTAGAATTCAACTTTTATTTTCTATGCAATTTGGTCCTTTTATCAATTAAACATGTAATCAATAAAATTTCTTAACGAAATTTCATACGATATTACTATCATACTGTAGACCATAAAATAATATTAAAATAAAATTTCTTTCAGACTCAGATTTTTGGTCCCGAAACCACTGTTTCGATTTCACTGAAAACCTGCTATAAGGAACCCCAGCCTCCACTATATGACCATCTTGAATGTTTGCTCCTTTTTATTTACGAGGATTTTATCTTTGGAACCAACCGGTCTTCCACACTTTAGGCATGGTTTACTTTCTTTTACACCAACATTTTGCCCTATTAGGACATCAATTCGTATCGGAGCATTTTTAACTAGTATGTGAGATTTAATGAATTTGGCAGTTAATTTGTAAAATGAATTATCTTTTGAACTTCTGGTTCACATTACTTTGTATGAGGATCTTAGACATTGATAATTCATTTCAAGTATTTTATTAATCCAACTTTTTATTCTCTCCCCTAATGTTGGGAAAACTGACAACTCATGTCATAACTAAATATCGAATTAATAGCTCAAAAATATTATAAGGAAACTCATATAAATACACATTCTCAATCTCTTATTATGACCCATCTTTGTGCATTGTGGTGGAGTAGTTGGAACATATACCGCACATCTAAAAATTGTAAGATGGGAAATATTTGGCTCTTGACAAAAAATCAATTGTAATGGGGAGTATTTATAATTTATTGGTTTGATGCGTACAACATGTAAATCAATACAATCTTATGCTGAAATAGAAAGTTTTTGTTCTCGTAAGTAATGATTTAGCTATTAGTTGGAGGCATTTGATAAACAATTTAGCTAAATCATTTTGTGTGTGAATATAAGCTACAGGATGTTCAACTTTTATCCCAATTGACATGCAATAATCATTGAAAACTTGGGATTTAAAATTACCAACATTAGCAAGATGAATTGTTTTAATTGCATAATCTAAAATTAATCATTTAAACAAGCAATCTCGCAAACGACAGGTTGCGAGTTGATAACGCATGTGATTATTTTGTAGATGCATCTATCAAAATCATATAATATCAAAATCATCCACATGGTGGATGAATGGGCCCATCTTCATTTCAGAAATGTAAGACATTAAATCTCAACTTTAGCTAGTGAGTTTCTAATAATCAATTTTCATTGAAAACAAATAACAAATGAGAATTATTTAAATTAAAGAATCTTCTGGTTTTTTAATGAATGTCCATATGAATTCTCAATTAATTTTTGCATCATATATGATCTAGGATGGTCTAACTGGTCACGCCAAGTAGTAAATGCATTTGTATTAGTAAACTCCTGGTTTAGTTTAACATGTATTTCAATTGTACTGAATTGTAATAAATTGATAATTTTATTATCATTCCTTTTAATATGTATCCACATATAAGCACTATTGTGATATTTACTACTGGAAATGTCTAAATCAATGTGAAGTCTATAATGCCACTAAGTCAATATATATAATTTCCAAATAATTATATGCAGTATTCGCTTCAGAGAATATGCCAAAATCTTCAAATGTCCAAAAATCTATTAATATCAAACTTTGGAGTATATCTTATTTTCCAGGTGTACAATAGGTACATAATCAATGACTTTTCATACATAAATTTTCTATCTTCCAAGTTCTCATCAGTAATATTTTACCACGTAATTCTAATTGAGAACATATTCTGAATACTGTAGAGTTATACTTACAGTTTTTAAAAGAACTTGCAACTTTAGGTGCATCCAACCATAATAAATTTTAGATAGAATTATCATATTCTATTATTCATAAGTAGATCTTTTACAGTCAAATATTTTGCTTTTAACCCTTTAATGGGGATGATGATAAAAGATCACAAATATTACAAAATAAATATAAATTAATAACTCAATCCCTTTTTTATTTATATGTTTCTCATTCATCATCTCAATATGAGATTCATTACAAATATCTTTTAAAAGTAATGCATTAACCATCACAAATTTTGTGCTTTTAGATATTGATATATTAGTTCTTCTAGAGCTTTCAACTAATTTTGTACTATCAAATATTAGAATAATACTTGTTTGTTTCAGTACCAAATAATATAAATATTTCCATCTGTAATGATAGAATTCATTACTACATTTTCATATCCTTCCTCAAAGAATATTAACAGAAACAAAATATTTAGGCATACGCCACATATGTGACCAATAATATTTTATATTACATTGATAACATAAATTCTTTACCCTTTGAAAAGTTATCTTGAGAACTCTTATAGTTATCTTATTTATTACTATGTTTCCACTTTTAGTGGTCCATAATTATATTTTTTATTTTCTTTATGTTTGCATTTACTTTAGGGAATATAACAAATTTGGTAGGGCAGCCTCTATTGATTTTTTATTCCATAATCACCATCACAAACATGCATAGATTTTAAATCAGAACCTATCCATTCATGTTGTCATGATTATTCTCCAATTACAATAAATCTAATATAATTAATAAAACATAATAAATATACATGAAGATCTTTAACATCATCGTCATCACCTTGACTATTGTCACGAGCATCTATTCTGAGATTGAATCTTTCAACATCCTGAAGATGAAGTTGTAAGGGTGGAAGTTTAAGGTGAAAAGGAATTTGATTTGTGGGACAAACTTGAAAATTTTAAAAAATAGAGAATCATTGTGCTGATAACGTGTTATAAAATAAAGAAAGATGGAGAGAATAAAGAATAAAGAAAATATAAAAGCAATAGATAATACACTTTATTAATCAAAAGGATGATTATAATGCTTTATCAGAGAATTTATTTATAGGCATAATAAGTATAAAAGAAGTAGAGATCTAATTTTAATAACTATTAAAATTTAAAGTACATCAAAACTTTATCTTTGATAATAATGGACATCCACTTAATAAGATATTCATAACAATAAATAATTAATTAGTCATTAATTCCAATTAAGTATAAAAACTAGTTTTAATTGTTATTCCTTAAATTTATTGAGTTAGAGTCAAGAAATATATGTTGCTATGGGAGTGTGTTGTCTAATTTAGGCAGCGAATAATAAAATAGGCAATCTATGCAGAGTGTTAGGTAATAAGAATAAAGAATTGAGCAGGCCGCCAAGCCACCAACCCCGTGTGCAGTGCCGCACCAATTCCTTTACCGAAACAAATTGCAACTGCAAGTCAACATCATCTAAGGTTTGTTTGGTTTTTTCCTTTTGCTGGCCAATCAACAGCATCAAAGGATACCGTCAAATTATTTATATCTACTTTTTCAATCTTAACTATTCCTTGTTCAACAATCTTGAATTCCATCAGCATGGTGTTTTTTCTTTTTCATTTACATAACTAGAAATACAATAAATGTGCTCTACATTAAAAGCGACCTAATTGATTGATTAGATATATTTAAGGATTATTATATTACGATTAAAATGGGATACGGAATAATGTTTAAATCATAAGTATTTAGAAGCAGTGAGGAGTTGAAAATCTCCCCCTACAACCAAACATACCAAACTCTCTTATTCGCTTTCCTTTTCCTTCGCTCTCTGTTTAGATCGGATCAACCGCCATCTCTTAATACGACGGTGGGCATGGCTCTCTCGCGGCTCGCCTCTTCTTCTTCTTCTTCACGCTCCGCTGATCTTCTGAAACCCCTCTGCTCTGCCATCTCCCTCCGCCGCCCGATCTCCACCGAGACCACTCCCATAGCTGTGGAGACCTCCGTTCCTTTCACCTCTCACCAGTGCGACACCCCCTCACGATCCGTCCAGACCAATGCCAAGGAGCTCCTCACCTTCTTCCGGGACATGGCGCTGATGCGTCGGATGGAGATCGCTGCCGATTCACTCTACAAGGCCAAGCTCATCCGCGGTTTCTGCCACTTGTACGACGGTCAAGAAGCTGTCGCCGTCGGCATGGAAGCTGCCATAACTAAAAAGGACTGTATCATAACCGCCTATCGTGACCACTGCACGTTCGTCGCTCGCGGTGGGACCCTGCTGGAAGTTTTCGCCGAGTTGATGGGACGCCAGGCTGGATGTTCTAGGGGCAAAGGAGGTTCGATGCATTTTTACAAGAAGAATTCAAATTTCTATGGCGGTCACGGGATTGTCGGAGCCCAGGTTCCTTTAGGATGTGGCTTGGCGTTTGCCCAAAAGTATTCTAAAGACGAAGCGGTCACCTTTGCTTTATATGGTGATGGGGCTGCTAATCAAGGGCAGTTGTTTGAGGCTTTGAACATCTCTGCACTTTGGGATCTGCCTGCAATTTTGGTCTGCGAGAATAATCATTGTGAGCAATTTGAATTGGAATGAAATTTTATTGGTCTATTAAATTTTTGTGGACTTTATTTATTTGATGTAACAGATGGTATGGGGACGGCTGAATGGAGAGCCTCAAAGAGTCCTGCTTACTACAAACGTGGGGATTATGCTCCTGGTTTGAAGGTGAGACTTGGTTGGCTGAGAGATAAATAGTGGTTATAATTTGTTGGTTCTTTAGTATTGTTATTATGATTATTAAGTAAATGAGAATTTAGATGTATGTGATGTCGAAGTGACTATGACCAGCAGATGTCGTAAGACTGATAGTGGATGGTAAAAAACTGTGATAGTTGTGATTTTGGGCCACGTGAGATGCTTCTTCTGCTGGTTTTATATTGTTGTTTTGTTCTCTTATCCTTTTATATTAGAAACTAAACGTTTGAATGAAGTTTCAGAAAAGCAGAATCTCAAGGGATTTTTCCTGCTTATACTATCGGTTCTTAATATTTAAGTTTGTTTTCTTCTAAGATGTAAGGCATTGATGCAAAAAGAATGCCTTCTAGCAGAAGTTTAAAGCAAAAACCTTTCGTTTAGCTTAAGAAGCGTAATTTTTTTTTTTTTGACAAAACATGTCTTAGGATAATGCATGCTTAAAATTCCTTTTCTCCAGACGGTAGACATTGATGTACTTTTTAACTTCAATTCTATTTTTATGTGTTTCATATCTTCTAGGTGGATGGAATGGATGCTCTTGCTGTGAAGCAAGCTTGCACGTTTGCCAAAGAACATGCTTTGAAGAATGGACCAATTGTAAGTTTATTCATCCAGCTATTACCTGTTTTTCATTTTTTTCTTTTTAATAATCTTTTATTGTGCTCATTTTCTGGCCATTTTCCACATACTAATACTTCCTTATTTAAAGGTGTGAATCTACCAGATCAACTTGACAAAACTTTGGTTTTCTTCATCACTCATTTTAGTGTTTGTGTAAATTGTGTTATCTTCCTTATGCCTAAAGCTGTTAGAGAATCAAATCCCCTGCTACATGATTGATCATGCTTGAACAAACTCCATAATTACATGCTTACCTTATAAGCTAATTCTACTAGTCACCTCTACAGTTAGTAGACTCATAGAATATGTTATTGTTTCTCTTCTACACTATGAGAGATACATGCTTCATTTTGAACTTTTTCTGATTAATCAATATTTGATTTACAACATTTGAGCACCAAGCGACAGAATACAACACTTTGTTGGAATATTGTGCTTGTTTCAAACTGTTTTATGCTTGTGGTACTGAAGACATAGATCTATAAATTTTGCAGTGTGATATTTTATCTTGATATATTATGCAATAATAAGGGTTGTATTGCATCCAAAGCCTTAAGATTGGAAGCTCACTCCTTGAGACTAGATTGCAGAAGTACTAAGATACAAGAGATTTGCATATAATGGACTAGACTATGCAAAACACTTGTTACCTTTGGGATGGGCCTGAGTGTTTTGCTGCTGTTTTTCTAGCAGTTTGATTCTGTCCCATTTTAACAATATTAGCATGTTTGGATTCTTTAGAGGGGAGCTGACAAGGAGATGAAGCTTATATGTGTGTGCTTGTGTATATACATATGTAGTAATTTGGATAACATAAGGTAAAGTGAAACAAGCAATTTTCTATTTGTTTAGTTATTTAGATATTTAAATAAGTGACTTGGTGAAATATTAGATGAAATGGCAATTGAACTATTGAAGAATATGATCATTTTTGGCTACAAATTAGAATATATTTGGTGAGATTTGAAAAGTGGATTAGGTGATATATTATTTGTTATTTCATTTCTCTCAATGGTCGAATCATTACCTGAAGTCTCTTTTGAAGCTGATAAGTTGTATTAGGAAGTTGGAATATTTTTTATTTTGTAGCTGTTAAAACTTTTTGGCTTTACATTAGAGGTTTAAGCGAGTTGGCTATTGACTTGACTTTGTGCATAATTTTATTCGTTTATTGTCAAGCCGAGCTTAAGCCATTTAGTACCTGATTGACAATTTTGTAAACTTACTCAAGCCTTTCGTTTCTTTAACATATTATATATATATATATATATATATCTAAGTAAATAACAGAAATACTTAGTTAAGTTTTGGTATTTACAATGTTACCAACCTATATACATAAAGCCCAACTCTCCAAGTAAAAGAGACAATCTTTCAAAAAATACAATTCTAATGATTATTCTCTGCATTTATTGCCTCTTTCTAACTCCAAAATTGAGTTCTCCTATGGATCTTTCTTAATTGCATATGTGCCCTATTGCAAGGAATGAGACTTGGAACCCAATTGGGAAATAATGGGATTTCCTTATGAGGTTTATATGGACCTAGGCTCTCCAACCTCATTAGTTAGCTTTTGGGGTGTGGTTCTTCAAAGGTTCATATAAACCCCACATCCTAAATGCTAGCTGTTGAGGTTAGAGAGTCTAGGTCCATATAAACCCCTTAAGGAAATCTCATACTTCCCTATGTGGGAACCAAGTCCCTTACCTTGCAATTGGACGCATATCAGTTCACCATGCTTCATAGTCCCAGTGCCTGTGGGGGTTAGCTTTGCTTTAGCTTAATCTAGCTTTGAGTGAACATTGCAATATCAACGTCACAATTTGAGCCATGGGTTGGCTTTGTGCTAGTTATTTTTTCTAGCTTTTGGTGAGCACTACAATACCGTCATCACCACACACATTATGCAGTATGGCTTTAAACTATCTAGTCTCGTGCGAACATAGCAATACTGACATCACCCCTTGTCCTACATGATTGCAACTAAGAGACATGATGGCTGGCATTGATATGGACCTTTGGAGAACCACACCTCGAAAGCTAGCTGTTGAGGTTGGAAAGCCTAGATCCATGTAAGCCCCACAAAGGAACCCCTTGCTTTCCTTCGTGGGATTCAAGCCCTGTACCTTGCAGTTGGGCACATATAAGAACTTTCTTCTCAAATCCAAAGTATGACAATTTTGTTTCCTATGTAACCTTTTCCTTTCTTGAATATATGTCTATCAAATCTTTCACTTTCTTGAATCTATTGCTGCATTGTGATATTACTGCAATTCAAGTTGCATAAATACAGCTCTGTTTTTCATTATTAACTTTCATTTTGATTTATTCTTTCATCCATTATGTGCTATATAATTTTACTGTTAGCTTAAAATAATTGATTATATATTTATTTATATTGTTGCTGCTGCTGCATTATTAGTTGATGTGGATCTTTGGGGAATTATTCATTTTAGGCCATTGTTGAATTCCTTTTTTCTGTATTATATTAATAATTCCTTTTTATCTTTTGTGTTGTGAGCTGTCTATTCATAGCTTTACTTAGGTTCATAGTTTCAGATTTTAATTTTGAAAATCTTGGATTCATATATTAGCTGAAGTTCTAAGTATTGTTGTTTGAAGCGAGGAAAATCACTAAGCCTAGTTGAGGCTATCAAACTGACCTCTAGCTGCTCAAGTAACTTTTGCGAGCAGAGCTCAAGCATAAAAATGAAGCTCAGCAAAGCTTTGAGTCTTGAATTTTATATGGAGCTAGGCTCTCCAACCTAAAAGCATATTATCCACTTAAATTTTTATCTTTAGACGTACAAAAGTATAAGCTTTCTATTTTAACAGTGTACAAATCCCACCTATATAGGCTTAGAGGAAAATTCTAAAGCTCCTTTAACTTACTGATCTCAACTGTGGCCTTGAAATTTCGAAGAATCATCTACTTTTTACCCTCATTTTGATTATATCTGATTCTAGATGAATAGTGCTTCAGATGCATTGGAAAGGATAGAGCTTTTCCAGAATAACATTGGAACCATTTGCTTGAGAAATTTATCCCTTCCCCTCTCTCTCCAACACCCCTCCCCCTCCCCAAAAAAAACCCACACAAAAAAGAAGAGAAATTTTCATGGCTTTAAAGATGCTTCAGAAATCTTCTGAAAATTTGTAGTCCAGGGTAATCATAACTTCCTAACTTTTATAGAAACGATGAGCATCTATTTATGTTACAAAAGCTTTAAGGGATCCGTGAATCTCCAATATCAGTTGCTTGGTATTGATAGTTGTGCTGATCATGCCCTAAAGATATATGGTAATCACTGGGTAGCTGATAAGTTTGCTTTTTTGCTTATATTTGATGAAAAGATGTTTACAGTGACAATCTAATGGCCTAGATAATAGTAATATGAGGCAAAAGCTGTATTCTTTTTCACTTTTCATTGCCACATATAAAGCGAAAGTGCAGTCTATGTGTGAGAATCCTCATATTGCTTCAAGTGCGAGATACAAAAGTAAATGCTTGCTTGAGTGAAGACACAATTTTATATGCCTGTGCTTTTGTGTCTTATTTGTCATCATATTTATCATCATAATATATATTATTATGACATATATATTATGACATGAGTTTAAAGTTGTGGAAACGTCATTCTACAAGTGCCTAATTATATATGAATCCTAATCTCGTGGTCTTTATAAGTCACGATAATTGGGTTGGGATTGATGGAAGGATTTAGATTTGCAATTTATCTAATTAGTTGATGAGAAATATTTATATGGTGCTATTGCCTTTGCAAAACCTCATACCATTTTCTATATTTTATTGCATAATAAATTATGTTAGTTTGTTGTGCCTATATGCAGATTCTTGAAATGGACACTTATAGGTATCACGGTCATTCCATGTCTGATCCTGGAAGCACCTATCGAACCCGTGATGAGATTACTGGTGTTAGACAGGTTGATTTTCAATTACGTTGCCTTTTCAGGGATTCATTTGTTAGATGTTAGATATTTCATGTTGTATTTTAATCAAGTTAATCCAAAACTGACATTCTAGATGTGATGTTTCTAGGAGCGTGATCCGGTTGAAAGAATTAGGAAGCTGATATTGTCTCATGACCTAGCTACTGAGAAAGAGTTGAAGGTATTTTTAACTAAGTTCATTTATGAAGCTATCAGCATGGAAATATTGTTAGACTTATTTGTGGTGATAAATATATGAAAGTATTTGGAAAAAATTGTCAGGACATTGAGAAGGAAATAAGAAAAGAGGTAGATGACGCAATTGCTCAAGCTAAGGTAGTACATTTTTTGCTGACTTCATTTTAATTTTGTGATTCTCATTTTAAATGATTGTATTGAAGTTTATCTGTATTTATTTTTTAATTATATTATTATTTAGAAATTTTGTCTAGTTGTCAACATATATGACATTGGGTTTTGTTCCTCTCTTTTTTTGATTCCAGGAAAATCCACTGCCTGAATCTTCTGAGCTCTTCACAAATGTGTATGCAAAAGGTTTGGGTGTTGAGGTATGAAATATTTACCTAATGCATGTTCTTTGTTTGTCACCATCATTGCAAATGTACCTTACTTGTCCTATTTGTTAAATGTCACCATCAAGTAACATTGCTATCGGATAAGATTGTTATCCTTCAAACGTAGAGATTTGCTAAAACACCTCATCAGGTATCTATTTTGAAAATTTTGTTAATCCAAACTAATCTATTTGTTAGCCCATTCTTCGTTCTTACCAAGTTGTCCTTGAAAAATGGGCAAGAAATTACCTGATGAAAGCTAGTAGGCTTCCATGTCAGTGGGAAAAATGTTATGTTGATCCCTTTCAGTTTTGACTTCTATGATTAAGTTTGTTTAGCTATCCATCAATGATCCTTGGTGCTTTGACAATAAAGTTGAATATCATAGGTAGGAACCATGACTTAAAAATTAAGATACTTTTGTTGCTTAATCAAGGTATTAATGTTCTCTGTGTACTTGTGTCTGAAAAGGAATTGGGTTTTGGCCTCATGTTCAAATATCAAAATATTATAAACAATAATTTATCTAATGTAGATGAGCTTCCATTTAATAGAAGTAGTTAAAGTTAAATACATAGGAATTGCTTAAATCTTCTTACTTTAGGTTGAGATATATGCGTGGCCATCATCATACAAAATTTTCAATCATGTGAAAACAATGTCCCAACCTACTTAAGATATTGTAATCTTAAGCATACCGATCCCTGCATGAATCCTAGCAGACATTAGTCATCTTGAGTTTTCTCCAAGCTTATGAGCAAACCAAGCGTGTTGAATGTAATGGTCCACACAAACAATTGGTGGAGCCTTTGTAATGGATGGGGGGATTCACTAGTGCCAGCAGGCTAGTTCAATCAAATTCAAAAGGCTAAGGAAAACTCTCTTATTTCTTTTAATGTGACTCACTTGAAAACTTTTTGGGGTGTGTTCTCAAAGAAATTGAGAAATGATGAAAGAGGTTGGCAATCATGGTGTGTGTTTGAGTTTTGACAAATATTGTTGTTCTCAAACTTGCTTTGAATATGTCCCAAGTCTGAGTTGGTTGAGTGCAACTAGATCTTCGGGAGATTATGTCCGACTCAGCTGGATGCTGAAAAATTAAGTACTGAATTTTTAGTACTAAATTTTATAAGCACTGAATTTATATTATAAAACTATTTGATATATTAGTCAAAATTAAATACTGAATATAATTATTTTGTTTGATAATAGTAAATCATGGTTTTTGAAAATTTATTATTTCATAATTTTAGTCTTACTGATATTGTATTATTTATTTTATTTTGAATAGTTTTGGATAAAAGTTAAAAGATAAAAAAAATTTAATAAAATGAAGAAATATTTTATTTTAAAAATAAAATTTTGAAAACAAAATCAACTTGATATTTTTCATATTAAGTGATAAGTACTATATACTTATCATATTTTACACTTTTTGTTGAAAATAATTAAAAATTAAATGTTGAAATTTTCATTTTCAATGATTTATCAAACACATCCTAAGAGTAAAACGCTCTATTGTTCAAGGCATTGAATGTGGCAATCCTACTTGAAGGTTGAGTGTTCGAATTAATACTCTGGATGATGAGGTGAGTCGAGTGATGAAGAGTTTTAAGCTGGTTAAAACTCACATCATTCATGGACTACCTTGTCCGTCCACTTAGGGGAGTTTTAACTTGATTAAAACACATTCCATTAATCAGGTCTGCCATCAAAATCATAGTATTGAATATACAGGAGGACATGAGCGGGTAATTTATTGGAATATGCTAGCTTGCCCTTGCCCGCTTGATCTCCTAAAAGGTAAAGAGATTGGCTTTCCTTTCTTGCTTGCCTTAAGACTTTTTTTCGGCGTAAGACTGGAGCGACATGGGTTTACCACAGGAACTAGATGCCTTTAGCACTCGTATACAAGCTGGATGGAAACTCCCCTTCTGCAAGACCGACTAGGGATGCAACCTATGGAAATGAACTAAAACCTCGAGAGAGGCTACGCCAGTATCAAAAGCACTTTGTAAGAAAGCCGTCTACTAATCCAAAAAGAAGGAAAGCACAAGGGAAGGGGCATATTACATCTATTCTTGGAGTGCTAAAAGTAAAACATACTTTCTGACCGCACACAGCATTGCCTGAACAAGTTCATATTGGCGGTTGAATTCAAAACTGGATTTGTGGTTTTGAAAAGAGATTTCAAGGCTATTGTGTTTCATGGCTTGATCTTCCATTATTAATACATGATTGTCAGTCATGTATGTCACTAACATGAAGATAAAAGTAAAAGTGATAGTTTTGTATTTATTGAATATGCTTAGCCAAGCTGATTGACTTTAGAACATCTATTAATTGTGTCTATAGATAAGAAAACTTCACTGGACTAAATGACATTGACAAACCCAATATGCATATTCTGTTTATACATATATAAGTAATTGGATGTTCCCTCGTACAGTTAGAACTATGGCAACTGTTCTTTCCGTTTTGTGACGATTCTAACAGGATTTTATTTATTCTTTTAACTGCAGTCATTTGGAGCAGATAGGAAAGAAGTAAGAGCTATACTTCCATAAATTGGGACTTTGTTGGAACGTCTTCATTCTTTTTTTTAGTTTTTCCACCCTCAACCTTGGAAGAAAGAAGAATAAAGAACCAAAAGAGGGTAACCAGCTCTTCCAAGTTACAAATATGACTTAGCACTTGTATTTGATTATTTTCCCTAAAAATTACTGGCAGAATTGTTCCATTTAAATTGTGGGTTAACCCGCCCAAGGTTTTACACTCCTATGATTAAATTGTTTGGTGTTTTGCTCACAGCAATACCTGGATATTCATTTCTTGAAATGCAGAGGAGCTTTAATGCTAGCATTTATCGATCCAAATGGTGGTTGAGTGTTCATTCTATATATTTTTGTTGATAACTTAGGCTGAAATGTCTTGGGTTGGGTTCCTCCTAGTTTTGCCTGCCACCTGCTTTGGACCACACTGCCGAGGATATGACCCATCTGGTGATTGATTAATGGATTGATATGTGCCTTTTTTATAATCCATTTCTACCATTGCTAACTTAGTTAGGGATGATCATCAAAGCATTGCTGGGCACCACTGAAGTTTGGTGGCCTTATCGTAGTCCTCATCACCGCTGCATTATCCCATGTAAGAAGCATCTACATTTGAAATTTGAAGGCAACCTTTATTCCTTCGATCCAACACATACCGTGAAGAAACCATGTGAAAACCGTGGAACGGCAGAAGTAGAAAGGAAGTGGCCCGCGTTCACGGGCTAGCTGAAATTTGAAATATGCTAAACAAAATTATCACGTTTATTCTTTATCAACTTTTTTATTATTCGTAAGACTCACGAATCAAAAGTCTTTGGTCTTTCACTCTCGTGTCTTCCATCCTCCAAAGACCAAGTGGTGGGAGCAGAGCAGGAGAATCATATAGTAGGGGATGCCCCCACACATTGAACCACTAGCCAACCAAGGCAGCCTCAGGCCACACCATTTTCTTACCCACTGTGTCGGTGTATTGAATTCAGACACTTTCTGCATTTTATATGCCATCACCTCCTCCCTTAAGCATTATTCACTCCCCCAAAATTGAATATTTTTTACTTTATCACTGCAACTCTTGTCACTTCTGGCTTCGCTTGGTTTCTACCATAAAGACAAACTCAGGGTATCCTATGCCAGCATAATGTACAAGTACACCTACTTTCCCAACCTCCCCATCTTCCAATAATTTATTAATAAATTAATCCCTTATTAGCCTTCTTTATAATAATCAGCTACCAAACACTTGGTTTTTTTTTTTTACCTGACCAGACCAGACCCACACGTGCAATTAAAAAACACCATCTTTCTCACTCTAATTAACTTTTTTTAAGTAGAATAATAAGTTTGTCTCCATTGCTCTCTGTTACATTATTCAACAGGTGAGGTCAGGACATCAGATTTACATTGCTCTCTCACAGACCCTGCAAAATCCCCATTGTTTATTTGCTAACTTTTAATTGAAATCGCCGTGACTGAGTGTTTAGATTTGAGCAAGTAGATAATTAAAATTGTTGTTGGGGTTGCAACTTTTAATTGCTTGGTTCACGAGGTCTTTTTGATCAAATAAACCTCTCCCTTTTTTTTATTTACAACTTGCCTGGGCCGCTCAGGTTCTCTTTGATAAACAAATGTGCACCGACCAACCAAACCCCATTATTTATCCTTTGATTTCACTCTAATTATAATTTGCTCCGGGTATAATTAAATTATTTTCTAAATTAATTTATTATGAAAAAATATAAGAGAAATTAGAACACAACATGAATTGAAAAAAATAACTAAAACATTACATGTAATGAAAACAACATGTCTGTGTTAAGATCTGCACAATACAAACTGTTAACATGTAAATATTTATATAACCATATATCACAAAATAATTTGAAAAAAAAAAAAACCCTAGAAAGTATCTAAATCAACCCTTTTAAAGGTCCAGTCCTATTACGTCCAAAACAATTATAGTATAGAAATATAGATTTATGCTATACAATTGGACTATGCCTTGAAAATTCAAGTGTTTCCATGCCAAGGACTTCAATGTTGGGCCTTTGTGGTGGAATGACTAATTTATGCAAAAAAAAAAAAAAAAAAAAGGGAAGCTTTTAAGACAAATTTAAACCTACGCACATAGCTAAAGTTGGATAAGATTCTGATTTCTACGGACATTTGGCTTCTTTGACTCTTCATCCCCACTCAACCCTTCTCTTTCCATAGGGAGCCAAAACAACTCCAGCTCAACTAAGTTTTAACCCAATCCGACTTGAAAGTGTCATTTATTTCTCAATGTCGAGTTTGGGGTGGAATGGATTGCCAAATAATAAAATATAAATTATATCTATATCCTCCCTTTCTGACAAAGTTATCAAAGTATTTTTTTTTTTAATTTTATAACGACTCTATAACATTTTAACTATTTTTTATATTTTATATTTTTATGAAATTTTATAATATGTATTTCATTTAATCTCATAAAAATAAAATAATATAATAAATTTTGGATCAAATTAAATTGTGTAATTTTTTGAGTCGGATTCTAGTATTAAAATTTTACATAAATCGAATTCGAATAGAATCTAAATAAGAAATATAAAAATCAAGTCGAATTTAGAAAAGGGTTAAGCAAGAAAACTCGAAAATTGAAAACGAGGTGTTCGGATGGTTTGTGAAATGCAAGTTAAAAAAGTACAGATACTTAAAACCGAACTGAGTTCTATTAGTTATTTTTATTTACTTGAAAAATTTTTTGAAATATTTATGAAAACTTTTTAAAATTTTATTAAATAATATTTAAAAATTATAAAATAAAATTTATTTTATTAAAATAAATCTAAAAAGAAAAAAAGAAAAAATTAATACAAAAAAAAAACAAAGAATTGAATCGATTGGAAAAATCCAAAATATCCAACCATCCCTATTTGGAGATTAAATTTTCATGCTCCTTTGTTTGGATAAGGTTTTTAAGATTATTATTCATTAATACAATGTTATTATCATAAATAATACATTAAAGAATAGTGTTTACTAAAACCCATAAAGAAAAAGTTGGGATTTAATTTCGCAAATTGTAAGCTAAAACATTCGGCTTTGGGTTAATATACTCTTTGGTTCTTAAGTTTAGTATTTAAGTTTTTTTATTATTTTAATTTGGCATTTGAGTTTAGTTTCAACGTTCATGTTGGGATTGAAATTTCTCAATTTGATATTTGAGAATTTTTTTATCCTGATTTAGTACTTAAAATTTTTTTTTGGTCCCAATTAAGTACTAAAGTTTTTTATTTATTTATTAAAGCATACATATCAAATATTCATTGTATCATATGATGTCGTTGTACCAAATTGAGACAACACAAACTCAAAATATGAAATTGAACCTTAAAACTAAACATAGATGCCAAATGGTACATTTAAGTCAACAAGTTTTGAATGAATTTGGTATTAATTTCAAATCCATGCATTGTGAGAATTTTATTTTTTTTAAGGAAACAACTCTATTTTTAAAACACTTCTTACTATTATATCAAGGATCAATTCTTACAAATACCGAATTAAATAACTAACTTCATCACCATGGTAAGAATTAAAAGTTCTAGTTTCCACGTTTAATGGATCAACCCGTATAAAAAATAAGATTAGTAAAAGTGGAGAAGAATAAACATAAATATTTACATAAAAAAATTCCCCCGTAAAAAATAAAAATCACAAGTAAAAGAGGTTTCATCTTTTCACTAAATGAGTAAAAAACAAGAGTACAATACGGAGAAAAATTAACTTAAATGTATATTACCCAAAACCTTGAAAACAAAGCCCTAACTTGAGAACAAAATTTTGTCCATAGTTACCACGAAACCCTCACTAAAATTCATATGCGATTACAACTTGTCACATTCAAAAAGAAAATCTCTTGCTGATAAGCATGTCTAAATCCAACGAGAAGAAATAGTCATGTTGAGTTGTACTAAACGTGGCTGCAAAACATTAGGAATCGTCGTGACGTGTCGAATCTCCTTGTCACGACATCGTCGTCATGTCTATTGCCAAAAATTATTGTGTCGTCCCGCCATCGAATCCATTTTAATCCTCCTTTAATTGCTTGTCAATTCTAGTCTAAAGTACCTGCAACATGTCCGAAGACACTTCCATAAACTAATTAACTCATCAACTGATATTTTATATATTAAGAAAAACCTCTCATCAAAAAAATTAAATTAAAAATCTCTAAAATAGAAAAATAAAAGTTTTAACAGCTAATAAAACCAGTGGCAATGATGAAGAAAGAAGTAAATATTTTAATATTATTTTATATAGTTGAAATTGCTTAAATAATCAGTCCAACTTAGATGAAATTTTGCAGCACATGTGTTGCAAGCATATCACATTTTTGGAAAGTGAAAAAGCTTAATTAAATCTCGAAAAAAAAACCCCAAATTGTATGGTTGTAGTCCAATGAGAAGACAAGAAAGAAGGCTTTATTTAATAATGATACAAAAAAAAGAAAGATGAAGGGAGCACGTGGTCACATGGGGGAATGCCAGCCACGATGAATGAAATTAGGCATAAACCAGCTGGAATGCTTTGGGTGCGTAGCTGTCAGGCTATTAGTGGCAGGCCCATGCTCAGGCTGGCACCTCGGGGAAACTCAACCACTTAGATTTTGCCATAATTAAACCATAATTAATATGCTAATCCAACGGGACTCGCCAACATTACTATATTTGTATTTGAGATTACAACATTACTATATTTATTCCTTCCTTTTTCATATTAATATTCAAAATATCCATTTTTATGGATGTTAATAATATTTATAACCCCGACATTAAATTTTTGGAGTTTAATTAAAATTTTAAAAACTTTGGAAGTTTTAGTGAGATATTTCAAAAATTTTGGTAGATTTAATTAAAATTATAAATTTTTAAAGATTTTATGAAAATTTATAATAAAAAAAATTGAAGAATCTAATTGAATTTTTAAAATTTTTCGAAAAAATTTTAAAGACCAAATTAAAGTTATCAAAAAATTTTAAAGGTACAACTAAAATTTTTAAAACTTTGAGGGGCCAAGGTCCCTACGCCCCGATGAGGATCCGCCTCTGTACCCTTGTATTTGTTTTATTTATGTTACAAGCTTTTCTTTATTGATTTTTAATTTAGCATTGTTTTATAATTTATTCCACATAAATATAACTTTTAATATATATTCTAGATTATGATATATTCATAATATGGTAAAAAATAAAATTATGTGATAAATATATTTATAAAAATTGATATAAATAATAAATTAGATTTTATTCGAGATGGTAAAGTATAAATGTTAAAAACTATAGAGGCTTGGGTTCAAATCTTGTGTTGTATATTAAATATTTATGTAAATGATATAAAATGACAAAAAACCTTCATAATAATATGTTTTGCTTTGCATAATAAGGGTATTTTATCATTACATAATTGAGTTAGTCTTGGTTGACCCGTGACATCAACTCAATCAAATATTTAATAGTATAAATATTCTAAGATATATACATAACTAGTTTTCTTATTCGTACAATGCATGAATTAATTGAAATATATTATACTTATTTGTTGAAAATTTGATGCAAAATTTTATAATAAAAAAATATGCATTACATTAAAAATTAAATTAAATTGGGTTTTTAGAAATTATTTTTAAGTTTAGTATTAAAATTGTTTTGACTTAAAAGGAGTGATGATTAAAGTTTTGTCAGACAATTATTTAGCATTGATTCAAATAGTGTTACCTCCATCCCTTACTCTTAATGTTGTATAAAAATATATATATATATAATTTAAAACTTTTAAATATATTAGATTTGATATGTATTTGATGGGAATGATGCGAATGCAAACTTGAGAAATGACTCAAATTTTATCATGTTTAACCATAATTTAGGTTAACTTCCGAGAAATATAAAATAGACTTAACAAAATGGTATCATTAATAGTCATAGACGATTATTTGGCTAATAATTGGGATAGAAGTAGGGATGTTAAAAGATTAAATTTAAGCTCTCTTCATCTCTACACAGGAATTTTTATAGATTGTTGATAAGGATTATTTTAGATAAAATTTTGTGTTTTTTATTATTATTATTATTATTATTATTATTATTATTATTATAAGAGATTTTGCTAACATTACCCTAAAATCACAGTTTAACGTAATCATTCTCATTAACTTTTGTATAATATATATATATATATATATATATATTTTTTTTGCATCTAACATGACACTTATGAGTTCATCTTTAACATGTTAATTTTTGGATAAATTACACTAACTATCTCTAAACTTTATTTAAAATTATATTTCAATCACTCAATTTTCAAAATTATTTAACAATCACTAACGCGAATTGTTATATAACTACAATTAAGAGGATGACATGACACATTAATTTTAATGATTAATTATTAATTTGGTCCTTGAACTATAACTAAAATATCATTTTAATTTTTAAAAAATTTCTTAACAATAATTAAAAATCTTAACAAACAAATAAATATATTATAAAACAATTTTCAAAATAAAAAAAATTTGTTCCTGCTCTTCTTTTATTAAATTTATTTCTCTTTTACCCTGCCATAATTAAACCTAAATCTAAACAAATGAAGTGCAAAAGAAGGAAAGTTGAACAATCCGGTTATTATTCCTATATTTTCATTGGATTGATCCTGGGACACAAATAATTTAACAGTACCAAAAGCCATCATTTTTACTTATTTTCTAACTAAAAGCAAAATCAAAGCCTAAATAAGTAGACAAGTTTTTGAGATAAAAGGAAACAAATAATGCAGTTTCAAGTTAACCCCCCAAAAGTAATCAATTTGATTAAACAATCTTACCCAAACTCAAGTCTCAAATTCATTTTCAACCATTTGGTTGTATGGGATATGCATGTTCCAAAGATTTGCAAGAATGGAGAGCTTGTTGAGAATGCTGAGAGATTTTAACCAAAAGGTGAGATTTTTTAAGGTGAAAAATAAGGAGGACCACTCTTTCTCAACTCATTCAACCCATACTTTTAAAATACCTTAAATAAAGAAATAAATTACAAGCTAAAAAAAGCTAATGGAATGGGTTAAGATTTATTGACTATTTTTAATTAATTTATTTGTTTGTATTAAGAAATTTTTTAAAAAAATCAAATTGATATTT
This sequence comes from Gossypium rotundifolium, assembly GCA_025506655.1. Classification (NCBI taxonomy): domain Eukaryota; kingdom Viridiplantae; phylum Streptophyta; class Magnoliopsida; order Malvales; family Malvaceae; genus Gossypium; species Gossypium rotundifolium. The sequence goes on from CP106724.1 coordinate 21,793,065, forward strand.
TAGTTACAGTTCAAGAATTAAATTAGTAATTTACCATTAAATTAATTCTTGAAAAAAAATGTTAGTGATTGTTATGTAATTTTTAAAAGTTAAGTAATTGAAATGTAATTTTAAATAAAGTTTGGAGAGAATGGGTGAATTTGCCGTGGGTTGTTAAATGGGCATTTGTTTTTGACATTTGGGTTAAGTACTGTGAGAAGATGGGAAATAGTAAAAAATTGGTTGAAGAAGTCTGAGTTGAGTCTAATGTGAGTTATTAGAAATAATGTCGAGATTCAAACATAACTTAACATTACAATAATATGCTAAATTAAGGATAATTCTATTATGGAATGCAATAAAAAATTATTTGAGGCGAGAGTAGACTTGGCTGAGCAGGCATTGCACAAACTAATCACCTCCTACCTCAAATACTTTTAAATATATAATTTTTTATTTAATAATAATATCAATAAAAAAAACATTTTAATTCATATTAGACTCCACAACTTAAGAAGATGTTTAAAAGAAAATTAAGTATAAAAAATTGACAATTTTAAGATATAATATTATTTTTTATCTATTTGACCCTTATTTTTTTAGTTAATTGTGTTTTTAATCTTTTAAAAATAGTTAAATTTAATCATTAATTTTTTAAAAACAGTGTATTTAATTAACAGAAATATTAACTAAAACGTTAAATTTTTAAACATGGTAGGAGTCTATAAGGCAATCCATGTGTACTCCATTTTTTTTTTAAAGGTCAATGATCAATTTTAGCACAAAAAAAAAAGGGTAAACTATACTGGTAGCCACTCAACTATCACTAAGTTTCTTTTTTTGGTCACTCAACTATGAAAAGTTATAAAATCACGCAACTTTTCAATTTTTTCTTTCTTAGCCACCTATTGTTAAAAAGTTAATAGAAAGAAGACATTGAAACTTTTAAAATTAACATAATAAAAAAATTAGTCTTCAATGCTTATACATCGTGTCAATTTAGTTTTAAATTTTAAAATTTGAGCCCTCAATATTTATATAGTACCTAATTTTTTACATGAAAATATAATTTAATACACAATGTGTAAATTAGAGATAAAAGCAAGAATATATATTTTTAAATTCGATTATTATTAAATCGACAATCCTCAAATATATTACTTTTCTTATACTTCAAATGACTAAGAACTTGATATCTCTTAACGATACTTAATTTATTTTTGATGGTTTGAGTTGGCGCCATTGACGAAACAAATTAAAGCTCAAAAAAAATAATTTTTAAATGTGTTAGATTTACAAATTAGATTGAATTAACAAAGATGGTATTTTTTTATTTTAAAGAAATTAAATTGATTATTTTTTCAAAATTTGGGTCATTTTATTTTTTTGTTGTTCATTTTTTCATTGAATCAAACAAGAGGAATGTAAAAAAGATTCGCATAGCAGGATCAAATGACATAGTGTGTAAATGATAATGGTTCAATTTTTTTGAATGAAGACTAAATTGACACAATATATAAATGTATAAATATATGAGGGTTGATGTTGTTATTAGGGAAATTTTAAAAGCTACTATGACATGTTTTGATTAGTTATTTAACCGCGGATGATCAAAAAAGAATAATGAAATAATTTGGTGACAAAAAAAAAAAATTAAATAATTGAATTATCACAAACGTAATTTATCAAAAAAATAAATTAAAAAATATAAACATTAAAAATTTTATTGCAAATGTAGCAAATGAGAATCGTTATTTCATCGTTTGGGAAAATGAAAATTTAAAAGTGGAGTTGTAACATAAAGATGGAAAAGTGAGAATGTGAAATTTAAAGTAAATTGGACAAAAATGGAACAAAACTAAATCAATTGGAGTTTAATTATGAAGATAAAAGGGATGTTTTGGATTAAAAGAGAAAAATAATATTTTAAAGGATGTTTGTATTTGTACTGTATTATTCCTTATATTTAATCAATTTGTTAAATTCATAATGCAAGAATCAAGTTAAAATCTAGAATATTTGTACTTTGTTTGAAATTTCTACAATTTTTTTAAAAAATCTAAATTCATAAAATAAAACTATAATTCAAAAATAAAAAACAAATCTCCCATGATCAGATTCAATTAACTCCCTCCTTAAATCAACAGTTATTCTTGTCATTTAAAGGACAACTCAAAGCTCCCACCCTCTCTGTTCATCTGTTATTCCCATAAGGAAAAAACAGGGAAGAGCCGGCGAACCCCCCCCCCCCCCCCCCAACTCTCATTTTTTGGGCTCTTTTCTTTTTCATCAATAAACCGCGTTTCGCTTTCTTGTGAAACCCACACTCTTGAAAGCTCCGCGTTATCTTTAACGAGCATATCCCTTTCACCAATCATCTAATAAACTTATAACAGAACAGGACTCTGTCTTTTTCTTGTTCTGTTTTTCTTTTTAACGATAATGCGTTCCATTTTCCATGCTGCTGCCGCCGTTTTCCTTCTTCATTTCTTTCTAACGGTGACGTTTTCTGTTGGGATTCGGACTATCGGTGGAGGAGATGGGTCCGGGCCCGGGTTCGGATTCTCGGAGGCACCGGATTATCGGAACGGAGTGGAATGTCCGGTTTCTGTCAATAAAGAAGTTGTTTCGTCGTGCGACCCGGATTTAGTCCACGTGGCGATGACGTTAGACTCGGAATACTTGCGTGGCTCGATCGCCGCCGTCCACTCCGTCCTCCGGCACGCTTCGTGTCCGGAAAACGTCTTCTTCCACTTCATTGCGGCCGAGTTCGACCCGGCCAGTCCAAGAGTGTTGAGCAAACTCGTACGATCCACGTTTCCTTCACTCAACTTCAAAATCTACATATTCCGGGAAGACGCGGTAATCAACTTAATCTCGTCTTCAATCCGGCAAGCCCTGGAAAACCCACTCAACTACGCTCGAAATTACCTCGGAGACATCCTAGATCTCTGCGTTGACCGAGTCATTTATCTCGACTCGGACTTGGTCGTGGTCGACGACATTCACAAACTCTGGAACACGGCCCTCACAAACTCACGCGTTATCGGCGCACCTGAATACTGCCACGCCAACTTCACCAAGTATTTCACGGACGGGTTCTGGTCCGACCCAGTTCTTTCCCGGGTTTTCCATTCGAGAAGGCCTTGTTATTTCAACACGGGGGTTATGGTGATGGATTTGGTTCGGTGGAGAGAAGGGAATTACAGGAAAAGAATCGAGAATTGGATGGAAATACAGAGGAAACGAAGGATTTACGAATTGGGTTCGTTGCCTCCGTTTCTGCTAGTATTTGCTGGGAATGTAGAAGCGATTGATCATAAATGGAACCAACATGGACTTGGTGGGGACAATGTAAGAGGTTCATGTCGGTCGTTGCATACGGGTCCGGTGAGTTTGTTGCATTGGAGTGGGAAAGGGAAACCCTGGGTTCGACTCGACGCCAGAAACCCTTGTCCGCTTGATCATCTTTGGAAACCCTACGATCTTTACAAGGGCAGTTCAATCAAAGATCGGTCTTCTTTTCCTTCTTCAATTTTCTTGGGATTTTCCAGTTATTTGTCATGATTATTATTTTTTCTTTGTTTAAAAATTTTACGTTGTTACAGAAATGATGACTGATTCTTTTGATAGAAAAGCTCAGCTGTATACGAACTGAATATATATTTTTTGGGTTATTAATTTGTGCTCTGCATATGAGTACCAAATATCAATTCGTTTCATTCATCAGATAAGGGTGGAACAATTTTTGGTTGGGTTGATTCCTTTGTATGTAATTATGGAGAGAGGAATAAGGTTGAGTTGTTCATTGATTCATTTTCCATTTCCCTTGTGCTCTACATTTTTTTTTTTTTTTTGGCGGCTTCTCTTTTAGAAAATGAGATGGGTATCAGTGTGGTTGGTTTAATTTAATCATATCAATGTGTTTAACGATGATTATAAGGCAAGATAAGATAGAAGTTGAATTTAAGAAAAAGCTGAGAAGATACCAGAAGACTGCAACATTTTTGTGCATTGGTGAAATGTCACTTTATCAGCTGTTCACGGGACGTTGTTGAGACGCACTCTTTTTATAAGAAATCAAACCTGTCTACCAAGGCAATAAACCATTTTCACATTTATCTTTTTTGATGACGGAAATCGTCTTCTTTTTCAACGTTAGCACGCGTTGTTATAAATCTCGAAATGGATTGCTGATCATCCTCGTAAGATGACCTTTAATTTGTAGGGTTTGATTGAATTGACATAAGACTGTGTTCAATCAATCTGGTTTAGGTTTTCCTTTTTAATAACATTTTCCCATAAAGCCTAACATGAGTGTTTTGATTGATTTTCATAGTTTCCAATCCAATTGCGAATTGCCATTTCATCCTTCACACCTAACACTTCAAAAATTTTCACATGGGAAACCAAGACATTGTTTACACAATTCAAAGAATCAAATCTGGAAATAACGGATTGGGTTTTACTACATTTTTACCATATTTGTACACTGAATTGCTTCTTTCCAGAATATTTTATGATACAGATGAACATGCAACTTTTAGGCTACTTGAATTCTTTTGTTCTTTTTTTTTTTTAAATATTAATTTAGTTTCCATTCAAACATAAATTATTTGTTAAAACTCCCTTTACAAGCAACCGTGATAAACAAATAATTCACACCTGCTTGATTATTTTATTTTAAAAAAAACTAATAATGTTAATAATAATACACAATTTATACGACCGTTGGAAGGTCTATTTTATGTGAATAAAGACTTGAACTACCATTTTTTTCCTACATCATGATCAAAGGCAAGAATCAAATAATAATATGCAACGATCCCATTTCAAAAAAAAAAAAAGAAAAAGAAAAGAAAAACACACAATCACATAGGTCAGCCGCCAAGGTTTTTGCGTATCTTGGCAACGTCCTGGGGGCTGATTTGAAATGCCTTTTCCAAAACAACTTCGGGAATGGGTGGATTGGACACGAAAGCGGCCCTTGAAGCTATTTGTGCGCCTGGGTGTTGGCTGCTGAGCCCAGAGATAGCCAAAGCAGGCTTCTTTGGCTCTATGTTGTACAGAAAATGGATGAGTCCTCTGGGGAAAACGAAGGAGTCACCGGGCTCAAGTTTTTGAGTGAATAAGCGGTTAGAGGTATCCACAAAGCCCACAAGGATAACTCCCTGAAGACAAATGGTGACTTCGGAGGCCCGAGGGTGGGAATGGGGTGGAACAAGGCCGTTAGCTGCTATGTCGACACGGGCCATGGTGAGGCCCATGGTGTTAATTCCAGGCAAATTTGCAAGGGTGGTGAGGGTGACACTGAAGCCGAATTGGTTAGCCTTGGTGTCACCGGGTTTGGCTAGAGCCGAGGTGGTGAAGTGGGAGGAATAAGCCAGAGTTGGGTTGAGACAGGGTGCACCATTGAGGTACAAAGGGGATTTAGTGTCTGCAATGCAGTAATCTTGAAGTGGGTCAGGGTCAGGTTTAGCAAGGCCCGATAGGAGAGTTAAACCAAGGAATAGTTGAAGAAATGAACGACACATTTTCATGTTGACTTAAACCTTGTTATAAGGTTTTTTTGTTGATGGAATGGAGATGGAATTTCAGTAAGAAGGTAGAGGGTATATATATATAGTGGAATTCAGACAGTGATGTTGACTGTGGAAGTGGAAGTTTTTATTTCCATTTCTGGAGTAGTGGAGATTGAGTAGCTTAAGAGGCATTATAGGAGGAAGAATGAAGGCAAAGTTAGAGAGGAGTTGAACTTAAGTTCACCTAGGGACGAGGATTATATATGTCTTCAAAATTGACTGGAAAAATGACAACAGCGTCAATTTGTGCATATCTCGTATTTGTATATCTGTACGTATACAAAATGTTTGGTTAAAACATACAGCAAGTAATTTTACTCTTAATATATTTGGCATTTAAGTTTATAAAGTTTAATTGTTAATGTTGTTAAAATTCTTTCATTAAATTTAAATTTATTACAACTCGATTCTTTGGAATCCTTCCTTTCTTCAAGCGGAATGAACGGAGATAGAATCAGACCGATTCCTTAAGTGTCTTTCTAGATATTCCTCAATGTCCCGACTATTCACGGAACGTGAGAAGCGGATGAATAATTATCTGCTTTCGAAAGAAAACGAAGAATTTCTTGGGAAACCTACAAGATCCATTCGTTCTTTTTTCTCTGATAGATGATCAGAATTTCATATGGGCTTGAACCTTACTGAGAGGTCCACTAGAGAACAAAAATTGTTGAAGAAAGAACAAGATATTTTTTTTATAATTACGTATTTACAAAATACAGTCTCAATTCATCCTATTTTATCATAGCGGGATGGGATATGGTTCCGAATGATGAATTGGGCAGTTCCAATAAGATTTCATTCTTAAACAAAAATTTATTTTTTGATTTATTTCATCTATTCCATGACCAGATTAAGAGGGATACATGTTACACCACGATTTTGAATCAAAAGAGAGATTTCAAGAAATGGTAGATTTATTTCATTTTTCTTTCTTTCATAACTATCAAGTGAGTATAATGTTACTCCACTGAATTTAACAAAATAATTTTAATAATGTTACCAATTGGTTGGTTCTGAATTTTTAAATCCAATAAGTAAAGAGATTGAGGATTAAATTTCAAATATCTGAAGAATATATTTTAATCAAAATGTTTTATTATCACAAGTCAAATTGACACAAACTCAATTAAAAATTACTTAAAACCCTATTTTAATAAAGAATTTAATGTTAATATAATTATATTTTCATCTTTTACTATTTTTGTATAAAATGTTTAAATAAAACAACTAAAAATACAAGTTCTAATAATAGAACGAAAGTCTAAAAATGTTTATTTCACCTATAACCCAACTATTATTTTTATGTTTTTTTAATATTATGTTTTTCTTTGGATAACATCAATTTAATAAAGTAATTATCGAAAATAATGTGAAATCTAAAAAATATGTGTGATAAGGTTGAAACTAAAACATCCTAATTTTCAATGTTTTATTATTATTTTAACTACAACCTCATTTGATTCTTAAATATTTTTTTTATAAATTTATATGTTACATATTTTTTCATTGTAATTTAATATTTAATATTTTATGTAACTTGGGCTAAGTTAATTTTTGGTGTGTTTATATATTTATATTACATTTGTATTTCATTTTCATATTTTATTGTATTTATATTTTATTTTAATTGTAATTATTGAAACAAGTTAATCTTCCTTTTGTTAGTTGAGAGATTTCTATTTGTTAACTTTATTTTTAATAGTTACTTTTTATTTTACAATCTTAATCCTTAATTTTGATTATCGTAATATGATTTTTGGTAATTACTATTTAAACTTGCTAGTGTAGATAATATATTTAGATTTAATTCAATCTGTCTTGGGTGCGATCCTCAGAATACTTCCATGTGTTTTGTTGTAACACAAAACTATATTAAAATTTGACATGTTCTCTTGAAGATGCCACATTGATTTTATATATTTTTATTTGCACGATTTTTGCTCTAAACATTCGCACATGCGAAGGTGGTCAGTACTTTTGGACAAGTTCAAGAGTAAACTACATATTAGTCCAATTAGTAAAAATTTAATTTTTTTTAATTTTTTATACATTTTAATTTCATTTTGCACACTTTATTACTTCCATCAATAATATGTAATGCTATTTTTAAACACACATATGTGTTCTAAATCTGTGGTTTCCATACACATAGGCGTGTGATAAGATTTTTTAGTATTTTGATAATGTTGTTGATTGAGCTGGTGTCACAAGTCAATTCAACTAACTCAGGATCGATGATAACACAATGATAAATAATTGTACTGTATTTAGAATTCTTAATATGATATATTAACGTGTTTAAATTTTATTTTACTCTCAATGTAATATATTTCTTTTCATTTTAATATTATACATATTTCATGTGTTATTGTTAATTAGGTTCAAACCATAAGTTTTATTATTTATTATATGTTATTTAAATCCCTAATTGAGCTAGTGTCATGAGTCAACCAGACACCAACTTGGTTAGGAAAATTACAAAAATGTTTTTTCGTAATTTAAATAAGTTATATTTTTTTGACGATATTTTAGTCTTTTTATTTTAATAAAAACCAATAAAAATATGTATATGGTAGAATTTGAACCTACATCAATTAAATTAGCAAAACCTTAAATTTTCCATTCAACCAAAATTTCATTTTGTTATCTTTCATACATTTTTATTTTAATATGTGAATGCTAACGACTGAAAGAGTGTTGACAGAGTGTAGACTTAGTGTTCTTTTTTAGTCGATCATCTTTTCATTGTTCGTGGAAGTATTTATAGGCAGGGGCCTCGTGTAAGATGATATTAACGTGTAGGACTTGCCATCTAGCCATCATTACAAAGTGTGTGGGGGATGTCTTCGATGAGACAAGGATTTTGGCTCTGATGGAATAAAACAGTTGAGCCCATATGATATCTGGTGACTATCTCAGAACACCCAAACCCGAGCCCATATGATATCTTGCGTGACTATCAATTCACATCTTGGCTTAGCCCATTTCTTATTCAAATCCACATTCGCATCTTGGGCTTGGCCCATTTCCACATTAGTCCACGTATCAATTGGGCTTGGCCCACTTTCACATTAAATTCACATATCGATATAATTATGCAAAGTGTACCCAACCCAAACCTAGGGTCCATCCTCTACACACCCCTTATCCACTACCACACACACCGGGGATTAATAAATCACCCTCTCCTTTTCACTCCAAAAGGCAATCAATGCCGTCCACGTGCAATAAAGCACAAAAATCCACAACGCGACCTCAGTCAGCGCCAATCCACGATGTAGCCGTAGCTAACACCAAAACCACGATGGGACACATAGTCACTCATCAACCACGATATGGCACATAGCCGATATCAACCACGATGAGGCACACAGCCACTCATCAAGCCACGCAAACTAAATCGCAATTAATCCACAACGTGACCTCAGTCAACGTCAATCCACGATGTAGCTCAAGGCTAACATCAAACCACGTACTCGAAGTACACCCGTACCTTCTTTCATATCCCAACCCATGCACATGCAACATGTAATAGTGGCATAATAATAATAATAAATGCATGCACATGTTATTAAGGCAGACCATCATATTTCCATAGGCATAGTCACATTCACATCGGCACTTTCACATTCGTATCAACAGATAATACTAACCTGATTATCGATATACCCCTTTTAGGGTAATCACCACATAACTGCCCTCTGCACTGGTTAGCACATAATTCACACATGCAAATATAGCAAAAACCCAAAAAACGGTGGGTTAATCACACACCTTACTATTTAGCGAAATCCTGAATTACTAGGATTTAACACGATGAACGGGGTTTTTCTTCCTCCCTTAATGCCGATTTGGTCTCCTACCAAATCCCGAAGGCTTTGGTTATCTCTGCCGGTTTACCCCTAACATCCATAGATAGAATCGGTCATCCATTAAATACTAAATATGGCCTATGGCGAATTCTAACAACTACTTACCTCGCTATTCCAAATCCAAAGCGTCACTTGATCCTTGAGACTGTTGAAATCCTACATGCCATATGTCAAATTTGGCTTAATACATAAATCTATGGAAAATGGCCCTTTGGCCGAATACCATATTGTCTTACCTTGATGAATCGACTCCCAAAAGACTCCTTCAAAGCACCTTGACGTTATCTACCCACAAGTGATCACATCATTTATTGTCTTAAGGAAACATTCGGCCAACCTATAACCAAAGTTTAATCATTTGATTCGGCACCCTTATAAAAAAGAATCCAAAACTGATTACTACAGAAATACTTACCATTACACGTTACTTGAAGAGGCTAAAAGAAAGACTCACACTAACGCTTTCGGCTCTTAAGTTTTGCGACAAAAAGAGAGAATGAGGCCACTATGGGATTCGGCTATGGCTTCTAAATGGCAAGGGGTTATTCGGCTATCCAAGATAATATGTAGAATTAAAGTTGAAGAAAAGAGAAAGAATAGGAAGAAGAAGTGAGGAGCAATTCGGCTCAAAGAGAGAATTAGAGGAACAATTTTTGGCCAAGGAAAATAAAATGAAGAAAAGAATAGCTTAAAAGACGGTCACCCTATTTATACAACTCAAATTCAGACTCCTACCTCCTCTCAAATTCCACTTCCTTCTCTATAATAACTCTTGAACACATATTCAAAATATATAAAAATAAATCTATAATTATCTTCTATCTATCAACTTAATAAAATAAAAATTATCCATCATTAATCCCTTATCAAACTCCTAAATCATCTCTTATGTACCTATAAAAGAATAATAAAAATAAATTAACAATTATCTAGTACTTATCTAGCCGAAATTCAAAATAAAATCCAGCTTAATCCTTACCCAATTAGAGGTCCAATTGCAGTCCATTACTCACCTCTTTGTTGACGTCAAAGACAAAATAAAAGCCTCAAAATTTTTTCTTCCTTGCGTCTTGAACTCATGACTGCCTTTGCACCAAGCCCTTTAACACAAGTTTTAACGCCCAAGCCACTCTGCCAAGGCATTTTTTGTGACATAATGCACCTGAATTTCTTTTAAGACTTACTTAGCCAGTTCCCTTTGTCTTAGCGCCAAAGAAAAATAAAAACACGCCCATGCCGCCAACAGATTCGAACCAAGGCCTTTGTTGCCTCAAGCCACATATAACGCTCCAAGCCACTCTACCATGGCCTCTTTTTTATGACATAAACTCGCCACAACTAATTTTAAAGCTTCTTTATCTTGCTTCCCTCTTAACGCTAAAAAATAAAACACCCATTTGCTTTCCACGCTACTCGAACCCAAGATCTGCGCCAGGCGTCACCTCCAGGCCCTTAAGTGGCGCCTTGCAGCCACTTTACCAAGGCTCCTTTATGTCCAAAGACCACTTGATATTTCCTTAAAGCCGTCTTGATCTAACCTCCCTTCTTGACGCAAAATACAAAAATAAAACACTCTCATGCGCCTCAAGACTCGAACTCAGGACCACTTGTTGACGTCATTCCAGGGCCTTAAGTGGCGTCCTTAAGCCACTTTACCAAGCCCCTTTTATGACTCAAAACATACAAATTATTCTTAAGGCCTCCTCGACCTAATTTCCTCTTTTACACTTAAATCCAAAATTTTCCCAAAGCTTTCACCTTCATTCTAAAGTTCTAAAACTCCTAAAACATCTCCAAATACCCTTAAAACCCACTAGCACTTGGGTTATGCTCCAAACGCATAACCCCTAAACTAGGATGTTACAGTTCTACCCTCCTTAAAAATAATTTCGTCTTTGAAATTACTTACTAACGAATAATCGCACATTTTAACTCATCGCACTATGCTTATCTTTGCGACTCGATCTTAACAAAACTAACACATTCCTTAGATACTATCTCAAGATTCAGTATTCAAAGTTCCATACTTCACTAGCATACAACAAGGAACTATCTCTAAAGCAATAAATAATATTCCAAAAATAAGGAACTTACCTGCTATCACATCCTTGGTTGTCTCACATGCGAACCTTCAGCTCCTCTGCCGGGTGTTCCACAACCTTGGCCGGAACCATTTCCTCCATGGTTTGGACCACGAACCTTCGTTGCCTGAGGACAATTCTTAACCAAATGAGCCTTAGATCCACATTAGAAACATACCTTACTATTACCCCAACACTCTCCTGTGTGAGTTCTCCCACACTGAGCACATAGACGACTCCGATTCTCAGAAACTGGCATAGGTACACGTACAGAATTCTCGATCCTTGGTCTTTTCTGAACATCTCCAAACGATGCTGACGGTCCAAAACTTCTCTTATTCCCATTCCTATTCTTTTCTCAGTTTTCTCTTACAGTCCTCTTAACTTCTTCAGCTATCTGAGCTTTCTCCACTAGAATGGCAAAGTCTCTTTCTCTGCTTGAACAATCAACTCTGCAACTCATCTCGTAGCCCATCTTGAGCCGGACACACCTTTTGTAATCGAGCCACGATCCCTTTGGCGTCTTGACTTAACCGCACAAATTCAACCATACTCTACTACCGACTTGCTTCCTTGAACCAAGTGTAGAAATGCCTTCCTCTGCGAGTCTAAGTAGCTAGATCCAACGTACTTCCCTTCAAACTTAAGCTTAAAATATTTCCAATCCACTCGGTGCAGCCGGAAAACCTTGCACGACGGTGAGCCACCATCGATAAGCTTCATCTCGAACAGCGAGGCAAAGACATTTCAACTTTACCTCGAGTACAAATCAAATTGTCCATGATTCTTTCAATGCTTCCAACCAATACTCGCGACATTCGAAGCTACTCGCGATACTCCTACAAAACTTGGCTCCATTTGACCTAAGTCTTTCCGAAATCTTGATTATCGAGCTCCATTTCCCACTAGCTCCTCGCCACACGTTCTAGTACTTGCAACATAGCGCGATCTTGCATCATCCCGTCGATCTTCTTGCTCAACACCAAAAGTTGGTGGTAGTGGCGGTGGTACCTATTCTCGGATCCTCGACCGACCTAACGGGTTCAAACACGACCATTCTACCTCTACCGCGTCCACGACGACCATGTCTCCTAGAACTCATCTCTAACGTCGTGATTTAATCGATTAAGAAGTTTTATGCATTAGTATTTGTTCCTTTGTTTAGCAGTGAACAATTTTATGAAAAGAAATTCTAAAGTGGTTCTTTCGATCAATCAAAGTTTGATTTAAGTTCACTACTCTAATTCAGAGAGTCACATCCATTACTCAATGGAGGCACATTCATTCATCAATAAGAACACATTCATTCAGTGGTATCTACCACATACATTCACTATTCGGACATTTCTGCCCGTTCCTATTCCAGGGGTATTTTCGTCATTTGTCCTATAGGGGTATTTTGGTAACAAATCAGGATCAATTTAAAAATCTTTATAAACTAAAGGTTTTTCAAAAACTCGGGGTAATCTTGAAAATTCGTTTTTCCAAATCAGAGGTGTTGCAAAAATTTCAGAAATCGGGGTTATTTCTGTAATTTTAGAAGTTCGGGGCATTTCCATAAATTCTCCAAATCAGGATATCTTGATATTTGTAAAATGAAGTTTCGGTATTTTGAAAAGTAGAAACATTTTAGCAAAAGTCGAGGTATTTTGAAAATCTTAAAAACTAAGGGTATTTTAGTAATTTATAACATAGAGGCATTTTAGTAATTTTCCCAAATCAAAATACCTTAAATTTTTAAGTAAAATAGAGTTTTGGACACTTTTGCAAAATAGAAAATTTTATTAAAATCGAGGTAATATGGTATTTTTAGAAACCAGGGCATTTTTGTAATTCTTCCACTGGGGTATTTTAGTAATTTGGCAATTCGAAATTTTTTGAAAAATTTTTTAAAAATAGATTTTGTTACAAATCGAAAGGGTAATTTAAGGATTAAAAAAACTAGGGTTTTATAGAAAAATTTCTTGCTAGTCCTTTTCGGGTTTTAGTTCTTGGGTTTAGCTTTATGAATAAGTCCTCTTGGTTAGGGTGAACCAGTAGCTACGCACTGGTAGGATTCGAGTAAAGAGGAGGTGAGTCGCTAGGACCTTAAGTACCAAGCTCTTCTGAATCCACTCCTAGGCATGCGCACAATGGTTGCCACACCTTAACTTCGACTTACTTCACGGAGTTTGTTTAATAGTCCTTAAGTCTTATGCATGTGTTTGAGTGCACTAGCCCTAGGGTTCAATAGCCCTAATATTCTAATCTACGAGCCCAAATAAGCCCATAACAGTTCACATAAACAATCACTTCAATAATTAGAAGTACTTACCCGGTGGACTTCGGGCCGGAGATACAGGTGCCATGCCAGAATAACCTGAAATAAAAGTCCATATTTTGAAAAGCCCATTTTTGAAAACATTTTTGGACCCAAAACCCTCAAAGCCGAGTTTTGAATCGGGCTCTGATACCAAACTGTAACACCCCAAACCCGGCCCATTCGTTACGACCGAATTTGAAATGCCACTGCGGAAAACGTTTGAAAATATCCTGACTTGCGGTGGAACTTGAAAATTTTGTTCTTATTCAAAAACCATGTCCATTTAAAATTTTAAATAATATAAGCTTGATAAAATATCCCAATTAAAACTTTATTATATATATAGATTTATGAAAATAAAACCATTTCTAAAGATATCTCAATTGTCAATCCATAATAAAACATAATATTAAAGATACTTAATAAAAATACTTAAATACTTTAATGGGCCTTATTACAATAAACACTTAATCAAAATCTTGAAAATATAAATACTTAATTAATTAAATAAAATGTCTTACTGCATGGGCCACCTCGTATCCACTCCAAACCGGTCCAAGCATCACCGTGATGTTGATAAAAATTAGGTGAGTCATCTGACTCGATGTGTAATTAAACCACCAATTCCACCCACATGTTAACACATATTAACCTATATATCGGTAACAAGATATCATATTCACAATTTACCACATTCGGGCTTGGCCCATATTCATAACACTTATCAAGTAACAGGTAATTAACCACATACTTTTCACATAGTGGGCTTAGCCCATTTCTTATTCAAATCCACATTAGCATCATCTGGCTTGGCCCATTTCCACGATAGTCCACGTATCAATTGGGCTTGGCCCACTTTCACATTAAATTCACATATCGATATAATTATGCAAAGTGTACCCAACCCAAACCTAGGGTCCATCCTCTACACACCCCTTATCCACCTACCACACACCGGGGATTAATAAATCACCTCTCCTTTTCACTCCAAAAGGCAATCAATGCCGTCCACGTGCAATAAAGCACAAAAATCCACAACGCGACCTCAGTCAGCGCCAATCCACGATGTAGTCGTAGCTAACACCAAAACCACGATGGGACACATAGTCACTCATCAACCACGATATGGCACATAGCCGATATCAACCACGATGAGGCACACAGCCACTCATCAAGCCACGCGAACTAAATCGCAATTAATCCACAACGTGACCTCAGTCAACATCAATCCACGATGTAGCTCAAGGCTAACATCAAACCATGTACTCGAAGTACACCCGTACCTTCTTTCATATCCCACCCAAGCACATGCAACATGTAATAGTGGCATAATAATAATAAATGCATGCACATGTTATTAAAGCGAACCATCATATTTCCATAGGCATAGTCACATTCACATCGGCACTTTCACATTCAGATCAGCAGATAATACTAACTCGATTATTGATATACCCCTTTTAGGGTAATCACCACATAATTGCCACGTGACCGGCTAGCACATAATTCACACATGCAAATATAGCAAAAACACGAAAAACGGTGGGTTAATCACACACCTACTATTTAGCGAAATCCAAATTACTAGGATCTAACACGATGAGCAGGATTTTTCTTCCTCCCTAATGCCGATTTGGTCTCCTACCAAATCTCAGAAGGCTTTGGTTATCTCTGCGGTTTACCCCTAACATCCATAGATAGAATCGGTTATCCATTAAATACTAAATATGGCCTATGGCGAATTCTAACAACTACTTACCCCGCTTCTTCCAAATCCGAAAGCGTCACTTGATCCTTGAGATATTGAAATCCTACATGCCATATGTCAAATTCGACAATACATAAATCTATGGAAAATGGCCCTTTGGCGAATACCATATTGTCTTACCTTGATGAATCGACTCGAAAGACTCCTTCAAAGCACCTTGACGTTATCTACCCACAAGTGATCACATCACTTATTGTCTTAAGGAAACATTCTACCAACCTATAACCAAAGTTTAATCATTTGATTCGGCACCCTTATGAAAAAGAATCCAAAACCGATTACTACAGAAATACTTACCATTACACGTTACTTGAAGAGGCTATAAGAAACTAACGCTTTCGGCTCTTAAGTCTTGCGACAAAAAGAGAGAATGAGGCCACTATGGGATTCGGCTATGGCTTCTAAATGGCAAGGGGTTATTCGCTATCCAAGATAATATGTAGAATTAAAGTTGAAGAAAAGAGAAAGAATAGGGAGAAGAAGTGAGGAGCAATTAGACTCAAAGAGAGAATTAGAGGAACAATTTTGGCCAAGGAAAATAAAATGAAGAAAAGAATAGCTTAAAAGATGGTCACCCTATTTATACAACTCAAATTCGACACTCCTACCTCCTCTCAAATTCTACTTCCTTCTCCTATAATAACTCTTGAACACATATTCAAAATATATAAAATAAATCTATAATTATCTTCTATCTATCAACTTAATAAAATAAAATTATCCATCATTAATCCCTTATCAAACTCCTAAATCATCTCTTATGTACCTATAAAAGAATAATAAAATAAATTAACAATTATCTACTACTTATCTAGCGAAATTCAAAATAAAATCCAGCTTAATCCTTACCCAATTAGAGGTCCAATTGCCGTCCATTACTCACCTCTTTGTTGACGTCAAAAGCCAAAATAAAAGCCTCAAAATTTTGCTTCCTTGCGTCTTGAACTCATGACCTGACCGCACTAAGCCCCTTTAGCATAGCTTTAACGCCCAAGCCACTCTGTCAAGGTGTTTTTTGTGACATAATGCACCTGAATTTCTTTTAAGACTTACTTAGCCAGTTCCCTTTGTCTTAGCGCCAAAAGAAAAATAAAACACGCCCATGCCGCCATGTGATTCGAACCAAGGCTCTTGTTGCAAGTCGCATATAACGCTCCAAGCCACTCTGCCATGGCCTCTTTTTATGACATAAACTTCCACAACTAATTTTAAAGCCTCTTTATCTTGCTCCCTCTTAACGCCAAAAATAAAACACCCATTTGCTTTCCACGCTTACTCGAACCCAAGATCTGCGGCCAGGGTCACCTTGAGCCATTAAGTGGAGCCTTGCGCCCACTTTACCAAGGCTCGCTTTATGTCCAAAGACCACTCGATATTTCCTTAAAGCCGTCTTCGATCTAACCTCCTTCTTGACGAAAATACAAAATAAAACTCTCCCATGCTACCTCAAGACTCGAACTCCAGGACCCTTGTTGGCATTATTCCTAGGCCTTAAAGGCTTCATTTCTCAACAAAAATTAAGCCATTTGTTGCACAAGGAAGTCATCTCAGAAGACACATTTATTTTATGAAAAAAGAAGTAAAAGAAAGAAAATAAGTAAAAGAAAGAAAACAATGCTGGGGTGATCTGTTGAGCATTGGCCTGCAATGCAACAAGTGACCAGCAATAGCTCAGCTTGCAAGTCAGCATCGAGACTAAACCAGAAGCAGCCTAGTGATTTTGTTTCATTTTGTTCTTTTGTAACTTGATCAAGTTAGCTTGTAACTTGATATCAAAAGTTAGTAAATTTTTTATTTGAATTTGATGGATGTAATAGTTGACATTATCAGTTGCTTTTGTGTATTTCATAAGTTAGTATTTGGTAAACTTAGTGGGATTAGTTAAGTCATTAGGTAATTCTCAACTTTACTTTGTAACTCATGTATATATTCATTTTTCAATGAAATGGTATAAACAACTCAGCCAATTGTTTTTTGCTCAAGTTCTCTCTATCAAGCTTGTGGTTTCCTTTTCTTTCTTGTTTGTTTTTCATTCGGTCACATGCAAAACTTCATGCAAAGTGTTTGCTAAGTTGTTGCAATGTTCTAACAATTGGTAATCAGAGCCTGCCTTCTTTAAGGACCTCTGTTGTTGGTGTTTTTCTGGAAACAAATCTTGAGAAAGAAGAAACTATTTTTGTTGGTCTGTTTATCTTGTTGCTGAAATATGAGCTTCACACCACCACCACCACCTATGTTTGCTGGAGAGAACTACCACATTTGGGTAGTTAAGATGAAAACTTACCTCAAAGCGCATGATTTGTGGAGTGTAATCGAGAATGATCCTGAACCCGAGAATGATCCTGAACCACCTCCATTGAGAGCCAATCCAACCATTGCTCAGATTAGGTAGCATAATGAGAAGCGAGCCAAGAAGCACAAAGCCATGGCCTACCTACAAAATGGAGTGTCTGATGTAATCTTCACTCGAATCATGGCTTGTGACTCACCTAAGCAAGCGTGGGAAAGGCTGAAGGAGGAGTTCATGGGATCAGATAAGACAAGGCAGCAACAAGTGATCAACCTTAGAAGACAATTTGAGAATTTAAAAATGAAAGAGTCAGAGACTATCAAACAGTACTCTGATAGGATAATGGTTACTGTCAACAACATTAGGCTCTTTCGAGAAGACTTCAGTGAGAGTAGGGTTGTTGAGAAGGTTATCACTGCTCTCCTTGAGAGGTTTGAGTCAAATATCTCTTCATTGGAGGACTCGAGAGATCTCACAACCATTTCTTTGTCTGAGTTGGTGAACTCTTTTATGCACTTGAGCAGAGAAGGGCCAATAGGTAGGAAGAGCATCCTAATGGAGCTTTCCAAGCAAAAGCCAAAGAAGGCTCGAACTCAAGTTAGAAAGCAAAGAAGTCTTGGGTCGATAGAAGGGAGAAATCAAGAAGAGATACAGGGAGAAGGAGTTTTCCACCATGTATACACTACAAGAAGACCAATCATTTGGAGAAGTACTGCTGTGATAATACTCTAGAATAATGTATTTTTATGTATTAATTATGTGTTTATTCTGAGTATGATCCTGCTAATTTGAGCAATTTATGATCTTTTATCTCGTAGGAACTAAAATAAAGGCAAAAGTGAAATTAAGGGCCAAAGGCGTGAATTAGAGATAAATTGGGCCAATATGCGACACAGGGAAAAGTTGGTGCCAAATTTGCAAGCATGGAGGACACTAGGGTTGAAATGCAAAAAGAAGAGTTTTTATTCTATCAAATTCTATTTTAATTATATTAGGATAATTAATATTAAGATAATTATTAAGGATTATTTAATTTTAGGAGTTTATTTTATTTATCTTCAATTAAATGTATTTATCTTTTGGGAGTTTAAGTAGGATTAGACTATCTCCCCTAGCTATAAATAGGGGGTGAAGTTGTAAGTACCCAATTTTGCCTAGCCCATAAACCAAAATAAATAAAACCAATGTTTATTTTTTAAACAGTCCAGTTACAACATTTGGCCCAAAAACAATTTACAAAGCCCAATAAATATTGACCCGTTTCTACCTAGTCACCCAATACAGACCTAGTGACCCAAATTAACTACCTAAAACACCCTGGCCCGAATCCTAAGGACTGACCCAAATCCAAATACCAGAGCCCAAAAAGCCCAACGCCTAAATGGGGACCTAGGGTTTCATTAACCTCATACCGCAAGCAAAGAAAATCCCAAAGATAGTCGCTCCGCAAGTTTCGCGCCCAGGCCAACAGTCACGCCTCAATCGTCACACTGCCAGTTGCGCCGCAGCATATGCGAATCCCTGCACCGTCGCCAAGATTGTCGCCTTCAACCTGCAAAAAAGGAAAACACCAAAGCAGAAAGAGAAAAAAGGCAATAGATCGCAGTGAAAATGGAAAGAAATCTGTATTTCCTTTTTTTTTGTTCATTCTTCGGGTTATAAAAACCCATAGAAATTTGTAACACAGGGGAGAGATACTTGTGGTAACAGAGGGAAAAACACACAGAGAAATAATAAAGAGGCCATTCGAAACAAGATACAGTTTTTTTTTTAAATCAAGGTGATTTTTTTAATATTATTTTTATTTTTATTCACGTTTTCTTTTACATATAAATCCTATTTAAAAGAAAAGTAGTAAAAAGAGGGAAGAAATTACCTGAGCGCCGCCACGGACGACGGCGCGTTAGTGCGTGGCGGAGTCCCCAACGAACGACGGACAGAACCCAAGGGAGAGCTCTGGAGAAGAAATTCTAAGTTTTTTTTTAATAGGGAGTAAGAAATGAATTTTCTGTTTAAAATGAAACTTATATAAGCATAAGGAAACGGCGCCGTTTGAGAGGTAAAGGGTCCGCGCGTCAACCCGGTTTGTGATCCGGATCCGCGCTTTTCTACTTTAAATGGTTTTATTACAATTTTAGTCCCTTCGCATTTTCTATTTTTCTAATACAGCTTGTTTTTGTTTTTTAATTTTGCTCCATATTTTTACTTCTGTTCTAATTTAATCCTTTTTAAAATCTTTTATTTTTATTCCATTTAAAATCATTTTAATACTATAATAAAATTATTTTGTTATATAAAATATTCTGTATTATTTCTATTATTATTAATTTGTTTATGGTATAAACTTTATATATGGTTTTATATGTATTAATTTTATATATATATGTGATTATTATTATTTATTACCTATATTTTATAAATTAACATATTATTTATTATATTATATATTTCAATTATTATTAATTTATTATTTTATTTTAGTTTAATTATTTTCTTTATTTATTTACAAAATTGTTTTTTATATATTATTCTATATTTTAAAATTTTGTATATTATATATAATGTTATATCATATATTATTTTTAACTAAAATTTATTTCTATTGTATATTATATTCTATTTACATTATTTATGTTATATATATATGTGCAATTTTATATATCTTTATTTAAAATCATTTTTTTTACATCGTTTATATTATATGTATATAATTTTATTTATTTATTCATCATTTAAATCTTACTTTAAAATTTTCATATTTATTTAATAATTTTCTTTTATTTTTGATATTTGTTGTTTTATGCATATTTTGTTCATACTCTTTTATTATTTATTTATGATTTCCATTGTGTAGTTATTTATTAATTGTTTTATGAATACATTTTTTTCAAAATTATGATATTTTATCTAAAGGTTTTTAAAATAAGGCAATGTTTAGGTATTTAGAAATTCGGGAAATAGTGCCCAATCGTGCTGGGTTGCGATTTTTCGTTTGGCTAAATAACTAAATACCCTTTTAATAAATTTCGTAAATTATGAGATGACTTTAATTATGAGGGTTTAAAAAATGTCGTGTTCAATCGTGCTGGATGTGATGTTTATATTCTTTCGGAATAGAGAAATCTCAAGTTTCAAATAAAAAACTTATTCTTGAGAACTCAAAATATTGTATCCTAACTTATTGGGTGTAATGTTTTGTGTCTTGAGGTAAGAATTTTCTAAAATAATGATGTACCTAGCTTCAAAGTTATAAAATGCTGTATCCTAACTTATTGGGTGTGGTATTTTTATTTCTTTGAAATAGGTAAGTCTTGGCTTTCCTTCTTATAAGGGATCTTATTTTAAACTTTTTAAATTTCAAACATTTGGACATGATTTTATCAATTAGGTACCAATTTTTGGGTGTTATGAGGGTGCTAACCCTTCTTCATACATAACCGACTCCCGAACCCGTTTTCTCTTTTTTCGTAGACCAAAATTAAATGTTTTAAATAAAACATTTTATAAGGTGATCCAATCACACCTAAGTAAAAAGGGATTGGTGGTGACTCCAGTTTTTATTTTTAAAGTCGATCCCCATTTTTAAAACTCGATTTTTAAATGGTTTCGACAGCTTGGCGACTCCGCTAGGGACTTAGAGAGTCAGGCCGTAAAATTGATAATTTCATGTCCTTTTGTTCGAATTTAAAATTCTGATTTTAAAACTATGATCATTTTATTGCATATGGTTTTAAATATATTGATCTGCATTGCACTCTATGACCATCGTGGTCACACCTTTAAGTGGGAGCAAGAAGCTATGCCTTCATGAGGTTTTCACCTCCGCATGGGCTAGTGGATTGCTTCCGGAATACATCTGTACCTATGTCTTCGTGAGGTTTTCACCTCCGCATGGCCATAGGGAAATGTATTCCCCTGAACCGAACTCGGTCCGTATGAGCCTATAATGGGTGAGAATCGAGGAATCTGATGGTTTGGGTACCTCAACTTTAAAGCTAAACCACATATAAGTAAGCCCTAAGAACCCACCCTAAGGAAGAACTATGTTAAACCTTAGTGGTCACCCATATAGGTTTTTGTTTATTTTACTTGCTTTATATTTTATTCTATGGTACTAACTCGTTGTGTTTTATCTTTTTGTGTATGTTATTTCATAATTTAAGATGTATCGATTCACGGTCAGTTTCTAAGTTAGAAAGCTGGTTATGGAGAACGGGTTCCTTGATAAAGTGGAAGACAATGCAGTCGTTCGTATATAGTTAGAACATAGGTAGTTAGAAGGGTATAGATCCATTTGAGCAAGAGGAAATGGGACAGTGTTAAAATCTCAGCCACCTGTGCTTCCTGATGTTGTTCTGATCAAAGCTGAATTGAATGCGAAGAAGATTGTATGACACTCTATGGAAAGACGTGGTGTTGGAACTAAAAGGTAGAAGGTAACTATATTCACCAATCACTTCAAAGTGAGTATGGAGAGTACAGATGGGCACTTCTTCCATTACAGCGTTTCTCTTTCATATGAAGATGTTCGTCCAGTTGATGGCAAGGGTGTTGGAAGAAAAGTGATAGAGAGGGTGCAAGAGACTTATGGCAATGAATTAGCTAGAAAAGACTTTGATTATGATGGGGAGAAAAGTTTATTTACTGTTGGTGCTCTTCCAAATAACAAGTATGAGTTTACAGTTGTATTTGAGGATGTTACATCTAACAGAAATAGCAGTAATGCAAGACCTGATGTCCATGATAGGCAAGACAGGAAGAGAATTAAATGGCTTTATCAATCAAAGACTTTTAAGGTGAAAGATCAGCTTTGCTGCAAAGATTCTCATACAAGCCATTCAAAATGCTCTGCGTAACAGGTTCTGAAAACTCTCAAGAAGCACTGAGGGTGTTGGATATCATTTTAAGGTAACATGCGGTGCCTACTTGTTCTCCAATCTTTCAATCAGAACAACTTCACAGATAAGGGTTTCCATTCAAGTTTCAGAGCCACTCAAGGAGGTTTTTGTATCAACTACCATGATAATTCAAACTGGTCCAATAGTTTATCAATTTTCCCAAAGAGCTTCTCTGGTTGGAAAATTGAGGCAGATGCCACAAGAAAGGATGAATGTTTTGTCAACTCTAATTTTGATCTTTATGAGCTAGGAAAGTGGAAGAATCTCTCTGAGTATGGCTCTAGCTAGGGTGAATGATCAATATTTTTTTGAAGATCGATGCTAAGCTTAGACAGTCTCTTCACTACCATTGAAGTTGTAATTCTGCAATCGAGTTGAAGTCAAGTCTAAACAAGATTGAGGAAATGAAGGGTAGGATTAGAATCAGCAGTTCTGAACTTCGAATCAAGTTTCTGGAAATAAGAAAGGAGCATTGGAAAGAAGAGCTTCATCATTCCCATGACCAAGTTAGAAGTTTTCATGGGTCAAGCAAAGGCTCAGATTTGAGAGGTAGTTGATTATCTTTAGATTTTGGCATCACAGGCTGATACATTGAGCACGAAGTATTAGCTACTGGTCAGATCGTGGTCAAGAGTTGGCTTTGTTGTGTAGGAAAGTCAGAACTTTAGGATTTAGGGTGAAAGTTTATTTGTAGTCTATTTTATGTAAAATAATTTGTTTTCTAATAAAGTTTTCTACAATGAAGTTGATTAGAATCGATACCTCTTTGCATTCATGCATTTGCATTACATAACATCATATGCATTCAAGTCTATAGAGAGAGTCTAATTAGTTTAAATTATAGGAGAGAGAGAGAAAAAAAATCTGGAAGCTAAACACACTTACGGTACACGAGCTAAGTCAAGGAAAATGGACCAGAGAATGGAGCAATTCCAAAGAGACATGCAGGACCAGATGCAGGAACAGATGGCAAAGCTTCAGCAAGAGATGAGGGACCAGCTATTGGAGGCCCAAAAAAACATGATGGCCCAAATAACCCAGATGATGAGTGGAATAATGGATAAGGGAAAGGGTCTCATAGTCAATGCTGAAGACAATGAGGATTTCCCTAGTAGATTCACTCCACCACATGTGCAAACACAACCTGAGGAATATCCCAGGAGGCTACCTGTCACAGTTAGGCCTCAGCAAGGGCAAGCTGACACTGGAGTGCCCATGAATTTTTAGGTTGGCATAGGATCGAACCCAGGAGATAATCTTGCTAACCCTATTATTCTTGATTTGGATATAGCAGAAAGGGAAGGGTTGAGAATCGAATCTTCAAGAAAGTTGGAGGATCGTTGTAGATGGCTAGAAGAAAAGTTCCAGGCTTTGGAAAATACTGATTATCACCATGGTATGGGCGCAAAAGACTTGAGTTTGGTTCCAGATTTGGTGCTTCCTCATAAGTTCAAGATGCTAGAGTTTGAGAAGTATAATGGAACTAGTTGCTCTGAAGCTCACATAACTATATTTTGTAGACGGGTGACTGGTTACGTAAACAATGATCAACTTCTAATTCATTGTTTCTAAGACAATCTGGTGAGGGGAGCGTCTAGATGGTATAATCATCTCAACCGTGCTAACATTAGCTCCTGGAGAGACATGGCTCAAGCTTTTATGAGGCAGTACAATCATGTCACAGACATGACACCTGACGAATCATGTTACAAAACATGGAAAAGAAATCAAACGAGAGTTTCAGGCAATACGCACAAAGATGGAGGAAAGTTACTATGCAAGTTCAACCGCTCTCTTGGAAAAAGAAACCACCATGCTGTTTATCAAAACTTTAAAGCACCTTTTATCACCCATATGATAGGAAGCACCACTAAAAGCTTCGCAGATATAGTCATGACGGGTGAAATGATAGAAAATGCCATAAGGGGTGGCAAGATTAAAGCGGGAGAAACTACTAGAAGGTCTACTCCTAGGAAAAAGGATGACGGGGTGAATAATGTGAATACATACAACAAATGGTACTCAAAGGCAGTTACTGTTAGTCAGCCTAAAGCAATTACTGCCGAGTAACAAGGTTCGACAATACAAGAATCAGGCCCTAGACAAAATTTTAAAAAGCTCCAGTTTACACCAATCCCAATAACGTATAAGGAGCTATATCATACTCTATTAGAGGCACGCATTGTATCCCTATATTATTTACAGTCGATACAGCCCCATATCCTAATTGGTATGACTCAAATTCCCAATGTGATTACCACGCAGGAATAACGGGGCATTCAATAGAAAATTATACTGCCTTCAAAAAGGTAGTTGAGAGGCTTCTTAAGTTGGGAGTTTTCAAGCTTGATGATACACCTAGTATGGAGAACCCATTACCTAATCATGGAGACAAGAAAGTTGTGATCCCTTGAAGAAATTGAAAGCGAAAAGGGAATCAAAAAATGAAGTTTCCAAACCCTTGGATATTTGGGGAGTGTCTTGAATAATGAGATTATAGAAGAGATCTCTATATTCTTAAAGCTGATCTATAGTAATGTACAAAACATGCTTGTTGCCTTAAGCCTAGAGGCAATAAGAACTCTTTTGTGAAATAGGCTTATGTCCAAAATTATCATTTCAATAAAATGCATTTTTTTGTATACATATTCTTTTATTCTTTACATTTCATATTGTACATTCTTTCATTTTTTCATAACCATACCAATAATCATCCTTAGAATCATTTATTCTTTAGATTTCTTGCCGTCATACCTAGGTACCTAGATATCAATGACATGAGTGACGTTGTTACTGACTTTCTTTTTAAATGAGATATGGGTCTAGGGGATCTAAGGACTTCGAAGATAACAGAAATTGTAACCTATCTTTTAAGCATGGTGAAACAAGGTGAAAAACTGACCTTACTCTACAAAGGGTCATTAGATATTACGAGCCTAGGAAGGGAGTGAAGATTGTAGCCTAGCTCATCACAGAAATAAGGCGAGACATTATTGAGTTATCTTTAAGAATTCAAAGATGTTTTCGCACGATCATATCAATATATGCCTAGACTATTAAGACGCGGGCTAAACAAGAGGATGAGACACTGTTGGTCTACCATGGAAGGGGATTGCATCAGTCATACCACAAATACAGAATTAAAGAAAACAAGATTCACATGCCTACTCCAGTTCTTCACAAATTTTCCATATGTGGGGCATAGATATGATGGATCCAATCTCGTCAAAAGCTTTTCGGCATAGTTATTATTTACTTCACTAATAAAGTGGAAGTAGCTTCATATGCCAGTATTACAAGATCGAAGTCATCAAATTCATCAAAAATAAAAAAAATAAAAATTCAAATTCCATAAAAGACTACTTTTAAATAACTATATAAAGTCAAAGTTTACAGTTTGTCTAAAGATCAGGCAGTATATCACAGTGCAACAAAAATTGCAAAAAAAAAAAAGAAGGCTAAGACTTGTAAATATTGGCATAAGAAGCTATCACTACTCTCTATGAATATCAAATGTTGGCTAGGACCTTTGCTAGGGCAACACATTTCTCATCGGAATGGAAACAGTTTTGCCAATCGAACCTAATTGAAGAAAAAAGTTAAAAGATATTCGTCACGGCCAGATTGATCCGAGCTTATGTTAAAGAAGTTCATCTTAGGGAAATCCACGAAAATTGATGTTAAAAGAGATTTTTCTTCTACAAAATGATTTTTGAAGAAAGCATATGCCAAACTAGGAAGGACTTATGTAGGGCCTGTTCTAGAGGAGCATTGACACTAACCGAGGTGGATGGCGAAGACTTGCCCAATCCGGAGAATTCAGGTTTAGTCAAGAGATATTTTACCAGAAAGAGGAAAGACCAAGGTGAAAACCGTCAAGGGTGCCTCAAAAAAAAAAAAAAAAGAGGGCAAGGCGAAAACCCGCAAAGGGCGCTTTGAGACCAAAGGGGCTTTGAGCTGAAAACCCTAAAAGGGCGGCTCAAATTTTGATCAAAAGTAGGGCACACAGTAGTCTTGCTACATTTGAATTAACAATGAAGAAGTATGTTACATCTTGGGGTATTGACAGAGTACTCCGGATCCCCTAAACACATATTGAGTTTAAAATGGTCCTGAAGAAATCGAAACAGAGAAGCTCAGACTGTGATATCAGGGGCACCTAGTTTTCCATTTTTACCCACTTTAAATCTTTGATTACTTTATTCTTTTCAAAAAAAAAACACCCAATTAATTTTCTTTTATAGCCTTTGCTATATTTACTTTATTCTTTTTAAGATATACAAATCAATTTTCATTTATTTCATTGGTTAACTTTAATTAGCTTATTTGTTTCGAGCTATACTCTTGATTAATTTCCTTTTTGTCCATTATCGTGATCGTTGTCAAGCATTTTTATTGAAATAACGATTAATGGACTAATAATACTTTCATAAAAGGAGTTTCGCATATTACTCTAGAAGCTTCTAATATGAGGAATCTGAAATATGACTATTGTTCAGAGCTCACCAAGCCTAAGGGCTGGAAACATTGAAAAATGATTATCTCTTCAAATTCTTATTGGATAAGACAATTTCGTTGGTGACACCATATCGGCAAATGACGAACAAGGTCAATCTGAGTGTAAAAAGGGATCATTGTCGTGATACCTTGCATCCATTCAGACACATCCATCTGGTTTTTACACCTAGGGAATGGTGTAACAGATTGAAAGTGATACAAGTTCTATACCTCTGAGTGGTAATAGAAATATGAAAGAAACCAAATGGCATTCCCCTGAAGTTGCAGCGGGAGATTCCAACTTCATGTCTCAAGGATTCAAGCGGGGCTGACTCAGAAATTATGTTGGGACAAGCTGGTCAAGCAAAACGTGATTAATGAACAAAAATGAAGAATAAATGAGTGATAACACCTAGAGTAGGAATTATACTCATAACATTTTTGTATCATAGCAAATTTCATTAGGTGCATTTGATTCATTCTTGTCATTGCATTCTAATCCTAATCATTTTCATGACATGTTGCATTCATGTCACTCATAACACATGACACCGAGTCTACAGGATATGTCCTTCAGTAGATAGTGTAGCGATATCGGTAAAGTTTCAGATCTTATTTTCCTGAAGCTGTAGGAAGCAGATCGAAGATGTTTTAGTCTTATCTCCCTGAGGTTGCAGCGGAGTGGACTAAAAACAGAAGATTTTATCTCCCTGAAGTTGTAGTGGAGCAAATCGAAAGTAGAAGATCTTATCTTCCTAAAGTTGTAGGAAGCAGATCGAAGACGTTTTAGTCTTATCTCCCTGAAGTTACAATGGAGCAGACTAAAGATAGAAGATTTTATCTTCCCTGAAGTTGTAGTGGAGCAAACCAAAAATAGAAGATCTTATCTTCTTGAAATTGTAGGAAGCAGATCGAAGAGAATTTTAGACTTATCTCCTTGAAGTTGTAGGGAGTAGACTGAAGATAGATCTTATCTTCTTGAAGTTGTAGGAAGCAGATCGAAGACCATTTCAGCATTATCTCCTTAAAGTTGTAGGGAGTAGATTGAAGATAGAAGATCTCATCTTCTTGAAGTTGTAGGAAGAAGATCGAAAAGAATTTTAGCCTTATCTCCCTGAAGTTGTAGGGAGTAGACTAAAGACAGAAGATCTCATCTCCTCAAGTCGTAGGAAGCAGATCGAAAAGAATTTCAGCCTTATTTCCCTGAAGTTGTAAGGAGTAGATTGAAAATAGAAGATCTTATCTTCCTGAAGTTGTAGGAAGTAGATCAAATACACTTTCAGATCTTATTTTCCTGAAGTTGTAGGAAGCAGATCAAAGATACTAACTTGCATCCCTGAAGTTACAGCTGAGCAAACTGAAGACAATAGATCTTATCTTCCTGAAGTTGTAGGAAGTAGATCGAAGACACTTTCAGATCTTATCTTCCTGAAATTGTAGAAAGCAGATCAAAGATATCAATTTGGCATTCTTGAAATTGCAAGAAGCAGAATAAAACTAGCAGACTTACTGAAATCGAGATGAAATTCCAATACCATTGAAGTTGCAGTAAAGTTGGAAGCCATTTGAAGAAAGCGAGGATCAAGAAGTCGGGGCTCGGCCAAGACCGGGCAAAATTGGCCCTTTTCTTGTCTTTGCTCTATTCTCGTTACACGATAATGAGCAAAGAGGGGCAGCTGTAAGTACCCAATTTTGCCCGGCCCATAAACCAAAATAAATAAAACCAGTGTTTATTTTTTAAATAGTCCAGTTACAACATTTGGCCCAAAAACAATTTACAAAGCCCAATAAATATTGACTGTTTTACCCAACACCCAATCTGCACTCCAAGAACCCAAATGAACTACCCAAAACACCTCGCCCGAATCTTAAGGATCGACCAGATCCAAATACTAGAGCCCAAAATCCCAACGCCTAAATAGAGACCTAGGTTTCGCTAACCTCATACGCAAGCAGCAGATAATCCAACAGATTCGCCATAAGTTTCAGCGCCAGCCAATAGTCACGCCTTAATCATCACACCTTGATTCATGCCACAAAGATGTGCGAATCCTCACTGCGTCGCCAAGATCGCGCCTTCAACCTGCAAAAAGGGAAAACACCAAAGCAGAAAGAGAAAAAAGGCAACAGATCGCATTGAAAATGGAAAGAAATTTGTATTTCCTTTTTTTTTGTTCATTCTTCGGGTTATAAAAACCCATAGAAATTTGTAACACAGAGGGGAGAGATACTCGTGGTAACAGAGGGAAAACACATAGAGAAATAATAAAGAGGCCATTCGAAACAAGATACAGTTTTTTTTAAAAATCAAGGTGATTTTTTTAATATTATTTTATTTTTATTCATGTTTTCTTTTACATATAAATCCTGTTTAAAAGAAAACTAGTAAAAAGAGGGAAGAAATTACCTGAGCGCCGCCACGGACGACGGCGCGTGAGTGCGTGGCGGAGGCTCCAACGAACGACGGATAGAACCCAAGGGAGAGCTCTGGAGAGGAAATTCTAAGTTTTTTTTTAATAGGAAGTAAGAAATGAATTTTCTGTTTAAAATAAAACTTATATAAGCATAAGGAAACGGCGCCGTTTGAGAGGTAAAGGGTCCGCGCGTCAACCAGTTTGTGACCCGGATCCGCGCTTTTCTACTTTAAATGGTTTTATTACAATTTTAGTCCCTTCGCATTTTTTGTTTTTCTAATACAGCTTGTTTTTGTTTTTTAATTTTGCTCCATATTTTTACTTCTGTTCTAATTTAATCCTTTTTTAAATCTTTTATTTTATTCCATTTTAAATCATTTTAATACTATAATAAAATTATTTTTTATATAAAATATTCTATATTATTTCTATTATTATTAATTTTTTTGGTATAAAATTTATATATGGTTTTATATGTATTAATTATATATATATGTGATTATTATTATTTATTACCTATATTGTATAAATTAACATATTATTTATTATATTATATATTTCTAATTATTATTATTTTATTATTTTATTTTAGTTTAATTATTTTTTATTTATTAACAAAATTGTTTTTTATATATTATTCTATATTTTAAAATTTTGTATATTATATAATGTTATATCATATATTATTTTTAACTAAAATTTATTTCTATTGTATATTATATTCTATTTACATTATTTATGTTATATATATGTGTGTGTAATTTTATATATCTTTATTTAAAATCATTATTTTTTTACATCGTTTATATTATATGTATATAATTTTATTTATTTATTCATCATTTAAATCTTACTTTAAAATTTTCATATTTATTTAATAATTTTCTTTTATTTTTGATATTTGTTGTTTTATGTATATTTTGTTTATACTCTTTTAATTATTTATTTATGATTGTCATTGTGTAGTTATTTATTAATTGTTTTATGAATACATTTTTTTCAAAATTATGATATTTTATCTAAAGGTTTTTAAAATAAGGCAATTTTAGGTATTTAGAAATTGGAAATAGTGCCCAATCGTGCTGGGTTGCGATTTTCCGTTTGGCTAAATAACTAAATACCTTTTTAATAAATTTCGTAAATTATGAGATGACTTTAATCACGAGGGTTTAAAAAATGTCGTGTTCAATCGTGCTAGATGTGATGTTTATATTCTTTTGGAATAAAGAAATCTCAAGTTTCAAATAAAAAATTTATTCTTGAGAACTCAAAATGTTGTATCCTAACTTATTGGGTGTGATGTTTTGTGTCTTGAGGTAAGAATTTTCTAAAATAATGATGCACCTAGCTTCAAAGTTATAAAATGCTGTATCCTAACTTATTGGGTGTGGTATTTTTATTTCTTTGAAATAGGTAAGTCTTGGCTTTCCTTCTAATAAGGGATCTTATTTTAAACTTTTTAAATTTCAAACATTTGGACATGATTTTATCAATTAGGTACCAATTTTTGGGCGTTATGAGGATGCTAACCCTTCCTCATACGTAACCGACTCCCGAACACATTTTCTCGTTTTTCGTAGACCAAAATTAAATGTTTTATATAAAACATTTTACAAGGTGATCCAATCACACCTAAGTAAAAAG
The DNA here is from genome assembly GCA_025506655.1 of Gossypium rotundifolium. NCBI lineage: Eukaryota > Viridiplantae > Streptophyta > Magnoliopsida > Malvales > Malvaceae > Gossypium > Gossypium rotundifolium. The sequence continues at coordinate 21,824,395 of CP106724.1, forward strand.
GGATTGGTGGCGACTTTAGTTTTTGTTTTTAAAGTCGATCCCCGTTTTTTTGAAACTCAATTTTTAAATGGTTTCGACAGAAGTGACTCAAAATGCATCCATCTTTTTCTGTAAACACTCTACCCTCAAAAGTCTAGGCTTTTGTTCTTTCCATATTTTCTTTCAATAAAATTCCCTTTTCCATTTTTATAATTATTTTCTTTTACACCACAACCATGAACCACTAAACCCATCTAGCTGAAGGTGTCGAACTCCCCAAAAAGGTTCTTGAGGCTTAGAATTCGTACTTAACCTTTTCGTCAAGTATTCATCATTTCTCCGCACTACGAGGTTGACGCTTCCGTCCATGTCCCTTAAGAAGTAAACTTTTCAACGTATGCAAAGGCAGCTGCTTTGTATGTTTTGGAAGGATTGCACCATCGATTCGTTAACTTACTACGTTAGAGGTTGGCGAGTCCAAGAGACAAAATGGCGTGGGATTCGCCATTGAGAAGCGTTGATCTAGCATAGACGATCCCACAAAAGCGATTGCAGGCTAGAGTCAAGTTCCTTAAATTCGTAAGTCTAAATTCTTGGAGCTGGTGGTTGTAGGCATCCTCTTCCACTATAACTAGCTTACTTGGGTTGAGAAGGGTCATTTAAAAGCCGAGGATTGAACCCAAGGTGAAACGAGACAACCGGAGGCTAGAATCTCGCCACATAAGAAACTTACTCTTCCCTAAACTCTTTTTATTTTCATATTCCTCATTTTAATTTCTGCAATTTATTTAATTTAATTTCGTAATTTCAATTCACTTTAAATTCTTTTTTTATTTATTTTTCCAGACAGAAATTATTAATTCTATTTTTTTTATTTTTCAGTCACGCAAGTTTTCTTGGTCAAGAAAATTTCTAAGATTTCAAGAAATGAGCATTCGAATAATCCAGTCCGTGAGGATTCAACCCTACTTCTTCTTTATTATTATTTTTACTATTTTACAGGGAATATGATATTTTTGGTGCTTTCAACGACGCATCATGCTGGAATAGGCCAGATATTCAGTGCAAAAGTTGTAAACAGTATGGTCATCATGATAAGGTGTGTAGGAACAAGGAAAAGGCACAAGCTCAGCAGCAAACACAAGCTAAGGCTGCTGAGGACCGTCAAGCTCAGGAGGAGCATGTCTTTACTGCCTCATGCTTTGCAACCACAAGTAAAGTCAAATGCAATTGGCTTGTGGATAGTGGCTGCTCACATCACATGGTAGCTGATGAAAGCTTGTTCAAGAACCTTGATAAGAGCTTTTCCTCAAAGATCAGGATAGGTAATGGGAACCTAATTGAAGCCAAAGGCAGAGGTGATGTTGTGATCAACACTGGTTCAAGTAACAAAGTTATCTCAGATGTGCTTTATGTGTCTGATATAGATCAGAACTTATTTAGTGTTGGTCATTTGGTTGAAAAAGGCTATTCACTAGTTTTCAAGAATGGTTCTTGTGTTATTGAAGACTTTCATGGCCAAGAAATGGTCCAGTACCTATGGCAGCCAAATGATTTATGCTTGATGTAAGTTAACTTGAGAAGAAGGCTTATACAAGCCTAGCTGACAATGCTGGTCTATGGCATAGAAGACTAGGCCATGTTAATTTCAGGTCACTCAATTTGTTGCACAAGCTGAATTTGGCAGAGGACATGACTAAGGTTGAGGCAAGAGACACTTTTTGTGAAGTATGCCAACTTGGTAAGCAGTCAGGCTAGGCTGACTTTTCTAGTCAACAAGGCATGGAGGGCTCGAGAAAGGTTTGAATTGGTGCATTCTGATGTTTGTGGACCAATGAAGACCCCTTCACTGAATGGCAGTAAGTACTTTGTGCTATTTATAGATGGTTTGACCAGATTTTGTTAGGTTTGCTTCATGAAACAGAAGTCTGAGGTGTTTGAAGCCTTTGGTAAATTCAAAGCTTTAGCTGAGAATCAAACAGGCTGCTGGATTAAGGCTTTGATGACAGGTAATGACATTGAATACTTGTCTAAAAGATTTCAGAAGTTGTGTGAGCAAGTTGGGATCCATTATCAGTTAGCCACAGTGTATACTCCTTAACAAAATGGAGTATGTGAGAGGAAGAACAGGATAGTAATGGACATAGCTAGGTGTTTGCTATTTCAAAGCAAACTTCCAAGCACATTTTGGGCTGAGGGTGTCAATACCTTAGTATATCTGCTCAACAAGCTGCCAACACATGCTGTGAAGGACAAGACTCCTTTTGAAGCATGGCATGGACTCAAGCCATCTGTTTCTCATTTGAAAGTGTTTGGTTGTGTGTGTTATGTGCTTGTACCTGCAGAAAGAAGAACTAAGCTTGAGAAAAGGTAAGTTCCAGGCATATGTGTTGGCTACAGTAGCATCAAAAAGGGTTACAGGGTATATAATCCCTCAACCAAGAAGATTTTGGTGAGTAAGGATGTTAAATTTGATGAAGAAAAGTTTTGGAGCTTGGATGGTTCAGATACAAGTCAGTTTGAAGAAGACCAAATTGATAGTGGCTTATAATCAACAGAAAATGAGCTCAGCAATGCAAATGTGGATGATCTTCGTGTGAGAGGGACCAGGTCCATTGCTGACATCTATCAAAGATGTAATGTAGCTATAGTTGAGCCTTTGAGCTTTGAAGAGGCTGTAAGAAACAAGCACTGGAATAAGGCCATGGAAGCTGAGATTGACATGATCCACAAAAATGACACTTGGGATCTTGTGGATAGACCTGATCAGAATAAAATCATAGGTGTCAAGTGGGTTTTTAGAGCCAAATTTAATGCTGATGGCTCATTGAACAAATACAAGGCAAGGCTTGTGGTGAAAGGATATAGCCAGCAGCATGGCATTGATTTTTTGGAGACATTTGCTCCTGTGGCAAGGCTAGATACCATCAAGCTTCTGTTTGCCTTGGCTGCACGAAGCAATGGAGAATTCATCAACTTGATGTTAAGTCAGCCTTCTTGAATGGTTTTCTTAAAGAAGAGATATACATCGAGCATCTAGATGGTTTCAAAATTCAAGGAGAAGAGGACAAAGTCTATAAGCTGAAGAAAGCTCTTTATGGCATGAAGCAGGCACCTCGAGCTTGGCATGAAAGAGTTGATGCTTACCTGTCTAGGCTCGAATTTGAAAAAAGCCTGAGTGAGCTAACACTTTATATAAGAAGTCCAAAGATGAGACCTTGCTGATTGTTTCATTCTATATGGATGATTTGTTGGTGACTAGAAGCAAGGGTAATTTGATCCAAGAATTCAAAGCACAAATACAAGAAGTGTTTGACATGACAAACTTGGGAATCATGACATACTTCCTTGGTATGGAAGTGAACCAGTCTGAATAGGGCACTTTTATCAGTCATCATGCCTTTACTTTGAAAATTCTCAATAAATTTTGCATGACAAATTGCAAACCAGTGAGCACACCATTGGCCCAAGGGGAGAAGCTAGCAAGTTTTGGAAATCAAGAAAAGGCTAATGAAAGGGAGTACAAAAGCTTAGTTGGTTGCTTGCTTTACTTAACAATAACCAGACCTGACCTCATGCATGCTGTTAGTCTATTGTCAAGGTTCATGAATTGTTGTAATACAACTCATTTCAAGGTAGCTAAGAGGATATTCAGGTATGTTAAAGGAACTTTAAAGTTTGGGGTCATGTTCAAGAAAGGAAGTGAGCTTAAGCTGGTTGGTTACTCAAACAGTGACTGGGCTGGCTCTATCGATGATATGAAGAGCACCTATGGCTACTTCTTCACCCTTGGCTCAAGAGTTTTCTGCCGGAGTTTTAAGAAGCAGCAAACAGTTGCTCAATCCACAGTTGAAGCTAAATACATAGCAGCTGCAGCAGCAGTTAATCAAGCCATTTGGCTTAGAAAATTGCTATGGGATCTAAATGAAGAACAACTTGAACCTACTGAGATCAAGGTTGACAATCAATCAGCGGTGGCATTAGCCAAGAATCTAGTTTTTCATGGCAAGACCAAACATTTTAAGATTAAGTTCCATTTTGTTCGAGAGGTGAAGCGGTCAAAGAAGTTAGTCTTGTTCATTACAAACTCACAAGATTAATTGGTTGATATTTTGACAAAGCCTCTTGGTACAACAAGGTTCAAGGTCTTGAGAAGTTCAATTGGTGTTTGTTGCATACAGTCCAAGGAGGAGTCCAAGGAGGAGTGTTGAGCATTGGCCTGCAATGCAACAAGTGACCAAAGAAGACTCGACTTGCAAGTCAACATCGAGATCGAACGTAAGTGCGCTTAGTGATTTTGTTTCATTTTGTTCTTTTGTAACTTGATCAAGTTAGCTTGTAACTTGATATCAAAAGTTAGTAAATTTTTTATTTGAATTTGATGGATGTAATAGTTGACATTATCAGCTTTGCTTTTGTGTATTTTATAAGTTAGTATTTGGTAAACTTAGTAGGAGTAGTTAAGTCATTAGGTAATTCTCAACTTTACTTTGTAACTCATGTATATATTCATTTTTCAATGAAATGGTATAAACAATTCAGCCAATTGTTTTTAGCTCAAGTTCTCTTTATCAAGCTTCTGGTTTCCTTTTCTCTCTTGTTTGTTTTTCATTCGATCACATGCAAAACTTCATGCAAAGTGTTTGCTAAGTTGCTGCAATGTTCCAACATGATCTCAAACGCTAATATGATAATTAAATACTGACATAGGGAAACAAGGCTTTATTTTATGAAACAAAAATATAGCAAGCATTTAAAGATCCTTTACTAGTGTAGGGTTTAAATGCATATTTTCGTTTTAGAATAATTAATTAGATAAAAGCAGGAGTAAAGACCTGTGATATGTTGGTGTAACATTGAAAAACAATAGCAAAAGAATAAATTTCATAAGCATGTAATTGAGTGAGTATATTTATGCCTATTAGGTATTGCATAGAGAAATAATTTACTAACGGAAATGATTGAATGAATCAGTGATGTCACGTCATTTGTATCCCTTTCTAATAGATTTATGCCACATCAGCATTTTTATCCTGAATTTCAGTATTTTTATCTTGAAAAAATTAAATCCAAATTAAAATCCTGAAATTCAGGATAAAATGCTGAAATTCAAGATAAAAATATTTATGTGGCATAAATTTGTTAGAAAGGGATACAGATGATGTGGCGTCACTGTTTCATTCAATCCTTTCTCCTTACTAACAACTTCTTAATAACAAAAGTATTATATTATAGATAAATTATAATCATCAATTACAACTCAATTTTTATAATAGAAATATTTATAAAGTTAAAAATATTAAGACAATTTCATTAGTGGTAATTGACTCAATCCTCTCTAAAATGATAAAAATAAATTTAATTTTTTAAAAATTATAAAAATATGTACTTAATTTTATTGCTCAAAAACACACGTATCCTACCACGGCATCGGTATCAATTCCAATACCTTAAGGATGTAGTAAATAGTGTTAATGGATAAGTAAAATGCTGGAGTCCAGAGTCCTTGTAACTATAAAATTATGAATTTGAACGCACCACTTGCATTATTACTCAAAGATTTTGTAATACTTAGTGTAACACCACCACCATTATTGTTCTGCATTGTCTGTATTGTTCTAAGAGAAGGGACAATGAATAAATTAGGTAACTTGAAGAAGAAAAAAAGATAAAAGACATGTGTTTTGGGAATAAAGATATTTAAGTATCTTATTTTTATGGAAAAAAAAATCTGTCAATTTATGAATAATGTGGCAGAGGAGCAATGGCAATACATCGTCATAGTTGAAGAAAACTGAAGAATTTGAGGGTCCACAATCCACCACCACAACCACAACTGTCGTTCAAGGCAGACTTGTGAGTTGCGATATTTAATTCAGCAAAAGCAAGTTGTTGGTTTCCTTCTCCCTTATCTCTTTATTAGTCTTTACTTCACTACTTTCCAATGTGGACCCTTTTTCTTTAACCCATCTCTTGTGTTTTTCATTTTCCATCCCTCCTCTCATCTCATCAGATTTTGACTGATTTCTCCTTTTCATTGTTTGCAGAACTGTCGTTGAAATTTTGGCCAGATTTTGTTGTTATTTCTCTCCCCCTTTCTTTTTACTCAATATGCCCAACATTTCTGTTTAAGCCATAATTATTATCCCAGCTAACCTTTTAGCCAAACTGTCATATCTCATGTTAGTACTTAAAAACTGTAGTAATCATATCATGTTAATATGCTATTAAAAAGTTGCAAAGGTAAATGATCTTTGAGAATGGAAATGGATTAGTTTTTTTTATTACCCATTTGTTTCTTTGGGTTTTGTTTGTTTTTTTGGTTTCATGATTGAGTTTTCTTTTTTTAAATTTGGGACTTTCCACAAGTACAAGAAACAGACAAAGTTTTCCATTGAAAAGGTGAATCTGATAATAGGAGGAGTGTGAATGAAAGCTTAAATTATACAGACAAGAGCACATGCCTTCCATTATTCTTTTCTTCATACTTTCTCATATTCATTTTATTCGAGGCTTCTTTTGTCTTTATCTTGGATTTCTTCTTCTTTGGGTCCTTTCAGTGTGTGATCCAATGGAAATGAACAAATGAGGGTCTGCCTATGCCAGCTGCCACTCTTGATGTGTTAGCTTTGTGGTGAATTCAAGTTTGTTTCTTGGTTTTTCTTTGAGAATTTAATGGGTGAATCCGTAACAGTTGAGGCTTCAAGTGAAGAAGTTAAGGTACACACTTTGTCCTTTTGATCTGGTATAAAGTTGGTCCCTTAGCTTTTTTTAATGCACCTTCTATTATTGTTTCTTGAATTTAATTCTATTTGTTGTTGATTATTGATTGAATTTCAACCCCCCCTTTCTTCTTTGTTTCTGGGTGTAGATATGAGTTGTCATTCTGTTTGTAGCTTGAGAATATGATTACAATTTTTGTTGGTTTTAAATGTGATGTAAATAGATCAAGGGAATGGGTTCTTCAAATCCAGAGCTTGAAGTGTCAGTCTCGTTTGGTAGATTTGAGAATGATTCACTTTCATGGGAGAAATGGTCAACTTTCTCCCCAAACAAGTACTTGGAAGAGGTTGAGAAGTGTGCAACTCCTGGATCAGTTGCTCAGAAAAAGGCTTTCTTTGAAGAACATTACAAGAAGATTGCTGCTAGAAAAGCTGAGCTACTGGCTCAAGACAAGCCTATGGAAACTTCATCCCACTATCACAATGCTGGAGATCTGTTTCATCAATGCTCTGATGAAGGGTATAAGCAAGAAACTCACTTGGTGAATGAGGAGGAGCCTCAAATTGCAACACCATGTCAAAATTCATGGGTTGAGGAATTGAAACAGAAAATAGATAGCACAGTACAAAGTGAAGAGAAACAGGAAATAATGGGTAGCATAGTGGAAAGTCCTGGGTTAAACAAGCCAGAAGAAACTGCTCCAGAAGAAGAAATGGAAAATCTTTCAAAGGGGTCTCAAGATGTGAAGGAGTTATCACAGAGATCAGAGAATGTCATAGAAAACACTCCAAAGATCAAAGATAAAAACTTAAAATTGGGTCAATCTGCAAAATCTCTTAAGGTTAGTTCATCATCATCATTATCATGTTTTTTGAACTGATTCGTGTGCTCTAAAAGCTCGACTCAAGTGAATTTGCTGCTGACATGTGATACTTGATTCTTTCATTTTGATTGTCTAGATCACGGCGGTGAATAAGGAGAGGAATGATTCGAGGATGAAGAAGAAACCCGCCTCCCCTGTGACTAAAACACCACAAGTTTCTACATCTAGAACATCAAAGCAAACACTAACACCTACTACATCATCTGCTTCGAGAACACGTTCAAAAACTGGAACTACATCATCTTGTTCTTCACCCAAGACCAAGAATCCATCTGTGGAGCAAAGCAAGAAAGTGGCTCCTAGATCCTTGCACATGTCCATTAGTTTAGGTCCCTCGAGTTCTGGCCCATCTCCCCTTACTGCAACAAGGAAATCTTTAATTATGGAGAAAATGGGAGATAAGGACATCGTCAAGCGAGCATTTAAAACATTTCAGAGTAATTACAATCAATTGAAACCTTCCAGTCAGGAACAATCTCCAGCAGCAAAACCGGTACTATGTTATTATCTTTGAATTTTTAATTCTTAAGGTCTACCTGAGATCTCTATTACTACATAATTCACATTCATGGATCTTTTGTTTCAATTTTTCTTGCAGGTGCCTACAAAGGGGAGAGAATCAAGGCTTTCCACTTTGACGACTCCGCAAAAGGAGAATGGAGGGTAAGCTTCTAAGTTCTAAGTTGAAAGATTTGAGATGACAAATGCCTACATGCCTGCATTGGTGGATTTGCATAATGTTAGCCATAAAAATGGTACAATTAGTTGTTATATATATCGTCTATATATATAAGAGTTGGTTAACGTACTATTTAATTGTCATTTTCATTTTTTAACTTCTGAAATGATACTTATAGTTATGTTTAATCGGTTCACTCATTTGTTTTCTTCTATTTCTGTTTCCTTTTCTTTTCTCCAGCTGAAGTACACATTATCATATCATTATCAAGCTTTTTGTCATTTCTGTCAATCCCTTTTTCTTTCTTTTATAAGGCTGAAAGTAAAAAAGGCAAAAAGGAAAAAGGAGTTGTGGGGGTCAACGAAAAAAAGGAAGTGGGGATTGAACATCAAAAAGTTTTTAATTGTTGGGTCACTGATATTTAGCCAATCACACCATACCACTTCAAAGGAACATTCCTGTTAGAAAACTCATTTACCTCAAGCACAATTAGCTTCTTCATGGCCCTAAATTCATACTATCAGTTTCTCAGTTTCTTTCAGAGGAGCTCCAACTAATCCTTAAGATATTACTTCAAATAATTATAAGCAGAAGTTATGCCCTTGGCTAAAGCATCCATCATCTTGAAAATTCTTCATTTTTGCATTAATGCAGGTCTTCTAAAGTTAGTAGTATGGAGAAAAAGAATGCTAAGGCTGCTCCATCTTATTCTAGCTTGAAAAGTGATGAAAGACCTGAGAGAAGAAAGGAGGTACACAATGAAGAGTCCTCCTTGCTCTTCCCTTTCGTAACACGTGCTCAATTTGTTTTGCCATTGATGTACATTGTTCATCTTATAATCTAAGCGTCTCATATCCTTTATTTCAGCTCTCCAAGAAACTGGAAGGAAAATCCAATGGAAGGGAAGCCGAGACAAAATCAAAGGTACCATTAATTTTCTTTGTTGACAATGTCTTTCCATCCACTTGATACAGCTGCACATGCTCATGAAGTATTGTAATGAATCAAACATGACATAAGATAGAGATATTAAAGTGGCTGTTTGGTTGTTGGATTGTAAGAAAAGGAAAATTTTGGCACATGATTGCCTAATTTAGACAATGGGCATTGCTGAAGACTATGTGATTGATACAGGATAACAGAGATGCAGAGATCCAAAAATTAAGGCAGAGCCTTAATTTTAAAGCTACACCACTGCCTGGTTTTTATCATGGACAGAGAACATCAAAAAGTCCTCTCGATAAGGTATTTCCTTCTGTTGTTTCCTTGTTTCGGACTTCATTTATTTTGATTGTGATACAAAATGAAACTTTCGATGCCAATCATCTTAAAGCATACTTTTTCCATCACCTGCTTAGGCATATGTATTGAATTTTCCTCTCTCTTTGGTCAACAATTATTTTGTCAATGCCAAAATTTTCACTATTTTGCTCTTCAATTATTTATTTCTTTTTGGATTTTAGCAGTTTTGTCTTACGAAGAAAAGCAGTTGAATTGCTACAAGTGTACTGCTATCAAAGTAGACGATAACTTTAAGCTAATATGAGTCATTCAAACATCAATTATTACATAAGCACCTTTTGAGAAAATCAGCAACTATATGGTGCAAACCAGCCAGCCTCAAATGAATGGCCTGTTTAATGTGCTTTGGCACCTACAAAGTAGATTCAATAGCATGATTATGTTGCCTTTTTAATGTCCTCTCTCTAGACAACCCATAAAAGAATTGAAATTAAAAGCCTTTCCACAGTAAGCACTGCAATTAAAGTAAAGTGCAGGCCTGATCCAAATAACAAACTGTGATTTCAATAGTATACTTTACTTTCAAGTTGAGGAACTACTGGTGACAAGTCATAGTCAGTTCTGGTAGAAGTAGTGATACTTGTCGTTTTATTGCTCTGCTGTTTTAGGCTTGATGTCGGTCTGGTGGTGTGCACCATCATGTGTATTGTAGGATAAAATGAACACGATTGATTAGCTCTTGCTCTTAAGTCTTAACCTCATCATATCAATTTTAAATCATTGTAAGTTGTACTGGAACTTTCTTTTAAAGTATTGCAGTCATTTTATGTGATATATCCTTGAGTAATTTAATCCATCAAATCATCATGCAAAATTTGTTATAACTAAGGGTCCCTCAATCTTAACATTACTGTTTCTTATCTGTAATTTCACAGATAGGTTCCAAGAGTGACATCCATTGGCAACCTGGCTTCCTCGGGTAAATGAATTGGGCTTCATCTACAACTAGTGGGAGGAAATATCAAGAATTTTTAAAAAATGAAAAACAGTAGGAAAAGACGGAAGCATAAGTGCACCAGCTTTGGAGGCTAACTACATTGCTGGGCAAAAAGAAAAGGTCTATCTGAATTCTGAAGGCATGTTTTTCATTGAGGACACATGCCATGATATTACTGGCTTTATCAGTTACCCCATATAGCATCTGTCCTTGATGAGTCACATGCCGTTTATCTGAATACGTCAATCTTTTCATCGAGTTGCTACATTCGTGTAGGAGATATAGAACAGTTTGAGGCTTTTCCGGTTTCAGTGAACTGTTACTTCCGTTGTCATATTGTAGTAGAAAAGCATGTTGTAGTATGTATAATTGTGGATAAAAAGAACACCACGGAATGCGTGTTTATGTACCGAATCCTGCTCGACAACTGAGTTTGAATCAATTTCAAGTTCCCAGCCTTCAAACTGTACTTCTTAGGGTTTGAGATCGATTTCTATGATTTTGTTACACGAAAAGCTCAGCCAATAAAACTTACAGACTTGTTTAACAGCTGAGATTAACTCGAGCTTGTTTCAGGTTCAAACTTCCATAAATGACCCAGGAACATGCGATCATCTGAAACAGTCGGTTGAACAATCTGAAGATGAATTCATGGATTCTATTTTTATGAGCAATGTACATATAATTTGACAGCCTTACTGAAATCGGATCCTGCTCAACTACCGTAGAGAAGTACTGAAATCATGGTTATAGTATTAAAATATAGACCGTGGCAGGAGAGACTAACTGGTCAAACACAAAACCATATCATCAGCTTGAGTTTTCACGCATGACAGAAGCGCTAATTTTGTTCAAGTGTTCATATTCTAAGGAGTTGACTTTCCTATAGTTTCTATTATGGACAGTGGCAACTGCAGCATCTTAAGGGCAACGCAACACCGAGTCAATGGTGTACCATCACCAAATACCAGCCATTTTTGTTTCTTTGAGTATTCCCTGCCTACTGCTGACCACCATCGTCTAGCTTTAGGCCGTTGGCAAAAATCCAACGCCTGTCATTTTTAGATCAAAGTTATGTTACCTTGTAGCTATAATGACAGTACCATGGTTGTGACACACACAACCACCCTTCTTTCACGATGTGGAAAGAAGAAAGAAAGAACGAAAAAACCAGAACTCGCTATCTTTTGATAATTGATGGGAGATTTAGCATTTAGCAACCAATCTGGGGAGTAATAAGTGACACAAATGGCAATGTATTCCCTTGATATTCTTCCACGGAAATATAGACATGAGATATAGAGATTGGTCATGATGAGATGATGTCATATAATATTTTTTGACACGCACCAAACTCCCAAAGGAATGGTTTAAAATGAAATGATTAAGTGAAAAATTAAAGTGGTGGGTTGGCACCATCGCTGTCCATTTTCATTACCGAACATCAAAGTTTGGCACTTGGATCGATTAAATAATTCTCTAGAAATTGCATAGTAAGTCATAGTTAGTTCCAACTTCTCATTTTCTTGCCTAATTTTTTTTACTTTTCATTGGATTCATTTCGTTATTATAATTAGGGTAGTTTGGTTTGGATTTAATAAATATGGCATATTGCTTGAAACTTTGGGTTACGACGGTTAAGGTCTCCTGTTTGAGAAGACTGCAAGGGCAAGTTATAATATGTATGTATGTATGTATGTATTTTAGATAGGCATAATCACCTAGATTCGAAACTGGTGTTCAGCTTAATTGGTTCATGCAATCATTCTTAAGAGGTGATGTTCAACATGTTTAGAGGTTTGAATCCAATCATTTACAACTCTTTCCCCTATCCCAAGCTGGGGACTCCTTTGTACTAACAAAATAATAGCCTTCGTTCAGAAACATTTCCTGGTGCTTTCATTAAGGAAGACACATTCTTCTTATTTGAGAACGACAACTTGTCATACAGGACAATAGCTACCCTTTCTAATTGCTTGTTCTTGTATGTTGGGGTAAAACTGCCCAACTCACAAGCAAAAAGGTGTGATGGCTGTTATTGCGTGTCTACTTGCAAGACACAATTCGACAGTGTGTCAAACCTATACTTATAAGCAATGTGCAATGGAATACTCGGTCATTGTTATTATTATTTTCTTTTTCCATTAAAATCATCAACAGATACCCATTCAAAAGATGATGTAACATTTTTTCGTTTCTTTTTTCTTGGTAGTCACGAAGAAGAAACTGTGAATATTGGCACTAATTTTTTGTGAAACTTTGGTTAATGGTAGAATTTTCCCTATCAAAATCAGTGTTCTTCTGCTGCACTGAGTCTCAATGTGCATATGTTAAATTTATCTATAATCCATTGCTTAAACCTATCATAAACCATTTCCTGACAGATTGCATAATCTAATATCACTTTCAGCAATGCATGATCTTTTCCAGTGCTCACTCAATGGAAAAAGCTCAAATCAGATACAAGCTCAAATCAGAAAAATCGGACTCCAATATTATTTACCACTTGATCAAAAGTTAGTACAAAACAAATGGAAGAATTAAAAAAAAAAACAAATTTTCTATACTTGTTCCAAATCTACATCTTTCGTATGATGTCTATGTACATTGCCTTTCCGATGAATATCTGTTCATGTTCATGAATCTGCGTCCGAATTGCTAGAATTGCTCCTGGACTTGTCTGCCATGAAATTTGCTGGCAAAACCGGGAACCTCATCTTGGTTCTTGATTCTTGTGAATTTGGTGATTGTGATCCATAATTTGCAGTTGATGACTTCCTCCTTTGTTGGTTCCTAGCTATTTCGACACAGACTTGGTCGACCATGGCTAGGAAGTCCTTAACTATAACGAATACTTGGAAAGGATCCTTAGAAACCCCTGCTTGATAATACTCTGTTGTTCTTTTTACAACATCCATCACTCTTTTTTGCTCTTCTCTTATAACCTTCAGTTCCTCTTCGGCATCATCGATAAACCCTTTCATTTCTTGCATGAATCCCCCTTTTCCATCAGCCATACATTGCAATACAAGCTGCTTGATTTCTGCTACACGAGCAGCAAGAGCCGAGCAAGTGCCTGAAAATATTTTGAAATCTATGGCGGCTGCTTTTTCACGTTGGTGAACTCAGCACTGAGGCCTCCTACCACTGGTAATCCCAGCGTTACATATTCCTTCTCTCTATCCTCTTTTGATGTCGAATTGCCATAGATGCTAATGCTGCTTCGGCTGCTGCTGCGGGTCAGGCTATGACTTCTGCTGATAAAGCATTTCTTTCCCTCAGACCGGACTACTTCTTCCACCACAAAGTGAAGTAGAGTAGTCTTTCCATCGGTGCTTTTAACGTCTGAGAGCTTAAGCAGTGACGTAAGGTTAAAGGCTTGAGCATTGCCTCTGGCAGTTCCGGCATTCATGCGATTGCCGGCCTTGAGTATTGCTTCGAGGAGTTTCATAAACAGTCGTTGAGAACGAAGCTCCTTGCACCCTAATTCTAGAGCTTGTAAAGACTCCTTCATGTGGAGAATTTCCAAGTCATAGTTTGATCTAAACTGCATGGCATTAAGGCGCGTGAAGGCTGAGGGAAGAGCTTTTAAAATGTGAAACAAAAAGGAATCAGCATCAGCAAGTCTTGTTGGATCACCATCAAAATCAAGGATTTGGGACTGTTCTTCTTCAGTGGGGGCAATTCTCATGAGCTTTTCAAGAGTATCTGCTTCAAGACCTTGGCCTTCATTGAGGGCATCAAGGAGTTCTCTACGAGAGAGAGCTAGAGATTTGAGCACAATTGCTATGTTCTGCGATTTTCGAGCGTCTAGAACCATGATTTGTGATGGTGAGCCATTGTTAACACTCTTTGTGTTCTTTGAGCTACTATCACCAGTAGGGGATTTCCTGTTTGTTGCTACATATCCAAATAAAGCTTCCATAAGATCATCGTCAAACCTGAAGAATCAATTGAAAAAAGAGAGACATCAGTATTTATAAAAAAAAAAAAAAACATTGCTTTTTGTTCAGAAAAGAACAAAGTTGGCTTAAGTGTTCGAGAAATAGTGAAACTGAAAACTTACTTAAAAGACCCGCCATTGATTTTGTCCCACACCATGGAATGATCAGCATTTTTCTTGTTCACCTTATCCCAGTGCAATGGCTTCAATTTCACCTGATTATTCTCACCATCTCCAGAAGACTCCCGTGGTTTACCCGTACTGGACTTATCTCTGGCTGCTGGCGGAGGTTTCGAGGACGTAGTTGAACCACCCACTCTATTAGAAGGTGGCGGTGGTGGCGGGGCAGGGCCTTTCGCTAGAACCGGTGGCGTTGGTGGGGCTGGAGTTCTATTAGGTGGAGGCGGTGGAGGTGGAGGTGGAGGCTGAGGTGTCACTGGACTTCTATTGCTTTGAATCGGTAATGGAGGTGGTGGAGGAACAAACTTTGATTGAACCGGGACTTCCATTTTCTCGACAGCTTTTAACACAATCCCATGAGAGGAAGGTGGAGGAGTTAAAGGACCCATATTTTCACTTGAATCATCATCATCAGGAGGTGGAACGTGGGATGTCGAAGATTTCCCACGAAGCAAAGGAATTTCATTGGCAGGCTCTACCTTCTTGCTTCGACTTCCTTTTCTAACCATTCCACCACCACCGTCTTCTTCATCCTTCGGAACATGCAGAACCTCTTGGCGCAACTCAATTTTGTTATCTCCGTTCTGAAGCTGTCTCCAATAAAGAACATCCAAACCGTTTTCATCTACAATTAAACCCTTTATGTTGCCATTAACTCTAGCGAACTCATCTGGTGGAACCCTGGGCTGACCTCCTTGGGAACTATCCCCAACTCTCTCGCTTTTGCGCTGAGCAAGAACATATCTTCTGATGCAAAAGAAGAATACTGCGGCAATAACAATAGTGCTTCCGGCTGTCGCAGCCACTGCCTTTGCAATAGTACTATTGTCGTCATCCCCTGAAGATGAAGATGATGATGGTGGTGGCAGTGGCGTTGGTGACTCTGGTGGTCTTAGTGGAGGTGGCGGTGAGATGGGTTGAGGGGTAGGCGGTGTAGTTTGAGCAGGGAAGAAAACTTCAATATTTTGAGGAGAAGATTGGGAAGAAGAGAAAGGTAAGACAGAGATGAAAAACACAACCAACAGGTTGAGAGAAATCAATGTCTGAAACATGACAGCCATGAAAGAGTTGGGGGATAGTGGAAGAAAAGGATGAGAAGAGAATAAATGTTTCGACGTGGTTAATTTGGAGAAATGAAATGAAATATTTTATTCCTTTGGTTTTTCTTTAGTTTTTGCCTGAATGGGGGTGCTTTTTTGGATTTGGTAAACTAGGCGTTGACACTTTCAAAAGAGTAGTTACTCGGCTTCCATTCGGTCCTCACTCGCCGCCCACAATATATATATATATATATTATTTTTTCAGGGGTTTGGGCTACCCATTTTTCTTTTTAATTACAAATTATTTGTTATTCAACTAATTCTAAATTTTACTCATTTTCTCCATACTCACGTTTAAGTTTCAAATATTTTCCAACTTAAGTTGTATAGGATCTTTAAATAGAAAGCCAAGTTATCTGAAATTATTATTATTTATTCCTAATCCTCAAATCTAAATTTCTTATTGATTAAAGCTACGTTTAACAATGAAATAAAAAGTATATTTGAAAGAAAAGTTTTACTTTTCAAAATTACTTTTGGCCAAATGAAAAATTAAAATTTTAATTTGTCTTTTTTAAAAGCATTTTTAGTGTTTAATTATTTTTCATCCTTTTACTCTTTCCATTCTTTTTTTTCGCTAAAAAAAAAAATTCATTATTTCATAATATTATTTTTAAAATAGTACAAATGTGTTAATATTTAATAGTTATATTTAAATATTTAAAATATGATTTATATATTCTAATTAAATTTTATAAATAATTAATATTAATTACTTAAAATATTTAAAATTTATATTTTATATATTAAAATATTAACAACAAGTTATAATAAATTATTTTTATATTCATACTAAAATATCATAATATTAATTAATTTAAACATTATTTAAATGCATATTGGTTAATATATAATACCATATCTAAAATAGATATTTTATTTCTCAAGAATACTTTTTAAATCTTAAACTAGAATTTTCAAAATACATTTCCACAGTATTTTTCAAAAGTTATGCTAAATTAGTCCTAATTCAGTTTACAATTTTATACAACTAGGCTTGGGTTTTGATTTTTTTAAAATTAAAAATATACTCAACATTTGCTTATCATTCATATTAGTTTTATAATTTATATTTGAAATTTATGGTTATCTTTCTCAACAATATTTTTCTAAGATTGAACGTATATTCTCTCATTAAATATACTCAAATTGAGTCAAAATATTTTAAGAAATACTCATAAAAGAATCAAACTTTTCAAAATGATCAAATAAATGCTAAAACATTTTAAATTGGTCAAATAAGGATCAAATCTTTACAAATATACTCAAATAAGGCTTTTCAAATGTTAAATATTAGATTTCAAATTATATTTTCTTTTCTTTTCTTTTTAGATAATATCTGCAACATGTTCTATTTTAAAAATGTCATCATTTGTATTAGAAAAAAGGGTGACTATTTACCCTAATATAAAATTTCAATTTTATATTTAAAAAAATATAATTAATAAAAAAAAAAGAAAAGAAAAGTGATTGTTTACGCTTTCAGAACAATAGAATGAGTAAATAATAGAAAGTTGAAGGAGTAAAATATAAATGTGAAAATAAAAAAGAAGATTGATAGGAAAGTAGAACAAGGGAAGGAAGACGATTCCAAGATGTAACAATCTGGTAATCATTGTAAATTGGAAATTGAAAGGTAAAAAAGAGCATTATTAATATAGAAATAGGAGAGTCAAATTGCAGATTTGTTTATTGAATGGAAAATGATAATGGGGGAGTGGCTCACCCAATTATGTAATCTCATTTGACTTCATCTTTATGTAATCGTAGTGGTTGGCAGATTGCAGACGCGGTCTTATTATTCACTCATGTCTCATTACCTACACATACTTCTCTTTTCCTTTTTTTTTCTTTTGTATTTAAATTTGGTAATAGAAATATGATTAGATAAATGGAATAATTTATTAAAATATAAAAGAAAAATATTATATAATTATGAATATAAATGCGAATGCGAATACCTAAATAAATAAATTAGTTTGTATTGCATTGGGTAGGTTTGTGAGGGCTGATGGGTTGAAGCCGCAAATGTCTGAAGAAGTCATCTCATCTCCCTTTTTTTCTTTCTTCTTTTTATGCCAAAATTTGAATACTCAGATTGTGGATTGTTTTGACTTTTTTATTTTTTATTCCTCATACATATCATGAATTCAATGTTTACTTGTCCTTAAACAAAACTGAATTTTGTAAAAATGTATTTATATATCGAGAAAAACCAGAAATGGTAGTTTTTTCTCACACTGATTCATCCATCAAGGTACTTCTAGTCTTGGGAGGCTGGGTGGCTTTCTGCTGAATTGATGAATATATATATATATAAAAGAACCTCCTAATGCCACGTGGACACGATGCTTCTTTTCTTTTCTTTTTAACCAAATAGTTTAATTTCAATTTTAGCCGAATTTTGAAATTTATCTATATCTATAAATTATAAATGTGTTCAATTCAATTATGATCCCTTCACTTTACTTAGTTTATATAATAATGGTCAAACTTCAGCTTAAACATGTTACTTTCTCTCTTTTTATATTATATGATGATGGCCCTATTTCAATTTTAATCCCTTTACTTTAAAAAAAATTATATACCAATGGTCAAACTTTAGTTTTAATCCCTATACTGCACTCAAGTTTGAGACTTTATCATTATATTTAATTTTTGACATAATTTGGTGCTTTTCAATGATCATTTATATAATTTATCATAGTAAATGTATACAGATAAATATATTTTATTACTTTATTTTTAAATTATATTATGAAGTGATTCATCCACATATTGAATGATATGTCATGTTTTATCACATCATATTTTTAATCTCAAATAATCTCATAATTTACTAATTTATATTAATTTAATTCTAAGTTTATTTTAATAAAATAATATTTTAATTAAAAATGATGCAATATAACTGAAAATTTTATTTTAATTAATTAATTAATTATTTGAATCGCAATATAGTGGAGTATACAATTGAAAGAGAAAAGTAAACAAACATTAAAATAAAATACTCACAGTAATTATTATGTAAATATGAATTTGCATAGTTATTGAGCGAATTTTGTAAATATTAATGTATATGTTTATGAGTATAAGAAATTTTGGAGAGAAATGTCAAGTACTATCTTCATGTAAAATTATTGGCTTGCCACGCTGTTCTGCCATGTTCAATTGTAACATGTAAGAGCTCAACAATTAAGGCTGAAGTTAGGCCTAACCTGGCTCGTTTTTTAAGTTATAGTATATTATTTTAGGTTTAAATATGGTAAATGTTTTTGTATTTTTTAAAATTTAAAATTTATTCCCTATATTTTTTAATTTAGAAATTTTGATCTTTTATGTCAGTTTTGTCATTAAAATGGTTGATTTGGCTATTATATGTAAAATAACTCTTTTAGCTTTTATTATTTGCAGTTTTGTGTTAATTTGGTCCTTACTCTTTAAAAGTACAAAATAATTATAAAAAATAAAATATAAATATAATTTTTTGAAAATTTAAAAATATTTAAATTTAAAAACACTTTTAAATAATTTTAAAATATATGAAAATTAAAAATTTTCCAAATTTTTTTAAAAAAAAATCTTTTTTACTTATACTTATCCATGTGCAGGACTAAGTCGAGTCGTGGCCCGAGTCCAAATTTTTTTTCAAATCCAGTCCCATTTTTGGCTTGCCATGAGTCACCAAAAAACCCATTTCATTATTCAAATTTTAATAAAATGTTAAAAGAATATTGTTATTAATATTATATATATATATATTATAATTAAATTCAATTTTAAAAACACTTTTATTTTTTAAACTGAAAACTAGCTAGGCTAAAATCAGAATAGGTTACTCTAGCCAAGCTCATGACATAAAAAAAAAAAAAAAAAAAAAAAAAACCTTGTTCAAGCTCGAGTCAAGTTGCATTAGGCCTACAGGACCTGGTGGGCTACCTGATTCATGGATGGGTCTATTAATTTACTCCATGAATGATAATAATATCTTTCCAAACTTTGTGCTATTTGTTTGGTCCATATTAAATCAAATTTGAACACTTATTTATTTTCAATTAGATTAATTATATGTCAAAAACATTTTAGTACAAATTTAAATATAAAGCATATAAAATATTAGTATAAAATAATTTCTAAATAATGATACAAACTACGAATCGATAAAGATTATATTTAATATATATTTGTTCAAAATACATTATATATATATAAATGACCCCATTTTGACAAAGTACAAAGGTAGTAAATTTAGTCTTAAAATTTTCATAGTGTATTTTGAACAAAAACTTTACGTGGTATATTTAATTTAATTCAAATCAATTATAGTTTGTATCATTATTTAATTTAAATAATATATAAAATAATTAAAATCCATTATTTACTTTATGGAGGAAATAATTTTAAATAATTTGAATCGATTGAGAGTTTGTATTATTATTTAAAACTTATTTTATACTAATATTTTATATATTTTATAAGTAAATTATCATAAACTTATTTTTAATATATAATTAATCTGATTTAACATGGGTTTATTAATGGCATTGAAGTGGATCCTAATGGTTTAAGGGGGGGTTTATGCTTGGCTTGGAGAGGTGAAGTTTCTATTGGTCTTCAAAGTTTTTCAAAAAGGCATATTGATGTCCTAATTGACGATCAGACCAATGGATGACAGTGGCGATTTACAGGCTTTTATGGGTCCCTTTATATGCACGAAAGGAATGAAAGTTGGAGTGTACTAAAGAGGTTGCGTTGTAGAGAGAAGATCCCTTGGCTTGTGTGTGGAGACTTCAATGAAATAATGTTTGGATTTGAAAAGAAGGGTGGACTGCCTAGGGAGGAAAGAAGAATGGAAGCTTTTAGAAGTGCATTAGAAGACTGTCGATTGATGGATGTGGGCTATTCTGAGAATTGGTTCACTTGGGAAAGGGGAATTTGCCAGAAACAAATATTCAAGAACGATTAGATAGAGGTGTGGCCACCGAAGAATGGAGATCTATGTTTCCAGAAGCTACTATTCAACACATGACACATTCGTTTTCTGATCATTGTCCTCTTTTAATTTCGACAAACAATGAAGAAGAGTGGATAAACTGGAAAACTTTCAGACTTGAAGTATGGTGGGTATTAGAAGAGTCTTTTGAAGCCGAAGTAAAACTCATTTGGGAAACAACATCAGGTGACTTTTTGAAAAAGCTTAACGTCCTAAAATCAGGCTTGGGAAGATGGGCTAAAAGATTAAGCAAAGCCAGAAAGCGGAAAAAAGAGTCTTTGAATTCAAAACTAAGTGAGTTGATGGAAGCAGAAAGGAGCGATAGCAATTTGGAAGAGCTGATTGATACCAAACTGCAATTGAACTTTGAAATTGATAAAGACGAAAGATATTAGGAGCAAAGAGCTAGGGTCAATTGGCTAAAATATGGGGATAGGAACACAGCTTTTTTTCATAAACATGCGACACAAAGGCGTCAAAGAAATATCATACGAAAGTTGCAAAATATGAATGGAGTTGAAACGGGGGATTCACTTGAAATGGCTGAAATTGCTCGATCATATTTTCAAAATTTATTTGAAGCACAGGAAAGGGGTAACTATGAAAATATCCTATCAGGCATCGAACAATGCATAACTGAAGAAGACAATCAATTTCTTACGGCGCCTTACACAAAGGAAGAGATCTGGGAGGCACTTCAAAGTATGGGCGCTACAAAAGCTCCGGGGGAAGATGGTTTTTCGGCCTTATTTTTTCAAAAATACTGGCATATCATTGGGGAAGAGGTTTCAAGCTTTTTTCTTCAACTTTTGCATGGGGTCATGGAGGTTAGTTCCATTAATAACACTCATATTGTGCTTATTCCTAAAAAGGCTAATCCCACTAATCTCTCTCAGTTTAGACCAATTAGCTTATGTAATGTTATTTATAAAATAATGGCAAAGACTATAGCTAATCGTTTTAGAGGGGTTTTGGAGAAATGCATTGATGGTGCGCAGAGTGCCTTTGTGCCGGGAAGACTAATTTCAGATAATATACTACTTGCATATGAAATTTTGCACTCTCTGAAGAGGAAACAAGTTGGAAAAAAGGGTTGGATGGCTGTCAAACTAGATATGAGTAAGGCATATGATAGGGTGGAATGGCCTTTTGTACAAGAAATCATGAGGAAAATGGGTTTTGATACAAATTGGATTAATTCCATCATGAATTATATTGCCACTGTTTCCTATTCAGTAGTATTCAATGGGCAAGCAGGGGAATTTTTTTCATCCTTCAAGAGGATTACGACAGGGTGACCCTCTTAGTCCTTTTTTATTCCTGATATGTGGAGAGGGGTTATCTAGCCTTATGAGATAGTCGATTCAAGAAGGCCATTTGAGAGGGGTTAAAGCAAGCAGACGAGGCCCACAAATATCACATTTACTCTTTGCAGATGATTGCATCTTATTTGGAGAGGCTAATGACAGAGGAGGGGTTTTATCAAAAGAATTCTAGGCGAATATGGAAATTGTTCGGGTCAACAGGTGAATTTCAAAAAATCGACAGTTTTGTTTAGTTCTAATACATGAGAGGAAGAAAAACGGGTGGTCACTCAAATACTAGGAGTAGGATTTTCAAATGATCCTGAGCGTTATCTTGGATTACCGAATATGGTAGGTAGGAGAAAGAAAGAAGCTTTTCAGAATTTAAAAGACAGATTTAAACAGAGAATGGATGACTGGAGTGTACGTCATCTTTCATAGGGAGGGAAAGAAGTTTTCATTAAGGCAATCTTACAAGCTATACCGATATATGCAATGGCTTGTTTTTTACTTCCTAAATCTCTATGTGTCGAATTGGAGAGTCTCACTGCAAAGTTCTGGTGGCAGAAGGGTCATGGTAGACGGGGAATCCATTGGTGTATGTGGAAAGATTTATGTACTACAAAAGAAAATGGCGGTTTGGGTTTTCGAAGTTTTGATCAGTTTAACGTTGCATTATTAGCCAAGCAAGGGTGGCATCTAATTCATTATCCAAATTCATTATTAGCACAAGTTTTAAAAGCTAAATACTTTCCACATTCAGATTTCAAAAACGCACAGTTGGGGAACTCACCTTCACTTACCTGGAAAAGTGTGTGGTCAGCTAAAGGACTATTGCAAGACGGATTGGGTTGGCGCATAGGTAAAGGTGATCGAGTCTCTATTTGGAGTGATCATTGGATTCCAGGCATAACCAATGTCCAACGCAATGACAATACAAACAATACAGAAGTTGAGTTAGTTTCTAGCTTAATTGAACCAACAACAAGAAAGTCGAAAGTTGAGCTCATTGAAAATACCTTCCCAGACAACATCGCATAGAAGATTCTACAAATCCCTCTGGCAGAAGTGGCTCATGAAGATTTCCAGGTTTGGTATGGAGAAAACTCGGGAGAATTTACAGTAAGAAGTGCCTATAAACTATTACATGAGGTTAACTTGCCTAATGCCTATTTATTACAAACCGAAGGAAAAAATTTCTACAAAAAGCTATAGAGTTTACAGCTTCCTACGAAAATACTCATAACTATTTGGCGTCTGTCATAGAACTTTCTTCCTACGCGAGAATCTCTAAGGCATAGAGGACTGATCACTGATAGCTTTTGTCCTCAGTGTTAAAGGGCGGAAGAAGACTGCATCCATGTTTTTAGACACTGTCCTACATCAATAGAAACATGGCAGCATCTCAACTTCGCATAGATTACAAACAGTGCTACTCAAGATATATGGAGCTGGCTTACCTGGGTTTTCAAAGACAAGAAAGCGATAACAATGCCAACTTTTTTGTCTCTTGTGTGGATGGTTTGGAATGCCCGAAATCGTTTAGTGCATGAAAGGCAGTCAACAACAGGGAAAGAATTAGCACAAAAAGTTCAACTTTACAAAGCAGAGATTGATGGATTGAAAAAGAAAGAACTTACCACCGGAAATGTTAGAGATCTGGGACTGTTGTCAAGGACGGTGGATGCGACGATCTATTGCGATGCAGCCTTCAACAGTCGATTATCAATGTCGGCTTCGGGTCTAGTCGTAAGAGGGGAGATGGGTGAACTACTCGCATCCAAAGCAACCCTTCATTCGGCTATCTCTTCCTCATTTATGGCTGAAACACCCCAAACCTGGCCCACGAGCCTTGACCGGATCTGGTATGTTCCCCGGTGTAAACCGTTTCAAATTCTTTTCCTACTTAGGAAAAACTTGTGTGATTTGGAAGAAAGATCGTTTTGGGTTGGGCTTGAGATGAAAACAAGTTTATTTCATTATTAGAAATCCTTTACTTTAAGTGACAAAACGTTTGGGCTTTGTTTTAAAATAAATTTACTTAATCTTTTAATAAATAAAAGTTTGTAAGCTTAATAAATAAAAAGCAGAATAAAATAATTCTACTAAGGCCTTATTACATCAAATAATTTCAAAAATTTAAATTCAAAATACTTAAAGTAAAATAGTCCAAATAAAAGAAATCTGAACTTCACATGGCCTCCACTAAGCATCTGCCGGCCTGGTCCATCACTGGTCGTCACCTGAAAAATAATCCCACAAGGGGTGAGTCAACAGACTCAATGTGTAACCAACACCAAAATTTAATAGAATTAGGCATACCATACAAATCATGTTCATATAATAATTCAAGATAATGATGCAATCCCGAACCCAAACCTATATGCCATCCGCTACACTTCACCCGTACCATCCTGCACACCGTGGGGACTACTAAGTCAACCCTCCATCCGCTACACACCATCGAAGGCGTCATTGCAATCGACGTGCTCATCGCCATATAAAATTCATGGCATAGCCACAGGATAATTGTGTCATGAGACACCACATTCGATAATGTAACCGAAGTTACCACATTCGGATAATGTGACCAAGTCACCACATTCGGATAGTGAGACCAAGTCACCACATTCACTTCCCCTTTCTCATATAACCCGAATGCCCCATATTATTCATATCATGCATATCATACTTAAATTCACATTCATGTCGCTTTTCACATGTTAATTATAACATATTTCGTAATCCTAGTAGGAGTAGGAAAACGTACCTGAGTACTTTGTACCATAACATGGTACTTTAGCCACATTCTTACACTTTCATATTAACACATATATCAAGTTAAAGCCATAAATCTATTAAGATTAGTGTGGGGTACACACGGTACCTTATCCATATTCTTACACTTTCATATTAACACATATAATGAATTAAAGCCGTAAATCTATCAAGATTTAGTGTAGGGTACACACCTGATTCGCTTAACAAATTCGCTGAAATCCCGAAAATCCGATCTAAAGCCTTAGATCTCAAGTCCTACATTCGGCCAACCTTAATATGTTAGCATAAAGCCTATTCGGCTATAAAACCAAATCCTAGTAGGATTTGTACACTTAAAACCTACCTTGTTGCCGATTGTCTTAAGAATCAAGTCCCGAAACTTTGTCGTATTTCTTCTTGCATTCGGCCAAACATTAAATCATACCACAGGTTAGTTTCGACTTTTGAACATTTAAAGAATAGATCTAAATACTAATCTAGGCTTTAGCCGAATATATATAGGTGCTTACCTTCCAAATCTTAAATCCCGAAACTCACCGAATAACTAGAGAACATGCGGCTTATGGTGCACCTTCGGGAAACGAATTTCACCTTCCTTGTAGTCAATACTAGCAAATCCCGAATGATCTTTCCAAATTTCAGCAAACAAGATACTAATGATATTAGTTCCTATGTTGCGGCTTAAAGAAGAGAATAAATTAATGGCCATAACATTCTTATCCTTAATATTGAATTAGACAGTACCTAAGCTTGAAGCCACTTGATATATTCGGCTATGGCCTTAAAAGGCTTACTTACGGCTTTTGGAGGATTAGAAGGAAAGAGAAGGAAGAATAAAGCTGTAGGAAATTCGGTGAGAGAGGAGAATCTGCTTAAGAAATTGACAAAGGAAGAGTGAATGAATGAATGGCCTCTTTTCCTTTTATAGCCGAAATTACTAACTTAGAATCCTTACTTGGCCATCACTATTCTATTTTGATAGCTTTATCTCTTATTTAGTCAAAATTCTAAAGGGAATAAAACTCTTCCCTTAAGAGTCCCTATTGCCGTCCATTGCTTCCTCTCTAAGTAATTAAATAAAAATTACTTAAAGTCTTAGCTAGATGCCATCCACCCCCTTCCCTTGATGGTAGAATTTAAACTTATTCTATTGGACTCCTTGTGGCCATACGAGGCCCAAATTATCCACCTAAGTGGCGTCACTCACTGGGCTTTAAGTGGTATCTTCAGGCCACCTTTCCAAGCCTGTTTGTGTGTCAAATTTCACATACTTTTCTCTTAAGGCCACCTTGCCTTAATTTCCTCTTTTAAACTTTAAAACTTGACATTTCTAAGTCATTTCTAAGTTTCCAAAATTTTCGTTTGGCTCTTTAAACTTGACATTTCCTTACATTTCCAAGTTTCCGAAATGTTTACTTTCCTCTTTTGAATCATTTCCAAATCGTTTCCTTATATTTCTTAGTTTCCAAAAATGTTCACTTTCCTCTTTTTTACTTATCATTTCTACAGAATTTCCTTACATTTCCAGGACATTTCCCTACATTTCCTTACATTTCCTTACATTTCCATACATTTCCATACATTTCCATACATTTCCATAAATTTCCATACATTTCCTTACATTTCCATACATTTCCATACATTTCAAGGTTCTAAAATGCACACAATGGGATTCGAACCTCTTCCTCAAAGTACTTCACTTGATGCCATAACCCTTGCACCTTAGGTAGCGTCCTTGCCACTTTTCCACATCACTTCTTGTGTCCTAAACTCCCAAAACTTTTCTTAAGGCTACCTTAGCCTAGCTCCCTCTTTAACTTAAAACCAATAATTGTCCAAAGCTTTCTCTTCCATCCTAGGATTTTAAATAAACCTTAATTCACTTCCAAACACTGCCAAAACCTACTACTCATGAATTATGCACAAACGCATAACCCCTAATCTAGGATGTTACAGTTCTACCCTCCTTAAAAATAATTTCGTCCTCGAAATTACTTACTAACAGTCGTACAATCCTTCTCACCGCACTTATGCTTACGCTGCGCACTCTGATCTTAATAGAACCATCATACTTTCCAGGCACAATCTCTAAGTTCACATCCCTTAGAACTCATTTCTAACGTCGCGATTTAATCTGATTAAGAAGTTTTATGTATTAAAAAATTTTGTTTCATTGATTAACCGCGAAGAAGTTTTATGGAAAGAATTTTTAGAAGTGGTTCTTTCGTATTCATACATGCACACAGTCTTTACATTCATACATCCATCAATCAATTATGAACTTTTGTTCATTCAGAGAAATGTTGTAGTTTTCATTGTTGTTGTTTTTTCACTACCCAGGGGTATTTTCGTAATTTTTCCTATAGGGGTATTTTTTTCGCAATTTATCGAAACAAGGTTCCTTGGTGTTTTTGTCAATGAGGGTATCTTGGAAATTTTGCATTCCTAGGGGTATTTTGGAAAATTTTAAAATCTGAAGGTATTTTGGTAATTAACTTTGGTGAATTTGTAAATCTTAATAAATCACGGATATTTTGGAATTTACAAAACTTGAGGTTGTTTTGAGAATTTGTTTTCCAAATCGGTGTTGTTGCAAAATTTTTGAAGATCGAAATTCGTTCTCGTAATTTTGTAACTCAAGGGTATTTCGGTAATTTGCGGGGTAGGGGTAATTTCGTAATCTTTTCTAAAATCGAGGTATTTTGTCATTTTGCAAATTAGGGTTTTGAACATTTTATAACTAATGAAATTTTGATAGGAATCTGTGGGTATTTTGAAAATTTCATAAACCAAGGGCATTTTGCAATTTTACCATTAGGGGTATTTTGTAATTTTATAAATCTGAAATATTTCAAGAAAATTTTATAAAATAATCTTTTTCAAATCAAGAAAATAATTTAGAAATTTTAAAACTAGGGTTTCCATAAAATATGGCTAGTCCCTTTCGGGTTTTAGTTAGGGGTTTAGCAGTGTATAAGTCCTCTTGGTTAGGGTGAACCAAGGCTACACACCAGTAGGATTCAGTGGAGGAGGTGAGTCACTGCAGATTGCTTAAATACCAAGCTCCCACGAAACCAATCCTAAACATCGCACCATGGTTGTCACACCCTAACTCGTGACTTAACCACAAGTTTGTTTAGTTGGGCATTTAAGTCTTATGTTTTTGTTGGGGTATACTAGTCCTAGGGTTCAAGTACTTAATCTCTATTCTACGTTCCATTTCTACCCTTCTACAAATCATAATATAAATCACACAAAAGATCGAGTACTTACAGTGGACTTACGGTGGAGACTTAGTGGGCCATGCCAGAAAAACCTGCTTAATTCACAAAGTCCCTTTTTGGGCTTAACTTTGAAAACGTTTTGGGCCTTAAACCCAAGGCCGAGAGTTTAAAATTGGGCTCTGATACCAAACTGAAACACCCCAAACCCGGCCCACGAGCCTTGACCGGATCTGGTATGTTCCCCGGTGTAAACCGTTTCAAATTCTTTTCCTACTTAGGAAAAACTTGTGTGATTTGGAAGAAAGATCGTCTTGGGTTGGGCTTGAGATGAAAACAAGTTTATTTCATTATTAGAAATCCTTTACTTTAAGTGACAAAACGTTTGGGCTTTGTTTTAAAATAAATTTACTTAATCTTTTAATAAATAAAAGTTTGTAAGCTTAATAAATAAAAACAGAATAAAATAATTCTACTAAGGCCTTATTACATCAAATAATTCCAAAATTTAAATTCAAAATACTTAAAGTAAAATAGTCCAAATAAAAGAAATCGAACTTCACATGGCCTCCACTAAGCATCATCGGCCGGTCCATCACCGGTCACACTGAAAAATAATCCCACAAGGGGTGAGTCAACAGACTCAATGTGTAATCAACACCAAAATTTAATAGAATTAGGCATACAATACAAATCATGTTCATATAATAAATCAAGATAATGATGCAATCCCGAACCCAAACCTATATGCCATCCGCTACACTCCACCGTACCATCACACTCGCAGTGGGGACTACTAAGTCAACCCTCCATCCGCTACACACCATCAAAGGCGTTCATTGCGATCGACGTGCTCATCGCCCATATAAAATTCGTGGCATAGCCTCCAGATAATTGTGTCATGAGACACCACATTCGAGATAATGTAACCGAAGTTACCACATTCGGATAATGTGACCAAGTCACCACATTCGGATAGTGAGACCAAGTCACCACATTCACTTCCCTTTCTCATATAACCCGAATGCCCCATATTATTCATATCATGCATATCATACTTAAATTCACATTCATGTCACTTTTCACATGTTAATTATAACATATTTACGTAATCCTAGTAGGAGTAGGAAAACGTGCTGAGTACTTTGTACCATAACATGGTACTTTAGCCACATTCTTACACTTTCATATTAACACATATATCAAGTTAAAGCCATAAATCTATTAAGATTAGTGTAGGGTACACACGGTACCTTATCCATATTCTTACACTTTCATATTAACACATATAATGAATTAAAGCGTAAATCTATCAAGATTTAGTGTAGGGTACACACGATTAAACTTAACAAATTTTTGAAATCCAAAAATCGATCTAAAGCCTTAGATCTCAAGTCCTACATTCGCCAACCTTAATATGTTAGCATAAATCCTATTCGGCTATAAAACCAAATCCTAGTAGGATTTGTACACTTAAAACCTACCTTGTTGCCGATTGTCTTAAGAATCAAGTCCCGAAACTTTTTCGTATTCCTTCTTGCATTCGGCCAAACATTAAATCATACCACAGGTTAGTTTCAGCTTTTGAACATTTAAAGAACAGATCTAAATACTAATCTAGGCTTTAGCCAAATATATATAGGTGCTTACCTTCCAAATCTTAAATCCCGAAACTCACCGAATAACTAGGGAACATACGGCTTATGGTGCACCTTCAGGAAACGAATTTCACCTTCCTTGTAGTCAACACTAGCAAATCCCGAATGATCTTTCCAAATTTCAGCAAACAAGATACTAATGATATTAGTTCCTATGTTGCGGCTTAAAGAAGAGAATAAATTAATGGCCATAAAATTCTTACCCTTAATATTGAATTCGACAGCACCTAAGCTTGAAGCCACTTGATATATTCGGCTATGGCCTTAAAAAGCTTACTTCCGGCTTTTGGAGGGATTAGAAGGAAAAGAGAAGGAAGAATAAAGCGTAGGAAATTCGGTGAGAGAGGAGAATCGCTTAAGAAATTCGACAAAGGAAGAGTGAATGAATGAATGGCCTCTTTTCCTTTTATAGTCGAAATTACTAACTTAGAATCCTTACTTGGCCATCACTCTTCTATTTTGATAGCTTTATCTCTTATTTAGTCAAAATTCTAAAGGGAATAAAACTCTTCCTTAAGAGTCCCTATTGTCATCCATTGCTTCCTCTCTAAGTAATTAAATAAAATTACTTAAAGTCTTAGCTAGATGCCGTCCACCCCCTTCCCTTGATGAGCCGAATTTAAACTTATTCTATTGGACTCCTTGTGGCCATACGAGGCCCAAATTATCCACCTAAGTGGCATCACTCACTGGGCTTTAAGTGGTATCTTGAGCCACTTTTCCAAGCTTTGTTTGTGTGTCAAATTTCACATACTTTTTCTCTTAAGGCCACCTTGCCTTAATTTCCTCTTTTAAACTTTAAAACTCGACATTTCTAAGTCATTTCTAAGTTTCCAAAAATTTTCGTTTGGCTCTTTAAACTTGACATTTCCTTACATTTCCAAGTTTCCCGAAATGTTTACTTTCCTCTTTGAATCATTTCCAAATCATTTCCTTATATTTCTTAGTTTCCAAAATGTTCACTTTCCTCTTTTTACTTATAATTTCTAAAGCATTTCCTTACATTTCGGGACATTTCCTACATTTCCTTACATTTCCTTACATTTCCTTACATTTCCATACATTTCCATACATTTCCTTACATTTCCATACATTTCCATACATTTCCTTACATTTCCATACATTTCCATACATTTCAAGGTTCTAAAATGCACACAATGGGATTGAACCTCTTCCTCAAAGTACTTCACTTGATGCCATAACCCTTGCACCTTAGGTGGCGTCCCTTGCCACTTTTCCACATCACATCTTGTGTCCTAAACTCCCAAAACTTTTCTTAAGGCTACCTTAGCCTAGCTCCCCCTCTTTAACTTAAAAACCAATAATTGTCCAAAGCTTTCTCTTCCATCCTAGGATTTTAAAAAAACCTTAATTCACTTCCAAACACTGCCAAAACATACTACTCATGAATTATGCACAAACGCATAACCCCTAAGCTAGGATGTTACAATGGCGGAGGCATATGCAAATTTAAAGGCAGTTGAGTTAGGGATCTCAATGGGTTTTCAATCAGTGGTTATTAGGGGGGATTCTAAAATAATTTTCAAAAAATGTAATTCAAACGTAGAAGATAAGTCGATTTTAGGGCCAGTTATCAGAGATATTCATCACAAGAGACAACTTTTTCAAGAAAGTTTCTTTCAGTTCATACCGAGATCAATAAACGGTCAAGCGTACAACATAGCAAATGAGGCATTGAGGAAGAGAGAGGAGAGTTACCTGGAGGAGGAAGCTTTTCGATGCCTTCGGAGGAGCAGAGAAGAATGATGTTGGAGGAATCCAAATTGAAGAGAAATGAGAAGGGGTGTAGAGAAATGAAAGGGTTGGAGGAGGATCGATAGCCGATTTGTTTTTACTCTTGGAAACTGTTATCGGGTTGATAATGGAGCCTGGGAAACCGAAACACCAGATTTAATGGATGCCAGCTCTATGAGGCTGACTAGATTTGATAAGGAATTGATGTTTCTTTTATTTTGTCAGTTTGTGTAGTCTTATCAATTTTATTTTTCTGATTCTCTTTTTCTTTTTCGTTTGGCCTAAATTGTTCCTGATAAGGCCTTGTCCTAATCAACTCTTTGGGCTTTTCATTCGAACTATTAGGGGTTGTGGTTTAATTTTTTAGTTTTTGAATAAAGTAAATCTAGTCAAAATTTAAAAAAAAAAAACATGGACCAAACAAATAGTTCAACATTTGAAGAGATCGTATTACCATTTATGTAGTAAATTCATAGACTGTCCATAGGTCAAGCAATTCGCTCAGCTCCACCTAACTTGGGATTGGGCTTGAACAATGTCTTTTATGTCCCTAGCTGGGTCAGGCTGACCTGAATTCAATTTAAATAATAAAAATATTTTTAAAATTAAAAAATTAATATAAAAATATATTTTATGTTTTATTAATTTTGAACAATGAAAATGGGCTTTTTGGGTGGGCTTGGACTTGAAAAAAATTTAGACCCTGACTTGGCTCGAACCATGGATGGGTCTAAGTATAACACTTTTTTGAATTTTTCATATATTTTTAAATTATTTAAATTTAAATTTGTTTTAGTTTTAAAGAATTTTAAATTTTCATATTTTTAAATGATTTTTGAAAATACAAAAAGAAAACAGTTAACTTTTAAAACAATTTTTTAATGGTTTATCTAATTTTAAAGAGTAAGGACCAAATTGACACAAAACTATAAATAATGAGGGCTAAAATAGTTACTTTATCTTTTCTTTTACAACCAAATCAACTATCCTAACGACAAAAAAGTATATAGACTAAATTTTAAATTTTGAAAGAGTACAAAACCTTTAACATATTTAAACCATCATTTTATTGATAAGCAATTTTACAATCCAAGCTTACATTACAATAGAAAGAAAGAGATGTTGACAAAAATACTCGAACCTTGAAGCTTAAGATGCGAACACAAAAGTTTAACCACTTACTTTTTTTTTTTTTTGGGTTGTTAGCTATTTTATATTATATATTACGTAATTTATATCACGAAAAAATTTATCTATAATAATCTATAATATTATATTGTACACATATTCGAACAAAATTTAAGACTCATATTCTAAGTTAAATTGGACTTGGACAAGTGTAGATTATATTAGTACCATAGAATGACCCAACCTCAATTATGAACAATTCTAATTGCATCCGGTCGTAATATAATACTCCTAATATTTCAATTAAAATGTCACAATTGATATTTTTAGTCAATTTTTTTAAACTATCACCTCAATTAGTTAACTACACTTTAACAAAAATATTTTTAAATAACTAGAAAGTTTTTATAATAAGTAAAAGTTAAAATGTATAATGCTTTTACGTTTATTTATTTAATAAAAGTACATTTTATTTATTAATACATAATTTCATTTTAATTTAAATATTGTTTATTAAGGTTCCATTTAATTTATGAAAATATTTTTATTTTCATTTAAAAACAATTTTAATTTTATATTCTTTAAAAATTGAAAAATGTGTTTGATAAATAGAAATAAGTTTTCGTTTTCAATAATGAAATCATGAAAATATGTTTGACATCTAAACATGAGAAATAAAATAAAATAAAATATTACATTTATATAGATTTGAACTATGGTAGCAAATTTGATATTTAAAATTGTTAAAAAATATTTTTGTGTTTATATGAATTTAAACAAAAGTTATTTTTTTTAAAGTTTAAATCCTTATTTTCAACCTTTCAATTTTGCAAAACATTTTCAATGAAAACAACTTATATTTTGATGTTCATATGTTTTATTTTCATCTTCCAAAATTATTTTTAAAATATTTTATAAAGAAATATTAACAAAATGACACATGTTTCCGAAATCAAACCAAGTTTAAGCTTCTATTATAGAATTATAAAAAGCGTATGGGGACAAGATAAGGGACTTAAAACATATGTATGATATTCTTATTCATAGGTATTATAAAATCTATTAATCTATACTATTTAAGTTATTAATTAATTTGATACCAATGGTTATTTTGTGGCTAAAATAGTGGCTACAACTTCAGACACCATTTCATGGTCATGCTTACACTTTTGAAGAGTAGATAAATTTTAATACAAAAACATTGATGTATTTATTTTTGATGATATTGGACGAGTAAAGCCTAAAACATGAAGACCAATTGAGTTAAAATTGAAGGCTTAAAGATTGGTTTCTTGCGGTCAAGTCAAATTATTTATGGAATTATCATCATATGTTGATTTTTAGCTTTACTTTATAGAAAAGTGAATAGATTATAACTCATATGTAAGCAAAACTTAATAAGTTTTGCCTTGGTTAATGGGAATCGAGAGTAACTGTAACACCCCTCACCCGATCCAACTCACCACTTACATATATTCTTGTTTCATTATAATTGAGGTAACTTAAACACAAAACATTATTATTCATACATAATTCACATTTTTTTACTCATAAACCTAAGTACATGCCAAACTAAAGTCCAAAATATATATACCAAAAGCCTTGAACTTGAAGCTTGAGGAATGATATGATTCAAATGAAGTAGCAATCCTTGATTCTTTTCAAAACTGATTTATCACCTACACGTTTAAAAAAAACGTGTTAAGCTATGTGAATAGTTTAGTAAGTACTCAATTGAATCCAATCTTACCAATTTTATATATATACAATTTAAAATTTTTTTAATAACATTTATTCACATAGTTTTTTTCACTAATATACTTAAAACTTTTTCCTCCAAAACATAAAATCATTTAAATTAAATATATAACTTATAGTCTTAACTCCAACATATATTATCACTAATTAACTCTCACATTCACATATCAAAATCTTTCTCTCATTTCACAAATATAACATAAACTCTTAATCTACATGTATCTTTTAACACTTAATTCACATGTTCACTTTTATATTTATTTTCACATATTATTACACACACATACACATGCACCTTTAGTTTCACATATCATTTTTGTAGTCTTTAGTGAGTCTCAAATGAGTTTCAATCAATTTGAACATATAGTATTTCGATATATTCCAGACCTCTAAGCCAAAATAAAACTACTTGCCTATAATGGAACTCTAATAACAAAACTCTAGAAAATATACAAAACTCCATTAAACATATTACATAACCCATTTCTTTTCTCCTAATCCCCTTCGACCCCCTCGAGCAACACCAGCCCGATTTCGATCCGAACCCCTCAACTCCTCTCAACTCAAAAAATCATTTCATTATCACATATCATATATCCTTTGAGCTCACTAAGGCATTTATTCACAAAGCACTTTATTCGTTCATTTTAAATTACATAAGCATATACATAATATGATCATTTCACACTTTCACATATTCACTTTCATAAAACTTACTTCACATATCACATATATCACTTTAAAACACATTTTTTAGTTTGTACGTAATTCACTGAAACACACAATTGTCATTTTGCATAATCACTTTAAATCATATAAACACATACACTATACTTTCATTTCATAAATTCACGTAACACAAACATATCACATATTCACAATACTTTACACTTTTGATTTCAACTTACTTTCATTATGTAACACCCCAAACCCAGCCTAGACGTTATGACCGAATCTGGCGATGTCACATAATAGTGCTTTAGAAACGTAACGGCGTTGGAACCATTTTAGGTATCTAAGGCTATCGTCAAAACGCGTCGTTATTTATTCATTATTCGTTTTCAAAACATTAGATGTTGCGGAAGCTTTTTAAAAATAATTTGCAAGGTCGTACGTATTTTGATAAACCATTGTTTATTTTGAAAACTCGCGTCTTGTTCTACTGCTAGTAGTTTATAAATTAATGATCCCAAATTTTAAACAAAAACCCGAAAGGCTTTACCCAAAAATATAAATAAATCAAAATTAAAAATAAATCGTAAATAGGTGTCCAGAACCGTGGTCACTACCAAGTCCTCCGCTGCACCGATCCATCTACTGTTGGCAATTATCTGAACAGATTAAACAGAAAAGGGTGAGTTTTCGCAAACTTAATATGTAATCCCCACAGAAAACATACACGTAGAATATTAGATAACAAACATATATTCACAATTCGGTTCTGAGCCCATTACAAAATGGTGTGGACTTTAGCCCACTCAGATACATAAACAAACATATTATCGGGCCTTAGCCCATTTCAGACAAAATATACAAAAACCAGAGTCCTACCCACCAGCCTCTACACACCAACTCCGTCCAACCCTATACACCATGTAGGGATAAAATCAATCCACCCAGCCCTACACACCATGTTGTACCGAATGCGTCACATAATCAGAAAGTTGCAGCTGAACTGCCAGATATCAGGCTTAAAAGCCTTTCAGATACTTCCTCCGGATATCATCAATCCTACCGCGATGCAATGCAACATACACAAAATGTCATGCTAATATGCAAATAGTAATTCATACACTCAGATCAGCATACATGCTAAGTACATAAATCAAACAGTCATATCATCTATTTAAGGGTCTAAGCATTGCTTATCGACCCTACGATAGGTCCATAGTCGACTTGGGCGACCCGTGCAACCTTACAGAGTTTTTCAGAAAGATGGGCTCACATGCCCATAGGGCCCATACGGCCCAAATTGGTATTGGCCGTGTGGATCACATGGCCTAGCCCAGGATACCACACACTCGTATAGTTCATCCGTGTGGGCCCATACAGCCCAATTGGTCGAGCCCGTGTGTCGCACACGGCTTTGCCCAAACATCACACAGCCGTGTTGCTCGCGCACGACCTGGCTTGTAATTACACGGCCGTGTGTTAACTAACAGTCTTGCACACTGCCTACCACACGGGCGACCACACGCCCGTGTGGCATCGACAGAATGGTTTTTGACTTTCATCAAAACCTCGTTTTCTGAATTTTTGGGTACACACCTGATGTCGATTCATTGTAAGTAGTCACCCGAGCCTTCTAGGACCTAAATTTGATCATTATACCACCATTTCAGTCACTTAAGGCTAACCGAATGCTAAACTCACAAAAATGTTACCTTCAGTCAAATAATCGGGGATTCGTACACTTAGAATGCCGATTAACGATCTCCAACTCTCTATTTATCTCCTAAACACCAATCAAAACCCAATAAGCAATGATTCATTATCCCAATCAATACTATACTACTGTACTTACCAAGAACGCAAGAATAGAGAACCGAAACTGTGGGTTGCAGATAATAAGTGATAAAAGAAAAAGGTTGCGATTAGGGAAAATAGGGGAAATCGACAGCAAAGTGGAGAGGAAAGGAAGGGGACAACCGAAATTTTGCAAAAAGAGAAAGCATCGAAACCAGAATTAGATTTTTCTGGTAAATCCCAACTCTAGTTTCCTTAATTCTCTCCATCCACTCCTCACTACTCAGTTTTTCAGTAAAACACAAACTCTGTAACACCCCGAGCAGCAAAATAAATCCCTTGTTTGCACAGAGATTCAAACTCAAGACCTCCACCACAATAACACACCACTTAACCATCAGACCAACAGGCCCATTGTATTAATTACTTACACACTTTTATTTATAAGCCTATTGACCAGAGTTTGGGCTTTATTCATAAAAATACCAAAATTCACCCAAGTTGAGGCTTGAACCTGAGACCTCTCAGACACTCCCAAATCACTTAGTCATTAAAGCAAACAAGCAATTTGTGTCTTGAAACTACAGAAGCCAAAAATAATGAAAAACTGAGGCATTACACATTAAGCACTTTACTTTCATACAACACTTCATTTAAATATTTTATTCCACTATTTTAACTCACATAGTGTAACAACCCATTTTTGGTCAAATCGAAATAATGGTTTCGAGACCATAAATATGAGGTCAAAATATTTATTTTATTATTATTTAAATGTTTATAGCATGATTGAGTGATTTTGTAAAAATTTCGTTAAGAAATTTTATCGTTTGAATGATCAATTTGATAAAAAGGACTAAATAGCGTAAGTGTAAAACTTTAGTTCTATTAGCTAAAGGTATTAAATAGCTATAGAACCTTAAAGTAAGAGTCCTTAAGTGGCAATTATACCATTTTAATTGTAAGTGGACATAGATGGACATTATTTGGATGTTATTAAATGGTTTTATAACAAGGTTATTTTAGTAATTTGAAAATACATGTTAATAAATCATTAAACAACAAGTTGTTATCATATTTTTATGTTATTTATCAAACAAAATTCAAGAAGAAAAATCCATGGTTAGGGCTTGATTTTGGCATAGCTTCCTAGCTCATTTGGTGAGTGAATTTTGTCCTGTTTTTAATTATTTTTATGTTTTTGAGATCGTTGCAACTAGTACTAGCTAGCCCAGGAACTATTTTGCAAAACTGCTAAAGATTTTGAATGTTGCCATTGATGAATATTAATGAGCTTTGATGATTGATGATAGATTTTGAATGTTTGTTGATAGTTAAACAAGTTTTGTAAAGTGATTTTGAGTAAAAATGTGAATTAGAGATTAAATTGAGAAATGTGTAAATTTAGTGGTTAAAATGTGAAATAAATGAATATTATGGGCTGTTAGGGGCATTATGGTAATTTGGCTAGCATGGGTTTATTTGCAATTTCACTAATTTATGATTTATGCAATAAGGAATAAATTGTAAAAAATATGAAATATATGGGGAAAAAGTGTAAATGTGCCTTAAAGAGTGTTTTGGACTAAATTGAATGAATAGATGATTAAATAAGTTAATTTTGAATATATTTAGATCAAGAAAAGTGAAATACGGACTTGGATCGGGGAAAAGATAAAGTTATCGACTAATCGACTAGATTCGCCGTTTTCACATCCAAGGTAAGTTTTTATGTAACAAGCATTATTATAATTATGCTTTAAATGCTTTGATATTGCATAAGTTGTTTATACGAGATTAAAGTTATATTTGACGATGATTCGGCTATATTTGGCACTTAGTGTGCGAGATCGAGATAGCTTCGGCTATGTATGGCACTTAGTGTGTGAGATATCGAGTATTCAACGATATTTCAAATATGTATGAGTTTGTTACAGTTTGGTACAGGTATGTACATGCATAGTATGAGCGTTAAATCGAAGAAGTTATGAAGTTTGTATAATAGCATTTGAATAAGCATGTGAAAGGTTTGTTAGTAATCACGAATTACATGTTAATATGTTTAAATTGATGAATGGTGTATTTGTGATTAGTTAAGTTTATGTCATACGAGCTTATTAAGCTTTATAGCTTACTTTGTTAATTTTTCTGTGTTTTATAGTGAATACAAAGCTAGCTCAGATTTGGGGATCGTTAGAGACATTGTCACACTATCCAACCGTCACTTTGGTACTTTTGAACTTATGGTTTGGTTATATGGCATATAGGGACTTTGAGTCATTTTGATTATAGATTGATAAGGATTTTCGTCATTTGTAATGGCTTGTAAATGTAAATGTTTTGGTTTGTAAATATAGCCATAAGATTTGGCTTAATTTGGTAGATTTGGTTATGTGTTTATGTGTGCGTATATGGTTGATATTGAGTTCTTGGATGGATATGTGAATGACCATATTATGAAGTTTGAGGAATTTGTACCTTGCTTGTGAATCAGTACAAAATGAGGTATGTTAGGTAATGGTTTAACTAGTTGATTGGTATATATATTTTAGTAAGTTTTGGTTGAGTAAAACTTGAGATATAAGTATGTTGGTTATTAGTATTTGAAATGGTATGATATTATCTTGAATGTGGCTAGAATGGATGTTCTATTATGCTATGAATTGGTGTCGTTTGGTTTGCTTAGGTACATGAGATTAAGGGTGGCAAATTGACTTCGTAAATAGCCTATTTTTGTCCACTAGGGCAGAGACAAGGGCGTGTGTCTCAGCTGTGTGTCCCCTGGTGTTGAAATTGAAGTGAAGTCAGTATGCTCTACAAGGTCTCACACACGGGCGTGTGATTGGCCATATTGCATAAGTCAGTATACTCTACAGGTTTGGCACGGCCTAGTACACGGCCTGGCATACGGGCGTGTGTGGCCATTTCGAATGGCACACGGGCTAGACACACGGTGTGTGGTTGGCCATGTGACCTAAGTCAGTAACCTCACTTGTTTGGACATGGGGTAGGACACGGGCTGGGACACGACCATGTGCTCCCATTTCGAATGTCCACACGACCTATGACACGGTGTGTCTGGTGGCCGTGTGAGACACATAA
This sequence comes from Gossypium rotundifolium, assembly GCA_025506655.1. Lineage (NCBI taxonomy): Eukaryota > Viridiplantae > Streptophyta > Magnoliopsida > Malvales > Malvaceae > Gossypium > Gossypium rotundifolium. The sequence continues at coordinate 21,864,287 of CP106724.1, forward strand.
CATGGTCACACGGGCATGTGTCCCCTGTTTTGAGAAAAAAATTCTAAGTGTGGAAAATTTTCCCGAGTAATCGGTTTAGTCCCGAACCCCTCTTAATGCATGTTTAAAGCCTGGTAGGCTCGTTTAAGGGACACTATGATTGATTATGATTGAATTGTATTTGAATGGATAAATTGTATATGAAATGTATGTTTAAAAGTGTTGTAAGTATGGTAATGCTCCGTAACCCTATTCTGATGGTGAATATGGGTGAGGGGTGTTATACATAGTATGTTTTGAATATTTTATAATTTAGTCCTTAGATTCATGAAAAATCATTTCACTAATATAACATTTCAATATCACTTTTCATTTTATTTACTAACACTTAACATTTTATTTAAACTTTTTGTTATAATATTTATTCACATATCAAGTTTTATACTATTCAATTTAGTCTTCTACAACAATTTCACTATGCTACTACATCTATTCTATTATAAATTAATGACAAATAAATAATTGTTCACTCTTTCTATTTTAATCATTAGTTTCATAAAATTCACTAATCACTAAATTATCATTTTATCATTTCTTACATTACTAACATACCTTTAATTACATATTCGTAACACTCCAAAATATATAGGGTTGGATGAAATAAGTAACCAAAAAATGATTTAGTTTTGATGGTTATTTAGTTAGTGATCCACCCCTTCCATTTTCTTTCCTTTTTATTTTCAGCAACCTAGGATGAAAATCACATTAGAATATGTACAATTTTGAGTGAAAACTTAACAAGTGTGGATAGTAGCCCAATGGTTAAGCATTTTACTCACTTCCTTGTAATCCCAAGTTCAAGTCATGCCATTCTTCCCCATTTCCCTTTTATTCTCGATAAAAGGGGTAAATTTGCTATCCATTCACTTAAAATTTGAAAATCCTAGGTATTTAGCCTTTTTTTAATTACAATTGAACTATTACTTCGTTCTCAAAATTAGACTGAATTTTTTTTCTCATTTTTCCCTATTTCTTCTCTCTTTTCATTCCCATATTCTTCTTTGCAAAATATTTTTATCATCACTATTAAAATTTATTTTTGATCCCGAATCAAAGACTATTATCAATTCCAACTCATTTCCCGATCAAATTCGTAGTCGTCAATACAAACGTTCATAAATATTGCCAAGAATCAGACTCGATTTAGGTACCTCAAACCAGATCTAAGCGAGAGGAACAATGTTCGAGATCCTGGAGACAAGTGTGTGTTATTTTACAAATGAATCAGGGCAAAATCGTACCTCGAGATAAGACCACACAAGCGTGTGAGCCATCCGTGTGGACTACACAGCCCCTCACACGGCCATGTTCCCCTAAAACCCTAAGAAATTCTATTCTCACACTACCTAAGACCCTCCACACGACCTATCACATGGTCGTGTCTCCTCTGTAGCTTAATTTTGTAATTTCCTTATGACCTCAGTCTGTTACACGACCTAACCACACAGTCCGAGGCTTCCTATATGGTTCGATCACACGGCCACATGTTCCCTATTTTTCAAATTTTATTTTTTTCCCCAAAATTTTATGTATTTGTGCAATTTAGTCTTTGAATGGTTCTCGAACTATTTTAGTGTTTTGTTTATTCAATTGAGTCCCTAATTATATGATTAATACTAGAAACATGATCTAATTGATTAAATTATTATTATATGCATGATATATGAACAATATATAAATATATTGTATATTAATTTGTGAATGTAAGTGCAACATGCCTTCTAATACCTTTAAATCGAAACCATGTAAGTAGGTCATATGCTACTATAATATTTAGTTAGGGGCATGTTATTGCTTTCATATCGATCTATTATAAGCATATTATTCACTCCCATTTTGATTTGTCATAAGTATGTCATATTGCATTGAATAGGGCGAGATACTTTTTGGCAAATTAATAATCTGCAACTCCAGTGGTTTGTCCACATACTTTCTGGTAGCTCTCATCTACATTTATCTTATGTATTCACAACTATCTGGCAACTCTCATCTATATTTATGTTGTGTATTCACAACCATCTACCAGTGTATTAATTTACAACATTGGTGGCTCATCTAGGTGTGTGTTCTTTTACAAGTGAATCGGGGCAAAATCGTTCCCTAAGATAGGGTCACATGGCCACCCGTCGAGAAATGTGCCCATATTGTAGTAAACATGTAATTATTTTTTATGTATTTGAATAATGAATAAATAAATTTCACATTTCACTGTTATGTCTTTTGCATTTTTGTCTTTCATATTTTGCACGCATAGTGAAATTGGGAAAAATAAATATTAGTTAATTGATTGTCTAAGTACAAACTGATGATAAGTGGCATTGTAAGAACGTTTACATTACCAAAAAGACAACTTACTTTAGTAGATAATCTAAACAAGTCCATAATTCCATAAAAGAATCAAAGTGAGCATTTGATTCAAATACTAAGAAGAATTATTATGTCGTCTATAATTCCAATTGAGGAGATGACTAGTCTTGGCTATCAGAGTAGTTGACTCCACAAGTAGAGACATAGATGTATTTATTGGCAGAATGATACATTGGATTGGACCCAAGATGAATTAATTTTGAATCTGTTTATGAATTAATTCACTTGTGACATTCATGGTGTAATTTACCTAAATCCTGATTTAGTCACTAACCATGTGTATGTAACTCATGTACTTTGATATAAGTGGAGGCTTATGCTATAAAGATGATCGAGTCGATAGCCAGTATTTGGGTACATGACTTGTGTATGGCATGACTTTACTAGCAATGATGAAATTCATAACGCAATTAAAGATTTAATGATACCTTTTCATTGGCATTGTGTAGATTGATAAATATGGAACGTGGTCACGGGTTGCTTGTTCTCTAACAAGCAATTTATAACAGTCGTTTGTTGACAATGATCATATTAATCATTAAGAAGACACAATGGTGACGACGAGATAAAATAAGATTGTATTGAGATTTAACTTAAATGAATCAAGGATATCATATGAGGGTAACACACACATGACGAGGTCATTGGACAAAATAGTTGGATGAATTGCTTTCGTAAAGAGTATACGATAAGGAGTTTTCAATCATAGTACTTATTGTGGACCGACTCCATGATTAAGTAATTGCAAATTATTGAAAGGATGTTTCTTAACATAATTGCAATTACTAGAGCTTAATTATATATGTTGATTGGTTTTTCCACTAGCTTAACAAAAGCTTGATCAGATTGTATTTGAATTTGAAGTAAATTCTACGACTTTGGAAAGAATTTAATTGAGTCGATTTATTTGATGTGGAATTAAATTGGGCGGTCGTAAGAATTGTTCAACTAGAGAATTTGATTAAATTAATTAATTTGGAAAATCTAAGTGATTTTCAAAAAATTAATTTTGATTAAGTAAAATTAAATTAATCAAATTAATTAAAATTAATATAATACTTTTGAAAATTAACTTTCAAGTCAGACAATTGGTCCAATAGGTAATTGAACTTAAAAATTAGACCAAAGATCGTAAATTGGGCCCGGAAGCCCAAAACTGAGACCAAGACCCAAAATTTGGTCGAACTAGGCTTGGTATGTGAAACCGGGTCGACGTCCAACCGATGACTGGACTGGACCGACAAAAAACCAAACCAACTTGGGGCGTCGGCGGTTGCGAAAATGGCATTTTGGTGACTGAAAAATGGTTGGCGATAGTGGTTCTTCGATGGTTGAGCGGTGGAAGAATTATACTCCTATTAGGACTCTACTAGAGAATTTGATTTCAGGTTAAGTATTCCAAAAATGATAATATTTTAATAAATATAATATTAAATTTAATTTAATACTTATCTTAATAATATTTTATTAATTTGGTATTAAAATGATTATCTTAATATTAAATTGATTTAACATTTATCTTGCGATAAATATTCTATTAATTTAATAAGATTTAATATTAAAGTGATTAATGTTGTAGTTGAACTCTAAATTTTCTTATATAAAGAAAGTCTTGGATCATTATTTACAGAAAATTGTAAAGAAAAAGTTATGTTAAAGAATTGTTTGCATTTATAATAATGATATGGAAGTTGTTAGAAATTGAGTGTTAAAAATATAGCCGAAAAGAAAGAAGTTTTACAATCATTTTCATGGACCATCATATTCCATTTTTCCAATATTGAAATCTCACGGACCAACACGCTTCAATCAAATTTCCTTGCTTTTTACTCTTTTAGCAATAAATTCCTTTTAGACAAGTAAGAAACGAAATGAACCGAAAAAAAATGACAAGAGATAAACACATTTTTCTCATCATCTTGCCCCACCAAACTATTATTTTATTTGCAATTTCTAATAAATTATAGCGTAATCACTAAACTCAGTTCTTCCGATTAAATTATATTTCTATTTCTTACAAAACTGCAAGTGTGTTGCAATATTATGAGTGTCATCGCATGTGATTTTAAGTAGGCAATTTTTTAATGCTAATTTTTAGAAAAAATAAATAAATAGATAATGGAAGATTTTGTTTTAATTAGGAGGAAGGTTGTCGAGTTTTACGGGATATAACTTTAGCCTAATTGAGGTCCTTAATTAGGGGATATATTTGATAAGTTGTTTGATGGCCACTAAATATAATGGACGATCATCCTTGCTGGGTGTACTGAATGTCTAACATAAAATATATTCAAAAAGGAAGTTGAAGACTAATGTATTATTTTGGATATTAAGAAGCTCCTTTTAGAGGAAGGGACTCTTACTAAAATTGTTGAAATTATATGATATCTAAGATTGCTTGGGTTAATAATGTTATTCTTTCTGTTTTTTCTTGATTTATGAGGGGAGGGTAAAACTCTAATAGTAACACAATTATTGTAACTTAAACTCAAGCTATACTTGAAACGGTGAACATTCTAATCATCAGATCAACACATGAAATTCGAGTAATGAATTATTTATGTATACATGACCTTGTACATAAATATAAATAAAGGTAACACGAATTTACAGAAGACTCGCTAAAATATGAATATGAAAAAAAATTGACTACATCTAAAGCTTATCTAGTTTGTTATATTGAATATAACTGAAATTTATGGGATTTGAACATTATTTAACTTGGAAAAATATGGTATTTACCATTGTTTTGTTTTTCTTGTTTTTGTAGTGTTTGTCCTTTTCATATATTTATTAATTAATTACATTAGCTAATAATGTTTTGTTTGTGAAGGATGGCACATGGTTTTCAGAAAAAGGGTATGGCCATCACACATTGCTATTTGTTTATATTATTGATTTCTCAATAACTTACACACTAGTTTATGATTCAAAACAAAGCGTTTGCAAGTGTGAAATTGAGAAATATTAGTGTCAATAGGTATTAATGTGTAAATAACTAATATATAATATGATACTTCAACCTAAAACTTCAATCTTTTCAAGATTTTAATTTTATTATTGAATTAAAACTTAATTGTTAAATTTATTAATATTTTCAAATATGAAGAAGACATTTATAATGAAGAGAACTTTGAAAAGCTCAAATTTTGGTTAATAAGGTATTGGCTTAATTTTAATGGCAAGATTGAGTTACTCGAAATCTTTAAATTTCATGTTTAAATCTTAACTCTATAAATCATGTATGTGAGAGTTAGAATTGAATTAGCTATTCAATTTGATTTATTTAATAATTAATTTTGATGATAATTGTTTTATATGATTGTAATCTTAAAAAAGATAAAATTCCAGCTATTTTGAAGATCTTTTTTGGAGAGGGAAAAAGTTTAGAGAAGATAAAAAAAATTATTAAATTGTACATGATTAGGTCGATTTTGGAAAGAGAGAAGGAAAATTAGTCTAGTTGGACACGTTTTCAGCGGATTTGGCAAGAAAGCGCTTCCAGCTGGACATGCTGTTGACATGTGTCTATATGTGACATATCATGGGTTCTGTTTGGCTTAATTAAGACTCAAAATGTGACATCTGTTGATATGTGTCTATATGTGCTATAGTAAGGTAAGTGAAAAATATGTTTATGTTTCATGTTCTAATAATTCTGAAAGCATGATTATGTATGATAAACATGATTCGGATTAATAAACTCTATGTATGCTATATGATATAATCAGTGTAACACCTCAAACCCGGCCAGGAAGTTTAAGTCGAACTTGGATGAATTACACCAATGCATTGAAAACTGATTTCTTTTCGGGATTTTAATTTTGAAAACCAGAAATTTGTTTTTATCGATTTAGGTGATTTTTTAGTTTCATGTTAGAAATTGACTGTTACGGACAAGATTATCAAAGGAAAGCAAGGAAAATCCAAGATAATTTACAAACCCAAAAGATCAATTCACAATTATTTCAGTGTAAAACAATCCGAGCTCCAGTACGCTGTCCGATCCTAAATTAGATGGTATCCTGATCAGATGAAAGTAAGAAAAAGGGTGAGTTACCAAGCACCGAGTATAACCAGACTCAAAGACAAATAAACAAAACATACTATATAACTCGTAGTAATGTAAAGAACTTAAAAGTAGTTGTATAACCAGTATGAACAACTTTAGAGTATCACAGATATTTAATCAAAAGTAGTACAACAGAAACAAGCAAAACAAAATAGAGCAGAACAAAATCGAATGGTACAGAGCAGAGCAAAATAGAACATAATAGAATGGAGCAGAGCAGAACAAAGCATGTATGTTTATGTAGATGCAGTATTTTTCAAACAAATCAGAATGCAAATTTATTCAGAAACAATCTTCCCAAACTCCGTTTCACACCAAAATAGAGTTCTCCCCCAAACTCATCCATCCAAAACACACCAACAAAGTCATCTTAGGTTGCCAGACAATGATGACTGATAAACCTCAATTTATGCATATTTTAACCCCATGCTTGGCTCATTTTTGATGAATTTTCATTAGATTTGATGAATTCGATGCTCCAAATCCCTTAATTTCATGTTTTACACTCAAGAGAGCTTAGGGAGTCGAAAAGAATAAGAAACGGGCCAAAACGGGACGAAATGGGCCTACCTAGGAAATCAACATGGCCGTATGTTACGAGCAGGATCAAACACGGCCTGGATCAATGTACACGGACAGACCACACGACCGTGTATGGCGAGCAAAATTGAGCACGGTCTAAGGAATTGAAGACGGGCGTGTCCCTACCGTATCAAAGTTTAATTCTATTCGGAATAGACCACTTATGGGCCAAGAGAGGTGTTCCAAAGCCTATATAAACACTCTAAGGGGCAACCTAAACGAGGACGCCGAGTAGAAGGCAAAAAATACTCAAAGATAGCCCTCAGAAGCAGCTTAGGAGAAGGATCTCCATCAAGATAAGATCTCCCATCTAGTTCCTTAGAAGTTTTTCGGTTTTCTTATGTTTTGTTGTTTTCCTAATTTTAAGATGTTTCCTTCTATCAGTATGAACTAAACCTCTCAAATACCTGAGGGGATAAAACTTAAGACGAATCTTATTATTATTTGATTTATAAGATAAATACTTGTTCTTATTCTTAATTATGAGTTCTTATTTTTTTTGATAATTCAGGTTATTGATTCAAGTCGATTGTGCTTATTCAGAGGAGCAAAAGTCCCTGTTTAAGAGTAGATCAACACAATTAAGCAGAGTTGATTGCAACCCTAAAAATAGGGCGACGAAAATCTGTCGGATTAGAGTCAAATCTAATAAGGGAATCCATAGATCAAGTTAATGCGACAATAGGGGTTTTAATTAGAAAGAAATTTCAATTAATCAACCTAGAGTTAGTTGTTTTTAGTCTTGAAAGAGATATTAACATAAATTAGGGATTTCTACAGATTAAGTCAAGTAAATAAATCATATGAATCAAAATTAATAAGTGAAGTCTAGGTGGATTCTTCCTTAAGTATTGCCTATCTCATATAAGTTGTCTAAAAGTATTCTCCTAATTTTTTCATTGTCATTTTTAATTAAGTTTTTAGTTTAAAAGAAATCACTCCAATTCTTAGGCTAGATAATAAAAAGATAGTAATTTATAGTACTCTTGGTCCTTGTGGATACGATATTACCGGTCTTACCATAACTATACTATTAAACGATAGGTGCGCTTGCCTTTATTGTGATCATAGTTAGTTTTAGACCACATCAATGACTTATCAATATACAATTAAACTGTCAATCAAATATATATGGTCAAGCAACTAAATATGCAGATCATTAATTGCCAGTACAAATCTTCTTCCTTTAACATCAACCCAAGTCCCATGCATTGTGTCATGGCATGCATATGCAGAATCAAAGTAATGAGCATGTAAGACATGCTATCTTTCAATAATAGAATCAGTAAACATGAGAACCATGTTTTATAAAACAGTCTTTTCAAACCATAGTAGATCATATCAGATTTGTCATGAAGTCAGGTGCATGGTTATCACGGTTATAAAATAGAATCAGTAACAATCGATCTAACATATTCAGATATTGTATATTCTCCATCAACAGAATAATGCGAGGTGTACCAACAAACTTAACAAATACATATCATACCTGGATAATTCACACACATCAGACAGTAGCACATTACGTTCTAACAAATTCTATTCACTTAGGTTCAAACATAATAGACATACGTGCAAATCACATGCCTATGTCATCTGCTCGTGTGGTTCTAAATCTAAATAGTGAGGCACACAGCCTGGGCACATGCCTATATCATCTTCTGTGTAGTTCTAAATCATAAAAAGTGAGTTACACGGCCGGGACACACGCCTATGTCCTTGCCCGTGTGGCTCACACGGCTTGGGCATATGCCCATGTCCCTAGTCGTGTGATTCTAAATCATAAATAGTGAGTTACACAATTGGGACACATGCCTATGTCCTTGCCTGTGTGGCTCACACGGCCTGGGCACACACGCCCATGTGGTTTGCCCGTGTCCATAAATTCAAAGTTAGGGAGTTACACAGCCCGCCATACAGCCAACACACATGCCCATGTGGCCACCCCTGTACCGTCGGCAGTTCCCAATTTTGACGAAGAAAAACACATAAAAAGAGGGGTTTTGGCACCCACCTGATATGGACTCGATGCAGAAGCAACAAGGATGAATTCCCGTCCCTAAACGACAAGCAATTGTCAACTCGCAGTCAAATAGCTAAAAACTAACATTCCAAAATCGAAGTTACGTCAAAGAACTTTTGACACCAAAACTTTAAATCGAACTTACCGGCCAATGAATTGAACTAGAAAGATAAGTCAGATCTCATACAAAATTAGCGCAACGTAACGTAACATAAGAAAAGGTTCCTTCAAAAGGAAGAACTAAATATCGAGAACGATTGACAAAAGAAACATAGTAGAAAAAGAAAGAACAAAAATGAAAAGAAAAACCCTCCTTTGGAAGGTTTTAAGTAACCAACCGAAACTAACTACGATACAACAAAATTCAAAATAGAATATTTCCTATTATTTTTGTTAGGATTCAAACACAAGACCAAGGAATATATAGAAGCTTAGCCATTGAACTAGCAAACAAATTCTTGATATTAATTGACATAATTTAACTTATAAACCCAACGTTCAAACGTAAAGGTTTAAGCAAAATAACAAAATTTCCAGAAATAGAATTTGAACCCAAAACCTCACACATATACCCCGAACACTTAACCACTAAACCAAATCAATTTACTTGTCATAAATTTCCAAAATCTAAACTCAAAATCGAGGGATGACCACTCTTGGTTTCAAAATCCAATTTTTTCTAACTCGGTTTTTGGGATGTTACAATCAATGTTAGTGACATTTACATAAGCATGTCATATATCTGATTCGTTATGATTGTATGTTAGCATGTTCATGCATGTGAATTTGGGGTGGGTTTTGTATATGATGAAGGAAGTGTTTCTAGCAGTATCATTGCAACTTAGGTAGTTCAACCTCAAACTATCTGTCTGGCATCATAGATGCATATTTAATACTGGCATACCACCACTTAACGATGTGATTGGATGGATGGACTCATGTAGTCCTAATTGGTGTGATTGGTTTGTCAGAGATGGTGTGTAGTAGATGGGGGGTAAGATCTGTTCTGATTTGATTTGACATTTGGTTTTATATAAGTTTTAAAACTATGACATTCCAATCTGATATATACTTCTAGATATGTGACATTCTGATGTGTTATTTGCATATGTGAACATTATAAGTAAAACTTTGTTTTGATACTTGCAATTGTGCTTGTTATAGTAAGAAATTATGTATGTGGGCTAAGTCACACACTGAGCTTCTAGCACACTATATTATTTAATACGTTTTAGGTGAATATCAGACTTAGAACCAAACAACATGCGAGAGCTCAAATTGTTTTCTCAACTAATTAAATATGGTGATTTATGTTAGTAACTTTTTTTGGACTATAATTTGTTTTTTGGGCTTTGTTTTTTGGTTTTTGCGCTATTTGTTGGTTTTTGGTATTTTATCGTTGAACTGCAAAATCGTATGATTTATCAAACTGAAAATTTGATTTTCAAAATTAAAACTCTAGAAAGTTTCACTGCAAAAATTAAGTAATCACTTTAGTGTTTTCTGTAAATAAATATGTGGCTTTTAACGAACATTTGTTTTAGTACTTTCAAAACACGCGACTTTGAATTCGAATTCTAAGTTTTAAATAAATGTTTTCAGACTTTGGTTTTTTTTAAACATCTATGAGAGTTTTGCCAAATTTTATGCTTTTCAAACATGCATTGAGTTTAGTTAAAACAAAAGCTTTTAAACACGTTAATGTAATTCCTCAATATCCAGTCATAACTTTTAGGCCGAGTTTGGGGTGTTACAAGTCCAACCACGTACTACAACTTAGTATTAGCTAAAAATTAGGTAATTAATGAGTCAATATTTGCTTACATTTTTTTTTTTTGCATGCAATAATCGTTGAGGACATATACAAATTATATTAATATGAATAATGGAATTTTATTTAAATCAATATGTTTGAAAAATTACAAATATAAATAACAAATAAATTACACTAAGGGCACTAGATCCTAGCATCTCTAAACTCGTGTTTTTATATATACTAACTTTTAATGTCACGTGTTGAATGTGATTTTACACATTTAATATTTAATCAATTTTTAAATATTATATTTTAGTTGTAGTAATAAATGTAAAGTAATATTTCTTAATTTAATTATTGAATATAATTAAAATATATTAACTTATCAATTCAAATAGTATAATAATTTTTTTGAATCATACTTAAAGCATTTTAACATATTCAACATACAAGATAATTTTATTTTATATAATTAATGCAAAGTAATATTATTCAAAACAATAACTAACTAACATAATTATCTTTTTTTGTTTATAATTAATTTAATATTAATTAAGTGATAATTAAGATAATTAGATTTCTATCCAAATAATAATTCAATTTCACGTCAATAAAATTAGAACAAGCTCTTTGTTACATAAAAGTTTTTAACTAATAATTGTAATATAAATTATAGTTATAATTATCACAACATTTTTCCTATAATTTATGCTTAGAGTTCTATTTAAGTAATAATTTTATTTTAAAATTAGTACAACTTTTTAACTAATAAATGTATATTAAATTATAATTATTTTTAAATGTGTAATTATCACAACTTTGATTATATTATAATTATTTTTAAATATATAATTATCACAACTTCTATTTTACTTCAACTTTTTTTTTATTGTTAAATGTCAATCTAGTAATATGATGGAAAATAAAGAATATTCTCGTTAATTTAAAAATTTTCTAAACTCATGCTTATATATACTTATATATAGAGATATTGTAAATATAATACTAAATCATATATTTTATATTAAAAATTCTTAAAATATAGTAATTTCACATTATTTATGAATTAGTGAAGACTATTAATTTAGAGTATATTCATATTCTCTTTTTAATATATACAAATCTTATAATTATGATTTGAAATTCTTTTATTATTATATTTTAATAAAAATTATATATTTTATTATTTTTAATATATTATTTTATATTGATTATATGAACTAAAATATATTATTCAATGCATATGACTTCAGACACCTGTATATGTAAAAAGTATGAGTTTTGAGAGATATTTGAATAGAAAAATACCTTTTACTATTCATTATATTATTAAATTGACATTGACTAATATATTTTATCATTTATAAAATTTATCACATTTATAAATAAAAATGTTTATTTTATTAAAATATTTGATTAAACAAATTCATTTGCTAAGGAGATTTATCACACTAATAAATAAAAGTTGATTTTGTTAAAACACTCTTGTTAAATGAATTTAAATAAAATGTTAAAGTTTAAATTCAATTACCTTATGTTTGAAGTGTTGTTTTCATTGACTAAAAAGTTAAAAAAATACATTAATTTAATTTAAAATTTAATTATTTATGTAATAACTCACTTTTTATTTTATATATAAAATTTTATAAACAATAAATTTATATAATTTAATATAATATATAATATATAATATATCATATATTATATGGAATAATATTTAGAATACTACCAGTGGAGTTTTTAGACTCCATAAGCAGGGGGTTGACGAGTGTCCTATAAGAGTATAGTAAATATTTAAAAACAAGAGACACATGATAATTTTTAAGGTTATTTGTAAAATAAAAAAAATACATTACTTATATATCAAATACTAACTCATATTATATTTATATCTAATATATCAAGATACATTAAAATTGAGGCAACTAACACAACTATATTTTCTTCTATTTATTTTTTTAATTTTTAATTATCTATTAAATTTATATTTTTATAATAAAATCATATTATTTTCAAAAATTAAGTAAAAGAATAAAATAATCCACTACTATTAATAAATTATGATTTTAATCTTATAATTTTCATTTTTTATATCCCAATATTCCTTCTTATAGACATCATAACTTAAACATGTTTAAGAAATATAAGTAAATATATTACAAAACCACAACAACATAAACATGTTCAAGTAAACATATATTCCTTGTTATTAATAAAATATTAAAAATATTTTATTAATAAAAATATTGCCGGGCAAATATACTAAACATTTATTAAAACATGTTCAACTAAACATGTATTCAGGTGCTTTGGCCAAATATATATAAACGTGCAATCGATTACGCGCATCAAATAATAATATTGCCGTTCAAATTAATTTGCATGTATTTATACTGTGCATTTTTTTTTTTTAAGAAAACACATTCATTAATAGAAAAATCAATCAAAGGGGACAAGGATATAACAATGAGAGCATCTAATGCCAAGCTATCATGCTTATTCAATACATCCAAATTTAGCTCCCCTCGTTAACATTCAAGTTGGACAATTTCTTAACATTTATAATACGAGCAATAAAAGGATAAACAGTACAATTCATGTAGTTAGCTCTCAATAAAGCTCCTCTTGCCAAAACATGAACACAATGAAGAGGATTGAAAAGCAAAGGCAATAGTAACATAGTCCTTAAAAACTAAACTTGTGTCTAAGGCATCCTCATAATCATGATGAAAGGCTTGCCAGAGACGTTGACTATCAGTCTCGATTACAACATTGTCTACACGCAAGGACATGAGCTAGGAGAGAGCCCCTTGAACAACAAAAATTTCTGACAAAAAAGGATCAAGAGTGCTCTACATAGAACTTGAGATGCGTCGAACAAAATCACCTTCGTCATTTCGTAAAACCACCGCCCATCCCATGCACCCATTATCCGCGAAAGTGGCTCCATCAACATTACATTTTAACTTCCCCAATCCTGGCTTGTGGCAACAAATATCCCCACCCTCAATCATATCGCGCATAACCAATTGAGAAGAACGAACCAACTGCACCCCCTTCCAACATTGTAAAAATTTGTCAACATACTGCACAAGTTGGTTTGTCTTCATAATCATTTTCTTCCACAACACCTCATTCCTACTATACCAAATACCCCAAATCATCCCCAACACACTCCACCTCTTATTGTTTAGCCAAAATTCGAATGATAAAATCCTCAATTGAAACATCAACTAGTATGAGTAGGGGTGAGTGTTTGATCGAATTTAGTCGAATCAAGTGAAAAAATTATAAGTTAATCGAGTTGACGAGTCCTAGTTTATCATGCTAACTCGATTTGAATTTTTTTCGAATCGAGTCAAGTTGAATTAAGTGAAATTGTTTGAGTTAACTTAAAAAATTAAACATGTCAAATTACAATCTTGTTATAATATAACTAATTACATGTTAGAGCACATAAATTTGAAACCATATATATTTTAAAACTTTTTCAAGCAAAATAATAATAAAAATAAGACACTTTTGAACCATTAATTAACTTATTTGGGTCCCAAAATTATTATTTTAGAAAATTTCTAAATATTTAACTTTCTTTATATATTCTTTAGAATTTTTTTAGAAATTTTATAATTTTTCAAAAAATATAGAATTTGAAATTTTTATAAATATTTTAAAATTTTAAAATTATTTTGAATTTTTAAAAATTATTTTGAAATTATTTTGTACTTTTTGCTGTGAGAGAGACCAATTTGCTCATTTTCAAAATTGACGGGACCAAAATTGTAACACCCCAAACCCGACCTAGAAGTTACGGCCGAATTTGGCGATGTCACATGGAATGGAATTTGAGATCGAATTATCAAGTTAAAACCGTTTTCGTTTGTTAGCTTCTATTTATCTCTCGTCAATTTCAAAATTGTTTACTTGTTAGTTTGATTCGCTTAAAAACTTATTATGTAGCGGAAGCTTTTAAAACCGTAATATTTTAGAAAATCGTTCGCTTTTAGGAAAAATATCGTTTTTAATTAAATCGAGTTTTCGTTGAGTTTTGCAGTTTAAAATCCATGGAACAGTTAAAATCCCAAAATAAAGGCAAACAGTCCAAAAGTCCAAATTACATCAAAATACTCCAAAAATAATGGGGAAAACAAAACCTTAGATGGAATTAAATCAGTTTAATAGTTATGTGGTCACCGTGGAGTCCTCCGCCGAACCAATCCTTCTAAGTCTAGGGATTACCTATATAGATAAAACAGAAAGAGGTGAGTTTACGTAAACTCAGTGTGTAATCCCCACAGAATACATGCATACAGTCAAACACAACAAACAATCAAATACAGTCTGGGCCTAAGCCCATTTCAGTTTCAATAGTAGTTCGGGCCTTAGCCCATTTCAGTTTCAGCATCAGATATGCATTAGGGCCTAAACCCATCGCAGTAACAATATTAGATATACATTAATCAGTAAACAGAGTCCTACCCAACCAGCCTCTACACACCATCTTCGTCTATCCCTACACTCCATATGGGGTTTAAAACATCCACCCATCCCTACACTCCAAATAGTACCGAATGCGGAACATAATCAGTAATTTACAGTTGAGCTACCAGATAATAGGCTTAAGAGCCTTTCAGTACACTTCCTCTATATATCAACATCCCAACCCAATGCAATGCAATATACAGTATATGACATGCTAATACATGAATATCAGTTATACATACAGTTCAGTATTCATTCATATAATCATCACGCTCAATACATACATCATACACACAATTCATGCATTTAATGGTCTAAGTAGTGCTTACTGACCCTACAGTAGGTTCATAGTCGACTTGTTTCATTTAAATGAGCTCACACGCCGATGTGGCCTGCCCGTGTGGCCTATACGGCCAAATTTGGCCTTGGCCATGTGGATCACACGGTTTGGTCCAGAATCCCACACGCCTGTGTAGACTACCCGTGTAGACCCACAGACCCATGTAGCCCACACGACCTAAATTAGTCTAGCCCGTGTGTCGCACAATGCTTACTTGGCCATTACACGGTCGTGTCTTACGCATCGGCCTGGCCTCGTCGATCACACGCCCGTGCTATGGCACACGGCCTACCACACGGGCGACCACATGTCCGTGTGGCGTCGACAGTGGGGTTTTCGGCTATCGCTGAAATCTTACTTTTTACATTTTCGGGTACACAACTATTATCGATTCGATGCGAAACCACCCCCGAGCCTGTCAAAACCTAAAAACAACACCAACAACTCGATCAATTCATCTAACGAAGCCAAACCATTCATCACCCTAAAATGTCAACTCGAGAAAAATACCTCGATAGGAGGTTCAGTCACTTACCTGAGTGAATACGAAATTCTACACCCTACTTGCTGGAAAACATGACTTGACTCCCTCGAGCGGTATCTAAACATGGAATCAGCATATTAACAACCCGAAACTGCTTCCCATTATTCCAAAACTTTCATGGAAACTTACCTCAAGTACTTAACCACGAATGTTTGCACGATAGAGAAGCGAACAAAAATCAAAAGAATGGCGGCCAGAAAGAAAAGTTTGAAAAAAAATATGAAAATTTGATGAAGACGTCAAAAAAAACACAGGGATTTTCGGCAGGAGAGAAAAAGAAAAAGAAAAACAAAACTAATCAGATTTTCCCCAAAATCCCTAAATTCACTCTCCTACCAACCCACTTCTCAGAATTCCTGTTTGACCAAAACTCTTCGATCAAATGAATAAAATAAACTCCCACGCTCGCACAAGGATTTGAACACAAGACCTTCAGCAAACTAACACTCCACTTAACCACCAGACCCATTCTGATATGGTTTTACAAATAATTTAATATAAGCCCGCTGAACAAGTATAAGACTTATGTCAGAAAGATACCAAAATTTGCCAAAGCTAAAGCTTGAACTTGGGACCTCTTACACACACCCAGAACACTTAACCACTGAAACAGATACAAAGTTGTCTCACATTTTACAAAAGCTGAAATAAAATTTTGACCTCGAAATTTACCTGATCAGAACAGATGAGAATACTGCTGACGCATCGCATCCTCAGGCTTCCACGTGGCCTCCTCAGTGCTATGATTCTACCACAGCACCTTCACTAATGGGATAGACTTCCTCCTAAGGACCTTGACATCACGATCCAGAATCTGAACCGACTCTTCCTCGAAAGTCAAATCTGGCCTAACCTCAATCTCCTCAAAAGGAACAATATGAGTAGGATCAGAGCGGTAACGCCTCAACATTGAGACGTGAAAACATCGTAGATGTAGTCCAACTCTGGAGGTAGCTCTAACTGATAAGCGATCGGTCCCACTTCAGAATTCGGTAAAGCCCAATAAACCTAAGGCTCAACTTGCCCTTGCGACCGAACTTCAAAACCTTCTTCCATGGCGAGACCTTTAGAAACACGAAGTCCCCACTGAATATTCAATCTCATGCCTCTTGGATCCGCATAAGACTTCGTCTCGTCAAAAGTCGCCCTCAAACGATCCCGAATTAGTCGTATATTATCCTCAGTATCAAAAACCAGCTCAAGACCTAAAACTCGCGTTCGCCCAACTCAGTCCAACACAAAGAAATATGACACTTACGACCATATAGAGCCTTGTAAGGTGCCATCTGAATACTCAACTGAAAACTGTTATTGTAGGCGAACTCGACTAATGGAAGATAATCCTCTCAACTGCCTCAAAAATCGATAACACAACTCCTCAACATATCCTTCAGTATTTGAACCACCCTCTCAGATTGACCACCGGTCTGAGGATGGAACGCAGTACTGAAGTCCAATCTCGAACCCAGAGCCTCATGTAACTTTTTTCAGAACCGAGACGTAAAGCGAGGATCTCTATCAGAAATAATCGACATTGGAACCTCATGCAGTCTCACTATCTCGAAATGTACAACTTTGCTAACTTCTAAAGAGAAAAGTCTATCCAAACCGGAATGAAGTGTGCAGACTTAATCAATCAATCCATAATGACCCAGATAAAATCCTTCTTAATGGGTGTCATGGGCAACCCACTAACGAAGTCTATCGTTACTCGCTCCCATTTTCATAGTAGAATCTTAACCGGTTGTAACAAACCCGAAGGTAACTGATGCTCAGCCTTAACCTGCTGGCATGTCAGACATCGTGCCATAAAATTAGTAACCTCCCGTTTCAATCTCAGCCACCAATACAATTTCCAAATATTTTGGTACATCTTATTCCCACCGGGATGCATAGCATAAGGGCTATTATGCACCTCTTTCAGAATAGGTTGTCTCAAATCAGTATTATTTGGTACACAAATTTGACCCTGAAAATAGAGTACCCTATCATTATTCAGCCCAAAGTCCGTAGTGCTGCCACTCTCAACCTGACGGAACCAAGACCCAACAATTCATCCTCTAACTACCTAACTCGAATTTGTTCTATCCAAGTCGGTTTAACCTATAGCTCAGCAACAAACTTCGTCGTCGAACAAACTAAGTCAAATGAAAATTGCTCTCAGATCAATCATCGTCTTACGGCTCAACGTATCGGCCACCACATTGGCCATGTTAGGGTGGTACTCAATAGTACAGTCATAGTCCTTAAGCAACTCAATCCATCTACGCTGCCTAAGATTCAACTCTTTTTGAGTCAAGAGTACTTAAGGCTTTTGTGATCAGTGTAGATAATACACCTCTCACCATACAGATAGTGCCTCCATATTTTTAAAGTAAATACTACAGCGGCTAGTTCCAAATCATGGGTCGGATAGTTAGCCTCATGCGTCTTGATCTGACGAGACGCATATGCCACAACCTTACCATCCTGAATCAGAACACAACCAAACCTACATGCGAAACGTCACTATACACTACAAACTCCTTGCCGGATTCAGGCTGTATCAGAACTGGGGCCTGAGTCAAAATAGATTTGAGCTTCTCAAAGCTCAATTGCTGCGCATCAATCCAAGCAAACGATACACCCTTACGTAGCAGCTTAGTTAAGGGCACTGCAATCAGTGAGAAACCTTCTACAAATCACCGATAATAACCCGTCAGACCCAAAAAATCTGAATCTCAAACATATTCTTCGGCTATTTTCAATCCAGTACTGCCTCAATCTTCCTAGAATCGACTCGGATCCCCTCAGCAGACACTACGTGCCCTAGAAAAGTGACTTCACGAAGTCAGAACTCACATTTACTGAATTTAGCGTAGAGTTGTTTCTCACGCAGAATCTGAAGCACTACTCTAATATGTTCATCATGCTCATCTTCAGTCTTAGAGTAAACCAGAATGTCAACGATAAAAATTACGACAAACTGATCCAGATAGGGCTAAAACACTGAATTCATCAGATCTATAAATGAGACCGGTGCATATGTCAACCCGAAAGGCATAACCAAGAACTCGTAATACCCATAACGAGTCCTAAAAGAAGTCTTCTGAATATCTACATCCTTAACTCTGAGCTGATGGTACCCAAAATGAAGATCTATCTTAGAAAATACTGAAGCCTCATGGAATTGATCAAATAAGTCATCGATCCTTGGAAGCGGATACTTATTCTTGATAGTTAACTTGTTCAACTGCCGATAATCTATACACATCCTCATGGTCTCATCCTTCTTCTTAACAAACAGTATTAGTGCTCCCAAGGAGACACACTAGGATAGATGAAACCACAGTCCAAAAGTTTCTGCAACAAAGTCTTAGGCTCCATAAGCTCCTTCGGAGCCATTTGATAGAGGGCGATAAACACCGGAGCTGTACCAAGAAGAAGCTCAATCCCAAATTCTACTTCCTAATTTGAGGTAAACCCAGTAGCTCCTCAGGAAAGACGCTCGAAAAATTTCTTACAGTTTGGATGCCTTTTACAGTAGAATCATCAGAATCAGAAACACTAACATAAGCCAAGAACGCCTTACATCCCTTACAAACCATTTTCTATGGAACCAGTGCAGAGATCACATTAGCCAAATAATCTCGACATTCTCCAATCATGACTACCTCATTATCCTCCCCAGTTGTCAATATGACTCTTTAGTTGTGCAGTCCAGATAGACACGGTGCTTGACCAACCAGTCCATACCCAAAATCAGGTCGAACTCCCCAAATAGAAGCTCCATCAGATTAGCTAAAATACCGACCCTTGAACCTCTAGCAAAACATCTTTATACAATTTACTAACTTGAACCGATTCTCAGTAGACTCAGTATAGTCATCTCACTAAAAGTACTCTCAACCAATATCCCCAAGTTTTCAGACACGGTGCTAGCTACATAGGAATGTGTGGAACTTATGTCTATCAAAGCAAAGTAAGGTACATCATGAATTAAGAACATACCAGTAATGACGTCTGAAGTATCTCTGTCCTCTCGACGACGAGTAGCATAAACAAGAGCAGGCTGCCTCGCCCAGTCTGTTCAGCACCTCTACCTTGTGCCTTCTGACCACTACCCATACCGTTACCACCTTGAGCCTGACCACAGCCCCTCGGTAGCTGCTAAAATTTTTTTTGTGGTTGCGCAATACCAGAACCTGGAGCTTGCATCTGATTGGCCCTCAGTGGACACTCCCATATATGGTACTCTAATGACCCACACCTTAAAAGCATCCTAGTCCTCTTCTAAAACTCGCCTTGATGGTGTATACCATAATATATACACAACTGCAATCTAGTAGGAGCAATAGGGGGTCCAGCTCTAATCGACCCATCAGTCCTGGCCTTTTTCTTAAGCCTCAGTACTGAACTCGAGGCTCTGAATCCCTCTTATTCTTACCCTTCTCACAGTCTCTGTTTTGGCGCTCAACGCGCTTCACCTCCTCGACGATCTTTACCTTCTTAACTAGAACGAAAAACTCTCGCTCCCTCTGTGGAGCTATCAATACCCTTAGATTATCTCTAAGGTCGTCCGTAAAATGGACACATATCTCATATTCAGTCGCCACCATACCTCGAGCATAGCGGCTCAGTCTTAGAAATTTGACCTCATACTCAGCCATAGATCGGTCACCCTGAGTGAGATTCAGGAACTCATGCCTCTGCGCATCAATGTAACTAACTTCCACATATTTACTCTAGAACGAAGTCTTAAAGAATTCCCAAGTTAGACGGTCAGGCTGAGTACCCTTCTTAACAGTCAGCCACCACTGACAAGCCTCATCACGAAGGAAGGAGACCCCACCCTTCAATTTCTACTCGGGGGTGCAGTCCAGATCGTCCATAATCCTCTTCGTGGCCTCTAACCATTACTCAGCCATATTAGGGCAACTCCTGTGATAGCCCTAAAAAGTTTAGCTCCATTGAACCGAGTCGTGAGTGACTCGAGACCCGCCTCAAGAGCAGTGACACGGTGTCTCACTGTGTCTAGATTCTAAGATGTCGCCCAAAAATGAGGGCTCAACTTGAGCCCCTACTACCCCTACCTCAGCCTCTAGTACCACGCCCACGGATACCTTGTGCGCTCATGTCTATTCTTATTTATCTGTATTACAAATTTTATGAATCAGTTACAGTTTTAGTATTTATTAATAGATGTTTTATGTAAGCAGTATCATATATTCGAAGTTTATTTTTTTCGCAAATTCAGTCTATCAATTTCAGTTTCACTACAGTTTGAGTATACACAAACTAGAGTATTTTTATAATAGACTATTTATAACATTATAACAGTTTATCAGAATACCTACAGGATCGATACCGGAGACTCGGTGTACCACATTCTCAGTCAAATCATTTGGAAATCAGTTCTTTAAAATCAAATTTTAAAACTCAAAATCCACAACTGAGTTTTGTAACCTAGCTCTGATACCACTAAATGTAACACCCCAAACCTAAACGTTACGGCCAAATTTGGGAATGTCACATGGAAAGGAATTTGAAACCGAATTATCAAGTTAAAATTATTTTCGTTTGTTAGCTTTTATTTATCTCTCGTCAATTTCAAAATTGTTTACTCATTAGTTTGATTCTCTTAAAAACTTATTCTGTAGCGGAAGCTTTTAAAATCGTGATATTTTAGGAAACCATTCGAGTTTAGAAAAATATTATTTTTAATTAAACCGAGCTTTCGTTGAGTTTTGCAGTTTAAAATCCATGAAATAGTTAAAATCCCAAAATAAAGGCAAACAGTCCAAATTACATCAAAATGCTCCAAAACCTGAGATGGAATTAAATCAGTTTAACAATTATGTGGTCACCGTGGAGTCCTCTGCAGCACCAATCTGTCTAAGTCTGGGGATTACCTGTAAAGATAAAACAGAAAGGAGTGAATTTACGTAAACTCAGTGTGTAATCCCTATAAAAGGCATGCATACAGTCAAACACAACAAATAGTCAAATGCAGTTTGGGCCTAAGCCCATTTCAATTTCAGTAACAGTTTGGGCCTTAGCCTATTTCAGTTTCAGTATCAGATATACATTAGGGCCTAAGCCCATCGCAGTAACAATATCAGATATACATCAGTCAGTAAACAGAGTCCTACCCAACCAGCCTCTACACACCATCTTCATCCATCCCTACACTCCATGTGGGGTTTAAAACGCTCACCCATCCCTACACTTTAAACAGTACCGAATGTGGCACATAATCAGTAATTTGCAGCTGAGCTGCTAGATAATAGGCTTAAGAGCCTTTCAGTACACTTCCTCCATATATCAACATCCCAACCCAATGCCATGTAACATACAGTATATGACATGCTAATACATGAATATTAGTTATACATACAATTCAGTATTCATTCATATAATCATCATACTCAGTACATACATCATACATATAGTTCACGTATTTCAGGGTCTAAGTAGTGCTTACCGACCCTACAGTAGGTTCACAGTCGACTTAGGCGACCCGTACAACCTTAGAACTCATTTCAGTTAAATGGGCTCACATGCTTATGTGGCCTGCTCGTGTGGGCCCACACGCTCAGATGGCCTATACGGCCCATTAGCCTTGGCCGTGTGGATCACACAGTTTGGCCCAGAATCCCATACGCCCGTGTGGTCCACAAGGCCCAAATTAGTCTAACCCATATGTCGCACACGGCCGTATCTTGTGGGCACGACCTGGCCTCGTCGATCACACGTTCATGCTATGGCACACGGCCTACCACACAGGTGACCACACGTCCGTGTGGTGTTGACAGTGAGGTTTTAGGCTTTTGTCGAAACCTTGTTTTCTACATTCGGGTAGACACCTGTTATCGATTCGATGCAGAACTATCCCCGAGCCTCTGCCAAAACCTAAAAACAACACCAAAAACCCAATAAATTCATCTAACAAAGCCAAACCATTTATCATCCTAAAATGTCAACTTGAGAAAAATACCTCGAAAGAAGGTTTGACCACTTACCCGAGTGAATACGAAAGTTTGCACACCCTACTCGCTGGAAAACACGATTTAACTCCATCGAGTAGTACCTAAACACGAAATCGACATATTAACAACCTAAAATCGGTTCTCATTATTCTAAAACTTTCATGGAAACTTACCTCAAGTACCCAACCACGAAGGTTTGCACGACAGAGAAGTGAACAAAAATTAAAAGAATGGTGGCCAAAAGAAAAGTTTGAAAAAAAAGATGAAAGTTTGAAGAAGACGTCAAAAAAAACACAAGGATTTTCGACAGGAGAGAAAAAGAAAAAGAAGAACAAAACTAATCAGATTTTCCCCAAAATATTTAAATTCACTCTCCCACTAACCCACTTCTCAAAATTCCTGTTTGACCGAAACTATCTCGGTCAAACGAACAAAAATAAACTCCCACGCTTGCGCAGGGATTCGAACACAAGACCTTCAGTAAACTAACACTTCACTTAACCACCAGACCAGTAGGCCCATTCTGATATGGTTTTAAAAATAATTTAATATAAGCCCGCTGAAAAAAGTATAAGGCTTAAGTCAGAAAGATACCAAAATATGCCAAAGTTAAGGCTTGAACTTGGGACCTCTCACACACACCCAAAACACTTAACCACTGAAGTAGAAACATAGTTGTGTCACATTTTACAAAAGCCGAAATAGAAATATTTGTGGTATTACAAAAATGGTCTTTACACCAATCTATTATTCAAATCGTACATTTCAACTCGACTCAAACTCAAAACTTGAATTACTTATTCGATTTGACTCAAATAACTTGAATAATTCGAATAAATCGATTCGATTAACTTGAAATTTGATTTTGATTTTGATTTTTAATTTTACGAATCGAGTCGAGTTTTTCTCACCCCTAAGTATGAGTCCTAGCTCATGCCACACAACAATTATGAAAGGACAATAAAAAAGAATATGTTCTAAATCCTCATTGACTTGATGACATCTTAGGCAGAGAGGAACAATATTAGCCCCTTGAGCCAAAAGCTTTTTATTACAAGGCACAAACCCTCATAATAACCGTCATAAGAATTCTTTTATTTTCGGTGGCAACGTCTTATTCCATAGAGTTTTCCAAGGGTTATTGACATGAAAATCAATAATGTTGAAAAAAAGCAAAGAGCCACATGATAGCCAAACTTGACACAATAGAATCCATTATAACCAAAATGGCATGTATAAATATCCTCCATAGAAT
The DNA here is from genome assembly GCA_025506655.1 of Gossypium rotundifolium. Classification (NCBI taxonomy): domain Eukaryota; kingdom Viridiplantae; phylum Streptophyta; class Magnoliopsida; order Malvales; family Malvaceae; genus Gossypium; species Gossypium rotundifolium. The sequence continues at coordinate 21,888,715 of CP106724.1, forward strand.
ACCAACTTAACGACATATGCAAAACCCACTCAGTATCATATGGAACTCGCAATCCCGTAACACCCTTACTCGACTTGATCGTCGGGTTCAAGTTAAGAGATGCTACAGTCGTTGCCTGAGAAACTATTGTCAAACATATCATAAATAAATCATTCAAATATTCCAACACGTCTTAATCACAACCACATTAAGATATACAATTAAATCTGAGCTTAAATCAAGTTCCTTTATAGATCTGAGCACGAAAAATGATCAAATTGCAAAATTTTCAAAGTTTTTAGAATAGGTACCGATACCCCCATAAAGGAACCAATACCATTCTGGCCTTCAATGTTTCAAGATAATTTGAATTAAAACTAATGTATCGATACCAGACATAAAGTACAAATAACCTTGTCAAAGTATCGATACCTTATCTCTATATCAATGCCATTTTTGGGTTTGATGTTTGAAAATTTAAGAAAATCACCAATGTGCTGATACCCATTTCTAGGGTATCAATACCTCTAAGCCAAAAATGTCAAAACCATGCATTTTGGTACATATTGCATGCCAACTTATCAACTTACCCAAATGGTGCTTAATTGTACACTTATACTTGCATAAAACCATGCCAAAACCATATCTAAACATCTTATTTCAATAATTTCTCAATCAACCAAACTATTATACATCAATTAGGCACTTAAACATATCATTTCAACTTATGGAATCACAAACTATTCAAACATGTAAATCCATTCAATACCATCATCTTAACCATACCATTTCACTTTCAAATTTGTCAATCATGTGCCACATTTATAGCCTAACATAATACCTAACATACACATATATAGATATGAACTGTAACACCCCTAACCCGTATTCATTACCGAAATAGGGTTACGAGGTATTACCGATCAATACATAACACATAGCTTACATTTATCAACCTCAAGCAATCATTCACATACATCATTCAATACAATCACATTTTCCCTTATGAGGGCCTACGAGGCATTAAACATGCTTTAGAAGTGGTTCGGGACTAAACCGATGACATACAAAAATTTTAAAAAAATTAGAAATTTTTCAATCATACAAGGGTTACATGCCCGTATGATCAGGCCGTGTGCCTCATACGGCTAGTAGACATGCCCGTGTCTTAGGTCATGTGGAAACAGGGCATACATACTAACTTGCATCACACAGCCGAGGACATGCCCATGTGCCAGGCCGTGTGAAAACTAGAAAGTATACTGACTTAGGTCACACGGTAAAACACACGCCCGTGTGTCTAGCCGTGTGCCCTTCGAAATGGCCACACACACCCATATGCTAGGCCGTGTATCAATTAGAGAGGTATACTGACTTATACCACACGGCCAATCACACATCCGTGTGTGAGACCGTGTGGAGCATACTAACTTCAATTCAATTTTGACACCAGGGGACACACGGCCATGTAACCTAACCGTGTGTCACACACGGATGAGATACACATGATAAACCATAAATGTAACATATTTTAATTCCATGCTTGGCATATTTTTGGATGATTTATGATGAGGATTAGTGAATTTGATGCTCCTAATCCCATGAATTCATGTTTCTATACTTAGGAGAGCATTCGAGAGTAAAAGAAGAGAAAAATGGGCCAAAATCAGAGTTTTCAAGATCCACACGGGCTGGGCACATGCCCATGTGAGCCACACGGGCTGGCCACATGCCCATGTGCCAGCCCGTGTTGATTTCGCACCCTACTTCCCTATTATACGGAAAAACCCAATTTTTAGGGTTTCTGAGCATTCTAAAGTTTATAAATACACGCCAGAGGAAGACCTAAGGGAGCACACAGAGTAGATCGAATAAATTACTTGAAGGAAGCCATCAGAATTATTTCAGAAGTAGGATCTCATTCAAGATTGAAGATCTTTATCAAGTTCTTTAGAAGTTTTTGGGTTCTTTATGTCTTGTTGTTTTCTTAATTCTAAGATGTTTTCCTCATACATTATGAACTAAACTCCTTAAATACCTAGGGAGGATGAAACCTATATGAATCTTATTATTTAATAAATCTGAATTACATGATAAATACTTGTTCTTGTTCTTAATTATGTGTTTTTAACCTTTGCTTTAATATTTTCAGGATATTAATTCAAGTCTAATGTGCTTATTCAGTGGAGCAAAAGTCCCTGTTTAAGAGAAGATCTCGCATAATTAAGCGAAGTTGATTGCAACCCTAGAAATAGGATGACATAAATCTGCCGGATTAGATTCAAATCTAATAAGGGAATCCATAGATCGAGTTAATGCGACGATAGGGGTTTTAATTAGAAAGAAATTTCAATTAATCAACCTAGAGTTAGTTGTTCTTAGTCTCGAAAGAGATATTAACATAATTTAGGGATTTCTATGGATCAAGACAAGTGAATAAATCGTTTAATTCAAAGTCAAAATAATAAGTGAAGTCTAGGTGGATTTTTCCTTAGATATTGTCTTTATCATTGGTTTATTCGATTATTTCATTCACTCTCTGTCGTGTTCATAGTAAATTAGTTAGTTAAATTTTAGATTAAAACAAAACCCCTTAATTATTAGGCTAAATAATAAAAAGATAGTTATTACTAGTAATTTTAGTCCTTGAGGATACGATATTCCGAACTCGCCACAGCTATAGTATTGTTCGATAGGTGCGCTTGCCTTTGTCGAAATCATTAGTTAGTTTCGAGCCCATCAACGCCTGTGTCTCTGACCGTGTGGATAAGAATAGGCCATTTGCAAAGCCAATTTGCCACCCTTTTTGCACATACCTACACAAGATCATATGGTATCATTTTAAGACACAATTATACAGCCAAAAGTCATCAACCAATACATAATCATACAGCCAAAAGTCATCAACCAATACATAATCATACCAAATCCATTTCACCCATTTCAATACTCAATTCAATGCTATTCACCTATTCAAATACTAATCAACTTAACATACTTTACTAAGCATAATTCACATATATAATTCATCTAACTAAACCAATTCAAATATACATAATCACTTTAACTCCATTCATTCAAGATAGATCTATTTTCAAACATTAAAAGTGAAACTATTTGCATTTTCATAAACACCATCAATTTCATTATTTTATGCCAACACAAATGGCCAAAATACACATCTATCAAATAAACCATTTTGACACAAGCCTATACATGTCATATACCATATATACATAGCTTCAAAAGTACCAAAATAGATGATCGATAGCGCGATGAAGTCTCTGATGATTCCCAGTTCCGAGCTAGCTTCGCAGAACTATGAAATAGAGTAAGCTTTAAGCTTAGTAAGTTTGTATGTGAACATGAAATAATCACAACATTCACTAGTAATTAAAAATGGATTACATCATCAACATTTAAAGCATCAATTCATGAGCTATCATAGAATTTATCCATATCATCATTCATAAGTTCTCAACTTCATATATCTCGATACTTGAATAATCTTCCGTACATACCTATATCGATACATATTTATTTCTCGTCAATACTCTTATCAAACCCTTCCGATTTACAAATGCTTTCGATACAAATTCATCAATTTTTCCAATGCCATAGTCCTTATATGGTCTTACACATACTTTGCCAAAGCCCTGCTGTGGTCTTTCATTCGCATGTCATGACCTGGTTATGGTCTTATTATTCAATTACCATAGCCCAACTATGGTCTTATTCGGTAACTTGCCTTACTCAATCCGTACATTTCATTTAATAACTCAACATTTAATCAATAGAATAATTATTATATCAATTTCATTCATTAGATAGATAGGTACACATTTAAGTTCAATTATACGAACTTACCTCGTATTCGGAATTGTAATATCGGATCGATTACTCGTTAACTTTGGTTTTTCCCCGATCTAAATCTGAATTCTTTCTTTCCTGATCTATATGAATTCAAAATTGACTTATTCAATCATATATTCTTTCAATTTAGTCCAAAACATGCATTTAGTCATATTTCTACTTTAGCCCCTAAACTTTCACACTTTTAACAATTTAGTCCCTATTTCACAAATACACGAAATTCACATAATTTCATTATACTCTAGCTTAGTTGAATTACCTATAGGTCCCTATCAGCCCATAAATTTCATTAATTCCACATTTCAAGCCCTCAATTTACAAATTTCACAATTTAATCCCTTTTTGACATTTTTGTCCAAAATCACTTTACAAAACATGTAAAACTACCATCAAGCTTTCATATTCTATCATCAATCATCAAATTACTCAAGTATTCAACAATGGTAACTCTCAAAATCTTTAACAATTTCAAAATCTAAGGTACGGGCTAGCTAGATTTCAAAGTAGCGATATCAAAAAAACGTAAAAATCATCAAAAATCGAGCTCAAATTGTGCCTTAATCAAGCCTAATGTGTGCGAACCCTAAGTGTTCATCAATGGCTTCTTTTCTTCTTCAATATTTGGCTAGAAGATGATAATGAAGCTAAATTTTTATTATGTTTTATTAATGTTAACCTTATTAACTAATTTACCAATATAACCTTAATGAATAAACATTAAAAACATATAATGGTTGTCCATAATAGTCCACTATCATTTAAAATAGTCTAATTACCATTTAAGGCCATCATATTTAAAATCCAAAGCTAATTGACACCCTTAACAAGTAGAATGCAATTTTTTCATTTTACGCGATTTAGTCCTTATTCTCAATTTGACTAATTAAGCGATAAAATTACTTCACGAAAATTTCACACATTCATACTTTCATGCTATAAACACATAAAATAATATTAAAAATAATTTTTCGACATCGAATTCGTGATTCCGAAATCACTGTTCCAATTTAGCTAAAACTGGGCTGTTACATGAACATTAGCTTTCTCAAAATCAATTGTTAACCAAGATTCAAACCAAACTTTTATTTCCAAGGTAAACATATATATAATAACACCTATATACTTGCCACAAAATCGAATTTTAAAACGATCAAAAGTCTATTGAGTTGATAGCAGGATAGTGTGAGCTTCAGGGAGATTCGATCGACACGTTCTGCAACCCAACAATCTACAGGAAAAGAGAAAGCAACTAGGTAAACATTTCGAATACTTAGTAAGTTCATAGGCATAAAACAATATCTTACCTCATTTTACAATTTACTACAATAAGCAATTCAACTTGGCAAGTTTGCCTAGACATAGCAAAGCACATGTCAACAAGGTGAGTTAACATATAACCATCTTATATAGTAATTCAAACTTATGAAATTTCAAGTAACCTATAAACAACATTTCAATACCAATGTCATTATCAATACAACATTTAGCCATTTGCATATCAATTTCATATAATTTCATTTCAACTTATTTCATTCAATAATCATTTAACCCAATGAACTCTAATGAATTGATTTGGATACACAAGAAACTACACCACACCAGGGCACCGGAGTGCAAAACCCGTAGGCAATCATATAATCGTGTAATAACACGTCCCTCTACCACACCATGACCTCTGTAGAGACATATAAAACTCGATAATTTGCAACAAATGTTGGATTTCGATATAATCAATAGTAAACTCCGTACAATCATATATTTCGTACTGTCACATATATTTCGTACCAGCACGCAATTAACCCTATTTGCATGTCAATCTTATCTTATCCTTTATTACGTTCATTCGAGCACATTTAGCACATATAAACATTTCTTTACAATTTAATTCATATCTCACCTTTTTGTATCAAATCATAAACAATACAAATTACATTCACACAACACAACTTCATAATGCAAGCATATATTTCAATTACATACAACCATACCATATGAACTTACCTGACAAAAATAGCAACAAAAAAGACGTCGATAACTAATCCATAATTTTGCCTTTTCCTCGATTTTCCTTCATTTTATTCAAATCTCGATATATACAACAATTCATTTCAATTTATCAATTCCAATACCTTATAACATCTTATTACACGCATATGACAGTTCAATATCATTTTTTGAAAGTTCCCTAAAGTTTCATATTTTATTCAATTTATTCCCTAAGACCAAAATTACCATAACTTTCAAATTTGAGCCTCAATTTTGAAACTAATCTCAATTATGTCCTTTTATGACCCTCTATCATCTATAATTACAAAAATTTAACATTAATTTTGAAGTTTATGCACTTTAGTCCCTATGTTCAAAAACTAGCAATTAAACTTTGCAAACTAGTTTTTTTTTCGTATCTAAGCTTAAAATCTAACAAATTAACATCAATTTAATCAAGTATTCATCAATGGTAACTTTTAGAAACTTTACAGGTTTGCAAAATAGTACACAGGTTAGCTAAATCAAACTTCTGATATCTCAAAATATAAAAATTACAAGAAACGAACTTGAAATTACTTACCAATTTAAGGTTAAAGTTTGGAAGCTTTAGAACCCTTTTCTCCCTTGTTTGTACAGTGAAGAAGATGAAGATGAGAAAAATGTTTTGATTTTCTTTTTAGTTTGTCTTTTATACTTAGTTTAAAATAAATAAACTTAATTAATCACCATTAAGCAAATATAAGTGGAAGATGCCATCTTCCACTATTCACTAATAGAAATTGTTCCAATTGTTTAATTGGTCCTTTAGCTAATTAGAAATCTATAGCGATGAACTTTTAACACTTTTACGATTTAGTCATTATATCATAATTAACTATTAATTCAAAAAAATTACTAGATTAGAACTCAATATACTACTAAATTAGACTCATAGATATTAAATAATAATATTTACGGGTTCTATCATCAGAAATGGGGTTCCAAAATCGTCATTTCGGCACCACTGAAAAATAAGTTGTTACAAATCTTTCCACAATATCCCTATCCCATGAGCCTCCATTAAGATGAATTAAATCACATACTCGCATATGGGCACACCTATCCAGAAGAACAATGTGAACAAAAGAAATTATCATCATCATTAGTCCACGGATCATTAAAAACACTAACCATGTTACCTTTTCCTATTTGCCATCTAGTACCTTCAAGTAGCATTGCTTTAGTTAGGGGTGAGCGTTTGATCTAATCAAGTGAAAAAATTTCGAGTTAATCAAGTTGACGAGTCTTATTTTATCATCCTAAATCGATTTGAAATTTTTTTGAATAGAGTGAAATTGTTCGAGTTAAATTAAAAAAATTAAACATTTCAAATTAAAATATTGTTGCAATATACCTAATTCTATGTTAAAGCACAAATATTTGAAATCATATATATTTGAAAACATTTTCAAAGCAAAATAAAAGAAAAAAAGATACTTTAGTATGATAAATTTGAATCATTAATTAACTTATTTAGGTCTCCAAAATTATTATTTTAGAACATTTTAAAATTTTTAACTTTCTTTATATATTCTTTAGAAGTTTTTTAAAAATATATATAAAATTTGAAATTTTATATATATTTTTAAAGAAACTAATATGCTCATTTTCAAAATTAACAGGGACCAAAGAGGTATTTACAACAATCATATTTGAATTATTTGAATTATTCGAATTGCAAAATTCAACTCGACTCGAACTAGACTTACTTATTCGAGTTGACTCGATAATTCAAATAACTCGATTCAATTAACTTAAAATTCAAATTTTTTCGATTCTTTTAAATTGAATCGAGTTTTACTCACCCCTAACTTTAACCGTATGAACACTCTTTCCAAATAAAAGAGGGAGAAGCACCCTCCGTTGAACCAAGAAAACTGCTAGTTGGGAAGTATTTAACTTTGAAAATCATGTACGAAAAATATTCAAACTAGGTGAGGAACCTCCACCATTTAGCTAATAGTGCCAAATTAAAAAGTTTTAATAATAACATTATTATATTTTTATTAAAAGATGACCTCTTTATTAAAGTATCCAGCATTAACATAGCCGACTAATAAGGACTTTCAATCATTTGAATAAAATAACTCCATATCAATTGTCCCTCTTAAATATATAAATACATGATTAATTCAATTCCAATATTAACGTGTTAGAGAAGAACTAAATCTTGCTAATAAATTTACAACGAAAGATATATCAAGTCTTGTGTTATTTGTAAGATACGATATTTCAGGATTAAGAAATTCTTCATCATTTTCGTAGGAACGAAATTAATCTTTATTGACATTTAATGATCGTAAATCATCAAAATACTCAATGGATATACTTTATCCCTATAAAATTTCTTTAATATCTTTTTCAGATAGTTTAAAAATATTTTTCAATCTATGTTTTACAATATTTCCCAACATAATCAACTTTTATCATAAAATATAAATTTATGTAGAGAACTTCGAAATATTTATAAAGAATATTTAAACACAAACATAAAAAATGGATAGTCTTACCCACGATGCATGCAACCGCTTCAAAGCATGAGGAACCAAAAATTAAATATATTCCTAATAAAAAAAAAACTGATGTAAATATAATCTTTTAAAAACTGATATTATAAGGTTGATCGCCAAAAAAAAAATCATTAAAAATTTAATAATAATAATAATAATAACCACTTCACCAGTTATCCATGCGACTTGAACAAAAAGAAAAGTTATCCGTGCAAGTGCTTCAAAGCCTAATTGGAAAAAATTAAATTGAAGGAGGGGGGACTTTAATTTTTATTTTGGTTGAGTTTCCAGAAACTTTCAGATGCCGTGGAAATGGTACTTATAAATGCAAACAAATATTGTTAAAAATATTTTTTAATTAAATCTATGTAAACAATTATTTTAATTAAATATTCGGCTCCTTAATTGTACTTTTAACGATTTCATCATTGTACTAATAAGTATTAATTTTTAATTGCTAGTATTTATTGTTTATGCCCAAATTTATTTCAAATATTTTCTAACTTCTTTAAACAAATAAATTTGTAAAACTAAAATTTCCAATAGTTTGTATATAATTGTTATTATAATTTAAATTAGACAGTTTTTTATTTAATATGATTTAATTTATAACCGCGATTAACCGGGCATAGCAAACTAGTTTAGTTAAATTATATTATTATATATATTTTATGAATTTTTATGGTCAAGAGTGTAGCATTTATACAGTATTTTTACTAATATAATATTTACAGTAAATAGAAATTATATTGTACAAAAATTAATTAACTTATTCAATATAAAATTATATCGTGTAAAAATTAATTAATTCAGTAAAAAAATAAGTTTTCCTTAAAAGTAAATAATTAATGTAATTAAAATTTAGGTATTCCAATTCAATTTTAAACTTTAAACACCTTAAGAAAGATACATAGCTGCATGAATAAAAGATTTAAAATAGAATTAGGTAGGACGCGCCAGGCTCAAGCAATAGTGCAACGCTAGGACGACACTAGAGAGACCCAGTAGAAAGCTACTGTCGTGGACCCTCCCCTCAAAAATTTAATTTAATATCATGCAGGCCAATAGCCCACGTATCAGATATTAAACTGATAAAAATAAATACTACACTCGATCTTAACCAAAAGGCCGAAAAAAGTATGCTTTTTAAAGTCCAAACCCGCTTTATTTATAAGCATCTTCTTGCCTCATCCCGTTATATCTCAGTGATGTGGGATAAAGACACTGTATTCAGCAACTTGATTGTAAACTGCTTCTGAAAAATAATGACCAACAACACCTTTGATATTACAGGCATTTCTCGAATATTGAAATCGGAAATTACTTGGAAACTGAATCCTTTGTGCATTTCCACTGGAGATAATCTGGGACAAATCCCTGCCATCCATTTCTGGTTTGGGGATTTTGTTCTGGTATTTTAACTACTCGGGGTTGATGATGAGGAAATGAAGATAATTAAACCTAGGGGAAAAATATGTTTCTTTGCTTTTAAGATTGATCCCAACACTTGATCGACACATTGAAATCACGAAATTTAATCTTCAACACTTGGGGTCTGATCACATCATTGCAAGTATATGCATAAAGTAAAATTCTTATTCAATTCTAATGATATTCAAGACACATTCCACTCCAGAAAGCTTACATGACAAAGTACTAGTCCCGGCTAGAAAATCTTGAAAATTCTAAATCTCCTGACAGTGCTCTTGAAAGTCTAATACTAGAATGTTTAGTTTGTAACTTTAATAATTCTAATTGCATAAATGAATTAAATTAGGTAAAAAGGTGTTAAATTTAAATTGGGTTATAACGCTACTATAAAATTGGGTTTTCAGTAAAAGACTTTAAAATCTGCTAGAAAGTGTGAAAAAGAATAGAAGCACTAATGGTAAACACTAATCAGAGATTTCTTTTTATTTCTATGTTTGAATCTATTTCCAAAAGCCTACCTCATACATTCGTTCGTTTGCTTTTATACAGAGTTACACCAACCGCTCTATTAACAAACTCATAATCACCTAACTGACTGAAACAAACCTTTGACTAACTCTATTGACTAAGGTAACACTGATATTCTATCATGCACCCAGCTTCACGACTTGTGAGACACACAAAAGATTTCGGAATCGAGTAAAACTCATTACAGACAATGGTTTCGTAAAAACATCAGCAACTTGATCACACGCAGGAACTTCGCCAACCAGAAGAGACCCATCGGCAACTTTTTCACGAACAAAAAACAAATCTAGTTCGACATGTTTGAACTTGGAGTGTAAGACGAGATTAGCATAATGTACCAATCGTGACTTGAACTATCACACGTAGAAGCGGGAGTATCATCGGACACAATGTGCAATTCTTGAAGCAATGAAAGTAACCACGTCAGCTCACTCATTGCTACAGCAAGACTCCGATACTCAGCTTCATCTGTGGACCGAGAGACAACTTGCTGCTTCTTAGATCCCCACGAAACTGGAGTCTGTCCGAAGTAGACACAGTAACCTGAGGTAGAGCGTCGGTCGTCAAAATCAAGCCCCCAGTTGGCATCAGCAAAACCAACCAAAGACAAACGACTAGAGGACTGAAACACTAAACCAAAATCTAGAGTGCCAGACAAATACCGTAATATTCGCTTTAGAGCCACATATGAGTCATGGTAGGACGATGCATGAACTGACAGATCCTATTAACAGCATATGCAATGTCCGGCCTAGTCAAAACAATGTACTGAAGAGCACCAGCAAGACTCCTGTACTCAGTTGAATCTTCTAGAGGCTCACCATCAGACTTAGACATGGTTAACGAACTCACCATCGGGGCATGAACTCCCTTTGCATTGAGCATTGAGCACCGTCCAAGTATTTCACGAATATACTTCCGTTGGCATAAATGAAGACGATCACGTAAATTAGTGACCTCGAACCCAAGAAAGTAATGAAGATCACCCAAATCCTTGGCGAAAACTCACTATTCAAAGAACCGAACAAACCATTTATAGATGTGGACAAGTTGCGTTGACTATAATGTCATCTACATACACCGTAACATGTAGAGTGGAATCATCTATGATACGCACAAACAACGCTGAATCAGACTTGGAAACTGTAAACCTCAACGAGACTAGAAATTTTCTGAGCTTCTCAAACCAGACGCGAGGGGCCTGTCTAAGCCCATACAAGGCTTTCTTTAGGCGGCACACAAGAGGTTGTCCATTAGTGCCACACTGCTCATATCCAGGAGGCTGCTGCATAAAAACTTCACTATCAAGCTCACCATTCAAAAAAACATTGTTGATATCAACTTGCCTCAACTGCCACCCTCTCGAGACAGCAATGGTCAAAACAACACGCACAGTAGTACGTTTGACTACAGGACTAAACGTGTCTTTGAAATCACACCCAAGAACCTGAGAGCAACCCTTTACTACCAGACGAGCTTTCCGACGAGCCATAGTGCCATCTGGATTTCTTTTAATCTTGAAGAGCCACTTACACCCAATAACCTTGCGATTTTGTGGTCGCGAAACAAGCTCCTGTGTAGAGTTTCAATAAGCGATAGTATTACCGAAAGGCTGACCAACCATTCAGAGGAACTCAATGCTTCATCAATAGTAAAAGGTTCAATAGCCTCGATAGACAGAGCTTTCGGTTTGAAGATGCCAGCCTTCGACCGAGTCACCATTGGGTGAATATTGTCTTTAGGTAAACGCGATGCCAGAGTGTCAGAAAAAGAACTAAGGCTTCTTCTAACCGAAAGATCAGGCTGAGGATCAGGCTGAGGGGAGCTATGAGGGTCGCGATCAGACCCAACCTTAGGTTAAGTAAGAACAGGAGAAGACGAGAACGAACGAGTACCTTGGTGGGAACATATAGGAGAAGAATCGGCAACCGGGGGCTCTGCAGAACCACACACACCAGATCGCACCACAGGAACGAAAGTCGAAATAGGCTGGTTGGCAATTGGCAAGGACGGCTCCGGTGGTGCGAGAAACTTATTCTCATCAAACACCACATGACGTGAAACAATGATCCTGCCAGTCGGTAACAAACACAAATACCCTTTGTGTTGCGAACTGTACCCTAAGAAAGTGGAAGGTTGAGACCGAAACTCCAGCTTGTGAGGCAAAAACGGCCGTAGATATGGATAGCAACAACAGCCAAAAATACACAGATGATCATAGGTCGGATCGTTCCTATACAGAGTTTTAAATGGAGATTGTCCTTTTAAAACAGGAGTAGGAAGACGATTTATGAGATGTACAGCGCAACAGAAGGCATAGCCCCAGAACCGCATGGGTAACCTTGCTTGAGCCAGTAACGTGAGACCCATGTCAACAATATGACGATGTTTGCGTTCTGCAACACCATTCTGCTCAGACGTATGTGGACACGTCAGACGATGAGTAATCCCCTGAGATGCCAAAAGATTAGTAAACGCTCTATATTCACTGCCGCCATCACTTTGAAACTGTTTGATATTTTTCCCAAACTGAGTTTTCACCAAGCGTTGAAACTAAACAAAACACTGTACAGTCTGAGACTTCTACCGGAGAAGATAGACTCACGTAAACCGAGTACACATATCTACAAAGGAAATATAATACCAACTATTTTCGCAAGAAACAAAAGTCGGACCCCAAAGATCAGAGACAACTAAATCAAATGGACTTGTATATTCAGTAGCAGACGAATGAAACGGAAGTTTATGAGATTTCCCTTTCTGACAGGCAGAACATATACCATCTATACATGTATCAGATGGAATAACAACATTACACTTATTCAAAACAGTTTTGACAATAGTACTAGAAGGATGACCAAGCCTATCATGCCACAACTTCAACACATTACAATCAGTAGTTTTATTTTGATGTAAAGTAGAAGTAATAACCGGAGCTTCAACAGTCTGGGCAGACAGAATCGACAGAGAGAACCAGTGCAATCCATCATGTATGTGGCCCTTCAGCAGTGTTTCCCAGGTCATTAGGTCTTTAATAACATAATACGTGGGGTGAAATTCAAAAAACACACCATTGTCGTTAGCAAACTGTGATACAGATAACAAATTTTTTCGAATTCGAGGCACACACAAAACATCTGATAAATGAAGTAATTTTGAATGTGTAGGTAAAATGCCATAACCAACGGAAGAGATCGGGGTAGGTGTCCCATCTCCCATCAAAAGATACGACTTACCTAGATACGGAGTGGTGTGCTGAAGCGCTGACTCGTCGCAACAAACGTGGTTGCTTGCACCAGAATTAGGATACTACGATGCCGAACCCACTGGCATAGGTATATATGAATCAGTGCCTGCATCATTCGAACCATACTGAGACGTATTAACGTGCAAGGCGACGAATTCAATAACCGGATAAATCACCAACACAAGGAAGCCTGATCCAAGGGTCAAATCAAGTAAACACGGGCTCTCGGCTTAGTTCGCCAAGGAACATGTGAACGGCTCGTGCCCATCTGAATGTAATTTGCAAAGGAATGACATTATCAAAATTACTGTGTCTATTAGCAATTCCAACTCCACTAGGACGTGGGACAAAATTTGGCCTAGGCTCACTGGAGTAAAAATCATATTCTGGTCTATTTGTATAATGCACTGGTCCACCCATATTCAAATTCAAAGCATAAAGAGCATATCCACTCAAAAATAGATTTGTGGGCCCAGCTACAAGATGTTGTCCAGATGCATAATGTGACCGAAAATCCCTTATAGCTGGAGACCACGATACATGTTGATTTTGACCAAAGGCACTCCAATTTTGACCATGTGGTGGCCCCCAATCTTGACCATAAACTTGCGTATACCTCCGTCGTTGTGAAGGCCATTCAGTGCCTTCACCATGTCCGTCAAAGGGCACACCATAAGAAGGCTTCAAGGCCGGCGACGACCGAGCGACGTCAGAGGACGGCGGAGTAGATCGTGGCCCATCAAACTCACGATTGAATCGATAAAAGCATTTTTGTACTACATGGCCAAATCGACTGCATATTTGGCATTGAACTCGCGGCCTAAAACCTCGCCCACGACCGCCGGATGGAGAACGACCACCACGACCACCACCGACGGATCCTTCTTGATCTTGCAGCGGTTGTGTTGCTAAGAGATTCGCCTGCGTAGGAAGCTCCTGTACAGCCTGCAAATGACGCTGTTCATAGTCGAGCAAAGTGTCAACCAATCTCTTAAACGGTATTGGCTCCGATGATGAAGAAGACAAAGAAATCACGGCATCAAATTCAGGTGATAGTCCCACAAGCATGACCTCCGTCTTCTCCGTCTCCGAGACATGTGCTCCAGAAGCCGCAAGGAGATCACAGATGTGTTTGATTCGATCAACATAAGCTTTGACGGATAGAGTTCCCTTCTTCAAAGAATGAAGCTCATGACGGAGCTTCGATTGTTTGGCACCGGTTGTCGCAGCAAACAAACCAGTCGCAGTGAGCCAAACATCCGTCGACGATCGAGCATCTGTAAAAGAAGATAGAAAAGAACTGTAGATCGTGGACAACAACCACGATGCAAGAAGACGATCTTGACGAGAAAACACAAGCGCGGTCGGATTTGGAACAAGAGAACCATCTGCCGATTGAACAAACCTCGCCGGGGGAGGTAAGGTACCATCTATGAAACCTAACAGATCGCAACCACCAAGAACTAACCGTACCTGTTGTTGCCACTACAGAAAGGTCCCTTCGTCGAGCTTGACCATGTCATGACGAGGAAATGAAGTGATGACCCTCTCGCCGGTGAACAAAACACCACTACCATCAACAGAGCCGGATTCCGAAGAGTGCGAAGCCATAGGTCCTAGAATCATTTGGCGACTGATACCATGCTATAAAGTGTGAAAAAGAATAGAAGCACTAATGGTAAACACTAATCAGAGATTTCTTTTATTTCGTGTTTGAATCTATTTCCAAAGCCTACCTCATACATTCGCTCGCTTTGCTTTTATACGAGTTACACCAACCGCTCTATTAACAAACTCATAACCACCTAACCGATGAAACAATCCTTAAAATCTAATAAAAAATTCAGACTTTCTTGTTAAAATTTTGATTTTTCTGATTTTTAATGTTGTTTTGTTCTTTAACTTACTGATTATTGGTTGATTCAATCCGATTCAATATAACATCATACGTTTTTACCAATTCTTTGTGCAAAGGGTTGAGACCAAAACCCTTTCAAGGGGCTGATTTTGATAACTTTTGAATTAAAAATCGTCGAAAAGGACAGTTTGGATATGTTTCGATTTTCTTTAGCCAACCCAGCTTTCTAACTTTAGGGTACGTGGTAGTCCAAAAACTCGTTGGCAGAGTAGGCCGGCATTAGTTTGTAAATGGACCACCATTCAAGAAGCCCAAACCGGCATTCGTTGCCCATATGAATATGATGAACTTCAGTTTTCCCAATTGGAGAAGTGGCAGAAAACAGCTGAAGTCTGATCAATGGAGTGTGCCGGGAAGGGAGTGGAACTCGGTGCTTAGGCCCAGCTAGAAAGCGTTGCGGTCGCTGTGGAGCCGTTTCTTATTGCTCTGCTTCTCATCAGGTTCTTTAATTTCTAAGTAAAAGGGAAAAAAATAAATGAATAAAGTTCAACATGTTATCTGCAATGTTATCTCTACGTAAGCTTGTTTCTAATTGTAATATAATTGCTCCTAGATTTCTCACTGGAAGGTACATAGAGAAGAGTGTGAAAGGTTAGAGCAGCAAATGGAGAACTTAGATTTGTTGAATGATTTTCCTTTCACGTTTTCCCAAGAATCTACGGTTCAGGTAACTGTCACCTTGCTTGCAAAAAAGGGGTTCGATGAAACATTGCATTTAAGCTTATATTAGACTTAATTGACTTGGTTGCCTGACTTGTTTTGGTAGATTAGTGAAAAGCAAGAGAGCAGGTGTTCCTTCTTGAGAAAGAGGGGCATTCATCAAGTGGGGTTGTGGGTTTGTGAATGCCGTTGTGGTGCATCGGTTACATCCTTTGGTAATTCCAGGTTTTCTTCAATCTCCTGATTCTTCACTCTTCAGTGATGATAGTGTAAGCCTTTGCAAAATCAGGAGTTTGATTGTGAAAGTGTTAAGTGGATGTATTTTGCCTTTATATAGTTATTTAGTTCTCTAAGCTGCGATTCAAATGCAAATTTGTTACTTGAATAACTGAAGTTTTTGATTAAGCTAGTTGATTGCTCATGGCATTTCAGATGAAAATTATGGTCACTTTCAACTTTGTTTGCAGGCTTGAAAGTGATACCTGGAATCTCTCAAATATCTTGTGCCCATGTCGTGGTATCACTTTTGCTTCTAGACTTCCAACCTTCTGGTTTGCCCTAATGAATGCTTCTAGAATTAACCTCGTAATAGTGCAGGGCCTTCATCTCCAATAGCAAAAGCATTGTGCAGTTGGAAGGATTACTATGAATGGAGGTGCATGCCATTACAATCACCTGTTTCTTTGCTGCTCCACTGGGTATGAGATGTTATTATATGCTATAGAATCCTTTCTGAGTTAATACTTTGTCATTCTAATCATCAACTGGTGTTTATGGTACATCTTTTACATGCAATTCCTTTCTTCTATGGTGGAAAAAGGGGATGATATTTTACTGGTTTCTTTAGTTTATGGTTAATAATCTTTCAATTCTAAGGTGCTTTAGTTTTCATCTGTCCAGAAATATATGATACAATGCTAAGAAATATCCCTAGTCCGAAATTCCAAAACCTTGAGTTCTGTTTTCTGCTCAAATGAAATCCAAATACAATTTTTCTTGAAGAGTAAAGCTAGAAACTGAGTCAAAAGAAATTAGAATCATTGTCATCGAATCCAGATGCATACTCGAGGAAATGCTATACTTTGTAGATGTCTACTAGCTTGTGGACATTAGCACTAAATATATATCTGTTCAATTATTTTTTTGTCTCAGCCACTTACAGTGTATCATGCAATACAACTTGCTGGATTGGGAAGCTTGACCTCTGAAATCAGCAACGTGTGCATACACTATCTTGGTACACTATGAACTTTAGCTTTTAAATCCCCATTTGTTGTAATTTGAAATGTTATCTGTTTGTAATTTCTGTGTGCTAGCATCTAGGTGTTCAATCAGCTATGCACTTACTGGAAACTAATTGCTGATAAACGAAAAGAGTAGATACTTTAATTAAGTAATGGTGAATCAAAAGGGAGCAAGCTATTCTTTTTTACATATGTCTATGCATGCTTGTGTGGCCTTTTTTTTTCATGTAAATCAGTCTTTCTTACATGGACAAATTTTATTTTATTTTTTAATTTTTTTACGTAACTTCTTGGTGGTTTCTTTATGTAGTCTTAATATGGTTATCTAAATTTAAGTGTTTCTTTTATTTGTATGTTCAAAGGACCTGAGAAGGAGCTCCTTCAACTTGCTGTCTTTGGAGAATTACATGCACTCTTTCCTGGGGTTTTTGTTCAAATTGAGCTTATTGGACCTGCAGTTCCACATCATAGGTTCGTCTTACCTTCAGTTTCTGCAGAAATTGTACTTTTGGTTTCTCTTTACTGTAAGTGCAAAGCAAACTACTTGGTTTTGTTAGAATCCCTTAAATTAAGGATAGAATATTAGGAGATCTTACGTAAATAGAAACTAATCCTAATTCTTGATTCTTAGGAAGTCACTATCTTCTTGCGATTATTTCCTACCTTAGGATAATCTCGCATATATATTTGTAAGTTAACCGTGAGAATATACATAAGAAATTTCTCTAATTCTCTAAATGGTATCAGAGCCTTAGGAATCATTCGATCTCTCTTTCTTTTCAAAAATCCTTCCTAAAATTTCCTCGGTTTTTTTCCCATGGTGACCTCAATGATGCCATGTCCAAAAGCGATATCTCACAAATATCTCGAATGGCAATCGAGGATCAATCAAAGTGACCTCAATTCTTCTCTAATGATCACTAGTCATCGTCTAGATGGAAAAAATTTCCTGCAATGGTCCCAATCTGTCCTCATGGTGATTCGTGGTCGTGGCAAGTTAGGGTATATTAATGGAGACCTCCCACATCGAAATGTTGCTGACCCGACTTATGCTATTTGGGAACTCAACAACTCTATTGTTATGGCGTGGTTGATTAACTCGATGGAAGGCCACATAAGTCGAACCTACCTTCTCTTCAAAACTGCAAAAGACATGTGGGATGCAATTAGTGAGAATTATTTTGATCTGGGAAACGCTTCTCAAGTTTTTGAGATAAAACTCAAACTGAAGGATATTCGACAAGGGACTCTAGAGGTAACTCACTACTATAATAATCAAAATATTATGGCAAGAGTTAGACATGTACTACGAGGCGATTGGGGTGAAGGCTTAGAATGGTCTAAGTTCATGACTCATCTCAACAAAGAACGACTCTATGAGTTTCTAGTGGACTAAGGAGTGAATTAGATGAAGTTCGGGCGAGTGCAGGTAGATCACCCTTCCAACCATTGGTGAAGCGTTTGCTGAAGTAAGACGAGAAGAAAAACGGCGTCTCGTCATGATGGGAGAACCTAAACCAATGATCTCGTCTGAAAAACAGCCTACTGAAGTTTCTGCTCTTGTCTCCAAAGGTCCATCAACACAAAAGTTGCGTGCTGGAAGTGATTCTGGATCAAACAGACCGGTATGTAGCCACTGCAACCGTGTTGGTCACACTAAGGAAAAGTGTTTTAAGCTTCATGGTTATCCGGATAAAAAACAGAGAGAAAAGAAAACTGCCATGATATCCTTCACTAATGCAGATGAAGTACTTGATGTTCGCCTAACCAAGACTCAGCTTGCTAATCTCCATAAGATTCTGAGTGCTTCTACTGGACATGGGACTCTAGTGCTCAAGGTCTTTCTTATCTTCGCTCTTGAATCTAATAACCAAACCTCTTGGATACTAGATTCGGAAGCCTCGGATCACATGACAGTAACTTCACTGCTTTGGACTTATACCATTTGTCATAACAAGTCAAGAATCCGAATAGTGATGGTTCATACTCACCGTGGTTGGAGTAGGAAAGTAAAAATAGCGAAAATTTTTCCCTTGGTAATGTTCTACATGTCCCAAACTTGTCTTGTAATTTACTTTCGATAAGTAAACTTACAAAAGATGTAAACATGCTTGCTGAATTTTCTAATCTTGGTTGTGTCTTTGAAATGTAAATCGAGGAAGATGATTGGCCTTGCTAAAGTTGATGATGGATTATATGTGTGGAATAAAAGCAATTACACAAGGGGATTGGCTCTATCTACTTCAAAAGAAGATAACATTATGTTATGGCATTTGTAGGTTAGGACATCCAAATCTCTTGTATCTAAAAAGGCATCTTCCGCTACTATTTAGAAATAAAAGAATAAATTCTTTGAAATGTGAAATTTGTGAGTTATCCAAACATACCCGAGTGCCATATCCTCTGAAACCATATACCCAATCTAAACCTTTTTCATTAATTCACAGTGACTTATGGGAGCTAATGAGTGACAAACATTCTTTGGTGCGAAGTGGTTTATAACCTTTATTGACGATCATACTAGGGTATGTTGGGTGTATCTATTAAAAGACAAATCTGAAACACCCAATGTTTTTAAAAATTTTCACTCTATGGTTAGAACCCAATTCAACTCCACCATACATACCCTCCACACTGACAATGGAAGAGAATACTTCAACTCTGTCCTAAGTCCTTACCTTTCGACCATGGCATTATACAATCAAGTTCTTGTCCAAACACTCCTCAACAAAATGGGATTCAGAGAGAAAAATCGACACCTCCTAGGCGTGGCTCGAGCCATTATGTTCACCATGAATGTCCCTAAATATCTTTAGGAGAGGTCGTTTCTTCTGCTTGCTACCTCATTAACGAATGCCTCAAAGGTATTAAACTTTCAAACACCTCTAAATACCCTTCTAAATCCTTTCCCTATTCCGGTTACTAACCTTCCAAATTAATATTTGGTTGCAAAGCCTTTGTCCATAATCATCACCCTAATCGGTCAAAACTTGACCTCGTGCTCACACCGCATATTCATTGGTTATTCTTCCACCCAAAAGGGCTATAAGTGTTACTCCCTCTTTTACGCCGAATGTTTGTCTCTGGGATGTGACCTTTTTGAAGATGAACCATATTTTGGAGCCTCTCATCTTCGAGGAGACCTTAAATGAAGATGAAAACCTTAATACCCTTCTTATCATACCCCCTCAAGATCCTATCACTACCCTCAATACAGATATTGTTTCTCCTGATCCTAATACCCTACCTGATCCTAATACCCTACCTGATCCTAATACCACATTGGGACTGCCTTCTAATCACGGAAAACAACAAGGATAGATTCCTAACCTGCAGGTTTACTCCAGAAGAAATCGCCATCCTGAAACTAATATAGCAGTGCCGATCCCATCTCTCCCGAGGATTGTTTGAAACTCTGGCCCGAGGTCTCACCTCCATCGCCATCCATCTTCCAATCGCAATGAGAAAGGGCACAAGGAGCGCACTCAACACCTATTTCTCGATTTGTATCCTATGGTAATTTATCTAAGTCTATAAAGCATTTGTGACTAATGTTGATTACGTAAAACTCCCAAAAATATAGAAGAAGCACTCGAGTCGATGAATGGAGACAAGTTGTTATGGAAGAGATGGAGGCCTCAAGAATAATGGAACTTATGAAGTTTCAGATCCGCCTAAAGGGAAGAAAACAATGGGCTACAAATGGATTTTTACTACAAAATTCAAACCTGATGGAAATATCGATAGATACAAGGCTCGACTTGTGGCTAAAGGCTTCACCCAAATCTATGGGCTTGACTATGAAGAGACATTTGCACCGGTTGCGAAACTTAACACCATTAGAGTTCTCCTATCTCTCGCTGTCAATCTTAATTGGCACTTACTCACCGGATGTTAAAACGCTTTTCTCAATGGTGAGCTAAATGAAGAAGTATACATGGATTTTCCTCCGGGTTTGAAGAAAGTAAAGACAAAGTTTGTAAGTTGAAAAAGTCATTGTACGGGTTGAAAGCAGTCTCAAGGGCATGGTTCGATCGTTTTACAAAGGCTATGATGAAGCGAACAAGATACTCGAGGACAGTGCGACCACACCATGTTCTACAAGCACTCGAGGAAGGAAGATGTTGCATTCTCATTGTCTATGTAGACGATATTATCGTGACGGAGATGACACTAGAGAAATTGATGATTGAAAGAATTTCTCGGAGCAGAATTTGAACTTAAAGATTTAGGGAATCTCAAGTACTTTCTTGGCATGGAGGTAGCAAGGTCTAAAGAGGCATTTCCATCTCCCAAAGGAAATATGTCCTCGACTTACTCTCTGAAGTTGGGTTGATGGGTTGCAAACCAATTTGAAACTCTATGGAGTTTAATCTCAAGTTGAGTCTTGATCACGATGGAGAAGAAGTTGATAGGGGGAGAAGCAATTTGATGAATTCCTTCTAAAAGTTTATATCGAAATAGTACTAGTTGATGAGAGTTA
This sequence comes from Gossypium rotundifolium, assembly GCA_025506655.1. Lineage (NCBI taxonomy): Eukaryota > Viridiplantae > Streptophyta > Magnoliopsida > Malvales > Malvaceae > Gossypium > Gossypium rotundifolium. Next base: position 21,910,616 of record CP106724.1, read on the forward strand.
CTTCGGAAACAAAAAAAGTAAAGTCGAATTTTTTTGGTTATTCTCTCAATTCGAATAAAATGCAACTGGATCTAGTATGTATGAGTTGGCGATCAGAATCTATATGGATAGAATTTATATCAACGACTGGTAGGTAGGCTTATCTACCTAGCTCACACTCGTCCAGACTTAGCCTTCAGTGTGAGTGTCATAAGTCAATATATGCATGCTCCAAAGGAGAAACACCTGGAAGCTGCATATCGAATACTAAGGTATTTAAAAGGGACTCCTGGTAAAGGCCTATACTTCAAGAAGAATGACAACAGGAATGTGGAGTTTTATACGGATGCTGACTGGGCAGGTTCTATCAAAGACAGACACTCTACTAGTGGCTATTGTAGCTATGTTTGGGGTAACTTAGTGACATGGAGGAGTAAAAAGCGATCTGTGGTAGCATGCAGCGGTCTGATAGAATATCGAGCACTAGCGCATGGTATTTGCGAAGGAGTTTGGGTACAAAGACTAATGAAGGAACTAAAAGTTCCTTATAATAGGCCTATGCAACTATTTTGTGACAACCAAGCTGCTGTCAGTATAGCTCACAATCCTGTACATCACGATCGTACTAAACATGTTGAGATAGATCGTCATTTCATAAAGAGAAAATACACTCGGAGAAGTGAGTGTTACCTATCTACCTACCGGACAACGGAGTTCTTGATGTGTTAACAAAAAGCCTGAACAGGAATATGTTTGAAGAACTTGTTGGCAAGTTGGGTTTGATAAACATCTACACTACAGCTTGAGGGGGAGTGTTAGAATCCCTTAAATTAAGGATAGAATATTAGGAGATCTTCTGTAAATAGAAACTAATCCTAATTATTGATTCTTAGGAAGTCACTATCTTCTTGCGATTATTTCCTACCTTAGGATAATCTCTGTCTATATATTTGTAAGTTAACCAGCAGAATATATATAAGAAATTTCTCTAATTCTCTACAGGTTTGGATGGGAATCAATTAAATCGTCAACTTGCATATAATTCCATTTCATGTCATGACACTGATTAGTCTTAATTGTCTTGTTGACTTTGGTGCTGGTCAGGTTGCTATGTTAAATACCCTTTCATAAATAGGCTTTTTCTTTTGCTCCTTCAAACTGTTAAATCTTTTCCCTTAGGATTGATTTTTGCATTTGTAAGGTCTGTATTAGGAACTGGTCTTTGATCTTATGTTGTTCTTCTAAATGACCCAACTTTTTATGATCGGTGGTTTAATTCTAACTTGTGCTGGGCATTGCTGAGGCTTCCTGTTTCCATTTAATGCATAGGGATGGTGATAAGATTGATCTACATAGCTATGCTCATTGCATTGAGCAAGATTGTGATTGCAGATACAAAATTGAGAACACCAGCTGCAGTATAGGTCATGCATCATCTGCAGTGACACTGCAACTACATAGAGGATATTATCATGACCGTTTCTTGGATATATCTAAGGTCTGTTTACCTTCTTTCTGTCCCTCTAAAGCTTTTCATCTTGGGAATGTCTTGTTGTGCTTGGCTCAGCCTACTACAATTTCCTAAGAATCTCTCTTGTGTAACAGGATTCCCTCCCACACTTAGTTATTGCTCCAAATGCTGGCGTTGCAGCTTATTCAAGTTGGTTGCCCACTATAGTATGTCTTCAGTATGCCCTTTAGATTCTTTTTTTTTTTTTTCTCACTTCATGATTCATAATGTTTTCTACAAGTGTTGCTTTGTGTTTCTAGGAAAACTCAAAGCTTTTATGTTTATGCTGTTGCTTGAGTAATCTAGGATTTTTTCCTTAATTTTGGTTTTGTAATGAACATTTCAGGAGCTAATAAAGGAGATAAATGTCCCTGCAATATTTTCTGATTATTGTGAAGAAGCTTGTAATCTTGCAGCTTGCTGCATAAATGCTGTTACAAACCAGCCTCCCAGGCTTCCTGTAATTTTACATTGCTGTTTATTCTCTTTTCACACTTTCTCTCTCCTGTAGATTTATTTTGGACATATTTTGGAGATTTATTTGCTTAATTTAATGATTCATGCGATGCTTATGTCATGTAGATTCAGTTAAATCCATTCAGGCAGCCAATGGTGGTGGAAGACAGTCCACTGCATCTTCCTTGCTATTCCAATTGCTTCCTATTTGCTATGTGAACTGCTTTGCTCTCAATTATACACATATTCAGCGGATTTCATTATTTTCATGAGAGCATATAGGGGTCTTACATGAAAGGAGAATATAAACCAAGGTAATCTTGTAAAATTTACTTTTCAATCTTGACATTTGCTGATGCATTAGTAAAGGATCTCTCTATGATGGTTCTGATAGTTTAATAATGCTTGATAGTATGCATGGTTATCTTATGTTAATAGAACTTCGGTAACTGTTAAAATTGTATGTATTAAATGCATCCGGGCACTAATTAAATTCTTCATTTGCATGAACTCGTGAACCTTATTTATCCTTTGATGCAACGGCGTTATGTTCTTACTCCAAGAAATTCAAGGATTTGGAAGAAGAGAAGACTACCAATGGATAATTACAAATTGTGTTTTAGTTAAAATAACGTTTTACTGGTTGTAATTTTGTATGAGCTATATAAGCTGTCGCTTGCATTTTGTAACATTTATGTTTGTAAAATTTGTTTTTATTGTGAAGGAAGAAATCAAGGAAATTACATTACTATTGTCATCATAAATAAATTTCTCCAAAGCAACACGTGGCACATCAAACCTATGAGCACCAAGTGATAAAACCCTTGTAAATTTTGCCATCGCATCGGCAGCTTTATTAAACGTGTTATACCTTAATCTCCCAATTTTGCTTTGACGGTTCCCACTCTGCTCTCGTAACCGAGTTCGGTTAGCACTTGCTATCCTTGCTGTAAAACATGTGACATAAAAAAGGCATTCTTTTGGGGATGACAGACATGTGATGTTGGATTCCTAGTGTTTCTGGCAAATGCTGCAACTGAGGTGGAACAGTCAGGGGGCAAGTTTTTTAATAGCTTTGCTCATTTTCACATAAGCCACCGTTTAAGGGCACTAATTGGCTTTTAGCGGGGTGGGCGACATCATTTCGATCCGACGAGCCTAGTAGAATTGTCATTCCATCATTTTGATACCTTTAGGTACAAAATTATTACGGGGAGAAACTTGGATTGGTTTTTAAAAATAATTTTTGAAAAATTGACTTACTTTTTGAAAAAGTTAATGTCTTTTTGTGTTTAGATGAAATTGTGTAAAATATTATCCGTTGTTTGGTAAATTTCTTAAAATATTTCATAAAAATTGTTTTCAACTAACAAACATATATTTGAGATTTATGATAAAAAGTTTAAATGAAGTAGTGAATTGATTACAAAGTGATGTTAAGGTGAAATTATAGTAAATAATGAATTTTCATGATGTTAAGGGTTAAATTGTAAAATTTGTGGAATTTATAATTGAGTCAAGAGAAATGATATGCATGAAAATTTGTTATGTGAAATAAGATATTATAAAGAATTATTTGATTAAAGTGTTTATATGGTGAAAAATAAATTACATGGCAATATGGACTAAATTGAAAAATGTACAAAAGTTCAAGCGTGAAATAATTTAATATGTGAACAAGAAATTATGATAAAAGTTTCATGAATGTGTTATGAGATGATAAAATATGCATGAAGTATTGTAAAAGTGAAATTGTGGAAAAATATGGAATTTTTATAATGATAAGGACTAAATTGTTAAAGTTGAGAAAATATGTGGATGAAATAATAGAAGTAAAATACATAGAAATTTGATATGTGAAATGCGATATTGAGATAAATTGTGTGATTAAAGTGTAACAAGAAAGAAAATTGATTTAATATGATTAATTAGTAAATATTGAACTTTTATGATAAAAGGAATTGAATTGAAAAGTTATGAAAGTTAAAAAAATTGATAAGTAATGTAGTAAAGAATGCAACATCCTAGTGCTTTGATCCGATATTTGTGTTTGAGTATGAGGATATTACAGTGAACAAAACCTTATCAGTTTAAAAAATATCTTAGGGAAAAAATTTTGGTAAGACTTTTTACAAAATAAAGGGATAAATTTAAGTTTACTAAAAAACATTATACATGAAACAAACAGCGAAAAAGGCTAAAAATATTTTAGCTTGAAACAAATGAAGCCTTAAGTTGATTTGGCATATACTTGACGAATTTAAAAATTATTATTTACTTAAAATTAAAATTGATGATGATTAAATCCGACCTTTTTAAGTTTCATTTACTTCTTGTGGTTGGACTCCATTTCATTGGACCCCTGTTCTAAACCCAAGTGTTGGGTAATTCCGTTAAACAATGGAAACAATTATACGTATAAACATCAACATCTATAAACTATAATGCATGCACTTTCAAGGTTTTAGGCTCTTTAATAAAAGTTCTGCATTGCATTTGTCACAAATCACTGTCAAAATAAAAGAAAAAGAAGGGCGTCTATCTTATTCAATCCACTGTTGAGCATTGGTGACATTTGTTGTTGGTGAACCGAAAAACTCTTACCTGAGAATTTATGATCAAATTACATTTCCCCATCCCAAATATCCTCAACTGTTCTAAAGGGTCCATATTTGGAGGTGTAAGCCACTCCAGTGACACCTCTGCTTTGTGGGAGCTCATCGATCTTTTTCAACTCATCCTCATCCAGAGACCAGTCAAATATCCCAAGGTTTTGCTTCATTCTCTCACCGTTGAAACTCTTCACAATGACGCCAACTCCTTGTTCATATATCCATCTCAGAGATACCTGTTTTTGCAGTGTTTTTAAGATTAATTTAATTCCTCATACTCAAAAAAACACTAGTATCACAAAATGGGGAAAAAAGGTACCTGAGCAGCAGTTTTCCCTTTGGCCTTGGCAATTTCTTTAAGCACCTCACACTCCAACACTCTATCGCTGCCCCAAAAGGTTCCATTGGCTCCCAATGGGGAGTAAGCAGTCAAAAAGATCCCATTGGCTCGGCAAAACTCTCTTAGCTTCTTCTGTTGCCACATTGGGTTCATTTCCACCTTTCAAAACATTATAACAACTTCACTATCATTGTTATTCCAAAATCCAAAACCAAATTGAGAGTGTTACCTGGTTAACAGCGGGAGGGATGTTTGCTATGGCGAGGATGTCAGTCAGCTTTTTGCAGGAAAAATTGCTGACACCAATGGATTTTGTGAGGTTAAGCCGCTGACATTCTTCCATGGCTGCCCATACAGAATTGAAATCCATAGGAAGGAAGTTTTCCTCCTTTATTGGGAATTCATAAGTCCCGGGTTTACAACTGACAGGCCAGTGAATCAGAAAGAGATCCAGGTACTCCAACTTGAGATTTCTGCAGCCAATCATTAATGTTTTAGACAAGAAAAATTTACATGATTGATTATATGAGAATGAGACTGATCATTCTTATGTAATTGTTTTTACTGTAAGCTTCTCTTGAGGGCAGGGACAACAAGGTCTCCATGAGCATCGCCACACCATAGCTTAGTAGTGATGAAGAGCTCGTCTCGGGATTGGATTAATCCAATCGAAAGTGCTTCTTGAATTGCTTCACCCAATGGCTGCTCTGACCCGTACTTGGCAGCCGTATCAAAATGCCTATAACCAAGTTTGATTGATTGGAGAATTGCCATTTTTGTAGCTTCTGCTCCTACGGGTGGGAAGACTGCCGTTCCGAACCCCAAAACTGGCATTTTCTCTCCATTGGAACCAAACCTATGCTCTGGAATACCGAAAGATGTTGACCCCATTCCCCGATCTGTGGATATTCCGCTTCTTGGCGTTATCTAGTTTTCTCAATGTTAAACGCAGCTTTTGGCTAATTTTTGGATCTAACACTCGCGTTAACCTAGTTTTCTCAAGGGTTGTGGATCTTAACAACAATTTTCACAGGGTTTTGGAATTTATATTTTTTAATAGGAAGTGATTTCCTTAATAATTTATTCATAATTGATAGACAAGTTTTTTTATTGCAAAACTAAAAAAAAATTACCAGGAAAAACTAGGTAAATATCTCATATATATCAAAAAAATAAGAAAAATTACGGAAATGTGCCAGTTTGAAGACTATTTACGGAAAAGTACTTTTTTCCCAAAAACGCCCATGCCAACGCGTTTTGGGGATCTGAAGAAAAAGCGCGCCCAGAGGGCGTTTTTGTCCATCTCAAAAAAGCGCGCCCACATAAGCGCGCTTTTTCTTGAGGAGGACAAAAGCATCCGTCTCGCGCTTAGCCTCCAACTCAAATCAATCATCAAATTTTTTTACAACGGTAAAAAAATTATAAAACCCCCAACCCTTTATTTTTTCACACTTCAATCCTTTCTCAATATTCTCTCAATTTTATCTCAATTTTCTCTCAATTTTCTCTCAAAGTCCTTGAAATTTATGCTCAAATTTCTAAATAGTCCTTTACTATTTATGAAAAAGCCCTTTATAATTTTTTAATATATTTTTTGAAAAATTTTAAAATTTTTATCGGATTACAATGGTAGGGAATTATGTCGCCTGACAACAAGCACATCTCCATCGAGCAAATGCAAATGGTAAGTTTTAATTTTAATTTTTCAATATTATTTAATTTGTTTTTCAATTATGCAATTTTAATTAATTTTAATTATATAATTTTTTCAACATCATAGATCGGATGTTGGAATGTTATATTCATAACATGCATGGTCCCCCATCGCCGTTGATCGAGACTTACCTACGGAAACGGGTTTTTGGCACGTGGCCACGATAGTAGGGGTTCAAGTTGGAGCCGCTTTGATCGGTAGCGTTGATAGAGAGGTGGAGACCCGAGACGCACACTTTCCATCATCATGCGGGAGTGTACCATCACTCTAGAAGATGTGCGATTCTGCTTGGGATTACCGGTGGGCGCCCAGTGTCATCGGTCCGTAACATCTACCGATTGGATGGTTGTATACTATGAGCTTTTGGGTGCCATTCGGATAGAATTCAAGGAGCTCGGATCGATATGGCGAGACGCATTCTCGAGTCGAACGAGGGTTCGATCAAGTAGAAAGAATACCGTATGCTCGAGCATACATTCTTCAAATAATTGGAGGCTATCGATGCCGAACCTCTCTAGAAACCTCGTCCACGAGATGGCTCTTGAAACTTGTTGATTTCGAGTAACCGTGAATTGAGTTGGGGTTCTACCGTATATCGAGGTTGTACCGAAGATGTCTTGGGCGACGCCACCGAGTAAAGCCAAAATCGGAGGTTGCCTATCACTCTGCAGTCATGGGCATGGTTTCGATTTCCATTTTACGTCCTCGACTCGACTAGCCATATTCATTCCCACCGATAACGAGGTAAATTTAATATTATATTTTACAATTATTTTGTAGATTTATAGTATAATTTCATGCTAAAAGTTTATTTAATTAGGTGGAACCATTCTATGAGTCATGTTGGAATACCTAACTCGCTTGAGGATATATGGCTCTATTGGACCAACAGTCGGAATCACAAGTAAGTTTCAATTTCGTTATTATAATTTAGTATTTGGTATGTAGTCTCTAATATTATGTATATAACTAATATTTTGGTAATGTTAATATAGTTTCAATGGACACCGTATGAGGATCCAGAAATTCTAGTAGTAATTAGGAGGAGTTCTTCCAAAATTCGAACAGTTGGCACGTTAGGGTCCCATTGATCACCTACACGACCGTGGAGATGCACCACTCAAATCGGGTTCTGCGATAATTTGGATTCTGGCAACCGATCCCCGTGCCACCGGAGGTGCTCGATGATGAGCACAAAGTGGACTTCTGGCGGCCACACACGGATTGGCCAAGATTTTGGTCAGTCATATCGAGGCGATGGGAGAACTAGTATGACTTTTTACCTATCCGGGAACCGATCATCGTTCCTGAGTTAGTGTGCGTGCCGGAGTACATGCCATGGTTTAAGATCCATGGCAAGTCAGATCTGTTGTCGAAAGAAGAGAGGCGACGACAAATTCATGGCGAAGGAACGTCGGACCCTTTAAATCCAAGGAGAAGGGGTGATGGACGGGGCCATCAACAGCGCCTACTACGATCCCGGCCCAAACAACAGCGCGCCTACGATCACCGGGCCCATCAGTTTAGCGGATAACACCGACATCACAGCGTCCACCGTTTATGCCAGGTGCGTACCCTACCCCTTATATGTATCCTCCTAACCCGTATATGTTTCCTTTTCCCACTCCCACCCCAGGTTAGAATGTATGGCCGGGTTCGAGTCCATTCCCGACTACTCACGCTAGCCAGCCGATCGTGAGGCCGACGCCGCATGTGGGATTAGAGGAGGCGCCGTCGGGGAGCAGTTCTTTCTACCAGGCTCCTTCGTCGTACGGGATGCAGTCACCCCACCGTGGTTTATGCAAACACCTCTGGGGTCATTATTTTATCAAGGTGGATCATCATCGCAACACCCAGAACCAAACCCACTATCGGAGGAACCCGATTCCCCGCCCGAGGTTCCACGACCCCCGCCAAAAGCTAGAAGAAGGAGGAATCTAGCAGAATCACGATCACGATCGCCTCCGTGTGCACTTGGTTCCCACCCATCGACCCTAAACCCTAATTTAGTTTTGTAATTTTATTTTTTTTGTAATTTAGTTTTAATATATTTAATAAAATTTGAGTTTAATTTTTTAATTTTTTGTAATTTAATTTTAATATCTTTGATAAGATAGAAATAGTTTAATTTTTTTTTGTAATTTAATTTTTTATATTTAATAAAATTTGAGTTTAATTTTATTTCTTTTGTAATTTAATTTTTAATTTAATTTTAATATCTTTGATAAGATAGAAATGGTTTAATTGTTTTTTTGTAATTTAGTTTTAATATATTTAATAAAATTTGAGTTTAATTTTTTTATTTTTGTAATTTAATTTTTTAATTTAATTTTAATATCTTTGATAAGATAGAAATTGTTTAATTTTTTTGTAATATAATTTTTTATATTTAATAAAATTTGAGTTTAATTTTATTTCTTTTGTAATTTAAGTTTTTAATTTAATTTTAATATCTTTGATAAGATAGAAATGATTTAATTGTTTTTTTGTAATTTAATTTTTTATATTTAATAAAATTTGAGTTTAATTTTATTTCTTTTGTAATTTAATTTTTAATTTAATTTTAATATATTTGATACAATAGAAATGGTTTAATTTTTTTGTAATTTTGTAATTTAATTTTAATAACTTGAATAAAATAAAAGTTCTTGTACAAAAGTTCACCGTTTTCCTCCAAAAATAGAAATTATATAGCCACCAGGAGACAAAAAAAGTTAAGAATACAGTCAACTATTCTGATTTGGACACGAGCGAGATGTATGGCCCGGGTTCCTACACCATCCGCACAGCCGACTTTGGCTGCTCGTTTCTCGGATATCCATATTGTTGCGTGTTCTAGTCGAGCAAGGTCGACCTTTTGGTTTGCGCCTCAATTGTCTATCCAAAGAATAGCTTATACGGTGCAAGTGATACCGAAGCCCACTTATGTTCATCTGGGACTGGTGGGAATACGTGTCTCCACACGTTGTACATGTTTTCTAATTTGTACACTTTGTCGACATAGCTCATGGGATCAAGACGGAGATTCTGATAAGCCGCAAGTACATGAGCACATGGGTAACAAAGTGCATCAAATATCCGACAGTCGCAGTCCTATTTGTCAAGTGTACATGATAATGCCCGCCAATAATACCTTGGTTCGGTCTGTCAAACTGCGTGACATGAAACCATAGGCTGTCGCGGTTGTGACACACTGTGTACATGGTGTTCGCCCGTGCCTTCCCACGGTTTATTTCTTGCAAGACCTTCGGGCTCCATACATGGCCTCCTTGCATCTGCCCTCTATAACTCACTGCTCTCTTCGAAAATAATACCGTTAAATGAAAATATGTCTCTCGCACAACCGATGTAATCGGCAGATGACGGGTTCCTTTTAGAATAAAATTTATGCATTCGGCCAGGTTTGTGGTCATATGACCATATCGTAGGCCGCCGTCATATGCTTGTGTCCACTGCTCGAAAGGAATATTGCAGTAGTTTGTGCCTTGACGTTATTTAAGCATAAACCGGCCAAAGATCTCTTGAAAATGGTCTTTATTGATCTCGTACCACGCCAATATCGTTGATAGCGAATATTACTTACCACTCTTCAATTGAGAATAAATTGAATATTACAAATGAAATTATATTAATAGATATTTCATACCCATATCGGTCACTTGTTGTTTCAGTCTTTTAGATCGATGTTACCCATAGTAGTTAGATGAAACATGCCTCAGGCAATATCGATGTTTGTGTGCGATGCCACATGCTTCCCTAGCATTCTATTGCAGCAAGTATTCCAGGGCCTCGATCCGATATAACGATATGTCGTTGGGGACGGACATGCCTCCTTAACCTAGATAGGAAGAAGTCCACCATCACCGACTCCCGGTGTTATTGCGAATGCAATCGGAAGGATTCTCCCACAGTCGTCTTGTGCCACAACTAGCAATAGCTGATGCGTATATTTACCATACATAAAGGTACCATCAATTTGTACCAATGGCTTGCAGTATGTAAAAGCATCTCGGCATTACTTAAATGTCCAGAACAGACGCTTGAACACTGCGCATCCACGAGGCGGGCGATGGTTGTAATCGTCGGTTTCGTTTTAAGGTCCGTCGTCTTTGCTCGGGACATATCTCTCCAAGACTGACACCACCGCCACACTTCATTATATGAAGTGTCCCACCGATCGCGCAACTTTTCTAACATATTCGCTTGGCTATCCAAGCCTTTTTGTAAGAGGTCGTGTACCCCAATTGGCTCTGAATATTGCCAATTATAGCCAAGACCGTAGTCTTGGGATCGGCCTTCACCGTCGGGATTATTAAGTCACCAACATATCTCAATCCATCCTCGAATGATCTTGTGTTACACCGCATCAAGTACGTTAAATAATGCAACATTACATAATATTAGTGTTATTCAAATCATTAAACACATAGTGGTACTGCATCTGAAACAAGACATGTATGTGGACCTTTGTACTTTTTAACCTCCCACAACCCTGCCCTTTTCCTCAACAACGCCATGATTTTCCATGAACATGTGTCGTCTTGCACTGCACACTTTGCCTCGTACTTATCGAGCCTGAATTTAACCATATTGTAGTTAACCCCGTTTCTAATGCTGTATTATTTCAATGCAGCAAGAAAAGTATTCTCGTTGGAAAACTGGTTACCAACTTCTAATTTGTCTGAATCCAACGAAAAATTTATACGGTCACGCGTCCGGTGTGGTAGTTTAGGAAACTCCAATGCATCATCTTGAGATAGATCGACATTATGCATGTGGGCTAGAGGTGAGTACGCCCTGAATAGCGGATCTTCTTCTTCTTCGTCTAAACCGCCCTCAACGTCTTCAGGTACAATTAGAACGGGCTCCGGTTCAGAAAATAATCTAACTTCTACACCGTCGGGCCCTGGCTCCTGAGGTGGATCCATATCGGATTCATCGTCCGGCCCTCTATAACCTGCAACAAACAAGGGCCCCTCGCCGGTGGATGTCGTCGGGAGTACATCATCCGTCCTTAAACATCTTTCGTAAAGATCCCAATCATATGTAGATTGCCAACCACTAGAAGTTGATGATGTCCCCCAATACGTATTTCTATCATCGGACGTCGAAGGACGGATATGCATGTCCCATCCACCAACCGAGTATCGTGCAGGGGTTATGTTTTCTATACTACCACCGCACACAGGCACTTCTGTGTTTTGCCTCCCACTTACAGAGTGTTGGCTTGGGGTCGTGTATTCCCCTCGAACGGTAGTAGATGTTGAGGTCGCAGAAAGATCACTTGGAGATGAAAATTCTACATATAACTCGAGATAGGGCGATCCACTGGCAAGATGAGTCTCCACTATTGCCTCAAGGCTCCGAGGATCTTTGATGTCGAATGAGTCATATCTCACCGAATCAACCGAAGCGCAAAATCTATACTTAATGGACTGAACTTTCATTGGCGTTGTTTCGAATATTTTACGCCTAATTCTTTTGCGAAGTTCTACCCAATCGACGTTCCGATTAAAACTCAGTCGCGTTGTGTTCTTCGATAAGAAAACAACACCATTTTTGGTGTCACGAACTTCACCATCGTAGTAAATAACAAAGATTAATATGTTCACTCATTTTCGCTTTTTTTCTTTTTCACGAATTTTCCTTCGCCACGAGAATGAAATTTGGCTGATTTATAGCCTAAGTTTGCCGGAGACCACTGTAGCAAAAGAGCGTCCACGTGGGAGCTCTTTTTGGTACTCCTATTGATAGTGCACCCTACTGGAAGCGTTTTCGGCCACTATTTGTTCAGAAACGTCTCCTCAAATTAATTTTGCGGAGACCCTTTATTTTTGCGCCACGGGAGCTCTTTTCGGTACTCCTGTTGATAGTGCACCCTGCTGGAAGTGTTTTTGGCCACTATTTGTTCAGAAACGTCTCCTCAAATTAATTTTGTCGGAGACCACTGTAGCAAAAGAACGTCTACGTGGGAGTTCTTTTCGCACTCTCGCTAACAAAGACACCTTCTTTGGAAGCATTTTTGGCCATTGTTTGTTGAAACGTCTCCTCAAAATTATTTTGCGGAGACTATCGCCCAAAAATTCAATTAATTTTTCATCTTGCAAGTGGACGGAAGGGAGGCAAAAATGCGTCCACGTCGGTAGCGTTTCTTGATTATTCGTTGATGGCGCCCCGAGATGCGCTTTTGTCCACCTCGGCAAAAGCGCGCTTACGTGGCGCGCTTTTTCGATGTGGACAAAAGCGCGTCCTCGGGCGCCTTTAGCTCATCCCCAAAACGTCTTTGGCGTGGGACGCGTTTTGGGGAAACAGTACTTTCACAAATATTCTTCAAGTCGCACATTTCGTAATTTTTCTTTATTTTTGGTATATATGGATATTTACCCAAAAAACTAGCGCTTCTTTTATTTATATTTAAGATTAAGATAAATATTTTATTAAATTCATTTTCTATTTATTCTTTTACCTCTTTCGATTTAAATGGGTAATTCGATTTTAACAATTTAAACCGAATAAAATCGATTCTTTTAAACATTAAAAAGTATTTTATATATACTCAACACAATGTCAAATAACTGAAACATAAAAATAAAACTCAAGCCCAAATTATTATTTACAATTCCAATTTTATAATTAATTTAATTATAATTTATTAACTTTGATGTATACACATAAATATAATACATAAATAATTTATTTTTAAAAATCTAAAAGGTAAAAAAAACCAAAAACAAAAACAAAAATATTTAAAATTTGGTTTATTCAGTTATTGCAATAAAAATTAAGCTGACAGAATTGGCCAAATACACATCCCTATTTTCTTTTGCTATAAATATTTTTAAAATATAATTTTTTCATTGATATGAAAACAATTTTAAGTCATATACGTTAGATATGAATATACTTGAATTTATACCTATATCGTAATGACAAAAAATTGTAATTACATTTTCACAATCTTAAGTTAACCTTTTCTAATGGAGCTAAATTTACCTTTTTCAACACCCTATTTGTTGCCTATTCCAACACCTGTTTTCCTAATTTTTTTATTTGTTTTCCATTTTGATTTGTTTATTTGTTTTTCTTTATTTACTTTCTCAATTTTTATTTATTTTTCCTTTATTTTTATTATTTGTTAAAGATAAATTTAATCATTAAAGATAAATTTCATTTGTTCCATTTTTATTCGCTAGTTAAAGATAAATTTAATCGTAACTCTAATAATTTCGAGCTTGATTAAATCTGATTTGAACGCTTCTAATATGATATATAGATTAGTTGAAGCCAAATTAATATATATTCCTAGTTTCCTTATGTTAATGCGATTTTTAGTTTTTATTTAGGTGGTGTCAAATTAGTGGAAGATAAATGTAATTTTTTATATCCCACAAATGAAACCAAGCATAACAACAATACAAAATTAAGCAAAAAGGTCGTCATATTAAAAAAATTAATATATAAATTTCTGAATGTGTCATGAATTAAAAAGTTATTATTAACATGTAGAGATCAATTTCATTTAATCAAAACGCGTTAAGTAAAATAAAAAGAGAAACTAAAATGAATTTTTTATTTAATTTATAATTAATTTTACTATTTCATTGATCTTCGATGAAGTGTGATTCATATTTGCTCCGAAAATATTTTGATATCTACATAATTTTAAAAAAATTACATAAATTAAATATAGTTAATTATTATATTACAATAAATATAAAATATAAAATACAAAATATAAATACCTTACTAGTTTTTTTTTTTTTTTTCTTTTCTTCTTTCTCTTCTTCTACAAAATATTTGAAGGGAACAAAACTCCACCTTCTTAAATAGGGACATTTTCTTCTCCTCTTCTTTTTTTTTTAACTAACAATTATTAGGCATTATAAATCTAACGACTAGTTACATAGCTAACATTATTAACACGATGTGACTAATCATAATATATATTTTAATTTTTAATATATATATTTTAAAATCCACAATTTTTTAACAAATAAATCCTTTTTTTTCAATCAATTCAATTTCACTTTTTTTTCATTTTAAATTTTTATTTTATTTTTGGTCTTCCGTTTTTTATTTCTATTAAAAATGTTCTGTTAATTTTCTTGATTTCATATTACATAAATTATTTATATTTGTTTTATAAAACTAATTTAAAAAATTAATTAATTACATAAATGAAATTTTTATAAAATATGTAAATAATCTAAAATCTACCGTAAATATATAAATATACATAAAATATTATAAAATAAATAATAATAATAATAATAATAATAATAATAATAATAATAATAAAAAGAAACAGAAAAAGTAAAGAAAAAAACAAATAAAGGACAAATAAATAAAAACTGAAAAAGTAAATAAAAATAAATAAATAAATACATGAGAAAGGACAAACAAATGAAAAATCAGGAAAAGGAAAAAATGAAAAACAAATAAATAAATAAGGAAAAGGGTGTTGGAATTAGGTGGGGCCAAATTATTTGGCTTTATCAAAAAAAGATAAATAACTTTTTATTTTTTCAAAAATTGTAATGTTTTTTTAGTATTTATACAGATGACACCATTTTACATGATTCTATTAAAAATTAATTTTTTATCCCAATTGCTGATGTGGCATGTCGGTGGTTCCAAACACTTTGGCTGATCCAATTTTTACTGTAGATTTTATGTTATTTTCGTATTTTATAAAAAAAGTCATTTAAGTAATTAATTAATTTTTTGGATTAGTTTTATAAATTAAAAAAAAAAGCTTATTACTCGACCAAATATTGTCTTTGCTGTCAACAAAGTGTGTCCATTTATGCATAAGCCACTTCACAAGTATTTTAAGGCAATTAAAAGGATCCTAAGGTATCTATAAGGCACTCTTGGGCTATTATACCAAACAAACCTAAAATTTTTTGATATTTATAAAAATAACCTAAGTTAAAAAATAATCACCAAAATGACCTGAAATGAACAGTAGAATGGGATTTTAGGAAGCCAATGGCCGCACCGCCTAGTGTTTTGGCCCTATGATTGCCTGATGATTGTGTCAGGCTTTAAAATTTTAATTTTTTAACTTTGGGAACCCAATGGTCCGCACCAGGGTATTTTTTTTAAATCGTATCATACTAGTTTACAAAAATACCAGTATTTAAAAAAATTTGGTTCTGACCTTCTAATGGCCAGCACCTGACTAGTAAAAAAAGTTTTTTTGGTGTTAGCCTGTAGAAGGCCGGCACCAGGGACTTTTTTCGTGTTCCAATGCAATTTTTTTACTTTTCCACATTGATGGCCGGCACCAAACTAGTAAAAAAAAATTGGGTGTTGGGCATGTATTGGTCGGCACCAAGGACTTTTTTCATGTCCCAATGCAATTTTTTTTTTGTTCTTGCCTTCTAATGACCAGCACGAGACAAGTAAAATTTTTTTTTTTTGGGTGTTGGCCTGTAGATAGCCGGCACTCGGTACTTTTTTCGTGTCCTAATGCAAATTTTTTTACTTTTCTACACTGATGACCAGCACCAGAGATTAAAAAAAATTGGGTGCTGGGCATGTATTGGCTAACACTAGAGAAGTAAAAAAATTCAAATTTTTTGGTGCTGGGCACGTATTGGCCTGCATCAGGTACTTTTTTCCTATCCCAATGCAATTTTTTTTACTTTGGTACACTGATGGCTGGCACCAAATATGTAAAAAAAAAAAAAAAATGGGTGCTGGTCATGTAATGGTCGGCACCAAATTTATCAGATTTATATAGGTATTTTATGTTCCATTTGAGTTTTTGTTTGCTTTATTAGTTGAAAAGCGAGATTAAAAATTTTAATTTTTTCTTTGTCGAAAAGGAAGCAAAAAATTTTTAAGATGAGTTCCCAAATTTTGTTTGTTTATGTTCATTTCGATGGAGAAATGATAGATACAATTGAAGAAGGCTATGTATTTCAATGTCGAAAAAAAATAGGAATGAGATTCAAAAAGCGTGTTTCACTGGCGGATTTAAAAAGAAAAATCAGTACAAAGATAGAAACCCGTTGCATAAAGCAAATGTTAAGACTGTTTTACAAATTTCCAGTTTCAACTGATCCGCTCAAGTTCTCAGAAATAGAGCTTGAAGATGATGATGATGATCTAGGGACAGTAATATCAATTCATTGCCCCCAAGATAGAAAATCCCAGCCCGGTTGAGTTGTTCACGAAGATAGCTAAATCAGATCCCATTTAAGTTGTAATTCCAGCAAGCCAGCGCTTTGGAATTGATTTTGATCTTAACGTCTACTGGGAAGATCAGCCAATTTTTGGACGGTCAATGCCAACTCTCGAAAATCCAAACACCGGTGGATGTTCGTATAACATCTCAAACTCGTGTCCTTGTCTAGAGATCCATCTAGAGGTGTCGCCCACCATTCAGGTGTTGGTCCTTATTGCGGACATGCAAGCTCGATTCAAGTATAAAGTGTCGTACCAAAAGGCATGGTGGGCAAAACAAATGGTGATGCGAGAGTTGCATGGTGATTGGGATGCGTCATACAACGAGCTTTAAGGGTGGATAGCCAGGATGCAAGAGTATGTGCTAGGGACAGTGACTTATTTGTAAACACTGTCGTTTAAAGGCCTGATGGGGAGATACAATAGGGAAACGAGTTTTTCACCAATTGTTTTGGACATTCGAGCCATGTGTTAGGGCCTTCCCTCACTACAAGCCGATGGTGCAAGTGGACTAGACATGGTTGTACGACAAATACATACAAATACTCCTGATTGTTGTTGCATAAGACGCAACCGAAATGTACTTCTAATCGTTTTCGCCATTGTGGAGCGTGAGTGCTTCGAGTCTTAGGAATTTTTCTTCAAAAATCTGCGGACTTAGGAATTTTTCCTCAGAAATCTGCGGATGCACGTTGTAAAAGAAGACAACATTTGCCTTATATCAAATAGATCGAAAGGCTTACTTGCTGCGATAAAGCGATCGGAGGTTCCGTGGAGGTCTGTTTATTGCATCCGGCACATCGTGGCAAACTTCCACAGAGATTATAAGAATAAAGATTGGAAAAAAGAACTCGTTAACATGGGTAAAAAATTTTGTTTGTATTTATTTCAAAATTACTTTTCAAATTTTTTGTTGTTTTTAAAATGATGATTTCAAATTAAATATGCAGCTCATGAGTTAGAACCGTGAAGATTTAGGCAGAGGTTTGCGAGGCTTGAATATCAGATGTCATCTTTACCAACAGATCTTCGGACATGGTTGGGTAGCATAGAGAATTGGCAATGGACTCAAAGTTACGATGAGGGGTTTCGGTATGTGCAGATGACGACCAACTTGGTAGAGGCGGTCAACTCTGTATTAAGGCACACATGCCATCTGTCGATTTCTGCTGTTTTCTCGGCAACATTGTATAGGTTGGCCACATTGATGCCTAGGATGGGGTTGAGACAAGCTAAGCAGATCGAGGCCGGGCACGTGTACTTTGAGGCCGTTCGAAAGGCCATGGTGGTAAATAGTCAAATGGCACAAACAATGAACGCAGAATTGTATTTGCGCGACTTGGAGAATTTTCGAGTTCAATAGTACATCTGCCGTCGTTCAGGTCTTCCACCTAGGTCATATGCAATTGATCTGCGAAACAGGCGATGTGAGTGCGGGATATTTTAGACTCTTCGATATCCGTGTGCGCATGTTCATATAGCGTGTGCGAGAGCAAACTTAAATGTTGAACAATTCATAGACGCGATCTACACATTGCAATGCACATTACGTATATGGGGGAACGAATTTCCTGTAATGCCCGATGTCTCAAACTGGGAAGTTTCACCGCCTGCTTTCAAGATAGTGCCTGACCATAGTCTCCATAGACATCCTAAAGGTCGACCACAATCGACGAGAATTCAAAATGACATGGATGTCAGGGAGACAGGTGAACCTAAACTGTGCACTGTGTGTCGAACATCCAGACACAACTGATCAACATGCCCACTTCGTGTCCATGTTTCCGGTCAATCGTCTCGTAATGCCGGACTCCAAGATGACGAATGATATATTATTAAGTGCATGTTCTTGTAAAAACATTGTAAATATATGAAAAATTAGATAAATGGTATGAGAAAAATTGAAAATTACATGGAAAGATATATAATTTAAATGAAATGAGAAAAAATAAATTGAAATGAACAAAAATAATATAAATGAATTGAGAAAAAATTAATTTAAAAGAAATGAGAACAAATTTAAATTAAAATTGAAAGAAAGATAAATTTAAATGAAATGAGAAAAAATTTAATTTAAAAGGAATGAGAAAAAATTAAATTAAAATTGAAAGAAAGATAAATTTAAATGAAATGAGGAAAAATTTAATTTAAAAGAAATGAGAAAATTTTAAATTTAAATTGAAAGAAAGATAAATTTAAATGAAATGAGGAAAAATTTAATTTAAGTGAAATGAGAAAAATTAAATTAAAATTGAAAGAAAGATAAATTTAAATGAAATGAGGAAAAATTTAAATTAAATGAAATGAGAAAAAAGTAAATTAAAATTGAAAGAAAGATAAATTTAAATGAAATAAGGAAAAAATTTAAATTAAATGAAATGAGAAAAAAATAAATTTGCATGGAAAGATAGAAAATTTAAATGAAATGAGAAAAAATTAAATTTGCCTGAAAAGATAGATAATTTAAATGAAATGAGGAAAAATTAAATTAAAATTGAAAAAATATAATTTAAATGAAATGGGAATGGGAATGGAAATAAAATGAAATGAAAAAAATGGAAATGAAATTGAAATTGGAAAAAAGGTAAGGCGACATATGCTGCAGGCCTGAGAAATGGGCTAGTAATGGCCGGCTACAGCAGGGAAAAAAATTTTGAAATGACATTTCTCGGGCCTGATAAATGGGGTGACAAGCCTAAAAAGCCCAAAAAAATGAAATGAGATATTTTTTAAACAAATTTAAAATTTAAATTGACAAAAATAAAATATAAAAAAATTTAAATGACCTTGATATTGAGACTACTTCTAATTAATATGAAAAAAATATGAAATGAATTGAAAAAAATTAATATTGTAACAGTCCGGTTTAGACCCTAGTTGGAATAGTGGTTTTGGGGTGACAAATCTGAGTTAGAAAAATATTTTAATATTATTTTCTGTGTCTACAGTGTGTGATTAAGTATGTGTTAAAGTTTTGTAAATTAATTTTTCCGTTTGTGTGATTAATTTGAGAAAATGACCTAATTGTGAAAGATGCTAAATTAGCATGCCATGTGTTAAAAGTACCTAAGTGCTATGTCTTTATAAATATGAAGTCCTTATGATGTTATTAAGCCATTTTAAAGTTAGTGGACATGTCCATGGAATAAATGTTTTTCATTAATATATTAATAAGGGTAAAATGGTAAAATGTTTATTAAGCTTAATTAAATAAAAGACAAAGCTAAATTATGTTTTTATTCATCATCCACCACCGATTATAGAAAAGAAAAGAGGGGTTTTAAGCTTTCATGGTATTCGATTATTACAAGTCTCAATTCAAGGTTAGTTTTGATTCGGTTTTTGATAATTTTTACATTTTTGAGATCGTTACTTCGTGTTCTTTCAAACCCATGTCTTAATTTTGTGAATTGATGCTAATTTGGAAATATTCCATTGATGAGTTCATGAGTTTTATGATGTTTGAGGATGAAATATGAAAGATATGTGATAGATTAACATTGTTTGTCTTTGAATTTTTAGTGAATTTGAGTAATTTGGACTAAATTGTGAAAATAATATTTTGAGGGGCAAAAATGTAAAATAAATGAAATGTATGTACTTGTATGATCATGGTGAACATTCGGCTTAGCATGGGTACATAGAGATTTTGTGTATTTTGTGATTTTATGAAATAAGGACTAAAATGTCAAAACGTGAAAATGTGGGGGCTAATTTGTAAATTGTCCTAAATATGTGTTTTTGGATTGAATTGAATGATTTGGTAAATAAATGGGCTAAATTTGAATATGTATAGATCAAGAACCGAAGAAAATGAAAGTCGAAAGTAATTGAATAGCCGAATCCGTTCGTTTACTCGAATCCGAGGTAAGTCGATATACAAATAAAAGCATTTGAATTGAGTTATTTATGCATCTATAAAATTTAGATTGCGATGAATATACTCGAGATGTTATGTACATGAAAACCGAGGAAGTATTGACAAGGTATCAATGTCCGAGAAGTCCCGTACGAACCTAGGAATAGATATGATTACATATGTCATGACATAGGTTTTTGATATGTGATATCGTGTAAGACCACGTCTGCGACGTTGGCATCGATTTGAGATTGACGTGTAAGACCATATCTGGGACATTGGCATCATATTTGATTCGTGTAAGACCCTGTCTGGGACAGTGGCATCGATATCCGAGTACATGCAAGACCACGTCTGGGACGTTGGCATTGTACAACTATTCCGAGAATTCTGAGTATCCTATTTGATTTCGAATGGTTCAACGGGCAAGTCTGAGAAAAGAATGACTACGTGAATTGTATAATTGTTTCAGGTACATTTGACGTATATGTTTTGAATAGGCATGAAAGGTGAGTATATGTACATGGATGCAATGAGTAAAAGGTGATATATGTATGCTTGAGATATGATATGTTGGTAAGCAATGGTAATTCAATTGAGCCAAAGAGAAACTTATGTGTTTGAAATGAAGATATGTTAGTGAATTTGATTTGCTATGCTTATAAATGATTATATGATAAGTTTATTTCTATATAGCTTACTAAGTTTTTGAAAGCTTACTTTATGTGTGTTTGCTTTGTTTTATATATCGTTGAAGCTACAAAGGCTCGGGAATCTCAAGGATCATCACCACACTATCAATCTCTACTTTGGTGCTTTTGAATGTGTACATAGTTAAATATGGCATGTATAGGCTAGTTGTTTTGGATTATGTTTGAGTTGTATATGAATAGCCATGTGATATGCTAGATAATGAACTTGATAATAATAAGTAGCTCACGTCAAATGATGCATAGTTTAGTGTGGTTTGATGGCTAATGTTTGAGCTAATGAGATGGTCAAATTTATGGTAAGCTATTTAATGCAAAGTTGGTATATTATTGATAAGAAGATGTTATATTGTAGTGGTAAGTTGTGGATAATTTATGCTTAGAAATGCTTGTGAATTAGTTGAGCTAAATGGCATATAAGATGTTGTGATGAAATGAACTTGAATAAATTGAAAAGGATGACCATTTGGTATATATGTTTGATATAATGCTTGTATGTGCTTGTAGGGATAACCAAAGGTGTGGGTGGCATTTTGGCCTTGCAAATGGCCTATAATTGCCCACACAGTTGAGCACACGGGTGTGTGGCTCAACCATGTTCTTCGTGGTTGCATTTCAAACAAGTCAGTGTCGACCACGGGTTGGACACACTGGCGTGTGACTGGCTATGTGGTGCAAGTTAGTAGCGACAACGGGTGAGGCACACGAGCGTCTCCACTGCCGTGTGGACAAGTTAGTATGTATGCCCTGTTTTGACACGGCTTAGACACACGGGCGTGTCTGAGGCCGTGAGAGGCACACGGCCTGCCCACATGGGCGTGTAACCTCTATAACTTAGAAAAAATTTTAAATTTCAAAAAATTTCTGTATGTATTCGGTTATGGCCCGACCCCTTTTTAAAGCACGTTTAAGGTCTCGTAGACCTATTCAAGGGACACTTTGATTTGATTCGTTGAATATTATTATGAAATGTTCGTAAAAGATTTTGATTTGTTCGGTAATGCTTTTAACCCTAAATTGACGATAGTTACGGGTTAGGGGTGTTACAAATATGAAAAAAAATTATATTAGGAAAAGAAATAAATTTAAATGAAAAATTAATGAAATGAAATGTTAAATGAAATATAAATATGAAATGAAATGTAATTTGTAATGAATATGAAATTAAATGAAATGTTAAATGAATATAAAATGAAATGATGATTATGAAATGGAATGAACTTTTAAAAAAATATAAATTTAAATGAAAAGAAATATGAAATTAAAATAAAAAATTTTAAATGAGAAAAATAAAATTTAAATGGAAAGATAGATAATTTAAATGAAATAGAAATATAAATGAAATGAAATGCAAATGAAATTGGAAGGAAATGAAAAAAGAAAAAAAAAGGTGAAATGACTTGTCCTGCGTTAGGCTTGTGTCATTAACCAAGGCCAATTTGGCCTTCCAATGGCCGATCATATTCAGTTTTTTTTCTAATTTTGCCCTTACTTTAGCCAAATAGTCCCGCACTATAAATGGGCTACTCCTCCGCGGACCAACGACCACTGACGACCTCCAAACACCTCCAACAATCGTCGTTCACCGTCAACCACCGCCGATCAGTCCATGGATCCTAATCGTAATAATCTTCTAAATGGCAATGACCACATTGCTAAAAATGTGAATAAGGTAAACGAGAAGAAAAATGTCCCGTTTAATTTTAAATATTCATCTAAATTCTTTTTTTAACGAGAAATATAACAATCTATATTTACTATAAACACAGGATCTGTATTGAATTGTGAGGCCTTGGTTACATAATCCCGGTTATTTTCTCAATCAAAGAGTTTTGTGGTATTTGAATGTCGCGAGTTTTGGGGTAGCCACGTACATTCATTTATCTGAACTACGGGCCGATTTAATATCGGCCTTAGTTGAAAAATGGCGCCCGGAGACACATACATTCCACCTCCCGTGTGGGGAGGTAACTAATACACTACAAGACGTAGCAGTCCAACTAGGGCTGCCTATAAATGGTGAAGTATTGACCGGGCTTGGAAAAGTACATGATCCATGGGGCACTTGTGCACGCTTACTTGGAAGAGTTTCCCCCAACAACGAGAAGGATGATTAACCTACATTAAATTTACTTGGTTAAAAGAAAACTTTCAACATTTTCCGAGCAGTCGAACGCAGATGGACATTATCTATGCTGCAAGAGCGTTCATTCTGCAACTTATAGGTGGGATACTATTTTCGGACGTCTCAAAATAAAGTCTCAATAATGTATCTCCCCTTGTTAGAGGATCTCGAGCTTGCCGGAAGATTTAGTTAGGGCTCTGCAGTGTTGGCATGCTTATACCGTGAGATTTGTCGAGCGACAAAGACGTCTATGAAAATAATGGGCGGTTGCTACTGCCTTCCACTGCAGTCTTGGGCGTTATACCGAATGCCATTTTTGGCATCAGTGAGCCACCAACCGTATGTATGGCCACTCGTTAATAGGTAAATATATAGTTCAATTTTGCCATCTATTTTTTAATTGTATAGTATAGTATACAAATTTTTTTAATGGAAAAAATAATTTGATAATTTATTCATTTTTTTAGATCGGCAATTGTACCGGGAATCGAGCGATTGTTCACCGTACCTATGTACCGTATGATGATAGAGACTCATTCCGGGGATAACGTAAAATATGCTTCTGAATCTTTCTTTCTTAAATACAATAATTGCACAAGAAAAAAATTAAATAATAATGTGTTGTCTATTTTATGCAGTTTATATAAATGCCATATGCTGAGGAAGAGATCGCGGCGCTCATACCATCATGGGTTATCGAGCAGCAACAGTTGTTCGTGTCAAATGTACCGTTGATTAATTTCCATATGATGGAGTGGCACGATGGAGGTCGGGTATTGAGGCAGTTCGGTTGCGCACAACCTATCTTAAACCCTCCTGTCGACACGGAAGTTCACTGAATGGAAAAAAGGTTCAGGTCGGGAAGATTTAAATTGGGCGCAAAAACATGAACTGTATATCTTTTTGTGGAATGATCGACATTAGAGGCGCCTTCCTTGTAAGTCTTAGAAGGAGGGTTCTCTTCTACGCGCGAGTACGCACAATGGTATATGGCACATGAGAAGCCATTTTTATTTCAAGGTCGTTATATGCTGATCCAAAGAGACGCGCAACTAGAATCTTCACGATGGCAACCCAGGGATGCACGATCGCGCCGTAACCGAGTTTCACCATTCGAGAATACCGATATCGATTCTGCCTCGAACCCCGATCCTGAGCCCCAATATGAAGTATCCGGCTCGTCATCACACCACCTGGAGCCTGAGCCCGAGCCCCAATTTCCTCCATCGTTTGAGGATATTTTTGGTTACGACCCCGAGCCTCAACATTCGACACGATCCGAATTGTCCTCATACCACCCGGAGCTCGATAAGGAAGCACATACACCTAATACTGAGGATATTTTTCCATCGGCACCTCCGGTCACGCAATACCCCTTAACTCCCGATTCTGTTGTATATGATTATACTAATTTTCTAAGTACACTGGACGGGACACCGGAGGCCGAACCGAGCAATTATCAAACACCTCAGCAAGGTGCACGATATCGCCGACGGAGGCATCAGGACCGTTGCACGCCAACGCCAAGGACGTTGCCTGGATCACAATAATTTTAATTTTTATCTGTAAATATTTACTTTATTTTGTAATTATTCTATTTTTAATATTAATTTAATTTCTCTAAAATAATTTTTTGTTTTAATAAATGACTTTGAAATATTTAATAAAAATTATATAATTTGAATAAGTAATAGTACACGACAAATTAAATTTAGACACAATAAATACAAACATTCTACAATATTAATAAAAAATATAAAATTCAAACAAAAACAATACGCACTAAATTAAATTTAAACACCCAACAAACTACAAACATATGGGTAAAATTAATACACGAAAATTTTAAATTCAAACTACATATAATACGACTAAATTAAATTTATAGATACAAAAAATACAAACATTTTAAGAAATTAATACGAAAATATAAAAATGAAACCTTAAATCCTAAACAACTACATTAAATTTACATATATAATAAAATACAAACATTCTAAAGAAATAATACAATTATTTTGAATAGTAGTTTCTTCACAATTAATCGTCTTCTGCTTGAATCAGGTCTATATTGTATCAGTTCAGGATAACTGGATAGCTGAAACGGTCAGCAAAATTAAAAAGAAACAGAAAACCAGCCGCATAAACCAATGGAAAATATAACTTCCTAAAAGCTCCAGACCCTTTATTCTTCCATTGTCTCCTGAGATACTTTTGCATGGAGACTCTACCAACCAATTCCAACCACAGCCTAGTTGCGAAATAAACGCTATTGCACCATAAATAATGTCCATCTCTGTTGGACATCTGATTAGCCATCTATGGCGCAAAAAATCGTCTAACCCTTAATGACATAACCTTTAGGGTAGAAATGACAGTATATAATTCAACTCCGTTAAAACATGACAATATATAATTCAACCCTGAAATTCGGTTGTACACTACGAAAAGCTCTCATCTACAATCCACTACAAAAAACTCATTTGATAATATACTACAAAACACTCTCATTTTGATGGCTCTCTCAAATTTTTTCTCATTCTATTTACACTATCAGAACCCAAACCACCCACTATATATAAGGTTTGGTGTACACATATTTTTTTTCCTGGTGTCGCTATTTACAGGCCAGCACCAAAAATTTTTTTTTATCTCTGATGCCAGCCAATAACATGCCTAGCACCTAAATTTTTTTTACTAGTCTGGTGCTAGCCATCAGTGTAGAAAAGTAAAAAAAAAAATTGCATTGGGATACGAAAAAAGTCCCTGGTCACAGCCATCTATAGGCTCGCACACCAAATTTTTATTTTTATTTATTTTTACTAGTCTGGTGTCAGCCATTAGAAGGCTAGAACCAAATTTTTTTTAAAAAAAATACTGGTATTTTTATATACCAGTATGAAATGATTTAAAAAAAATACCCTGGTGCCGGCCATTGGAATTCCAAAGTCAAAAAAATTAATTTTTTTAAAGCCTGACATAATCATTAGGCAATCATGGGGCCAAAACATTAGGTGGTGCCTACCAATGGGTTCCCAAAACTTCATTCTACTGTTCATTTCCGGTCATTTTGGTGATTGTTTTTAAACTTGGGTCATTTTTATAAATATCAACATTTTTTGGGTCAGTTTAGTAAAATAGCCGCACTCTTGTTATGGTATCACCTTCAAGGCTGCCTCTCATTTATCTCAAGAGGGATACTCTGATGCTAATTGGGGAACTGATCTGAATGACAGGAGGTCCACAACGGGTTTTTGTGTCTTTCTAGGAGGTAATCTGCGTGGGGTTCAAGGAAGAAGCAAGTTATCTCTTGTTCCACTGCAGAAGCTGAGTATAGGGGCTTATCTCATGCTACATGTAACACCCGCACCCAAGACCGATACTGGATCTGGATACGAGACATTACTATGCTTGAACATGTACTTACGAACTATAAAATTTCGTTCCAACTTAAAAATTTCACTTTCTTAGTCAACACATACATTACAAAGGCTTACAGGGCCTTAAACTCGTGTCTGAAAACTTTCGGAACTAAATCAAATAATTCATTTTTGAAGTAGGGTTCACACGCCCGTGTGACTTGGAACACGCCTGTGTACCCTTAAGCACGCCCATACCTTCAAACCGTGGGAAGCTACTGACTATTTACGCACGGCTTAGACACATCTGTGTCTTCCAACCATGGGAGGCTACTGACTAATTTCACATGGCCATGACACGCCCGTGGGCTTAGACCGTGTGCTAATCCTTGATATACTGACTAAATCAAGACAGTGCAGGCACACGCCATGTCCAACCCGTGTGTATAACACGACCTATACACACAATGTGGAATTTACCGTGGCCTATTCTCGATTCATAATACTAAGGTGCGAGGTTAACACGGCCTTGACACATGCCGTGTGTCCAACCATGTGGGCATTTATAGGCTATTTACCAAGTCATAGCCACCACGAAATGAAGATCATATCCATACACAATTCAATGATGCAATAACAACCCAATTTTATGAATAATACTACATGTTTCATTGATCTCAATAAACATAAATACTTAGTCAAATTTGGCCAATCACTTAGCAATATACAAAAGAATAATAAACTTGATAGCTTTTACAAAGGCCCTTCTAAAAACATGTCCACAAAATGAATATTTCCTATACATGCCATACTTAGTAAAGTAACTTGGCTATACCAAAATAAGAGTTGATAGTGTGCTACGAGCTTCAACTCCGATGATCCACAAATTAGCTTGGGGGGACTACATAGAAAGAAACAATCAAATACGTAAGCATTTAGCTTAGTAAGTTTGCATGTAAAGCACATGTCATTAAGTTTGCTTAATAAAAACCATTTAGCATAACAATAGAATCGTAATTTTAGCTCTAAAGCTTACTTACTCATACTTGGTTCTTACATGTCTCATAATGCTCACTATACTCATTTTTGTAAAGTAAACATGATACTGTGTCACTTGATCACATTGATCAGTGATTTAAACAATAATCATTATGATCTCTAATTCTTCATGCATAACATGAGTAATATTTAATTCATTTTGATGCTAGCTTTGCTTTCTTAGCCCTCTTGTTACCTCATTATTAACCTTACTTGTTTCCCCGATGAACTTTTACGAATACCTGAGGATACTAGATCTCTTCCCACTTAACATGCCACCAAGCCATATCTTAGGCATGGTCTTACATGGAATTTCTCATCTTGGTTTCAAGGCCATGTCTTGACATGGACTTACATGAAGTCTTGCCCTTGATAACTTACTCAATGCCAAGCTTGCCTTGGACTTATATGATATCTTGATCAATGCCAAGCTTGCCTTGGACTTATCATGATATCTTGATCAATGCCAAGCTTGCATGATACTTGATCAATGCCAAACTTACATGATATCTTGATCAATGCCAAGCTTGCCTTGGACTTACATGATATATTAATCAATGCCAAGCTTGCCAAGACTTACATGATATCTTGATCAATGCCAAGCTTGCCTTGGACTTACATGATATCTTGTGTGGTATATCGGTATCTTGCATATTCTATAATATCAAATTAGCTCATTTTAATCATTTTATTAATATAAGCATCTCAATAGTCCTACTTAGGCAAAATTACCATTTTACACCTAGATTTTAGCAAAATGACCGTTTTGACCCTAGGCTCGGAAATTAATTCTAATCACTTTTTTATCTTCAACAAGCCTAGGCAAACATTTAATGCTCTTAAAGCTATCATCAACAATCAATATTTCACATACTTACTATCAAGTTCATAACCTTTTCATTAAGGTCCTATTTAGTGTCCTCATGCTAACACCCTTTTTAAAAGTTGTTCATCTAACAACTAAGACTCAAGTTCTTCCTTAAAATGCAGCAAACAACTAAAGTAGCTCTCATGGTAAAACTCTAAACCTTTCACAACATTGCACAATAGTCCCCTCATTTGAAAGCTTAAGCTTTAGGGATCTCAAAAATACAATTATTTTCAAGAAAAGTTCACTAGAACACTTACTTGAATGGATGAGAGTTTGCTGAAATTTTTGAAGGTTTCTACCCCTTATTTGCTGTAAATTTTCGATGGAGGATGATAGAAGAAGATGATAACTTTTCTCTCCTTATTCTATTATTAAAAGTCAAATTAGTCCACCTACTACTACTAACTTTGACACTAATTGAAAATTTTGTCTCCAATGCTATATTATGGCCGGCCAAGCCTCTTTCAAAGGCTAAATTGCCTTTTAAATACCCCCATTTAACAATCCATAACCACTTGGTACTCCTAGCATATAGAATGAAACTTTTGCACTTTATACGATTTTGTCCTTTTTCGCAAATTAAACACGAAAACGTTAAAATTAAAATACCAAAATTTTAATGCTCATATGCTATCATGCTATAACTCATAATATATCTTGAAAATAATTTCTCTGATCTCAAAATAGTGATCCCGAGATCACTTTTCTGACTAGCCCCTAAATCGGGCTGTTACAATTCTCCCCCTTAGGGATTTTCGTCCTCAAAAATCTTACCAGTGAAAAGATTGGGGTATTGATTTCTTATTGTTTCCTCAGACTCCCATGTAGCCTCTTCTATTCCATGCCTTTGCCATAGGACTTTCACTAGGGCTATGCTTTTATTTCTTAACTGCTTGATTTCACGGGCCAATATTTTGACTGGTTCTTCACCATAAGTCATGTCAGGGCAGATCTCTATTTCTGATGGAGTAATTATATGTGAAGGGTCTGATCAGAAGGCGTCAAACATTGACACGTGAAAAAATCATGTATCCTCTTTAATTACGATGGCAACGCCAAACGGTAAGCTACCGGCCCAACTCTCTCAGTAATCTCGTAAGGTCCAATAAAACGTGGACTTAATTTGCCTTTACGGCCAAATCTGAGAACTTTTCTCCATGATGATACTTTCAAAAAGACTTTATCCCCAACTTGGTACTCGATCTCTTTCCTCTTTAAATTCGCATAGGATTTCTATCTGTCTGATGCAGTTTTTAAACATTCTCTATCACTTTTACTTTTTATTCAGCTTCTTTAACCAAATCAACCCCATGAATTTGGTTTTCCTTGAGTTTAGTCCAAAATAAAGGGGTTCTGCATTTACGCCCATATAGAGCCTTATAAAGCGCCATCTTTAAGCTCGACTGAAAGCTATTATTGTAGGCAAATTCTACCAATAGAAGAAACTTTTCCCAGCTGCCTTGGAATTCCAAAACACAACATCTGAGCATGTCCTCGAGTACTTGAATTAACCTTTCTGATTGACCATCAGTCTGAGGGTGAAAAGCTGTGCTAAAACTCAATTTTGTACCCAAAGCTTCTTGCAGCTTCTTCCAAAATCTGGACGTGAATCTCGGATCTCTATCCGATATGATCGATAAGGGAACTCTGTGAAGTCTTACTATTTCTGAAACATACGCCAACTTGTCTAGGGAGTAATCCACTAGTACAGGTATAAAGTGGACTGACTTTGTGAGTCTATCAACCACTACCCAAATAACATCTTTCTTGCTCGGAGACAATAGTAAACTCACATTTAAATCCATGGTGACACGGTCCCATTTCCATTCGGGGACTAAGATAGGTCAAGTAAACCCAAGGCACTTGGTGTTCAACCTTTACTTGTCGACAAATAAGACATCTTGAAATGAACTCTGAAATGTCTTTCTTCATTTTTGGCCACCAATACTGTTGCTTCAAGTCACTATACATCTTTGTACTTCCCGAATGTACAGACAACCATCCGTTATGTGTTTCGTACAAAATTCTCTGAATAAGCCCCTCTTTTCTCGGTACACAAATTCTATCTCTAAACATCAAGTATCCATCAGAATTAATCCGAAAGTTGGATTCAGCATCTGACTCGCATTGAGTTCTCTTGATTTGCAACTCACTATCTTCTTTCTGAGCCTCAAAGATCTCTTGAAGAAACATTAGTCTAGCTCTCGACTCAACTAAAAGGGAGCCATTGTCGGATAAGGATATCCTTGAATTCAATGCTCTTAAAGTAGATAGAGACTTCCTGCTCAAAGCATCGGCGACTACATTCGCCTTTCTTGGATGGTAGTCAATGACCAACTCGTAGTCTTTTATTAACTCTAACCATCTTCTTTGTCTTAATTTCAACTCTTTCTGCATCATCAAGTACTTCAGACTTTTGTGATTGGTAAAAATCTGACATTTTTCACCATATAAATGGTGTCTCCAAATCTTCAAAGTGAAGACTATGGCGACCAATTCTAGATCATGCGTCGGATAATTTTTCTAATGAGGCTTCAACTGTCTGGAGGCATAAGCAATCACCTTGCCTTCTTGCATGAGTACACAACCCAATCCATTTAAGGATGCATCACTATAGACTATAAATTCTTTCCCTGATTCGGGTTGTACTAAGACTGGAGCTTCTGTCAACACTGCTTTCAACTTCTCGAAACTTTGTTGACATTGTTCTGTCCACTCAAACTTCACATTTTTCTGCAACAGTTTAGTCATCGGGGTTGCGATCATGGGAAACCCTTGACAAATCGTCTGTAGTAGTCGGCTAGGCCCAGAAAACTTCTAATCTCAGTAATGTTCTTAGGCGGCTTCTAGTCCATTATGGTCGAGATTTTACTGGGATCAACTCGAACTCCATCCCTCGAGACAATATGTCCTAGGAATCCTACTTCCTTGAACCAAAATTCACTTTTACTGAATTTAGCATACAGCTGATTCTCTCGCAGGATCTGTAAAACTGTCCGTAGGTGTTTAGCATGCTCTTTCTCATCTTGGGAATAAATCAGTATGTCATCAATAAAAACGACTACAAACTTGTCGAGGTATGGTCTAAAGATGCGGTTCATTAAATCCATGAACACCATAGGAGCATTGGTCAACCCAAAGGGCATGACTAAAAATTCATAATGCCCATACCTCGTTCGAAAGGC
This sequence comes from Gossypium rotundifolium, assembly GCA_025506655.1. Taxonomy (NCBI): domain Eukaryota; kingdom Viridiplantae; phylum Streptophyta; class Magnoliopsida; order Malvales; family Malvaceae; genus Gossypium; species Gossypium rotundifolium. Next base: position 21,942,568 of record CP106724.1, read on the forward strand.
CGTCTTGGATACATCTGAGTCTTTCACTCTCAACTGGTAGTACCCTGATCTCAAGTCTATTTTGGAGAACACAGTCGCTCCTTTCAATTGATCAAACAGATCATCGATCCTAGGCAATGGGTACTTATTCTTTACTGATACTTTATTAAGCTGACGGTAATCTATGTGCAATCTCATGGTACCATCTTTCTTTTTCACAAATAAAATCGGGCACCCCATAGTGAACAACTTGATCTTGCAAAGCCTTTATCTGTCAACTCTTGACAACTATAACTTCAACTCTTTCAACTCTGTTGGAGCCATTCTGTAAGGAGTAGTGGATATCGGTATAGTACCGAGAGCTACTTCAATGTTGAACTCAATCTCTCTAACTGGCGGTAGTCCGGGTAATTCTTCAGGAAATACATCCACATATTCACATACTACCGGTACTAACTCAATTTTTAGCTCTGTCTCCTTATCATTCAACACGAAGGCCAAATATGATTCATACCATTTTCTTAAACATCTCCATGCCATATTTGGGAAATTATCACTGGCGATTTATCTTGTTCATCTGATTCAACATAAAGAGTATCCCCATTCTCACATCTCATTTCAATGCATTTCTTCCCACAATTAACAATTACATTATGAGTAGTCAACCAGTCCATTCCAAGAATGAGGTCGAATTCATCAAATGGTAATAACATAAGATTTGCTTTAAAGCAATGACCTCTAATCATCAATGGACAATATTTACAAACTTTATTAACTAACACACTCTTGCCTAATGGATTAGACACCTTAATTACAAATTCGATGGTATCTATAGGCACGCTCAAACTGGATGCTAATTTCATACAAATGTAAGAGTGCGTGGATCCGGGATCTATTAAAGCAATAACTTTAGTATTGTAAAGAGAAAAGGTACCCGTAATAACATCAGGATAAGATGTCTCTTCACAAGCACGAATGGCATAAGTCCTTGCAGTGCTCTATCCTCGGGTCTCACGGCTTGGTCTCTCGGGTTACCTCTTCCACTTGCCCCACTTCTTGGGTTTCTCTGCGGTCTCCCTCTGACCATACTCCCGGATTTTGGGTCTTGAGCTCTTCCTTCTTTCGTCATCTCGGGACAATCTTTTATATAGTGGTCTTGCGAACCACATCTAAAACATGCATTTTCATGTGCCCGGCATTCTCCCAGATGGCGTCTGCCACACTGTGAGTATTCAGATTTGTCGGATCTAAAATTTTCGACACTTGCAACTGAAGTCGTCTGTACTTTGTTCCCTGAATACTGTTTACTTTTGTCCTTCTTGGAAAACCCGGTGGAAGTAGTCGATCGGTTAGGGAAATCTTTTGACTTCTTGTGTGAAGATTGGAATGACTTATTCCACGGTCTCTTTCTAGAGTCACGAGACTCCATTTCAGACTTCTTTTTCTCTTTTATTAGCTCTTCGACTTTACAAGCTCTTTCCACTAACACGACAAATTCTTTTAATTCTAGGACAACAACAACCAGTTTGATGTCCTCATTCAACCCATCTTCAAACCTTTTACTCATAATAGCCTCTGTGGATATATATTCGCGAGCATACTTGCTGAGTCGTACAAACTCACGTTCATAATCTGTCACCGACATCTTGCCTTGCTTCAGCTCTAGGAATTCCTTTCTCTTCTGGTCTACAAACCTCTGGCTGATATATTTTTTTTCTAAACTCTTCTTGGAAGAATTCTCATGTGACCCTTTCTCTCGGTACAACCGACACAAGGGTGTTCCACCATTGGTAAGCAAAATCTCTTAAGAGAGAGATTACACACTTCATGCATTCTTCAGAGGTACATGGCAACTCATTAAATACCCTGATGGTATTTTCTAACTAGAATTCAACTCTTTCTGGATCATCCTCTTTTCTGGCCCGGAATTCTTCTACCCCATGCTTTCTGATCCTATCAATTGGGGGTTTACCTGTAACACCCCCTACCCGTATCCATTGCTAGAATAAAGTATGAGGCATTACCGAGGAGTACGGAATACTACAGCATAATTTAAGCCATTTATCGCTCAAATACTAAATTGACTATAAAAGTTTCTTTACACATATAGTGCACTTGAGGTGCACCATTCCATAATTATGAATAAACACATTTATCAAACATATGTCATGTTTTATATATATCATAGTCTCATATTTCCATGTATCAATTACCATCATTTCCTCGTATTTTGACAAATACGTGTAACAATTCATAAACATGCAATTCACTAACCCTTCCCGCTAATCACAATTTAAAGTGACAAATCACTTATTGAGCCTAATTTCACTGTTCACTACAATCTATCATATAAATTTGGATGTACGTATCCACCAATAAATTCCATGTACAGTATCATCATCTCATATTTCCACATACATTACTTTACACATTATGAACTCAAATAACATATACAAGACATACCAATATATTTCAAATACGTTTTCATAATATTTCATTTAGAATTAAGATTATTTCATATTAGAACTCTTCTCATTAACTCATTTGGAATACCAATTCATACAGATAATAGACTCAAGGATGTACAAATATATAATCACAAATGAACTCATTCGTCAACCAAGTTCTACGTTCATGTCTCATCAACTCGTATTTCCTTATATCACATAATATATATATATATATCATGATTTCCATTCCCTTGATATTTTTCCATATTTATCCCGTTGAATTTCTTGGAATTTTCGATGGATTTTCAGAGGTACACTTTAGTGTACAAATCCAGGTCCGTCAATTCATGTTCATGTGGGCACATTTCCATTTCAGAGAGCACACTCCCGCGAACCTCATCCTTACAGCGGGATTACCAGTCCAGGCTAAATCCCCTGTAAGAGAGCACACTCCCGCGAACCTCATCCTTACAGCGGGATTACCAGTCCAGGCTAAATCCCCTGTAATATAAACTCATAGAGTATTGTCGGGATTACCACCCGAAGCTAAATCCCTATGACGACAATTACTCTAATGAGCTTGGATCCAATTACTAGTCCAGGCTAAATTGAGACTTAATTGGATTACCCATCCGGCTAAATCCATTTTCCACATATTCTTTGGGATATCAGGATCACCCGTCCGGCCAAATACACATATTCTTGGGAGGGCTATATCGAGATAGGATCACCCGTCCGGCTAGACCCTTTTACCGTCAATTCCTTTTGAGATCCATCGAATTTTCCTTTCATTCAACCGGATTTCTTCCCTTTTATCAAATATATCAATGTTTCATCAACTTTCATACAATGAACATTCAAATTATATTCATATCAATAACATACATTTCAAGCATTTAAGAATATAATTCAAGTTACATGAACTTACAATTCGATTTTTATACCATAACGATAATCTTAGTTTCATAATAAATATTTGAAATAAAACATTATATCATTTCTACATCAACGTTTATCAATTATAATCGAGCATGTGATAAATTTATACACAAGTCATTCATTTATTATTTTCCTCCTCCTCCTCTCCATCCACATCCTTAGTATAAACAACACACTTGTAAGTAACATTATCTATAATTTTCACTATTTACTTATGTGAATATTCTAGCTGTCCATCCGTGTCATAGTCACTAAATTATTTTTATCTTGAGTTACAGAACTCCAAATTAAGATCCATAAATTTTATTTGAAACTAGACTCACATATATTCTTACCATAATATTTCCAAAATTTTGGTATGGCCAATTAGTACAGTTTATTAGTTAAGTTCTCCCTGTTACACAGTCCTACTACTCTGACCTCTCTTCACTAAAAATCAATTATCTCATAGTAAAATTTTCATATAGTGTTTTGATTATTTCTAATGAAAATAGGATCACTAAGGAATACAGACAAATAAATTATAATGCATAATTACTTTTGTACAATTTTAGTGAATTTCTAAAGTAAGAACAGGGGCTCACAAAGTTATTCTAAACCAGTCTTACCAAAATTTAAATATATCAAAATGTAGACTTCCTTTGCTTGATATGTTTCTTTTATATGAAAATAGACTCAACAAGCTTTAATTATATATCTCACTCAACTTATAATTCAATTTATACCATTTTGATGATTTTTCAAAGTTAGAAAACTGCTGCTGTCCAAAACTGCTTTAGTATAACATGTTGATTTCTATTTTGTCTCAAATTCCACATTTCATACAATTCAATCCTTGCTCAATAAACCCCTAAATTTAAGCTAATTTTCTCATTTAATACTTTTATCTATCATTTTAAACTACTTCATAATCTTTGAAAATCAAAATTTTAACACTAGGCCTTAATTTCAACTCTTTCACAATTAGGTCCTAAAACTAATTTTCATCAATTTTACTTGATAAAATCATCATATAACAAAATTAAAGATTCAATTCAATATTTATTCATCATATTATTCCAGCACTAATCCACATCAACTTTAAAAATTAGCCATAGAATAAAAAACTAATGACATAGTAAGTTGGATCCAATTGTAAAAGTCTAAAAACATAGAAATTTCAAGGAGAAAGCAAGAATTAAACTTACATGAAGCTTGAGTATGAAAACCAGCTTGAAACTCTCTCCCATGGCTGTTTTTCAGCTGAAGAAAATGAAGAGAAATGAAGAGAATTCTAGATATTCCAATTTGGTCCTATTTTTATTTAACTAATTTTGGCAATTTTCCAATTTTGCTCTTATTTCACCCCTGATTTTTCTCAGCTATTGCCGCCCAAAATATCTCCTTTGGCTTATTTTAACTTTAGATCCTTCCTCATTTGACAAATAATCTATTTAATCCTTCTAGCAATTTTACACCTTTTTCAATTTAGTTCTTTTATTTAATTAACCACCCAAGCGTCAAAATTTTCTAACGAAATTTTAATACTAACTTATTGACATTCCGTAAATATTCATAAAAATACTTATGACTCGATTTATAACATCGAGATCTCGATACCTCTTTTTCTCGATTTCTTGACCAAATAAATCTTTATAAAACATAATTTACTATTTTAAAAATATTTTAAAAGCTACATTTGACTTGTAAATATTAAATAATATGGTCTACTGAGTTCATTTGTCGATTTGGTGGTCTCGAATCACTATTTCGACACCACTTGAAATTTGGGCTATTACAACTCTCCCCTCTTTAAGAATTTTCGTCCTCGAAAATTCCTTGATCAGAGAGATTCAAATATTTTCACTACTTATACCTTTTCCGATGTCAATTCCTTACGAAAATTAGAGAAATCTAGATACCGAATCATCACGTTTCTATGATCAAACCAAAAGCATAATCATAATGTATATAGTTATCACAAGTCAAGAACACACTTTAAAGATAAGCCATGATTAATAATTTACAAAGTATGAATTATAGGAAACCAAGATAAGGAAATTCAAGATACAATACCATACCGTAAATCCGAGAACATAACTCAAAAAAATAATAAAGATACTGATGATTCCTCAGAGAAAGCCAGAAGAAAAACACTGCTTATCGACTCTGGACTTCTATCATAACAGAGTTAATATATTTCCAAATATTTATATATATGATAGAATAATATCCAGTAAAAACGGAAGAATAGTCTAACATAATTTTTTTTACCATCGACTTTATTCCAACATAATAAAATAGAATTCAAGAGATAAAGAAATACCGATCATAAACCGACGACCAATGTGGCTTTCGTCTAACATCATAGTTAGCTAGCATTCTCATAACATAAGAACTCCATCAGAGCTGAACAATCACACATATATCTCTGAGGATAAAAGAATATATATAGAATACTCAGAAAGATCATCATATTCATCTCAACTATAACTATCACACACAAACATCTTTACTACTCAATTATTATTTCTCTAACTAATTCTGTCTTCATGTACCCCGTATCGTTCCATTCACTAACGAAAACCAATTCAGGAAGAATCTTAGCAAACACATACTTTAGATTTCATACTCAATTGAGGCGAATAGTCGAGACTAACTTCTTCTTTATCCGTGACATTGCATAATCTGTGTAATCATTAAAATAATATGATATTTCTTCTAAAACTGAGTTCATTTGTCACATTATACTCAACTCTTTTTGCATTACTAATTATTCACCACTGAACTCTTTAGTTTCCCACTTGTGAACTTATTCAACATAATTCTCGTGAACTTTCATCATAAAACAACACTGGTAAAGGGGTGAGGTCGTAAAGCCTCTAACTTGACTCTCATAAATACACACATATGACTTATCATTCATCATCAACATAATATCATATGAATACCAATATACATGGATGAGTTTATCACAACATAGACTTCCGTTTCATTTCACTTTTCCACATTTCTCAACTTATGGTTATCTCATTAAGAACATTAACAGATGCATATCATGAACTTCTATTCATACCTTTCTATATTTCAACATATCGTAAGCACATTTTAATCATCTCAATATCATTTTTAGCATTATCGATAATAGTTCGGTTAGAAGTCATTTATATCTTAACAAAATAATTTCGTTAGAGCCGGGAGATATCACACTATCACAGTTCACATATGGCATGTATAGCTAGACTCATGCACACGCTATGTTTGTTCGAGAATCGACTAAACCATAGCTCTGATACAACTAAATGTAACACACCTTACCCGTATCCATTGCTGGAATAAAGTATGAGGCATTACCGAGGAGTACGGAATACTCACATACAATTTAAGCCATTTATCGCTCAAATACCGAAATTGACAATAAAAGTTTCTTTACACATATAGTGCACTTGAGGTGCACCATTCCATAATTATGAATGAACACATTTATCAAACATATGTCATGTTTTTATATATATCATAGTCTCATATTTCCATGTATCAATTACCATCATTTCCTCATATTTCGACAAATACGTGTAACAATTCATAAACATGCAATTCACTAACCCTTCCTGCCAATCACAATTTAAAGTGACAAATCACTTATTGAGCCCAATTTCAATGTTCACTACAATCTATCATGTAAATTTGGATGTACGCATCCATCAATAAATTCCATGTACAGGTATCACCATCTCATATTTCCACATACATTACTTTACACATTATGAACTCAAATAACATATACAAGACATATCAATATATTTCAAATACGTTTTCATAATATTTCATTTAGAATTAAGATTATTTCATATTAGAACTCTTCTCATTAACTCATTTGGAATACCAATTCATACGAGATAATAGACTCAAGGATGTACAAATATATAATCACAAATGAACTCATTCACAACCAAGTTCTACGCTCATGTTTCATCAACTCGTATTTTCTTATATCACATAATATATATATCATGATTTCCATTCCCTTGATATTTTTCCATATTTATCCCGTTGAATTTCTTGGAATTTTCGATGGATTTTCAGAGGTACACTTTAGTGTACAAATCCAGGTCCATCAATTCATGTTCATGTGGGCACATTTCCATTTCAGAGTGCACACTCCCTGAACCTCATCCTTATAGTGGGATTACCGTCCAAGCTAAATCCTCAGAAGAGAGCACACTCCATGAACCTCATCCTTACAGGGATTACCACCAAAGCTAAATCCTCATAATATAAACTCATAGAGTATTGTCGAGATTACCAGTCCAGGCTAAATCCCCTGCGACGACAATTACTCTAATGAGCTTGGATCTGAATTACTAGTCCAGGCTAAATTCAGACTCTAATTCGGATTACCCGTCCGGGCTAAATCCATTTTCCACATATTCTTTGGGAGGGCTATATCAGGATCACCCGTCCGGGCTAGACCCTTTTTACCGTCAATTCCTTTTCAGAGATCCATCGAATTTTCCTTTCATTCAACCGGGATTTCTTCCCCTTTTTATCAAATATATCAATGTTTCGTCAACTTTCATACAATGAACATTCAAATTATATTCATATCAATAACATACATTTCAAGCATTTAAGAATATAATTCAAGTTACATGAACTTAGAATTCGATTTTTATACCATAACGATAATCTTAGTTTCATAATAAATATTTGAAATAAAACATTATATCATTTCTACCTCAACGTTTATCAATTATAATCAAGCATGTGATCAATTTATACACAAGTCATTCATTTATTATTTTTTCTCCTCCTCCTCTCCATCCACATCCTTAGTATAAACAACACACTTGTAAGTAACATTATCTATAATTTTCACTATTTACTTATGTGAATATTCAAGCTGTCCATCCGTGCCATAGTCAATAAATTATTTTTATCTTGAGCTACAGAACTCCAAATTAAGATCCGTAAATTTTATTTGAAACTAGACTCACATATCTTCTTACCATAATATTTCCAAAATTTTTGGTATGTCCAATTAGTACAGTTTATTAGTTAAGTTCTCCCTGTTACACAGTCCTACTGCTCTGACCTCTCTTCACAAAAAATCAATTATCTCATAGTAAAATTTTAATATAGTGTTTCTGATTATTTCTAATGAAAATAGGATCACTAAGGAATACAGAAATATAAATTATAATGCATAATTCTTTTGTACAATTTTAGTGAATTTCTAAAGTAAGAATAGGGCTCACAAAGTTATTCTAAACCAGTCTTACTAAAATTTAAATATCTCAAAATGTAGACTTCCTTTGCTTGCTATGTTTCTTTTATATGAAAATAGACTCAACAAGCTTTAATTCTATATCTCATTCAACTTCTAATTCAATTTATACCATTTTTGATGATTTTTTAAAGTTAGACAACTGCTGCTGTCCAAAACTGCTTTAGTATAACATGTTGATTTCTATTTTGTCTCAAATTCTACATTTCATACAATTCAATCCTTGCTCAATAAACCCCTCAATTTAAGCTAATTTTATCATTTAATACTTTTATATATCATTTTAAACTACTTCATAATCTTTGAAAATCAGAATTTTAACACTAGGCCTTAATTTCAACTCTTTCACAATTAGGTCCTAAAACTAATTTTCATCAATTTTACTTGATAAAATCATCATATAACAAAATTAAAGCTTCAATTCAATATTTATTCATCATATTCTTCCAGCACTAATCCACATCAACTTTAAAAATTAGCCATAGAATAAAAAACTAATGACATAGTAAGTTGGATCCAATTGTAAAAGTCTAAAAACATAGAAATTTCAAGGAGAAAGCAAGAATTAAACTTACATGAAGCTTGAGTATGAAAACCAGCTTGAAACTCTCTCCATGGCTGTTTTTCAGCTGAAGAAAATGAAGAGAAATGAAGAGAATTCTAGATATTCCAATTTGGTCCCATTTTTATTTAACTAATTTTGGCAATTTTCCAATTTTGCTCTTATTTCACCCATTTCCTGATTTTTCTCAGCTATTGCCGCCCAAAATATCTCCTTTGGCTAGATCCTTCCTCATTTGACAATTAATCTATTTAATCCTTCTAGCAATTTTTACACCTTTTTCAATTTAGTCCTTTTTATATAATTAACCACCCAAACGTCAAAATTTTCTAACGAAATTTTAATACTAACTTATTGACATTCCGTAAATATTCATAAAAATAATTATGACTCGATTTATAACACGAGATCTCGATACCTCTTTTCTCGATTTCTTGACCAAATAAATCTTTATAAAACATAATTTACTATTTTAAAATATTTTAAAAGCTACATTTGACTTGTAAATATTAAATAATATGGTCTACGAGTTCATTTGTCAAATTTGGTGGTCTCGAATCACTATTTCGACACCACTAAAATTTGGGCTATTACATTACCTCCTCTTACCACTACTTGAGGGGCCACTGGAGTAGCTTGTGGAATAGGTGGGGGTGAAGGGGGTTGTGCGTTCGGGTTCGCCCGAATGAACTCTGTATACCATGTGTTCGTCATGTGGAGGAAGGCTCCTCTAGCCTCTTCTCCTCCCCTTTGACTCACCGTAGTGGGTCTATTCTCATTTTCGCTCGGCACTATCCCTTCAGCGGAGCCGGTGTATTACTTTCTACGTCATCCGCTACATTCTCTTCGGAATCCATTTCTATATGTATAAACATAATTTAAAATCATCAAGAGTCATCAAACTATCAATATAGAAACATTCTTACGTATGGCATGTATAGCTAGACTCATGCTCATGCTACGTTAGTCCTAGAACCGACTAAATCGTAGCTCTGATACCACTAAATGTAACACCCCGCACCCAAGACCAATACTGGATCTGGATACGAGACATACTATGCTTGAACATGTACTTACGAGCTATAAAATTTCGTTCCAACTTAAAAATTTCACTTTTTTAGTGAACACATACATTACAAAGGCCTACGGGGCCTTAAACTCGTGTCTGAAAACTTTCAGAACTAAATCAAATAATTCATTTTTGAAGCAGGGTTCACACGCCCGTGTGACTTGGAACATGCCCGTGTACCCTTAAGCACGCCCATACCTTCAAACCGTGGAAAGCTACTGACTATTTCCGCACGGCTTAGACACATCCGTGTCTTCCAACCGTGGAAGGCTACTGACTAATTTCACACGGCCATGACATGCCTGTGGGCTTAGACCATGTGCTAATCCTTGATATACTGACTAAATCAGCACGGTCTGGGCACACGCCCATGTCCAACCCGTGTGTATAACATGGCCTATACACATGGCCGTGGAATTTACCCGTGGCCTATTCTGATTCATAATTCTAAGGTGCAGGGTTAACACGGCCTTGACACACGCCCGTGTGTCCAACCGTGTAGGCATTTATAGGCTATTTACCAAGCCGTTAGCCACCCTGAAATGAAGATCATATCCATACACAATTCAACGATGCAATAACAACCCAATTTTATGAATAATACTACATGCTTCATTGATCTCAATAAACATAAATACTTAGTCGAATTTGGCCAATCACTTAGCCATATACAAAAGAATAATAAACTTGATAGCTTTTACAAAGGCCCTTCTAAAAACATGTCCACAAAATGAATGTTTCCTATACATGCCATACTTAGTAAAGTAACTTGGCTATACCAAAATAAGAGTTGATAGTGTGTTACGAGCTTCAACTCCGATGATCCACAAATTAGCTTGGCAGGACTACATAGAAAGAAACAATCAAATACGTAAGCATTTAGCTTAGTAAGTTTGCATGTAAAGCACATGTCATTAAGCTTGCTTAATAAAAACCATTTAGCATAAGCATTTAGCTTAGTAAGTTTGCATGTAAAGCACATGTCATTAAGCTTGCTTAATAAAAACCATTTAGCATAACAATAGAATCGTAATTTCAGCTCTAAAGCTTACTTACTCATACTTGGTTCTTACATGTCTCATGATGCTCACTATACCCATTTTGTAAAGTAAACATGATACTGTGTCACTTGATCACATTGATCAGTGATTTAAACAATAATCATTATGATCTCTAATTCTTCATTCATAACATGGGTAATATTTAATTCATTTTGATGCTAGCTTTGCTTTCTTAGCCCTCTTATTACCTCATTATTAACCTTACTTGTTTGCCCGATGAACTTCTACGAATACCCGAGGATACTAGATCTCTTCCCACTTAACATGCCACCGAAGCCATATCTTAGGCATGGTCTTACATGGAATTTCTCATCTTGGTTTCAAGGCCATGTCTTGACATGGACTTACATGAAGTCTTACCCTTGATAACTTACTCAATGCCAAGCTTGCCTTGGACTTACATGATATCTTGATCAATGCCAAGCTTGCCTCGGACTTACATGATATCTTGATCAATGCTAAGCTTGCCTTGGACTTACATGATATCTTGATCAATGCCAAGCTTGCCTTGGACTTACATGATATCTTAATCAATGCCAAGCTTGCCTTGGACTTACATGATATCTTGATCAATTCCAAGCTTGCGTTGGATTTACATGATATCTTGTGTGGTATATCAAGTATCTTGGGGAATTCATATTCAATCGGGGCTTGCTCATGTTTAATTTCTTTGTACACAAAAATGATAGGCATTAAAAGATAGCAATGTATATTATACTACGCAATTCAATGATAGTGATCATAAAGCTTAAAAATCATACAAACTTACCTCGTTTTTAAAATGAGTTAGTTTTTCAATTTAGTCCACGACTTTATCCTTTCCACGATTGAGGTGAATTCTCGTCTCCTCTTGCTTTATAATAGCAAATTAGCTCATTTTAATCATTTTATTAATATAAGAATCTCAATAGTCCTACTTAGGCAAAATTACCATTTTACCCTTAAATTTTGGCAAAATAACTGTTTTACCCCTAGGCTTAGAAATTAATTCTAATAACATTTTTATCTTCAACAAGCCTAGGCAAACATTTAATGCTCTTAAAGCTATCATCAACAATCAATATTTCACATACTTACTACCAAGTTCATAACCTTTTCATTAATGTCCTATTTAGTGTCATTATGCTATCACCCTTTTTAAAAGTTGTTCATCTAACAACTAAGACTCAAGTTCTTCCTTAAAATGCAGCAAACAACTAAAGTAGCTCTCATGGTAAAACTCTAAACCTTTCACAACATTGCACAATAGTCCCCTCATTTGAAAGCTTAAGCTTTAGGGATCTCAAAAATACAATTATTTTCAAGAAAAGTTCACTAGAACACTTACTTGAATGGATGAGAGTTTGCTAAAATTTTTGAAGGTTTCTACCCCTTATTTACTGTAAATTTTCGGTGGAGGATGATAGGAGAAAAAGATGATAACTTTTATCTCCTTATTCTATTATTAAAAGTCAAATTAGTCCACCTACTACTACTAACTTTGACAATAATTAAAAATTTTGTCTCCCATGCTCTCTTATGGCCAGCCAAGCCTCTTTGAAAGGCTAAATTTCCTTTTAAATACCCCATTTAACAATCCATAACCATTTGGCACTCTAGCATATAGAATGGAACTTTTGCACTTTATGCGATTTAGTCCTTTTCGCAAATTAAACATGAAAATGTTAAAATTAAAATACCAAAATTTTAATGCTCATATGCTATCATGCTCTAACTCATAATATATCATGAAAATAATTTCTCCGATCTCAAAATAGTGATCCTGAGATCACTATTTTGATTAGCCCCTAAATCGGGCTGTTACACTACAACTGAAATCATCTAACTTGAATCCTTGTTGGCTGAATTACAAGTTAGTATTGATGGTCAAGCTACTATCTGATGCGATAATTCAGGAGCAATAGCAGTGTCAGCCAACCTTGTACTACATTCCAAATTCAAACATGTTGAATTGGACCAGTTTTTTGTTCGAGAGAAAGTGACAGCAAGAGGCAAATTGATGGGTGGTCATGTTCCAGCACAAGACCAGATTGTAAATGTCCTTACTAAGCCTCTACATCGTTTTTCAATAAATTCAAATTTAGTCTTCGTGTTGTTAGCAAATATGAGTAACAACAATAGGTACAACATCAAAACTGCCAGAGAGACCAGTAAATAGATGAATATCAAGGAATGAAGGCAGCTGACTGAAGTATGGTGCTGCAGCTTCAAGGTTCAAGTTGAGTGGTGTTAGAATTAAGTGACCCGAATCCTTATTTAAAATAAAATACAATGGTAAAATAAAATAAATGAAAAATCCCTATAGAACTACACTTCTTTTATTTTATTTTAAATAAGGTTTTTTAAACCTTATTAAACTCCATCTATTTGATATTGATTAGAATAAGGAGTTTCAATCTTACTACACTCCTATTAGAATATGGCTTTACAAGCCTATAATAGACATAGTCTATTCCTCTTGTAATTGATTCGAATTCGACATAGTAAATTTTCTTCTCCTCAGCCCATGGTTTTTTCCCGAAAGGGTTTCCACGTAAAATCCATGTGTTCTTTATTTTTATTTTTATTTTTTGAGATATATTTGTCATTACCGACGTTTTCACAAATTGGTATCCGAGTTTCTGGGTTTTTCATCTTGATCACGGTATTGGCGTCTTTGAAGTATGAAATTTCGCTGTTGGATCGGAACACCAGATTCGCATTGTGGTAGATAAAGATGCAGGCAGTTCTTGCACAGATGGATTTAGAGGAAGCTCTGCTAGGGGTAGATAAGATGTCTTCGACATTGACGGAGGAAGATAAGAAGCATAAGGATCGAAAGGAGTTAACATAGTATATCAGCATTTGTCTAACAAAATTTTATAGGATGTGATGAAGGAGAAGACTACTGCAGCATTATGGAAGAGGCTAGAACAAATATGTATGTTGAAAACTCTAACTAGCAAGTTGCATATGAAGCAACGTCTTTATGCTCATCGTTTGGAGGAAGGTGCGTCATGCATGAACACTTAACGTTGTTTAAAGAAATTCTCTCAAACTTGGAGGCCATGGAGGTTCGAGATGATAAGGAAGATCTAGGGTTGATTCTACTTTGTTCGTTGCCCCCGTCTTATTCAACCTTTAGAGACACGATTTTATATAGCCGCGAGTCTCTCATAGTTGATGAGGTTTATGATTCTTTGACCTCATATGATAAGATGAAGCATCTTGTGGTTAAACTCAGCTCTCAAGGAGAGGGTCTCCTTGTTCGTGGAAGACAAGATCGAAATGCTGATGATGATCGTGGAAGGACATAGGATCAGAATCCTCACGGTAAATCTAAAGGTAGATCAAAGTCTTCAAACAGAGGTAAAACTTGTAACTTTTGCAAGAAGAAAAGGCACATTAAATCTAAGTGTTATAAGCTACAGAACAATATTAAAAGGGAGGCCGTGAATCAAAAGGGAAAACAACCAAAATTCTGGTGAAGCTGATGTTGTAGAAGACTACAGTGATGGTGAACTTCTAGTCGCTTCTGCCAACAGTTCTAAAGAGAACGAGGAGTGGATACTTGATTCAGGCTGCACCTTTCATATGAGTCCCAATCGGGATTGGTTTACAAATTACAAAACGGTGTTTGAAGGTGTTGTTTTGATGGGAAATAATGCTTCGTGTAAAATCGCAGGTGTTGGAACAATTAAAGTTAAGATGTTTGATGGAGTTGTCAGAACACTTAGTGACGTACAACATGTTCCAGAATTGAAGAGAAATTTAATTTCGTTGAGTACTCTTGATTCAAGAGAGTACAAATACACAGCTGAAAGTGGAATTTTGAAGATTTCCAAAGGTTCCCTTATTGTGATGAAAAGGCAGAGAAAGACTGCCAACTTATATGTTTTACAAGGTTCTACTGTTATTGGTGATGCAGCTGTCACTTCCTCTTTATTGTCAGCTGATGATATTACTAAACTTTGGCATATGCGCCTAGGGCATATGAGTGAGAATGGCATGGCAGAATTGAGCAAAAGAGGACTTCTTGATGGGCAAGGAATTTGCAAACTGAAGTTCTGTGAGCACTGCGATTTTGGGAAGTAAAAGAGAGTTCGATTCACTAAAGGAATCCATAACACGAAGGGAACATTGTAATATATTCATTCTAATCTGTGGGGGCCATTAAGAGTGCCTTCGAGAGGTGGAGCTAATTATATGCTAACTTTTATTAATGATTTTTCCAGAAAAGTTTGGGCATTCTTCCTGAAGCAGAAAAGTGGTGTGTTTTCCGCATTTAAGTCTTGGAAAACTATGATTAAAAAACAGATGAGAAAACAAATAAAATACTTCCGCACAGACAATGGCTTAGAGTTTTGTTCTGATGAGTTTAATAAACTGTGCAAGTCAGAAGGGATCGTGAGACACTTGATAGTTCGTCATACTCCATAGCAAAACGGCATTGCAGAACGAATGAACAGAACGATCATGGAGAAGGTTCGATGTATGTTGTCAAATGCCAACTTACCAAAGTCATTTTGGTCGGCGACCTCATCGTGCATATTTTTGATCAACCGATCTACATCCATTGCCATTGAGAAAAGACTCCACAAGAGGTATGGTCCGTAATCTTGCTAATTATTCGATTTAAAGATCTTTGGGTGTCCAAATATTGCTCATGTTGATAATGGAAAATTGGAACCGAGATCCATTAAATGTGTTTTTCTTGGATATAAAGCTGGTGTAAAAGGGTATAAGTTATGGTTTCCTGAAAATAGAAAAGTTGTGATTAGCAGAGATGTTGTTTTTGATGAAACTGCTATGTTACCTAACTTATCTCTTAAAGACTCTTCCAATAAAGAAAATCAAAAGCAGGTGGAGCATCAGATTAATACAGAGTCAACTCCTCAAGAAAGTACAAAAATTGAGAATAGAGTTGCTTCTTCACCACAATACTCTATTGCCAAAAATAGAACTAGAAGAGAAATTAAACCTCCAAAGAAGTATGCCGAGGCTGATCTAGTTGCTTATGCTTTAAATGTGGCCGAAGATATAGATGCAAACCAAGAGCCGTCTAATTATTCTAAGGCAGTTAGCTGTGAAGACTCAGAAAAGTGGATATTTCCTATGCAAGAGGAGATGGAATCACTTCATAAAAATAGAACATGGGATCTTGTGAAACTTTCTAAAGGTAAAAAGGTTGTTCGCTGTAAATGGGTGTTTAAAAAGAAAGAAGGGACTCCAAGAGTTGAAAAACCTATATATAAAGCAAGGCTTGTTGCAAAGGGTTACAGTCAAATTCCAGGAGTGGACTTCACAGATGTGTTCTCCCCAGTTGTGAAGCATAGTTCGATTCGAGCTTTACTTGGTATTGTGGCAATGCATGATTTGGAGCTTGAGTAGTTAGATGTAAAAACTATATTTTTGCATGGAGAACTTGAGGAAGATATTTATGTGCAACAACCAGAGGGTTTTACAGTCTCAAAAAAGGAGGACTATGTTTGCTTGCTGAAAAAGTCCCTTTACGATTTGAAACAGTCACCAAAACAGTGGTAAAAGAGGTTTGATTCTTTATGACTTCTCATGATTTTAAAAAAAGTAGTTTTGATAATTTGTGTTTACTTTAAGAAAAATAGTGATAGTTCTTTTGTGTATCTACTTCTTTATGTTGATGACATGTTGATAGTAGCAAAAGATAAAGGAGAAATAAGAAAGGTCAAAGCCCAACTAAGTGAAGAATTTGAGATGAAGGATTTGGGACCAAAGAAAGAAGATACTTGGTATGGAGATTCTCGAGATAGAAAAGCAAGTAAATTGTACCTAAGTTAGAAGGGTACATTGAGAAAGTTCTTTGCAGTGTTTAATATGCAGAGTGCTAAGCTCATTAGTACTCCTTTAGCGACCCATTTAGACTTTCATCGGCTTTGTCTCCACAATCGATGATGAGATTGAGTACATGTCACATGTTTCATACTCTAGTGCAATGGGATCTCTCATGTATGCTATGGTTTGTTCACATCCGTTTATTATATGCGTTAGTGCATTTAGCGATATACATGGCGAATCCGGTAAAGAACATTGGAAAGCGTTCAAGAGATTTTAAGATACTTACGAGTACTACCGATGTTTGCTTACGCTTTGGAAGAACTAGAGATGGAGTCATTGGGTATGTTGATCTTGATTTTCTTTGGAGACCTTGATAGAAGAAGATCTCTCACCGGTTATGTCTTTACAATAGAAGGTTGTGCAATCGGTTGAAAGCTACTATGCAAACTACGATCGCTTTGTCTACCAATCGGTTTGAGTATATGGCGATTCTTGAGGCTTGTAAAGAAGCTATTTAGTTGAAGGACTTTTAGTGAGCTCAATGAAGACCTTCAAATCAAGACAAGATTTTGTGACAATCAGTGCCATCTTCCGTACAAAAGATCAAATGTTTCATGAGAGAACAAAACACATTGATGTTCGGTATCATTTTGTTCGTGATATTATTGCTCGTGGTGATATTGTTGTGAGTAAAATTAGTACTCATGAAAATCCTGCAGATATGATGACTAAGTCACTTCCTATAATCAAGTTTGAGCATTGCTTAGACTTGGTTGGTGTTCATTGTTGAAGTTAAATCCTTAAGGGGTTTTTTGGAAGAGGTGGAGAACTTGTTCGTTGAGAGTTCGTGATGAAGAACTTGTTTATTGAGAATTCGTGTCAAGGTAGAAATTGTTAGAATTAAGTGACCCGAATCCTTATTTAAAATAAAATACAATGATAAAATAAAATAAAAGAAAAATCCCTATAGAACTACACTTCTTTTATTTTATTTTAAATAAGGTTTTTTAAACCTTATTAAACTCCATCTATTTGATATTGATTAGAATAAGGAGTTTCAATCTTACTATACTCCTATTAGAATATGGCTTTACAAGCCTATAAATATACATAGTCTATTCCTCTTGTAATTGATTCGAATTTGACATAGTGAATTTTCTTCTCCTCTGCCCGTGATTTTTTCCTAAAAGGGTTTTCACGTAAAATTTGTATGTTTGTCATTGCCGACGTTTTCACAAGTAGTTTTATTAGTAGTTAGTTAGTTAGCAGTTAAGGTTAGTTAAGTCAGTTTGTAATCTGTTAGATCTTCAGTTAGTGTGTTAATCAAGATTCTGTTAGGTTGATTGTTAGTTGATTTCTTTACTGATTTCATTAACTCCTCTTTCGTATAAATACGTGGATCGGTCCTATTGGGATTTCATAAAAGATAAGAAAACTCCGAGTAATCATTGAGTAAAGAAAGTGGAAGGTGAAAGTACAACTAACATGGAAATGGAAGACAGGAAACAATTGTGTGGAAATATTGTATACCAAATCAAATTTCGCCATCCCAAAGTTCCTCCAGTGTCTTGAAAGGACCGTTTTCGGAGACGAAAGCTTCTGCCTGGATGCCTCGGCTTTGTGGGATGTGCTGGATCGTTTTCAGATCATCCTCACTCAATGACCAATCCATTATCTCAAGGTTTTGCTTCATTCTCTCCGCGCTTGAAACTCTTCACTATTACAATCACCCGTTCCTCATACGCCCATCTTAGACATACCTGGTTTTTGGTTTAGTATTTTAGTACTCAACTTTCATCTAAATTTCCTAAAACATAAAAGGCGAAGCTAATTTTGCTTCTGTTTTCTGGATGAAAAACGCACCTAAGCCACGGTCTTCCCTTTTACTTTGGCGATTTCCTTGAGCACCTCAAACTCCCTAACTCTATTGCTGCCCCACTTGGTTCCTACGGCTCCCAATGGAGAGTAAGCTTGCAAAAGGATCCCATTTCCTTGGCAGAAGTCTTTCAGCTTCTTTTGTTGCCACAGAGGGTTCAATACCACCTTCAAAACATTGAAGTAGCTTCACTTTTGGTCTCACAAATACTTCAAAACTCAAACAAAATTGAAGGTTCATTGTGTGTCAGAGAGAGAAAGAGCGAGTTAATTGATTAACAACCGTAGGGATCTTTGCGAGTGACAAAATATTTGCGACCTTTTTGCTTGTAAAATTGCTAAGACCGATAGATTTTGGTGAGCCCAAGCCTCCGGCAATCTTCCATGGCGGCCCATACGGAACTTAAATCCATAGGGAATAGATCATATTCCTTAGCCCCTGACACCCCTTCCTTCCTTTGTTTTAAGCATATAGGCCAATGAATGAGATAAAGCTCTAGATAGTCCAACTTCAGATTCCTGCACTTCAACAACCATTCTCTGTCTTCAGCTCAACAAAAGATAGAAAAACAAAAAAAGGGGAAACAAATATTTGATTTTACCGTAAGCTTGTCTTGAGAGCAGGAAGAACAAGATCTCCATAAGCTTGGGTGCACCACAGCTTAGAAGTGATGAAGAGCTCGTTCCGAGATTTGATTAAGGCAAGCGAGAGTGGTTCAACGATTGCTTCACCCAAAGGCTGCTCTGACCCATACAGAGAAGCTGTATCGAAGTGCCTATAACCCAGTTTGATTGTTGAAGAACAGCTTGTTTTGTGAAAGTAAAAAAAATCTGATCCTTCAACTATCTCCGATGCGGTGCCAAATCCCACAACCGGCATTTTTTGCCCACTCCACCTCAAAACACAATCTGGAATACTCCCCATGTTCTTTTTAACAACTCAAAAGGGAAGAAAAAGATTATGTTCTTTTGCTTCAACCTTATATGTGAATATAATGAGAGAGCCTGAGGTAGTCAATTTCTTTGGCTGGAAAACTTGCCGGCGAAAAATAGACTTGAATCCTCTCAAAAAGAAAATTCAACTTGATTCCTGAATTTAAGGCATTAATGAGGCTTAATGCTAAATTTTGCCCCAATCTATGTTTGCTTTTTTATTTTGGTATTTAACTCTTTTTTCCATATTACTAGTTAAGGTATTATTTTTTTTTTCTTTTACAACAGTGTTAAAAAAAATCAGTTGTCTGCATGTAACACATCCAATTAATTAAATTGTATTATGTGACAATTCAATTTATTTAAAATAAAATACATTGATGTTCATGTTTGATGGTCATTGGCCAACTGTTGACCACTATTGATTGATGTTGATTATCATTGACCAATTGACCAACTGTTTATTATCCACGTGGCATTGTTAGAATACACCATATTACCTTTTTAAAAATATTATATATAATATATTGTTTAAAATATAAAAAATCATAATTCAAAAAATTAAAGTTAAAAGTATGTTTTATAAAATTTAAAAGTATATAAAATATAAAGTTTAAAAATCAAAATATTATATCTAAATTTCTAAAACTCAAAACTTTATATATATTTTTTGTTCAACTTTGCCTATTTTGGAAATTTAGATATATTGTTTTTAATTTTTTTAAAAATAGATCTAATTTTAAAATTTATTGGATTTAGAGTTTTGAAAAATTTATGGAAAAAAGAAAGAATATATTTTTGAAAAATTAAGTTTTTCAAATTTTAAAAGTTAAATATCTTGTTTAAATTTTTAGATAAAATTTTTTATATAATTATTTATTTATTTTAAATTATTTATATATTATATATGATTTGTTTACTTTTTTAAACAATATTTTATTTATGAAAAAAATTAGAATATATTTTTGAAAAATTAATTTTTTCAATTTTAAAAGTTAAATACTTTTTTTTAATTTTAGATAATTCTTTTATTTTTATATAATATTTTAATTTTAAAAAATTAAATTATTTATATATTATATATGATTTGTTTACATTTTAAATAATATCAAAAGAAATTATATATAATCACGTAATGTTTTAATTAACAAGTTAATGATATTAATTATTATGACTAATTAAATAAATTATAAAAATATAGAAACCAAGTTATGTTAAACCAGAATTCAAATTAAATTTAATAAATAGTATAAAACTCATTAACTCGTCTAATTCATACTTAAAAATAATAAACAATAATCTACATGTTTTCAAGGAGTAATTTAAATAATTTTGAAAGAGAATAGGATAGATTTAACATTCTAAGAAGGTAATACAAATATTGTTTTTAAGATGTATTTCTCAAACCTACTTTTTAAGCAAATCTGAATAACTTAAGCTATAAAATTTACTTCTCTTTACTAAATAGGGCCTTTGGATTAATGTATATCCAAACATTATTTAAATACACCATGTCCGTACACAATTTCCCATTCAAATCGTTTGAGGGGTTGAACTTAGACTTTTTTTCGTAACTGCTACATTTATTAGTACTACACATTGACCATCAACAGGCCTATTAGCTCAGTTGGTTAGAGCGTCGTGCTAATAACGCGAAGGTCGCAGGTTCGAAACCTGCATGGGCCATTTGACTTTCTTTTTCTTGGGCTTTGTGTTTTCATTTTGCTGACATTTCGAGCTTTCGCTAATCCTTGGACTGTTCCCCGCCCCCTTATTTAACAACATATATATATTTTGGGCTTGAGGATTAGGATTTATATTATTCATGATTTTAAACATATATTTGTAATTATTATACGAATATTACACCATTAATTAATATCAAAATAGTCTTTAGAATATATATAAAATATTTTCACAAATATCAAATTGAAATAAATAAGATATACAATTTTTACCTATTTAAGCTAACATTAGATCAACTAATTTGTGTTGTATTCTTACATTTTTTCCATGTGATAGTCGTATTTGAAGTATTTTATATTTTATAAATTTTGATATATTAATAGTTTTTCAAAAAAATTCTGTTTTTCCTATATTCGAATAAGATTTTAAAATTTAGTTGTGCTTAAATAATCTTTTAACCTAATTAAAATTTTGTTTCAATATATATATATATATATATATATATAAAAATACCATAAAAGCTCTTACATTAGTAGTTAAATTGTGTTTTTATCTCCTATTCAAAAAATAAATAAATTAATCTTTGTAATTAGATCAAAGAAAAAACCATTCTTTTTGTTTAAATTTTTATTTATTTTCACCATTAAAATGGTCCTTGTTTGCCATAATTATGTATACACGGCCACCATATATAAATCGTCTAATTATTTTATTAGTCACAATAATATTTAATAATAAAATAAATATTTTTATTAAAAATAACCAATTTATTATTTAATCTAATATAAAATAATTACTTTACTAATTTTTTAAAATAAAAGAGATAAAATAAAATCTATTTCTTAATAAAATGTCGTCCATATTGACGGTTGATTTGGGAGACTAATTATTAGTGTAAGGCCCAATTTTGGCCCGGGCTAAACAGTCCCAAACAATTAACAGTTTTTTTTTTTTTACAACTTAAATCCAATCCTAAAAACTAACATCAGCCCAAACCAATTTAACCCAATACAACTCAAACCCATTAAACAAAAATCCTAGTGGCCCAACAACCCAAAAACTAAACTATGTTCAACAACTAAAAACGGGAAACCCTACCTAGTTGCGCCGCCGCCGCCACGCACACCAGCCTCCTCACGTGCACCACCGTACGGCCTCCGTACTTGCTATGTTTTCTCACTTTTGCCCGATTTTGACCAAGATCTCGGTGCTTATAACCTCATAACGAGGTTCTACGAAAAGGGGGTCAAAAAGGGCTCTTTTTTATTTCGTCGGCCACCGTGGACGGTGGCGCCGCCGCCAGAGATCGGCGATCCACGGTGGTGTCAACGACCGGAAATCGGAGGGGAGGGGGGCGTTTGAGAGCTTTTTTTATGTTTTTTTTTTGAAGAGAGAAAATGAAGTTTTTTTAAAATTTTTTATTTAAATAATTGAAGTAAAACGACATCGTTTTGCTTTGGCCATTTAATTGCCAAAACGACGCCGTTTAAGGCTGACTCCCTGCAACCCGACCCGATTGGCAAAGGGTATTTGCTTGTTTTTTAGTTTTGGGGTTATTTATGCGCCAAGCCCTTCCGCTTTTCAAGTGTTTTACAATCAAGTTTTTATTTTTTTAAAATTTTTACCCCGTAACTTATTACGATTTCAGTTAGGTCCCTATTTGAATGACGTCGTTTTGGAGGGTGGAGATTATTTCCCATTTTGGTCCTCCTTATTATTCGCACGTTCAATTAGTCCTTTTTCTTTTTATTTATTTTTAGATTTGTCCTAAACTTTTGTTTTAAGTTCAATTTAGTCCTTTTTTATTTCTTTTGTTATTTTTGCTATTTTATTAATTTAATAATAATATTGTTATTACTATTATTATTATTGTTATTATCAACATATTATTATTAATGTATTATTAGTTAACTTTGTTATTATTACTATTATTTCCTTAATATTTATTTACCTAATATTTTTAAATACATTTATTTATTTTATCATTTTATTACTTATTTATTTATTTATATCTTTCTATATAGTTTTAAAACTTTAGATTTTTTTATTAATGTCATCATCATTATTATTAATATTATGATTTTTAATTTGTGTCTATATTTATTTATTTATTTGTTTAGTATTAGTTCTTTGGTTCCAAATTTTAGTTTTATTATTATTATTATTATTATTATTATTATTATTATTATTATTATTATTCATTTATTTTGGCTTGTTTATTTTATTTTCGTCATTTATATTGTCATGCATTAACATATTTATTATTCCGTTATGAGTGTAAGCAATGTAATTCATTTTACATTTTACTACAAAAT
Organism: Gossypium rotundifolium; assembly: GCA_025506655.1. Classification (NCBI taxonomy): domain Eukaryota; kingdom Viridiplantae; phylum Streptophyta; class Magnoliopsida; order Malvales; family Malvaceae; genus Gossypium; species Gossypium rotundifolium. Next base: position 21,966,496 of record CP106724.1, read on the forward strand.
CATATTACATTTTACCCGATACATTAAATTTTGTTTTAAAATAAGCAATACTCCATGTTTTTTTTGTAATTCGAAAGGTCGTTCCCTAACTTATAGGGTTTCGACCTTCTCGATAAATCCGAGTAAACGAATGTTTTAAAATTTTTAAAAACAATCTTGGGAATTAAAAAAATCGTGTTCTAACTTACAGAATACGATTTTTTTTAAAACCGAGATAATCAAATGTCTTTTAAAATAAATAAATTTTTCGGTGTTTATTCTCGTTTCGGGATTTAAGATATTGCGTCCTAACTTATGGGACTTAATTTTTATTCTCGATTAACGTGAAATATGCCATCTTCTCAGAAAATTTCTACTAAGCAATGTTTTAACAAAAGATCGTATTTTTAAAACCTCTTCAAATTTTCGATTTTTGACACTAAGACACTAATTAATCAACTAGGTACCAATTTTGGGTATTACGAGGGTGCTAATCCTTCATCGTGCGTAATTGACTCCCGAACCCGTTTTTATAAATTTCGTAGACCAAAATTGTTGTTTTAATAAATCAAATCTATTATTAAAATGATCGAATTACGAGGTGACCCGATCACACCTCATCAAAAAAGATTGGTGGCAACTCCCGTTTTTCGTTTTCATTTTTTAAAAAATAAAAGTCGACCCCATTTTTACAAAAAAGATGGTTTCAACAGCTTATCGACTCTACTGGGGAAAACATAAGAGAGTCGCGCCATAAATTGATTAATTTTTGTCTTTTTATCAAAAAATCAAGAATCTGTTTTAAATTTACGCTTTCTCCATTGCATTTTATCCATCATTTTTGTGGTTTTTGCCATAATATGCTTGCTTTGTTGGTTTAAATCTGTTGACGTGTCTCTGCATTTTGCATTGCATGAGTCGGTCAATTTTACCCCTTTAAGTGGGAGTGAGCAACTACTCCTTCGTGAGGTCTTCACCTCCGTATAGGATAGTGGATCGCTTTCGGGATACATCTGTACCTATGTCTTCGTGAGCTTTTCATCTCCGTATAGCCATAGGAAAATGTATTCCCCTGAACTAGACTCACCCATATGAGCTTATAATGGGTGAAGATCGAGGAATCTGCCGGTTTAGATACCTTTACTCTAGAACCAAACCCCCATATAGCGAGCCTTAAGAGCCCACCTTAAATAGAACCGCGCCAAACCCTAGTAGTCACATGAGTAGGTGCTTTACTTATTATTCTTTGCTTACTTTAAACGGTGAATAAAGTACTGACTTGCTTTGTTTTTGTTTTAATTGCATGGCATTTTCAAAAAAGGTGTTGATTCATATACGGTTTCTAAATAGATAACTTATCATGGAAAATGGGTATTTTGATAAAGTGAAGGATAATGCGTCCGTCCGAATTTGGGCCGAGATAACACAGCAAGAAAAATGTGATAGTCTGTCCGAGGGATACGTATCAGAGTTGTGGGATTTCACTCGCGCCAGCGTGACTCAAAATAATCTTCAAGAATTAAAGGAGATATGGGATCAGTGGAACGATGAGATCAAGTAGTTGTTTTACTGTAACTATGGAGATTCGCCCTATCTGCTTGATGTGAAGGTGGACAAGCACTTATTTCGAGCCCTCGCCCAATTCTGGAATCGTGCCTATAGTTGCTTCACTTTTGGGAAAGTTGATTTGGTACCTACCGTGGAGGCGTATATGGCCTTACTTCGTTGCCCGAAGATTCAAGCTAACAAAGTATATTCAAGAGCCATTAATAGAAATTAATGAGCATCACAGGGATGCGTGAGAAATGGGTGGTAGCCCGGATCAAGCAAAAAGGAGATAGTAAGTGTATCCCGTGGAAAAACTTGAGGGATTTGATTCTAGCACATCTAGATATGAAGAAAAGGGTTGATGTGTTCGCTTTGAGTATCTACAGTTTGGTCTTCTTCCCCAAGGTATTGGGGTATGTAGATGAAGCAGTCTTAGATCTCTTTAATTGACTTGAAAAAAGGGTTACGCCGGTTCTTGTGATTTTGGCCCAAACTTCCAAATTCTTGAACACATGCCGGAGAGCGGTAGAGGGCAGATTTATAGGGTGTGCGCAACTTTTGTTGGCATGGTTCCATAGCCATTTTTGGAAAGTGAAAAAAAAGTCTCCTATCCAATCTTTTTCGAAAATTATTCTCCATTGAAAGAGATAGTGGCTACGCCGAGACCGGATGATATTACGGAGAAAAAGTGGATGATGATTCTCCAAAGTCTTCAAGAAAAAGACATCGAGTGGGGGCCCCTTGGATGGTCCCCGACGAGATCTTTATTGATGTGGAGATTTTGATTGGGTTCCCCTGCTTCGGATATGAGAGGTTGTCGGGTATGCTCCCCTACTCGTGTTAAGGCAATACAGGTCAAGATAGTTCATGCCAGCAACACAAGGGTTAGCTCAGTGCGAGTTCGTATACAAGGGGGATACCTACAAAATAAAGTTCGTGAGGTATCGAATGCCTGGAGCCAAACTTGTAGAATGAAAAGGTTTGCTGCTAATCTAATGACTACCCCTGAGTATGACCAGTGGTGAGGTCAGAGAATCAAAGAAAACATCTCTATGTCAAATCAAGAAAACATCTGATCAATAGAAGAACACTTGCAGGTGGTCCCACTGAACTAGAAATCATCAAACAGGATTGAGAAGAAAAGTTCAGAACTAGGAAAAAGATCGAGCAGTTGGAGGAAGAGAAAATGCAGTCGGGGTTAGATGTCGATATCCAGAAACTAGAAGCTGAAAAATTGAGGAAGGGAAAGAATAAGGCCGAAGATGATTTGGACAGTTTGAAGAAAGATTACAAGAAGCTGCGTATGTCAATAAGAACCACTGGTTTGGGTAAAACGTCTGAGCAATGGCGATAAGAAGTGTAAGAAGAAAAGACTAGAGTTGATCAGTGTGAGAAGAAGTTCCATGATACTCGAGTACGGGAGGACGCCTTAAAAAAGAGTTTGTTGGAGAGCCAAAATGAAAAGGAGAAGCTAAGAGCTCGGTGGCGGAGTTAGAAAAGTCACTACACCAGCATCATAATCACAATTCCGTAATCGAATTAAGGGCCAGCCTAAGTAAGATTGAGGAACTAAAAGGGAGGATAGAAGAACTTGAAACCACGCTGCAAAACTGTGAACTCCGGGTTGAAATACTGGAAGCAAATAATGAACGATGGAAAGATCAGCTTCATCGATCTCAAGACCAGGTCAGGGATAGGGATTACGTCATGGATGAAGCTTTGGCTCAAGTGCGAGAGGTGGCTAATCATAAACAAACCTTGGCATTCCAGGTTGATGTACTGAGTTTGAAATATGAGTCAGAGTTAGAGTCAGATCGAGGTCGAGAATTAGCTTGGCTTCTTAAGCAAGTCAAGACCTTAAGTATTAGGGCAAAGCTATATATGTAATCCATTTTATGTAAAGAAATTTGTTTTCTAGAAAGGTTATTCTAATGAAATTGAACCAGATCAATGCCTTTTTCTTTTACATTCATTGTATTCCCGTATTAGCATTGCATTGCATTGCATCATGTGCACTAAAACTCAGAAAGAGACTCTAAAATCATGGCAGTTACCCTGAAACATCACTACGGTACACGAAGAAAGACTAAAGCCATGGACCAAAGGTTAGAAAGATTGGAACAAATACAAAGAGAGATGCAGGATCAATTGCAAATACAGATGCAAGAACAGTTGGCCAAAATCCAACAGGATATGAGGGATCAAATGCTAGAATCCTAAAGAAACATGATGAGCCAATTAACGCAGTTGCTGGCTGGGGTGTTAGAAAAAGGAAAGAGCCCTATGATCAATACAGAAGACGAAAACGAGGACCTTGCTTATCCTTCAGGCTTCACCCCAACGAACACCCAAACACAACCACAAAGGGTGTCCGTCAACGTCAGACCCTAATATCAGACCGGTACTTTGGAACCAATAAACTTTTCGACGAATGCAGGCTCCAACCCCGGAGACAATCCAGCAAATCATGTTGTCCTCGACCTTGATGATATAACAGAAATAGGAAAGGCGAGAGTGGAGCTCCCAAAACAACTGGAAGATAGATGCAAATGGCTAGAAGAGAAATTCAAGGCGTTGGAAAGCACTAATTACCATTGTGGAATTGACGCTAAGGAATTGAGCTGGTCCCAGATCTAGTGCTCCCCCAAAGTTCAAAATGCTGAAATTTGAAAAATATAATGGGACCAGCTACCCTAAGGCTCACATTACGATATTCTGTCGAGGATGACCAGATATATCAGTAATGATCAGTTATTGAATTATTGTTTCCAAGACAGCTTGACTGGGCTGTGGCCAAATGGTATAATCAGCTAAATCGTGCCCAAATTAGTTCGTGGAATGACCTACACAAGCCTTCTTGAAACAATACAGCCACATGACAGATATGATGCCTGACCGAATCACACTAAAGAATATAGAAAAAAGCCGAATAAAAGTTTCAGGCAATATGCTCAAAGGTGGAGGGAAGTTGCCATGCAAGTCCAACCGTCACTGCTAGAAAAGGAAACTACCATGCTCTTTATTAATAACCTGAAGGAACCTTTTATCAATCACATGATGGGAAGCACAACTAAAAGCTTCTCTGACATAGTGATGTCTGGCGAAATGATAGAAAATACCACAAGGTGTGAAAAAATAGAGGCCGAAAAAAGCACGAAGAGATCAGCCCGAGAAAAAGAAAAAATGAGGTGAATAACTTGAGCACGTATAACAGGGGTTATTCGAAACCAGGCACTGTGAACCAACCGAGAACTGTAACCACTGGCCATCAAGGCCCACCGAGACAATAGTCCAACACAAGGCAAAATACGGAGAAACTCTAATTTATGCTTATTCCAATGACGTATAGGGAGTTGTACCAAAGTTTATTCGATGCACATGTTGTATCCCCTTTCTACCTAAAACCAATGCAACCCCTATACCCGAAGTGGTACGACGAAAATGCCCAATGCGAATACCATTCGGGAATTACGAGACACTCGATAGAAAACTACACCTCTTTCAAAAAGTTATTCGAAAGGCTCATCAAAATGGGCATCATAAAATTTGATGATCCATCTAGTGCAGAAAATCTGTTACCCAACCATGCTGATAAGGGGGTAAATTCGATAGTCGAAAACGCTGGGAAGAAAATCAAGGTGAATATTTTAGAAGTGAAAACCCCGTTGAAAGAAGTTTGGAAGAAAATGGTGGAAAGGGGGTTAATCACACAAGACTCAAGGAATAGGTCCCAAGAAGCAATGAATTATTGTGAGTTCCATGATGATAAAGATCATGAGATTCAAAAAAGTAGTAAATTCAGGGCCTTAGTACAGGGTCTAATGGACAACAAAGAGCTCGAATTCTTTGAGTATACTGAAAGAAAAGAGGTATGCGCCTCAGAGGGAGGGTCGACAGAGAAGGTCTATGAGGCCAACCACCTGGTGGTAATTATCTCACGACCAAGAATCAACGAAGCTAGAGCAAGAATTGCACCAAAAGTTGTAATCCAAAACATGTTGCTTTTCCTTATAAAGATAGCAAAAGTGTACATTGAACCATGACTGCAATGAGACAATCCCGGGAGAGGTAGGCCCGGTCAGCATGCCAGAGGAAGGTCAGGATGTGGGTTTCTATACACGTAGCAGAAGACATTATGATACCCTAAATACAAAAGCCAAACCTATAAAATAGAAATCTATGGTGGTCGATGTAATACCCCTTACTCGTATTCAACGTCGGAACCGGGTACGAGGCATTATAGAACTTAACAGACTTCCTCATACCAAATCGGTCAATACATTTTTCACTACAACTTAAACTTTTTTGTTCGTACTCATAACATCCCTATTTTAGGCCTACGAGACCTGAAACATACACATGGAGTGGTTCGGGATTGAACCAAAACTTACGAGAAAAATTTGTTTTTTTTTTTTAAAATAGGCCACACGACTGTGTCTATGACCCGTGCCACTCACACGGCTATGACATGCCTGTGCCCTAGCCCATGTGACTAATTGAATTTTCACAATTTATGTGCAGACTTCACACGGCCTGGGCACACGCTCATGTCCTAAGACCGTGTTCTTCATACGGCTGAGACACATAGCCGTGTCTCTGCCTGTGTGTTTACTCTGACATTCTATTTTGTTAAATTTGGACATAGGGGAACACATGGCCTATCAACATGCCTACGGGCAGACCGTGTGTCACACACGGCCTAGACACACGCCTGTGTGTCTACTTGTGTGGACAAATACAAGGCTATTTACCAAGTCATTTGCCATCCTGAAAAGCAACCACACTTATACAATTTCCAGCAACATATATCATAACAATAATACATTTCTAATATCTACTATCAAGACATCCCACACCTTAATTTCACACTACTTTATCATGCATATGTTTCACATATTATTCATCCAATTGTGCAAGCTTGCACTTCATGAATTTCATCATTATTGAATAGATATAACTTAACTAGCTTTGGCCGATTCCAATGACCATTTACAAAATGAAATGAGTAACATTAATAACCAACACATTGGCTAACGAATATGACATATAACAAAATGACCAAGTTCCTATACATACCATATCCAAAGTAAATCAAACTTTACTATACCCAAAAGAATAGTTTGATAGTGTGAATCGAGCTTCGACGTCCTTCGATCCCTGAGCTAGCTTGGCGATACTACAAGAAAAGGGAAAAGAAGGGAAGTAAGATAAAGCTTAGTAAGTTTGCATGTAATAGAAAACAACATAAAATCTTATGATAACATCCACACATCACATTATGAATTAACACAACATTCTCAAGCAACATTGGCATGACTTACTCATGCTCACTCTTACCAACCACATATCACAAACCGGGCTCATTTCTCGTGAGTTTCGCATATGTACCTGTATCACTCCATCACATTACTTTAGCACTTTGTCCATCTTTAACATAATTTTAATTCTTTACCCAATTGAACCATTTGGAATATCAAAGGATACCCGAAAATTGTCATACACGTAGTAAGATGCCAATGCCATATCCTAGATATGGTCTTACATGGGACCACATGTCGATGCCGATGCCATATCCCAGATATGGTCTTATACGGGATCTCGTATCGATGTCGACGCTATATTCCAGGTATGGTCTTATACGAGATCTTATGTTGATGTCATGTCCCAAATATTGTATTACACGGAATCACTATTTAATGCCGATGCCATATCCTAGAAATGATCTTACACGGGATCTCAATTCGATGCCGAGGCCATATCCCAGACATGGTCTTATACGGGACCTTATTAATCTCATGTCGTAACAAGGGCATTCTTTCTATTCCTAAGATTCAACCGGGATTTCGACATAATAAAACTTCATCATATTTTCATCGAAACCTCATTAACCAATTTCATAGAAAGAATATACATTTCACATAATATCAAACATTTAAAAGCATAATAACATGATGTTGATTTATTACACACAAACTTACCTCGGTACCAAATATGTATAGTTGTTCAATTTAGTCCACCTCATTGTTCTTTCCTCGATTTTAGTTTGAACTTCATGTTTCTTGATCTATAATGACAATTTCACTTATTTAATTATCATATTGACTAAAAAAGCCCATGAATCACACTTTGGCAAAAATTATAATTTTGCCCCTAAACTTCCACATATTTGCAAAATGGTCCCTAGGCTCATATAATGAAATGTACACATTTTCTTGGTTACTCAAGCCTAGTCGAACCTATTTTAAGCTTATAATAACTACTACTTTCCTTTAAAATTGATTTTTACCACACATGTTATCACCTTTACAAATAGGTCCTTTTTTTATGTGTTTTCCATGAAAATCACTTAGAAAAGATGTTCATCACACATCAAACTTTCATATTCCTCCATTAAACATCAACATACATGCATGTCATACATGAGTAAATTTTTGAACATGAGATCTAGCCTAAAATATGGCTAGAAATAACTAAATCGAGCTACGAGGATCTCAAAAGTATGAAAAACATCAAAAACGGGGCTAGGATGCACTTACTTTGAGCTTGAAAATAAACAAAATCCTAGCTATGGATTCTCCTCAAATTTTCAGCATTTAGGGACACCATTTTTTACTTCTTTTCCCCTTTTTATTAATTTATTAACCATATAACCAAAATGCCCTTAAGGCCCTTCCTTGATATTTTTCCTTCCCATGTTCTTTTTTGTCCATAATAAGATATAATGGTCTAATTACTAAATAAGGACCTTTAATAAATTTTCTAATGCTATCTCATACTTAAAACTTTTAGAATCTCATATTTTTTAATTTTTGCAATTTAGTCCTAAAAGATAAATTGTTCACTAAATCATAAAAGTTCTTCATAAAATTTTCACACAACCATGCAAACATGTCATAGGACTCATAAAACCATAAAACATATATTTCTACTTCAAATTTATGGTCTCGCAACCACTATTCCGACTAGGCCCTAAATTAGGCTGTTACAGTCGAACAAATGAAAGAGAAGCCAAAACTACCTGTTAATGAGCCGGTAAATGAAAAAGAAGCTAAGGAATTCTTGAAATTCCTAAAACACAGTGAGTATAGTGTTGTGGAATAATTATACAAGCAGCTAGCTCGCATATCGGTACTAACTTTACTTTTTAGCTCGAAGACACACCGTAACATGCTCATGAAGGTGTTAAACAAAACCTACGTCGCTGATGATATTTCAGTACACAAGCTAGGTCGTCTCGTCAACAGCATAAACACCTATAATTTCATCTTTTTTAATGACGATGGAATACCACCAGGGGCATGGGATGCATCAAAGCTCTGCACATCACCACCCGCTGCAAGGGGTATACATTACCGGGGGTACTGATTGACAATAGATTGGCACTGAATGTATTGCCCCTATCCATATTGAACAGGTTGTCTGTAGACAGCTCTCACATGAAGACATGCCAAAACATAGTGAGAGCATTCAACGGCACCGAAAGGAAGGTAATTGGAAGGATTGAGATACCTTTCTTGATCGGTCCAAAAATATACGAGGTAGACTTCTTATTGATGGACATCAAGCCTTCTTACAATTGCCTATTGGGGAGGCCTTGGATTCACTCAGCGGGGGCGGTACCATCATCACTGCACCAAAAGCTAAAGTTGGTAATAGAGGGCCGACTGATAATGATAAATGTGAAAGAAGATATTATTGCGTCCGTTACCAGTAATGCGCCATACATAGAGGCTGATGATAAAGTGATAGAATGTTCCTTTCGATCGCTGGAATTTTTGAACGCAACCTTTATCGTCGAGGGAAGCAAGATCCTAATGCCCAAAATATCCAAACCCACGAGATGAGCTTACAACTGACAGCGGGAAAAATGAGCATTGCCTGAAAAGAGACTTAGGAAATACCTCTATGGACGGGTCGAAGTACCAATCTTGGCTGATAAATGGGATCGCTTTGGCTTGGGGTATAATCCAGATGTGAAGCAAAGGAAGAAGGAATTTGAGAGGAAGCAAGACCAAAGAAGAACACGATTAAGTGGGGTAGAGGTCAAGTGGGAACCAATGACCTTCCCTATATATCCAGAACATTCGTGTCAGGAGAAATTATTCACCCTAAACGGAATGTAACAAAGGAAGAAATTGTTGAAGATATGATGGGAAAGCTGAGCATCAACACCATATCTGAAAAGGGAATGGTGGAAGAAAACTTATCGGCATACGCCCTTATGAGCCTGGAAGTGTTCTGAACAACTGGGCTGTGGAAGAGATTCCTGTAGTTTTTATAGCTAATTCAGAGTAATGTTTAAAACATGCTTGTTGCTTTAAGCCTAGAAGCAATAAGAATCTATTTATGAAATAGGCTCATGTCCAACATTTTTATTTCAATAAAAAATGTATTCTTTTGTATCACTCTGAGCAAATATTCTTTTATTCTTTCATTTCATTCATAATCACACTATACAAATAGCTATTCTTAGATTCATTTGTTTTTGGATATTCCTTCGTGCCTAAAACAGGTCTCCGAATATCAGTAACATGAGCGACACTGCTACTGACCCAGAATCTCTTTTGAGCAAGACATGTGTCTAGAGGGATCTCAAGATTTTGAAGATGACAGAGACTGTAACTTATCTCCGAATTTGTTAAGGATGGTTGAACAAGAAGAGAAACAAATCCTACCTCACAAGGAGACAGTAGAGATTGTGATATTGGAAGAAGGAAAAGAAGTGAAAATCGAACTTGTATAGTCGAATAAACAAAAAGAGACCTCATTGAGTTACTTCAAGAATTCAAAGATGTCTTCGCATGGTCATACCAAGATATGCCCGGGTTAAGCACTAATATTGTGGTACACCGTCTCCCTATAAAATAAAAGTGCAAGTAATTCAGCAGAAGCTCTGAAGGATGAGGCCCGATGTTGTGATAAAAATAAAAAAGAGGTCAAGAAGCAATTCGATGTTGGGTTTTTACAAGTTGTCAAATACTTAGAATAGGTAGCCAATATCGTCTCTGTCCCTAAGAAAGACGAAAAGGTACGGATGTGTGTAGATTACAGAGACTTAAATAAGGCCAGCCCAAAAGACAATTTCCCATTGCCTCACATTAACACCATAGTGGATAATATGGTAGGCTACTCACTGTTCTCCTTCATGGATGGCTTCTCTGGATACAATCAGATAAAGATGCATCCTAAAGACATGGAAAAGACCATATTCGTGACCCTGTGGGGAACATTTTGCTATAAGGTGATGCCATTTAGATTAAAAAATGCGGGAGCAACTTATCAAAGAGCCATGGTAACCTTGTTTCATGACATGATGCACAAGGAAATCGAGGTTTACGTCGACGATATGATTGCAAAATCTCAAACAGAAGAGGAGCACGTGTAAGTTTTGAGGAAATTATTCTTGAGGTTGAGAAAATTTCAGCTAAAGCTCAATCCGACCAAATGTACTTTCAGGGCTAGGTCAGGAAAACTGCCAAGTTTCGTAGTCAGTGAAAAGGGAATTGAGATCAACCCAGACAAAGTCAATGCTATACAAGAATTACCTCCGCCGCGCATGCAAAAGGAAGTTCGAGGTTTTTTAGGAAGACTAAATTACATTGCCCGGTTCATTTCACAACTAACTAAGAAATGTGACTCAATATTTTGTCTTCTTAAGAAACATAAACCAGGCGTATGGGATGGTGAATGCCAGGAAACTTTTGACAAGGTAAAATAGTATCTGTCCAACACCCCAGTGCTGTCACCACCTAGTCTAGATAGGTCATTGATACTGTATTTGACAGCATTTGACCATTCTATAAGATGTGTGCTTGGCCAACAAGATGAGACAGGAAAGAAAGAAAGGGCGATATACTACCTTAGTAAGAAATTCACTGAGTGTGAAATGAGATACTCATCAATTGAAAAATTATGTTGCGCCTTGATCTGGACAACTCAGAGATTGAGGCAGTATATGTTGTGCTATACGACTTGTCTAATCTCAAAACTAGACCCTCTAAAATATATGATGGGGTCAACAGCTTTGAATGGAAAGATGGCCAGATGGCAAATTCTGCTTTTCAAATTTGACATAGTCAATGTGAACCAGAAGGCTGTAAAAGGGAGTGCAATAGTAAGTTTTCTAGCCAGTAGAGCTCTAGAAGATTACGAGCCTTTGAGTTTTGATTTTCCTAATGAAGATCTAATGTATGTAGCAATTACCAAAGAAATAGCTCCAGAAGATCGTCCTTGGAAACTGAACTTCGACGGAGCATCAAACGCTGTTGATAACGAAATTGGGGCGGTCCTGATATCCCCAAATGGAAATCATTATCCATTTACTTGTAAATTGGATTTTGATTGCAAAAATAATATGGCAGAGTATGAAACATGTATCAGGGGAGTCCGTGCGGCCATAGAACACAAAATCAAAGTGCTAGAGGTGTATAGGGATTCTGCACTAGTAATCTATCAACTCAAAGGTGAATGGGAAACAAGAGATCCCAAATTGATCAATTATCGAAAGCTATTTTTGGAATTAATTGAGGAGTTCGATAATATCACCTTCTGTTACCTCCCGCAAGATGAAAACCAAATGGCTGACGCCCTAACTACATTAGCTTCGATGATCAGAGTAAATAAACAAGAGGATGTAAAGCCTATCCAAATAAGTATTTACGAGGCTTCGGCTCATTGCTACAACATCGACGAAGAGGAAGAAACAGATGATCATCCTTAGTATCACGATATACTACAATATGTGAAGAATCATGAATACTCTGATCAAGCAACTGAGAATGATAAAAGGACTTTAAGAAGACTGGCCAGTGACTACGTCTTAGATGGGGAGATCCTATACAAAAGAAGAAAGGATCAGGTGTTATTAAGATGTGTGGATGCTGTTGAGGCTAAGAAAATCCTAGAAGAAGTCCATTAGGTTGTCTGTGGAACACATGCTAATGGTTTTACAATGGCCAAGAAAATCATGAGATTCGAATATTATTGATCCACCATGGAAGGGGGTTGCATCAATTATGCCAAGAAGTGCCATAAGTGCCAAATTTATGGGGACAAGATTTATGTGCCTCATTTACCTCTTCATGTTATGACTTCTCCATGGCCTTTCTCTATGTGGGGCATGGACATCATTGGGCCAATCTCGCCAAAAGCTTCTAACGAGCACCGAATTATCTTTGTGATCATCGATTACTTCACCAAGTGGGTAGAGGCTACTTCATATGCCAATGTCACCAAGTCAGTAGTCAACAAGTTCTTAAAAAAAGAGATCGTCTATCGACATGGAATGCCAGAAAGGATCATATCAGATAATGCATTAAATTTGAACAACAGCATGATAGCAGAGGTCTACAGTCAGTTCAAAATTAAGCACCACAACTCGTCACCATATCACCCAAAAATGAATGGTGCAGTTGAGGCGGCTAATAAGAATATCAAGAAGATTGTGGGAAAGATGATTGAGACTTATAAAGATTGGCATGAGAAGTTACCATTTGCTCTTTATGCTTATCGAATGTCAGTCAGAACTTCCACCGAGGCAACTCCTTTCTCATTGGTCTATGGAATGGAGGCAGTGTTACCCATTGAAGTTGAAATTTCTTCCCTTCGAGTCTTGTCAGAGCTGAAGTTGGATGAAGCAGAATGGATCCAATCTTGATAAGACCAATTGAACCTGATTAAAGAGAAAAGGTTGAAAGCTATCCATCATTGTCAAATGTACCAAAAATGCGAATGACAACAAAAGGTTCGCCCAGAGAATTCCATGAGGGGACCGGTAAAGAAGATCTACCCTACAAAAGGACTTCAGAGGAAAATGAATGCTAAACTGGGAAGGACTTTACGTGGTAAAGAAGGTCTTTTCTAGAGGAGCGTTAATATTAATTGAAATGGATGACAAGACTTTGCCTAATCCAGTGAATTTAGACTCGGTCAAGAAATACTTCACCTAAAAAAATAAACGAAAAGGAAAAGAAAAAGGAGAGGAAACACGAAAACCCGCAAAGGTCACCTTGAGACCAAAAGGGTTTTGAATTGAAAACCCGTAAAGGACAATTTAAATTTTGATAAAAAATAGGGCATGCGGTAATATCGCTTTCTTCGAATTAACAAGAAGGAGAGATGTTACGTCTTGGGGCATCAACATAGTACTTTAGATTCCCTAAACACATATTGAGCTCAAAAAGGTCCTCAAGAAGTTTGTGCAGAGAAGCTCATGCTATGATATTTGAGGCACCTATTTTCCTCTCATCTATTTTGTATTCCAGCAATGTTTGCTTTATTTAATTAATCCATTCTTTTCAGATTTTGTTCCTAATAAATTTTAGTTTTGTCCAATTCTTATGATTCTTTTCAAGTATTTTGCATTGAAATAACGATTAATGGACTAATAATACTTTCACAAAAGGAGTTTTGCATATTACTCTGGAAGCTTCTAAATAGTGCAAGAACCTGAAACAAGACTATTATTTAGAACTCACCAAGCCTAAGGATTGGAAGTATTTGAGAAAGAAGAGTCTAAATGGTGACTATTTCTTTGGATTTTCTGTCAAAGATATCAACTAAATAAGAAGGCATGATAACACCTCAGTGATACAACCTTGATGAACAACGAGCAATGACAAGCCAAACATTAAAAAGGGATTATTCTCATGCATTCATGAAAATATCACTCATACACATCTAATTAGGAGCATTTGATTCATTCTGATCATTGAATCCTAATCATTTGGCTTAAGCATAGGCCTATGAAATCGGTTCTACAGGTCATGTCCCCCAAAGGACGGTGTAGTGACATCGGTGAAGATACCAATCTTATCTCCCTGAAGTTGCAGTGGAGCAGCTTAAAGCTACAAATCTTATCTCCTTAAAGTAGCAGTGAGAGCAGATTGAAGTCATAGATCTTATCTCCTTGAAGTGGCAATGGAGTAGATCGAAGATGGCGAATCTTATCTCCTTGAAGTTGCAGAGGAGCAGATTAAAGCTATTAACCTTATCTCCCTAAAGTTGCAGTAGAGCAAGTTGAAGATAACAAATCTTATTTCTTTGAAGTTGTAGTGGAACAGATTTAAGCTACAAGTTACAAATCTCATACCCCTGAAGTTGTAGTGGGACGGATTGAAGTTATTATGGTAAGCCTTATCTCCCTGAAGTTGCAGTGGAACAAGTAAAAAAAAATAACAAATCTTATTTCCTTGAAGTTGTAGTGAAACAGATTAAAGCTACAAGTTAAAAGTCCTATGCCTCGGAGGTTACAGTAGGTCTGATCAAGTCTATCATGACGAATCTTATCTCCCTGAAATTACAGTGGAGCAGATTGCAAACCACTAATCTTATCTCTCTAAAGTTACAGTAGAGTAGATTTAAGCTACAAGTCTTCTTTCCCTGAAGTTGCAGTAAAGTGGATCAAAGCACTAATTCCTATACCCCTGAAGATGCGATGGGATGGAATGAGGCTATTTGAAGAATATGAGCACCAAAGAAGTCAAGACTCAAGAGACCAGCAAAATTAGCTCATAAAGTCTTTTCTCGTCCTCACATTACCGCCAACGAGCAACGAGGGTAGTCAAGGCCCAATTTTGGCCAGGGCTAAACAGTCCCAAACAGAAAAACAATTAACAATCCTTTTTTTTACAACTTAAACCCAATCCTAAAAACTAACATCAGCCCAAACCAATTTAACCCAATACAACCCAAACCCATTAAACAAAAATCCTAGTGGCCCAACAGCCTAAAAACTAAACTATGTTCAGCAACCAAAAAAGGGAAACCTAGCTAGGTGCGCTGCCGCCACCACGCACGCCAGCATCCTCATGCACACCACCGTTCGGCCTCCATACCTGCAAAGACAAAAACACAGCACAGAAAAAATAGAGAAATATTATATTTTTTTATTTTTGACTATAAAAATGGAAAAACAAGCCTCTATATTTTTTTTTACATACACACGAAATATCAAATACAAAAAAAAACAGCAAAAAGTAGAGAATCAAACAAATATACTAAGGTGTTTTATTTTTTCTTTCTTTTTTCTTCTCAAGCATTTTTTACATATTTTTAATAAAAAAATATAAAAGAAAAGGAGGGGGTTTACCTTTTTTGTTTGCCGGAGAAGGAGAAACTAAAAGGTTTTCTCACTTTTGCCCAATTTTGACTGAGATCTCGGTGTTTATAACCTCATAACGAGGTTCTACGCGAAAAGGGGGTAAAAAGGGCTCTTTTTATTTTCATTGCCACCGTGGGATGTGGTGTTGCTTGTTAGATGATCCATAGGTCTACTGATGGCGTCGACCGAAAATCGGAGGGGAGGGGGAGTGTTTGAGAGCTTTTTTATGTTTTTTTTGATGAAGTGAGAAAATGAATTTTTTTTTTTATTTTTTATCTAAATAATGGAAGTAAAACGACGTCGTTTTGTTTTGGCCATTTAAGTGCCAAAACGACGCCGTTTAAGGCTGACCTGTGCAACCCGACCCGATTGGCAAAGGGGATCCGCGTGTTTTTTAGTTTTGGGGTTATTTGTGCTCCAAGCCTTTCCGCTTTTCAAGTGTTTTACAATCAAGTTTTTATTTTTTTAAATTTTTGCCCCGTAACTTATTGCGATTTCAGTTAGGTCCCTATTTGAACGACGTCGTTTTGGAGGGTGGGGATTATTTCCCATTTTGGTCCCTCCTTATTATTCGCGCGTTCAATGTAATCCTTTTTCTTTTTATTTATTTTCAAATTTGCCCCAAACTTTTATTTTAAGTTCAATTTAGTCCTTTTTTATTTCTTTTGTTATTTTTGCTATTTTATTAATTTAATAATAATATTATTGTTATTGTTATTATCAACATATTATTATTATTATTATTATTATATTATTAATTAACTTTGTTATTAATACTATTATTTCCTTAATATTTATTTACCTAATATTTTTAAATATATTTATTTATTTTATCATTTTATTACTTATTTATCTATATCCTTCTATATAGTTTTAAAACTTTAGATTTTTTTATTAATGTCATCATCATTATTAATATTATGATTTTTAATTTGTGTTACACTATATTTATTTATTTATTTGTTTAGTATTAGTTCTTTGGTACCAAATTTTTAGTTTTATTATTATTATTATTATTATTATTATTATTATTATTATTATTATTATTCATTTATTTTGGCTTGTTTATTTTATTTTCGTCCTTTATATTGTCATGTATTAACATATTTATTATTCCGTTATGTGCGTAAGCACCGTAATTCATTTTGCATTTTACTCCGTATTTTTTTTTTTAAAATTCGAAAGGTCGTCCCCTAACTTATGAGGTTTCGACTTTCTCGATAAATCCAAGTAAGCGAATGTTTTAAAATTTTTTAAAATAATCTCGAGAATTAAAAAAATCGTGTTCTAACTAACGGAATACGATTTCTTTCTAAACCCGAGATAATCGAATGTCTTTTAAAATAAATAAATTTTTCGGTGTTTATTCTCGTTTCGGGATTTAAGTTATTGTGTCCTAACTTACAGGACGTAATTTTTTATTCTTGATTAACGTGAAATATGCCATCTTCTAAGAAAAATTTTCTATTAAGCAATGTTTTAACAAAGGATTGTATTTTAAAAACCTCTTCAAATTTTCGATTTTCGACACTAAGATATTAATTAATCAACTAGGTACTAATTTTGGGCGTTACGAGGGTGCTAATCCTTCCTCGTGCGTAACCGACTCCCGAACCCATTTTTCTAAATTTTTTAGACTAAAACCGTTGTTTTAATAAATCAAATCTATTATTAAAATGACTGAATTACGAGGTGACCAGATCACACCTCATCAAAAAAAATTGGTGGCGACTCCCATTTTTCATTTTCATTTAAAAAAATAAAAGTTGCCCCCATTTTTACAAAAAAAAAATGGTTTCGACAACTAATTACAAGTATGAATGACAAAATCTAGAGTAACTTAATTGATATTGGACTAATCTTTTTCAAATTGAGTTTATTTTTATGAAGAAAAACACAGAGCATGCAGTGGGGCCGGCAGCTGTAGTAAATGTTAACTTTTAATTATTATTAGGATTAATGTTAAATTTAATCACTAATATTTACATGTTTTATTAAAATGGCCATAATTGTATTTTTGAGCTTTTTTAGTTATTAACTTTTTTAAATTATTTTTAATAGATTTAATAAAAGTACCGTTAAAAAGATAATGGGATGATGTGAAATTTCATACGTGGAATATTTTTAATGAGATGTAATTTATTACTTAGATAATCCAATAAAATAATTACATGTGGAAAATAATAAATAAATAATTCATGAAGTTAAAAAATAACTCTTAATTTAAAGAAAATAAACATAATTATCTAAAAAAATTTCAAAATGAATGCACATATTCAATATTTTCGGTTTGATTTATTAATTATCTTTTTGAAATCTCTTAGTAAACAAACATACTACAACAAAACAACCTTACCGCGACACTTTTTTTTACCTAAGACGACGCAAAAAAGGTTGGCATAGGTTTCGCGACGCTTCTCTCAACGCTTCCAAATAGGTTGTCTATAGTACAGTTGGCGTAGGCTTCACGAAGCTTTCGAAAAAGCGTTGCCATAAGTTAACATAAGTCGACCCTTATATAAAGGTTGGGAAAGACCTAGTCAATGCCAACCTTTAAAAAGGGTTGGGATAGACATAGTTAAGGCCAACCTTTGAAAAAGGTTGCGACAGACCTGTTTAAGGCAACCTTAAAAAGGTTGGTATAGTTCTTGTCAAACGCAACTTTTAAAAACGGTTGGGATAGAGCCGTCTAAGGAAACCTTAAAAAGGTTGAGATAAACCTTGTCTAAGACAACCTATAAAAAAAGGTTGGGATAGACCATGTCTGAGACAAACTTTAAAAAAAGTTGGAATAGACCCGTCTAAGGCAACCTTAAAAAGGTTGGGATAGACCATATCTAAGGCAACCTTTAAAAAAAAGTTGGGATAAACCCATCTAAAGCAACCTTAAAATGGTTGGGATAGACCTTGTTTAAGGCAACTTTTAAAAAAGGTTGGGATGGACTCGTTTCAAGTAACCTTAAAAAGGTTGAGATAAATCTTATCTAAGGCAACCTTTAAAAAATGTTAGGATAAACTCGTCTAAAATAACCTGAAAAAGATTAGGATAGACACGTATAATGTAATTTTTTTCTATTTTTATTAATTCAATATTAGTATATTTTTATAAATATTTACCGTGAATAATGATAGGAATTTTACATTAAATACAACTAAAAAAATATAAAATATAAAATTAAAATTAAAATTAAAATAAAGATTGAATATTCACCACAAAAATCGATCCAACAATCAAAATATACTAACATTTAGCTGAAACGTATACCACTAACATTCAACTCAATGTACAAAAGTAAACAAATAAAAAATTACCTAAGGCGATGGACATTGATATTGATGTTGTACTACAAAAAAGCTAATACAGTTTGAAACTGCAACTTTAATTCCAAGAAACTCTGTTGATCTCTTATTTCTACAAAGGTAGCCCCAAGTAGTGAAATATATCCATATCCAAGTATACTATATACCCTAACAATCCATTTTGTTTACTACCTACTTGTAACATATGCAGTTTTCTCTCTTTTCACCTTTATTGCTTCTCGACTCTTGGCTATATTTAGCGTTATCCCTCGAGCCCCAACCTTGCTGTAAGCCAATTGCAGACTTCATTCATCTCTTTAGGGATTGTGTAATGACCAATCCTGTACAAACCGGATCAAAACTTAAAACTTTTTCTGGATTTGTATTCCCTTTAAGATAAAAAGGACTGAGAATACACTTTTGAAGAAAACAATCCATTGGAGGTTAATTTGAGCTCTATACATGAGGTGAGAGATCATAAACAGTGTTGGCTTGTATGCTTGTATGCTTGTACGCTTGCATGCTTTTATGGAATAAATTTTGCAGATCAAAGTATTTGCATTGCTTGTATGGTTTTATACTGTGAGAAAAGATATTATTGCCAGCACAAAAGGGTTGGCTTAATCTACATCATTGTCCACCAAAATTAAAAAAAGAACAACTCAGAAATAATAAATCACCTTTCACCAAGGAAAATAGGAGGTGAAGTAAAAAGCTCCGCTAATATAACACCAACAAATTTCACATATCTCATAAACGCTACTATTATCAGACATCATTCAAGCAAAATTTTACAAAGGCTTCAATAAGCTAATGAAATAATTCAGTGATCTCTCTAGAAATCACACTCTAATTTTGTAAAGGGACTTCCCCATCTAGATATATCAGAAAGAGCTATCATTCATTGGCTCAATTCCTTTAGTCTTCCATTTATTAGGGGCATCAGATAAGATGAACAAGAGAAACGAGAATACTTCGTTTACCAGGGGTAACATACTCAAATGCTACAAGGTTGTATTAGAGAACTTGTGCATGAAGTTCCAAGGGCTCCAAATGGTCATGCGAAACTGAATCTGCCACATCCCTAAGATTCCTGCACCAAAAAAAAGAAATATAATCACTTGCTTACACCTAAGATTGGCATCTCAAATCCATAATTAATCATTTAATATTCTGTTGTTTGTTACTTTTTTATATTTGGCTTTTGTTTATGGGAAAAAAATAAAAATTTCGAAAAATCAAAATTACAGCTTATTTAACATAAAACACATAATTTTACTTTCATCTTTTCATAAATGATAGAATCATATATGCTCTTCTATATAAATCGTTCTTTCAAACGATTATAATTTATCTTTAACAATTTCAATGTAAAATATAGAAAACGATGAACACCGAACAGCAATTAAATCAAATAGCAACTATGTGGGAGCTTTAACCAATAAATTCAAATTATTCAAAAAAAAAAAAAAAAAGAAGAAGAAGAGATAAAGCTTATATAATCAATAACAATGTCAAAGACTTAGAAGTCCAAATATTTTCTTTCGATTTCACCGCATTGAGAAAACACTAAAAATTAAGCTAAAATTTCAAATTCACTAGAATTTTAAACACTTACGATATGAAACGTCGGGCCACAAGCAGATCAAGAATTCAACTAGCCCGAGCTTTAATTTGAGGTCGGTTCAAAGACCGAAGCTCCAACAGCCGGTCACAAATAGCCGAGCCGGATCCAAGCACCACAGAAACAAAGGATTTAAGGAAGCAAAGAAGCAACTGCGCCACCTCGAGTGGATGGTGTGTGGTTTGCATAAAAACAACCATTAGTAGAATATAATGTTAGCTTCACGAAGTTATTACATAAAAAATTCTCTTATATGCCAAAAATAAGAAAATGAAAGTTTTTAAAACTAAATATATTAAATTGAAATTTGGTTCACAGCTCTAATCATCTATTAACAATTTATTAACAAGTTGAAATCTTTTTAAACTATAGAGAACAAAGACAGAGAGAGAAAACTTGTAGTTCAAACCCAGTAAATACCAATTCTTATACCAATAGTTGGCCAAAACGTTAGAGTACACCATTTAGTAAATTCAAATTGATAAACACCATTACTAGTTGCCTATTTTCTTAAAAAATCCAATAAATAGTGTTCAATTCGTCTAAGCCGAATCTCAAAGCCGGGTTTTCTTTTTTAAATGATGTACTATTAGCCATTTGAACCTACCAATAATATTGTAAAAGTAGAAAGACTAAATTATACCAAATAAAATTAGAAAAACTGAATCCCAAATTTCAACATAATAAAGGGTCTACAACCATAATTAGATCACTAAAATCAGGCTAGTTGTACAATTGAAAGATAAAAGAGGGACAAATACAAATGGTTAGAAAACCAACCAAGCCCATGGCATGTTTGAGAACATGTTAAAGAGGGAATAAGCCTTCAAATTCATCATAGAAGGGATAACATGATTTCGTTAAAAATCTAAAACCAAACTTATCCGCATATAAAATTTGTTTGAAGTATAGAACAAAAACACTCATAAAAACAAAAAACTTAAGAATTTAAACAGTTTGATTAACTGTTTGTATAGCTAACTTACTTGGATTGAGACAGAACAAACTTCCACAGCTTCTTGAGAAAAAAAAAGTGCAAAATTAATCCTTTAAAAGACAAATCAACAAAGGAAATACTACTAGAAATTCAGTAGATAAGAACAAACAGGAGTGAAAATCCAAAGACTCAAAGCACCTGTGCCAAGCCAGTGAAGACAACTGGTTCCAAAGAACGATACAGTTTTGAGAGAAAAGATATGGTTTTCTCCAAGGGTGGATACCAAGTTATGAATACATCTGGGTTTGCACCCACTCTAACTCCTACTTGAAATGATTACTTACACTTTAGAAAGAGATGCCGATTTCTTGTATTCTAGGAACTCTGAATATATCCATGCAATGAAAACTGGTATAACTCCTAAGAGAAAAGACACCTAAAACAATTATAAAAAAAAGGCTTCATTAAGTATTTCGGGTAAAACTAGTCATAGAAGAACAAGTTGATCAGTTTAATTATATATAAAATATTATAAAATAGTAAGAACAAGTGACATAAGTTAGAATAGTGGAGTGAAATATTCACATAATGCATGATTATAGAAGTTTAAAAGATGAAAAATAAAAGCCCAATTTGAAATAGATGTTGAAATAATTAAAATGCCACTCCTACATTATAACAATTGCGCGTAAGTTCTTTTGATAAAATATCAAGTAAAACTTCATAAACTTCCCAATCTCATTCACAGTTTCACTTTGATTTCCATTATGAACACTAGTATCATCACAACTAACCATAATTCATACAATTCTCCATACAAATTGTGTAACTCAGTTGTGAGTCAAATCTTTTCACACATTAAACCAAGTAAGCCACTTATGTAAATCTAGTAACCATAGAACTTCCATAGATTCTTAGTAGAAACATGAAATTTAACCCTCAAAAGTCAGAAATCAGAAGTATCATCATTGTTAATCTCAAAAGAAAAAGATAATTTTCTACAAACAAACACGAGCTTATGAGTAAGCTCTGAAACTATATAGGAAAAAATGAGGAGGCCTGAGTCTTAGATACTTCCTCAATAACGAAACAAAATAAACAGAATCCAAAATTAGTATATAGAAATCACAAATTCAATAATTGCAAAAAACAACTACAAATGTTTTCAGCTAATAAATCACATTGTCCAAATTCAATAATTGCAAAAAACAACTACAAATTAGTTGTTGTAGCTTGTTTGTTTGATTGGTTTAAGATAAAAATATACTGCTTACCAGTCTATTGGCTTTGAAAACTTTGTGAATGGTTAGGTTGTTAAAGACTGAAAATGCAAATCAAAATCCCATTAAATAAAAATGTTCTCTTTTAAATCAACATATAGAAAAATCATCAAATTTAATAAATACAACATCATAATACTGTACTTTGCAAGTATCATAAAGCATTAGTAATTCAACAGCTAGCATCTTTGTACAACCTGTTAGCCTCTAAGTTAACTTTGTGGGCTCCATACACGTGAATAATTGATTATATCAATCGAAAAATTTTCTTTAATAAAAATCAAAAAATCAAAATAATGTATGCTAGATTCTGTAATAAATTTTCTTTTAGCTATTGTGGGCTTGTGGCTGAAATCGTGCTTAATATTTACAAAAGCACAGAACTAATATAAGGAACTTCAAATGTACTTCATATGAAAAGTTTATAGAGAAGCATTACCTTTGTTACAGGAAGTACTATGGCCGCATGTGAAAATGCAACATCAGTCAATGGAAGCAACATCTGCCGCAAAATTCCTTCTATGAAACTCTCTCAATGCATACAATGAAAGTTGCCACAAAAGCTCAACAAATCTTCAACAAAAAACATAAGAGAGCCTAATGTGAGAATGAATTAACAAATTTCGTTAATGAAGAAAACCAACTTGTAAATAAAACAATACGTGCTTTTGAATCTTGACCGATATTCGAGCCAATAGTAAACTATCCACTCGATGAACCAAATACAATTAGAGCTAAGTAAAACAGTGCTAATCATACACTTTTTCCATTTTGCTGGATTTTGAATTTTCTTGGGAAATCAAAGAGAAATTAACTACTAACCTCGGTCCACGAGAAGTAACAAGTGAAGAAACCCTCGAATTACTTCTCAGAGCTCCTTGTGCTTCCAAATTTCAAAGAATTATCCCTTGCACAACCTAAATTAACAACAAATGAATAAAATTTCAACAAAACAGTAAAAATCAAAATTCAAAAAAGAAAAGAAGAAAACTTGAAAAATTAACCTTTCGAAAATCACGAGATTACGCTAAGTCAAAAATCGGCCAAACTCTATCGAAATCCTGAAAGATCCGAGGGCAAAAAACCAAAATCAAAACCAATGCGGACCAGATCAAAACTAAACCAAATGGGAAAAAAAGGAATAGGATCATTACTCTAGCGGATTGAGTAGGGCCACGAAGAGAAGAGAGGATGAAGTAAAAAAGCTATTCCCCTAATTTAGGGTTCGAATGACGGAAAAGTCTGACCCGAGGGGTTCCGTTGGAGGCTCCGAGTCCGATTATGGATGGATTCAAACCTAAAAGCAAGCAATTCGTATACATTACTTCGACAGCTTCTTATCAGATGCCTTTCACTATTCCCAAAAGAATAATTTAGATAAAAGTAAAAATAAATAAATAAATAAAAAATGTTACTGAGACATGCATTAACATGAAAGATGTCGAAAAAGGAGTGTACCATGGCGGTTTACGGAGGTTGAATACAAAGAAGGCGAGAATGATGAAGGGCAATGCATGAATAGATGGGGAGTTTTAAAAGAAATGAGTTTTGGGCTAGGGTTTTATCCCTATTTTAATATACAATACAAAGTGGGAAATTGGGGGAAAAATAAAAGAAGAAGAGATTTCAGGTGGGATTTCTAGGGTGGGGGGGAGAATCGATTTTGGGAAAAACAAGGAAAAAAGAAGAAGAGATTTCATTTGAAATTTTGGGATAAAAAACCTAATTACAAAACGACACCGTTTTGCAAAAAAACATATTCTTTATACTATTTAAATCAATCAAATAAATCTAAATTGTATCGAATTAACATTTGTAATATAAAAATTTTTTTCAATTCCAATTCAATTAAAAAATTTTATTTACAAAACTATAAAAAACAATAAATAATATTATTTTAAACAAGAAATATTAAATCTATCTCAATTTAAATTTATTTAATAACACAATGAATAAATAGATCCATTTAATAATAAAAGACTAAAATAGAAATTTGTTAGACTTTCACCTTATTTGATAAGGTTATTCTTCTTTATTGAGCTAGTATAAGTATAAAATAAACATTAAAAACATGACTCAATCATGACTTTCCTATATCATAATAACATTGGACAAAACCGACGTATTGAAAGATCTAAGCTAATATAAATCTCAATATTTATACAAAATGAGAGGCTTGAATCTGAGCACTCTGTCCCCGACATCAATTTTTTTCAAGAATGCTTAGTGATATGTATTTTAATTTAGACGTGATTGTGTGGTTGATTTTTAGGTTTTTTTTTTTTTTTAAATTTCTAAGTCGAATAACTAAACAAACCAACACTAATGTTTTTTAAACCGAACCAGTTCAGCCACCAATTCACCAATCCAACCGGTTCGATTAAAAAATCGTTAAAAATTAAAAAAATAAGAACCCCAATTCAACTGTCAATTTAATCGGTCCATGCTAGTTACTGGTCTAACTGAATCAAAGCCATTCTTCAAACTAGTAACCTCGACTAGCTCCCAATCCGACCAGCCAATATTGTCCGGTTCAAACATCATTGACCAACACTTAAATAGTAAATTGATTTCTAGAATGATATCATTATCCAGCCTAACAATGAATGAGAAACCGAAAATCCTGGTCAAACCGAACTGACTAATTCTAATTAGATTAGTTCGATTTCTAACACGAGCACAAACATATGACATTCTAAGAACCTTACAAATAAGGGTGAAAAAGGCTTGATTAAAATAGCTCGATTCAATTGACATCGGTTAATCGATTTATGCATCAAACCGTTCTTTAGTAGCATTGGCCTCTCCTTCACTCACGTCTTCATTTGATCTACCTTAAACCCTAAACCTTATAATTCTAAACCCTAAATTCTAAAACACTCACTCTAAACCGTAAACCATAACCCTTAAATATTAGAACTCTAAGCTCAAAATCATATCCCATAAACTACAAACCATTAAACCCTTAACTCCAAACCTTAACCCTAAATTAATTAGATAAAATTTTAATATTATATATTCTTTCAATGTTTTATGAAATTTAATAACATTTTCAATTTACTAAATAATTTTGTTTCTCTAGAGATGCATGCGTTACCAATTTTTTAATTTTAATTTTGTTTCCTAAATTAATTTTGTTTCAAATTATGTTATATCAATAATTGTGTTAATAATTTACAAGAACTGGATCAAATTAACGTTCATATATTCAATTGTACATTAAACTATTGTTCATGTATGCTTTTGGGATTTATCCCATTTTGATATTTTATTATTTGAAAATAATAATTTATATTTATCTTATTTATGATTAAAATTTTAAATATATATAACATAAATTTTGAAATATTTATATTAAAAAATCCTAAAATCCTAAACCCCAAACCCATAAACACAAAACCTTAAAACCTTAAACAATAAACTATAATACAAAACCTCTTAAACTCTAAACACTAAACCTTAAACCCTAAACTAAATTGATTTTTTATGGCATTTTTATTAAAACCTTATTCACACTTGAAGCTATTAAGTTATTTTTAATTTGAATATATATAATTATTCACAAACTGATGATGTAAAATTTTAAGACTATTCATATTTTAAATCCAATTTTTTGGTGCTACACATTAAAAAAAAGCCAGAATTAAGGAAATTTGGGACGTTACACCTTTATACAAAGAGTTAGCTAGAGCGTATGTTGACAAGTCTATCTCAACACTTAGGAAAGTGTCTCCCCAAAACTGTCGTCTTAGGACTAGATAAAAGCCAACTCTTATTCAAGTGTTGCCTTAGGCATACATATCCCAACCCTTATACAAAAGTTGGCTAAAGCGTAGTCTATCGCAACACTTAGGAAAGTGTCGCCACAAAAGTGTCATCTTAGGACTACACAAAGGCCAACTCTTATTCAAGCGTTGCCTTAGGCATACATATCCCAACCCTTATACAAAGAGTTGGCCAAAGCATAGTCTATCCCAACACTTAAAAAGTGTCGCCACAAAAGTGTCATCTTAGGACTACACAAAAGCCAACTTTTATTCAAGCGTTGCCTTAGGCATACATATCCCAACCCATATACAAAGAGTTGGCCAAAGCGTAGTCTATCCCAACACTTAGGAAAGTGTCGCCACAAAAGTGTTGTCTTAAGACTACACAAAAGCCAACTCTTATTCAAGCGTCGCCTTAGGCATACATATCCCAACCCTTATACAAAGAGTTGCCCAAAGCGTATGTTCGCAACTCTATCCCAACACTTAGGAAAGTGTCATCACAAAAGTGTCGTCTTAGGACTATACAAAAGCTAACTCTTATTCAAGCCTCATCTTAGGCATACATATCCCAACCCTTATACAAAGAGTTGCCCAAAGCATATGTTCGCAACTCTATCCCAACACTTAGGAAAATATCGCCCCAAAAGTGTCGTCTTAAGACTAGACAAAGCCAACTCCTAGTTAAGCGTTGCCTTAGGCATGCATATCCCAACCCTTATACAAAGAGTTGGCCAAAGCGTATGTTGGCCAGTCTATCCCAACACTTAGGAAAGTGTCGCCCCATAAAGGTCGTCTTAGCACTGTTTTGTTGTATGCATTCATTTTGAACCTTTTTTAAGATAATTACGTTTATTTTCTTTAAATTAAGAGTTATTTTTTTAATTTCATGTATAATTTATTTAAATCATAAATTATCTTATTGATGAGTTACATCATAAAACATATCATTAAAATATTCCACATCATCCACGTTAATTTTTATCAAGATTTTAATCAAATCTTTAAAAAAGTAGTTTGAAAAAAAAAGGTTGCTTTATTATTAGTAGTATAGTTTCCGATTCACACTTCGCCTTGGGTTAATTTTTTTTGATTGAATTATAAAATAAAAAGTTAAAAGTTAAAATATACTCTAAGTCTTTATATATTTCATATAATTAGAATTTAAATAACGTTGAAAATGCTAAAGTGGATTTTTTCTCAAAAACACCCTTGTCATGATAAAATAATTTTTTTTGGAATAATGTTATTAAGAAAAATTAATTTCAGCATTTTGATTGAAATAATTAATAATATTAGCTATTTAGACAAACAATGATATTGAAAAGTAGATGAACCAAACTTTGTCAAAATTGAAGTATATAAATTAAATCTCAAGTTTTAACATAGTTGAGGAGCCACAACTAAAATTCAATATTATCTTATAATACATAAAAGGCAAGGCAAATCCAAAAGAAATCAAGTCACGTAACCTTTTAATTAAAAAATTAACAATATTAATTATTTGGACTAACTAATAAGATTATAAAAATTTATAAAAATATAAGGATTGAATCATGTTAAAATTAAAGCATAAAACTCAAGTTCAATTTAAACATAATAAAAGGATCAAAATTGAATTTTAACCATTTTTATAATGTTAAAACCACCAACATTAGGTGGGACACGTGTCAATTGAGGAAGGTTGTCTTCCTTTTATTTATAATTATATTTGCAAAGGACAAGAATGTCATGGAATTCCACTGGCAGTGGTTATATTTGATTTATACTTGGCTTTTATGCACCCTCACATTGAGTTTTATACAAAAGTTTGAGAAATTTCAAAACATTTGACTCAGGGTGGATGTTTGGGTGCTTCCTTATTATGTGAAGATATTATTAAGAATATACCATATAGTCAAAAGATGAATGAAAAACATATTATATAATATATCTTGAATATTGACTTAAACATTTTTAATAAAAGAATGTACATTTTGCATATGTTGATTTCTTAAAGAATAAATTAAAGAAATATTATATATACCACTGTAGTAAATATTTTATAATGATGATAGGTAATAATATTTTATTATCTAGAAAAGTCTAATAAATTGTAATTATTAATGAATAATTGTTTTGTAAAGACGTTATTTTGTACATAAAATTGTAAAGACATAATTTTATGTAAAATTATTTTATAAAATAACACAATTATATGAAAATATATCTCATTAAAAGATAGGTCCATATGGAAGAATATCTTCTTGAAAATGTATTTCATTAAAAGAGTTATTTTAACCATTCATTTTAGAGGGTTGAGGATTTTGTTGTATCTTGGATACATACAAAACCCTTTTAAGGAAAGTGTTCTAAGCACCTCAAAGTCGTTATCTTTTAGTAACATTGATTTTTTTTTTCAATTTTCTATATTAATTTTTTTCTTAACAGTTGCAACACAGGAACACCGTTCTGTTGTCTTCCAGGAACCTCGATTTGTTGAATACTTCTGCCAAGTTAAGTATTTCACCATTATTTGATACCAAAAAAATTTGATAATTTTACTTCCCAAGGCTGGTTGAGAAAACAATGTGAATTTTTAAATGGTTACAAGCAACAACAGAATTGGAGTATGATCAGATGAATATTAGCAGTCGTCCATCTCCATAAAAAAGAAAGCCAATTGAAACTCTCCGTGCGATCTCTTGGATCTTTGCGTGGACTCAAACAATATTTCATTTGCCTGTGTGGCTTGGCTTGGCTTGGCTTTCGGGCTGCTTTTACGCATGTGGTTGACAAGGATAAGAAGAATCTCCAAATGCTTCAAGCCATGTACAATCAATGGCCTTTCTTTAGGGTCACAATGGACTTGATTGAAATGGTGTTTTCCAAGGGAGAAAATGAGAGAATGGTGAAGGACAAGTTACTTTGAGATGGTCTTGAATAGGGAGTGGGTTTTGGTTTATCCTTTTATGAGGTAAAAGAGGAAAGTGGAAGAAAAAAAATGCGTTTTGAATTAATTATAGAAATATTTTTAAATTTTAATAAGAAAAAGTGTCTAATGTCATTATTTAATTAGTTAATGTGTCACATTAATAATTTATTAGTGAATTAATATAATTTTTAACATACTAATTAGTTTAACAATTATTTTAATTAAGTGATTAAATTAAAAATTAAAATAATTAAAATAAGATAAATCTTATTTTAAAGTGATCTCGAACGTAGTTTACCATTTTAAGTTAAAATAATGACTCAAAGGCCATTTTTTAATATGAAAATGTTATCAAACTTCCCCATCCCAAAACTCCTCAATTGTCTTGAAAGTTCCGTTTTCAGAGACAAACAATTCTCCAGTGCAACCCCTACTTTGTGGGAGGTCACCGATCCTTTTACGCTCCTCCTCGCTCAATGACCAATCCAATATCTCAAGGTTTTGCTTCATCCTCTCAACATTGAAGCTCTTCACGATTACACCCACACCTTCTTCAAATGCCCATTTCAAACATATCTGTTTCTGGATTAATAAATCAGACTAATTTCTATCTATAATTCCGAAATATCTAGCTTTGGTTTTAAAGGAAACAAGAAGCACCTGACCTGAGCAACTGTCTTCCCTTTAGCCTCCGCTATTTCCTTGAGCACCTCATTCTCCAGAACTCTACTGCTGCCCCAAAGTGTCCCACTGGCTCCCAATGGGGAGTAACCTATGAGAAGGACCCCATTTGCTTTGCAATACTCTCTTAGCTTCTTCTGGTTCCACAGCGGGTTGAATTCCACCTTGCAGGAAAAAAATTGAAACTTCGTCACTATATACCCCAACGTTGAAACCAAAGTGAATGCTACTATGCTAGGTGTATACCAGATTGAGAGAAAAAAAGGGAGAGTTTTACCTGATTAACAGCAGGAGGGATCTTTGCCAAGGCAAGTATGTCAGCCAGTTTTTTGCAGGAAAAATTGCTTACCCCAATGGACTTTGTAAGGCCAAGCCTCTGGCAATCTTCCATGGCTGCCCATACGGATCCGAAATCCATGGGCCTAATCTCTTCCTTCCTTACTGGGAAGTCGTATCTCCCTTGTTTTAAGCTTAAAGGCCAGTGAATAAGATAGAGATCCACGTCCTCCATCTTGAGATTTCTACAGTAGAAATAGTTTAAACTTTAGCCACAATTTACCATGTCAGTGGCCACAACGTCTATTCAGGGTAAGGAAATATTAATTTGAAATTAGAAAAAGAAATATATATAACTTACTGCAAGCTCTTGCGAAGCTGAGGAAGAACAAGTTCTCCATAAGCATCGCTGCACCAGAGCTTGGTAGTGATGAACAACTCGTCTCGAGATTTAATTAAGCCAAGCGAGATTGCTTCTACGATTGCTTCACCAAGCGGCTGTTCCGTTCCGTAAATATAAGCTGTATCGAAATGCCGATAACCAAGCTCGATTGCTTGGAGAATCGCCTGCTTTGCAACTTCCGGTGTTACCAGCGGGTAGGCTGCGGTGCCGAAACCCAAGAGCTGCATCCGCTGCCCACTTGACGTTAAAACCTGTTCCGGAATCCTAAAACTTGTTGCCACACAACTACAATCCATCTGCTTAATTGGTTACCCAAGGTTTTCCCACAAATAAAAAATTGGTTTCATGGAATGAATCAAGTTCAAGAGGTTCAACTTCTTCCTGCTAATTTTATATCTATTTTACGAATGTCAACAGAGGTAACTTTCATTCCATTAATGTCTTTTGTATCTATGTTAGTGATGTCGACAAAGGTCACTTTCATTCCACTTATACAAAAATGCTACTCCACATAAATTATGTATATATATATTTTTTAAATTTTATATTTAATATTTTAATTTAATTCAGAATAATATCACTATCTATAAAACACCATAATAAACCAACACATAGTTTAATTACTAAATACTATACTCATCAATATTCAAACCCAAATAGTTTAATATCCCATGCCCATATCAAACTTAAAATTAGCTTACACCATTTATAAAGTTTAATATCCAAACCGATTCGGTGAAATGAGTGGCTAGAATGGTTTGGACGCTTAAATATCCAACTCAATATTTTCATTTTCATACATGATATTACTAGACTTGAAATCCTAAGAGGAGGAAGAGCGGATGTTTGTATTAAAATTTAAGGGGTTTAAATTATAAATTGTCGAAACCATTTTCTTTGAAAACGGAGATCGATTAGGGTTTTAAAAAAGTAAATAAAATGGGAGTCGCCACCGATCTTTATTAGGTATGATCGAATCACCTTTGTTCTAATAAAATATTTTGATTTACTAAAACGTTATTTTTGGTCTACGAAATTTGAGAAAACGGGTTCGGGAGTCGGTTACGTGCGAGGAACGGTTAGCACCCTCGTCACGCCCAAAATTGGTACCAAATTGATTGATTAGTGTCTTAATGTCGAAAGTTGAAAACCGAGAACGAATTTAAAATTCGATCCTTTTTATTAGTGTTCATTTTTTAAAAATTGAATTGAAACGAGCTTCAAGGACCCACTCGTCTCGAGATAGCGAAATATCGCGTCCCATATGAAACACCCCACACCCGGCCCACGAGCCTCGACCAGATCTGGTATGTTCCTCGAGTAAAAACGGTTCAAATTCGTGGGTTCTTAGAAAATCTTTAAGTGATTTTGGGAGAAAACTCGATTTGGGTTGGGCTCAAGTTGGAAACTAGTTCGTTTTTGTGAAATATAAGTTTTTATAAAATTTCTTTATTGAGTTCCAAAACTTTAAGTAAAAGATATGCCGATTTAATTTTAAAGATTTTGCCTTTGAAAACATTTGTATTTAGATGTCATAATATTTACGAGTTTATTTTAAAATATTACTTAACTTTAATTTTGATAACATTCAAACATAATATCGTAAATTTAAATGCATGCATAAATAGTTCATACTATGGCCTTATTACATCAAAATATACCCAAAATAAATTGAAAGTACTTGAATAAAATAAATTGTCCGAATAAAATAATTCCTTGTCGAGCATGGTCACCACTAAGCTCCTGCCAATCTTGGTCCATTACCGATCATCACCGAGAAATGTTTCCACATCGGGTGAGTCAAATGACTCAATGTGTACACAAACACTAAGTCCAAATAGATTCGTGCATATCAAGTCATACACATTCATCTCAAAATATACAATTAATGATGCATTCCCAAGCCCAAGCCTAGTTACCAACCGCTACACATCACCCGCACCAACCTCGCACACCGTGGGACTACTAAGTCAACCTCCATCCGCTACACATCATCGAAGGCGTCATTGCAATGACGCGTGCTCATCGCCTCTTATATATTTCGTGGCATAGCCACCAGATAATATTTTGTGTCATGAGACACAACATTCGAGATAATGTGACCGAAGTCACCACATTCAGATAATGTGACCGAAGCCACCACATTCACTTCCCCTTTTATATTCACCCAAATGCCCATGTCATACAAAATCATGCATTATCATGCCATATTCTCTATTCACATTCTTATAGATTCACATACGTGTTTTAACAGATCTTATCATAATCCCAGTAGGAATAGGAAAACGTACCTGAGTACTTTGTACCATTGTATGGTACCTTAGCCATACTTTTCACATTCTTAATAACACATATATATATTAAACATTGCCATAAATCTTATTAAGAAATAGTGTGGGGTACACACCTGATTCACTTAATGCTTTCAATCCAAGTCCCGAAAATCCGATCTAAACCCTTGGATCCTTAGTCCCTACATTCGGCCATCACTTAGAAATTTAATGAAGACCATTCGGCCATAAAACCAAATCCCAATAGGATTATCTAACCCAAAACTTACCTTGGTGTCGATTTCTATTAATCAAATCCTCAATTCACACAATCGAGTTCCACTTGCAATCGACCTTACACAAAACGAATGTGGATCCCAAACTCCTCCTTATCCTTGTCGATTTGGCCCTAAATACACATAGCCAAAATCGGTCACACTTAATACCAATAATATGGCCTTAGGTCAATACTAACAACCACATACTTAACTTACTAAATCCCAAAAGTCACTCCTTGCCTTTGAACCGTCGAGATCCCTATATGAACTAACTGTTAGAAATGGCTAACTTTAATAACCAATAAGACTTATGGCCACATTGCACATATCACCTTACCTTGATCAATTGAATTCCAAAACGACCCTTAATGCTTCCTTCCTTCCTGCCACACACACAAAGAACACAAGATCATGGCTCCATATACATTCGGCCATGCCTAAAACCAAGGCCCGGACACTTGAATTCAAGACATTAAAATAAAGGACCAAAACCGATTTCTAAAGAAATACTTACCACTCTACGTTGCTTGAAGAGAAACCAAAAGTAAGTAGTCGACAGCCCCCTTTCCTTAAAGATTCGACTTTGAGCACAACAATGATGGTTTCGGCACTTAATGGTGAGGAGAAAACGCGACAATGGAGAGGGTTTTAATGCATAGAGGATTCGGCTATAAGAAAACAATGATAGAGGGGTTTTGGCTTTTGTGACTTATGGAAGGAGAAGAGAATTTAGCCCTTGATATTCTGGCTATGGCTTCAAAGAGAATAGAAATAGATTTGGTGTTGAAAGAATGAGGAGAAGAGTAAGGGAAAGTAGAAGAAATTTCGGCAACTCACCTTACACCTATTGACCGAATCTTGAAGAGAAAAACAAAAGAGTGAAAGCTAAATCATTAACTAAGAATTTCAAGACTGCTACTCTTCAAAGCCAATAAAAATCCAAATTTCTAAAGTCCTATATTCACCACCATATCTCCATTTATCAAATCCCTTTTAATCTCTTATTTTATCTCTTAACAAATAAAATAAAATAAATCATCACATTATCCCATATCAAACTCCTATATATTCTCTTATCACCTATTAAACTAAAATAAATAAAATAAATAAAGTAATCATCAATTATCCTACCTTAGCTGAATTCCAAAATAAAAATAAGCTTTATCCTCATCCAATTGAAAGTCCCATGTGCCGTCCACTGCTCCCTCTCCCTAACGCCAGTATGGAAAATAAAAAAATACTCCCCTTGTTGCCTACCAGACTCGAACCCGAGACTTGCTGACGAAATTCCTAACACCTTAAGTAGCGTTCCCAGGCCACTTTGCCAAGGCGTTATTTGTGACATGAACTCCCTAAAATTCCTCTTAAAGCCTCCTTAGCCCCGCGCCTTCTTGACGCAAAAATAAATGCTCCTTCTTGCTTCCTTCGTAACTCGAACCAAGGCCCTTAAGTGGAGCCTTGTAGCCACTTCACAAGCCCATTCGTGTGATATATCTCCCCCACATTTTCTCTTAAGGCCACCCTACTTAGCTTCCCTTTTTAGATTTAAAATCTAAAAATTTCTAAGGCACTCTCCTATTTTCTAAAGTTCACAAAATTCATAATACTCATTCGCAACATACTCAAGCATGGTATTTCATATAATTAAGCATAAATGCACAAGCCATAATTTAGGATATTACAGTTCTACCCCCTTAAAATAATTTCGTCCTCGAAATTACCTGACTGAAATAATTGAGGGTATTGCTGTCGCATTGCTTCTTCCGGCTCCCACGAAGCTTCTTCCGATCCATGGTTTCTCCATAACACTTTGACTAGAGGAACTGACTTTCTTCGTAACACTTTCACATCTCGTTCTAAAATCTGAATCGATTCTTCCTCGTAGGATAAATTTGGCCTTAGCTCCACCTCCTCAACCGGAACTACATGAGATGGATCTGATCGATAACGACATAGCATGGAAACATGGAATACGTCATGCATCTGCTTTAACTCCGGTGGCAACTCTAACTGGTATGCCACTGGTCCAACTCGCTTCAAAACTCGATAAGGTCCTATAAACCTTGGGCTCAACTTCCCTTTGTGACCAAATCTCATTACCTTCTTCCAAGGCGACACTTTAAGGAACACTTTATCTCCCATATCAAATTCTATTTCTTTTCGTTTGAGATCTGCGTATGATTTCTTCCTATCAGATGCCTCCTTCAACCGTGCTCGAATCACGCTAACCTTCTCTTCAGATCCTGCCACTAATTTTGGACCCAAAACTCGACGTTCCCCCAATTCCGTCCAACACGTAGGAGCGCGACACTTTCGTCCATACAGTGCTTTATATGGTGCCATCCAAATACTGGCTTGATAGCAGTTGTTGTATGCAAATTCTGCTAAAGGCAGATATTCTTCCCAACTTCCTCTGAAGTCTATCACACAGCCTCTCAACATATCCTCTAACACTTGAATCACTCGCTCAGATTGCCCGTCTGACTGTGGATGAAAAGTCGTACTGAAGTCTAATCTGGTGCCTAAAGCTTGATGTAGAGCTTTCCAAAATCGAAAAGTAAACCTTGGGTCCCTATCCGAAATGATCGATACCGAAACTCCATGTAACCTTACAATCTCCGCCACATATAACCTTGCCAACTTCTGCAAAGAATAATCAACCCGCACTGGGATGAAATGCGCGGACTTTGTCAAACGATCCACTATCACCCACACCGAGTCCTTTTTAGTAGGCGTGGGGAAACCCACTAACGATGTCCATGGTGATTCTCTCCACTTCCACTATGGAATCTTTATCTACCAAGCAACCCCGAATTTTAACTTGGTGTTCAAATTTAATTTATCGACACGCTAAGCACTTGCCAACAAATTCAGAATTCCTTCTTAAGACCAAAGCCACCAATCTGTTCTCTTAGATCTCTAGACAACTTACTTCCTCCAGATGCATAGCATAAGGGCTACTATGCGATTCCTGAAGAATTCTCTGCCTTAACTCCTCATTCTTCGGCATACAGACCTTACCCTTGAAACACAATACTCCCTCATCATTAATACCATAATCCTCTGACTCCCCATTCTGTACTTGCTGTAGCTTAGCACTTAACTCATCATCCATCAACTGACTTTTCTTCACTTCATTCAACCACGTCGGCTTAACTTGTAGCTCTGCCAGCAGACTTCCATCATCATACAAGCTCAGATGTGCAAACATCGCCCTCAGATCCGACACTACTTTTCGACTTAGGGTATCCGCCACTACATTTGCCTTGCCCGGATGATACTCTATCGAACAATCATAGTCCTTTAGTAATTCAACCCACCTTCGCTGTCTCAGGTTTAACTCATTCTGAGTCAACAAATACTTAAGACTCTTATGGTCTGTGTAGATCACTGACTTTTCACCATAAAGATAGTGCCTCAATACCTTAAGAGCAAAGACCACTGTCGCCAATTCCAAATCATGAGTTGGGTAGTTAACCTTATGTGGCCTTAATTGCCGAGACGCGTAAGCGACTACCTTCCCGTCTTGCATCAGAACACATCCTAATCCGGTATGAGAAGCGTCATAGTACACCACAAAATTCTTTCCTGCCTCCGGCTGAATCAAAACTAGAGCTTCAGTCAAGACCCTCTTAAGCTTCTCAAAGCTCTCCTGTTTATCCGTCCAAACGAAAGGTACCCCTTCCTCAATAACTTTGTCAAAGCGCGACTATCGATGAGAACCCTTCCACAAACCTTCATGGTAGCTCGCCAACCCCAAGAAATCACGAATCTCACCACAGCACTTAGGTGGTTTCCAATCTACCACTGCCTCAATCTTCTTAGGATCTACCCTTATTCCTTCTGCAGACACCACATGTCCTAAGAATGCAACTTCCTTAAGCCAAAATTCACACTTGCTGAATTTGGCATAGAGCTTCTTTTCCCTTAACACTTGCAACACAATCCGTAGATGCTCATCACGCTCTTCCTCAGACTTGGAGTACACCAAGATGTCGTCGATGAACACCACGACGAACCTATCCAAGTATGGTTGAAAAACCCGGTTCATCATATCCATGAACGCAGCTGGGGCATTTGTCAATCTAAACGACATTACAACGAACTCAAAATGCCCGTATCTTGTCCGAAAAGCTGTCTTGTGGATATCTGCTTCCTTCACCTTAAGCTGATGATATCCAGACCTTAGATCTATCTTTGAGAAAACCACTACCCCCTTAAGCTGATCGAACAAGTCGTCAATCCTCGGCAGAGGGTACTTGTTCTTGATGGTCAGCTTGTTCAACTGACGATAATCTATGCACATACGCATAGTTCTGTCCTTCTTCTTCACAAATGACCTAAGACTCTCCATGGAGACACACTTTGGGTCGAATAAACCCACGATCAAACAACTCTTGAATTTGAGCCTTAAGCTCAACCAACTCCTTAGGTGTCATTACATGCAGGCGATTGACACAGGAGTCATACCAGCAACAAGTCAATTCCAAACTCCACCTCCCTATCCGGGGTATTCTAGGTAATTCCTTGGAAAGACATCCACAAAGTCCCCATCTTGTCGTACTCCTTCGACTCCTCCTTCTTTCACATCCAATGCACTAACAAAGGCCAAGAACGCCTTGCATCCTTTTCGAACCATCTTATCGGCCTTTAGAAAGCGAAACTACATTAGACAAGTAGTTTCTTCTTTCTCCTATCATAACTACTTCCTCATCCTCCGGGTCCTTAACTCCATTCGCTTAGTCAAGACAATCCAATATGGCCCGATGTTCCACTAGCGATCCATTCCAAGTATGAGATCGAATTCTCGAAAGGTAGTTCCATTAAGTCGTGAGAAAATACTACTCCTTGAATTTCTAGAGGCACTTTCAAAACATCTTATTCACCACTACGCTTTGACCTAGTGGGCTTACTACGATCATCTCCCTATCGAAAAGTTCGGAGGCTATGCCTAGAGTTTCCACTACTCTACATGCAACATACGAATGGGTCGAGCCCACATCAATCAAATTAAAATAAGGCTTGCCAAAAACAAGGAACGTACTGGTTATGACGTCCGGCGGGTCTCCATCTTTCCTACTAAGAATCAAGCTGATATACCAAGCCCTACTTGTCTCGCCTCAGATACCAACACCTCGCCTTGGTGCTCCACGTCCTCTTCCAGTACCATTACCTCGGCCATTCGGACCACGGCCTCACTGAGGCTGCTGTCCACCTCTACCAACCTGATTAACATTCTGAGCTACTGGTCGATTTCCATCCGGCTTCATAGGGTAGTCCTTAATCATATGGTCCTTCGACCCATACTTAAAACATCCTCCTGTCTTTTTTCGACACTCCCCTAAGTGCTTCTTCCCACATTGATCACAAGTACGATATTGCCCTCCAAGACCAAATTTGTCGACCTCGCGGCCTATCAACTCTAGGCTTTTTCTAAACATTCCCAGATGATCCTGACAGCTCAAATCCTCTCTTCTGCTTATTCCAGTCCGTGTTCTGCCTCACAGAGTCCTTAATTCCTTCCGCTATCTTAGCTTTCTCTACTAACGTAGAAAACTCCCGCTCTTGATGTGGAGCGACTAACAACCTCAGTCATCCTCAGTCCGTCCTCAAATCGACACACCGCCATGTTCGTAGCCACTACTCCTCGAGCATACCGGCTCAACCTTAGGAATTCAGCTTCATACTCTACTACGGACTTATTCCCTTGAACCAGCCCCAAAAATGCCTTTCTCTGCGCATCAGTATATCTGGTTCCCACATACTTCTTCTGGTATGCCGTCTTAACATATTCCCAAGTAAGATCCTCAGCTGTGGCACCATCCCGAATTGTGAGCCACCATTGATACGCTTTATCGCGTAGCAGCGCCACCATTCCTTTCAGTTTCTCCTCCGGGGTCAAATCCAACTCATCCATAATTCTTTCCATTGCCTCCAACCAATACTCAGCAGTACTGGGTGCCACACCAGATACTTCACAAAACACTTCAGCCCCATTGGCTCGGAGTCGCTCGGGTACAGATTTACGAGCTTTCATATTCCCACCTGCGCCAGCTACCATCTCAAGAACTCGCAGCACAGCCTGCTATACAGCATCATCCCCCGTCTGATCTTGTCGCTCAACACCAACAGCTGGTGGTGGTGGTGGTGGTGGTGGCAGTGGTAACTCATTGTCAGACCCTTGACCCGATCTAACAGGTTCCGACACAGTCATTCTGCCTCGACCACGTCCATGACGACCACGTCCTCTAGAACTCATATCTAACGTCGCGTTTTAATCTGATTAAGAAATTTTATGCATTAGTATTTGTTCTACTGATTATCCGCGAAGAAGTTTTATGTAAAGAGTTTAGTAGCAGTTCTTTCGATCAATCAAAGTTAGTTCATAGAAAACACATCCATTCCGTAGTATCTCCCATACACATTCACTCTTTGAACATTTTTTTGTCCATTCTTATCCCAGGGGTATTTTCGTCATTTGTCCTATAGGGGTATTTTGGTAATAAACCGGGGTCAACTTTGGAAATCTGAATAAATCAAATTTTAAAATTTCAAAATGCGAGGGTATTTTTGAAAATTTTCCCAAATCAGAGGTATGGTAGAAATTTTTGAAATCGGGGGTCATTTTGGTAATTTTATAAAACAGGGGTAATTTCGTAAATTTTCAAATCAGGGTACCTTTGTAACACCCTGGTTTTAGGGGCTATGCAGGTTGTGTGTAATTCGAGTGTTAGTAGGTTTTTTGGAGTGCTTGGATGAGTTTTAGGGGTTTTAGAAATGTTTGGATGAAAGGGGAAGGCTTCGGAAAATTTTGGATTTTTAGTGGAAAAGGGAAACGGGCCAAGGGAGGCCTTAAGTATATTTTTCGGTAATCTATGGCACAAGAGGAGTCTTTGGTGGAGTGGCATGGAGGGTGCTGCTTGGGGCTTGGGAAGGTGACGCCT
Source organism: Gossypium rotundifolium (assembly GCA_025506655.1). NCBI lineage: Eukaryota > Viridiplantae > Streptophyta > Magnoliopsida > Malvales > Malvaceae > Gossypium > Gossypium rotundifolium. The sequence continues at coordinate 22,006,798 of CP106724.1, forward strand.
TATGGTCTCGAGTTCGATTCAAGAAAGCGAAGAACCTGGTTTTGAATTTTTGGGTTTGGCGTTTAAAGGAGGAAGCCTTAAAAGGAGTGGAATGAGTTTGTGACGCAAAGAGCTCGTTGGTCAAGTGGCTAACGTCGTCCACTTAGGTCTTTGGAGGAGAAAGAGCTTAGTTCGAGAGCTTACAATGACATTTTGGTATTTTCTTTTATATACTGATTATGGGTTTGGAGTAGGAAGGGTTTAAAATTAAATGTTGGGGCTTTATGGCATAAAAATCAAAGTGGCCGAGTGGCACAGGCGTTGGAGGAGAAGGTGCAGCACAAGGTTCCAAGTTGAACCATGTGAGTGGCATTTGGAGTTTTAATTTTATTCTCTTTTGGCGTGATTTGAAGGTATTGGTAAGCACATGGAGTCGTCAATAGATGGGCTGGTTGTGTTTCAAATTCGGTGGAAGATAAGGATGAGTTTTATTTTATTTTGTATTTTAAGTTGAAGGAGCGATAAGGGTTTGTTATTTTATTATTTTAGATAAGTGTAGAATTATTTTAGTTAGTTTAAAATTAGTAAATAAGTGATAATGGTTGCTATTAGATTATTTTTATTATTTTGATTTGGGTGGTATTGAGTGAATTTAGGAAGGAATTTTGGATTTGGTGGAAGTCATGGCCGAATGGAGGAGCCTTGGAGTGTTTAATCGGTTTTGGAGTCTTCTAAGGAGGGGTGCGAATTTGCTATTTAATGGGCAGCTTCCTTCTTGAATTTCTTTTGACCCTTTAGTGAATGTTTAACCTTTTCTAGACCTTCATTTTCTTTTTCTTCTCATACTCTATTCTCACCAAAACCGTCCTCCTTCTCACTGCTTATGTGACCGAAACTACTGAGGTCACTTAGCAGAATATTCCATTTGTTTCTCTCCACTTCATTCAAGCCAAAATCACCCTAAAAGCTTACCTTGGCGAACACTCCAACTCCATTTAGGAGTCATTGTCAAACATTTAGCCTCTCATTCTCTCTGCTTTGTTTACAAGTCCTTGAAGCGAATCTTATTCCTTGTGGTAGCCGATATTGGTTGGGCAAAGGTTGGAGCGTTGGGTTTTTCTTTAGTCGCTGTGAAAGGTAAGGTCGTATGATATTAATCTATCTCTTGTGATATTCGCCAAAGGGCTTTTCCATGGATTTTGGTATTTGCCGATTCTAATATCGTAGCAAGGATTTTGGCAACTTCGGAGGATCGGTGGTGTTTTGGGATCCAAGTAGAAAGGGCCAAATCAACAAGAGAAAGAGAAGCCTTCGGATCTCGGTTTATTTGATGAGGATGAATAGATTATGGATATTCATTTGAGATCTGATTAATCGTGTGTTGATTAGATATCGTTATGGATGTGAGTGCCAGTCAAGAGGGCAAAGGGAAAGCTCCCATCCCAAAGTTTAAGAAAAGAGCTGTCTCGGCGGTTCGGGATTGGCCACCGGGGTGTGGGCGTCGTCGAAACAATGATTAGGCAAATAGCCGTAGTCTCGCTAAACGATAGCGTCGAGATCGAGGGTTTAGAGCTTCAGGTTATAAGGTGTGTAGTTAGCCATTGTTTACGGGATTTGCGTGATAATTGCACATTCAATATGTTTGCTAACAAGTGCGAGAATGTGAAATTGATACCCTTGAAGGGGTATGGTGATGACCAGTTAGTAGCAAATTGGTTAAAATGTGATAATTGATTTTTAATATGTGAGTATGCCTATAATTGTGAATATCATGCACATGCATCATCTCCGCATTATATTATGTTACATGTGCATGGGTGGGTTTTGAAAGAAGGTACGGTGTACTTGATGCGTGGTTGATGTCGACTTTGTGCTATATCGTGGATTGGCGCCGATCGAGGTCGCGTTAATGGATCTTTGCGATTTAGTTCGCGTGGTTACCTTGATTGATATCGACTTTATGCCATATCGTGGCTTGATGGATTGTTTGTGTGCTCCATCGTGGGTTGATGTTAGCTATCGCTACATCGTGGATGGCATTGGTTGCCTTTTGGAGGAAAAAGAGAGGTGACTCGATAGTCCCCTCGTGTGTGGTAGGTGGTTAAGAGGGTGTGTAGCGGATGGACCTTAGGATTGGGTTGGGTTTCATGATTGCATTATTCCGTTATGAGATGCTATGGAAATGGGCCAAGCCCAATATGACATGTGGATTGGTATGTTATGAGAACATACGTGAAAATGGGCCAAGCCCAGTAATCAGTGAATTAATGAGAAAAGGGCCTAGCCGGTGCTTGAATATGATTTGATTGTGGGCCAAGCCGGATCGTGGTAATGTCTATATGATTATGTTTACATGTTGCATTTGATAATTTGGGTTGACTTGTGGCTAACATGTGGGTGGATATCAGTGGTTTAATTACACACTGAGTCCGTGTGACTCACCCAATTATTTATCCAACATCGCAGGTGATTCGTGATTAATGGACCGGGTTGGAGAGGATGCAAGGTGGCCCATGCAGAAGGAGATTAATTTAATTATTTTTAAGCAATTTTAATACTAAGTGTTTTGTTTAATATTGGTTGTAATAAGGGCCACTCTTGTTTAAAGTACTCTTTTTATGGTTGATGAATTTATATCGTACTTAGAAATATTTTTACAAATGATTTATCTATTAATAAAATATAATAAAGTTTTAATTCAAACCAAGCTTATTATTTAATAATTTTAGTGGACACACTTTCCAAAAGTTAACAAAATTTTCAAGTTTTATTCTAAAGACAAAGGTTTTCAACCGTCATTCATGATGACATAACGAGATCCGGTCAAGGCTCGTGGGCGGGTTTGGGATGTTACAGATTAATATCGAGCCGGTTCAAAACTCGACTTTGAGGTTTTGGGCTGAAACATTTTCAAAATGGGCTTTTCAAAATATGGGTTTTATGAAATATTTTTCAGTTATTCGGCATGGCACTGCATTCTCCTACCGAGTCCACGGTAACTACTTGAGACTTGTGAAGTAATTTGTTATATGAACTGTTATGGGCTTTGTTGGGCTCGTAGATTAGTGAATTAGGATCAGTTGAACCCTAAGGCTAGTCTACTCAAACATGTGCATAAGACTTAAGGTTACTAAACAAACTGTGAAGTAAGTCGCCGTGTTAAGGTGTGGCAACTTTGTGTGCGCATGTCTAGGAGTGGCATTCGATGGGAGCTTGGTATTTAAGCGGTCAGCGTGACTCACCTCCTCTCCACTTGAATCCTACCAGTGCGTAGCTACTGGTTCACCTTAACCAAGAGGACTTGTTCATAGGCTAAACCAATTCTTAAAACCCGAAAGGGATTAGCCTTCTTGTTTTAAAATTCTTGGTTTTACAATTTTAAATTTACCCTTTTGGTTTGTAAACCCTAAATCGGTTTTTTTTTAAAAAAAGTTTTTTCGATTACCAAAATTACCAAAATGCCTTAGTGGCAAGATTACAAAAATGCCCTGTATTATAAAATTACCACACTACACTCAACTTTTGTTAAAATGATTTTCACTTTGCAAAATATTAAAATCTCTAGTTTTCAAAATATCAATATACTCCGATTTGGAAAATTTATGAAAATACCCCTGTGTTGAAAATTACTAAAATGCCTCTGACTTTCAAAATTTCTGAGTTAACCCCAACTTTAATAAAATTCTCTCACTTTGCAAAAGTATCCAATTTTTTTATTTTAAAATAATACCCCGACTTTTGAAATTTACAAACTTACCCTGGTTGACAAAATTACTAAAATACTCCTGGTTTCCAAAATTCTGCTGTATCTCTAATTTGGCAAATTTTCAGAAATACCCTCCCGATATGGAAATTTCAAAATGTTCTGGTTTATTAAGTTTTAAAATTTCTCTGGTTTATTACGAAAATGTCCCTGTAAGAAAATGACGAAAATACCCCTAGGGTAGAAACGGGCGAAAATGTCTGAATAGTGAATGTGGGTGGTAGATACCACTGAATGTGCCTCTAGAGGAATGAATGTGTTTTGATGATTTAATGAATGTGTCCCTAGCGAGGAACGAAGGTGATTCTCTCAATTAGAGTAGTAAACTTGAATCGAACCCTTGTGTGAGCGAAAGAACTACTTCTAAAATCTTTAATTCATAAAATATGCTCGCGGTTAAATAGTGGAATAATTACTAATGCATAAAACTTCTTAATCGATTAAATCGCGACGATAGAGATGAGCTCTAGGGGCGCTTGATGAGGTAGAATGGCAAGATTTGAACCGATAGGTCAGCCATGGGTCGAAAGTGAAGTGCCGCCAGAAGGGACGTAGAGGGCAAGATCGCATGTAAGAAGATGACGAGTATCGCGGGCCATGTTGCGAGTGTTAGAGCGAGTAGCGGGAGTTAGTAGAGGAAATGGAACTCGGAAGTCGATGTCGGAAAGGCTTAGATCAAGCGAGCCGAGATCTTTAGAGGAGTGTCGGGAGTAGCTCTAACGTGGCGGAGTATTGGCTAGAAGCGATCGAAAGAATCATGGGCGATTTGGATTGCACCAATGAAGAAAAGTCAAGGCGCTGTTTCGTTGCTTCGCGAAAGCTTATCGTTGGTGGCTCACCGTCAAACAAGGTGTCTGGCAGATCGATGGATTGGGATTTCTTTAAGACTAAGTTTGAAGGGAAATGCGTAGGAGCCGCTTATTTGGACTCGCAAAGGAAAGCGTTTCTAAATCTAGTGCAAGGAATAAGTCGGTAGCGGAATATGAAGTCGAGTTTAGGCGACTAAGTCAAGACGCCAAAGGAATCGTGGCTACGATTCGAAAGAAGTGTTCGATTCAAGATGGGCTACGAGATGAGTTGCGGGAGTTGATTGCTCCACACGAGAAAGAGACTTTGCCATTTTAGTGGAGAAAGCTTCGGATCAACAAGAGGTTAAGAAGACTATAAGGAAAACCGAGAAAAGAATAGGAACGAGAATAAGAGAAATGTTGGACCATCGAGATCGTTTGGTAATGTTCGAAAAGACCAAGGACCGAGAACCTCAGTAAGTGCACTTGTACCGGTGGATCGAATCGTCCTTGTGCTCTCGAGTGGAAGACCTCACATGCAGAGAGTGTTGGGGAAATAGTAAAGAATGCTTTCGGTATGGATCTAAGGCACATCTGGTTAAGAATTGTCCTCGGCGGCGAGAGGTAGTGGTTCGAGCCATAGAGGGAATGGTTCCAGTCAAAGTCAACCAAGGATGTGATAGCGGGTAAGCTCCTTTGCTTTGGTACATACTTTGATTGCTTTGTTTGCTTGTGAATTAGCCTTTTCTGTGATGCTAAGAGAGGTGTTTTGAATTTAGAGTGCGAACTTAGAAACTGTGTTGGGAAGGTATGATAGTCTTAGTAAGATCGAGTCTGTGACAGATAAGCGTAAGGTGGTAAGATAGGTTGTACTGGACGTTCGTTAGTAAAGTAATTTTGAGGACGAAATTATTTTAAGGAGGGTAGAATTGTAACACCACGGTTTTAGGGGCTATCACGGGTTGTGTGTAATTCGAGTGTTAGTAGGTTTTGGAGTGCTTGGATGAGTTTTGGGGTTTTAGAAATGTTTGGATGAAAGGGAAGGCTTGGAAAATTTTAGATTTTAGTGGAAAGGAAACGGGCAAGGGAGGCCTTAAGTATATTTTTCTGTCTCTATGGCACAAGAGGAGTCTTTGGTGGAGTGGCATGGAGGTCTTGCTTGGGGCTTGGGAAGGTGGCCTTATGGTCTCGTGTTCGATTCAAGAAGGCAAAGCCTGGTTTTGAATTTTTGGGTTTGGCGTTTAAAGGGAGGAAGCCTTAAAAGGAGTGGAATGAGTTTGTGATGCAAAGAGCTCGTTGGTCAAGTGGCTAACGTCGTCCACTTAGGTGCTTGGAGGGAGAAAGGCGCTAGTTCGAGGGCTTTGCGGCAGACATTTTGGGCGTGTTTTCTTTTATATACTGGTTATGGGCTGGAGTAGGAAGGGTTTAAAATTAAATGTTGGGGCTTTATGGCATAAAATCAAAGTGGTAAGTGGCCCAGGTGTTGGAGGAGAAGGTGCAAAAAAGGTTCCAAGTTCAACCATGTGAGTGGCATTTGGAGTTTTAATTTTATTCTCTTTTAGCGTGATTTGAAGGTATTGGCGGCACATGGAGTCTTCAATAGATAGGCTGGTTGTGTTTCAAATTCGGTGGAAGATAAGGATGAGTTTTATTTTATTTTGTATTTTAAGTTGAAGGAGTGATAAGGGTTTGTTATTTTATTATTTTAGATAAGTGTAGAATTATTTTAGTTAGTTTAAAATTAGTAAATAGGTGATAATGGTTGCTATTAGATTATTTTTATTATTTTGAATTGGGTGGTATTGAGTGAATTTAGGAAGGAATTTTGGATTTGGTGGAAGTCATGGCCGAATGGGGGGGGCCTTGGAGTGTTTAATCGGTTTTGGAGTCTTCTAAGGGAGGGGGTGCCGAATTTGCTATTTAATGGGCAGCTTCCTTCTTGAATTTCTTTTGACCCTTTAGCCGAATGTTTAACCTCTTCTAGACCTTCATTTTCTTTTTCTTCTCATACTCTATTCTCACCAAAACCGTCCCTCCTTCTCACCTGTTTATGTGACCGAAACTACAGGGTCACTTAGCCGAATATTCCATTTGTTTCTCTCCACTTCATTCAAGCCAAAATCACCCCTAAAAGCTTACCTTGGCCGAACACTCCAACTCCATTTAGGAGTCATTGCCGAAACATTTAGCCTCTCATTCTCTCTGCTTTGTTTACAAGTCCTTGAAGCCGAATCTTATTCCTTGTGGTAGCCGACTATTGGTTGGGCAAAGGTTGGAGCGTTGGGTTTTTCTTTAGTCGTTGTGAAAGGTAAGGTCGTATGATATTAATCTATCTCTTGTGATATTCGGCCAAAGGGGCTTTTCCATGGATTTTGGTATTTGCCGATTCTAATATCGTGTAGCAAGGATTTTTGGCAACTTCAGAGGATCAATGGTGTTTTGGGATCCAAGTAGAAAGGGGCCAAATCAACAAGAGAAAAGAGAAGCCTTCGGGATCTCAGTTTATTTCGGTAAGGATGAATAGATTATGGATATTCATTTGAGATCTGTATTAATCGTGTGTTGATTAGATATCGTTATGGATGCGAGTGCCAGTCAAGAGGGCAAAGGAAAGCTCCCATCCCAAAGTTTAAGAAAAGAGTCATCTCGGCGGTTTGGGATTGGCCACCGTGTGGGCGATGTCTGTCTCGAGCAATGATTAGGCAAATAGTCAGTAGTCTCGCTAAACGATAAGCGTCGAGATCGAGGTTTAGAGCTTGAGTTATAAGGTGTGTAGTTAGCCATTGTTTAGGGATTTGCGTGATAATTGCACTGTTCAATATGTTTGCTAACAAGTGCGATAAATGTGAAATTGATACCCTTGAAGGGGTATGGTGATGACCAGTTAGTAGCAAATTGGTTAAAATGTGATAATTGATTTTAATATGTGAGTATGCCTATAATTGTGAATATCATGCACATGCATCATCTCCGCATTATATTATGTTACATGTGCATGGGTGGGTTTTTGAAAGAAGGTGCGGGTGTACTTGAGTACGTGGTTGATGTCGACTTTGTGCTACATCGTGGATTGGCGCCGAGGTCGGAGTTGTGGATCTTCTGCGATTTAGTTCGCGTGGTTACCTTGATTGATATCGGCTTTATGCCATATCGCGGCTTGATGGATTACCGTGTGCTCCATCGTGGGTTGATGTTAGCTATCGCTACATCGTGGATGGCATTGGTTGCCTTTTGGAGGAAAAAGAGGGTGACTCGATAGTCCCACGGTGTGTGGTAAGTGGTTAAGGGGTGTGTAGCGGATGGACCTTAGGATTGGGTTGGGTTTCATGATTGCATTATTCCGTTATGAGATGCTATGGAAATGGGCCAAGCCCAATATGACATGTGGATTGGTATGTTATGAGAACATACGTGAAATGGGCCAAGCCCAAAGATGTCGATGAATTAATGAGAAAAGGGCCTAGCCCAGTGCTTGAATATGATTTGATTGTGGGCCAAGCCCAAATCGTGGTAATGTCTATATGATTATGTTTACATGTTGCATTTGATAATTTGGGTTGACTTGTGGCTAACATGTGGGTGGATATCAGTGGTTTAATTACACACTGAGTCCTTGTGACTCACCCAATTATTTATCCAATATCGCAGGTGATTCGTGATTAATGGACCGGGTTGGAGAGGATGCAAGGTGGCCCATGCAGAAGGAGATTAATTTAATTATTTTTAAGCAATTTTAATACTAAGTGTTTTGTTTAATATTGGTTGTAATAAGGGCCACTCTTGTTTAAAGTACTCTTTTTATGGTTGATGAAATTTATATCGTACTTAGAAATATTTTTTACAAATGATTTATCTATTAATAAAATATAATAAAGTTTTAATTCAAACCAAGCTTATTATTTAATAATTCTTAGTGGACACACTTTCCAAAAGTTAACAAAATTTTCAAGTTTTATTCTAAAGACAAAGATTTTCAACCGTCATTCCGCAGTGACATAACCAGATCCGGTCAAGGCTCGTGGGCCGGGTTTGGGGATGTTACAACCTTAGTGTTTTGTAATGATAAAGTTTTTGGATATTTTTGCAACATCAGAAAATGTTATTGAAATCGAGGGTAATTTGGAAATTTTAGAAACCAAGGGCATTTTAGTAATTTTACCACTAGGGGTATTTAGGTAATTTTGTAAATCGGGAATTTTTTAGAAAATTTTGTAAAATAATTTTCACAAATTAAAAGGGTAATTTTAAGAGTTTTAAAACTAGGATTTTTATAAAAATACGGCTAGTTCCCTTTCGGGTTTTAGTTATTGGGTTTAGCCCATGAGTAAGTCCTCTTGGTTAGGGTGAACCGCCACTACGCACCAGGTAGGATTAGAGTGGAGAGGAGGTGAGTCACGCGGACTACTTAAATACCAAGCTCCCACCGAAACCAATCCTAGACATGCGCACAATGGTTGCCACACCCTAACTCTACGACTTAACCACAGATTTGTTTAATTAAGCATTTAAAATTTTATGGAATTGTTGGGAAAACTAGTCCTATAGTTCAAGTACTTAATATACTATCTACGCTCCATTTCTACCATTCTACAATTCATGCAATAATTCACACATTGAATTGAGGTACTTACCTGGGGGACTTCGGGTCGGAGACTTAGGTGCCATGCTAGAAAAACCTGCTTATTTAACAAAATTTTTCATAAAATTCTTTTGGGCTTAACTTTGAAAACGTTTTCGGCCTTAAACCCCAGGCCGAGAGTTTTAAAACTGGCTCTGATACCAAACTGAAACACCCCACACCCGGCCCACGAGCCTCGACCAGATCTGGTATGTTCCTCGAGTAAAAATGGTTGAAATTCGTGGGTTCTTAGAAAATCTTTAAGTGATTTTGGGAGAAAACTCGATTTGGGTTGGGCTCAAGTTGGAAACTAGTTCGTTTTTGTGAAATATAAGTTTTTATAAAATTTCTTTATTGAGTTCCAAAACTTTAAGTAAAAGATATGCCGATTTAATTTTAAAGATTTTGCCTTTGAAAACATTTGTATTTAGATGTCATAATATTTACGAGTTTATTTTAAAAATATTACTTAACTTTAATTTTGATAACATTCGAAACATAATATCGTAAATTTAAATGCATGCATAAATAGTTCATACTATGGCCTTGTTACATCAAAATATACCCAAAATAAATTGAAAGTACTTGAATAAAATAAATTGTCCAAATAAAATAATTCCTTCTCGAGCATGGTCACCACTAAGCTCCCGCCGATCGGTCCATTCTTGATCATCACCGAGAAATGTTCCCACAACGGGTGAGTCAAACAAACTCAATGTGTACACAAACACTAAGTCCAAATAGATTCGGGCATATCAAGTCATACACATTCATATCAAAATATACAATTAATGATGCATTCCCAAGCCCAAGCCTAGTTACCAACCGCTACACATCACCGTACATCAACCTCGCACACCGTGGGGACTATTAAGTCAACCCTCCATCCGCTACACATCATCGAAGGCGATCGCAATGACGTTCTCATCGCCTTATATATTTTGTGGCATAGCCACCAGATAATATTTTGTGTCATGAGACACCACATTCAGATAATGTGACCGAAGTCACCACATTCAGATAATGTGACCAAAGTCACCACATTAACTTCCCCTTTCATATTCACCCAAATGCCCATGTCATACAAAATCATGCATTATCATGCCATATTCTCTATTCACATTCTTATAGATTCACATACGTGTTTTAACAGATCTTATCATAATCCCAGTAGGAATAGGAAAACATACCTGAGTACTTTGTACCATTGTATGGTACCTTAGCCATAATTTTCACATTCTTAATAACACACATATATATATATTAAACATTGCCATAAATCTTATTAAGAAATAGTGTGGGGTACACACTTGATTCGCTTAATGCTTTCAATCCAAATCCCGAAAATCCGATCTAAAGCCTTAGATCCTTAGTCCCTACATTCGGCCATCACTTAGAAATTTAATGAAGACCATTCGGCCATAAAACCAAATCCCAATAGGATTATCGTAACCCAAAACTTACCTTGGTGCCGATTTCTCTATTAATCAAATCTCGAATTCACACACTGAGTTCCCCTTACAATCGGCCTTACACAAAACGAACGTGGATCCCGAGACTCCTCCTTATCCTTGTCGATTTGGCCCTAAATACACATAGCCAAAATCGGTCACACTTAATACCAATAATATGGCCTTAGGCTGAATACTAACAACCACATACTTAACTTACCAAATCTCGAAAAGTCACTCCTTGCCTTTGAACTGTCGAGATCCCTATATGAACTAACTGTTAGAAACGGCTAACTTTAATAACCAATAAGACTTATGGCCGCATTGCACATATCACCTTACCTTGATCAATTGAATTCCAAAATGACCCTTAATGCTTCCTTCCTTCAGCTACACACAAAAGAACACAAGATCATGGCTCCATATACATTCGGCCATGCCTAAAACCAAGGCCTGGACACTTGAATTCGGCACATTAAAATAAAGGACCAAAACCGATTTCTAAAGAAGTACTTACCACTTTACGTTGCTTGAAGAGAAACCAAAAATAAGTAGTCGACAGCCCCCTTTCCATAAAGATTTGGCTTTGAGCACAATAATGATGGTTTCGGCACTTAATGGTGAGGAGAAAACGCGACAATGGAGAGGGTTTTAATGCCTAGAGGATTCAGCTATAAGAAAACAATGATAGAGGGGTTTTGGCTTTTGTGACTTGCGGCAAGGAGAAGAGTATATAGCCCCTTGATATTCGGCTATGGCTTTAAAGAGAATAGAAATAGATTTGGTCTTGAAAGAATGAGGAGAAGAGTAGGGGAAAGTAGAAGAAATTTCGGCAACTCACCTTACACCTATTGACCGAATCTTGAAGATAAAACAAAAGAGTGAAAGCTAGATTATTAACTAAGAATTTCGGCAGACTCTGCTACTCTTCAAAGCCAATAAAAATCCAAATTTAAAGTCCTATTTTCAGCCACCTTATCTCCACTTATCAAATCCCCATTTAATCTCCTATTTTATCTCTTAACAAATAAAATAAAATAAATCATCACATTATCCCATATCAAACTCCTATATATTCTCTTATCACCTATTAAACTAAAATTAATAAAATAAATAAAGTAATCATCAATTATCCTACCTTAGCCGAATTCCAAAATAAAAACAAGCTTTATCCTCATCCAATTGAAAGTCCCATGTACCGTCCACTGCTCCCTCTCCCTAACGCCAGTATGCAAAATAAAAAAAATACTCCCCTTGCTGCCCACCAGACTCGAACCCGAGACCTGCTGACGAAATTCCTAGCACCTTAAGTAGCATCCCCAGGCCACTTTGCCAAGGGGCTATTTGTGACATGAACTCCCCAAAATTCCTCTTAAAGCCTCCTTAGCCCCGCGCCTTCTTGACGCAAAAATAAATGCTCATTCCTGCTTCCTTCGCAACTCAAACCAAGGCCCTTAAGTGGAGCCTTGTAGCCACTTTACCAAGCCTATTCGTGTGATATATCTCCCCCACATTTTCTCTTAAGGCCACCCTACTTAGCTTCCCTTTTTAGATTTAAAATCTAAAAATTTCTAAGGCACTCTCCTATTTTCTAAAGTTCACAAAATTCATAATACTCATTCACAACATACTCAAGCATGCTATTTCATATAATTAAGCATAAATGCACAAGCCATAATTTAGGATATTACAGTTCTACCCCCTTAAAATAATTTCGTCCTTGAAATTACCTGGCTGAAATAATTGAGGGTATTGCTGTCGCATTGCTTCTTCCGACTCCCATGAAGCTTCTTCCGATCCATGGTTTCTCCATAACACTTTGACTAGAGGAACTGACATTCTTCGTAACACTTTCACATCTCGTTCTAAAATCTGAATCAGTTCTTCCTCGTACGATAAATCTGGCCTTAGCTCCACCTCCTCAACCGGAACTACATGAGATGGATCTGATCGATAACGACGTAGCATGGAAACATGGAATACGTCATGCATCTACTTCAACTCCGGTGGCAACTCTAACTGGTATGCCACTGGTCCAACTCGCTTCAAAACTCAATAAGGTCCTGTAAACCTTGGGCTCAACTTCCCTTTGCGACCAAATCTCATTACCTTCTTCCAAGGCGACACTTTAAGGAACACTTGATCTCCCATATCAAATTCTATTTCTTTCCATTTGAGATCTGCGTACGATTTCTGCCTATCAGATGCCTCCTTCAACCGTGCTCGAATCACACTAACCTTCTCTTCAGATTCTGCCACTAATTTTGGACCCAAAACTCGACGTTCCCCCAATTCCGTCCAACACGTAGGAGCGCGACACTTTCGTCCATACAGTGCTTCATATGGTGCCATCCAAATACTGGCTTGATAGCTGTTGTTGTACGCAAATTCTGCTAAAGGCAGATATTCTTCCCAACTTCCTCTGAAGTCTATCACACAGCCTCTCAACATATCCTCTAACACTTGAATCACTCGCTCAGATTGCCCGTCTGACTGTAGATGAAAAGCCGTACTGAAGTCTAATCTGGTGCCTAAAGCTTGATGTAGAGCTTTCCAAAACCGAGAAGTAAACCTTGGGTCCCTATCCGAAATGATCGATACCGGAACTTCATGTAACCTTACAATCTCCGCCACATATAACCTTGCCAACTTAAAGTAATATAACTTAAAAATGACTAATAAATAAAAAATAGAAACTTAAAATGTATATTCAAAATGTTTTAGAAAAGATGTTATATTTATAAAAAAAATCTATATATATATATATATATATATATCTATATATATGAAATAAATATCATATTTAGGAAACTTAAAATAGATAAAAACAAAACAATTTAACAAGTAAAAGATTTTAAAGAACAGTATATATATAATGATTTAACACAATTGATAAAAACAATTTATAAACAACGTACAAAAACAAGTTTAAAATAAAGAACATGTAAAGCATTTTAAAGTATCTAACGCGTGAAATAACTTAAAATAAATATCGCAAAACAACTTATTATACATAATATGTAATTTAACAAATAATGTTCTAAAATAATTAATGTGTACCAAGAATTTTAAAACGAATAATATGTATATATATATATATATATATATACAATTTAATATGAATAATATGTAAGACATCAAACAAATAATAATAATAAAATGAATTTAAAAAATAAATGAATAAATTACACAAAACTAGGGACGAAATTGAAAAATTGAGCCGAAATGAATAATCAAAAGCTAATTTAGGAGCGAAATGAATGGTGCAAAATTAATGGGGACCAGATGGGAAAATGTTCCCAAAGTTGAATGCGCACATTCAATTTGGACAGCTCCAGGGACCAATTCAAAAGCAAAATGAAACTTGAGGGCCAAATTTGAAAGAACGAATGTAATAGCCAATTTTGGCCCAGACCCAAGACCCAAAAAAATAAACAAAATAAAACACAAACCCGAATGGCCCAAACAGGCCCAAACTTAAACCCAATTACAAACCAAACCCAATTCAACCCATTTTACAACCCAAAAAACCAACAAAACTAAAATCACCTCAGCCCAATTACAATTAAACCCAAACAACCCAAAATTAACAAACCCTAGCCCAAACCTAAGTCAGAAAAAAAATCAACCAACAAAACAGTAGTAAAAGGGGACTTTTTCCGACCATCAATAAAAAGAAGGAAATTTCAAATACAAATAAGATATTCAAACACAAAAAAACAGAGAAAAACATTAAAAAAAACTACTAGAAAAAAAAAAAAAAACAAGATCAATAGAGGTGATTTTTCTTTTCGAAGCATTCTTTTTTCTTTTTTTTTTCTTTGTGACATTAACACACATATATTATTATTTTTTTAAAAAAGCAAAAAAAAAAATATAAAAACTTACCTTCCGGGAACGCCGACCGTCGTGTACGGTGATGCCGACGACGGAGCCTGCGGCGACGACTGACTGGAGCCCTCGCTAGATTGTTGCCCCTGTAGAGAAAATAAAAAAGGGGGTTAGTTTTTTTTTTTAAAGTTGGTAAAAAAATGAAGATTTTTGGAGAATTTTGCCTTAAATAGGCCTCTGAAACGACGTCGTTTTGGGCAGGCCTTTCAGGCACCAAAACGACGTCGTTTTGAAACGACCCGCGTGACCCGACCCGCTCCAACCTCAGGATTCGCTTTTTTTTTAAATGGGGTATTTACACGCGCAGTCCTTCCGTTTTTTATGTTTTGCAATTAAGTTTTTTTTTATTTTGTGAATTTGACCCCACAATTTACTTCGGTTCATAATTTGGTCCCCCTGCTACTGCTGTGTGTTTTTGGCCAGAGGGGTTTATTATATCTTTGGTCCCTCCGCTTCCTTCACGCATATAAATAGGCCCTTTTCTTTCATTTTTATTTCATATTTGCCTCAAACTTTCGTTTTAAGTTCGATTTAGCCCCCTTTTAGTTATTTTTTAAATATTATTATTACTATTGTTATTATTGTTTTAATTATTATTATTATTATTATTATTATTATTATTATTATTATTATTATTATTACTACTTTATATTTGCTATAATTATTACTTTACTACCATTATTATTATTATTATTATTATTATTATTTATTCTTTATATTTTCTATTATTATTATCATTATTTATCTTATTAATGTATTATTATTTTCTATTTAAGCTATTATTATTATCATTATTAATATGTATATTAACATATTATTGTTACTATTTTTATTATTAATTACTATTATTATTGTTATTACTATTGCTATTGTTATTTTCACTATTATTATTGCTATTATTTTTATTACTATTATAATTATATTTTCTCTTTGTATTTATTATTATTATTTCTATTTTAATTTCTTTCGTTTTCGACTTGTTTTATTTTATTTTCGTCTTCATTATTGTTATTCATATTAAAGCATTTATTATTCTTTCATCATGCACATTTGTACCATCATTTTTTTTACAAATTTGTGTTATATTAAACTTTACCCAGTATGAAAATGATTCTTTTATAAAGGCAATATTTTATATTTAGAAATTTGAGAAATCGTGGCCTAACTTACTGGGTTTCAATTTTTCTCGTTTAATCTAAATAACGGAATATCCTTTTAAATCGCAATAAGTTTTAAACAAATAAAAGCTTATTCTCAAGAATTCGAGATGTGGTATCCTAACGTATTGGATGTGACGTTTCGTTAACTAGAGATGAGATTTTCTAAATCAAGGCAATATTCGATGTTTGGAAGTTCGAGAAATCGTACCCTAACTTGCTGAGTTTCGATTCTTCTCGTTTACCCCAAATAATCGAATATCCTTTTAAAGAGGTTAAAATACACGAATTTTAAATAAAAGGCAAACTCGTTCTCAAAGGTTCAAGATGTCGTGTCCTAACTTACTAGATGTGACATTTTATTACTTCAAGACGAGAGGGTCTTTAACGTTCGTTTCAACTTATTCAAGTTGTTTTTAACAAAAAAAGGGATCGCATTTTAAATTTTTTCAAGTTTTCAAAATCTCGACACTAAGACACAAATTAATCAACTAGGTATCAATTTTGGGCGTATCGAGGGTGCTAATCCTTCCTCGTGCGTAACCAACTCTCGAACCCGTCTTTTTGATTTTCGTAGACCAAAATCCTTGTTTTGATAAATCAAAATGATTATTAAAAACAACCACTATTCGAGGTGACCTGATCACACCTCAGCAAAAAGGATTGGTGGCGACTCCCTTTTTTCTTCGTTTTCATTTTCAAAATATAAAGTTGACCCCCTTTCACAAAAAAAATGGTTTCGACAACGAAGAAAACAGAAAGCAGGGTCCAATCGAACGGAGCCGTGAAAGAGAGGGACCATTCGTGCAAATTTCCATTTTGAAGGAACATGCACAACTATCCTTGAACCAAACGGCGCCGTTTCGCTGAATGTATATAAGGCCC
Source organism: Gossypium rotundifolium (assembly GCA_025506655.1). NCBI lineage: Eukaryota > Viridiplantae > Streptophyta > Magnoliopsida > Malvales > Malvaceae > Gossypium > Gossypium rotundifolium. The sequence continues at coordinate 22,023,330 of CP106724.1, forward strand.
AACATTTCCCAAAAATCAAATTTTAACCCTAACATTTTTTACACAGCAGCCACTCAACCCTTTCTCTCCCTCTCATCTCCCCTACCAAAGGGAGTTCATCGACGTTCGCTTGCTGTCCGTCGCACCACCACCACATACGGTGGTCGACGATGCACAAAATATGGGCCTTAGTGCCCCGTTCGAGGTCCTAGTTTTGAAGGCCAGCCCTTTGTGTTCCAAAACCCGAGAGAAGAAACCCCCCTTTTATTTTCGATTCGACTTCGACGACGGAGAGGAGACTCCGACGACACGCCTTGGGGTTCATGTAAGTTTTCCTTCTCTTTCTACTATTATTATTTCATTGTAAAAAAAAAATTAAAGAAAAATAAACAAAAAGAAACTGAAAATAAAAAAATCACCTTAAGAAATCTGTTATTATTTTTTCTGAGATTCGTCAAAATTCGTAAAAAACTACAAAAAGCAGATCTTGGCTTTTAAAGTTGATTTACAAAACTCTTAGATCTTAATTTTTTGTTTGTTTGCTATTTATTTCTTCTGTTGTTGCATGTTCTCTTTATCTGCTATTGTGCTTGTTTCAGGTGTCAGACGACGCGTGGAGGGTGATTAATGAGGCGGCCGAAAGCGTGTCGACAGACGCGAGGCGTTGGTATGCACTAATCAAAATGGTCGTGCATGCACAAGTTTAGGGTTTTCTTTTTGTTGTTTGTTATTGTCCCTTTTTTATAATGGGATGATAAATTGGGCTAGGGTTTAATAAATTTGGGTTGGTTTAATTTTGTAATTGGACTCTTAATGGATTGTTATTATTATGATTATTTTTTGGGTTTATTATGTTTTTGGACTTGGGCCAAAATTAGCTATTACAGTTGCCCCTCTTTGATCATTGTCGTGTAACTAGAATGGAGCAAAGACTTCAAAAGAGCCAATTTTGCCTAGTCTCACCGAATCTTGACTTCTTTGGTGCTTCTGTTTTTCGAATAGCCTCGCTTTGGCCCACTACAAATTTAGGGTGTAGGGATTGTTACTTTGACTCACTCAACTGCAACTTCAGGGAGACAAGAAGCGTAACTTTAACCTGCCCCACTACAACTTCAAGGGTATAAGGTTTGTGGCATCAATTTATTCTTTTACAACTTCAGAAAGATAAGATTTGCTATCTTCATTCTGTTTCACTGCAACTTTAGGGAGATAATACTTGTATCTTCAACCTGCTCCACTGTAACTTCAGGGAGATAAGGTTTGTTTTGATATCACCTCTAGAGAGAGGTAAGATCTATGATTTATAGCTTCGATCTGTACCACTGCAACTTCAGGGAAATAAGATTCGTAGCATTAACCTGCCCCACTGCAACTTCAGGGGGATAAGGTTTATGGCTTCAATCTACTCTATTGCAACTTCAAAGAGATAAGACTTGCTATCTTCATTTGCTCCACTGCAACTTCAGGGAGATAAGACTTGTATCTTCAACCTGCTCCACTACAACTTCAAAGAGATAAGGTTAATAGCTTCCATCTGCTCCACTGCAACTTCAAAGAGATAAGACTTGCTATCTTCAGTCTGTTCCACTGCAACTTCAGGGAAATAAGACTTGTATCTTACCTGCTCCACTGTAACTTTAGGGAGATAAGGTTAATGGCTTCCATCTGCTCCACTGCAACTTCAGAGAGATAAGACTTACGATCTTGATGCTTCCTTTGTAATTTTAGGGAGATAAGACTTGTATCTTCAACCTGCTCCACTGCAACTTTAGGGAGATAAGGTTAATGGCTTTCATCTACTCCACTGCAACTTCAGAGAGATAAGACTTACTATCTTCAGTCTACTCCACTGCAACTTCAGGGAGATAAGACTTGTATCTTCAACCTGCTCCACTGCAACTTTAGGGAGATAAGGTTAATGGCTTCCATCTGCTCCACTGCAACTTCAGAGAGATAAGACTTGCTATCTTCAGTCTGCTCCACTGTAACTTCAGGGAGATAAGACTTGTATCTTCAACCTGCTCCACTGTAATTTTAGAGAATAAGGTTAATGGCTTCTATCCATTCCACTGCAACTTTAGGGAGATAAAATTCATCATGGTATATTTGATCCGACCCATAATAACTTCAGAGGTATAGGACTTGCATCTTTGGTTTGTTACGCGATTCTTTGGGAAACATGACCTATAGAGTGTATTTCATGGGCCTATTTATGCCAAATGATTAGGATGTCATGATCGGAATGAATAAAATGCACCTAATTAGAATGTATGGACTATGTTTGCATGAATACAAAGAATGTCATTTTAAGCATGATCCTCCTTTTTAATGCTTAGGTTGTCATTGCTCGTTATCAATGCATTACCCTGCCTTCTTATTCAGTCAGTATCTTTGAGGGTCACAATTTGGATCATTCTTTCTCAATTGCTCCCAACCCCTGAACTTGCTTAGTTCTGAATAATGGTCTCACTTCAGGTTCTTGTAATATTTAGAAGTTTTCAGAGTAATATGCGAAACTCCTTTTAACATTAATAGTCCATTAATCGTTGTTTCAATGAAAAATGCTTGAAAAAGATTATCACAATGGACAAGATGAAATTTTATTGAGAGTAGAGCTCGAAATGAATAAACTGATCAAAAAATCAAATTTTGTTAAAGTATGAAATGAGAATAAGTCAAGATAGCAAATTGCTGCAAATAAAAAAGTGAATAAATTAATTAAGAATAGATAATTTTGCTAAAATATAAAATTAATAAGATGAAAATAGGTGCCTCAGATATCGTAGCATGAGCTTCTCTACACAAAACTTCTCGAGGACCCCTTTCGAACTTAATAGGTGTTTGGCAGACTTAGAAGACTTTGTTGATGCCCTAAGATGTAATGTCTCTCCTTGTTAATTTAGGCATAGTAAGACTACTACATACCTCCCCCTTTAATTTGAATTGCCCATTCTTAGGTTTTCAATTCAAATCCGCTTTGGTCTCAAGGCGCCCTTTGCGGGTTTTGGCCCTGGCCTCTCCTTTTTTTTAGGTGAAGTACCTCTTGATTGAATCTGAATTCACAGGATTAGGCAGGTTTTTTCCATCCATCTCGGTCAAATTCAGAGTTCCTTCAGAGAAGGCCTTCTTTACCATTTCCCAATTTAACATCCATTTTTCTCTAAAGTCCTTTTGTATGGGAAGGATCTTTTTCAAAATAAGGTCTCCTTATTGAATTCTCTAAGGTGAACGTTTTTATTATAAGCCCGTATCATTCATTTTTGGTACATTTGTCCATGACGTATGGCTCTTAGCCTCTTTTCTTCAATTAGGTTCAGTTGATCATATCGGGATTGAATCCATTCTGCTTCATCCAACTTCAATTCAGACAAGACCCGAAGGGAAGGGATCTCAACTTCGACAGGTAAAACTGCCTCCATCCCATAAACCAAAGAAAAAGGTGTTGCCTCTGTAGAGGTTCTGACTGATGTTTGATAAGCATAAAAAAATGGTAACTTCTCATGCCAATCTCTATAAGTCTCAGTCATTTTTCCCACAATTTTCTTGATATTCTTATTGGCCGCTTCCACTACACCATTCATTTTTGGACGATACGACGACGGATTGTGGTGTTTGATCTTGAATTAACTGTAGACCTCTGTTATCGTACTATTGTTCAAGTTTAGTACATTGTCAGATAAGATCCTTTCTATATCGGTATATGATCTCCTTCTTTAGAAACTTGCTGACTACTGACTTCGTAACGTTGGCATAAGAAGTGGCCTCTACCCATTTAGTAAAATAATCAATGATGACAAAGATTAATTGATACCCATTTGAAGCTTTTGGTGAGATTGGCCCAATGACGTCTATCCCCCACATAAAGAAAGGCCATGAGGAAGTCATGACGTGAAAAGGTGAAGGAGGTACATGAATTTTATCTCCATAAATTTGGCATTTGTGGCATTTCTTGGCATAGCTGGTGCAATCCTCTTCCATAGTGGACCAATAATAACTGTATATCATGATCTGTTTGGCCATTATAAAACCATTAGCATGCATTCCGCAGACACCCTCATAGACTTCTTCTAGGATTTTCTTAGCTTCAACAACATCCACGCATCTTAAAAGCACCTGATCCTTTCTTCTTTTATATAGGATCTCTCCATCTAAGACATAATCACTGGCTAGTCTTCTCAATGTTCTCTTATCGTTCTCGGTAGTTTTGTCAGGGTATTCACGATTTTTCATATATTGCAATATATCGTGATACCAGAGGTGATCATCCTTTTCTTCTTCTTCATCGATGTTGTAGCAATGAGCCTGATCGTGTCTGTCTAGTCTTAAAAATTTATAAAAAGAATGATCGACCCTGAAAACTAACTAAGACAATGATGGAGGCAAGCGCACCTATCGAAAAGTAGTATAGTTAGTGGCAAAACTAGATTGTCGAACCCAAAGGAACCAAAAGTACTAATATTAACTCTCTTTCTATTATTTAGCCTATGAATTAAGGGAATTTTTATCTAATCTAAAATTAACTAATTAACTAAACTAAAGATGCGAAGACAAAGAAAAGAAATAAAGGAAAGACTTGAGAAGAAAACTGATTGATTTAAACAATACACGAGGAAGAATCCACTAGACTTCACTTATTATCTAACTCTGAACCAGACAATTTATTTACTTGACTTGATCCATAGGATTCCCTAAGTTATATTAATACCTTTCTCGAGGATAATAACTTCTAACCTTAGGTTGATTAATTGAAACCTCTATCTAATTAAAACCCTCTAGAATTGCATTAACTCGATCTATGGACTCCCATATTAGGTTTGACCCTAATTCGATAGATTTTCGTCACCCTATCTCTAGGCGCGCAAGCAACTCTGCTTAACTATGCTAAATTTACTCTTAGACAGGGTATCTTCCTCCTCTACCTAAGCACATCACACTTGAATCAATATCCCAAAATACCAAAACAAAAATTTAGAACACATAGTTAATAACAAATCAAGTATTTATCATACAGCTCAGATAACAATAACAAGATCTATCTTAGGTTTCATCCCCCTCAAGTATCTGAGGGTTTAGTTCATAATTATAAAAGAAAACATCTCAGAAGAAAAGATAAAACAAAATATAAGAAAACCTAAAATCCCCTGAAGGAATTGAAGGAGAGTTCCTCCGTCTTGAGTATGATTCTGGCTTCTTGAGATGAATCAACTGGCTTTCTTCGAGTAAATCCCTAAATTTAACTGCTCTGGCTCGGCTCTTTGGCCTAGCTGAACGCCCCCTAAAGGTTGGCCTCTAGGGTCTTTATATAGGCTTTTGGAATGACTTTCTTTGCCTCTAAGTACCCTAATCTGAATAGAATTCTATTTTCCTGCGGCAGAGACACGCCCATGGCACACGCCCATACAAATTGTGGCTAGGCCATGATTGAACCTGTTGATGAGGCACTACTGCTTTTGGGGTCCAGGCTGTGGTGGACTCTTCTTACGGGGCACATGTGGATTTTGTACTTTGGCCCATTTTCTCTATTTTCAGCCCGTTTCTCGTTCTTTCATCCTCTGGTGCTCTATTGAGTATAAAGCATGAAAACAAATGATTAGGAGAACCTATTTCCATAATTAAAGGGATAAATCATCCAAAAATGTGCTAAATATGGGATTAATATATGTTACTATTACGGTTTATCAAATATCCCACACTTAAGCTTTTGCTTGTCCTCAAGCAAAATTCTCAACTCACAATTAAAATGAACTTCCTCAATTCATAATTGATAAACCATAAAAGTAACATATTTTAATCCCACATTTAGTATGCTTTTTGATGATTTAGCCATTGATTTTATATAAAAGGTGCTTGTAATCCTTTCTTTTCATGTCATATACTCAGGAAAGCACCTGAGGATAAAAAGAACACAAAATAGGCTTAAAACAGGAGCAATTTGGCCTTAGCAAGAAACCAACACGGCATGGCACAAAGCCTGCACGGCCGTGTCTCACCGACTACCTAGAGCACGGCTTAACTCATGAGTTACACGGTCGCGCATCATCTTATTACCACACACGGGTGTGTTAAGTGATCTACATGGCCGTGTCCCAATCGACAGACCCGAAGCACGGCCTTAACCCCGACTTGCACGGCCGTGCCTCAATCAACAGAATCAACACACGGCCTGAAGTCGACTTATACGGGCGTGTGCCATGGCCGTGCCCCTACTACGGGAATGAGCAATTTCACTCGAATTTGGATACTTGGAGGCAAAGAAACACATTCCTAATTAAACATCCTAGGAGGAATTCTACTTGAATTAGGATACTTAGGAGCCAAGTAAAGCATCCCAAAGCCTATATAAACACCCAAGGTAGCAACTAAAGAGGGAGTTCAAAGAGAGTCAAACAGAGGCGAGTTTTACGCGAGCTTTTATTTAGGGAATTACTCGAAAATAGCCAGTTGATCCATCTCAAGAAGCTGGAGTTCTACTCAAGATAGAGGATCTCTTCTTTAATTCCTTTAGGGGGTTTTAGGGATTTCTTGTGTTTTTTTTTTATCTTTTCTCTTGAGATGTTTTCTTATTTAGTTATGAACTAAACCCTTCAGATACCTGAAGGGGATGAAACCTATGATGGATTTTTTTATTTGATTTCTAGACTATATGATAAGTACTTAGTTTGTTCTTAATTATGTTGCTTAATTTAATCTGATGTGCTTAGGTGGAGGAGGAATAGACCCTACCTAAGAGTAGATCTAGCATAATTGAGAGGAGTTGATCGGGCGCTTAGAGATTGGGTTACGAGATTTTGCCGGATTAGGGTAAAACCTAATATGGGAATCCATTGATTGATTTACTGCTTCCTTAGGGGGTTATTATAAGAGAACGAGAGTTTTAGTAATTAACCTAAGGTTAGACGTTATTCGCCTCGAGAGAGGGTTTAATATAGGTTAGGGAGTCTCACGATCAAGCTAAGTAAAGAAATCATATGGTTTGGGGAATACATAATAAGTGAAGTCATAGGTGGATTCTTCCTGAGGGTATCGTCTTCATCAACCGAGTTTTCCTAAAGTCTTTCTCCAATTCATTCTTTTGTCTTTGCATTTAGTTTAGTTTTCCATTAGTTTCATAAACCAATCACTCCATATTTCAGGCTAAATAATAGAAAGAAAGTGAGTAGTAGTACTTTTAGGTTCCTTTGGGTTCGATAAGATATTCTTGCCTAAACTATACTATTGTTCGATAGGTGCACTTGCCTCTATCGTTGTCATAGTTAGTCTACAGGTTCGATCATTCTTTTTATAAATTTTAAAACTCGACTGTTTGACACGATCAATAATATTCATCAATAATGTCTCATCATAATTCATAGATAATTTATACATGGATAATTCAACTAAAAGAGTAAAGGTTCAAACAATCAAAGTCATGAGTTTTTAGCATGAAAACATAGGTGTTTCCCCTTTATCTAAATAATTACCTTTAATTCAAAATCGAAAAAAGTTGACATCCTCACTTAAGATTCAAGGTGTTTAAGGTTCAAAAATTAAGCTCTCAAAAGTCGAACATGAAAAGTTAATCCCATAGGCTTGCATGAAAATCAAATCTCCACCACTGTAAAATGAGATGATACACAAATCAAAAGGTCTTTAAAAAGGGTTGTAACGGGGCTTGGGTTAAAGGTGTGGATAAAGGCTGAATTAGAAGGGTTAGAATCGAGATTGGATTGACAAATTACCTAACTAGAAAAATAAACTAATAACATGCATAATTACATTAATTGAAAACTTGTAATACTAATAATACGAGCTTCTTCGTCAATATGTTGAAACTGAACGTATAGGCTCGCTTAATCACATAACTAATGATGAAAATACTTTGATAATAATGAATATGCTTTGATTTTTTTATTTTTTATTTTAAGAACAAATCAATATAAGATAAAACTTTAACAACTGAAATAATATAATTAGGAAACTAATCAAAACAAGTCTCGATAGAAGGGTAGTCAAAAGGAATGGTGATAACAAATACGAGATGGTTTTTGGGTTAATATTAGTGGGTTGAGTCAATAAAAAGGGTTGTTAGGATCAAAGGGGTTCACTAGGGGTTAATTGTGAGGGTAGGCTTTTAGTGGAGTAAGTGGGTTAAATCCTAGGTGCCTTAATCATCTCTGTATATCAAATCAATAGTGTGGTCTCGACATGTATAATCGAAGCAAGTTCTAGAATAACAAATCAATGTTGACACACTCATAATAAAAAAAGTGACCACGAAAAAGAATGCATGCTCTAAAAGGTTCAAAATCTCAAAAAATTATGGGTTTTTTTATATCAACCTCGTAAATTTCAAATTTCAAGGTAACAACTAGATTCAGGTAGACAACCTAACAGGGTTTTTTTTTTTGAAAATAGACTCATCATGCTTGATTCTCTAGTATCTTAAAGTTTAAATCATCATTACACAATTATCAATGACTTAATCTAAAACATATCAATAAAAATCATGAATCAACAGGAATTTCATTCTAATTAGTGGTATGAGAAAATTACTTTAAGACAGAATATCATTTAGGGATTTGAGAATAATGCAAAAAGTTAGGCACTTTTTCTAAATAATTTTCACCCCCCACACTTAAGATATACATTGCCATCAATGTACAAAGACAGATAACAATCATATAACAACAAAATCAAAAGAGAGGGAGAGAGGTGAAACTTCCTGAATTTTTGGATGGATTCCTTAAGTTGGAAGTGTGGAAACTTGATTCGTAGATGAAAGATAAGTTGGAGGGATCGCCTCTAATTCCTGTGCTAGATAAAGAAATTGGGAACCTCGTGAAGAGTTAGCCAAGAAATAATAATAATATTTTAAATTATACTAATTATATAATAAAAGTAAATAAAGATAACAAGAAAAAAAATATGACTTAAAATAAAACTAAAAGAGAAGATGAATGGACTAAAAAATCCTTATTGGTAGATGGTTCATGAGGTGGGTGTGGTTTCTAAGGCCGTGGTGTTGTGATTCCCTAGCAGCCTTTAGAACTTAAAACCAAGAAACTAAAACAAAATAAACTAAATTTAATATATGAAAAATAAAGAAAAGGAAAATAAAGGAGAAGATAGAAGTAAAATAAGAGTTAAATGGTCTCAAAGACCCTTAGCTTGTCGAGTTAATGAAGTGGCTACCATGAACTTATGTTGATTGGTCTCGCACAAGGAGACAGGACTCGAATCTTTCCGTTTCTTCAACATTTTTAAAGTGTAGATTGAGACTTGTATGGAATGAAGAAGGAAGAGAGTGAAGAGGGAGGGAAGTGAGGAGTGGGTAGGGAATGGTTGAGAAGGGGGGAGGGGTGTTTTAAATAGAAATTTTTGCTCTGGTACGTCCCCACGCCCGTGTATCGTGGGCGTGTTATGTCACAAGACCATATCGCACGACCGTGTAGTGGTTCAATTGCTTCTTCCATGCCTGGTATTTAAGTTGCCACACCCGTGTTGGTTCAACAGTGTCAGCCACAGCTATGTCGCACAGCCATGGTGTTAGGTGAGTCCGTGACTTGGAAAAATTATTGTCCTGTTTCTACACCATCTTTGCCATGCTCATGTGGCTATTCATGGTATTTACACGGCCATGCCACGCCTGTGTGCAAGGCCGTGTGGTAGGGAACCCTGTAGTTTAGGTGTTATAAATATAATATTAGTAAAGTTAGTGCTCGGGTTGCCTCCCGAGAAGTGCTCGTTTAGAGTCTTAAGCTAGACTTACCCTGTTTTCATTTCTAAATGAAGGTTCACAGAGCCGAAGCTCCTCTCTTATATCCCAAAAATCATTTCCAGTATAAATTTTCAGTCACTGGCCATTTACTTTGAATGTGCCACGAATTGGATGGGTTACCTCGATTGTGCCATAGGGAAAAATAGTTTTGATCATAAATGGGCCTGACCATCTCAATTTAAGCTTTCCAAGGAATAGTTTTAACCTTGAATTGTACAATAGGACCAAGTTGCCTCCTCCGAATTACTTTGATTGCTTTAAATGAGCATCATGACGCTTTGTTGCCTCCTTATATAAACGTGAGTTCTCATAGGCATTAGTTCACCATTCATCTAACTCGTTCAATTGCATCATCCTCTTCTCACCTGTAGGTTTAAGATCGTAATTTAGGAATTTTATAGCCCAGAAAGCTTTGTGCTCTAATTCAAATTGTAGATAATAGCTTTTTCCATAAACAAGTTTGTATAAGGATGTTCCGATGGGGTTTTAAATGCCGTTCTATATGCCCATAGAGCATCGTCTACTTTTACTGCTTAATCTTTCCTGTTTGCTTCAACTATTTTCTCTAAGATGCGCTTAAGTTCTCGATTTGCTACTTCCACTTGTCCACTGGTTTGAGGATGATAAGTGGTAGCTGTCCTGTGGTGTACTCCATATTTCTTTAGGACTTTATCAAATTAAGTATTACAAAAGTGAGTGCCTCTATCACTAATAATTGCTCTAGGTGTTTCAAATCGAGAGAAGAGATCTTACTACTACTCTAGTATTGTTAGTAGGTAGAGCTTGGGCTTCCACCCATTTTGACACGTAATCGACTGCTACTAAAATGTATTTATTTTCGAATGAACTAGGGAATGGACCCATAAATCAATACCTCATATGTCGAATATTTCACATGATAGTATATATGTTTGAGGCATTTCATCGCGTTTAGAGATATTACCTATTTTCTGGCATTTATCACATGAAGTAACATACCGGTTGGCGTCTTTCAATAAATTTGGCCAATAAAAACCTGATTCGAGTGTTTTGTGTGCTGTCTTAATCCCGTTGTACTGTCCTCCTAAAGGTCCTGAATGGCAATGCTCTAGGATTTTGCTCGTTTATTCTTTTGTAACACACTTTCGAATCACTTGATCTGCACATATGCGAAAAGAAAAGGATCTTCCCAGAAATAGTTTTTCACATTAGCAAAGAATCGCTTCTTTTGATGATGTGTTAACTTTTTGGGTAAGATGTTAGCAGCTAAGTAATTTGCAATGTCTGTAAACCAAGGTACATCAGAGTTGGTTATCGAAAAGAGTTGCTCTTCAGGAAATGAGTCGTTTATCTCACTTTCGTCAAGTTCTTTGATATACGGGTTTTCAAGTCTAGAAAGATGGTCTGCTACAAGATTTTCAGCTCCTTTCGTATATCTTGAATTTCCAAGTCAAATTCCTGTAAGAGTAGAATCCATCTTATAAGTTGAGGTTTTGCATCAGGTTTAGTTAAAAGATAACGAAGAGCTGAATGGTCAGTGTAGACGACAACTTTAGATAGGATCAAATATTGTCTAAATTTATCAAATTCAAAGACTACAGCTAGTAATTCCTTTTCTGTGGTTGTGTAAATTTCTTGTGCGGCCGTTAATGTCTTGCTAGCGTAGTAAATTGGCTGGAAGTGCTTGTTTCTTCGCTGTCCCAAAATTGCACCTACTGCAAAACCACTCGCATCACACATTAGTTCAAAAAGTAAGTTTCAATTAGGAGCAATTATAATTGGGGCATTATTAATGTATCTTTGAGGGTATTAAATGCATCTAAACATTCTTGATCAAAATTGAAAGGTACATCTTTTTCTAGTAGTTTCGTTAAAGGTTTAGCTATTTTTGAGAAATCTTTAATGAATCTTCTATAAAATCCAGCATGTCCTAAAAAGCTTCTAATAGCTTTAATTGAGCTAAGAGGAGGTAATTTTTCTATGGTTTCAACCTTTGCTTTATCTACCTCAATCCCTTTACTAGAAATTTTATGTCCTAACACAATCCCTTCTCGAACCATAAAGTGACACTTTTCCCAATTTAAAACAAGGTTCGTCTCCTCACACCTTATTAGTACCTATTTTAAATTCTTAAGGCAAAGATGGAAAGAATTACCAAATATCGAAAAGTCGTCCATAAAGACCTCCATAATGTCTTCCACAAGTTCATCAAATATAGCTAGCATGCAGCGCTGAAAAGTAGCAGGAGCATTACATAATCCAAAAGACATTCTACGATAAGCAAACATACCATATGGACATGTAAATGTAGTTTTCTCTTGATCCTCGGGGCTATTGGGATTTAGAAATAGCCGGAAAGCCCGTCCAGGAAACAGTAGTACATATGACCGGATAATCTTTCAAGCATCTGGTCAATAAAGGGCAGAGGAAAGTGATCTTTTTGGTTGCATCGTTCAACTTTCTATAGTCAATACAGACTCTCCATCCTGTGACTGTTCTTGTAGGAATCAATTCATTCTTTTCATTTGCTACAATAGTCATGCCTCCTTTCTCTGGAACGATCTGCACAAGACTTACCCAAGTGCTGTCAGAAATAGGATAAATTATTCCAGCATCTAGAAGTTTAATTACCTCAGCTTTAACAACTTCTTTCACGTTAGGATTTAATCGTCTCTGAGGTTGCACGCATGGTTTATACTCCTCTTCCATTAGAATTTTGTGGGTACAAAATGATGGGCTTATACCCTAAATGTCAGAAATTTTCCAAGCTATGGCCCTTTTATATTCCTTTAGTACTTGTAGCAACTCATCCTTTTCTTTGGGTTTCAGTTTCGAAGAGATGATCATTGGTCGTGTAGAATTATCCCCGAGGAATATATATTCTAAGTGTTTTGATAAATGTTTTAATTCTAATTTTGGTGGTTCATCTATAGAGGGTTTTTATTTTAGTTCTTCATTAATTTCAATACCCTCTTCTTTCGTTTGTCTAGGTGAAAATGTGTTAGAATCTGATTCGTCGGTATCATCATCTACCCCCTAATCTTGAGTAAGACATAGTTCCACCATGTCGTTCTGTATGATATCATACAAAGAATCTTGAATAGAATTATCAATGGCATCAATAAAATAATAGGAATCATCTTGTTCTCTAGAATATCGCATAGCATCGTAAATTTGAAAAATAATTTCTTCGTCACCTACCCTTAGTGCAAGTTTACCATCTCCTACATCAATAATAGCCCTAGTAGTGGCTAAAAAGGACGACCCAAAATTAAAGGTGCCGCAGTGTTTTCATCCATGTCAAGCACGACAAAATCAACAGGGAATATAAATTTATCAACTTTTACCAAAATATCTTCGATAATTCCCCTAGGATATTTAATAGATCTGTTAGCTAACTGAATACTCATCCTAGTGGGTCTAGGTTCCCCGAGACCAAGTTGCTTAAACATTTTATAAGGCATTAAATTAATATCGCACCTAGATCGCCTAGTGCTTTCTATGGTTAAACTCTTGATTAAACAGGAATAGTGAAACTTCCTAGATCTTTCAATTTTGTTGGTAGCTTGTTTTGAAGGATGGCTGAACATTCTTCATTGAGTTCCACTGTCGATATCTCTTCAAACTTCCTTTTATTTGTTAGAAGTTCTTTTAGAAATTTCGCGTATTTCGGCATCTGCAAAATAGCTTCAACAAAAGGTAAGTTCATATGTAACTATTTAAAAAGTTCAAGAAATTTACCGTATTATGCGTCTAGGCTGTCTTTCTTCAACTTTGCCGAATATGGTATTGATGGTTTACATTCTCTATGTATTGGTGTTACATTCTCAACTTCCTTGTCCTTTGCCTTATTAGTTTTCACGTGGTATCTTCTTCTTTGTTTCAACCAACTCTTTTCCACTCCTTAGTGTAACTGCCCTCACATGCTCTTTTTGTTAGTTAAACTTTCTGGTTGCCTAATAGAAACTAACTTAGTTAGTTGTCTGATTTGATCCTTCATCCCTTGGATTAATGCTTGTTGATTAGTCAATATCGTTTTAGTATTTTTGAAGCGGGTTTCTGACAATTCTATAAATTTTGCTAGTGTCTCTTCAAGGTTTGGCTTCCTTTCCTGTGGGTAGGGCTATTGTCCTTGATTGTGGTGGTATCTCCAGTCTAAATTATAAGTTCTACTATAAGGGTTATTTTAAGGTCTGAAATTGTCACCCATATGGTAAACTTGCTCGGTTTCAGTACTCGGATTTTAAGATAGATATTCTATATTGTTCATCCATCCTTCATTCGTATTGTACTGCATAACTAAATGTACCTGCAAAGAATCACATAAACCATCAATATTTTTATTAATCATTTCTACCTGAATTGATAGCACTGTGATTGTGTCAAGATTGAAAATTCAGGCTGCTTTAGTTGGTTTTGTCCTTATACTTTGCCACTGATAGTTATTCAGTGACATCTCCTCTATAAATTCATAAGCTACTTGAGTTTTGTTATTCAGGGTTCCATCGGCGGCTGAGTCAATTAATTGCCGGGTTGAGGGGTTCACACCGTTGTAAACAGTTTAGACCAGTAGCCACAAGGGTAAACCATGGTGTGGACACTTTCTTAACAAATCTTTGTATCTCTCCCATGCATCGTATAATGTTTCTAAATCCATATGCACAAAAGAAGAGATATCATTCTTTAATTTGGCCGTTTTGGCATATGGAAAATATTTCAGTAAAAATTTTTGATCATTTGGTCCCATGTAGTGATTGATCCTCGTGGAAGAGAATGTAACCACTATTTGGCTTTATTTCTCAAAGAAAAGGGAAATAACCGAAGATGAATGGCATCATTAGAAACTCCATTTATTTTGAAGGTATCACAGAATTCTAAAAAATTAGCTAAATGAGTATTTGGGTCTTCGTCCTGCAAACCATCAAATTGAAAAAACTATTGAATCATTTGTATAGTGTTAGGTTTTAATTCAAAATTATTAGCGGCTATAGCAGGCCTAACAATACTCGATTCAGCTCCTGTTAAATTAGGTTTAGCATAATCATACATAGTTCGAGGAGCATGATGATCGGCCACCTCCTAAGGTATTGGATTATTCTCAGCCATCCTTTCGGTGGTATTAGTTTCGTCCTCTTGCTCTTCTTGTATGTAATCTAAGCCTCGCCTTACTTCTCTATGATTTTTGCATACGGTTCCTTCAATATCACTGTCGTAAAGTAGTGGTCCTGTCGGGTTCCTTCTAGTCATAAACTAGAGGTACCTGCTAGGAAAAGAGAAAAAGAAAAAGAAAATTTAGAAAAGTAAAAATACAATTTAATTGCAAAAATAAAATATGGCTAAAGTAATAAAAATTGAGTGTTCTTAATATTTTAGTTCCCCGGCAACGGTGCCAAAAACTTGATCGTGCCTGTCGAGTCTTAAAAATTTATAAAAATAATGATCGAACTTGGAAACTAACTAAGACAACGATGGAGGCAAGCGCACCTATCGAACAATATTATAGTTAGCGGCAAGACCGGATTGTCGAACCCAAAGGAACCAAAAGTACTAATATTAACTATCTTTCTATTATTTAACCTACAAATTAAGGGAATTTTTATCTAATCTAAAATTAACTAATTAACTAAAATAAAGATGGCAAGACAAAGAAAAGAAATTAAGGAAAAACTTGAGAAGAAAACCGATTGATTTATATAATACCTGAGGAAGAATCCACCTAGACTTCACTTGTTATCTAACTCTGAATCAGACAATTTATTCACTTGACTTGATCCGTAGGATTCCCTAAGTTATATTAATACCTCTCTCGAGGCTACTAACGTCTAACCCTAGGTTGATTAATTGAAATCTCTTTCCAATTAAAACCCCTAGAATTGCATTAACTCGATCTATGGACTCCCATATTAGTTTTAACCCTAATCCGATAGATTTTCGTCACCCTATCTCTAGGCGCGCGAGCAACTCCGCTTAACTATACTAGATCTACTCTTAGACAGGGTCTCTTCCTCCTCTGCCTAAGCATATCACACTTGAATCAATATCCTGAAAATACCAAAACAATAATTTAGAACACATAGTTAAGAACAAATCAAGTGTTTATCATACAGCTCAGATAACAATAACAAGATCTGTCTTAGGTTTCATCCCCCTCAAGTATCTGAGGGTTTAGTTCATAATTATAAAAGAAAACATCTAAGAAGAAATGATAAAAAAAAAAACATAAGAAAACCCTAAAACCCAAGGAGAGTTCCTCCGTCTTGAGTATGATTCTGGCTTCTTGAGATGAATCAACTGGTTTTCTTCGAGTAAATCCACAATTTAATCGCCTGCTCTACTTTTTGGCCTAGCTGAATGCCCGCTAAAGGTTGGCCTCTAGGGTCTTTATATAGGCTTTTGGAATGGCTTTCTTTGCCTCTAAGTACCCTAATCCGAATAGAATTCTATTTTCCTACGACAAAGACACGCCCATGGCACACGCCTGACAAATCATGGCCAAGTCGTGTTCGAACCTGTTGATGAGGCACATCCGTGCTTTTCGGGGTCCATGTCGTGGTCGACTCTTCTTACAGGTCACGGCCGTATGGTCTTGGGCCCAAGCTGTGTGGATTTCATACTTTGGCATATTTTCTTTATTTTCGGGTCGTTTCTCATTCTTTTCATCCTCCAGTGCTCTACTGAGTATAAAACATGAAAACAAAGGATTAGGAGCACCTATTTTCATAATTAAAGGGATAAATCATCCAAAAACGTGCTAAATGTGGGATTGAAATATGTTACTATTATGGTTTATCAGAGTCGGAGCCTCATAAATACTCATTTGGATAGGCTTCATGTCCTCTTGTCTATTTACTCTGATCATAGAAGCTAAGGTAGCCAAGGCGTCGGCCATCTGGTTCTCATCCCGTGGGAGGTAATAGAACATGATGTCATCAAACTCATTAATTAACTCCAAAGTTAGCTTTCGATAATTGATCAATTTGGGATCTCTTGTTTCCCATTCACCTTTGAGCTGATAGATTACTAACGCAGAATCGCCATATACTTCTGACACTTTGATTTTTCGATCAATGGCTGCACGGATACCCATAACACATGCTTCATGTTCGGCCACGTTATTTGTGCAATCAAAATCTAGTTTGCTAGTAAAAGGATAATGATTTTCGTTTGGGGATACTAGGACTGCCCCAATTCCATTACCCACTGTGTTTGAAGCTCTGTCAAATTTTAGTTTCCAAGGATGACCCTTCATTTGAGCATCTTCTTCAGTGATTGCCACATACATTAGGTCTTATTTGGGAAATCAAAGTTCAGTGGCTCGTAATCTTCTAAAGCTCTGCTGGCTAGAAAGTCTACTATTGCACTCCCTTTTACAGCCTTCTGGTTTACATAGACTATATCGAACTCAAAAAGTAGAATTTACCATCGGGCCATTCTTCCATTCAGAGCAGTCGACTCCATCATGTACTTGAGAGGATCCAGTTTCAAGATGAGCCAAGTTGTGTGGTACAGTATGTGCTGTCTCAGTCTCCGGGTTGTCCAAATCAAAGCGCAACACAACTTCTCAATTGGCAAGTATCTTGTCTCACATTCAGTGAACTTCTTACTGAGATAGTATATCACTCTTTCTTTTCTTCCCGACTTGTCATGTTGGCCTAGCATGCATCATATGGAATTTTTGAATACCGCCAAATACAATATCAGTGGCTTATCTGGGCAAGGTGGCATCAGTACTGGGGCTTTGGACAAGTAATGTTTGACCTTATTAAAAGCTTTTGGCACTCCTCATCCCATACACCTGGGTTGTGTTTCCTAAGAAGACAGAATATAAGATCACATTTCTCCGTTAGTTGTGCAATGAGCTAGGCGATGTAATTTAATCTTCCTAGGAAACCTCAAACTTCTTTTTGAATGTGCGGCGAAGATAGCTTCTGATGAACTTTACTTTATCTGGTCCAATCTCAATTCCTTTTTCGCTGACTACAAATCCCAGTAATTTTCCTGACCTGGCCCCGAAGGTACATTTTGCTGGATTGAGCTTTAACTGGAATTTCCTCAACCTTAGGAACAATTTCCTTAAGTCCTGCACATACTCCTTCTTAGTCCTGGATTTTGCAATCATATCATCCACATAAACTTCGATCTTCTTGTGCATTATATTATGGAAAAAGGTTACCATGGCTCTTTGATACGTTGCTCCCATGTTTTTTTAGCCCAAATGACATTACCTTATAACAAAACATTCCCCACATGGTTACGAATGTGGTTTTTTCCATATCTTTAGGGTGCATCTTAATCTGATTGTACCGGAGAAGCCATCCATAAAAGAGAAAAGTGAATAACCAACTGTGTTTTCCACTAAGGTATCAATGTAAGGCAAAGGGAAGTTGTCTTTTGGGCTGGCCTTGTTCAAAGCCCTTTAGTCCACACACATCCGCACCTTCCTATCCTTCTTAGGAATGGGTACTATATTGGCTACCCACTCTAAGTACTTAACCACTTGTAAGAAACTGAAATCAAATTGTTTCATGACCTCTTCTTTTATCTTCAACAAAACATCAGGTCTCATCCTTCGGAGCTTCTGTTGAACTGGCCTACACTCCTCCTTTATGGGGAGTCGGTGCAGCACAATATCCGTATTTCACTTGAGCATGTCCTGGTATGACCATGCGAAGACATCCTTGAATTCTTGGATTAACTTAATGAGGTCTCGCTTTGTTTCTGTAGTAATGCCAGCCCCAATCTTCAACTCTTTTCCTTCTCCTAAACTCACAATTTCCACTGACTTCTTGTGAGGTAGGATTTGTTTCTTGTCTTGCTCTACCATCCTTAACAAATCAAGAGATATGTTACGGTCCTGGTCATCTTCAAAATCCTGAAAATCCTCCATACCTGCATCTTCCTCAAAAGGGAATTCTGAGTCAGTAACAGCGTCACTCATATCATTGATATCTGGGGACCTGTTAGAAGGGCGAAGAAAGGTGCAAAAACAAAAGAATCTAAGAATGATTGTCTGCATGATTGGTTATGAATGAAATGTAAAGAATATTTTGGTTGTGAATGAAAAGAATAAAAGAATATTTGCTTGGAATGATACAAAAAGACGCATTTTATTGAAGCAAGGATATTTGGATATATGCCAATTTAACAAAATGATTCTAATTACTCCTAGGTTTAGAGCAATAAGTGTGTTTTGAACATTACTCTGAATTAATTCTAAAGGTTACAAGAATCTCTTCCATGGTCCAATTGTTCAGAACACTTCTAGGAATGTAAGGGCAAATTCCAGATAAATTTCTTTCTTCAGTTCCTTCCTCGGATACGGCATTAATGCTCAAACTTCCCAACCTTTCCTCCGCTATTTCTCTTCTTGTCATCCTTTTTTCAGGGTATATAGTTCCTCCCGAAACAAATGTTTTAGAAAAAGGAGGAAAGGTCATTGGCTCCCATTTGAACTCTTCTCCGCTTAAACGCGCCCTTCTTCTTTCTTACTTTTTCTCTACCTCTTTCCTCTTGTTCTTCACATCTGGCTCGAATCTTAAGCCAAAGCGGTCTCGTTTTTCTTTTAGCACTAGTACCTCGGTCTTTTCTTGAAGGTATTTCTCGAGTCTTTTTCCTGTTAAGGCTCCTTTCCCGTGTAGCACCCCTTACCCGAGACCGTTGTCGGAGTCGAGTACGAGGCATTACTAGACTTAACTTACTAGTTCGGGGCATAAAAGTTTAAAACTGTCCATCTGCATCATGTTCACTAAATCAATTATAACTCGAGTTACGAAACTCAAAATCTAAATCTGTAAATTTTCCTGAAACTAGACTCATATATATTTTTAATATAATTTTTCCAGAATTTTGGTGTGGCCAATTAGTACAGTTTATTAGTTAAAGTCTCCCTGTTACACAGTTTGACAGTTCTGACCTCTCTTCACTAAAAATCAATTATCTCATAATATACAACTCTTTTTCCTACACCGTTTCTTTCATATAAAATATACTCAATAAGATTTAATTATATATCTCATGCACAACCTAATTCCATTTATACTATTTTTGGTGATTTTTCAAAATCACATCACTACTGCTGTACAAACTGTTCCCCTGCATATACTTACATAATTTCTTTCTAATAATTACCAACTAGGCATTTCATAACGTCCAAAACATGCTCTTAATTAGCCATTTTAATAGCTAATCATTACCAAACATTTACAAGCCAATCTTAAGCCATATCATAAGGTTATACACACAAGATGACTAAGTTCCTATACATGCCATAGCTTAAAACGTCGAGTTACAAAATACCAAGATAATCCTTTGATAGTGCGTAACGATCTCCGACGTCTTTGTGATTCCCGAGTTGGCTTGTAATACTATAAAAAAATTAAAAATGGGAGTAAGCATAAAGCTTAGTAAGTTTACATGTAAATAAATAGCAACATTCTTAATGAATTATCTTATGTTTTTCTTATCAAGATCACTTAAACTTTTAACTCAATATACTTAAAACTTGTATACTTGCCTTACCTTTTAACATGAATTTATCTTACCTTACCTTTTTAGCTTGAACTTGTCTTACCTTTATTTTGGAATACTCCTTGAATTTTCCCGTTGAACCACTTGGAATACTAAGGATACTCGGGTACCTTTCCTTATGAAACTTAACCATTGCCATGTCTTGACATGGTCTTACGTGGTATCCTTGCCTTATGAACTCACCAATGCCATACCTTGGCATGGTCTTACATGGGACCTTTGCCTTATAGTAACATATCAATGCCATGTCTTGACATGGTCTTACGTGATTTCCTTAAACCCTAATGTCATGACATTTGTATCCTACACATTCCTAAGGTTCAACCGGAACTTTCTGAGATAACTTTTCCGTCAATTCATACTTGAGTCTTTAAATAATAAATTTACAGAATAAATATGTAAATACTGGAATTTAACAGTATTAAATGTAAAATAATAGAATATTGCATTTATTTACAGTAAACTTACCTCGAAACAAAATACGATCAACTATATCGATTTAGTCCTCTATCTTTTTCTTTCCTCGATCTAACTATGGATTTCGTTCTTCTTGATCTATAATAGAAAATTTAGCTTATTTAATACTCACATTCATCAAAGCAGTCCTTAACTCTTAACTTTGGCAAAATTACAATTTTGCCCTAAACTTTACATATTTACACATTTGCCCCAAAGCTCGGAAATTAAACTTTATCCCTTATTATTATGTTTTATGACATGATGATCATTTTTCCTTCTATGGCAACATCAAATTCTCACTCTAACTTGTACTTATGAACATTAGGTATTTTTACCGATTAAGTTTGTTTTACTCGTTTTCACTTAAAATCACTTAGCAAAAGTTGTTTAACATAATTTCAGACTTCATATTCTATCATAAAACATCAAAATAAACACATTTCACCTATGGGTATTTTTCCAAATATGAACCCTAGCATGAATTATTGATAGAATAAGCTAAATCGAGCTCTTGGGGCTTCAAAATGTAAAGAACATTAAAAGCGGGCTTGGAATCACTTACTATGGAGCTTGGAAGCTTGAAACAAACCCTAGCTATGGAGAACCCTTGTAATTTCGTTCTAATGAAGAAGATGAGCATATTTTCTCATATTTTTCCTTTTAATTCATTTTATTACCAAATGACTAAATTACCCTTCATTAAAAACTTTGGTTCTTTCCACCTATATATGTCCATTTTTGTCCATGAAAATATAATGGTCTAATTACCATTTAAGGACTCCTACTTCAAACCCCATTTCAATCAAGCACTCTATAAATTAGAACCCTATTTAGCAACTTTTGCAAACAAGTCCTAATAGGCAATTTAAGCATGAAATTAATAAAATTTCTTATCAATACTCTAACACATGTATTTAATCACTCGATAAATCATAATAATTAATCATAATAAACTTTTATAGCTTGGATTCATGGTTTCGCAACCACTATTCCGTTTAGGCCCTATTTCGGGATGTTACATTCCGACTGTCATTTGCAGGCCTATCTTTGTGGATTTGGATAATTTAGGCATAGGGATCTTGTTACCTTTGACGATGAATGTTGCGTTGAAAAATTCCAATGATCGAAAAGAACATTCTATTGCTTCATCGTCTGCCCTTATGTATGAGGCGTCACTAGTAACAGATGCAATGATGTCTTCCTCCGCGTTTATTGTGACCAATCTACTTTCAGTTACCAATTTTAAATTTTAATGTAGTGATGGCAGTACTGCCCCTGTCGAATGAATCTAAGGCCTCTCCAATAGGCAATTGTAGGAAGACTTAATGTCTATCACCAAGAAGTCCACCTCATATGTATTTGGACAAATCTGAAGAGGTATATCGATCCTTACCATAACCCTTCTTTCAGTATCATCGAAAGCTCTCATAATATTCTAGCACGTTTTCATATAGGAGCTATCCACGGGAAACCTATTTAGCGTAAATAAGGGTAAAACATTCAGGGCTGATCCATTATCAACTAACACCCCTGGCAACATATACCCCTTGCAGCGTGTGGTTATATGTAGAGCCTTTGTAGATCCCATACCCCCGGAGGTATCTCATTATCATTGAAGAATATGAAATTGTTGACATTTATGTTGTTGACCAGACGGTCCAGCTTGTTGACTGATATATCATCTGCGACATATGTTTCGTTCAACACCTTTATCAATGCACTACGGTGCACCTCTAAGCTCAAGAGCAAGGCCAGTACTAATATCCGAGCCAGCTACTTGTGTAACTGCTCCACAACACTGTTCTCACTGTGCTTTAGGAATTTTAGGAACTCTTTAGCCTTTTTTTGTCACCGACTCATTGACAGACGATTCATGTCCGATCGTCTTTTCTTTTTTTTGCTCAACCATCACGGATTTTATTTTAACCAGTTCTGCCTTTACATTTGGGGTATAACACTTTCCGCTGTGTGTAAAGAAGCCCACATATTGACCTTCTTCCGAAGTGTTAGCCGGGTTCTCCTCTCCCGGGATCATTACATTACAGTCATAATTCCACGGAACCCTTTTGCTGTCCTTATAGTGGAAAGCTACAGGCTTCTGAATTATGACCTTTGGCGCGATTGGTATTCCAGCTTCACCAACTCTTGGTCGTGAGATAATTACCATAGGGTGATTGACCCCATAGACCTTTTTGGTTGATCCTTCTTCTGACGCCTAGACCTCTCCTTCTTCTGATCCTTCGATCTCTTCATAAAATTCCATCTCTTTATTATCCATGAGATTTTACACTGTGGCCCTAAACTCGATGCATTCTTGGATATCATGACCCACCTCGGCATGGAACTCGCAATATTTTCTTGCTCCTTTGGGCTTTTCCCCTGACTTTTGCGTAATTAAACCTCCATTTACCATTTGTTTTCAAACCCATCTCAGTGCGATTTTTACCTCAGCCATGTCAGCCTTGATTCTTTTGTCTCCACTCTTAATTATCGCATTTACCCCTTTATCTAAATGACTGGGTAACGATTTCCTACCACATTAGGTTCGTAGGGTCATCGAATTTTACTATGCTCGTCTTTATAAACCTTTCAACTATCTTTTTGAAGGCTTTGCAATTTTCAATCGAATGTCCCACGATTCTGCATGGTATTCGCATTAAGTGTTTGTGTCATACCACTTAAGGAATAGAGGTTGTAGAGGTTTTAGATAGAAAGGGGATACCACGTGTTCATCAAACAAATTTTGGTACAGTTCCCTATATGTCATAGGAATCAGCGTGAATTGGATTCTTTCTATGTTAGGCCTTGGGTTGGATTCCTACCTCGGAGAGCCTTAATGGCTAGTAGTTAACGTCCTTAGCTGGCTTACAGTGATGGGTTTTGAATAGCCTTTATTGTATGTGCTCACATTGTTCACTTCGTTGTCCTTTCTCAGGGCTGGTCTCTTGGCACTTTCTCACGCGTCTATCTTTCCTCTCCTGATTGCATTTTCTATTATCTCTCCAGACATCACTATGTCTAAACAGTTTTAGTAGCACTTCCCAGCATGTGGTTGATGGAAGGAGCCTTCAAAGTGTTGATAAAAAGCATGGTCATTTCCTTCTCCAGAAGAGGGCTAGACTTGTGTTGATACCTCTCTCCACCTCTAAGCATACTGCCTGAATCTCTCACTCGATTTCTTCTCCATGTTTTGCAATGTAATTCTGTCTGGTGCTATGTCCATAACATGGCCATATTATTTCATAAAAGCCTGTGCCAAATCCTTTCATGAATTAATTTGAGCACGGTTTAGCTGGTTGTACCACTTGGCCGTAGATCCGATCAAACTATCTTAAAAGCAGTGAATTAACAGCTGATCATTGTTAATATATCCTGTCATCTTCTGAAAGAACATCGTAATGTGAGCCTCCGAGCAGCTAGTCCCATTATATTTCTCAAATTTCAGAGTTTTGAACTTTGGTGGGAGTATTAGGTCTGGGACCAAGCTCAAGGCTTTAGCATTAACCCCACCATGGTAATCTACGTTCTCTATTACCTTAAACTTCTATTTTAGCCATCTACACCGGCCTTCGAGTTGTTTAGACATATCTACTCTTTCCTTCTCTATTTCTACTATATCATCGAGGTCGGGGACGACGAGATTAGTTGGATGATCTCTCGGGTTAGAGCCCGAGCCCGTTGGAAAATTCATTAGTGCCAACGCAACGGCTTGGTACTGGGACTTGATGGTGACAGGTACCCTTTGTGGGTATGCATTCGGTTGCGCTTGGGTGTGCTTTGGGGTAAAACCCGAATGATAGGGAGGTTCTTCATTGTCATCACCAGGATTGGTCACAGGGCTTTTTCCTTTGTCGAGTCCTCCGACCAATAGCTGGGCCAGCTGGTTCATTATATTCCTTTGGGATTCAAACATCTGATCCCTCATATCTTGTTGTATTTTTGCTAATTGTTCTTGCATCTGTGCTTGCAATTGATCTTGCATATCTCTTTGCATCTGTTCTAATCTTTCTAGTCTCTGATCCATTACTTTTGTTTTGCGGCGGGTATTGTAGTGATATGTAGTTGGTGGATTTTCGTTGATTTCCAGGGTAACTATCATAATTTTTAATCAATTAGGGTCTTTTGATGTAATTTAATGCAAATGATGTAATGTAATGCAAATGAATGAGATGAATGCAAAAAGAGGCGTTGATTTTGATTCAATTCTATTAGATCAACTTCACTAGAAAACCAATTTCTTTACATAGAGCAAATAATTACATATACGACTTCGCCCTAATACCCAAAGCCTTGACTTTCCTAAGGAGCCAAGCTAAGTTTCGACTCCGATCTGATTCTGACTCGTATTTTAGACTTAATACATCAACCTAAACTGCTAAGGTTTGTAAATGATCGGCTACTTCTCGAACTTGAGCCACAGCTTCACCCATAACATGATCTCGATCCCTAACCTGACATTGAGAACGGTGGAGTTGCTCTTTCTAATGAGCGTTATTTGCTTCAAGAAGTTGAACTCGAATCTTACTATAACATCCTGAAATTGGGCCTAGTAGAATTGGGCCCAATGGGCCTTGGGCGTAGGAGTGTTTAAAATTTTTGAGAAAAAAAGAATGTCATTATTTCGAGTTGGACTTATTAAGAAGGTGATTTTGGAAAGTTACGAGGCTTTTAGGAAGTTTCGGGTTCAAGTTAGGCTATGGGTAAATTTTTGTGTTTATGCACTTAAGGGGAAGAAGGTAAGGGGCATCAAGACTTAAGGAAATAAGTGTGCATTTTGCTAGCACAAGGAGTCTATTGGTAAAGGTAGAAAGTGGCGTGTGGAATGTACTAATGGTCTGAGGTTCGAATCCCATCTATTACATTTTTGAGTAAATTTTTGTGCTTCTCTTCCATGTGTCGGTCATGACTTTATTATGGTAAGGAAGACTTTTTATTGATGGAAAGATGGCTAAGGAATATGGTAAGGAGGAAGACTAGGGAAAATGAAGGAAATAAATGAAGGAAAAAGGTAAGAGAAGGGAACATGTTGGCTAAGTTTTAGAAGTTGCCAAGGGAAGGAATTTTTTTTTGTCAACATGCATCTTTTTGGCAAAGATGAAATTGGTTTTGGTAAGGGGGTGTGCCGAATTTTGTTAGGCATTTTGAGGAGCTTTTGATTTCTCTTTGAAAGTTTTTTCTTTGTTCATTTGGTACCTCTTTTTCCTTGCCTATAACCGAGACCATTTGAGAGCAATTCTCCTTTCTTCTTTTCATCTTTGCCATAGCTATCTTTATTCTTTTAACATTTTGGTGTTTACCTTCCAATCTTTTCCCTTGGTTACCGAAAACCAAGTCCCTCTTGTTGTTCATCTCCTTCATGGTATTAGCCAAAATTTTGACACTTCTTATGACCATCTCTTCTTTTCCTTCCTCACTATTTCTCCAACCCTTCTCTCATTTTTCTTTAATCAATTTTACATAGAGGCCGAATCATCCTTGTTCTTTTTCTCCAATAGCCGAACCACATAACATTATATCCCTTTTTCTTTTTTTTTCTTTTGGGTGTTGGACACTTTCTCTTCCTTTGCCGAATCAGTAGAGTGTTAACTTACACTATTGTCATCTTTCTAGCCTTTGGCTTTCGGAAGAGGGTTGGTAAGTAGAATCTCGAAGTACTTTATCAGAGGGCCAATTGATCACCTATCCCTCGTAATAAGAGACTCGGATTGTTGGTGCCGCAGGGAGTATCGTGTTACGGATTTTGAATAAGGTGTGTAATCCCGTACCCTTCCGAATACATGTTTGAAATGGTGTGTAATCTCCATCTCTCTGAATGTTTACATGAAATGTTCTGTGATTCGGTTGAAATATCGAAGGAAATCAGAAATCGGCATTTGTGACCACTCGGGCGTGCGTATGTTCGTAGTGGTAACCGTATTTTGCAATGAAACAGTTTTTGATTAGCAGCAGTGACGTGATTTTGAAAAATCACGAAAAATAAGAGAAAGGAAATTAGAGAGTGAATAAGATATCGAATTAAAGCTTACTATGTCTAGTTTTATGTGAAAGAAACAAAGGAGGAAGACAAATTTTATATTCTATGATATTTTAATTTTAGTAAGACTGGTTCTGAATGACTTCGTGGTTCCCTATCCTGTCTTGGAAAAATCATTAAAAATTATACAAAGTGAATTATGAGTTATAATTTATATGTATAAATTCCTTAGTGAGCGTATTTTCAATAGAAACAAGTGGGAACAACATATGAAAACCTTATAGTGAGATATTCATATTTAGGGTAAGAGAGGTCAGAACCGTTGGTCAGTGAAACAAGGGAATATTTAATGAATAAACTGTATTAAATGGCTTAGCCAAAAATTCTAGAAAAATTTTAGTAAGAAGATATATGAGTCTAGTTTCAAGTAAAATTTACGGATCTAAATTTAGAGTATCCTAACTCGAGTTATAGTCATTTTAGTTAGTATGAAGCAGATAGACAGTTTCAATTTTTATGCCCTAAATTAGTAGTTAAGTCTGGGTTACGAAATTACCAAAATACCCTTGAAGGGTAAATTACCGAAATACCCCCGGGTTGCAAGATTACCTAATTACCCTTAGTGGGTAAAATTATCAATTTATCGAAATTCCCCTATGGGTCGATTTGCTAGAATGCCTTAGTGGGCCGATTTATCGAAATACCCTCGTTGGGCCGAAATACTAAAATACCCTTGTTGGGTTGACTGTCTGTTTTATCTTCGATATCGTCTGGTAACACATGTATGATTATATTATGTTTTTATATATGTATATTGTGATGTATGATGCATTTTATCATGTTGCATGGGGCGGGAATCTGAATGAAGAAGTATAGACTGGTGGCATTGCCACAAATTCTGATAATGGCTATGTGTCAATTTTAAATATGGCTTTGTGCCATCGTGATTAAGGTTGTATGCCAATTATATTACCGTATATGATTCTGGTTGCTCAACTAAAAATATTATAAATGGCAGTATGACTGCAAATTGGAGAGACTGGCGGGGTGGGTTGACTTGATCCCCACAGGAGAGATTGGCTAGTACGGGGGAGAGATTGGATGGGTTAGGTTGCATACATTAGACATATATATACTATTATGTAAATGGGCTTCGGCCCAAGATTATGCTATATGGGCTCAGGCCCAAGATGTTGCTTTTCGGGTTCAGACCTAGTGGATGATGGTAAGGGGATTATACACTGAGTTCTTGTAACTCACCCCCCTTCTTTCTTAATCCTTGTAGGTAGTGCTCAGTAATGTGGACTTGGGCTATGGATGAATCGGTGGAGGCCATACTTTAGAAATGGTTTTTATTGAATTTTAGATTTCTATTCCCGTTTACTTTACTATTTTTGGGTTTTTATGTTGTAATAAGGCCTCTGGAATATTTTACTTTTGCTTTATATTTGATGTACTTATTATTTTGCTTAAATCTCTTTAAATGGAAAATTTTCTAAAACTAAAATAAAGTTTTCTAAAATAGACTAACAAATGGATTTCATAACAAACTTATATAAATATTTTAACTCGAAAATTTTCTCTCAAATTATCAACAATATTTTCAAAAGTTATTGGTTTTTAAGATCATTAGTTCAAATTTTGATTTATCAATCAACTTTCGAGGTTAGTAGTATTTTATCAAATATTTCAAATCAAACTTGTTTTCTTGATTATAATGTAATAATACATATTTTATTCGAATAAAAGGATTTAACATGTTTATGAAAGCATGGAAGTAGAAAGGTATTGTATAGGTATAATTATATGCATAAATGTGTGGTTATTTATTAGGTAAATGGGATTAATGACATACGGCTTTGGTGAAGTTTACATGTTAAATTATTGTATTCAATACCATATTCAAATTGGTATTCATATTTATATGGTTATGCTTGAATGTTTAGTTGTGTATTGAATTTGCTTGAGACTTACTAAGCTAGAAAGCTTACTCCATTATTGTTAAATATTTTGTTTTATAGATTTTGGTCAAGCTACTGGCTCAGAGGATCGTTGGAGAAGTCAGCCACACTATCATCCCTTTTTGGTACTTTCAAGCTAGTTTTTAAATCAAGGCATGTATAGGCTAGCTAAGTGTTCAAGTGATGTTTTGTTAATGTATATAGGCCATGCGAAATTGGCTTGTTCTTAAATGTTATTAATTTATGGTTTATCAAATTTCAAATATAATATGTGTGTATGTTATGCTCGAAGATGGAAAGGGTATTGTTGCATGTTCTTGTTTTTATAATTATGTGATTCAGCTTGAGAAAGGAAATGTTTTTAATTATTTGAGTTAATTATGGGAGAGTCGAATTGAAAATCAAACATATGGAAATGGAATGGTTGTGCTTTTGTATTTTGGGTTAGTCATTAAGCATATACTTTTGGTTTGTTTTATAATGATTCGTATACTTAAGAATTTTTAATATGGTTGTGGTTATAGGAAGATGATTATTTATGTGAAATACAGATATAGGTATACCTATTATGCTATGTGGAATCTTGTAACCTTGTCTAATAAGCATAACTAGTGATTTGGCTCAGTCTCATATACTTGTCAATAAAATGATTGCATAAATTTATTAGTCATGGATTGATTTGGTTTTGTCTATGGAATTATCGCATATTGTATTAGCATCAAGGATAGATTTGGTTATGCTATAGTGTTCTAATATCACATATGTGAATAGATAGTAAACAAAGTGCTATAAGTTTATATGTGTTATTATGCATTCGTGTATAAGGTATGAAACGATATGCTAAAATTTGACTAAGGTAATTGATGTATTTATATATATTTATAAAGTGAATATTAAATGCTTGAATGCCATTGATTCGATAGTTAAATAGTTTGGACTATAGATGTATGAAACATGTTTAAGTTGGTTTTAGTATGTGAGTTAGATTCAAAATTTACATAAATAAAAAAAATGGTGTTATTGTATTATGAGCATGATTTGTAATGTAAGTCTTGAATTGCATGAAATGAGAATGTGGGTTTATGAGCTTTTTATTGAATACTAGAAATTAGAGATGTGTATTTGCTTCATTAAAATAGTGAGTTGTGGATGTATATGAGATGGATTTGTTAAGGAGTTTTGATTATAAATTTTAAGTATGATTTGTAATAAAAGACTACGATGATCTGAGTCTGGGTCGGTAATGCCTCATAACCCTAATCCGTGACGGATACAGGTTAGGGGTGTTACATTTAATTGGTATCAGAGCTATGGTTTAGTCGATTCTAGGACTATCGTAGTGCGTGTAAGTCTAGCTATACACTTCTGACATTTCAAACTGTGTTTTATATAGTAAATGGATCCTAACAGAGCCGTAGCGGATGATGTAGAAAGTGTAGCGCCTAATCTTGCACGCGGGTCAGCGCCGATAGACTCTCGACCTGTCTCGAGTAGTCATGAGGGGGAGGCTAAGCAAGCCTTCTACCAGATGATGAATGAATGGTTTACCGAGTTCATTCAAACTAACCCGGCTGTATAACAACCTTCACCCCCGAATAATCTAACTTCAGTACCTTCAACACCTCTGATGATAGATCCGATGAGATCTAGTAGGCCTCCCGTTAATAAAATCAAGAAATATGGGGCCAAAGAATTCAAAGATAATGATGATGATGACGCAGAGTGAGCTGAGATGTGGCTTGACAACATTATTCGGGTACTTGATGAGCTATCCTGTACTCTAGATGAATGCCTGAAGTGTGCTATATCTTTACTACGGGACACTGCATATCACTAGTGGAATACACTAGTATCGGTGGTTCTAAAAGATAAAGTGACTTGGGATTTCTTCCAGATCGAGTTCCGTAAGAAATATATTAGCCAGAGATTCATCGATCAGAAACGAAAAGAATTTCTAGAACTGAAACAGGGTTGTATGACTGTGACTGAATATAAGCAAAAATTTGTCAGATTGAGCCGATATGCCCGAGAGTGTGTATCAACTGAAGCTATTATGTGCAAAAGATTCGAAGATGGTTTGAATGGAGATGTGAAGTTGCTTGTTGGCATTCTTGAAATCAAAGAGTTCATGGTACTTGTCGAGCGAGCTTGCAAAGCTGAAGAGCTTGGGAAAGAGAAAAGAAAGGCTGAAATGGAAGCTAAAGACACTCGTAAAAGATCATCGAGTAAGACATTTCATTCTGTATCCAAAAAGTTTAAAGATGACTTTGGCCAACATAAAGTTACTTCTGACATGTCTAGACGAGATCAACCTCCAGTGAGTTCCTGAGCTACTTGATAGCAGATCTTGGTAACGCCAATGAATCGAGTTGAATGTGAGCATTGTGGTAAATGGCATTCTGGGAGTTGTAGATTCCGTGATCGGTCCTGCTTTAAATGTGGATCGTCAGATTATTTTATCAGAGAATACCCGATGTTAGCCGAGCAAAATACGACTCAGAATGTTAGACCAAGAAATGTGTTAGTGTGAGGCAGACCACCTAGGCATTCAAGAAATGTAAGTGGTAGTCAGAAAGGAACTGAAGACACTGCAGTTTGATCGAAGGCCCATGCACCAGCTAGAGCATATGCTATATGTGCCAGAGAGGATGCTTCTTCCTCAGATGTTATCACTGGTACTTTCACTCTTTATGATATTACCGTAATTGCATTGATTGATCCAGGTTCGACCCATTCAAATGTGTGTGAAACTTTAGTATCCAGTAAGACTCTGCCTGTTGAGTCTATTGAGTTTGTGATCCATGTGTCCAACCCCTTGGGTCGATGTGTACTCGTTGATAAAGTGTGTAAAGGTTCCCCATTGATGATTCGGGACTCATGCTTTCCATTTGATTTAATGTTGTTTCCTTTTGACGAGTTCGATATAATTCTGGGAATGGACTAGTTAACATTGCATGATGCTGTGATGAATTACAAAAGAAAGACTATTGATTTGAGATGTCAGAGCGGTGAGATTATATGAGTTGAATCTAATGATCTGAATGGCTTACTAGTAGTAATATCCTCGATGTTGGCTCAGAAGTATGTAAGAAAAGAATGTGAAGCTTACTTGCCTATGTGTTGGATAGTAAAGTATCTGAAAAACAGATTGAATCAGTACCAGTTGTGTGTGAATACCCAGATGCATTTCCTGAAGAATTATCGGATTTACTAGCAGTTCGAGAGATTGAGTTTGGCATTGAATTAGTACCGGGAATAACTCCGATTTCAATAGCTCCGTATCGGATGGCACCTACTGAGTTGAAAGAGTTGAAAGCATAGTTGCAAGAGTTGACAGATAGGGGTTTTGCACAACCGAGTTTCTCTTTTTGGGGTGCACCAGTTCTATTTATGAAAAAGAAAGATGGGACTATGCGAATGTATATTGATTATTGGCAGCTGAATAAGATGACAATAAAGAATAAATACCCGTTGCCTTGAATTGATGATTTGTTTGACCAGTTGAAAGGGGCTTCAGTGTTTTTAAAGATAGATCTTAGATCGGGTTATTATCAGTTGGAGTCAGAGATTTTGATGTGCCAAAGACTGCATTTTGAACGAGGTACGGACATTTTGAGTTTCTGGTTATTCCTTTTGGACTTACTAATGCACCTATTATTTTTATGGATTTGATGAATCGGGTTTTCAGACAGTATTTGGATCAGTTTGTAGTAGTGTTCATTGATGATATCCTAATCTACTCCAGAGATGAAACTGAACATGCCGAGCATTTGAGATTGGTGCTACAAACTTTGCGAGATCAACAATTGTACGCAAAGTTTATTAAGTGTGAGTTCTGGATGAATGGAGTCAGTTTTTTGGGTCATGTTGTTTCAGTGACGGGTATTCGGGTTGATCCGAACAAAATATCTGCTATATTTGATTGGAAGCTACCAAAGAATGTTTTCGAAATTTGAAGCTTTCTGGGACTTGCGGGATACTACAGACTTTTCGTGAAAGGTTTTTCCATGATTGCTACACCTTTGACGAAGCTACTATAGAAAGATGTCAAGTTTGAGTGCACGAAAAAAATGTCAGAAAAGTTTTGATCAGTTGAAAGCTCTTTTGACCGAAGCTCCAGTATTAATTCAGCCTAAATTGGGTAAAGAATTTGTTGTGTACAGTGATGCTTCTTTGAATGGTTTGGGTTGCATTTTAATTCAAGAAGGCAAAGTAGTAGCTTATGCTTCGAGACAGTTGAAACCTCGTGAAAGAAATTATCCGACTCATGATCTGTAATTAGCAGCCATTGTTTTCGCGTTGAAAATTTGGCGTCATTACTTATTCGGTGAGAAATGTCATGTTTATTCGGATCACAAAAGTCTGAAGTATTTGATGACTCAGAAAGACCTGAATTTGAGACAACGCTGATGGTTAGAACTATTGAAAGATTATGAGTTGGTGATTGAAAACCATCCGGGGGAAAGCCAACGTTGTTGCGGATGCCTTAAGTCAAAAATCATTATTTGCTCTACGTGCATTGAACGCACATATGGTTATGTCTGGTGATAGTTCGATTATAGTCGAGTTGAAGGCAAGGCCGTTATTTATTCAGCAAATTTGTGATGCACAGAAAATTGACAAAGATATGATTGCTAAACGAGTTTAGTGTGAAAATGATACAGAGTCAGAGTTTCGAATTGATGAAAATGATTGTTTGAACTTCAAAGGCCGAATATGTGTTCCTAAGAATATGGATTTGATTCAGATGGTTTTGAACGAGGCTCATAATAGTCGAATGTCGGTACATCCTGGTAGCATGAAAATGTATAATGATTTGAAATAGTTTTATTGGTGGCCTGGCATGAAACGGGATATATCTGAATTTGTTTCAAAGTGTTTAATTTGTCAGCAAGTAAAAGCCGAGCATCAAGCGCCTTCTGGGTTACTTCAACCGATCATGATACCTGAATGGAAATGGGAGAGAATTACTATGGATTTTGTAACCGATTTGCCTACGACACCGAGCAAGAAAGATGCAGTCTGGGTTATAGTGGATAGACTAACCAAATTAGCTCCTTTGTTCCAGTTCATACGGACTATTCGCTCGATAAACTTGCTAAGCTGTATGTATCCCAAATTGTGAGATTGCATGGTGTGCCGAGTTCTATTATTTTAGACAGAGACCGGAGATTTACATTGTGGTTTTGGAAGAAGTTGCAAGATGCTTTAGGTACTAAACTCCACTTTAGCACAGCCTTCCATCCGCAGACAGACGGTCAATTTGAACGAACTATTCAGATACTTGAGGACATGTTGAGATGTTGCGTCCTTGAGTTTGAAGGTATGTGGGAAAGATACTTACCTTTGATTGAATTTGATTAAAATAACAGTTTTCAATCTAGTATCAAAATGGCACCATACGAGGCTCTTTATGGCCGCAAGTGTCTTACACTGTTGTATTGGACGGAGCTCAGTGAAAATAAGATACACGGGGTTGATTTGATTAAAGAGACTGAACAGAAAGTGGCTATAATCAGAGATAGTTTGAAAGCTGCCTCGGATCGTCAAAAGTCCTATGCTGATTTGAAATGTAAAGACATTGAGTTTCAGGTCAGAGATCGGGTATTTTTGAAAGTTTCTCCGTGGAAGAAAGTACTCCGATTTGGTCAAAAAGGCAAACTAAGTCCGAGATTCATCGAACCGTATGAGATCATCAAATGTATCGGGCCTGTTGCTTATAGATTAAAGTTGCCTTCTGCATTAGAAAAGATACACAACGTATTTCATGTTTCGATGCTCCGTAAGTACAGATCAGATCCATCACATGTGATTTCTCCATCTGAAATTGAAATCCAATCCGATATGACATACGAGGAAGAACCGATCCGTATTTTAGCCCGTGAAATGAAAGAGTTGAGAAACAAGAAAATTCCATTAGTGACAGTAATGTGGTATCCACACGGAGTTGAAGAAACTATGTGGGAGCCTGAGGATTCAATGAGGCAACAATATCCGACTTTGTTTAACGGTAAGATTTTCGGGGACGAAAATCCCTAAGGGGAAGTTGTAACAGTCTGAATTTGATCTTAATCGGAACGATAGTTTCGGGACCACGAATTCGAGTTTTAGAAATATTTAAATAATATATTCTGTGCTTATTATATGTGAATTAAAGTGTGTGAAAGTTTCTTAGGAAAATTTAATTGTTTGTGTGTTTAATTTAGAAAAAGGATTTAATCGCATAAAATGTAAAAGTTGCATACTAAAGTGAAATGTGTTAAATTGATAATGGCTTCTTAAAATGAGGTGTTAAAAGGGCAATTAGCCCATTTTAAGAGTTAGTGGCCGGTCATGGACAAAACTAACCTTAAATTATAAATTTTGGTTATGTTTTAATGATGGCTAAATATGTAATTAGGTAAATATTGATATATATGTTAATTATAATAAAATAAGAAGCCATAGTTCATCATTTTGGCCGAAAGTTAGCAAGGGAGGAAGAAAGAAAAGCTTAAATACATTCGACCTTGTTCAAGCTTAATTAGGTATGAATTTTAGCTCGATTTTTGTCGATTTTTACGTTTTTGAGATCGTTGCTTCGAACATTAGTTGACCAATGCTAGAATTTTTAAATTTGAGCATGCTTGATGTTTGGCTATTATCATGTTTTTGTGGTTTTTGATGTTTGATGATTTTATATTAAAGTTATGTTAAAGATTAGCATGTTTTGTGTTGGAAATTTTAGTGAATTTGAGTATTTTGGGCTAATTGCAAAGAATAAATTTTTGAGGGGCTAAAATTAAAAATAAATGAAATAAATGGACTTGTATAGTCCTTATGAACATTCGACCCTTAGGTGATGTAGTGAAATTTTGTGTATTTTGTGTTTTGTGCAAATAGGATTAAATTGTAAAAATGTGAAACATTAGGGTAAAATGGTAATTTTTCCATTTATGTGTTTTGAGACTAAATTGAGATGAAATGTGCTTGAATGAGCTAAATTTTAATGTGTTTAGATCAAGAACAAAGAAAATGTAATTAGATCGGGGAAAGATGAAGGTTATCGAATAAATTTGGTCACGTTGTCCGTCGATAGTCAAGGTAAGTCTGTAGCAATTATATGTCGAAATTACCTATGTACTTTAATAAATATTGAAAATTGAAATGTTGAGAATATATATATATATATATATAATAGTTGCGAATTGTGAAATGTTGAGTTGGTTTATTTATGTAATGTGAAATAGCTTATTTGAGATTGATATGTGATGGAATGATTAATTGTGTTGATATTCGGGCCTCGAGCCTAGCAGGCTTTATGCCGGTGATTTATTTCAGGCTTCGAGCCTAGCAGGCTTTGTGCCGGTGATCTATATCGGGCTTAATGCTTAGTAGGCCTTGTGCCGGTGAATATTTCGGGCTTATTGCCTAAAGCAGTGCCTTGTTGGGTGAATATTTCGCTTATTGCCTAGCGTGCTAAATACCGTGTTTAAAATCTCGAACCTAAAGTCCAGCAGCCTAGTACCGTAAAGCGATTTGGGCTAATGCCTAGCTAGTTCTATGCCGGTGAGTTTTCATTCCGAACTTGATTATGTAATAGTAAAGTTATGAAATAAATCAAGAAAGCTTAAATTTATGAAAGTGAATTTGTGGGTTCTACTATAAGGTATGTATTATTCATACTTTAATGTTATGCATATATGCTATAATGATAAACAAATGTAACGATGAAAGAAAGTGATATACACATGGCAGATAGAAATTGCATATAAGTTGTACCATGAGGAAAATTTGTTATATGAAAGCATGGAAGTAGAAAGGTATTGTATAGGTATAATTATATGCATAAATGTGTGGTTATTTATTAGGTAAATGGGATTAATGACATACGGCTTTGGTGAAGTTTACGTGTTAAATTATTGTATTCAATACCATATTCAAATTGGTATTCATATTTATATGATTATGCTTGAATGTTTAGTTGTGTATTGAATTTGCTTGAGACTTACTAAGCTAGAAAGCTTACTCCATTATCGTTAAATATTTTGTTTTATAGATTTTGGTCAAGCTACTTGCTCAGAGGATCGTTGGAGAAGTCAACCACACTATCATCCCTTTTGGTACTTTCAAGCTAGTTTTTAAATCAAGGCATGTATAGGCTAGCTAAGTGTTCAAGTGATGTTTTGTTAATGTATATAGGCCATGCGAAATTGGCTTGTTCTTAAATATTATTAATTTATGGTTTATCAAATTTCAAATATAATATGTGTGTATGTTATGCTCAAGATGGAAAGGGTATTGTTGCATGTTCTTGTTTTTATAATTATGTGATTCGCTTGAGAAAGGAAATGTTTTAATTATTTGAGTTAATTATGGGAGAGTCGAATTGAAAATCAAACATATGGAAATGGAATGGTTGTGCTTTTGTATTTTGGGTTAGTCATTAAGCATATACTTTTGGTTTGTTTTGTAATATTTCGTATACTTAAGAATTTTTAATATGGTTGTGGTTATAGGAAGATGCTTATTTATGTGAAATACGAGATATAGGTATACCTATTATGCTATGTGGAATCTTGTAACCTTGTCTAATAAGCATAACTAGTGATTTGGCTCATCCCATATACTTGTCAATAAAATGATTGCATAAATTTGTTAGTCATGGATTGATATGGTTTTGTCTATGGAATTATGCATATTGTATTAGCATCAAGGATAGATTTGGTTATGCTATAGTGTTCTAATATCACATATGTGAATAGATAGTAAACAAAGTGCTATAAGTTTATATGTGTTATTATGCATTCGTGTATAAGGTATGAAATGATATGCTAAAATTTGACTAAGGTAATTGATGTATTTATATATATATTTATAAAGTGAATATTAAATGCTTGAATATGTACCAAATAATTGAATGCCATTGATTCGATAGTTAAATAGTTTGGACTATAGATGTATGAAACATGTTTAAGTTGGTTTTAATACGTGAGTTAGATTCGAAGTTTGCATAAATAAAAAAAATGGTGTTATTGTATTATGAGCATAATTTGTAATGTAAGTCTTGAATTGCATGAAATGAGAATGTGGGTTTATGAGCTTTTTATTGAATACTAGAAATCAGAGATGTGTATTTGCTTTATTAAAATAGTGAGTTGTGGATGTATATGAGATGGATTTGTTAAGGAGTTTTGATTATAAATTTTAAGTATGATTTGTAATAAAAGACTGCGGTGATCTGAATCTGGGTCAGTAATGCCTCATAACCCTAATCCGGCGATGGATACAGGTTAGGGGTGTTACACCTCCCCTCGCCCGCTCTATGGCAAGCGTTCAATGATTTGAAAGTTTCGGCTAAGATCGCAGGGACGGGTGTGACTCCCTTATCAAGTCTATCGAATAGTTCTGAGACTGCTTCCTCTATATTTCCTAATGCCTTGGGAAAGATGACCAAA
Organism: Gossypium rotundifolium; assembly: GCA_025506655.1. NCBI lineage: Eukaryota > Viridiplantae > Streptophyta > Magnoliopsida > Malvales > Malvaceae > Gossypium > Gossypium rotundifolium. The sequence goes on from CP106724.1 coordinate 22,061,403, forward strand.
CCGTAGATGCTTAAAGCGAAAACGTCGACCCTCTTTTTCATGTCAGGATGTGCTAAAATTAGATCTCTTAAGTTCTTCCAAGGAATACACTTACTGTCTCCTCTTTGCTTAATCCGAGCTGCAACCCACTGCTCACTCATCCACATGATATTCATCAATTTCTTTACAAAGGTCGGGACGTTAATAGCTCTAGAATAGGCTTTGTCGTCTTTAATTCTCGGGCACCGAAGCAGGGCCATATACTCCTCCATGGTAGGCACCAAATAAACTCTTCCAAAAGTGAAACAACTGTAGCCGGGATTCCAAAACTGAGCAAGGGCTCTGAATAGATGCTTGTCCACCTTAATATCAAGTAGATAGGGTAAGTCACCGTAGTTATAGTAACATAGCTACTTGATCTCGTCACCCCATGAGTCTCATATCTCCTTCAATTCTTGCAGGTTATTCTGAGTCACATTGATGCGGATGAAATCCCATAACTCTGATTCATATCCCTCAGTCAGACAATCTCATTTTTCTTGCTGTATACTCTCGGACCATATTCAAACGGCGCATTATCCTCCACTCTATCAAGAAACCCCTTTTCCATGCTAAGCTTTTCTATCTAGTAATCGAACGCGAATCAACACCCTTTTATGATGAAATGTCATGCAATAACAACAAAACACAACAAGTCAGTATTATATACAAGAAAGAACTCAAGAAAAACAAGTAATGATCAAGCACCTATTCGGGTAACCACTAGGGTTTGGCATGGTTCTACCTAGGGTAGGCTTTTAGGGCTCATTATTTGTGGTTCAGTTCTAAAGTAAGGGGACCAAACCGGCAGATTCCTCGATCCTCACCCATTATAGGCTCATGTGGACCGAGTTCGGTTCAGGGGGATACATTTCCCTACAGCTATACGGAGATGAAAATCTCACGAAGACAAAAGAGTACAAAGACAATTTAACAAGCAAAAGAGTTTAAAGACAATTTAACACAATTGATAAAAACAATTTCTAAAGAACGTACAAAGACAAGTTTAAAAATAAAGAACATGTAAAGCATTTTAAAGTATCTAACGCATGAAATAACTTAAAATAAATATTGCAAAACGCTTATTATAGATAATATGTAATTTAACAAATGATGTTCTAAAATAATTAATGTGTACCAAGAATTTTAAAACGAAAAATATGTATATATATATAAACAATTTAATACGAATAATATGTAAGACATCAAAAAAATAATAATAAAACGAATTTAAAAATAAATGAATAAATTACACAAAACCAGGGACAAAATTGAAAAATTGAGCCGAAATGAATAATCAAAAGCTAATTTAGGAGCGAAATGAATTGTAACAGACCGAATTTGACCCTAATCGAAACTGTGGTTTCGGGACCATGAATCCGAGTCTGAGAAATATTTAAATATTATATTTTGTGTTTATTATATGTGAATTAATGTGTGAAAGTTTCAGAGAAAATTTAATCGCTTGTGTGTTTAATTAAATAAAAGGACTTAATCGCAGAAAAGTGTAAAAGTTACAAACTATAGTGTAAAGTGCTAGAATGATGATGGCTTTATAATATGAGGTATTAAAAGGAAAATAGCCCATTTTAAGTTAGTGGGTGGTTTATGACAAGATTAACCTTATATTATATTTTGTTTTATTATTAAATAAAGGTTAAAATGGTAAATCATGAAAATATTATTATAATGTTAAAATGCATGAAATTAAAAGCCATTTTAGTTGTTTTTCTTCTTCCATTTCCGTGAGTTAACTAAGAAAAAGGGGTTTAAAGGCTTGAAACATTCGGCCATCATCAAGCTCAATTAGGTATGAATTTTAGCTCGGTTTTTAATAATTTTTACGTTTTTGTGATCGTTGCTTCGTATATTATCTGAACCATGCTAAAATTTTTGAGATTAGTGTGTATGTGATATTCAGCCATTGAAATGTTCATTTGTTTTTGATGTTGATGATTTTAAATTAAAGATATGTTAAAAATTAGTAGGTTTTGTATTGAAAATTTTAGTGAATTTGAGTATTTTGGGCTAAATTGCAAAAATGAATTTTTGAGGGGACTAAAATGAAAAATAAATGAAATAAATGGACTTTTATGGTCCTTGTGAACATTCGGCCCTAAAGTACTATTGTGAAATTTTGTGTATTTTGTGTTTTGTGCAAATAAGACCAAATTGCAAAAATGTGAAACAATAGGGTAAAATGGTAATTTGATTGTTTATGTGTTTTGGGATTAAATTGAAATGAAATGTACTTGAATGAGCTGAATTTTAATGTGTTTAGATCAAGAACAAAGAAAAACGAATTTGGATCGGGGAAAGGCGAAGATTATCGAATAGCCAGTATACGTTGTCCGTCGACAGTCGAGGTAAGTCGTTAAGCAAATATAAGTCAAAGAATTATTTGTGAATATAATAAATGATGAAATTTGAATATTTTAAGCATAAATATATCAAATGGACGAATGTACGGGTATAATATTGGATTGAGTTTTATTTGTTGAAAGTAATGTGTAATAGATATGCTCGGTTGTTATGTGAAAGTGATAAGCATTACATAGGTTGTTTGAGATGCTAGTGTTGAGAAATGTGCATTGAACGATTTATTATGTTGTTATTTCGGGCTTCGAGCCTAGCAGGCCTTGTGCTGGTGACTTATTTCGGGCTTTGAGCCTAGTAGGCCTTGTGCCTGGTGACTTATTTCAGGCTTTGAGCCTAGCAGGCCTTGTGCCGGTGATTTAATTCGGGCTTACAGCCTAGCAGACTTAATGCCGGTGTTTATACTTCGGACCTTTGGTCTAGCAGGCTCAATGCTGGTGTTTATACTTCGGACCTTTGGTCTAGCAGGCTTAATGCCGGTGGGTAATTCGAGCTTGAATGCCTAGCAGGCTAAATACCAATGATACGCTATAAACGAAGAATTTGAGAATGAAATGAGGTATGGCATATTAAATGATATGTGTTAGAAGCTCGGGTAAGAGTTGGCTTATTGTATTAGTAAGAAATGAAGTAGCTCACCATTACCATTTTACTTAAGTATGGTGTGATAAAGTGAATGATTCATTAAGTATTTTATTTAGTGATGATGATCTTATCATTAACAGGTATGAACATTTAATTTGTGTGAGGTTCAGATATGTATATATAACACATGGAAGATTCGAAAATAATGAAAAGATGAATGGCAAAAGTGTTGAAAGTATTTGTAATTGAGTTTGTTTGACTCAAAATATATGAATAAACATAATACTCAATGATTTGTTGGTATATGTTTATGATATCCATGTGCTAATATTTAAGTCAAAGTGTTACTAGTATTCGGTTAAGCATAATTTACATGTTGGAATGATTAAATTCAATTCAAAGCATGGAGATTAATATGTTTAAATGTTCGCTTATTGCATTAATACTTTCTTGAGACTTACTAAGCTAGCAAGCTTACTTTGTGTGTTTTAATGTCATTATATAGATTTTGGGTCACTCACGAGCTCGAGAGGATCTTTGGAGAAGTCAACCACACTATCAACTCTTTTGGTACTTATAAACCTAGTTTGATTCGAAGGCATGTATAAGCTAGGCTATGTTGTTAATTAATGGTATTTAATCTTGTATATATATGTATAGCCTTGCGAAATGGCTATTACTTTTGGCTAAACTTTACTTATGTGTTTGATAGATTGGTTTGTATAATTGTTCTTGGTTATGTGCTTCTTGTTATGTTTTAAGTTTAGCTTGAAAGCATATATTATGAAATTTATATTGAGAAGTTTAGTTATGAGTCGATGATGATAGTGAAAATGTTTATGCATGAATATTTGAGGTTGAGCATTGAAGAGTTTATTTGAGATCCGAGTATGTGGTTGAAGAATTGATTATATTTATGCAATTCCGCTAGCTATATTAGCTCATGTGTTTGGTACGTTAATAGTATTTCTTTATGACCTTAGTATTCAATGTGGCTTTGATTAAATAAATTCAAAAAAGGGGCTACGTTATGTATTGTATGTATGTATATTCGGCTGAGTCTATGTGCTATAGTCAAACGTCGTTAACATGCTCAAAGAACTAGTTGGTTGGGCTTATGTTCGAATATGGAAATGTGCATAACTATGATATATATATACACATTTATATATGTAAATGGCTTGAGAGATTGTTTAAATTTTACGGAGTGCATGAAACTACCAAAATCGACTTGTGTTAAGTAATAAACATGAAATGCCATAAATAGGACCTTGTATATTCGGCCAAATGCTTAAGTATGTAAGTGATGTGTAATAAGTTGTATGTATTCGATTATGTGGAATTAGGTTAAAGCTATAAGAATTTGGTCTTAATAGGGTGTAATTATGTGATGACATTTTGATCATGCTTATATGTTTATATATATACTTATTGGACACTAATGATTCAATGGTTCAGGTATTATTATAAATATTGAAAATAGGACAATTAAGGTTTATAGAATTATAGTATTAGTATGTAATAGTAATGTGTACATTGAGTAACCAATCATGTTCATAAGTAACTATATTACTTATTTGCCTGTTTTAGTTTATTATTATTAGCATATCTTACACTTAAGTGATTATTTGTTTATGATCGTATCTCTTGTTAAGCATGTTGGATTAAGAATGATTGACTGAATAAGGGTTTTGGCTTTTCTGGTAATGCCCATAACTCTAATCCAGCGACGGACTCGGGTTTGGGGCATTACATGAATGGTGCGAAATTAATGGGGACCAGATGGGAAAATGTTCCCAAAGTTCCATGCGCACATCTAGTTTGGACAGCTCTAAGGACCAATTCAAAAGCAAAATGAAACTTGAGGGCCAAATTTGAAAGAACGAAGAAAACAGAAAATAGGGTCCAATCGAACGGAGCCGTGAAAGAGAGGGACCATTCGCGCAAATCTCCCTTTTGAAGGAACATGATCAGCTATCCTTGAACCAAACGGCGCCGTTTCGCTGAATGTATATAAGGCCTAACATTTCCCAAAAATCAAATTTTAACCCTAACATTTTTTACACAGCAGCCACTCAACCCTTTCTCTCCCTCTGATCTCCCCTACCAAAGGCAGTTCATCGGTCGTTCGCTTCCTGCCCATCTCACCACCACTGCATACGGTGGCCGACTGTACGCAAAATATGGGCCTTAGCGCCCGTTCGAGGTTTCTGTTTTGAAGGCCAGCCCTTTGTGTTTCAAAACCCGAGAGAAGAAACCCCCCTTTTGTTTTCAATTTGGCTTCGACAATGGAGAGGAGACTCCGACGACGCGCCCTGTGGTTCAAGTAAGTTTTCCCTTCTCTTTTTACTATTATTATTTCATTGTAAAAAAATTAAAGAAAAATAAACAAAAAGAAACTGAAAGTAAAAAAATCACCTTAAGAAATCTGTTCTTATTTTTTCTGATATTCGTCAAAATTCGTAAAAAACTACAAAGAGCAGATCTTGTCTTTTAAAGTTGATTTACAAAACTCTTGGATCTTAATTTTTGTTTGTTTGCCATTTATTTCTTCTGTTGTTGCGTGTTCTCTTTCTCTGCTATTGTGCTTGTTTCAGGTGTTAAACGACGCGTGGAGGGTGACCTGACGAGAAGCGGCACACGAGCGAAAGCAACAGCGCGAGGGCGTTACGCGCCAATCGAATGGTCGTGATACATACGACTTTAGGGTTTCTTTTTGTTGTTTGCTGTTTTCCCTTTTTTGTAATGGGCTGATAAATTGGGCTAGGGTATAATAAATTTGGGTTGGTTTAATTTTTGTAATTGGACTCTTAATGGATTATTATTATTATTATTATTATTATTATTATTATTATTATTATTATTATTATTATTATTATTATTATTATTATTATTATTTGGGTTTATTATGTTTTTGGACTTGGGCCAAAATTGGCTATTACACAAATCTCTAAAACAAAAAGATTTAGTGACAACTTTTAAAAAATTTTAAGGACTTAATTAAAATTTAAAAAAAAAATAGAGGCTATTTTTTTCAAAAAAATTAGGGGGCAAGGCTACTTTCAGCCCTTTGAAAGGGTGTCTTTTTTAGACCCAACTTTTTAGGTATTTTACCAGAAAATACTATTTTTATACAAAATTTACGAAAAAGGACATGTTTTCTAATTATTTACCTAAAAGGTTATTTTCTCGAAAACGATCTACATCGGTAGCGTTTTGGGGATGCAACAGAAAGCGCATCCACGAGGGAGCGCTGTGCCACATCAGCCAAAATCGCGTCCTTGAGGGCACGCTTTGCTGATGTGGCAAAAACGCTCCCTCGGGGATGCGTTTTAGCCTGTGTTTTTTTTCAAAAAAAAACTATTCTCGAATTAAATTTTCGAAAAAGGTCATTTTTTAAATATTATAAAAATAGACCAAATTTTTTAAAAAATTACGAGAATAAACCTTTATAAAGGCTCAAAGTGACAACACTATTTTTTTAAGGTGTTATCAATTAATATGGAAATATAAATTACAAAGAAAATCTTTATATAGACCCAGAGTCTCATTTCTCTTGTTTTCTTGAGCAATGTGTGATATGAAATATGTGTATATATAGACTCATGAATAATTTTGCAGTTTGTTTCTAAATAATGTGGGATTCCTTCCTCTTTTAACTAACAATATGAGATGAAATGCTACACTATATTTGATTTTTTTTACAAAACAATTTCTATTTTTTATATTTTGTTAACATTTTCTCATATTATAAAATTATCTTTTGAGATCTTTAATCTTGTTGCATTTTAGAATTGTTAACATATATAAAGAACTATTAAAAAAAGAGAACAAATTGCACATATGAAACTTGTACATGCAATAATCTTCTATTCAATTTTAAATGTTTGAAGTTAATATCAATGCAATTCTAATTTTTAAAATAATTTTTCATTATTTAAATTTAGAAGTTATCCTTTTTTTTTTATTATTTATTTTATTTTATATTATGAATGTTTGATTAATAAATAAATGGTGAGTATTTGGTACTCAAATAATATTTTTTGTAATTTTAAAATTTGATATATCTTTTAAATATTTATTTATTTTTAATATTTTACTATACTAATTAATTTTTTAATTCTAATTTAATTTAATTTTCATCACCTAATGAATGCCGATAAATTTATTTTAGATATATTTTGACTAGATAGATATCTATTTAAACATAGTATCTAATTATGTTAAATAAGTTTTTTATAGAAATATATAATATACATAAAATATAATAATTATTTTTCAAATTTTATATCTAGATTAAATTACATTAGTAGTCACTTAACTATATTTTTAGCTATCGAATTATAAAATTATAAAACTTACAAATTGATCACTCAACTATTAGTAATTTTTAAATATTTATTTTTAATATTTTACCATACTCATTTTATATTTTATATTTTTTACTTATAGAGTTTAAAAGTTTTATTTATAATGTAACAAATGTTAACTTTTGTAAAAAAAATTAAACTCTAAGTAAAAAAATCAAATATAGTATAGCCTTTTATCTCATGTTGTTAGTTAAAAGAGGAATGAATCCTATATTATTTAGGAACAAGCTACAAAATTATTCATGAGTCTATATATACACATATCTCATATCCCACATTGCTCAAGAAAATAAGAAAAATGAGACTTTGGGTCTGTATAAAAATTTCTTTTGTAAGTTATATTTCCATATTAATTGATGACATATTAAAAAAAAATGGTGTTGTCACTTTGAACCTTTATAAAGATTTATTCTCGTAAATTTTTAAAAAATTTGATCTATTTTTATAATATTTAAAAAATGACATTTTTTGAAAATTTAATTCGAGATTAGTTTTTTTTGGAAAAAATACGAGCTAAAACACGTCCTCGAGAGAGCGTTTTTATCACATCAGCAAAGCGCGCCCTCAAGGACTCGATTTTGGCTGATGTGGCACAAAGCGCTCCCTCGTGGACGCGCTTTCCTGTTGCATCCCTTAAAAACACGCTGACGTGGACGCGTTTTCGGAAAAAATGACTATTTCCGATAAATAATTAAAAAACCGGTCATATTTCGTAAATTTTATAAAAAAAAATATTTTCTGATACTTTACCCCAACTTTTTCACATATTAAAAAACAAAATATAAAAATAAATAAACAACCTTTAAGAAACGATAGATAAAATAAATAAAAAATTCACACATAATACCAAAAAAGAAGAAACATCCCCTCGCAGTCCGTCACTATCTTTATTAATTACTTAGAAGAGACAAATTTGAGCCATAAGGTTTTGGTTGGAAACTTGTGTACGTTATTAGTATAGGATAAGCATCACTATAAAAATTTACGTTTATGAATAAGATCCACAAATTTACAACAAATAAGCTGAGGGCTTTTTTTCTTCAAATAATTTAATTAGATAAAACAAAATTAAATACACTATAAATCTATAAATATGTGTTCTCATAATTTACCTAGTATAAATTATTAACATATCAAAATTTACATAAATATAAAATAACATATAAAATTAAGAAATAATAGCTAGTGTACTTTCACATATTAACTTAATTTTCTTTACTTTAGCATATAATTTATTCTGGTATCTGAATTCGAAATTATTATCGAGTTAACATTTTATTAAATTTATATATTTATCGAATCTTAATATTTTACATATAATGTTATTTAACTCGGATTCATATTAAGATATTATCTATATTAAAACTAAATATATTATTCAAATATGAATACGAACTAAATAATTATCAGCAAAATACTCAAATGTTGTGTATGTTTCAAAATTAAACAACCCAAGTCTGCTTTACCAATAACTATATCAATTAAGAACAATAATTAACGAGAAGTAAAATCACTATGCTAACATTAACGCATAAGGAAATTTAATGACATTAATTAAGCTGGTTTTGTACTTGAAATCAAATATTGACTAATTGATTATCTAGTAATTAATTAATATTAAATTATATTATGTGATCAGATCGTAATGTAAGAATATAACTTATATTATTAAATAATTTAAATGATCTATAGTCTAATCAAAATTGAGCAAGTTGATTAAAAGATTATTATGTCATTTATCAAATCTAATTAAAGAGATACATTATTTTGGGTATCGGAGTGGATGACTCTCAGAAGAATAAAAATATAGATGTGTCAATTTAACAATATATCGAACATGACCCAAGTAAAATAAATCCTAGATCCGTTTATGGATTTATTTACTTGTGACGTTCATAGTGTGATTTACCTCAATCCTAAGCAAGTGACAAGTAATGTTTGTGTGGCTCGTATACTTTGATGTATTAAAATTGGAGTTCAATTGGTAATAAAGTCGAAAAGTGGTATGTTGGGTATATGACTTCTGTATGACATAACTTCACTTACAATTGTGGAATTCATAGCCCAATAAAGAAGAAATGATATCCTCTCATCAACATTACATGATAGATAAAAAAATAATGTGACCACGAGTCATTTGTCTTAAAACGAATGATTTAATTATTTTGTGTTAGTAATTGACTTTTTTATGAAAGAATATGTTATGATTACCGTGAGATAAAATAGGATCACACTGGGAGAACAAATTTCATCCCAAAAAGATTAAGGATATCCTATAATGGTAACATACTTATGTTAAGGTCATTAGATGAGCACTTGATAAGTAACTTTTGTAATGGTATATAATGGGGAGAGCTTAATCATGATACTTTAGCAGAATGACTTCATTACTAAATAGTGTTGTAATTTAATAGACAAAGAGTCGAAACTTAATTACAAATTATTTGAACCCCAATTATATATGTCTAACCGGTCCCTCTGCTAGCTCGGTATAACCTTGATGGTTTGCATTAGAATAAATGATTTGAAAAAATGAAAACAACAAATTAGAGAAATAAATTGCATGTATCACTATCCGTAGTGAATACATTTTCTCGCTATGAATAAGAGATGACTTGGTAATTAAATTGATTTCTTCGAATTATTATTTAGAGTTTGAAGTGAAAAATAAATTAATTCAATTCATCACAGTTTCATAAGAACAACTTAGTTTGGATAAGTTGATTAATTAAATGAATAATTAATATTTTGGGCATGGGAAAATATTTATTAGGTTGGATAAATAATATGAGTTGATTTAAAAACTAGATAACATATATAATTATACCTAATACATGACAAGGCTTAACTTGGCCCGGTATGGAGCAAGGGGTGGCAAACCTAGTCCCAGGACAAGGAGCTGTTGCCGCCTCCTATGAAACACTACTAGTGGGATAGGAAAATATTGTTATTGAGTTATACTTTGTTCGATTGAGACTTTTGTTATTTTCTCTATAAATAGATACTGAGAGCTAGGTCAAAACAAGAGATCACTTTTGCGTCATTATTTTGTCAAAATATAGTTGAGTTATTTTTCCAAAATAAATTCTATATTTTGATATAGTTTGTCTTTCGGTTTTTGGCCCTTGAAAGTTCACATATTATTTTCATTGATTTGCGAATAGAGTCCACACTCTAGCAAACCGAGATCGAGATTAGTAGAGAAGATTGAGTGGTCAAAAGTTGAGAACAATTGAATCCGCCTATTCTGTAAAACGTAAGTATAATTTTGGTAAAAAAATTTATTGTTAGAAACGTCACAATGGCTTGATTTAAAGAAAATCTTAAACTTTCAATGTGCCTAATAAACACTATTTTTAAATCGAATTTTTCAAAATTGACAACAAGCTAATGTCGAAGTTTAGAGGATGAAGAAAATGAAGATCTCAACATGATGAATTTCATTTAAAGATAGATCTTCCTCATTTTGATGATAATTTGAATATTAAAGGTTTTATGGATTGGCTTGCAGAAGTAGATAGATTCAACCATATGGAGATTCCTAAAGCGAATGGTAAGATTAATAGCAAACATATTAAAAGGAGCAGCCATAGCTTGGTGTGAATGTCTACAAGACACAAAATTAGGTGTGTGCAACTGGTCAGTTCAATGCAGTAAACTGAAAACCAACATAACTAACTTCTTTTCTTAAGAAACTGAAAAAACTAGGTCAGTTAATCGACCAAACCGAGTTTAATTTGGTTTTTTTCCAAACTTAATAAAATGATGTTACTAAGCCTAATAATTCTCATTCATTCTATTTTTCTTTGTATGCAGGTTGTAAATCTTTGAAGTTTTACAATTTCTGACACTCAAAACATAAAGGAAACAAGCTCTTCCATGGTTAAAATAATAAACGAATAACAGAGGTAGTAGAACTTTTATGATGTACCTCAAGTCAAATGGGCAAATACCATGGTTATGTCTAGAAAGAGTGAGTATGAGAGAAAAATGTTACCATTGAGAGAGAGAGAAACAATGGTGGCGGCTGGTGAATTAAGGTGAGGTGTAAGATGGCGTAGAAGAATGAAGCACGACTGCAGGCCTACAATATAGCTTAACAACACGAGAAGGAAAGGGGCAGGGCGACAGACAGAGTTCAGGAGAGGCCGAGGGATAGAGGTTAGATGTGAAATACGTGCACGACTGCAATCAGCAGCAGGTTTTGGGAATTTAGGTTTTAGGGTTAGAAACTTAGAACTATTCGATTTTTTTATTGTTTAATTTTTATTAATATTAAAATTTTAATAATATCATCATCTTCATAGTTTATATTAATATTTAATTTGGGTAGAAAACTAGGCTTTATTTATTTTTATTTAATTTGGGTGGTAATAATATTGGGTTTGGATTTAAATATATATTTATTAAATACATAAAGTTGGTTAATTTTATATAAATGGTTTTGAAATTCAAAAACGGAGCTAAACCAAGTATACCAACTTAATTGTGAATTGAAGCTGATCTTTCAACTGAAATACTCAAACCAAACTGGAAAAATTGAGTTGGGTCGATTTGGTTGGTTTAGTTGGTTTAGATCAAGTTTTGCAGTTTTACACAAGATGCCATGAGAGAAAGAATCGACTACGGACGTGGTACATAATGAAGGGCTATTTTACCCAAATGACTCAAAATAACAAACAATTATAAAAATGACCCAGATTCAAAAACAATCACCCAAATGACCTAAAATGAATAGAAAATTAGGTTAGGGGACTTAAATGGCCGACACACAAAAAATTCTGACAATAATTGTGTCAGGGATTAAAAAAATTATTTTTTGAGATGTTGAACACTAGATGGCCGACACCCATTTATTTTTTTCAAACCGTAGCATACTGGTATACATTTATACCAATATTTGAAAAAAATTGGGTTAGGGGACTTAAGTGGCTGACACCACTTTTTCACATTAAAAAAATATATTTTTTTGGGTGCTAGCACATTAATGGCTGACACTCACTTTATCAGATTTAAAAAAAAAATTGGTTAGGGGAAGTAGATGGCCAATACCCACTTTTTCGAGAACTGGAACAAAAATTTGGGTGCTAGGACACTAATGGCTGGCACCCTTATACCAAATTTACAAAAAAAAAAAAAAAATTGGGTGCTGGGATACTGATGGTTGGTAGCCCAATACCAAATATAAAAAAAAAAAAAAAAATTGGTGCTGGGACACTGATGGCCGGCACCAGAAACTCTTTGGGTTGTGGTATTGTAATTTGATTGGAAAAAATTGTTGAGATTACCATCAAATAGGAGTGTTTGGGTGTGTCATGTCTTTTGGACGATCTCAACGTACACGTGCTCGGTTTCTATCTGTTTTACTTGTCTTAGCCCTATCCTTGGCATCAAAGTGGCCAGCCTATAGAATGTTGTTGAGAAAACATCAGAAATTGGCAGATGTTGTGTACGCCTCAGGATCGAGTTAACTGCCTCTACGAGGTTGGTCGTCATCTGACCATATCGAAACCATCATTGTAACTTTGACTCCACTTCCAGTTCTCTATTCTACCCAACTACTCCTGAAGATGATGATTTTCGGGTAACAATGTCATCTGAGCTTCAAGCCTCACGAACTTTTGCCTGAATCTTCGTGGTTCAAACTCATACCCAATGTATGTAATCTTAAAACAATATAAATTTAGAAAAAAAAATAAAATACAAATTGATAAATCTTGAAAAAAATACAAACATATCATAAAAATAAAATATGAACAATCAATTTTGGAACAATGTTTTTTACCCAAGTTCACGATTTATTTGCCCCATTCTTTATTCTTATAATCTCTGTGGAAGTTTGACGCGATGTGTCGGATGCAACAAATGGGCCTCCACAAAACCCCTGAACTCCTTACCGCAGCTAGTAGTCCCTTCAATCTATCCAAGATGAGGCAAATGTTATCTTACCTGATAACGTGCCTCACAGATTTGACAAGAAAATTTTCAAAAACTCGAAGTTCTTACTTTCTACGATGGCAAAAGCGATAGGAAGTACATTTCGGTTGCTGTCTTGTGCAATCGTAATTAGGAGTACTAATGTGTATTTGCCGTAGAGCAAGGTTCTGTCCATCTACACCAACGGCTTGCAATGAGGGAACACCCTAAAATATGGTTCGAATGTCTAAAACAATAGGTGGAAAAATCATTTCCTCAATTCTATCTCGCCTTCTAGGCCTTTATGTGGCAGTGTTTGTAAATCAGTCACCGTTTTCAGCACATACTCCCGCATCGTAGATATCTACCCTTCAAGTTCATTGTATAACGTATCCCAATCACCATACAACTGCTTTGTCACCATTTGCTTCGCCTACCATGCCTTCTTGTAGGAAACTCTGTATTTGAACCGAGCTTGCATGTCTACAATAAGAGTCGATATAGGGAAGGTGGGACTATCTTTCATCAATGGGATAATACAGTTGCATATGGTTTTTGCATCCAATTTTTGATGGTCTTACGACATACGAGCCGTGAATGTGTGACTGAGCCTACTGGATTATTACAGCTCGAACACACCACTTACAACCACTTGAGGCTTTCCAACATTCTTCGACATATAAAGACTGCGTTCACTTCATGACTTTATAGTCAATAGAATGCTTCAAGTTGTACTGCTTTATTGCATGTAAACAGTCTTTCTTATTATCGAATTCTTATCCTACGAACAACTCTTCAACTTTCGATTCTTCATCCAGTAGGTGAGCTGACACTATATTTGGATATTCGAAGAACTTGCACGCAAGCGCCACAACAAGATCTACATTAGTCATGAAATTAAGCCCCTAGATTATTACAGATTATTATACCGGATCTCGTGTTCCCAGCCAAATGGGGGTGTACATCTTCAACTTGTACCGGGCCTTCATCATCTATTTCTTCAGGGATGTCATCCAAGTTAGGGTCACTCAAATCTTCACTATCATGGTGGACTGCTCTTCATTATCGGACCCTTCATCACCATCTTTTATGGTAGCCAACACCTCTGGATGAATCTCTAGATAAGGACACGGATTGAGATGTTATACGAACATCCACCGTAGTTTAGATTTTTGAGAGTTTGTAGTGACCCTCCACAACCCGATTGATCTTCTGAACATAATTAAGATCAAAATTAATTCTAGAACGTTGAATTTCTGGAATTACAACTTGAACAGGTTTCAGTTTAGCTATCTTCACGAACAACTCAACCGAGCTAGGATTATCCATTTCAGGGATCAATAAATTTATATCATTATCCCTAGATCATCATCTTCTTCAATCTCTATTTTCGAGAACTTGAGCGGATCTGTTGAAATAAAAATTTTGTAAAATAGTCTCAACATTTGCTTCCCGCAATGAGTAGCTATCTTTGTACTGATATTTTGTTTCAAATTCAGCAAAACACGCTTATTGAATCTCATTCTAATTTTTTGTCGACTTTGAAAGACACAACCTTCTTCATCTGTATTAATCATTTCTCCATCGAAATGAACATAAACAAACAGAATTTAAGAACTCATCTTCAACAAATTTCTGCTTCCACCTTAACAAACAAAACACTGATATTTTTAATATAGATTTTCAATCGATAAATCAAACATAAAGCTCAAATGGAAGACAAAACAACTATATATATTGAAGGGGTGCCGACCATTAGTGTCCCAACACCCCCAAAAAAATTATTTTTTAAAATATGGTATTGGGGTGCTAGCCATCAGTGTCCCAACATCCCAAAATTTTTTAATTTGGTACAAGGGTGCCAACCATTAGTGTCCCAGCACCCCAAATTTATTTTAAGTCTGGTACTCGGGTGTCAGCCATCAATGTATTAGCACAAAAAAATATTTTTTAAATTTGGTACAAGGGTGCCGATCATCACTGTCCCAACACCCAAAAAAATTATTATTATTTATGTGAAAAAGTGGTGTCGGCCATTTAAGTCCCCCAACCTTTTTTTTTTTTGGCCATCTAATCTCTAGCACTCCAAAAAAAATTTTAACTCCTGACACAATCATTTGGTGGTGTCGACTAGTTAAGTCCCCCAACCCAATTTTATTGTTCATTTTTGGTTATTTGGATGATTGTTTTTGAATGTGCGTCATTTATGTACTTAATTAATTTTTTTGGTCATTTGGGTAAAATAACCATAATGAAGCAATTGCTCAATGTGTGATTCCCCCTAGATTATAAGCAATATCAATGATGTACCCAAGGAGACAGATCAATACATGGTTACACCATAGTTCATGATGTGTCACGAAATTAACTAAAAATATGACAAAGGCAAGTGCACCTATCGATATATAGTATAGCTATGGTGAGTAGAGATATCGTATCCATGAGGACTAAAAGTATTAGTAATTACCATTTTCCTATTACTTAGCTGACAAATTGGAGTGATTGATTTTAAAGGGCCAATGGTGTTCTTCGAGTGTTTTCTTCAATATTCTCTGATGGCCCTTTATTCTCTTCTTCTATTTGGTATTTATAGACTTTAAAATGCCTAGAAGGTCTAAAAATGGCATTTTCCCACGTGTTTGGGAAGGGAGTTGCGAAATCGACACAGTCTAGCACATGGGCATGTGTCTAGCTCGTGTGGGAAGGCCCAACCTGTGTGGCTCCTGAAATCTGCTCTTTTTGTTCGATTTTAGCTCGTTTTTCATTTCTTTTACTCCAAAATGCTCAACTAAGTATAGAAACATGAATTCAAAGGATTAGGAACACAAAATTCATCAATCTGCACAAATAATCATCTAAAATGTATTAAGAACGAGATTAAAATATGTTACTTTTATCACTTATCAGTTCATGAGGCTTACCAAATGTAATAATCTAATGGAGTCCGACAGCCAATAAGTAGCCAGATACCTTAAAGGATTAAGACTTGCAATCTAAGACAAAATTGACGTGCAAATTTGGCAAATATCGTTGTAGCACAAAATATGAAGTTAAAGGTAAAGATGATAATACAAGAGAAGAAGGCGAATTGGACTAAGATGAATTGCTATCAATCTGCACTAGCAAATTTGGAGAATAATAATAAACCAAATACTTGAAAATTTAATCAAAAATCCAATTATGACAAAGTAGTGAAAAAGAAGTTAGTAGAGGAGATCAAGACATAAATGCAGTCATAGACATGGAAAGAACCCATACACTTAAGTTTATTCCTGGAAAATGCTACTTTTGTAATCTACTCGGACATCGCTCTAATGATGTCCAAGAAGAAAGGATGTCAAAATTATAAAGTGTGGTGACTGCGAAGATGAACTTGAGGAAGGAAACGAGATCATATGCAAACTCGATGGAGCAGATTTAAGAGATAGACAAATTTTGGCTATAGGAAAGATAATGTTGACACTAAGGATGAAGATACAACCTAAGGCCAACAACATTTCCAAACTAGTTACACCATTACAGGTAACATTTACAACTTGGTAGTTAATATGTTAAGAAAAAGCTGCTGAATATATGGGTAAAAACAGAACAAAGGACTTATATTTAAGCAATAGGAATTCAGAAGATTAGAAATGGTAAAGTACCTTTTCAGAAGATTAGAAACGGTGAAGTACCTTTCTTTATTCCATGAAGAGTACTATAAATACTAAAATAGCTAACAACTAAATCTCCTAAATAAAAGGAACACTACTGGCACTAAACAAAGACTAGGTCTATTTGAAACAGACTTTGACTAACTTAACAACTAACTTATTCAATTAGTAAATAATTTCTACATTAACCTTTAACACTCCCCCTTAATGTAGACACTCTCCAACACCCAACAATTCTCTCAAATACACGAATTTCTTCGATGGAAGTGGCTTTGTGAACAAATCTATAACACCCCTATCCCGTGTCCGTCATCGGATTAGGGTTAGAAGCGTTATCGGATAGATCGAAAACATTTACAGAGTTTATCATATAGCCATTCATCAATATCAATCATAATGTCCCTTAAGTAGGTCATCGAGACCTTAAACATGCTTATAAACCGAGTCAAGACTAAATCGAAACACATACAAAATTTCATGGAAAAATAAAAACTTTTCTAAATACAGGGGATACACGCCCGTGGGAGTAGGCCGTGCCTCACCCATGGCTACTTGACACACCTGTGTGTCCTTCCCGTGGTCATATACTGCCAAAATCAACACGGCTACCAAGCACGCCCGTGTGCTAAGACCGTGTCCTACTAAGTCATATACTGCCATTTCTTACACGCCTTTAGGCACGCCCGTGCCATGACCGTGTACTTCATAAGCTAGCTACTGATTTTACTCCACGATTACTAAGCACGCCTATGTGCCATAGCCATGTGACATTATAGGTCATTTGCAAGACCAAGATGCCACCCACATGGGTCTCACCTACAAGCATCATTTACCAACACATAACATACATATATATAGCAACCAAAACATACCAATATAACCATTCAAACCATGCATTCAATACCAATGTCAACCATGCTAACCTCCAAAGCAATATATATGCATAATCAAAAGCATCATTCATCTAAGCAATTAAGCAAAACTTGACCAATTTCATAAATCAAATATCCATATCAAAACATCTACACATTTCACATTCATTCAAACAATATTCCATCTTAAAGCTAGCCAAATCACATGGCTAAGTTCATATAACAAATTGTACCAAAAACTAGCCTATACATGCCATATCTAGTTATATACATTTTCAAAGTGTACCAAAAAGAGTTTAGTAGTGTGATGATGATCCTTGATGGTCTTGAGCCTTCAGTAGATTTGACGACCTATAAAATAGAGAAAACACACACAAAGTAAGCTTTCCAAAAGCTTAGTAAGTCAATATACAAACAAACTTAACATAGTAGGCATATAATTCAAATAGATATATTTGCACGTTCCAATCACTAATAAATCATCACATATGTAACTTCGTTCATAAACTTGACCATTTTGGCCACATTTACAATTCAATAGTCATATGTATACATAGCTCATTCATAATCATTTTTGTTTCTCATTCATTTTCTCATATTCAATCATACTTTTCTTCAAACCAAAGTCATATAGGTACTTACCTTTTATACATGCTTAATACACATTCAACGTACCTGAAATGGATATTCATTCACTATTTGATCATAGCTCGAATTTACCATTCATATCACAGACTTGCCCGTTGAACCAATAGGAATCTAGTAGGATACTCAAAAGCTCAGAATAATCGTACAATGCCAACATCCCAGAAGAGGTCTTACATACACTCGGATATCGATGCCACTGTTCTAGATAGGGTCTTATACGAATCAATACGATGCCGATGTCCCAGACATGTTCTTACACGTAAAACTCATTTCAATGTCAACGTCCCAAATATGGTCTTACTCTTAAAGCTCACATCGATGCCAACGTCCCAGACGTGGTCTTACTCATAAAGCACATATCAATGCCAACGTCCCAGACGTGGTCTTACATGATATCACAAATCAACGCCAATGTCCCAGACGTGGTCTTACATGATATAACAGAACAGATACCTATGTCATGACAGAACTAATCATATCTATTCCTAGGTTCGTACAGGACATCTCAGACTTTATCACTATATCAAATTTATCTCTAAATTCATGCACATAGCATCTCATACACCTTCATTATCATTGATAATCATATGAATATATCCAATTCAATACAATTACGCTTATTTGCATAGTGACTTACCTCGGATTCGGTTTATCGGAATGAAAATGGCTATTCTGACACTTTCGCTTTCCCGCGATCTAAGTCTATTTTCCTCGGTTCTTGATCTATATGTATTTAGAATTAACCCTTTTATTTACTAATTCATTCAATTCAATCCAAACACATATATTTAGGGCAATTTACAAAATAGCCCTCATACTTGCACAATTTATCAATTTAGTCTATTTTACTCAAAACATCAAATTCATAAAATCAATACACACACAAGCTTAGGTAAATATCCCTAGGGACTATATAAGTCCATACTTTTCATCAACTTTGCAATTTAATCCTTTAATTTATCATTTTCTCAATTTAGCCCTATTTAGCTAAATTCATCAAAACTTCAAGAACATAACATGTTCATCTAGCTCAATTCTTTCATTTTTCATTCTCAAACATCACAAAGCTTGCAAAACCATCAATGGCATATTTCACATACATAATCAAAACACAAAATTAAGGCATGGCTTTTGTAGCTCTCAAAGCAACGATTGCAGAAACGTAGAAATTATCAAAAACCAAAACCAAAATTATACCTTAATTTAAACTTGAATAGCCGAAACCCTTGCCTATGTTTTTCTTTTCTTTTTCTTTCTTTGATAATTCGGCCAAGATGAATAGATTATGGCCTTTTTTTTTCATGTTTTTGTTTTACTAATATAAGCTTAATAATTAATGTACAAAAATGACCTTTAATAATAATAAACATAACATATAATTTCAAGGTCATTCATGACCTTAGCCGTCCATTAAACATGATAATGGCTTAATTTCCATACAAGTCCTCCATCTTTTCAAAGCCACAACATAAGTGTTTTAACATATAACATGTAAATTTCACATTTAATGCAATTCAATCCTTTTGTCAATTTAAACACATAGACGGACAAATCAACTTATGAAACTTTAGCACATGCATAACCACTTATTAGAGACACAGAAAATACTATTAAAATATTATTCAGACTCGAATTCGTGGTCCCGAAACCACTATTCTGACTAGGGTATAAACCAGACTGTTACAATTCTCCCCCCTAAGAATTTTCGTCCCCAAAAATTTTACCGTTAAACAGAGTCGGATATTGTTGTCTCATTGAATCTTCAGGCTCCCACGTAGCCTCTTCTATCCCGTGTCGATTACACAGTACTTTTACCAACAAAATTTTCTTGTTTCTCAACTCTTTCACTTCGCGAGCTAAGATACGGATCGGTTCTTCTTCGTATGTCATATCAGATCAGATTTCAATCTCAGATGGGGAATCACATGTGACAGATCGGATCGATATCTACGAAGCATCGAAACGTGAAATACATTATGAATCTTTTCTAGCTCAAAGGGCAACTTTAATTTGTATGCGATAGGTCCGATACGTTCAATTATCTCATACGGCCCGATGAACCTTGGACTCAACTTGCCTTTACATCCAAATCGAAACACTATCTTCTACGGAGAAACTTTCAAAATACTTTATCGCCGATCTCAAATTCTATATCTTTTCGTTTCAATTTCGCATAAGATTTCTGACGATCAGATGCCACTTTCAAACAATCTCGGATCAATTTCACTTTCTCTTCTGAATCTTTTATCAAATCAACCCCGTGTAGCTTATTCTCACTAAGCTTAGTCCAATACAGAGGTGTTTGACATTTACGTCCGTACAGAGCTTCATAAGGTGCTATTTTGATGCTCGTTTGAAAGCTATTGTTGTACGTAAATTTGATCAACGAAAGATATTGTTCCTACGAACCAATAAACTCAAGAATGCAACATCTTAACATATTTTCTAGAATCCAAATGATCCACTCAGACTGACCATCTGTTTGCGGATAAAAAGCTGTATTGAAATGCAATTTCGTGCCTAAAGCTTCTTACAACTTCTTCCAGAATCGCGATATAAATCTCGGATCTCTGTCTGACATAATGGATAGTGACACCCCGTGCAATCTCACAATCTCAGAAATATAAAGTTCAACTAATCTTTCAAGTGAGTAATCTGATCTTACCGAAATAAAATGAGCAGATTTCGTCAATCGGTCAACTACGACCCAAATCGCATCTTTTTTTCTCGGAGTTAGAGGCAATCTAGAAACAAAGTCCATCATTACTCTATCCCATTTCCACTCAGAATCAAAATCGATTGTAGCAAATCGAACGAAACTTGATGTTCGGCTTTCACCTGCTGACAGACTGAACATTTCAAAACAAAGTCAGAAATGTCATGTTTCATACCAGACCACTAGTAGTGTTGCTTCAAATCATGGTACATTTTAGTATTCCCTAGATGAACAGATAGACGATTGTCATGTGCTTCGCTCAAAATCAGTTGAATTAACTCCAGATTTCTTGGTACACAGATACGACCTTGAAATCTCAAGCAATCATCAACAATTTGAAATTCAGATTCAGAATTAGATTCACACTGAGCTCGTTTCAATAACAATTCATTATCAACCTTCTGAGCATACATATTTGCTGTAAGAATAAAGGTTTCGCTTTCAATTCAGCTATCACAGAACTATCATCAGACAAATCTAACTGAGCATTTAAAGCACGTAATGCAATTGATGATTTTCGACTCAAAGCATCAGCAACAACATTTGCTTTCCCGGATGATAATCTATCACAAGCT
The DNA here is from genome assembly GCA_025506655.1 of Gossypium rotundifolium. Taxonomy (NCBI): domain Eukaryota; kingdom Viridiplantae; phylum Streptophyta; class Magnoliopsida; order Malvales; family Malvaceae; genus Gossypium; species Gossypium rotundifolium. The sequence goes on from CP106724.1 coordinate 22,083,132, forward strand.
CAGCATCTTTTAACAGTTCTAACCACCTTCTTTGACGCAGGTTCAAATCTTTTGGGTCATCAAATAGTTCAAACTTTTATGATCTGAAAATACATGACATTTCTCACCATACAAATAATGGCGCCAAATCTTAAGTGCAAAAACAATCGCAGCTAGCTTAAGGTCATGCGTCGGATAGTTCTTTTCATGAGGTTTCAATTATCTTGAGGCATAAGCTACAACTTTGCCTTCTTGCATCAAAGCACATCCCAGTCCATTTAACGAAGCATCACTATAAATCACAAATTCTTTGCCCGATTCTGGTTGTACTAACACTGGATCTTCTGTTAGCAGAGCTTTCAACTAGTCGAAACTTTTCTGACATTTCTCTGACCATTCAAATCTAACATCTTTCTGAAGTAATTTGGTTAATGGAGTAGCTATTACTGAAAATCCTTTTACAAAACGACGATAATAACCAGCTAGACCTAGAAAACTACGGACTTCAGACACATTCTTCGAAGGTTTCCAATTCAGAATAGTAGAGATCTTGCTCGAATCAACACGAATCCCAGAAGCTGACACAATATGTCCCAAAAAACTACCTCGTGCAATCAAAATTCACATTTGCTAAATTTTGCATACAATTGCTTTTCTCGTAGAGTTTGTAATACAATCCTCAAGTGTTCAGCATGCTCATTTTCACTTCGTGAATAAATCAATATCTCATCTATGAAAACTACAACAAATTGATCTAGATACGGTCTAAAAATTCTGTTCATCAAATCCATAAAAATAGTAGGAGCATTGGTTAGTCCAAATGGTATAACTAAAAACTCATAATGCCCATACCTCGTTCTGAAAGAAATTTTAGGTATATCAAAATCTTTCACTCTCAATTGATAGTATCCCAATCTCAGATCTATCTTAGAGAATACAGTAGCTCCTTTTAACTGATCAAATAAGTCATCAATTCTAGGCAATGGATATTTATTCTTTATGGTCACCTTATTCAATTGACGGTAATCTATACACATTCTCATCATACCATCTCTCTTTTTCACAAATAAAATAGGAGCACCCCAAGGTGAAAAACTCGATCTAGCAAACCATCTATCAGTCAACTTCTGCAACTGTGACTTTAACTCTTTCAACTCTGTTGGTGCCATTCTATACAGAGCTATCGAAATAGGTGTAGTACCAGGCATCAATTCAATACCAAACTCAACTTCACGAATCGGAGGTAAACCCAATAACTCTTCAGGGAACATATCAGAAAACTCACAAGCAATAGGTACTGACTCAACTTTCTTCTTAGACACTTTTGAATCAATCACATAAGCGAAATATGAATCATACCCCTTTTTCACATATCTTTGAGATTCCAAAACCGATATCACAATAGGCAATCCATTCAAATCATTAGACTCAACCCGTACAATTTTATTATTCGGACATATCAAATCTATAGTCTTTCTTTTGCAGTTCACAATAGCATCAGGCAAAGACAACCAATCCATACCCAGAATAATATCGAACTCATCAAATGGCAGAAGCATCAGATCAGTAGGGAAAAAATTTTCTCGAAACATTAACGAACAGTTCTTGCATACTTTGTCAACAAGGACACTTTTACCTAAGGGGTTCTATACTTTTATAGCAAACTCAGTAGACTCTATATGCAAAGTCTTACTATAAACTAAATTCATGCATATATACAAATGCGTAAAACCAGGGTCTATCAATACAATCACATAAGTATCATGATGCATAAAAGTACCCGTGATGACATCATGTGATGAAGCTTCCTCACGAGCTCGGATAGCATACGCTCTGGCAGGCGCTCTTGCTTTAGATCTTACAACAATATCTCTCGTGCACCTCTGACTACCACTAACATTTCTTGTATTCTTCGAAGGTCTACCTCTTACAGGTGCATTATGAGGTCTCAGATTCTGAACAGTCTCTGGCTCGACAGACTCAGGACAATCACGGATAAAATGGTCAAGTGATCCATATCAAAAATAAGCTCTGTCATTTAATCTACAGCTTCCTGAATTTTTTTCGCAATGTTTACATTCAGGTCTCACAGATCAAACATTACCAACACTGGCCACTGAAGTTGCTGGAGTTTTGGAACTTATATGTGATCTATCTCGATTTATATTTGGATGTCCCACATTGTCTCTGGAGCGACCTTGATCATCTCTGAATCTTTTTGAACTAAACTGAAATGACTTGTTCTGAAATCTCTTTCTCGTATCTCGAACTTCAGACTCAGCTTTTCTTTTATCTTTCCCGAGTGCCTCAACTTTGCAAGCTCGATCAACGAGTACAACAAACTCTTTTATTTCTAAAATCCCGACTATCAGACGGATGTCTTCATTAAGGCCACTTCGAATCTTTTGCACATTATAGCTTCGGAAGATACACATTCTCAAGCATATTAACTCAATCTCACGAACTCTAGTTCATATTCGGTAATAGTCATTCGGCCCTGTTTAAGCTCTAGAAATTCCTTTCATTTCTGATCAACAAATCTCTCACTAATATATTTATTCTAGAACTCAGTCTGAAAGAAATCCCATGTAACTCATTCTTTCGGCACAACAGAAATTAAGGTTTTCCACCATTGATAAGCTACATTTTGGAGCAATGATACCACACACTTAATGCATTCTTCTGAAGTCAGAGACATTTCATCGAATATCCGGATAGTATTTTCAATCCAGAACTCGGCCATTTCAGCATCATCATCATTAGTAGCCCAGAATTCTTCTACCCCGTACTTACGAATCTTGTCAACTAGAGGCTTATTCAACAGATTCAGATATATAACTGGTGGCACAACTGTAGTCTGAGGGGAATTAATCGGGGGCTGGGGTTGCAAAACAGTCGAGTTATTTCTCATAAATTGAGTGAACCACTCACTCATCATCTGAAAGAAAGCTTGTTTAGCTTCTCCTCTTGAACCGCTCATAGTCGGCCTCGAATCGGAAGGCATCGTCCCTTGCGGAGCAAAGCGATTGCTTTCTACGTTGTCAGCTATGGCTCTTTCCAGATCTATTACTATACAGAAATCAAATTTATATGTCATGATTCATCACACTATCACATTTCAGATATATGGCATGTATAGCTAGACTCTGACACGCTATGTTAGTCTGAGAATCGACTAAACCGTAGCTCTGATACCAACTAAATATAACACCCCTATCCCGTGTTCGTCACCATATTAGGGTTAGAAGCATTACCGAATAGATCTAAAATATTTACAGAATTTATCATATATCCATTCATCAATATCAATCATAATGTCCCTTAAATAGGTCATCGAGACCTTAAACATGCTTATAAATTGAGTCGAGACAAAATCGAAACACATATAAAATTTCATGAAAAAATAAAAACTTTTCTAAATACAGGGGATACACGTCCGTAGGAGTAGGCCGTGCCTCACCCACGGCTACTTGACACACCCGTGTGTCCTTCCCGTGGTCATATACTGCCAAAATCAACACGGCTACCAATCATGCCCGTGTGCTAAGGCTGATCATTGTTTTTGTCGAGTTTTAAAATTTATAATGAATGAGATCGAACCTAGAGACTAACTCTGACAACGATTAAAGGCAAGTGTACCTATCGAACAGTAGTATAGCTTAGGCAAGTGAACTAAAAGTACTAATACTAACTTTCTTTTTATTATTTAGCCTAAAATAAAGTGAAGTTGTTTTAATCTAAATTAACGACTTACTAAACTAAAGAGACAAAGACAGAAAGAATGAATTGGAAATAACTTGAAGAGAAACTCAGTTGATGATGACGATACCCTCATGAAGAATCCACCTAGACTTCACTTGTTATTTAACACTGAACCATACGATTTATTCACTTAGTTTGATCCGTAAGACTCCCTAACGTATATTAAACCCTTTCTCGAGCCGAATAACATCTAACCCTAGGTTAATTAGTGGAACTCTCGTTCTCTTATAATAACCCCTTAGAATACCAGTAAATCAATCTATGGATTCCCATATTAGGTTTCACCCTAATCCGGCAAAATCTCGTCACCGTTTCTCTAGGCGTGCGATCAACTCCGCTTAATTATGCTAGATCTACTCTTAAGTAGGGTCTATTCCTCCTCCACCCAAGCACATCAGATTTGGATTAAGCATGCATAATTAAGAACAAACTAAGTATTTATCATATAATTCAGAAATCAATAATAAGATTCATTTAGGTTTCATCCCCTTCAGGTATCTGAAGGGTTTAGTTCATAAAGAATAAAGAAAACATCCCAAGAGAAAAGATAAAACAAAACATAAGAAATCCCTAAAACCCTCTAAAAGAATTGAAGGAAAAATCTGCCGTCTTGAGTACAACTCTGGCTCCTTGAGATGGATCTACTGGCTATCTTCGAGTAATTCCTACAAATTTGGCCTTCTGGTTCGACTTTTTGGCCTAGCTAACTGCCCCCTTTTAAGATACACTTAGGGTGTTTATATAGACTTTTAGAATACTTTACTTAGCCTCTAAGTGTCCTAATTCAAGTATATTTCCTACTCGGTGTTTGAATAGGCTTTGGAATATGTTTCTTTGCCTCAAAGTATCCAAATTCGAGTGAAATTGCTCTCTCCCGTGGTAGGGGCACGGCCATGGTATACGCCCGTGTAAATTATTTTCAGACCGTGTCTCAATTCTGTCGATGGGGGCACAATCGTGTAAATTGTGGCATGGCAGTGTGAAGCTAATTGTCGAGGCACGGTCGTGTTAATTGAAGTCCAGGCCGTGTCGATTTCCTCTTTGGCCCAAATTGGCCTGTTTTAAGCTCGTTTCTCGTTCTTTTCGTCCTCGAATGCTTTTTGCATATAAACATGAAAAGAAAGGATTAAAAGCACCTTTTTACATAAATCAAGGGCTAAATCATCCAAAGGCATACTAAATATGGGGTTAAAATATGTTACTTTTACGGTTTATCAAATACCCCCACACTTAAGCTTTTTCTTGTCCTCAAGCAAAAATCTCAACTTATAATTAAAACGATCTTTCCATAATTCACAATTCCTATCAACAATGCCTCATCATAATTCACAGATAATTTATACATGGATAATTTAACTCAACGACTCCTAAAGATTCAAACAATTCTAAGTCATACATTTTGTAGCACGAAAACATAGGTGTCTCCCATTATCTAAATAATTACCTTTAATTCAAAATCGACAAAGATTGACATCCTTATTAAAGATTCACTCAAAGCACTCGAAGTATTTAAGTTTCAAGAAAAAGCACTCATAAGTCAAACCTAAAAAGTTAATCCCATAGGCTTGCCTAAAAATCAAATCTCCACCACTGTAATAGGAGGTGATACACAAATCAAAAGGTCTTTGACAGGGTTGTAACGAGGCTTAGGTTAAAGGTGTGGATAAAGGCTGAATTAGAAGGTTTTACTATCGAGATTGACCTGACCAATTACCTAACTAAAAATAATGAACTTGAAAATAAATGATTGCTTTGAAACTATTAATACTACTATTGATAATACTTTTAATACGAACTTTTCTTCAACAATTGGAATTTAAACGCATAAGCTCCTTTAATCATATACTAATGCTTGAATATACTTTGGTTGGTTTTTTTAGAACAAACTAAGTAGAAACATAATAAAGAAAGAACTTTATCAACTGAAATAAACTAACTTGGCAACTGATCAAATCAATTCTCGATAGAAGGGTAGTCAAAAGAATGGTGATAACAAATACAAAGGGTTTTGGGTTAAAATTTAGCGGGTAAATCAATAAAAAGGGTTGTTAGGATCAACGGGGTTCACTAGAGGTTAATTTATGTAGGTAAGCTTTTTAGTGGAGTGAATGGGTTAAAACCTAGGTGCCTTTATCATCTCAGTATATCAAATCATTTAATGTGGTCTCGATATGTATAATCAAGGCGAGTTCTAGAATAACAATTCAGTGTTGACACACTCATAATCAATAAAGTGAGCATGAAAAAGAATATATGCTCTATAAGGCACAAAATCTCACAAAAATTATGGGTATTTGACATCAATCCCTGTAAATTTCAAACTTTAAGGTAATATCCAAATTCAGTTTAACAACCTAGGAAATTTTTTATTCTAGAAAATAGACTTATCATGTTTGATTCTCTAGTATTCTTCAAGTTTAATCATCAATGCACAATTATCAATGACTTACTTAAAAACATATCGATAAAAATCATAAATCATTAGAAATTTCATTCTAATTAATAATATGAGAAAATTACTTAGGAACAAGACTAAAATTCAGGATTTTAGAATAATGCAAAAAGTTAGGTACTTTTACCCCCACACTTAAGATGTACATTGCCCTCAATGTACAAAGATAGATAAACAATTATGTAAGAAAATAATCAAAAGAGAAGGGGAGAAGTAACACTTCCTAAATTTTGGATGATTCTAGGAGTTGGCAAATGTCATGGTAGAAGGTGGGTGGAGGAGGCGGTGGTGGCGTTTTCTATGGGCCTGGTGGGGTGTCTACCGATGACCTTTGTGCTAGATAAAGAAATTGGGTAGCCTGCAAAGATATAGCCAAGAAATCTAAAGAAACATTAATAATATACTAATACTATAATTAAAGACAAAGAAAATAAAGAGAATGAGACTAAGAAGAAAACTGAAATTAAAAAAAAAGACTAATGGACTAAGGAGTCCTTATTGTTGGATAGTTAGCGAGGTGGGTGTGACCTCAAGGCTGTGGTGCATGATTCCCAAGCAGCCTTTAGAACCAAAAACTAAGAAACTAAAAGAAATTAAAATATATTAAGCAGAAGAGAAGTATAGATAAGTAAGATAAAGGGGAAAATAAACGTAAAGAAAAATTTAAATGGTCTAAAAGACCCTTGGCTTGGTGTTTGGATAAAGCGGCCGGCATGAACTTATGTGTTGGGGTCTCCTTTGAGGAGACAATGCTTGCCTTCTTATGCTTTGTCGGCATGATTCTAGTGTAGCTCAAGAGTCTGGACACCTTTTCTAAGGAAAGAAAGAAAAAGAAGGAAGAAAGAATGAGGGGAGAATGAGAAGGGCTTTGGGTTTTCAATAGGATTTCCAATCTGGCACGGTCCTACGCCCGTGGACCGAGGGTGTGTTGAATTACATGGCCGCATCGCACGACCGTGTGTCTAGGCATGTTGGTTCACCCACGCCCGTTTTCTAGATGACACGCCTGTTCTTGAAAAGGCAGTGTGTTGGCACAGTTAGGTAGCATGGGCGTGTTTTTCCCATGTCCGGTAAGTCAGTAGCTTCACACAGTCGTGGCACACGATCGTGCCAATTTATCGATGCCCGTAGGGGAGTGGTTAAACCCGTGACGTTAAAAAGTGGTTGGGATTTGATTCGCACGGCCTCTACTATGTCAGTACGAGGATTTTGGTGGTCCACACGGCCACAGACACGGCCGTGTAAGGCTGTGCATCCTAGAAATTTGAACTTTTGGTTAGTTTACCAAGAGAAAGAGAGAAAATAAAATGAAATGAAAACAAATATAAAAAGAAGTAGGGTTAGTGCTCGGGTTGCCTCTCGAGAAGCACTCGTTTATAGTCTTAAGCTAGACTTTTCTTTGTACTTGAATCAGAGAGGTTTAAATGTTTGAATATCTTCTCTCTTGCTTAAAGTTATATTTTCTTGACAAAGTTGAAGTCAAGAAGAATTTACCTCAAAAGTGTTGAATGTTGGGTTGCTTACCTCGACTATTTCATGTGGAAAGATATTGTGTACCTTAAGAAGGGTATCTCCCTTTGCCTTCAGGTCTGTTGTGATGATGTGCGACCTGCTTTGTCTAACAGTACCTGGTCTCCTATTTTGTAGTGGTTTGATGTTCCTACAAGCTCTTCTAATAGTTCCTCTGGTTTTTCTTCGTGTGGTTCTTATTTGACGTGTGTCTTCTGTTCTTCTAAATTGTCGACCCTAAGGTCTTATTCCTTATGTGATTCTTCTTTGTCGATTTGGGATCTATGAGTCGGCTTAGGGTTGTGTATTTGCGGTGTTTCCTACGATAAAGGTTGAACAATTTGATTATCATCTGTATTAACTTTCTTACCTTCATCTATTGTTGTCCTGGCCGATTCAAGAGCTTGAAGACTGATTGATTTGTCACCTACACAAAGTATGAGTTCTCTTGTGGCAACATCAATTTTCTTCTTGGCAGTTGCTAGAAAAGGTCTTCCTAAAATTAGGGGATTGTATTATCCTCATCCATATCTAAAACAACAAAATCTACTGGGAAAATAAATTTATCGTTTTTGACAAGAACATCTTCGATAATGCCCCTAGGAATTCTAACAGTTTTATCAGCTAATTGTATACTCATCCTAGTTTGTTTGGGCTTCCCTAGACCTAGTCGTTTAAATAATGTATAAGGCATGACATTTATGATTGACCCTAAATCAGCTAATGCATTACCAATAGCTAAACTACCAATTAAACATGGAATTGTAAAACTCCCTGGATCTTTTAGCTTTCGTGGTAGTCTATTCTGTAATATTGTTGAGCATGCTGCGTTTAATTCCACGTGGTGCTCTTCGTCTAATTTGGTTTGTTCATCAGAGCTGTCTTAAAAATTTCCTCGAGTCTGGCATCTGAAAAAGAGCTTCGAGAAGAGGTAAGTTAATATGTAATTTCTTTAAGAGTTTAAGAAACTTACAGAACTGTTCCTCTGAATCGTCTCTTTTCATTGCTTCGGGATAAGGTATGCGAGGTTAGTATCCTTGATTACCGATTTTGGCTTTTCTTGTGTTACCTCTACCTTACCTTCGTCTACTTTGTTTTCTTGTATTAGATTGGGTTCATCTAACCCCTTACTTTCATGATCTGAGATGGCTTGAATTTGCTCATTGGGGTTAATCTCAATGTTACTTGGTAGACGTCCTTGCGGTTGTTTTGACATTAGCTTTGCAAGTCGTTTGACTGCATTAGTAGCTTCCTTTGATTGATTTAGTAAGTTCCTCGAATCGGTTCTCGTTGCTTTTAATTATTTTCTCAGTTTCTTGGAAACGATTTTCTGTGTTTGCCATGAATTTTTTCAGCATCTCTTCGAGGTTTGGCTTCTTCTCTTACGAATATGGCTGATTTTAGAAATTTTGAGGAGGTTGTTGTCTTTGATTTCCTTGATTTCCTTGGCCTCCTCATGAAAAATTTGGGTGGTTCCTCCAACCTGGATTGTAAGTATTACTATAAGGATTATTATTGGATCTGAAATTATTACCAATATAGTTCATCTATTCGATCTCTGCGTCCGGTTGGTAGGGTGGGTACTCAGGATTCACCACAGTTCCACTTGTATTGCACTGCATGACTGGATGTACCTGCGAAGAACACAAACTACCAAGCTTTTTATTCATCATCTCTACCTGTGTTGATAGCATGGTCACTGCATCGAGGTTGTAAACTCCGGCTGATTTTGTCGGTTTTGTCCTTGTAACTTGCCACTGATAGTTATTCAGTGACATCTTTTCAATGAACTCGTAGGCTGCTTCAGGAGTTCTGTTGTTTAGGGTTCCACCGACAGCTGAATCGATTAGTTGCCTCGTTGATGGGTTTACACCATTATAGAAAGTTTGGACTTGTAGCCACAAGGGTAGACCATGGTGTGGAAACCTTCTCAAGAGATCCTTGTATCTCTCCTATGTGTGTATCTCTAAATCCATCTGCACAAAAGAAGAGATATCATTCCATAATTTGGCCAGTGGGAAATATTTTAATAAAAATTTTTTGGTCATTTGGTCCCATTTAGTGATTGACCCTCGTGGTAACGAGTACAACCACTGTTTGGCTTTATTCTTTAATGAAAAGGGAAATAACCGAAGACAAATGGCATCATTAGAAACACTATTTATTTTGAAAGTATCACAGAACTCTAAAAAATTAGCTATATGAGTTTTCGGGTCTTCGTCCTACAAACCATCAAATTGAACAAATTGTTGAATCATTTGTATTGTGTTAGGTTTAATTCAAAATTATTAGCAGCTATAGCAGGCCTAATAATACTAGATTTAGTTCCTGTTAAATGAGGTTTAGCATAATCATACATAGTACATAGAGCATTGTTTTCTTCCACATCTCATGGTGGATTATTCTCTTACATCCCTTCAGTAGGATTGAATCTGCCTTCTCGCTCTTCATCAGTGTAATTTAGGGCTCGCCTAATTTCTCTGCGATTCCTACGAGCGGTAGCTTCAATTTCACTATCGTATACTAGAGGTCCTATCGGGTTCCTTCTAGTCATAAACTAGAGGTACCTGCTAGGAAAAAAAAAGAAGAAATAAAATTAGCAAAAAACAATAAAATAAAATAACTTGCGAAATAAAAATAATGGCTAAAGTAATAAAAATAGAGCTTTCTTAATATTTTAGTTCCTCGGCAACGGCGTCAAAAACTTTATCGTTGTTTTTGTCAAGTTTTAAAATTTATAATGAATGAGATTTAACCTGGAAACTAACTCTGACAATAATTAAAGGCAAGTGTTGTAATACCCCAAACCCAGCCCAAATACTACAACTAGATATGGTATGTCACTAAGAAAATTTTCGAAAAACAATCGTGTTGACAGAAAGCCCAAATGAGAATTTTGTAAAATGTGCCTTAATAATCAAAAGCCCAAAACTTAATTACATGTCTTAGTTTTAAAATAAATAAAAATAAATAATAAAGGCCCATAATAAAACTAAAATGTAAACTAATAGCCCATGGCCTTATTACAACGTAGTTCAAATCCATAACATAAAATACTTAAAAAAAACTAATATGGGGAACTTTTCACCGGATCCACATTCTTTTGCATGGCCACCTTACGCTCCACTCTGGCCCGGTCCGTTGCACTAATTGTCACCTAAAAGGTTAGACTAATTTGGGAGAGTCGCGAGACTCAGTGTGCAACCCTCATGCACCACTAGATTTGGGCCTCATAGAACATAACAACAATTTCATTTACGTGGATAACAAGTAATATGCAAAGCCCAACCTAATTGCCTAGGTTTCCATCCGCTACACGCCCCCGTACCAACCAACACACCATTGGGGATTTCTACAATCAACCCACACCGCTACACTCCAAGATGGCGGTCATCTTTGCTCATCAACATATATTGGTCAAGCCCTTATAATGATCACGGCATTAGCCGCTCTGAAATCACGGTAAAATCGCTATACATATACATATACATATACTTCCTCCTTTCATCACCCAACCCATCCTAACATGTACAATAATTTAAAAACATGTACAACAATTTACTTATAACATATAATCGATTATTTACTAACCGAGGGTCCATTGCTTAAATTTGAGATTTTGGCTTTTAACATATCGACTTATGAACATATATATAATTAATCGATCTAGTCGGTGGGAAGTATTACACACCTAATTTTCAGACTAATACTTTCTCTACGTCTACGCGACTATCACTCGAGACCATCACTATCGGTCCTCGATCTGACTTCGATGTCGGCCCACACCCCGATGGCCAATCTCGCACTACCGAAATAGATCGCTTCTTGTATTTAGGTGTTGGTTGTACAGATCCAACCTTTTACTCTCGACTATTATTCGAGTCCATCCTTAATCACTAAATCATTTAAACGATGAGATCTAATTACTTAACAACTATAACTCTTAAATCAATTCTTACCTAATTAATTGAATCCGATTGTCGTTGAGAACTCGTCACCTCCCTTCCTACATTCACCATCATCAAAAGTAATTAACCAAACCAATGATCGAAAGCCATCTAACACTTTATGCCATTCACCAAAAACAAAAGAATGAAAAAGTAGCCATTCTACCGAACCTACCCTTGGCCACCTACCTTGACTTTTCACAATTCTAAGACTATGGATCTCGGCAAGAAAGGATTCGACTTTTATGGACAAAGAGGAAAATCGATAGTCATTAGTACACATGATTCGAGTTAGATCTTAGGAAAAGAAAGAGTGAAATCGAATAGAATAAAATCCCAAAACTCATCAGATTACAAAGGAGTATTTGACTTACGGTGCACCTTCTGGAAATGAGATCTCACCTAATGATTGGCTATGGAGGAAGAAGATGTGCACTAAGAGCATTCACTTTCGAAGGGTTTTTGAGGAGAGAGAAACACTTAAGGAGTTTGGCTAAGATGTGTTTTCGAGAAAAGAAAAGAAAGAAAACTTAGAGAGAATGGAGTGTAAATTTCACAAAGAGAAAGAAAAGATGGAGAGAATGGTTAGCGAAATTTTGGCTAGCCTATACCAAACCGATTTCCCCTCAGTAGTTGAGTTTGACCAACTCTCCCTTTCTTTGATAATCTTTAAATCTCATGATAACTCAATCCTTATCTTACCTTTAGGAGAGCCCATACTAAAGCCAACTCATCCTCTTTAATTATCATCTTTTATCACTTAAATAAAAGAAAAGACTCCTAAAAGAAACCTAATTGCCATCCAACCCCTTCCCTTCTTAGTGCTAAAATTTAGCCCCAAAACTTGGGCTTCGGTGGCCTAAATTAGGCCTCTTCCCTTGCCTTTGACACCAACCCCTCCTTTCTTATGGCATCATTCCCTTACGGGCCACAAGCCCAAAATGTTCATTAAACTACTTGAATCTTTTTTTAACCCAAGTAAGCTTAAACAAAATATTTAATTTCGGCCTCTGTTTTAAACACATGAAACAAGCACCACATATAAATGCACAGGCCCACCTTTAGGATGTTACAGTTCTAGCCCCTTAAAATAAATTTCGGCCTCAAAATTTACCTGGTCAGAAAAGATGGGGATACTTTTGGCGTATAACATCCTCTGGCTCCCACGTTGCTTCTTCTGCACCATGATTTAGCCATAAGACTTTAACCAACGGAATATATTTCCTTCTCAACACTTTTACATCTCGATCCAGAATTTGCACCGATTCCTCTTCAAAAGATAAATCCGGTCTTACTTCTATCTCTTCTACCGGCACTACATGCGATGGGTCAGATCGATAACGTCTCAGCATCGAGACATGGAACACATCATGTATCTTCTCTAACTCTGAAGGTAACTCCAATCGATAAGCCATTGGGCCCACACGTTCTAGTACCCGATAAGGCCCAATAAATCGTGGACTTAACTTTCCCTTCCGACCAAACCTCATTATTTTTTTTCCACGGGGATACCTTCAAGAAGACTTGATCACCTACCAAGAATTCCACCTCTTTCCACTTTAGATCTGCGTAAGACTTCTGTCGATCCGACGCTTCCTTTAGCTGAGCCCGTATTAACTTCACTTTCTCCTCGATTTTTGAAACTAATTCTGGACCTAACATCCTACGTTCACCCAACTCCATGCAACATGTTGGAGTACGACATCTCCTTCCATATAACGCTTCATAAGGCACCATCTGAATGCTAGCTTGATAACTATTATTATATGCAAATTCTGCCAAGGGCAAATTCTCTTCCCAACTACCCCTAAAGTCGATGATGCAACCCCTTAGCATATCTTCCAAGATTTGAATGACCCTCTCGGACTGACATTAGTCTGCGGGTGAAAAGCGGTACTAAAGTCTAACCTTGTTCCCATTGCTTGATAAAGAGCCTTCCAAAATCGTGACGTGAACCTAGGGTCCCTATTTGATATGATTGACATCGGCACACCATGCAATCTTACAATCTCAGCCACATACAATTTAGCCAATTTTCGTAGAGGAAAGTCCACTCGAACCGGTATGAAGTGAGCAGACTTCGTCAGTCGGTCAACAATCACCCAAATCGAATCCTTTTAAGTGGGTGTAAGTTGTAACCCACTAACAAAATCTATCGTGATTCTCTCCCATTTCCATTGGGGAATCCTCACCGGCTGCAACAATCCCGATGACACTTGGTGTTCAGCTTTGATCTGCTGACACGTCAAACATTTTCCTCGACTTACATTACCTCTTTCTTGGACACTGCCACCAAAATTGCTCTCGCAAATCACGGTACATCTTGACTCCTCTAGGATGCATAGCATAAAGGCTACTATGCAATTCCCGAAGAATCCTCTGTCTTAACTCATCATCCTTAGGCATGCAAATCTTCCCACGATAACACAGAATTCCATCCTTGTTCAAACTATAGTCCTCCATTCCACCATCCCTCACTTGTAAAAGTCGAGCACTCAAGTCTTTATCTTCTAACTGTTTGTCCTTAACCTGACTTACCCATGTTGGCTTTACTTGCAACTCAGCCAGCAAACTCCCGTCGTCGAACAAACTCAGATGAGCAAACATGGCTCTTAGTTTCGATACTACCTTACGGCTTAACGCATCTGCCGCCACATTCGCCTTACCAGGGTGGTATTCGATCGAACAATCATAATCTTTCAAGAGCTCGATCCACCTACGTTGTCTCAAATTTAGCTCCTTCTGGGTAAGGACGTACTTCAGACTTTTATGGTCAGTATAAATTACTGACTTCTCCCCATATAAATAGTGCCTCCAAATATTCAAGGCAAACACTATCGCCGCCAACTCCAAGTCATGTGTAGGGTAGTTCAACTCATGCGGTCTCAACTGTCGAGACACATACGCCACCACCTTTCCTTCTTGCATCAAGACACACCTAAACCCTTGTGCGATGCATCACAAGAGACAAGAAATTCCTTTCACGCCTCCAAATTTGAATTAATCTTGGTGCTTCCATCAGATTTTCTTCAACTTCTCGAAGCTCTCTTGCTGCTTTTCGATCCATATAAACAATACTCCCTTCCTCAGCAACTTAGTTAGAGGAGCCGCTATTAGAGAAAAACCTTCAACAAACCTTCGGTAATACCCTACCAAACCTAAGAAACTCCGAACCTCCGCCACAGACCTTGGTGGTTTCCAATCTAATACAGCTTCTATCTTTTGAGGGTCTACCCTGATTTCCTCAGCCGAAACCACATGTCCTAAGAAAGTCACTTCCTTTAGCCAGAACTCACACTTACTGAACTTTGCAAACAACTATTTCTCCCTTAGAGTTTGCAACACAACGCGAAGATGTTCGTCATGCTCCTCCTCCGACCTAGAGTAAACTAGAATATCGTCGATAAACACCACGACAAATCGATCAAGATAGGGCTAGAACACCTGGTTCATCATATCCATTAAGGCTGCTGGTGTGTTCGTCAACTCAAACGGCATCACCAAGAACTCATAATGCCCGTACCGAGTCCAAAATGCCGTCTTATGAATGTATCCTTCTTTAACCCTTAATTGATGATTCCAGACTGTAGGTCAATCTTAGAAAAGACCGAAGCTCCTTTGAGCTGATCGAATAGATCGTCGATCCTTGGTAATGGGTACTTATTTTTTATCGTTAACTTGTTCAACTAATGATAGTCCACGCACATACATATGGATCCGTCCTTCTTTTTCATGAACAGGACCGGTGCTCCCCATGGAGACACACTCGGTCGAATGAACCCACGATCCAATAGCTCTTGAATTGAGCCTTGAGCTCCACCAACTCATTCGGGGCCATCCTATAAGGAGCAATAGATATTGGAGCTGTACCCAGAAGTAGGTCTATTCCAAATTCCACCTCGTGATCAGGGGGTAATCTTGGTAATTCCTCTAGAAAGACATCCAAAATCCTTGACTATTCGGACCTCATTAACAGTCACCTCCTTAGCATCCAACGCAATAACAAAAGCTAGAAATGTACTATATCCCTTCCAAATCATCTTAATAGCTTTTAAGGAGGATATCACGTTGGACAAGTAATTCCTCCTTTCTCCTAACACAACCACCTCCCGACTTCCGGGGTACCCAACACCATACACTTGTTCTCATAGTCCAACTTGGCACGATGCTTAGTTAACCAATCCATTCCCAAGATGAGGTCAAACTCTCAAAATGGCAATTCCATCAAATCTACCGGGAACACTACCCCTTGAGTCTCTAAAGGTACTTTCTAAACAACTTGTCCACTACCCTAAATTGTCCTAGAGAACTAACCACGGTCATCTTTCTAGTGGTTATCTCATAATCTATACTTAGAGTCTCAGATACTGAACATGCAACATTGGAATGGGTTGACCCAATATCAATTAAAGCAATAAAAGGGTTATTAGTGATAAGAAACGTACCGGTTATAACATCCGGTGTGTCACCATCCTTCCTTCGGTGAGCCACATAAATTAAACCCGGCTGCCTTGTATCCATATTACCTGTACCTCTACCGAATGCTTCATGACCCCGACCGAGTCCATTTCTTCCTCTAACTGCACCTCTACCCCTTGGTCCAAGTTGATCACCTCTCCTAGCCTGATCAGAACCTCGACCCGTTGGCTGCCCACAATCCATCTGAGGGCAGTCCCTCATCAAATGTTCTGTGGATCCACACCTAAAACATCCATTGGTTTTTACTCTGCACTCCCCATAATGGGTTCTCCCACATGTAAAGCATGCTTGACTCTGGCCCGATGGGGCACGAGCTGGCCCATCAGTTCTAGGCCTCTTCTGAAAATTTTCAGTTACTCTGGAGGGTCCAAAACTTCTCTTACTCTTACCCCGATCCTTATCCTTCTCTTGTCTCTTCATCCGTTTCACTTCCTCAGCTATTTTAACTTTATCCACTAGGACCGCAAAAATTCTCTCTCGTTGTGGTGCGATCAGAACCCTTAGCTCATTCCTTAGCCCATCCTCGAACCGAACGTATCGTTCATACTCCGTTGTCACCATTTTTCGAGCGTAACGACTCAGGCATAGGAACTCAGCCTCATACTCAGCCACAGACTTACTCCCTCGCACCAAATTTAGAATACTTTCCTTTGAGCATCTATGTAACTAGCCCCAACGTACTTTCCTGGAATGACTCCTTAAAGAAATCCCGATCAATCGGTCCACTATCGTATCCTCTTTCACCGTGAGCCACCATTGGTAGGCCTCGTCTCGAAGAAGAGACACGACCCTCTTGACTTCTCCTCCACCGTGAAGTCTAGGTCATCCATTATCGTTCCACTCGCCTCCAACCAATATTTAGCGAAACTTCGGCGATACACCGAGACTCCCTAAATACTTGACCCCATTGTTCCTCGGCCTCTCCGCATAGATTTTGGGCTCCTATGCCCATACCACCTCGACCACTCTTTCCAAAACCCTCAAGATGCTGACTGAGACACCACGTCCTCTCCTCCCATGCGGTCTTGAAATTCCACCTCGCAGCCTAGTGGAACCCAGTATCTCACTTTCTGATCCATGACTCAATCCTACGGGTTCGACACGATCATCTTACCTCTACCACGTCGTCTACGGGACGTCCTCGACCTCTTGTACTCATTCTTCTAGTTCGCGTTTATCGATTTAAAAATTTTTATGAGTCATTAGTTGTTTCCACTAATTATCCCTAACAATCTTATGAAACATAGTTTTGAAAGTGATTCTTCAATTGAACCTATCTACGAGTTTTGGTCTTCCTATTCTAGGAATTATGCACACACAACGTTCATACAAGTAACATTCATTACCTAAGGGTATTTTAGCCAGGGGTATTTTTGTAATTTTATCCTACAGGGGTATTTTTATAATTTTCCAAAATAAGGTTCCGGGTGATTTGGCAAAATAAGGGTATTTTGGTAATTTTCCAACTCGAGGTATTTCGATAATTTTGTAAATCTGGGGGTACGTCGGTAATTTTACAAATCTAGGGTTATTTCGATCATTTATAAAATCTGGGGTTATTTGATCATTTTGCAAATTAGGGGTGTTTTGGTCATTTACAGCTCAGGGGTAATTTGGAAATTTTACAATTCAAGAATATTTTGTTGTTGTTTTTATTTTTTATGGAAAGATTCTGTGTTGACTTTGTAAATCGGGGTATATTCGCAAATCATAGGTAATTTTTTTTCAAAATAAGGATATTATAATAATTTTGTGAGAAAAATAGGTGGTTGGTCCCTTTCGAGTTTTAATTATAAGTTTTGGCCTGTCAACACGTACTGATAACTAGGGTGAATAGTCACTATGCACCAGGTAGGATACTAGTGGAAAGGAGGTGAGTCACTAGGACTGCTTAAGTGCCAAGCTTTCCCTGAATCCATTCCTAGACATGCATATGCCTATTGCCACATCCTGTCATGACTAAAGTGAACAATCACTATGCACCAGGTGAGATTCCTGCGAAGAGGAGGTGAGTCACTCGGACTGCTTAAATACCAAGCTCTTCCGGATCTACTCCTAGACATGCATATGCTTATTACCACACTTTAGACTTGTGACTTGTTTACAGGTTTTGTTTAATGAAGTTAAGTCTTATGGATTTTTAAGAGTTTATTTATCTAAGCCTAGAGTCCATCAAGTTCTAACCTAAATAGTCTACGTCCCATAAGCCCGTTAAGCCCACATTTATATCACACAATGGTTTAGAGTACTTACCTGGCGAACTTGGTCGGAGACACAGGTGCCATGCTGAACCAACAAACCTTTACTAAGAGAAATCCATGTTTCAAAACCCATTTTAGAAAATCTTTTGGGCCCAAAATCCTAAAGTTGAGTTTTGAACCGGGCTCTGATACCAATTTGTAACACCCCAAACTCGACCCAAATACTACAACCGGATATGGTATGTCACTAAGAAAATTTTCGAAAAATAATCGTGTCGACAGAAAGCCCAAATGAGAATTTTGTAAAATGTGCCTTAATAATCAAAAGCCCAAAACTTAATTACATGTCTTAGTTTAAAAATAAATAATAAAGGCCCATAATAAAACTAAAATGTAAACTAATGGCCCATGGCCTTATTACAACGTAGTTCAAATCCATAACATAAAATACTTAAAAAAAAAACTAATATGGGGAACTTTTCACCGGATCCACATTCTTTTGCCACCTTGTGCTCCACTCCGGCCCGGTCCGTTCCACTAATTGTCACCTGAAAGGTTAGATTAATTTTGGTGAGTCGCGAGACTCAGTGTGCAACCCTCATGCACCACTAGATTTGGGCATCATGAACATAACAACAATTTTATTTACATGGATAACAAGTAATATGCAAAGCCCAACCCAATTGCCTAGGTTTCCATCCGCTATACGCTCCCGTACCAACCAACACACCATTAGGGATTTCTACAATCAACCCACACCGCTACACGCCAAGATGGCAGTCATGCTGCTCATCAACATATATTGGCCGAAGCCCTTATAACAGATCACGGCATTAGCAGCTACAGTAAATCACGGTAAAAATCGCTATACATATACATATACATATACTTCCTCCTTTCATCACCCAACCCATCCTAACATGTACAATAATTTAAAAACATGTACAACAATTTACTTATAACATATAATCAGATTATTTACTAACCTGAGGGTCCGCTGTTTAAATTCGAGATTTTGGCTTTTAACATATACGACTTATGAACATATATATAATTAATCAGATCTAGTCCATGGGAAAGTATTACACACCTGATTTTCGTACTAATACTTTCTCTACATCTATGCTACTATCACTCGAGACCACCACTATCGATCCTCGATCTGACTTGATGTCGGCCCACACCCGATGGCTAATCTCACACTCTTGAAATAGATTGCTTCTTGTATTTGGGTGTTGGTTGTACAGATCCAACCTTTTCTCGATCGTTATTCAAGTCCATCCTTAATCACTAAATCATTTAAACGATGATATCTAATTACTTAATAACTATAACTCTTAAATCGAATTCTTACCTAATTAATTGAATCCCGATTGTCGTTGAGAACTCGTCACCTCCCTTCCCACATTCTGCCATCATCAAAAGTAATTAACCAAACCAATGATCGAAAGCCATCTAACACTTTATGCCATTCGGCTGAAAATAAAAGAACAGAAAAGTAGCCATTCGGCCGAACCTACCCTTGGCCACCTACCTTCGGCTTTTCACAATTCGGCACTATGGATCTCGGCAAGAAAGGATTTGACTTTTATGGACAAAGAGGAAAATCGATGGTCATTAGTACACATGATTCGAGTTAGATATTAGGAAAAGAAAGAGTGAAATAGAATAGAAAAAAATCTCAAAACTCACCGGATTACAAAGGAGTATTTGGCTTACAGTGCACCTTCGGGAAACAGAGATCTCACCTAATGATTCGGCTATGGAAGAAGAAGATGTGCACTAAGAGCATTCAGCTTTCAGAAGGGTTTTTGAGGAGAGGAGAAACACTTAAGGAGTTTCGGCTAAGATGTGTTTTCAAGAAAAAGAAAAGAAAGAAAACTTAGAGAGAATGGAGTGTAAATTTCGGCAAAGAGAAAGAAAAGATGGAGAGAATGGTTAGCAGAATTTTGACTAGCCTATACTAAACCGATTTCCCCCCTCCTGTAGTTGAGTTTCGGCCAACTCTCCCTCTTCTTTTGATAATCTTTAAATCTCATGATAACTCAATCCTTATCTTACCTTTACGAGAACCCATACTAAAGCCAACTCCTCCCTCTTTAATTATCATCTTTTATCACTTAAATAAAAGAAAAAGACTCCTAAAAAGAAGCCTAATTGCCATCCAACCCCTTCCCTTCTTAGTGCCGAAATTTGGCCTCAAAACTTGGGCTTCGGGTGGCCACAAATTGGGCCTCTTCCCCTTGCCTTTTGATGCCAACTCTCCTCCCCTCTTATGGCATCATTCCCTTCTGGGCCACAAGCCCAAAATGTTCATTAAACTACTTGAATCTTTATTTTAACCCAAGTAAACTTAAACAAAATACTTAATTTGGGCCTCTATTTTAAACACATGAAACAAGCACCACATATAAATGCACAGGCCCACCTTTAGAATGTTACAAGTGTATCTATCGAACAGGTATAGCTTAGGCAAGACCGGATTGTCGAACCCAAAGGAACTAAAAGTACTAATACTAACTTTCTTTTTATTATTTAGCCTAAAATAAAGTGAATTTGTTTTAATCTAAATTAACGACTTACTAAACTAAAGACACAAAGAAAAAAAGAATGAATTGGAAAATAACTTGAAGAGAAACTCAGTTGATCATGACAATACCCTCAGGAAGAATCCACCTAGACTTCACTTGTTATTTAACACTGAACCATACAATTTATTCACTTAGTTTGATCCGTAAGACTCCCTAACGTATATTAAACCCTCTCTCGAGGTGAATAACGTCTAATCCTAAGTTAATTAGTGGAACTCTCGTTCTCTTATAATAAACCCCAAGAATAGCAGTAAATCGATCTATGGATTCCCATATTAGGTTTCACCCTAATCTAGTAAAATCTCGTCACCCTATGTCTAGGCGTGCTATCAACTCCGCTTAATTATGCTAGATCTACTCTTAAGCAGGGTCTATTCCTCCTCCACCTAAGCACATCAGATTTGGATTAAGCATGCATAATTAAGAACAAACTAAGTATTTATCATATAATTCAAAATCAATAACAAGATTCATCTAGGTTTCATCCCCTTCAGGTATCTGAAGGGTTTAGTTCATAAAGAATAAAGAAAACATCTCAAGAGAAACGATAAAATAAAACATAAGAAATCCCTAAAACCCACTGAAGGAATTGAAGGAGAAATCCACCATCTTGAGTAGAAATCTGACTCCTTGAAATGGATCCACTGGCTATCTTCGAGTAATTCCCACAAATCTGGCCTTCTGGCTCGGCTCCTTGGCCTAACTAACTGCCCCTTTTAGGATACACTTAGGGTGTTTATATAAACTTTTAGAATGCTTTACTTGGCCTCTAAGTGTCCTAATTCAAGTATACTTCCTACATGGTGTTTGAATAGGCTTTGGAATATGTTTCTTTAACTCAAAGTATCCAAATTCGAGTGAAATTGCTCTCTCCTGCGGCAGGGGCACGGCCATGGTACACGCCATGTAAATCATTTTTAGACCGTGTCTCTGTAACACCCTTTAACCCTAAAATGTTGCCAAAATAGGATTACGAGGTATTACCAGAGTTAAACATAAATAAACGAGTAAATAGTGACATAATCCCGAGGCACAATTTAAAATTTTTCAAATTTCATCATTACGACCCTAATATGGCCCTACAAGACCCAAAATATGATTAGGAAATGATTTGGGACTAAAATAGAAACTTTAGAAACTTTTTCTTGAAAATAGGGGCACATGGCCGTGTGGTTTGGAACATGCCCGTGTGGCCTGCCCGTGGGAAATCACGTGGCCGTGGGACTAGCCCGTGGGCAGATTCTGACTTACCACACACGACCATGGAACTAGCCCGTGGGTGATTCTTTTGATTCTGAGTTTTGCCACACGGCTTGGGCACATGCCCATGTGTCTAGGCCGTGTGAAAACTACTATTTTTACCATTTTTAGGCTATTAAAACACACCAAAAACACCTAATTCATACACAATCAAAATCATCCATTGTTTAAACAAAACTTAACTATTTCTTAATCATCAACCCATATCAAAATTTGTATCATAAAGCTCATTCATTCAAGCATTTATCAACTTAAAACTTGTCAAAACACATGACCTAAATTCACTTCAAAATCATAAACACATATCTAGCCTATACATGCCATAATTAGCTAAATACATTTTCAAAAAGGGTACCAAAAGAGTTTAAAAGTGTGATGATGATCCTTGACGGTCCCGAGCCTACAGTAGCTTTAACGACCTCGAATTTGGTTTATCAAAATGAAAATAGCTACTCGTTTACTTTCGCCTTCCCACGATCTAAGTCCGTTTTCTTCAGGTTCTTGGTCTTAATTATGCTTAATGAATACCAAAACCTAGCTTAAAGTTTCTTCTTCTTCTTTCTTCTAATTTACGTTCAAAGGAGAGAAAATAAGAGATAAACACTCATCTTTTGTTTCTTTCATCTAATATCATTTATCCATCTTACTAAAATGCCCTCCATTAAACATATAAGATAAACTCATACCATGGTTATTATGTCATTCCACCATCCACTAAATTTCTTTTATTATAAAATAATTTATACTTAATGAATAAGTAATAAGATATTTATAACATATAATATAAATTAATAATCATATATAAAAAAATACATGTGTCACAATTATTAACATCCACTATCATGGAATTGGCTTATTTGCCACATAAGTCCTCACATTTATAAAGCCACAACACATAGGTGCTTTAGCAAATAGCAAGCAACTTTCACATTTCATGCAATTTAATCCTTTTGGTCAAATTAATCACACAGACAATCAAATTAACTTACGAAAATGTGACACATGCTAAACCTCATATCAACAAAGATGAAATATAATATTAAAAATTTATCTGACTTCGGTTTGTGGTCCCGAAACCACTGTTCTGACTAGGGTATAAACCGGACTGTTACAATTCTTGCCCCTTAGGGATTTTCGTCCCCAAAAATCTTACCGTTAAATAGAGTCAGATATTGTTGTTTCATTGAATCTTCCGGTTTCCACGTTGCCTCTTCAATTCCATGTCGATTCCACAACACTTTCACTAATGGAATTTTCTTGTTCCTTAACTCTTTCACTTCATGAGCTAAGATACGGATTGGTTCCTCTTCGTATGTCATATCAGATTGGATTTCAATTTCAGACGGAGCAATCACATGAGGCGAATCAGATCGATATCTACGGAGCATTGAGACATGAAATACATTATGAATCCTTTCTAGTTCAGAAGGCAACTTTAATCTATATGCAACTGGCCCGACACGTTTAATGATCTCATACGGTCCAATGAATCTCGGACTTAACTTGCCTTTTCATCCGAATCGAAGCACTTTCTTCCACGGAGATACTTTCAAAAATACTTTGTCGCCGATCTCAAATTCTATATCTTTTCGTTTCAAGTCTGCATAGGACTTCTGACGATCAGATGCTGCTTTCAAACAATCTCGGATCAATTTCACTTTTTGTTCTGTATCTTTTATCAAATCAACCCCATGTAACTTACTTTCACTAAGCTCAGTCTAATACAGAGGTGTACGACATTTACGTCCGTACAAAGCTTCATATGGTGCCATTTTAATGCTCGTCTGAAAACTATTATTATTCGCAAATTCAATTAATGGCAGATACTGTCCCCACAAACCATTAAACTCAAGTATACAACATCTTAACATATCTTCGAGAATCTGAATAATTCGCTCGGATTGACCATCTGTCTGCGGATGAAAAGCTGTACCGAAATGTAATTTCGTGCCCAAAGCTTCTTGCAATTTCTTCTAGAATCACGATGTGAATCTCAGATCTCTATCTGATACAATGGATAGTGAAACCCCGTGCAATCTCACAATCTCAGAAATATAAAGCTCGGCTAATCTCTCGAGTGAATAGTCAGATCTTACCGGAATAAAATGGGTAGATTTCGTCAATCAGTCAACTTCGACCCAAATAACATCTTTCTTTCTCGGAGTCAGAGGCAATCCAAAAACAAAATCCATTGTTACTCTATCCCATTTCCATTTCGGAATCAAAATTGGTTTAACAAACCAGAGGGAACTTGATGTTCAGCTTTCACCTGTTGACAAACTAAACATTTTGAAACAAAGTCAGAAATGTCACGTTTCATACCAGACCACTAATAATGTTGCTTCAAATCATGGTACATTTTAGTACTTCCTAGATGAACAGATAGACGACTGTTATGTGCTTCTTTCAAAATCAACTGAATCAAGTCTGGATTTCTCGGAACACAAATATGATCTCAAAATCTCAAGCAATCATCAACAATTCAAAATTCAGATTCAGAATTCGATTCACACTAAGCTCATTTCAATACTAATTCATTATCAACCTTTTGAGAATCACATATTTGTTGTACAAACAACAGTTTTACTTTTAATTCTGCTAACACTGAACAATCATCAAACAAATCCAGCTGAGTATTTAAAGCACGTAATGCACACAATGACTTTCAATTTAACGTATCTGCAACAACATTTGCTTTACCCGGATGATAATCTATCACAAGCTCATAATCTTTCAATAACTCAAGCCATCTTCTCTGACGCAAGTTTAAATCTTTCTGGGTTTTAAATCTTTCTGGGTCATCAGATATTTCAAACTTTTATGATCTGAAAATACATGACATTTTTCACCATACAGATAATGAATCCAAATCTTAAGTGCAAACACAATTACAGCTAATTCAAGGTCGTGAGTTGGATAATTCTTTTCATGAGGCTTCAACTGTCTCGAGGCATAAGCTACAACTTTGTCTTATTGCATCAAAACACATCCCAGACCGTTTAGCGAGGCATCACTGTATACAACAAATTTTTTACCCGATTCTGGCTGTACCAACACTGGGGCTTCTGTTAATAGAGTTTTCAAATGATCAAAACTTTTCTGACATTTATCCAAAAATTCAAATCTGACATCTTTCTGAAGTAATCTAGTCAACGGAGTAGCTATCGCTGAAAACCCTTTAACAAATCGACTATAATAACCAGCCAAACCTAGAAAACTACGGACTTCAGACACATTTTTCGGAGGTTTCCAATTAAAAATAGTAGAAATCTTACTTGGATCCACTCGGATCCAGAAGCTGACACTATATGTCCCAGAAAACTAACCTCGTACAACCAGAATTCACATTTGCTAAATTTCGCGTACAATTGCTTTTCTCTCAGAGTTTACAACACAATTCTCAAATGTTCAGCATGCTCACTTTCATCACATGAATAAATCAATATGTCATCTATGAATACTACAACAAATCGATCTAAATACGGTCTGAAAATTCTATTCATTAGATCCATAAAAACAGCAGGAGCATTGGTTAGTCCAAATGGCATAACTAAAAACTCATAATGCCCGTACCTGGTTCTGAAAGTAGTCTTCAAAATGTCTGAATCTTTAACTCTCAACTGGTAGTATCCCGATCTCAGATCAATTTTGGAAAACACAGTAGCTCCTTTTAACTGATCAAACAAATCGTCTATTCGGGGTAACGGATATTTATTATTTATTGTCACTTTATTCAACTGATGATAATCGATACACATTCTCATCGTGCCATCTCTCTTTTTCACAAACAGAACAGGAGCACCCCAAGGCGAGAAACTCGGTCTAGCAAAGCCTTTATCGGTCAATTCTTGCAACTGAGACTTTAACTCTTTCAACTCGGTTGGTGTCATTCTATACGGAGCTATCGAAATAGGTGTCGTATCAGGCAACAATTCAATACCAAATTCAACTTCACGAATCGGAGGTAAGCCCGATAACTCTTCAGGGAACACATCAGAAAATTCACAAATAATGGGACTGATTCAACTTTCTTCTCGGATACTTTTGAATCAATTACATAGCAAAATATGCCTCGTAACCCTTTTTCACATAATTCTGAGCTTTCAAAATAGATATCACAGCAGGCAATCCATTCAAATCATCAGACTCAATCCGTACAATCTCATCATTCGGACTTCTCAAATCAATAGATTTTCTTTTACAGTTCACAACAGTATCATGCATAAACAACCAATCCATACCCAGAATAATATCAAAGTCATCAAATGGAAAAAGCATCAGATCAGAAGAGAAACAGATATCTCAAAACATTAACGGACAGTTCTTGCATACTTTGTCAACAAGGACACTTTTACCTAAGGGGTTCGATACTTTTATAGCAAACTCAGTAGACTCTACGGGCAAAGTCTTGTTGAATACTAAATTTATACATATATACGAATATGTAGAACCAGGGTCTATCAAAGCAATCACAGAAGTATCATAAAGAGTAAAAGTACCAGTTATCACATCAGGTGATGAGGCTTCCTCCACAGCTCGAATAGCATACGCTCTGACTAGCACTCTAGCTTCAGACTTGATGACATTCTCTCTCGTAGTTCTCTAACTGCCACTGACATTTCTTACATTCTTCAATGGTCTACCTCTAGCAGGTGTATTATCAGATCTCAAATTTTGAGCAGCTTACGCTCAATGCACTCGAGACAATCTCGGATAAAATGATCAATCGATCCACATCTAAAGCAAGCTCAGTCGATTAATCTACAGCTTCTGGATATCTTTTCCCATAATGTTTACATCCGAGTCTCTCGGATCGAATGTTTCCAACAACACCACTTGAAGTTCTGGAGTTTTGGAACTCATTTGCGATCTAGCTCGATTTCTGTTCAAATGTCCCACATTATCTCTGGAACGAATTTGATCATCTCGGAATCTTTTCGGAGCAGACTGAAATGATTTACTCTGAAATCTCTTTTTCATATCACGAGCTTCAACTTAACTTTTCTTTTATCCTTCCCGAGTGCCTCAGCTTTACAAGCTCGGTCAACGAGTACAACGAACTCTTTTATTTCTAAAATCTCGACCAGCAAACGAATGTCTTCATTAAGGCCATCTTCAAATCTTTTGCACATTATAGCTTCAGAAGATACACATTTTCGAGCATACTGACTCAGTCTCACAAATTCTCGTTCATATTCTGAAGCAGTCATTCAGCCCTGTTTAAGTTCTAAAAATTCCTTCCATTTCTGATCAACAAATCTCTTACTGATATACTTCTTCCGGAATTCAATCTGAAAAAAGTCCCACGTGACCCTCTCTTTCAGAAAAAAAGAAATCAGAGTTTTCCACCATTGATAAGCTGCATCTCGGAGTAAAGATACAACACATTTTATGCATTCTTCGGAGTTAGAGATATTTCATCGAATGCCCGGATAGTATTTTCAATCTAGAACTCGACCTTTTCAGTATCATCATCCTTAGTAGCCCGAAATTCTTCTGCCCCATACTTACGAATCTTGTCAACCGGAGGCTTACTCAACAGATTCAGATTTGCAGTCGGAGGTATATCGGATGTCTGAGGGAGATTAACCGGGGTGGGGTTGTGAAACAGTTGGGTTATTTCTTACGAATTGAGTGAACCACTAACTCATCATCTGAAAGAAAGCTTGTTTAGCTTCTCCCTCTTGACCGCTCGTAATCGGTCTCGAATCGGTAGCGTCCCTTGCGGGATCGGTAGCGATACTTTTTACGTTATCAGCTACGACTCTTTCGGGATCCATTACTATATGAAAATCACATTTTATACATCAGGATTCATCACACTATCACAATTCAAATATATGGCATGTATAGCTAGAACTTTGATACACTACGTTAGTCCGAGAATCGGCTAAATCATAGCTCTGATACCAATCAAATATAACACCCTTTAACCCTAAATCGTTGTCAAAATAGGGTTACAAGGTATTACCGGAGTTAAACATAAATAAACGAGTAAATAGTGACATAATCTCGAGGCACAATTTAAAATTTTTCATATTTCATCATTACGACCCTAATATGGCCCTACAAGACCCAAAATATGATTAGGAAATGATTTGGGACTAAAATAGAAACTTTAAAAACTTTTTCTTGAAAATAGGGGCACATGGTCGTGTGATTTGGAACATGCCCGTGTGGCCTGCTCGTGGGAAATCACATGGCCGTGGGACTAGCCCATGGGCAGATTCTGACTTACTACACATGACCGTGGAACTAGCCCGTGGGTGATTCTTTTGATTCTGACTTTTTCCACACGGCCTGGGCATACGCCTATGTGTCTAGGCCGTTTGAAAACTGCTATTTTCACCATTTTTAGGCTATTAAAATACACCAAAAACACCTAATTCATACACAATCAAAATCATCCATTGTCTAAACAAAACTTAACTATTTCTTAAGCATCAACCCATATCAAAATTTGTATCATAAAGCTTATTCATTCAAGCATTTATCAACTTAAAACTTGTCAAAACATATGACCTAAATTCACTTCAAAATCATAAACACATATCTAGCCTATACATGCCATAATTAGCTAAATAAATTTTCAAAAAGGGTACCAAAAGAGTTTAAAAGTGTACTGATGATCCTTGACGGTCCCGAGCCTACAGTACCTTTAACGACCTCGAATTTGGTTTATCAAAATGAAAACGGCTACTCGTTTACTTTCTCCTTCCCACGATCTAAGTTTGTTTTCTTCGGTTCTTGATCTTAATTATGCTTAATGAATGCCAAAACCTAGCTCAAAATTTTTTCTTCTTCTTTCTTTTAATTTATGTTCAAAGGAGAGAAAATAAAAGATAAACACTCATCTTTTGTTTCTTTCATCTAATATCATTTATCTATCTTACTAAAATGCCCCTCCATTAAACATATAAGATAAACTCATACCATGGTTATTATGTCATTCCACCATCCACTAAATTTCTTTTATTATAAAATAATTAATACTTAATGAATAAATAATAAGATATTTATAACATATAATATAAATTAATAATCATATATTAAAAACAATACATGTTTCACAATTATTACCATCCACTATAATTGAATTGGCTTATTTGCCACATAAGTCCTCACATTTATAAAGCCACAACACATAGGTGCTTTAGTAAATAGCAAGCAACTTTCACATTTTATGCAATTTAATCCTTTTGGTCAAATTAATTACACAAACAATCAAATTAACTTACGGAAATGTGATACATGCTAAACCTCATATCAACAGCACAAAATATAATATTAAAAAAATATATTATACGGACTCGAATTTGTGGTCCCGAAACCACTATTCCTACTAGGGTATAAATCGGACTGTTACAGTCTCGATTTTGTCGATTGGGGCACGACCATGTAAACCGTGGCATGGCCGTGTGAAGCTAATTGTCAAGGCACGGCCGTGTGGCTTGAAGTCCAGGCCGTGTCGATTTCCTTTTGGCCCAAATTGGCCCGTTTTAAGCCTGTTTCTTGTTCTTTTCGTCCTCGGGTGCTTTTCTGAGTATAAACATGAAAAGTAAGGATTAAAAGCACCTGTTTACATAAATCAATGGCTAAATCATCCAAAAGCATACTAAATTGGGGTTAAAATATATTACTTTTACGATTTATCAAAGGTCGTATCCTACTAAGTCATATACTGCCATTTCTCACATGGCCTTTAGGCACGTCCGTGCCATGACCGTGTACTTCATAAGCTAGCTACTGATTTTACCCCATGGCTACTAGGCACGCCAGTGTGCCATAGCCATGTGACATTATAGGTCATTTGTAAGACCAAAATGCCACCCACATGGGTCTCACCTAAAAGCATCATTTACCAACACATAACATGGATATATATAGCAATCAAAACATAACAATATAACCATTCAAACCATGCATTCAATACCAATGTCAACCATGCTAACTTCCAAAGCAATACATATGCATAATCAAAAGCACAATTCATCTAAGCACTTAAGCAAAACTTGACCAATTTCATGAATCAAATATCCATATCAAAACATCTACACATTTCACATTCATTCAAACAATTTTCCATCTTAAAGCTAGCCAAATCACATGGCTAAGTTCATATAACAAATTGTACCAAAAACTAGCCTATACATGCCATATCTAGTTATATACATTTTCAAAGTGTACCAAAAAGAGTTTAGCAGTGTGATGACGATCCTTGATGGTCCCGAACCTTTAGTAGCTTTGACGACCTATAAAACAGAGAAAACACACACAAAGTAAGCTTTCCAAAAGCTTAGCAAGTCAATATACAAACAAACTTAACATAGTAGGCATATAATTCAAATAGATATATTTGCATATTCCAATCACTAATAAATCATCACATATGTAACTTGGTTTATAAACTTGACCATTTTGGCCACATTTACAATTCAATAGTCATATGTATACATAGGTCATTCATAATCATTTTTGCTTCTCATTCACTTTCTCATATTCAATCATACTTTTCTTCAAACCAAAGTCATATAGGTACTTACCTTTTATACAAGCTTAATGCACATTCA
The DNA here is from genome assembly GCA_025506655.1 of Gossypium rotundifolium. Lineage (NCBI taxonomy): Eukaryota > Viridiplantae > Streptophyta > Magnoliopsida > Malvales > Malvaceae > Gossypium > Gossypium rotundifolium. The sequence goes on from CP106724.1 coordinate 22,113,882, forward strand.
ATGTACCTAAAACGAATATTCATTCACTATTTGATCATAGCTCAAATTTACCATTCATATCACAGACTTGCCCGTTGAACCAATAGGAATCTAGTAGGATACTCAGAAGCTCGGAATAATCTACAATGCCAACATCCCAGACGAGGTCTTACATGCACTCGGATATCGATGCCACTATCCCAGATAGGGTCTTATACGAATCAATACGATGCTGATGTCCCTGACATGGCTTATTTCGATGCCAACATCCTAAACGTGGTCTTACTCTTAAAGCTTATATCGATGCCAACATCCCAGACGTGGTCCTACTCGTAAAGCACATATTGATGCCGACATCCCAGACGTGGTCTTACACGAAATCACAAATCGACGCCAATGTCTCAGACGTGGTCTTACATGATATAACAGAACAGATACCTATGTCATGACAGAACTAATCCTATCTATTCCTAGGTTAGCACGGGACTTCTTGGACTTTATCACTATATCAAATTTATCTCGAAATTCATGCACATAGCATCTCATACACCTTTATTATCATTGATAATCATATGAATATATCCAATTCAATACAATAATGTTTATTTGCATAGTGACTTACCTCGGATTCGGTTTATCAGAATGAAAACGACTACTCTGACACTTTCGCTTCCCTGCGATCTAAGTCCGTTTTTCTCGGTTCTTGATCTATATGTATTCAGAATTAACCCTTTTATTTACTAATTCATTCAATTCAATCCAAACACATATATTTAGGGCAATTTACAAATTAGCCCTCATACTTGCATAATTTATCAATTTAGTTCATTTTACTCAAAACATCAAATTCATAAAATCAATACACACACAAGCTTAGCCGAATATCCCTAGGGACTATATAAGTCCATACTTTTCATCAACTTTGCAATTTAATTCTTAAATTTACCATTTTCTCAATTTAGCCCTATTTAGCTAAATTCATCAAAACTTCAAGAACATAACATGTTCATCTAGCTCAATTCTTTCATTTTTCATTCTCAAACATCACAAAGCTTGCAAAACCATCAATGACATATTTCACATACATCATCAAAACACAAAATCAAGGCATGGGTTTGTAGCTCTCAAAGCAACGATTGCAGAAACGTAAAAATTATCAAAAACCGAAACCAAAATCATATCTTAATTTAAACTTGAATAGCCGAAACCCTTGCCTATGTTTTTATTTTCTTTTTCTTTCTTTGATAATTTAGCCAAGATGAATAGATTATGGCCCTTTTTTTTTTCATGTTTTTGTTTTACTAATATAAGCTTAATAATTAATGTACAAAAATGACCTTTAATAATAATAAACATAACACATAATTTCAAGGTCATTCATGACCTTAGCCGTCCACTAAACATGATAATGGCTTAATTGCCATACAAGTCCTCCATCTTTTCAAAGCCACAACATATAAGTGTTTTAACATATAATATGCAAATTTTACATTTAATGCAATTCAATCCTTTTGCCAATTTAAACACACAAACGGAAAAATCAACTTACGAAACTTTAGCACATGCATAATCACTTATCAGAGACACAGAAAATACAATTAAAATATTATTCAGACTCGATTCATGGTCCCGAAACCACTGTTCCAAATAAGGTATAAACTAGACTGTTACAAAATCAGCAACTTGTTCTTCAGTGCAACAGTATTTATCTTGATATCTCCCTTTGCAACTAGCTCTCTTATAAAATGATGGCGTGTTTCAATGTGTCTTGTTCTCTTGTGATAAATAGGGTTTTTTTTTTTTGCAATTGTTGACCGATTATCACAATAGATGGTAGTTGCCTCCACTTGTGTTTACTTTAAATTATCAAGAATTCTTCAGATCCGAGACGACTTGACAAGCGGCGAAGATATGACCATATATTCACCTCTCGAAGATGATAAAGCGATTGATGGTTGCTTCTTTGAGCTCCATGAAATAGCTCGCTACCCATAGTAAAAACGTAACCGGTTGTACTCTTGCGATCTTCAATGCGACCACCCAAATCACTATCCGAAAAACCATACGCCTTAGATTGTTAGAAAACTTATACCATATTCCAAATGAGCTTGTCCCTTCAAATAGCACAAAATTCACTTGGCAGCTCTAAAGTGATGCTTGATTGGACTCCACATATATCTAGACAAGAGACTTGTTGCTTGCAAAATATCAGGTCTACTATTTGTTAGATACAACAGACTCCCAATCAAACTTGAAACAATTGGAAATTAATTTTCTCTTCCCCATCATCTAAACAAATTTTTTGATTGGTGCACATTGGAGTACTCACGAGATTGCAATCCTTCAAGTTGAACTTTTCAAGAAGATCATTCACATATTTTTTTAAGACATAAAAATACTCTTGCACATTGTTTAATTTCTAGTCCCAAAAGAAACTCATCAACCCCAAATCACCATTTCAAATTCATTTGTCATCGCCTTTTAAACTCATTCAACAAAGCACTACTATTGCTAGTATAAATCAAATCATCAACATAAAGGCAAATAATGATAATCTCAAAAGTACCTCTATTTTTCACATATAGATTTGGCTCATCGGGACTTCTTTGAAAACCATTATTCTTTGAAATGGCCATCAATTCTTCCATATCGGGCTCATGGCACTTACTTTAAGCCATATAGAGCCTTTTTCAACCTATACACTTTCTCTTCTTGATTTGCAATCTCGTAACCTTTTGGTTCTTTGCATATATACTTCTTCTTCTAGGATCCCATTTAAAAAGCCGACTTGACATTGAACCGATAAACCTCCCAACTTAATTGAGTCAGAATTGATGAATAACACATATGGTGTCAAAACTTGCTACTGGAGAGAAAGTTTCTTGAAATCTAACCCTTCACGCAGCATGTACCCTTGTGCAACTTGTCTTGCTTATGCTTTTGAATGGAACCATCAGCCTGGAATTTAGTTTTGAAAATTCATTTTAACCCAACAATTTCTTGTCCATTTGGAAGGTCTACTAATTTCCACGTCTTGTTCCTTTCCAAGGCTTTTATTTCATCATCCATTGCATCTCGCCATTCCTTGGATTTGATTGCTTCTTCAAAGACGATTGGATCTTCAATTTGGGTGAATTGGCATTATTCAATGCTTTCATAAATTTCTACCAACGATCTCCATTTTCTAGGTGGTGATTCTGATGTAGACGAGCTTGATGAAGTGGTATTTGAAACTATTGAAGGACTGCTTGGTGCCGATGAGCAAGAACTTCCATCTCCATTTTCTTGACTAGGATGAGTGTCGAGACATTCACCATCTTCTAGTAATGCTTCTGAACCTGCTTGTAATTCCTTCCAATTCCAAGAGTTTTTCTCATCAAAAACAACATCACGACTAATTAATAGCTTCTTAGATAAAGGATTATAAAATTGATATCCTTTAGTTTCAGAACTATACCCAACAAAGATACATTTAGTGCTATTATCATCTAACTTTCCTCTCTTTTGAGATTGAATATGCACAAATGCAATGCAACCAAAAACTCTTATATGAGTTACCTCAGGTTTCCACCCATGCCATGCTTCAAATGGTGTTTTTGTTCTAAAGTCTTTGTTGGAGATCGATTGAGGATGTACACTTTGCTTTGTGAGTTGCTTCCTTGAAACTTTTAGAAGATCTTTAGCTTTCAAGAATCATTTTCCATCTCAATAAGACTCGATTCTTCCTCTCGGTGACTCGTTTTGTTGAGAAGTGTAGCTTGTCATTAGGCGGCATTGAATGCCGATTCTTCAGAAATTTGTTAAATTCAAGAGAGAGAAATTCTCCACCACGATCATCTGCAAGGTCTTTGTAGGTGGCCACTTTGTTTCTCAATACTTGCTTTAAACTTCTTGAAACCGAAAGAGCCTCGATTTTCTTTGACAAAGTACACCCACGTCATTCTCAGTAGTCATCAACAAAGACTAAAAAGTACCTATTGTTATTGAGAGAAAGTGTTCTCATCGGTCCAAAGATCAACATGAATAAGTTCAGCAAGTTGGGAAGCTCCCCTTGCCTTGCCCTTTGGAAACGAATCTCGATGTTGTTTCCCAAATATACAGCTCTCACACACATCATCAACATTTTTATTAGAGGAAAACAATCAACTAGATTCTTTTCAGACATGAGTTTTAAACTACCAAAATTTAAGTGCCCATATCTATGATGCCACAACCAATTTTCATCAAATGATTCTACCTTCAATGCAAGCTTATCATCAGTTGCGAGATTATAAGGAAAAATATTATTGTTTGCCATTGAAATACTAGCTAGCAGGTGCTTTTTCGATTTATCCTTAAAAATGCAGTAATTGAATTCTTCAAAGACAAGTGAATACCCATCCACCATAAATTGCCCAACACTTAGCAAATTAGAATTTAAATCTGGAACATACAAAACATTATGAATGCAATTAAGACCTAGGGAATTCAACTGCACATTACCTTTTCCCTTTGCTACACGAACAGTTCCATCACCAAGCGTAATTTAGCTAGTTACCGACTTATCTATGTTGTTGAAGAGACTTAATTCACTTGTCATATGATTGCTACAGCCACTATCTATGTACCAAACTTCAGGAGAACACTCCTTAGCATTGAAGCATGCAACGAACAGGCTCTCTGTCTCATCTTCTTCACTATCTTCATGAGCCAAGTTGGCCTGTTTCTCTTTAAGCTTGCAAAACCTCTCAATATGCCCGTACCTTTTGCAATAGTAGCATTGTTTTGGACTACTATTTTCTCCTTTATCGCCATCTCTATAACGTTGGTTCTATCCATTGAATCGGCCACCAGCTCTACCTCTTCTTCTCCCACAAGATGAATTTCCTCCACGCCACTCATTGAAGTTTGTTTCATTGGTGCCCTTTCCACCACGAGTATTAAGCCCTACTATAAAGGCATTCTCAATAGACGCATTATCATACCTTTTCATCCTATCATCATGAGAATAAAGAGAGCCTTGCAACTCATCAACAGTTAACACACTCAAATCTTTTGACTCTTCTATAGCTGCAACTACATGATAATATTTCCTAGGTAAACTCCTAAGAATTTTCTCAACTACCATTTTCTCACTTAAATCCTCACCATATTTTCGAATTTGATTCACAACATCAATTACTTTTGACACATAATCATCCAGAACATCATCATCTTCCATAATAAAATTATCAAACTTCCTACGCAGAGTTTGAAGTTTGACAGTCATCACCTTTGCAGTACCTTGATATGCCATTCGCAGCGTGTCCCATGCTTCTTTCGAATGCGTCACTGCTTCAATGTGAGGAAAAATTGATTCATCCAGAGCTTGTTGGATGAAAAACAAAGCTTTAACATCTCTCTTTCTAATATCTTTAAGAGTCTCAGCTGCAACCTCCTTTTCACCGTATCCATTTTCCACCAAGTCCCATAGGTCTTGGACAAAAACAAAGTCTTCATCTTAGTGCTCCAAACTCCATAGTTGCTGCCTTGAAAAATTGGAACCAACGGCTGTAAAAGGTTCACTCCATTCTGATTGCTTGCCATCATAAGCTTAAACACAAGCCTCGAGTAGCTCGGATACCAGATGTTAAGAAAAAGCTGCTGAATATATGGGTAAAAACAGAACAAAGGACTTAAATTTAAGCAATAGGAATTCAGAAGATTAGAAACGGTGAAGTACCTTTCTTTATTCCATGAAGAGTACTATAAATACTAAAATAGTTAACAACTAAATCTCCTAAATAAAAGGAACACTACAAACACTAAACAAAGACTAGGTCTGTTTGAAACAGACTTTGACTGACTCAACAACTAACTTATTCAATCAGTAAATAATTTCTTTATTAACCTTTAACATAATAATGGTAGCAATTAGAACATCATTGAAAAGAGTATCCTTGAGAAAGTGTGATATCTTAAAATATTTGGTTGTTATTTGAAGAGTTTAAAGATATAATGTTTCAGGAGTTGTCTGCAACGTTTCCACCTAAAATTAAGGTGAGCTTGTCCAACCTCCCAAATTATCAAGTGAATCCAAAGTAGGATATAATTTTATAAGTTTAAGTATTTAGTTCGCTGACAGTATATTAAATAATTTTTCTTTTTTAAAATCAAAAAGATAAATATGTAAATTATTTAGTTTTCTCACTTTCTTTATAATTGAATTCAGTTGATTTAGAATCCAAAGAGTATATAATTTATATAATTAGCTAGCTTAGGATCTTTAACACATATCATACCAAAATCAAATTTAGCAAGCATCCACATAGATGCTTAAATCAAATTTCTCCATCCCAAAGTTCCTGTGTAGTGTTGAAAGGCCCATATTTGGAGATATAATCTTCTCCACTACAAAGCCTGCTTTGCGGGATATCATTGATCTTTTTCACATCCTCTTGACTCAATGACCAGTTGAATATCTCAAGGTTACTTTTCATCCTGTCCTTGTTGAAGCTCTTCACCAATATGCTGATCCCTTGTTCGTAGGCCCATCTCAAACAAATCTGTTTTTGGATGCAGTAATCAGCATTTTATTTTCTATACCAAGTCTGTTAGCAGCAGCAGAATTGAACTTCTTTGTCGAATAACACAAAATCAATCCCGAATAATCTCAAGTCCTAAGTTGTTTTCATAACAGAATGGAGGAAACAAAAAGAGCAAAATGCACCTGAGCAACTGTCTTCCCCTTTTGCTTAGCGATTTCCTTGAGCAATTCACACTCCAAAACTCTATTGCTGCCCCAAATGGTACCTTGGGCTCCCAGTGGAGCATAAGCAGTCAACAGGATACCATTAGCCTTGCAAAACTCTCTTAGCTTCTTTTGTTGCCACAGTGGGTTCAATTCCACCTTGCAAAACATTAAGAACAACTTCCTCATTGCTATTCAAAGTTGAAAGCAGCTTGGAGTGGGCTTGAGAAAGGGAGAGTTATTACCTGGTTAACAGCTGGAGGGATTTTAGCAAAGGCTAGAATGTCAACCAACTTTTTACAGGAAAAATTGCTAACACCAATAGACTTTGTGAGACCAAGCCTTTGACAATCTTCCATAGCTTTCCATACTGCCTTGAAATCCATCGCCAGGAAATCTTCCTGCTTTATGGGAAACTCATAAATCCCTGGCTTTGAACTTACTGGCCAGTGAATGAGATAGAGATCAAGGTACTCCAACCTCAGATTTCTACAGGACAAACAATTTATACAATTACCAAAGGCAGTAATTAAAGAGGAAATATAAGGTGGTAGAGTGGTAGTGTTTTACTTTAAGCTCCTCTGAAGGGCAGGAAGGACAAGTTCCCCATGGGCATCACTGCACCAGAGCTTGGAAGTGATGAAGAGTTCATCTCTAGATTTAATTAACCCAACTGCAATTGCTTCTAGAATTGCTTCACCCAGTGGTTGCTCTGTCCCGTATAAACTTGCTGTATCAAAGTGCCGGTAACCAAGTTCAATGGCTTGGAGAATGGCGGTCTTGGTAAGTTGTGATCCGACGGGCGGAGAAGCAGCAGTGCCGAAACCCAAAAGCGGCATTCGCCTGCCACTGCAACCCAAAACGTATTCTGGAATACTCAAAGGGGAAAGGGATGCCTCCAAACAGCCATCCATCTGCTTTACAGTGCTGGTGTAGGACTCTAGTAGGTTCCTTCAACAACTCAAAGTTGCTGCTGTCTGGTTAACAATTTAAGTAGAGATTTGTTCTACTGGGGATCTTGTTTGGGTAGCAAACACGAGGAAGACGACAGGGATGTACGTCAGCTCGTGGCACGTGAAGATTCCACTTGCTATTGCGGAGAAAATAGTGGATTGTAGTTGATATATTTTATGGTTAACGTAGTGAGATTATAGTTGTCAACTTATTAGGGATGGTATGAAAGTATGAATTTATATTTTTTTTTTTTTTGGTTTTTTAAAAAAAAAATTTAATTTATCATTTTCTATTAAAATGATAAAATAATATAAAATCATAGTTTCATACCATATTTTTTTATTTGTAATTATGAGACATGGCTTCACTAATTTAAACATTTCCCTTATATTTTGTTTTGTTTCTATAGTTAATGGTTTTTTGGTAAGACAGCTTGCTCTCTTCAAATTCTATTGATTTTGGTACCTATGTTCTTCACTTAAATTGAAAGAGTTGTGGGATGTTTGATTGTAGCTAAGTTTAGGATCACTTAGGACTTCCTTAGCAGATGGAATAAGGAGCATTGTGGGAGTGTTGAATCCAAAGTTTCTGCTCTTCAACACATGTTTCACTAATTTCGGATTTACTTTGCATATTACTGAAATTGATATTAGTTTATTTTGATGTATAGTTTTAAATTTATAGATATTTTTAAAAATATTGAATGTAATTATATATATAATATTTACAAATATTAATGAAATTAAATAAAATGGATTGAAATGAAGTAGAAGCTTTTAAGGGTTTTATTATAAGTTGATTACTTATTTTATTATTCATATATTTTTATCATAAAATTTTGAATTTAAAATTGATTAGTTTTGATTTATGAAGCTTTTGATATTAATAATATCTAAGATAAATTTTACTTTTTATTTTTAAATTATTTTACGAAATTTTTATTGGAAATTTTAATCATTTTCAAAATTTTAAAATACTCAAGAAAATCTTAATAAGGTCTACCAAGTGGACTATACGATGGTTGATGCCTTAGCTAAGAAGCAGAATTGATGGTTTAAATGCTTTGGTGCTTGCTCTCTCATTTATTGCTGTGACTTTGACGTTTTGAACAGTGCTGTGAGAATTTGTGGTAGAAAATGCTAATTTTAATAAATATTTAAGGATATATATATATATATATATATATATATATTTAGGAAAATAAATCAATTTTAAAAGATAAACAGAAAATGCGTTTTCGAGTTCTGAATTAGTTTAATTTAATTACTCTCCTACTCATATTTTTATTTTTATTTCATGTTATTTCAAGATCTATTTTTATTTTTAATTACTATTTTAACACATTAATTTTTTGGTTAGATGATTAAAAATAGTGATTTAATATTCAAGTCTCAAGTTTGATTTCTCTTTTAAGAATATTTGTATTTTTATTTTATGTTGTTCCAAGATATTTTTTAAATTTTAATTAATATTTTAATTAATAAATATATTACTTTTTATTTTTATTTTAATTTATTTTAATTAATAACTCATTTATTTATAAAATCGGTCAAATATAATTATTTTTAGTAAATATAATATCTATAGGGTAAATTACAAAAATAATCATTTTATTTATTTCAAGTTATATTTTAGTCACTTATATTTAAAATATCACATTTTAGCTACTTATATTTTTTTTTTTCATACGTGTGACCACTAACTATAGTTTTCAATTTATCCTTTACCTACACTTTGTTGTATTGACTTTTTTTTTGCATAGATTTTGACAAATTAATAATTTAATATTCTGTAACATTTGCTTCATTAGGTTTTAATCTCATTTGACTCTATTTGTTTTCATCATTCAAAGATAGTGTTGCAAATAATATAATTATTGTGGTTGTTCATTGAAGGAAAATAAATCATTATTTATTAATCAGGAAAATATATAATACAGTTTCATTAATTAATAATAAATTGATGTAAAATAAAAGTATTAAATTATTTAAAATTAAATATTAAATAAATTTATTTAAAACAAATATTAATTATAATTATTCAACATAAATAGAGATAAAATCATTGAAGTCGAAACTCAAAATTAAAATCCAAAACTAGAAACTCAAAACCTGAAAGAGAAACAAAAAAAAAAATTAAAATTTATATTTATTAATAGTATTCATTTTGGATTCATTCAATTTTTTTTTTTTTAATCGAAGATGCATAAAATTATATACTAACAATGCATTATATACTAATCCTTATTTAGTATCCGCATCTTTCATTTTATAATCTTTATTATTTGTTGTTATGTTTACCCAACATTTTAATGTAAATATTTTTTTTCTCAACCAAATTTAAAATTTTATTGAAGTAAATTAATTTGTTAGTGGATAGAGTCAGAGTTTACAATTATCCTATAAAAATATCAATTTTTACTGCTTATTCAGCCTCAACCTCAAAAGAATGGAGCTGAGTCTAACCAAAAGGTTATAAATACTTGATTAAAGCGAATGAAACCTATGAATTGAACAAATTCCATGCAAATGGCTCATGAAAAATGATTAAGAAAAACTCCTAAATGTCCATCCTAAGAAGCCTAGCTTATATTCAGAATAACCCCCCCAAAGGAAAAAGAAGAAGAAGCCTAACTTATAAAACTGTGTATGGAAGTGAGAATCCAGTCCACTTAAATTAAAACAGATTGTGCAGCTGGACCCATCACGATGAGAACATCCAAGATCGTAAATCAGTTCCTGTGTAAACAACAATTACTAAAACCTTATCTAGAAATCTCCTTTTAAAAAACACATCCCAATAGAAGACGAGGGCGTACATCAGTAGTTAGAACACACACACACACAAACATGGGTTAAATGCATGATATATATTACTTCAATGGTGGAACCCAATGAGCTTAATTTCTGGTCCCTCGAATGGAATGACAATTCATGTGAGCTGCTCCTAACAACCGATTACTAAAGCAAAGAGTATTAAATTCCAAAACTTGAATTCTAACTATTTAATGGAAGCATCTGGTTCTTTCTCAATAACAGGGCAAAAAGATTGCGCATTGCTCTCATATTACTTACTCATCTTCATGCCAACTTCTCCCTACCCCAAGCATATACCTCGCTGGCTCGCTTTCTTTTTGTCTTTCTGCTACCATGTTTTGCATAGTAAGCCTACCATCATGGTGATGCATCTATGAAGATGTTGACATAGACCTAACCACCCTCATCATACAAGCTTATTAACTGTTCCTTGTTTTGTTCAGCTTTTATGATTTATGGGGATTCTTCCATGTCACTTGTCTTGCCACAGAAACGACGAATCTCAGTCTGGCTCCTATCATCTTCATTCGGAATCATCAACCCCTTCCATCTCCTCTCAACCAAGTTTACCATCGGTTCCTTCCCTTGCTTCAACATCTCACCGACATAATGAAAAGACCCCAGCCATCCACCATAAGTGCATAGCCACCCTTCAAAACCACTCCTATGTCTTCACCCTCGCTCTTGCCGGGAAGGTCCTATACGGTGGCTCTTCAAACGGTGAGATACGAGCATGGAGGCTGGATTCTTCCGAGCATGGTGATCGAACTGATAACATTGTGGTGGCTACTAGCAACAGTGCAGTTAAGTCTCTGGTGGTTTTAGGAGATAAGCTTATCAGTGCCCATCAAGATAACAAAATCCGTGTATGGAAAATTCATAACCAGGAACATCACAAGTACAAATGTTTAGCTACTCTCCCAACGTTGAACGATCGTTTCCTGAGATGCTTCTCGGAAAAGAATTATGTGAAGGTCCGGCGTCACAAGAAATGCACATGGATACATCACGTTGATACAGTATCTGCTCTGGCAATATCAACAGATTGCTCTCTCCTTTACTCTGCCTCGTGGGATCGGACATTCAAAATCTGGCGGGCATCGGATTTCAAGTGTTTGGAATCAGTGCAAAACGCCCATGATGATGCCATTAATGCCATAGTATTGTCTAGAGATGGATTTGTTCATACAGGTTCAGCAGACAAGAGGATTAAGGTATGGAAGAAGCATGCAAGTAAAAACAAACATTCGCTGGTCTTAACACTGGAGAAACACAAATCAGCTGTTAATGCTTTAGCTCTTAGTAACGATGGGACCGTACTTTATTCCGGTGCATGCGACAGATCGATTCTGGTTTGGGAAAGAGAAAGAGAAAGCGAGGGAGGAGACGGTGAGTGGCGGATGGTGTTGTTGGGTGCACTTAGAGGTCACACCAAGGCAATCTTGTGCTTGGCGGTTGTGACGGATTTGATATGCAGCGGATCAGCAGATAAAACAATGAGGATTTGGAGGAGAGGAATCGACAAAAGATATTGTTGCTTGGCAGTTTTGGAAGGGCACACAAGGCCAGTTAAATGCTTGACATGTAATACAAATACTGAAGAAGAAGAAGAAGGTGCTTCTGAAACTATTACTTATATGGTTTGCAGTGGGAGTTTGGACTATGATATTAAGGTGTGGCAAGTTTCAGCTTCAGTTTTATGATATTCATCTTTCAGTTTCCCTTTTGTTTGTGATGTACATAAGCGTATACAAGATTCAATAGCTTTTAGCAAAATTAGAAATTGAATTGTATATATAAGCATCGATATTAATTATATATGGCTGAAATATGTTGTGTTGGGAATTTGATCTCAGATGAGTTTATGTATCTGGAAATAGAAACTTTAATATGCTTAACTAAGATTTTCAATCGTACAAGGAAAGTCTAATCAGGAATTGTTCATTGAAAAGCACTTGTTGAAAATTGCTGTTCCAAGTGTTTCAACTTTTTTCAGCATCGTAGTATGACAGGTGACCTAACAGCATTAAAAACTTGAAAGGGCTTCCAAAATCTGACCTTCCCTGACATCTTTTAGGGTAATGAACTAATGCATATACTTAACCTCTCATTGATCTTCCTGCAAGGGATGGCGAAGGTCAACGCGTAATTGTTTAAAACAATTTCAACTTCTCTCATATAAGGTTTGGTCAAACAAAGGCAAAAAGTACTAGTTCATAAATCCTCGCAGATCAACCCCAATCTGCATGTTGTGCTAGTAAACTGTTCCCAATGCATAGGACAAAAATAAAAAAGGTAAATGACATGATCGATTCCATTACTGAACAGCCAATATGAATTCACCATGTCATTGAGTAGTTTATGAAATGATAGGATCGCATATCAAAGCATCAGATCTTGATTAAAGACCAATTATGGTTCAACCAGAATTAAAATTAAGTGATTGGCTTATTATGCATGGGGCATTAAACAACACCTTAAGTTATTCAATAAAAAAAAAATAGCAGTAATAATTAAACGTCATGAGATAAACAACACTCATCTGATTAATTTCTATGTTGTGCCTACATATGTTTAAAAAAAAAATTATTTCAGGGAGTTTTTTATTTTTATGATTTTGGACGGATGTTCGAAATGGTCCTAGACATATCTGGAGGGCTGCAAAAGTCATGCAAAAGGAACTTAGATCATTAATTTAATACAGTAAAAGGAAATCTAAGAAAAAATAAAGAAAATGAATAATACTTCACTGTTATAGAATATGATTTTGAAACTTTCATTACTACTTTGTTGGTGTTAATCACATAATTTCTATTGTCTATTATTAAGTTTTCCAATAAAATATATAATTCCATGATAATTGCAAGTGGGGCAGTTAGGTTAAAAGTCATCCACTAGGCCTTATTTTATTGAACCAGCACTTAATCTTCCACAAACTTTTGTTAATTTTTAATGTAAAGTAAAGATAACTGAGATGTAACTTCGGGAAACAGGGTAAAGAGACTTAATTACAAAAATTAAGATGATCAACCTATAATTCACCTTCTAGAGAAATTTACCACAATTAAATCTCATTAAGACATTACATGTGTAAATGCATGGTGTTTTCCGCTGCCACGTTGATGAACATTATTATGTCCATGGAAAAAGGCACATTCTCCTCATTGGAGTTTGGTCATCACTTTGGCAAGCTATTGCTAAATTACAGTCGTATGTATGACGTGAGATAGACACACAATGATGAGAACCACCACCGACACTAATAACTATGCATGGGTATATATCAATATGCAGCGATAGCTCTTCGAAAACACTAGGCAAATTTAATATTCTTTTCTCAGAGTTCATATTTGACTTATGCTATCATATAATCTGGTAGTTTAATTTCTGAATTACTAACCATGGAATATTAAACAAGTCTAATCTGGCTGGCAGCTTTTCTTTCTTAAGTAAATAAATAATAAATAACTGGAATCAAAGCTATCTAGCTGATCTAACATTTCTGATGTTAGCAACTGTTAAAACAAGCTTAGAAATGAAACAAGAAAACTGTTTGGATGCTGAGAAAGTAGAGGAAAATAAAGAGAATCATATTAATGAGAAACAGACATGAACTACCATAACTACTAGTAACTAACTTTTAACTGACCAGCTGCACTAACTGATAACAGTTCAGCTGTTGGAAAAACTAACCAACTCAATAGCTCATAGTCTAACATTCTCCTGGTTTTATGTATCTTGTTGACAATCAACCACTACCGTCTAAGGAAGTACTCTAAGTTTATGTCTGAGGCTAGAGAATGTAGCTGCTGTAATAGGATTAGTTAATACATTAACAGTTTGCTCCTCTGAGGGAATAAAATTCACCTGCAGCTTCCCATCAAGCACCTTTCCCCTAACAAGGTGTAAGTCAATTTCTACATGCTTAATCCGACCATGGTGAGTGAGATTGGCAGCCATTGATACTGTTGAGGTGTTATCACACCAAACAGTAGATATCCTTGTCATTGCAACACCCATTTCTGAAAGCAATTGTTGAACCCATACCACCTCAGTGACTGAATTGGCTAAGCTGCGATACTCAGCTTCTGAAGAGGACATTGAGACTACACTGATTTTTCGAGCTCCAAACAATAGAATTGTTTCCCAGGTACACACAATAACCTGAAGTAGAGCGTTAGTCTTCAACATTAGATGCCTAGTCAGCATCAGTATAGCATGCAAGTGCACATTCACCCTTTGTATAGTACAATCCATACTCTAAGGTACCCTTGAGGTATCTAAGAACTCTCTTCACAGCCTTCCAGTGAGTGTCAAGAGGAGAGTTCATATATTGAGTCAGGTTGTTGACTGAGTAAGCCAAGTCTGGTCGAGTAAGACAACCTGAAGTGCACTATGACACTTATGTACATCTAACCATCTTCAAAGGGCATGACTGCAAAAGCTGTCAACTTTGGAGACCCAACTATAGGAGTAGGTGTAGAAGATGCGTCGAGCATGTGTCCTTTAAGAAGATCTAGGAAATAATTCTTCTGATTGAGAAAAAAGACCTGATGTTGTCTTGTGAACCTCCACACCAAAGAAATAGTTGAGTTCACCTAGGTCTTTCAAAGAAAACTGGGTATGAAGTTATTGAACCACATCCCCAATCTCAGCTGAGTCACCGCTTAGAATTATGTCACCCATATATGCCATAAGAAGCTGGTTAGCTAAAACTTAAGTGATGATGTCAACCAGGTCCTCGCTTGGCCACTATATAACCAGCCTCCAACTTAAGGCCGGGGAGATAATTGCTATACCAACTTATGAACATGGCCATAACCTATTTCTAAAGCATGCTACAACTTGAAGAAAACTTAGGCCTAAAAGGCCCTAAGCACCTAGCTTGTCCTATTAGTGGCCAAAGAGCGAGCCACTTGAGAGTTGAGATAACAAACAGTTGCCTAGGATCATCAACCTAGAAAAAAAGAACCCTAGGTAATCAAGGTTGCAAGACCAGAAATTAGTCACAAGGGAGACTACCACGCCAACATGGTTAGATGACTGGCAAATGAATAATCTTTAGAAAACCAGTTGAGTAGCCCAAACACCAAGTATAAATACCCACCTACAACTCATTCCCATCTATCTACACTTCCAGCTTTACCACTAGCCTAAACTTTTTTGTTTCCTTATCCAACTTCTCCTCTGCTAACTTAACCATCTAAACTTGTTCCAAAGTACAAGTTTCGATGCCCCAATGCTCATATTTTTCTTGAAAGAACACACAACTCTTAAATTCAAATCCACCTTCCTAGAAAAATTATCTTCAAGCCTAGTCCATTGCTAAAATGACATTATCAAATTTATAAAAAAAATATTACAACAATTGCTTAGTTACATTTTGCTTCCAGCAATATATAGTTTTCATTTTTATTATGAATTAAATTTTTTTCTTTAAAATCAAAAGATCAACCTTTGTATCAAAATTATATATCGTGTGTCTTAGAATTGAAAGACTGTTGATTTTTACATTCTCAACTAAACCTATAGAGCTCAGCTCTACGATATTAGAAACTTTTACTTACCCAAAATTTTCAGTTTTTTTAAAAATTAACATGTATTCCACACATATATCTGATATGGACATAATCAAAATATTGAACTAGTCGAACTTTGTGCCATCAATATTGCCTTGCAATTCTGTCTTAATTCTCAATGGAAAGACAAGATGAAGTTGACTATGGAATCTTATTACCCCTATTCTTTCATGGTGTTCAAACTCGACTCAAAGTTCGTGGAGGTTTGAATATTTTCAATGAGGTGGATAATCTGGTCAGCAAAATTGTTAAAGTGAGCTTCTGCCATACATTTAGGGAGGCTATAAGTTTGCAAACTCATTGGCTAAGTCTAGTGAGAATAGGAGAACTGCAACAAATTTATCACTTAGTGATGAATTCTTTTATGTAATGCTTAAAAGTAAACATAAATATTTATCTCTTAAAAATATTTTTATTAGAATTTTTATTAATATTTTTATTAAAAATTAATTCGCTTTTCTATAATTAGTAATGAAGATTCTCTAATCCGTTATGATGACAAACACATTTTAGTCAATCAATATTGCAAATGGTAAGAATATTTTTTTAATAAAATTCAATTTTGTTTAATTTTTTTATTTCATTGTTATATTTTTACTTGATATTTTATATATTTTTTATGTAAATAGGTGGAATATCAAATTTTACAATTCCATATTCGTAATCTACTCGCTCCTGCTCCACCATTGATCGAACTGTACTTGAGAGAAGTCGGTTTTTGGCACGTGGCCCTTGTAGGCCAGGAGTGTAAGTTGGACCTGAAACTCATAAGCGTATTGGTGGAGAGGTGGAGACCCGAGACGTACACATTCCATCTTCCATGTGGCAAGTGTACTATCACTTCGGAGGGCATGGATTTATAGTTGGGGTTACCGGTGGATAGGTCAATAGTCACCGAGTTTGTTCACTTTGTTGATTGGGAAGGTGTATGTAGTGAACTTTTGGGTTCGGTTCCGAAAATGATTTACGGAGATCGGATCGAAATGAGTTGGTTACAAAGAAATTTTGTGGGGCTGGATGAGGATTCGACTGAAATCGAAAGAGAACGACATGCTCGGGCGTACATCCTTCAGATTATTGGGGGTATCCTAATGCCGAACAAGTCACAAACACTCGTCCATCTAATGTGGCTACTAAAACTCGTCGACTTTAGAAGAGTGGACAAACTTAGTTAAGAGTCCGTTATGTTAGCGATATTGTACACAGAGATGTGTCGGGCGACGCAACCATGAAAAATCAAAATTGGTGGTTGCATTCTACTACTGCAATCACGGGTACGATACCGATTGCCATTTTTACGTCCTCGAGCAAACTATACATATAAATTCTCACTCGTAACAAGGTAAAATTAATTAGATATTACCATAATAAAATTGATTTAAATTTAGATTATTATGCTAACAAGTTATTTAAATAGGTGTAACCATAGGTCGAGTCACATGGGATTACCTACTGAGTCTCGAGATATATGGCTTCAATTAGACTAACGATCGGAAGATGAGGTATTTATTTATTTATTTAAATTTGAACTATATAATATTAATGTAATCGATTTCATATTTAGTAGTATATATATAACTAATATTTTTATTATATTATATAGTTTGAATGGACACCATACGAAGATCCGACAATTCGAGAAGTCATCTCCGAAGAATTCTTTTTGAATCCGAACACCTAGCACGTGAAGGTCCCATTGGTAGTGTATGCTACCGTCAAGATGCACGAGACCGATAGAGCGTTGCAGTGATTCAGATTTTGACAATCGACTTGCGGGATTGGACGAATGAGGATTGGCCAATATTCCACTCTCAACATATCAACATGTGAAATAATCAGTATGATTTCTTAGCTACTCATGAACTAATTGTCATTTTGGAGTTAGCATATGATTCGGAGTACATGCCATGTTTAGGATCCATGGCAAGTCATATTTGCAATGGAAAGAGGCGAGGCATCTACATCCCCATACAAATAGGCCACGATGGGACATTTTAAATCTAAGAATTGCCGATGCGGGTATATCATCAGCACCCATGCAAGAACCGACACTAATGCTCACACCACCCACTGGTCAGTATATACTATTTTATTCTGGTGCGTATTCTAACCCTATCATCTTTACACAAGCACCATATATTGCACCATATTTTTCTACTTCTAGTCTTATGTCAGGTTGGACTTTTGAACATCCGTCCCCGATGTATTTGATAAACCGTAAAAGTAACATATTTCCACATTTAGTATGCTTTTGGATGATTTAGCCCTCAATTTATGTAAAAAGATGCTCTTAATCCTTTCTTTTTATGTCTTATACTCTAGAAAGCACCCAAGAATGAAAAGAATGAGAAACGGGCTTAAAACAGACTAAATTAGGCCAACCCAAGAAATTGGCACTGCCTAGACTTCAAGTCACACGGCCGTGCCTCGCCAATTATTCAAAGACACGCCCCAAGCACGAATTGCAAGGCCGTGTCCCAATCGACAGACCTGAAGCACGACCTGAATCCCAACTTACACGGTGTGCCACGACCGTTCCTCAATCAACAGAATCAACACATGGCCTGAAGTTGACTTACACGGGCGTGTGCCATGGCCGTGCCCCTGCTACGGGAATGAGCAATTTCACTCGGATTTGGATGCTTGAAGCCAAAGAAACATACTCCTAAGTCTACTTAAACACCTTAATAGTAATTCTACTTAAAGGAGGTACTTAGGAGCCAAGTAAAGCATCTAAGGAGCCTATATAAACAACCCAAGGCAACCGTTCTAGGGAGAGTTTTGGTGGGTAGAGTTTTCTGCCAGAGTTTTTATTCAGGGAAATACTCGAAAATAGCCAGTTGATCCATCTCAAGAAGCCAGAATTCTACTCAAGACAAAGGATCTCCTCTTCAATTCCTTCAGGGGATTTTAGGGATTTTTTTATGTTTTGTTTTATCTTTTCTCTTTAGATGTTTTCTTATTTTGTTATGAATTAAACCCTTCAGATACCTGAAGGGGATGAAACCTATGACAGATTTTGTTATTTAATTTCTAAATTATATGATAAGTGCTTAGTTTGTTCTTAATTATGTTGCTTAATCCAAATCTGATGTGCTTAGGTGGAGGAGGAATAGACCCTGCCTAAGAGTAAATCTAACATAATTAAGCGGAGTTGATCGAGCGCCTAGAGATAGGGTTACGAAATTTTGAGAGATTAGGGTGAAACCTAATATGGGAGTCCATTGATCGATTTACTACTTCCTTAGGGGGTTATTATAAGAGAACGAGAGTTCCACTAATTAACCTAAGGTTAGACGTTATTCGCCTCGAGAGAGGGTTTAATATTGGTTAGGGAGTCTCACGGATCAAGCTAAGTAAAGAAGTCATATGAATTAAAAGTTAGATAACAAGAGAAGTCATAGATGGATTCTTCCTGAGGGTATTTTCGTAATCAATTGAGTTTTTCCATAGTCTTTTCCCAAAGTCTCATTCTTTTGCCTTTGCATCTAATCACTCCATATTTCAAGCTAAATAATAGAAAGAAAGTGAGTAGTAGTACTTTTAGGTTCCCTTGGGTTCGATAAGATACTCTTGCCTAAACTATACTACTGTTCGATAGGTGCAATTGCCTCTATCGTTGTCATAGTTAGTCTACAGGTTCGATCATTCTTTTTATAAATATTAAAACTCGACTGTTTGACACGATCAAGTTTTTGGCGACGATGCTGGGGAACACTAAAATATTAAGAAAGCTCTATTTCCATTACTTTAGCTAATTTTTTTATTGCAATTTATTTTTTTTTTTTATTTTTTTTACTTTGCTAATTTTTTCCTTTATTTTGTTTTGGCAGAAAATTTTTGACTATGGAAAAGATTGCACTGAATAATTATCAGTGGCAAGTAATGAGGACGATTCCTACTAAAACAACCAGTGTTTTCAACCTCGACGTGGTCACCAAAGTTATCTAATTAGTTAGAGATGATGAATAAAAGATTGATGATTGGTATAGTCCTCAAGTACATCCGAAATACAATATGATTTGAATCTAGGAGGCGTGGCGAATCCTCGAGTACCCACCCTACGGATATGGCATGGAAAACGAGCAAGCTCACTATACGGTAACTATTCTAGATATCAAAATAATTTTTACAAAGACACTTATAATGCAGTTGGAAGTACCATCCCAATTTCTCGTGGGATGATCAAAATAGCCAAAGATCAGAACTTCCTCTAGATTTTCAACAACCACCTCACCAACAAGAAGAGGAGCCGAATCTCGAAGAGATGCTGACAAAATTCATGGCAGCCATAGATTCTCGTTTCCAAAAGACTGAAGTAGCACTTGATGAACAACAAAAATCGATCAAAGGGATCGAGAATCAAGTTAGAGAACTTACTAGGTCAGTGGGACATCTCAAAAAGCTGATTTCTGAACGTCAATAAGGACATCTACCAAGCAACACAGAAATAACCCAAAAGAACAAATTCAAGCCATCTCAGCCCATGCCAGTAATGGGTTAGATGAACCTAATCCAATACAAAAAGCCAAGGTAGACGAAGGTAAGGTAGAAGTAACACCAGAAAAGCCAAACCAAGAATCAAAAGTACAAACCTCGCATACCTTATCCCGAAGCAATGAAAAGAGACAATTCAGAGGAATAGTTCGGTATGTTTCTTAAACTCTTAAAGAAATTACATATTAATTTACCTCTTCTTGAAGCTCTTTTTTAGATACCAGACCCGAGGAAATTTTTAAGACAACTCTTGACGAACAAACACAAATTAGACGAAGAGCACCACGTGGAGCTAAACAGCAATGTGCTCAGCAATTCTACAAAATAAACTGCCACGAAAATTAAAAGATCCAGGGAGTTTTACAATTCTATGTTTAATTGGTAGTTTATCTATTGATAATGCGTTAGCGGATTTAGGGGCAAGCATCAATGTTATGCCTTACAAAATGTTTAAACAACTAGGTCTAGGGAAACATAGACAAACTAGGATGAGCATTCAATTAACTGATAAAACTATAAGAATTCCTAGGGGTATAATAGAAAATGTTCTAATCAAAATTGATAGATTCGTATTCTCAGTAGACTTTGTCGTTTTAGACATGGATGAGGACAACACGATCCCCTTAATTTTAGGAAGACCCTTTCTAGCAACTGCCAGAGCTAAAATTGATATCTATGCAGGAGAACTCATACTTCGTGTAGGCAACGAGATAGTCACTCTTCAAGCTCTTGACTCAGCTAGGACATCGAGTAATAAAGGTACGAACGTTAATTCCATTGATAACCATTTGGTTCAACCTTGTTTACAGGAAACATCACGAAATCACCTAGCTGAGCTAGATATTAAACCTCGTGCCAATAAAGAAGAATTATATGAGGAACAAAGCCTTAGGGTCGACAAACTAGAAGAGTGGAAAACACAATTTAAAGAAGAACCAGAACCACACGAAGTGAAACCAAAAGAAACCCCAAATGAGCTAATAGGAACAACAAATCACATCAAAATAGAGGATCATGTATTGTTGAATAAGGAAGGCCCTCGAATCACTAATTCAGAACTCAAGGCAAATGAAGAAATCACTTTTGAGGTACTTAATGTCTTCCTATACGGCACAATCGAGGTAAGCAATCCTAAATTCAACACTTTTGAGGTAAACATTACTCAACTTAAACTTTATATCCATAATCGAGTTGATCGCATGAGAAAGGATTTCCACCTCCTCAAACCACCATGATTGTGTGTACAACAGGTAAGTCTAGCTCAAGACTTTAAACGAGTGCTTCTCGGGAGGCAACCCGAGTACCAACCGTACTAATTAGTTTGGTTTTATTTCTTTTCGTATTTAGGCATAGGTTTCCATACCCACACGGCCTTGCACATGGCCGTGGTCGTGGCCGTGTGGACACCACGACTAGGCACATGAGTGTGGACCTTATCTCTATTTAATTATTTACTTTTATTCATATTTTATTTTTATTTTATTTTTTTTTTTTTATTTTTACTTCCTTTATTATTTTCTCCTTTTCTCAATGGCATTTAGATTTAGCTTAGGATACAATAAAACCAAGCCTACTACTTGAGGATTCAATTTCAAACGGTTCGAGACGCTTCCCCATCGTTCACCTCTAATCTTATCCGATTTCTTTTCATAGACTTCATCCAAAAATTCAGGAAGTGTTACTTCTCCCCTTCTCTTTTGATTTCATTATTACATAATTGTTTATCAATCTTTGTACATTGAGGGCAATGTACATCTTAAGTGTGGGGGGTAAAAGTGTCAAACTTTTTTGCATTATTCTAAATCCTGAATTTTAGTCTTGTCCATAAGAAATCTTCTCATATTACTAATTACGATGAAATTTCTAATGATTTATGATTTTTATTGATATGTTTTAGATTAAGTTATAGTTAATTATGCATTGATGATTAAATTTGAAGGATACTGGAGAATCGAGCATGATAAGTCTGCTTTCTAAAAATTAAAAATTAAAAGGTCGTTGAACTAAATTTGAGTATTACCTTGAAATTTGGAATTTACAGGGATTGATGTCAAAAACACTCATAATTTTTGTGAGATTTTGAGCCTTATAGAGCGTATATTCTTTTTCGTGCTCACTTTATTGATTATGAGTGTGTCAACTTTGAACTGTTATTCTAGAACTTGTCTCGTTTATACATGTCGAGACCACACTTTTGATTTGATATACGAGATGATAAAGGCACCTAGGATTTAATCCACTTACTCTATAAAAGCCTACCTTCACAAATTAACCCCAGTGAACCCCGTTGAATCCTAACAACCTTTTATTGACTCACCCACTAATATTAACCCAAAACCCTTTGTATTTGTTATCACCCTTTATTTTGACTACCCTTTAATCGAGGTTTGATTTGATTAAGTTACCAAATTATATTAGTTCAAGAGTTACATTTATCATTTATGATGTAATATTTTAATTTGATTTCTTAAAAAACCCAAGTATATTCAATATTAGTAGTATATATAAAAAAACTTAGAGCATTTAAATTCCAATTGTTGAAGAAAAGCTCGTATTAAAGTATTATCAAATTTTAAGTGATAAAAATACTCTTTATTATAGAGTAATTATCAATAGTTGTATTATTAGTTTTCATTCGATGAAAATATTCATATTTAGTTCATTGTTTCTAGTTAGGTAATTTGTCAAGTCGGTCTCGATTCTAACCCTCTAATTCAAATTTCGTATCCACACCCTTAACCTTAGCCCCGTTACAACCTTGATAAAGACCTTTTGATCTATGTATCATCTCATATACAGTGGTGGATATTTGATTTTCAGGCAAGCCTATTGATAAACCGTAAAAGTAACATATTTTAATCCCACATTTAGTATGCTTTTAGATGAATTTATCCTCGATTTATGTAAAAGGTGCTCTTAATCCTTTCTTTTCATGTCTTATACTCGGAGAGCACCTAAGGATAAAAAGAACGAAAAGCGGCTTAAAGCGGATCAAATTGGGCCAACCCAAGAAGTCAACACTACTGGCTTTATTCTACATGGTCGTGCCTTGCTATTCACCTAGAACACGGCGTCACCAATTTACACGTAGTGTCTCATCGACAAAAGCCCAACACTACCTATTCTCGATTTGCATGGTCGTTCAACCGATGACACAAGCACGGCTGACCTCGACTTGCAGAAGCGTGCCGCAGTGCCTAAATCAACAAAAAAGACACGGCCGAGCCTCAATTTACACAGGCGTGTTTTAGCGGGTACCCTACCGCGGAAAGAGCAATTTCACTTTGAATAGGGTGCTTGGAGCTCAAGAAACGCAAGCCTAAGTCTACTCAAACACCTAGGACGAATTATACCTGAATTATGAGTACTTAGGAGACAAGTAAAGCATCCCAAAAGTCTATAAAAACACCCCAAGGCGACTATTCAAGGGGTTGTTCATTGAGCAGAGTTTTTTGCCAAGCCTTTCTCATTTAGGGATTGTCTCGAAGATAGCCAATTGATCCATCTCGAAGAGTCAGAGTTCTACTCAAGACGGAGGATCTCCTCTTTAATTCTTTCAGGGGGTTTTAGGGATTTCTTATGTTTTGTTTTATCTTTTCTCTTGAGATGTTTTCTTGTTTAGTTATGAACTAAACCCTCAAATACTGAAGGGATGAAACCTATGATGATTTTGTTATTTAATTTTTTGGTTTATATGATAAATACTTAGTTTGTTCTTAATTATGTTGTTTAAATTTATCGATGTGCTTAGGTGGAGGAGGAATAGACCACGCCTAAGAGTAGATCTAGCATAATTAAGCGGAGTTGATCGAGCGCTAGAGATAGGGTTACGAGATTTTGCTTGGATTAGGGTGAAACCTAATATGGGAGTCCATTGATCGATTTGCTTCTTCCTTAGGGGGTTATTATAAGAGAATGAGAGTTCCACTAATTAACCTAAGGTTAGATGTTATTCGCTTCGAGAGAAGGTTTAATATAGGTTAGTGAGTCTCACGGATCAAGCTAAGTAAAGAAATCATATGAATTGAAAAGGTAGATAATAAGTGAAGTCATAGGTGGATTCTTCCTGAAGGTATCCTCTTTATCAATTGAGTTTTCTTCAAAGTCTTTTCCCAAAGTTTCGTTCTTTTGTCTTTGCAATTAAGTTTAAGTATTTCATTTGTTTTAGATTAATAAACCAATCACTCCATATTTTAGGCTAAATAATAGAAAGAAAGTGATTAGTAGTACTTTTAGGTTCCTTGATTTTGATAAGATATTCTTGCCTGAGCTATACTACTGTTCGATAGGTGCTTGCCTCCATCGTTATCGCAGTCAGTCTAGAGGTTCGATCACTCTTTTATAAATATTAAAACTAGACTATTTTGCAGCGATCACCTATGGGATTAACTTTTCAAGTTCGACTTATGAGTGCTTATTCTTGAACCTTAAACACTTCGAGTAATTTGAGTGAATCTTTTGTGAGGATGTCAATCCTTGTCGGTTTTAAATTGAAGGTAATTACTTAGATAAGGGGAGACACCTATGTTTCGTACTACAAAGGTATGACTTATCATGATTGAATCTTTAGGACTCTTTGAGTTGAATTATCCATGTATAAATTATCTATGAATTATGATGAGACATTGTCGATAGGAATTATGAATTATGGGAAGTTCGTTTTAATTGTAAGTTGAGAATTTTGCTTGAGAACAAGCAAAAGCTTAAGTGTGGAGGTATTTGATAAACCGTAAAAGTAACATATTTTAATCCCACATTTAGTATGCTTTTGGATGATTTAGCCTCAATTTATGTAATAAGGTGCCCGAAAAGAATGAGAAGCGGGCTTAATTTGAGCCAACCCAAGAAATTGTCCCAATCGACACGGCCGTGCCTCGCCAATTATTCAAAGACACACCCCAAGAATAAATTGCAAAGCCGTGAATCCCAACTTAAGCACCTGAATCCCAACTTACCGGTAGTGCCACTGCCCTCAATCAACAAAATCAACATACGGCCTGAAGTTGACTTACATGGGCGTGTACCATGGTCGTGCCCCTACTACGGGAATAAACAATTTCACTCGGATTTGGATGCTTGAAGCCAAAGAAACATACTCCTAAGTCTACTTAAACACCTTAATAGTAATTCTACTTGAATGAGGTACTTAAGAGCCAAGTAAAGCATCTAAGGAGCCTATATAAACAACCCAAGGCAACCGTTCTAGGGAGAGTTTTGGTGGGCAGAGTTTTCTGCCAGAGCTTTTATTTAGGGAAATACTCGAAGATAGCCAATTGATCTATCTCAAGAAGCCAGAATTCTACTCAAGACAAAGGATCTCCTCTTCAATTCCTTTAGGGGGTTTTAGGGATTTCTTGTGTTTTGTTTTATCTTTTCTCTTGAGATGTTTTCTTATTTTGTTATGAACTAAACCCTTCAGATACGAAGGGATGAAACCTATGACAGATTTTGTTATTTGATTTCTAAATTATATGATAAGTACTTAGTTTGTTCTTAATTATATTGCTTAATCCAAATCTGATGTGCTTAGGTGGAGGAGGAATAGACCCTGCCTAAGAGTAGATCTAACATAATTAAACGGAGTTGATCGAGCGCCTAGAGATAGGGTTACGATATTTTGCCAGATTAGGGTAAAACCTAATATGGGAGTCCATTGATCGATTTACTGCTTCCTTAGGCGGTTATTATAAGAGAACGAGAGTTCCACTAATTAACCTAAGGTTAAACGTTATTCGCCTCGAGAGAAGGTTTAATATAGGTTAGGGAGTCTCACGGATCAAGCTAAGTAAAGAAGCCATTTGAATTAAAAGTTAGATAGCAAGAAAAGTCATAGGTGGATTCTTCTTGAGGGTATCGTCGTAATTAGTTGAGTTTTTCCACAGTCTTTTACCAAAGTCTCATTCTTTTTCCTTTGCATCTAGTTTAATTTTTTTTCATTTGTTCATAGATTAATAAACCAATCACTCCATATTTCAGGCTAAATAATAGAAAGAAAGTGAGTAGTAGTACTTTTAGGTTCCCTTGGGTTCGATAAGATACTCTTGCCTAAACTATACTACTGTTCGATAGGTGCACTTGCCTCTATCGTTGTCATAGTTAGTCTACAGGTTCGATCATTCTTTTTATAAATATTAAAACTCGACTGTTTGACACGATCAAGTTTTTGGCGCCGTTGCTGGGGAACACTAAAATATTAACAAAGCTCTATTTCTATTACTTTAGCCAATTTTTAATTGCAATTTATTGCAAACTTAATTAGAAGGGTTCTCTGATTGTTATCCTGTGCCATAGCCAACAACAACCGATGGATATATCTACCATACATAAATGTATCTTATATTTGTATGAATGGCTTACAGTACTGGAATGCTTGGGAGCATTACTTGAAAGTCCAAAACAAACAGTAGAACACTTGACATCCATGGTGCAAGCAATTGTTGTAGTACGCGGACCTCATTTTCAGATCAGTTGCACAACCTGTGACGTACTTTTCCAACACCAGACACCACTGTCATACCTCTTTGTATGACGTGTCCCACCCAATGTGCATCTTCTTAAATGCCTTTTGCTTTGCTGCCCACGCCTTGCGGAATGAATGCATGTAATCGAATCGACTATGAATATTTGCAATTAAAATTGACACAACAATCTTAGGACTCGCTTTCACCATTGGTAGTATTATGCCCGCGATCGTCTCTGGATCCAACTTTGGATGATCGTGTGAAATACGTACAACGCATGAGTACGTTAAATTTAGTAATTCAACTATGTCGTAATATATACCTATATTAATACAGTACCAATGGTAACATACGTATGCAGAGCGGTAAACTTTTTTATCGTTCACAACCACGTCTTCTTCTTAACATAAGCTATGATTTTCCATGTCACCTATTGTCTAGTATTGTACATTTGGCCTCAAACTTCTCAGATCAAGATTTAACCACGTGGAAGTTAACTGCGTTCTTGATGCTGTATCGTTTCACTATAGCAACAAAACCATCTTTAGTGAAAAACTCGTTGCCCACTTCCAAATCACCCGAATCTAACTCAGAAATCATGTGGTAGCTCTGCAAACTCCAACCCATCTTCTGACAATAGGTTGACATAGGCTGAAGGTAAGTACACCGTGAATCGTGGATCTTTTTCTTCTTCATCTTCACCCATTTCACCGTATTTTGATTTAGTTAGAATAGATTTCGATTTAAAAAATAATGTAATTTATCAAGTATCGGCATTGAGCTCCTGGACTGGATTGGCATCAGATTCATTAGTATCTTCATTCTTAAACGCACCAACATCTGTCATGTTAGATGTCCCCTCGCTAGTAGACATCGTAAGGAGTACATCATCTCTTCTTGTGTAGTTGTCGAAATGTCCAGAATCAATTGTCGATTGCCAATTGTTGGAAGCTGTTGTTATTCCCAACGTTGAACATCGACTGACCGAAGTTCATGTCTAACCCACTAACTAAGTGTCGTGTAAAGGTCGTGTATTTCATTCTACCACCAAAACCTGATTGTTCGGTGTTCTGCCTCCCACGGTTGAAATTTAATGTTGAGACGGATAAGTCTTTTCCCATCGATGATTCTGGGATATCATAATGGGAACTTTCTAATGATAAATCATAATTTACACATATTTTAACCTCATGCTTGACATTTTTTTTGGATGAATTTTCATTAGATTTGATGAATTCAATGCTCCTAATCTCTTAATTTCATGTTTTACACTCAAGAGAGCTTAGGGAGTCGAAAAGAATGAGAAGCGGGATAAAATGGGACTACCTAAGAAATCAACACGGCCTGGACCAATGAAAACAACCATGTGTTACGAGCAGGATCAAACACGGCCTAGATCAACGTACATGGGCAAACCACATGGCCGTGTGTGGCGAGCAGAATCAAGCACGGTCTAAGGAATCGAACACGGGTGTGTCACACGGGCGTGTCCCTACCGTATCAACGTTTAATTCTATTCAAAATAGGCCACTTGTGGGCCAAGAGAGGTGTTCCAAAGCCTATATAAACACCCTAGGGGGCAACCTAAAGGGGAGGCCGAAGAGAAAGCAGAAAATACTCGAAGACAGCCATCGAAAGCAGCTTAGGATAAGGATTTCCATCAAGACTGAAGATCTCCCATCAAGTTCTTTAGAAGTTTTTGGGTTTTCTTATGTTTTGTTGTTTTCCTATTTTAAGATGTTTCCCCTATTAGTATGAACTAAACCTCTCAGATACCTGAGGGGATGAAACCTAAGACGGATCTTATTATTATTTGATTTATAAGATAAATACTTGTTCTTATTCTTAATTGTGAGTTTTTATTATTTTTTTGATAATTCAGGTTATTGATTCAAGTCGAATGTGCTTATTCAGAGGAGCAAAAGTCCCTGTTTAAGAGTAGATCAACACAATTAAGCGGATTGATTGCAACCTTAGAAATAGGGCGACGAAAATCTATCGTATTAGAGTCAAATCTAATAAGAGAATCCATAGATCGAGTTAATGCAATAATAGGGGTTTTAATTAGAAAGAAATTTCAATTAATCAACTAGAGTTAGTTGTTTTTAGTCTTGAAAGAGATATTAACATAAATCAGGGATTTCTACGGATTAAGTCAAGTGAATAAATCATATGAATCAAAAGTAATAAGTGAAGTCTAGGTGGATTCTTCCTTAGGTATTGCCTATCGCATAAAGTTGTCTAAAGTATTTTCCCAATTCATTCTCTGTCGTGTTTTTTTTTTTAATTAAGTTTTAGTTTGAAAGAAATCACTCCAATTCTTAGGCTAGATAATAAGAAGATAGTAATTACTAGTACTCTTGGTCCTTGTGGATACGATATTACCGGTCTTACCATAACTATACTATTAAACGATAGGTGCACTTGCCTTTATTGCAATTGTAGTTAGTTAGAGACACATCAAGTTTTTGGCGCCGTTGCTGGGGATTAAGATATTAGGAACGCTAAATTTTTATTACTTTAGAAATTCTTATTTTTAGTGCAATTTAATTTTACTTTTTATTTGTTTTTACTTCTCTAATTTTTCTTTCTTTACTTCTGGTAGGAACTTTTAGTTTATGACTAGAAGGAACTCATAAGGACGATTACTTTTTTACTTTGATATAGAACGTGCCGCTCACAGACACCGAAAAGAAATAAGGCGAAGTCTACAATAAATAAAAGAATAGCAAGAGGACGATACTAATAATACCGAAGAGATGGCTGATAATAATTCGCTACCCCCTATGGTTGTCGCAAAACCGGTGACTCAAAATCCTACTCCTTGTACTATGTATGATTATGCTAAAGTTAATTTAACAGGAATTGAACCAAGTATTGTTAGAATTGTTGTTGCTGCAAATAATTTTAAACTAAAACCTAACACTATTCAGATGATTTAGCAATTTGTTCAATTTGATGGTTTGCAAGATGAGGATCCAAACAATCACTTGGCAAATTTTCTGGAATTCTGTGACACTTTCAAAATAAATGGCATTTCTGACGATGCCATTTGCCTTCGATTGTTTCCCTTCTCGTTAAGGAATAAAACCAAACAGTGGTTGAACTCGTTACCACGAGGATCAATCACTACATGGGAACAAATGAGCGAAAAATTCTTATTAAAATATTTTCTGTCGGCTAAAATGGCTAAGTTGAGGAATAATATTTCTTCTTTTGTGTAGATGGATTTAGAAAAACTTTACGATGCATGGGAGAGATACAAGGATCTACTGAGAATGTGCCCTCACCATGGGTTACCCTTATGGCTACATGTTCAAACCTTTTACAATGGTGTGAACCCCTCAACTAGGTAATTGATTGATGCAGCCGCCGGCGGTACACTAAACAATAAAACACCTGAGGTCGCTTACAAATTCATTGAAGAGATGTCACTGAATAATTATCAGTGGTAAGTTATGAGAACAAAGCCGACAAAAGTCGCCAGTGTTTTCAACCTCGATACAGTCACCATGCTATCAAACTAGGTAGAGCTGTTAAGTAAAAAGATCGATGGTTTGTGTGGTTCTTCGTAGGTACATCTAGTGATGCAGTGCGATACGAGTAGAGGAGCAATAAACAATACAGAATATCCACCTTACAACCCTAGCATAGAAAGTGAACAGATGAATTATATGGGTAATAATTCTAGACCTCAAAATAACCCTTATAGTAATACTTACAATCCAGGTTGGAGGAACTACCCCAAATTTTCATGGGGTAGACAAGGAAATTAGAGACAACAACCCCTCCAGGCTTTCAACAACAACCTTACCCACAAAAGAAGAAACCAAATCTTGAGGAGATACTAACAAAATTCATTGCGGTATCAGAAACCCATTTCCAAAACACCGAAACAGCACTCAACAATTAGCAAGCATCGATTTAAGGGCTCGAGAACCAAATAGGACAACTTGCTAAGTTAATCTCAGAATGACCACAAGGTAGCTTACCAAGCAATACCAAATCTAATCCAAGGGAGCAACTCCACGCCATCACAGTGTGCAACGAAAGAGGGGTGGTAAAATCTGAATCTGAACCGAGGCAAGAACCTATGGTAAGTAAGGGTAGGGATGAGGTAAGCCATGAAACATAGAAACCCGTAAGTAAAGGGTATATACCTCGAGTACCATATCCTAACGCAATAAGGAAAGACCGCACAAATGAATAATTTGGTAAATTTCTTAAACTCTTAAAAAAGCTACATATCAACTTACCGTTTATTGAAAATCTTTCGCAGATGCCCAACTCAGTTAAATTTTTAAAAGAGCTTCTAGCAAATAAGAGAAAGTTAGATGACGCGTCACACGTAGAGCTAAATGCAGTTTGCTTAGCCATTTTACAAAATAAACTACCCGATAAATTAAAGGATCTAGGGAGTTTTACTATTCCTTGTTTAATTGGTAGTTTAGATGTTAATAATGCTTTAGTTGATTTAAGAGGGTGTATTAATGACATGCCATATAAAATGTTTAAGCAACTAGGTCTTGGGAAACCTAAGCAAACTAGGATGAGTACTCTACTTGTAGATAAAACCATTAGAGTTCCCAGAGGAATTGTTGAGGATGTGCTTGTAAAAATCGATAAATTTATTTTCCTAGTTGACTTTGTTGTTCTAGACATGGATGAGGACAGTAAAGCACCTTTAATCTTAGGGCGACCCTTTTTAGCAACTGCTAAAACTAGAATTGATGTTGAGCTCACACTTCGTGTAGGTAACGAAACAATCACTCTTCAGGCTCATGACTCGGTTAGGACATCAAGTAATAAAGGTGTGTACATACATTCTATTAATAACCATTCGATTCAACCCTCTTTTCAGGAAGCACCTCAAAATACACCACTGAGCCACATCCTAGTTCTCGTGCCACCAATGAAATAACTCATGAAGAGTGAAGGCTTCAGATCGATGAACTAGATGAGTGGAGGACACATGCCAAGGAGAAACCAAGAAAACACGATGAACCAAAGCGACTCCATGACAAGCTTAAAGATGGGACAAACCAATTTAAGATCGGAGATCAGGTATTGTTGGATAAAACAAACCCTCGAATCACCACTTCAGATCTTAACACAAATGGAGAGATCCCTTTCACGATACTAAGTGTTTTCCCATACGGTACAGTCAAAGTAACTCATTCTAAATTTGGTACTTTTAAGGTAAATAGTACTCGACTTAAACCTTACTTTGATGTTAGAATTGATAGCAGGAGAGAGGAGTTTCAACTCCTTGTACCACCATGAGTATACGAATGAGAGGTAAGTCTAGCTTAAGATTTTAAATGAGCGCTTCTCGGGAGACAACTCGAGCGCTGACCTCACTAATATCATATTTTCGATTTTAGCATCTGACTAAACTAACCAAATTAATAAAGTGCAGGTTTCTCTATTCACACGACCCTGCACCACGAATAGGTACACCGGTGTGGCAAAGACCGTGTGGAGATAGCACAAAAATTTTCTCAAAAACATGGGCTGCAATAAAATGCCACGGTAATGCGATACAGTCGTGGTCGAAGCTGAGTAAATCACACAGGCGTGCGAGACACAGTCATGCACTAAGTCGTGGGCGACACTGATTAAGCAACATGGGCGTGGAAACCCCGACACAGGAGTGAGAGAAACGAACGAAGCATCCCACAGTCGTGCGATGTAACCGTGCAACCTAACATGCCCAGGGCACACGGGCGTGGGCCACGACCATGTGTCCCAATCTCTATTTAAACATTCTTTTCTTTTCACTTTCTTCCCCAAATCCCTTCCTCCTCAACCCTAGCCATCACAGCTTTTCCCCCTTTTCCTTATTCCGTCTTTATACCGCCACCACACCAACAACCATCCTTGCCACCATACACAATGACTAATACTAGAGCAAGATCAAAGCCACCATCCCCATGTCGAAAAAGTGAAAGGATCTTGGTGCAGTTTCCCCGTATGGGACCACTCTACATAAGTTTATGCCAGCCGCTTCATTTATTTGACAAGACAATGACCTTTAAGTCCATTTATTTTTCTTTTTCTTTTATTTTTATTTTAAATTTTTTTCCTTTATCTTTCTTGTCTTTAATTTATATTATTATATTTTGATTTCCTTAATCTAGGTTCAAGGGGCTGTTAAGGAACGATCACACCTCCACCGAGTATCCTCCCCTACCTTCACCTCTGCCCAACTTTACCGTTTCTTTTCTTTGACTTCATCCAAAATTCAGAAAGTTTCACCTCCCTCCCTATCTTATGATTTTCTTATTATATTGTCATTATCTTTGTACATTGAGGACAATGTACATCTTAAGTGTGAGGAGGTTATTGATTTCATTACCAGAAAAATCCCTAAATTTTGTGTTATTCTTAAGTAAATTTTCACATATCACTAATTAGAATGAAACTTCTATTGACTTATAATTTTTATTGATATGTTTTGGATTAAGTCATAGATAATTGTGCATTGATGATTTAAACTTTAAGACATTAGAGAATCAAGCATGATAATTCCATTTTCAGAATTAAAAAAAAAATTAGGTTGTTTTCCTAAATTTAAATATTACTTTGAAGTTTGAAATTTGCAAGGTTGACATTAAAAACCATACTTTTTGTGAGATTTTGAGCCTTTAGAGCATATACTTTTCTTGCTCACTTTATTGATTATGAGTGTGTCAACATTGATTTGTTATTCTAGAACTTGCTTCGATTATGCATGTCGAGACCACACTTTTGATTTGATATACTGAGATGATAAAGGCACCTAGGTTCTAACCCACTTATTCCACCAAAAAGCCTACCTTCATAATTAACCCTAGTAAACCCCTTTGAATCCTAATAAACCGTTTCTTGATTTACCCTTAATATTAACCCAAGACTCACTCTTTTTGATTCATTAAAGAATTTTCCCTACTGAATTAACCCTTTTTGTCGAGATTTGATTTGAACAGTTGCCTAACTATGTTCTTTATTTCAGTTGTTAAACTCTTTCTTATTATCAGATTTCTTGTTCTTAAAAAAAGTTGTGATATATTCATTATTAGTTCTATGATTATTTGAGCTTAAGCAGTTAATTTCATATTTTGAGAAGAAGCTCATGTTATTATGATAAGTTTTCAATTGATGTAATTATTCAGTATTAGCTTATTTTTCTAGTTAGGTAATTTTTCTATTCAATCTCGATTTTAACCCTTTAATTCAGCCTTTATCCACACCTTTAACCCTAGCCCCATTACAACCCTTTTAAATACCTTTTGATTTGTGTATCATCTCATTTTATAGTGGTGGAGATTTGATTTTCATGCAAGCCTATGGTAATAACTTTTTAAGTTTGAATTTTGAGTGCTTTTTCTTGAACCTTAAACACTTTGAGTGATTTGAGTGAATCCTTTGTGAGGATGTCAATTCTTGTCTATTTTGGATCAAAGGTAATTATTTATATAAGGGGAAACACCTATGTTTTCGTGCTACAAAAAATTGTGACTTAGATTGTTTGAATCTTTTGTACTCTTTTAGTTAAATTATCCATTTATGAATTATTTATGAATTATGATGAGACATTATTGATGAGAATTATGAATTGATGAAGTTTAATTTTAATTGTGAGTTGAGGATTTTACTTGAGGACAAGCAAATGCTTAAGTGTGGGGATATTTGATAAACCATAATTTACACATATTTTAACCCCATGCTTGACTTTTTTTTTGGATGAATTTTCATTAGATTTGATGAATTCGATGCTCCTAATCCCTTAATTTCATGTTGTACACTCATGAAAGCTTAAGGAGTCGAAAAGAACGAGAAAAATAGGCCAAAACGGGACAAAATGGGCCTACCTAGAAAATTAACACGGCCTGGACCAATGAACACGACCATGTGTTACGAGCAGAATCAAACACAGCCTAGATCAACATACACGGGCAGACCACATGCCCATGTGTGGCGAGAAGAATCGAGCACGGTCTAAGGAATCGAACACGGGCGTGTCCCTACCGTATCAAAGTTTAGTTCTATTCGGAATAGGCCACTTGTGGGCCAAGAAAGGTGTTCCAAAGCCTATATAAACACCCTAAGGGCAACCTAAAGAGGGAGGCCAAGGAGAAGGCAAAAAATACTCGAAGATAGCCATCGGAAGCAGCTTAGAAGAAGGATCTCCATCAAGACTGAAGATCTCCCATCAAGTTCTTTAGAAGTTTTTGGGTTTTCTTATGTTTTATTGTTTTCCCTATTTTAAGATGTTTCCCCCTATTAGTATGAACTAAACATCTCAAATACCTGAGGGGATGAAACCTAAGACGAATCTTATTATTATTTGATTTATAAGATAAATACTTGTTCTTATTCTTAATTGTGAGTTTTTATTCTTATTTTGATAATTCAGGTTATTGATTCAAGTCGAATGTGCTTATTCAGAGGAGCAAAAGTCCTTGTTTAAGAGTAGATCAACACAATTAAGCAGAGTTGATTGCAACCCTAGAAATAGGGCCACGAAAATCTGTCGAACTAGAGTCAAATCTAATAAGGGAATCCATAGATCGAGTTTGTAGCGACCTAAAATTTTAGTATGGGCGCCAATTGAGAAAATTATTGAACATTTGAAAATAGGGTTTCGATTTTATTAAAAAAGAGAGTCGCCACCGATCTTTTTTCTAGGTGTGATCAGACACCTAATAAATCTTTTTTTTTAAAAGAAAAATTATTTTTTAAATTTTCTTAAAAAAAAAGGGCCGAGTTTAGGTCTACGTCAAAATTCCATAGAAAAATAGGGTTCGGGAGTCAGTTACGCGCGAGGAAGGTATTAGCACCCTCACGACACCCAAAATTGGTATCTCGTTAAACACGTGTTGTCTTAATTTTCAAAAATACAAGTTCAATTTAATACTTAATCGTGATCTGATTGAAACACGAGAAATTTTTTTTTAAAACACGTAAATTTTGAAATTGAAAAATTTTTTGAAACCCGAGAAAATTTTTCGAAAACACGAATTTTTTTCGAAACACTGAAATTTTGAAAACACGAAAATTTTTGAAATACGAAAATTTTTGAAAACACTAAAATTTTGAAATACGAGAATTTTTGAAAAAATGAAAATTTTTTAAACTCGAGAATTTTTTGAAACTCGAAATTTTTTTTAGATTTTTAGATTTTTTTAAAAGGCGTATTGTATTTAATACGAACCGATGATATTCACCCAACATAGCGATGAAATCAACGACTTAGTGTTAAACTGATTCGTTGCATTATTTATTAAAATTATTCAAATAATAATAAAATTAATTTAAATTAAATTTAAAATATAAATACAAATACAAAATAAAAATATGCTTTAAAAATATCAATAATATTAAAAACGAAATATCATCAAAATACGAATTAAACTAAAAGTGAGTAAAAAAGGAAATTACTGAAAAATCCAAAATATGGGCTTGATCGAATGATTTACTCGTCTCGGTTTT
The DNA here is from genome assembly GCA_025506655.1 of Gossypium rotundifolium. Classification (NCBI taxonomy): domain Eukaryota; kingdom Viridiplantae; phylum Streptophyta; class Magnoliopsida; order Malvales; family Malvaceae; genus Gossypium; species Gossypium rotundifolium. Next base: position 22,150,351 of record CP106724.1, read on the forward strand.
TTCTCTTTTTCTATTTTCTTATTCTTTCTTTTTTTTTTTTTTTTTTTTGTTGGGATGGATTAAATTTCTTTGGATTTGGGCTTGTGCTGGCCTACTTTTTTTTTTTTTGGGATATTTTTTGGGCCTATTTCTTTTTTTTTTTGTTTGGCCTATTTCCATTTTTTTTTTAAATCGATGGGTTCTTTGCTTCGGGCTTGAAATTTGGGGGTCTCCATGGTCCATGGTCGTCGGGTAAGATGGGTCGGTCGGGTCGACTTGTTTATTTATTATCCTTTTTTTTTTTTTTCTTTCTTTTTTCCTTTCTTCTTTTTCTTCTTCTTCTTCTCCAACCGCCACCATTGACGCCTCCGTCTCCTCCGCCGATGATGCGCCTTCTCTCTCCCTCTTCTCTTCTTCTTCTTCTTCCTTCTTCTTTCCTCTCTTTTTCTCTTCCTTTTCTTTCTTTTTTCTCTTTTTTCGTGGGTGTTCTTTTGAAAAAAATGTTGGCCCTTCATTTTTGTTGATTTCCCTCTTTTATAGTGTGTTTTCTTGCAAGTAGTAGGTGGCTAGGGAGGGAGGCCATCCCTTAGGCCGGTGGCCGGAAAATCCGGGGAGTGGGTGCCACAAATCACCTAATCTGCCAGAAGGACTGAATCAAAAATACAGCGAAACTTTTGGGGCTAAAGTGTAATTTTAAGAAAGATGAGGGGTTAAAATATAATTTTGAAAAGTTTAAGGGTTAAAAGGTAATTTTGGAAAAGATGATGGGTTAAAATGTAATTTTAAAAAAGTTGAGGGGTCAAAATGTAATTTTGATTTTTTGTATTTTTCAATTTTTTTAAATTTGAAAATTAAACACGAATATTGATCCGGACAAAATTTAGTGCTCACAGCTGCCCCTCTTTGCTCATCGCTGTGAAACAGTGATAGAGTAAAGACTTTAAAGCACCAAATTTTGTTCAATTGTCCAATCTTTATTCTTTATTCTTTATTGAAAAACAGAAATCGAAAATAGCTCGGAATGCATCACGAAACTCAACTCACCTCTCGAATTATGAGTTGATCTTTAAAAAATAAAAATTGAAAATACCTTAGTGTATGACCTGCGGCTCAACTCACCTCTCGCAATATGAGTTAATTTTTTTTATGTTTTTTAAATATAGAAATTAAAAAATACCTTAGCGTGTGACCTGAGGCTCAACTCACCTCTCATAATATGAGTTGATTTTTTTTAAAAATAGAAATTAAAAATACCTTGGCGTGTGACCAGAGGCTCAACTCACCTCTCGCAATATGAGTTGATTTTTTGAAAAGCAAATTTAAAAAAAATACCTCGGCAGTGTGACTGAGGCTCAACTCACCTCTCGTAATATGAGTTGATTTTTTGAAAACAAAATTAAAAATACCTCAACAGTGTGACACGAGGCTCAACTCACCTCTCGCAATATGAGTTGATTTTTAAAAATACCTCAACAGTGACACGAGACTCAACTCACCTATCATAATATGAGTTGATTTTTTGAAAAATGAAATTAAAAAATACCTCAAAGCATGTGACACGAGGCTCAACTCACCTCTTGTAATATGAGTTGATTTTTTGAAAATCGAAATTAAAAATACCTCCGCATGTGACCTGAGGCTCAACTCACCTCTCGCAATATGAGTTATTTTTTTGAAGAACAGAAATTGAAAAATACCTCAGCATGTGACCTGAGGCTCAACTCACCTCTCGTAATATGAGTTGAATTTTTGAAAAACAGAAATTTTAAAAAAAAATACATCAGCGTGTGACCTGAGGCTCAACTCACCTCTCGCAATATGAGTTGATTTTTTTTTTGAAAAAAAATTAAAAATACCTCAGCGTGTGACCTGAGGTTCAACTCACCTCTCGCAATATGAGTTGATTTTTTTTTTTAAAATACCTTAGCGTGTGACCTGAGGCTCAACTCACCTCTCGTAATATGAGTTGATTTTTTAAAAATAGAAATTAAAAAATATCTCAGCATGTGACCTGAGGCTCAACTCACCTCTCGTAATATGAGTTGTTTTTTTTAAAAAGCAGAATTAAAAAATACCTCGGCATGTGACTGAGGCTCAACTCACCTCTCGCAATATGAGTTGATTTTTGAAAAAGAATTGAAAAATACCTCAAGATGTGACCCGAGGCTCAACTCACCTCTCGTAATATAAGTTGATTTTTGAAAATGAAATTTTACAAAAATACCTCAAAGATTTGACTCGAGGCTCAACTCACCTCTCGCAATATGAGTTGATTTTTGAAAACAAAATAAAAAATACCTCAAAGATGTGACTGAGACTCAACTCACCTCTCGTAATATGAGTTGATTTTTTTAAAAATGCGAAATAAAATAAAATAAAATAAATACCTCGGTGTGTGATCGAGGCTCTCAACTCACCTCTCACATTATGAGTTGATTTTTTTTAGAAAAAAAAAGAAATTGAAAATACCTCGGCATGAATTTGAAAATACCTCGGAGTTGATTTTTTGAAAAGAAATTGACCCGAGGCTCAACTCACCTCTCGCATTATGAGTTGATTTTTTTGAAAAGAAATTGAAAAAATAACCCGCGTGTGACCCGAGGCTCAACTCACCTCTCGCAATATGAGTTGATTTTTTTTTTGAAAAATAGAAATGAAATAATTTTTAAAAAAAATATCAAAATTTCAAAACATATCATCTGGTTGAACTCGGATGTCTTCTTTTTCCTTGATTCAGCACAACTATCATCAAAATCTCTTGCTCTACTGGAGTACCTGTATATGTGATGCGTGATGTTATCATGATATGCACGTGTTTGTCTTAAATGCTTTCATGCCGTGCGCATTGGGTTTGTTTGTCATATATCCCTTTTTGTTACGATTTTCATAATGACCTGCATTCATTGCTTTGACTCTTGACTTTCCTTTCAAGTTTTGTACTCGTCCTCGAGTTTTACGAGTAATTTACGTTTCTCGTATATCACCCTTTTGCCCTCTGTTGAACTTTGTCCTTGCTTTGAGGCTCTTGTACTTACCAAATTCTCATCCGGGTAATGCTTAACATTCCTTTTGTTTAGAGTATGTCATTTCACTATTTATCATTTAAATAAACCATAAATGAGATGCACGAAAATGGCAAAGTAGGTATGAAAGGGATACCTCACATTCATATTTATTTCAAAAGCAACAAGCAAAGAAAATTGACAAGGAATAATTCAATAAAGAAAACATTATAAAGAAAGGAAAGCAGATTCAATGGTCGCAAATGCTCTAGATATCCAACACATGAACTTTTCCACGTTTCTTCATCCTGGATCTTTTTGAGCAAAGCTTCTTGTGTAGAAGATTTTGAGCTTCCGAGTCTGCTTCAAATATTATAATCTCGCCATTTGACTCTCTATTCAAATCGCCTTGCTCCTTAAGACCAAATCTGCTTCATTAGGATGCCCTTTCGGGTTTTCATCCTAATCATTTTTGTTTATCAAGACGCCCTTTTCGGGTTTTCATCTTTATTTTTCTTTTGTTTTTTTCCTCTCTTTTTTTTTACCAAGACGCCCTTTTCGAGTTTCCATCTTAATCTCTTTTTATTTTTTTTTATCAAGACGCCCTTTTCGGGTTTTCATCTTGATTTCTCTTTTTTTTTTATCTTTTTTATCAAGACGCCTTTTGGGTTTTCATCTTGATCTTTTCTTCTTCTTTTTTTCTTTTTAGGCATAATATTTCTTCATAGCATCTGAGTTCACTGGATTAGGTAACTCCTTCCCATCCATCTCAGTGAGAAACAAAGCTCCACCCGAGAAAGCCTTTTTTACGGCGTATGGCCCTTCCCAATTTGGTGCCCATTTTCCTCAAAAGTCTTTTTGTATTGGGAGAATCTTTATCAGTACGAGTTCTCCCTCGCGAATTCTCTTGGCCGCACCTTCTTGTCATGGGTCGTGATCATTCTCTTCTGGTACATCTGTCCATGACAGATTGCCTTCAAGCGTTTTTCTTCGATAAGATTTAGCTGGTCATATCGAGTTCGAACCCATTCTGATTCTTCTAGTTTCGACTCCATTAAGGCTCATAGAGAGGGGATCTCAACTGCGATAGGCAACATAGCTTCCATTCCATAGACCAGAGAGAAAGGAGTTGCTCCCGTAGATGTCCGCACAGATGTGTGATATGCATACAAAGCGAATGGTATCTTCTCATGCCAGTCTTTATATGTCTCGGTCATTTTCCCAATAATCCTCTTAATATTTTTGTTAGCCGCTTCTACTGCTCCGTTCATCTTTGGGCGATAGGTTAAGGAATTATGATGCTTTATTTGAAATTGCTCGCACACTTATTTCATCATCTTGTTGTTCATATTTAAAGCGTTATCTGAAATGATCCTTTCGAGCAAATCAGATCGACATATGATTTCCTTTTTAAGAACTCAAAACCGCAATTCTTCGTCACATTAGCAAACGAAGCGGCTTCTACCCATTTTGTGAAGTAATCTATAATAAAAAAATGAATCAATGTCCATTAGAAGCTTTCGGGGAAATTGGCCCTATAACATCCATGCCCCACATAGAAAAAGGCCACGGAGAAGTCATGACATGAAGGGGCGAAGGGGCTGCATGAATTTTATCACCATAAATTTGACATTTGTGGCACTTTCGTGCATAATTGATGCAGTCGTTTTCCATCGTCAGCCAATAATAACCGAGTCTCATAATCTGCCTAGCCATAGTGAAACCATTGGCGTGCGTCCCACAAATTCTTTCATGGATATCTTAAAGTATTTTTCTGGCTTCAACAGCATCCACGCATCTCAGGAGTACTTGATCTTTTCCTCTTTTATAGGGATATCCCCATTAAGGACAAATCCTACCGCCATTCTTCTGATTGTTCTTTTGTCGTTCTAATTTGCTTGCTCGGGAGACCTTTGATTCTTGACATATTCTAAGATATCATGGAACCACGGCCGTCCATCTGTCTCTTTTTCAATGCTAAAACAATGTGCAGGGACCTTATATATGCTCATTTGGAGAGGCATTATTTCTGTTTCTTTGTTTGCTTTAAACATTGAGGCCAAAATGGCCAGAGCATCAGCCAATTGGTTTTCTTCTTGTGGGAAGTAATTAAAAGTCACTTCTTTGAATTCTTTAATCAATTCCGCAACAAGATCACGGTATTTAACTAATTTCGAATCTCTCACTTCCCAATCTCCACAAATTTGGTAAATCACCACCGCTGAGTCTCCGTACACCTCTAAGATTTTGACGTTTCGTTCAATAGCTACACGAAGTCCCATGATGCAAGCCTCATATTCCGCTATGTTATTGGAACAGAAGAAATTTAATCTGGCAGTGAGTGGATAATGGTTCCCTTTTGGTGACATTAAGACTGCTCCAATCCCATACCCCAATGCATTCGATGCACCATCAAAGCTCATCTTCCATGATTTCTCTTTTTACGACTCACACTCTTTTTCTGTATTGCACATCAAATCCTCGTCTGGGAAATTGAATCTCAATGGCTCGTATTCCCGTTGTTCGAGTTGCTAAGAAGTCAGCTATTACGCTCCCCTTTATCGACTTTTGACTCACATATACGATGTCGTACTCAATAGTAAGATCTGCCATTGTTCCATTCTTCTTGAGAGTGCAGGTGATTCCATCATGTATTTTATTGGGTCCAGCTTTGAAATTAACCATGTCGTATAATACAACATATATTGTCTGAGCCTTCAAACTACCCAGACCAAAGCACAACAGAATTTTTCAATTGACGAGTACTTTGCTTCATACTCTGTAAACTTCTTGCTGAGGTAGTAAATCACTCTTTCTCTTTTCCCTGACTCATTATGTTGCCCCAGTACGCAACTCATTGAATTTTCGAACATAGTCAAATACAATATTAACGGTCTTCCAGAAGTTGGCGATACTAGCACCGGAGGGTTAGACAAATACTGTTTTATCTTATCGAAGGCTACTTGGCACTCCTCGTTCTATTCTCTCGGATTATGTTTTCGAAGGAGTCAAAAAATTGGGTCGCACTGGTTGGTAAGTTGAGCAATGAATCGAGCGATGTAGTTTAACCTCCCTAAAAATTCTCTGACTTCTTTTTGTGTGCGCGGGGGTGGAAGTTCTTGTATGGCTTTTATCTTATCTGGATCCACCTCAATACCTCTCTTGCTGACAATGAAGCCTAGTAATTTTCCCGAGGTAGCCTCAAACGTACACTTGGCTGGATTAAGCTTCAGCTGGAACTTTCTTAGTCTTTCGAACAACTTCCTAATGTTCTCAACATGCTCTCTTTCCCCCCCGATATTTGGCAATCATATCATCGACGTAGACTTCTATTTCTTTGTGCATCATGTCATGAAACAACATCACCATGGCCCAATGATATGTTGCCCCAGCATTCTTTAATCCGAATGACATCACCTTGTAGCAGAATGTTCCCCACATCGTTATGAAGGTAGTTTTCTCCATATCCTCAAGAGCCATTTTTATCTGATTATAACCCGAGAATCCATCCATGAAAGAAAACAATGAATGTTTTGTTGTATTATCCACCAACGTATCAATGTATGGCAAAAGAAAATTATCCTTAGGGCTTGCTCAATTCAGATCGCGATAATCCACACACATTTGTACCTTGCCATCTTTCTTCGGTTCTGGGACTATATTAGCCACCCATTCTAGATATTTAGAGACTTGTAGGAAGCCAGCATCAAATTGTTTCTTGACTTCTTCTTTTGTCTTTAACAGCATTTTAGGTCTCATTCGTCTTAACTTCTGTTGAATAGGTTTGCATTCTGGTTTCAGTGGGAGTCTATGGACCACTACATCCTCGCTCAACCCTGGCATGTCCTGATACAACCATGCCAATACATCTTTGTATTCATGAAGCAAGGCGATCAAATCATGTTTGGTGTTCTCTGAAATGGAAGTCCCAATCTTCACTTCTTGTCTCTTTTCTTCATTTCCCAAGTTTACTGTCTCAACAGATTCTTAATGGGGTAAAATCTATTTATCTTCTTGTTCTACCATTCTTAATAAGTTAGGAGACGAGTCATAATCTTCAGCATTTTCCTCAACTTTGAATTCTCCTAAACAAATAGCTTTCTCAAAATCGATTTCAGGACTTGTAACGGGATTACTCATATCGCTGATATCTGAGCACCTGAAAGGTGAATGGAAAAGAAAACTATAGAGGAGTATCAAGGTATTGGAACCAACAAACATAATTTTATAGCATGATATGAGGTACATGTAAGGATAGGCTGTGAGAAGAGGGAATAATTATGAAGTTAATGAGAATGAAAAGACCATGACAAAATGCATCTCCATTAATGTTTATTTAAATGATAAAGAGCAAACATAAGCTCTTACAAAAGAATTCCACTATTACTTAGGGGCACACAAAAAGAGAGTTAACATTGAGCATTACTTTGGAGAGGACTTAGAAACTAAGAGAAGATCCACAGTAGTCCAATTGTTCAAAACAAGTCTAGGAGGACAAGGGCGTATCATTGAAACATCTTTAATTGCATTATCTCCTTTGTCAATAACATTTATACTGACGTTTTGAAGTCCATTTTCAATCAATAACAGTGTGCTTCTTGAATTATCTCGTCCTGGATACATCATTCCTACAGATGTAAATGTTTTTGACAAAGGAGGATACGCTATGGGCTCCCATTCTAATTCCCGACCTAAAGCTCTTGCAATCCTCCTTTCTTAAACTTTCTGCAACTGTGGTGTACTGGTTTCAATGCTCTAGCTCTTAGATGCGTCCTTTAAGAATGACGTGATTCTAGATTCGTAGTGTCGCAACTGTGGATTATACGGCTTTAGCCCCAGTGAATGATTAGGGTGATATGCACATGTAATGGATGGATAAATAAATCAATGACAAATGAATGTTAGTCATGAATAAATGCAATAATTTGGTGTTGATTTCAAGATAGCCCCATACTTAGGCATTTCCTTAATCAAAAGAGTCCATTACAAAACGTTTTGCCATCTTTGATTTAACAGTTACACAAATTTCCTAGCCACATCGCATTGTTTCTTCACTCGTTCTAGGAACTCCGACATGCTTGATCTTTGGCTCGGAGGGAATTGGCAATTGAGAGCTTCAGTTTCATCCGATAATTGCATGATTTGCATAGCCGCCTTGTGAATTTCATTGATCAAACCGCTGAGATGCATATCTTTTTCTTAGAGAGCTCTTTCGTAGGCACGACTGTCTCTGTCATGCTGGCCATTCTTTTCTTCTAGGGCTTTTAGGAGAGTATCCAAATGTTGTTGATGAGCTTGTAGTGTATTTTCTAAATCTCGTATTTTCCTTCTTAGCTCTTGATGCTCAGACTGACTATTCGTTAATTCTGAAGACAGGGTTTCCTATTCAACATTCTTCTTCCTTAACTCAATCATAGCACGCACAGCTTTTTCCTCTTCCTTCTTCACTTTCCCTCTCTAAAATTCCATCCCACCTTTGATGTTGCTTAGTTATTCCTTCCATTCTGCCGATGATTTGCCAGCCCACTATTCCTTATAGTGCCTCTTAATTTCTTATTTTCCAAATGAAGATCCTTTAAGTCATTTCTCATTATCTCATCTTCTTTCTGGACTTTCTTAGTTCTGGATTTTTCAATTTGAACATCGATCTTCAGCTGGTAGTTTTCCTCTTGAAGAGAACTAATATCTCGTAACAGCTTGGCCTTTTCACGTTCAAATTTATGTCTTGCCATTTCTAGCTCGGATGGCATTTCTACTGAGAATGGATTCTGAAAAGTGTAATCTGTCGATGAGATTTGTTGACTATTCACTCGTCATTGTCTCCATATGTCATAATCTTGAGTGATAGTATCAGCATAGAGAGCTAACTCCATTAGGTAAATTTTTTTCCAAGACTTTGCAGTATCTCAGACTTTTTTCATGTAACCTTCACCTATAAAAGTAAACTCAGACTGTGTCAATCCCCCGGTAGCTGGTATGAATTAACGTGAGGTAAACTGCCTTTGAACCATTAACGGAGAATATCTAACTCCTTCCCATAATCTGAGTAAAGGCACCCAATCTTGACTTCTGTATTTGTATAACAGAACTGAAGGACGGATCCATGGTGCTCTTCAAGTTATGTCTTCAGCGCGGCGGTTCTGAAAAACTGAAACCCAGTATTGTTCAATGACATCCTTCGGCCAATCTTTCCCAATATAAGCTTCCAATAGAGAGAATGTTTTTGAAAACATGTGGAAAGGTGTGCGCTCCACTTTCCAAAAGTGGCTCAGAATCCAAACATTAAGTAACTGTGCGCATCCGATATAATGTCCTTCCCCTTTTCCTCCTACAACTACTTAGAGATCTAAAAGTCTCGGCCAAGATAGTTGGGATGGGGTTGATTCCTAGCCTTAACTTTTCGAAGAAATCCACTACCGCAACTTCTATGTGCCCAAAGACCTTTGGGAAGACGATTAATCCGTAAATGGCCAAAGCAAATAGATCTACTCTCTTCACAATATCTGGATGGTTTTGAGCTAAGTCTCGCAGAAAAAACCACGGAACACAACTGACTTCATTTTTTCTTTATCATCTTTTCTTTTTTCCCATGTATCGGTCATTCTCGCCAACTTCATTAGTTTTCATTGGTTTGGGATCTTTCAATATCTTGCATTGTCAACGTGAAGCAAGGCGGCATACTCTTTTATGGTCAGAGTCATATCTTCCTGATTGAAAATGAAACATTGGTAAGCTGGGTCCCAGAATCGAATCATGGCTTGAATCAACTGTTCGTCTACGTTAACGGAGATCAAGTGAGCTATATCTCCGTACTTTTCAGTGAAGATGCCCCTAATGTCTGAGTCCCACTGTTTCCAGATCCAAGTCAAGTCTTTGAGGTCATTTTGATGAGCATTAGAAGTCACATGCTCAGGAAGATTGGAGATACATCCTTCCTTTAAAATATCCACTTTTGCTTTCTGGGTTTTCAAAGACCAGTCTTGAACCACGACATTTTTCTCGGTTACTTGTGTAATTGACTCCTCCATCAGAAACCCATTTTTGGCAACCAATCTCTAATAAACACCTTTCTAATAATATGCCTATGATGCATGATAAAAAAATAAAGACAAATAACCTTGGTTAGTAATCAAAAAATATAAACAGAGAAAAACTATAGCAAATCTAACAAATTAAGCTATTTAATCATGCATTTTAGTGAAATTGATCTACTTTTTTATTATTTTTTATTTTTTTCCCCATCATGCTTTATAAAAACCTAGCCCACATACTTATCAAATAATCTACCCGATCCAATTTATTAAACAGACTTGATTCCCTTGCATAAAAAGTGTAAATGTAAAAGAAATAAAAAGTAAGAATCGTTTTTCCCATGTACTTATTTTGGTGACTATTCCACGGGTGAAGTTTTGGCATGGCTCTAATCAGGTGGCTTATACGGTTCACTATATGTGGTTTCGGTTCTAAAAAGGTACTCGAATTGCCTATACTGTCGCCTACTAAGGCTAGTACAGAGCCTCGATTATCGCCCATCATAGGTTCGCGAGCTCAATTCGAGGGATTATATTTACTTATGCTTATGCGGAGGGACAAGTTAACTCAAGAAAGCATAAGTCATATGTAACCCGGAAGTATTCACTAGCCTGTGCGGAGGGACGAGTTAACTCACAAAGGCATAGCATTTACTTCCACTTAAGCGGACGGAGCTCGGGTAGAGAGCTCGTGTTATGCAAAAATGTAAGCGTACGATGTGTGGGGAGAAACTCACAAACCTTTTCGTTTTTATTTTAAAACTAAAAAAAACTAAAACCGTAAAAACTTAGAGCTGAAAAACAAAAAGATAAAACAAGTTAGAAAAATATTTACAACATGATGCAAATGCATGACTTTTCAAAATTTAAGGATCACGACTAAATATTAATTTGAACAAGGAGTTTCAAAATTTGACAACACGCGTTTAATTCCAGACTCGACTCTTAAAAAAAATGTCCCTAGTGGAGTCGCCAGCTGTAGCGACGTAAAATTTTAGTACGGGCACCAATTGGGAAAATTATCGAACATTTGAAAATAGGGTTTCAATTTTATTAAAAAAGGGAGTCGCCACCGATCTTTTTCTAGGTGTGATCGGACACCTAATAAATCCTTTTTTAAAGAAAATTATTTTTAAATTTTCTTTAAAAAAAGGGCCAAGTTTAGGTCTCGCCAAAATTCGAGAGAAAATAAGGTTCGGAGTCGATTCACGCACAGGGAAGGTATTAGCACCTCGCGACGCCCAAAATTGGTATCTCATTAAACACGTGTTGTCTTAATTTTCAAAAATACAAGTTCAATTTAATACTTAATCGTGATCTGATTGAAACATGAGAAATTTTTTTTAAAACACGTAAATTTTGAAATTGAATTTTTTTTGAAACCCGAGAAAATTTTTCGAAAACACGAAATTTTTTTTTGAAACACTGAAATTTTGAAAACACGAAAATTTTTGAAATACGAAAATTTTTGAAAACACTAAAATTTTGAAATACGAGAATTTTTAAAAACACGGAAATTTTTGAAACTCGAGAATTTTATGAAACTCGAATTTTTTAGATTTTTAGATTTTTTTTAAAGGGCGTATCGTATTTAACACGAACCGATGATATTCACCCAACATAGCGATGAAATCAACGACTTAGTGTTAAACCGATTTGTTGCCTTATTTATTAAAATTATTCGAATAATAATAAAATTAATTTAAATTAAATTTAAAATATAAATACAAATACAAAATAAAAATATGCTTTAAAATATCAATAATATTAAAACGAAATATCATCAAAATACACTAATTAAACTAAAAGTGAGTAAAATGGAAATTATCAAAAATCTAAAATACGGGCTTGATCGAATGATTTACGCATCTCGCTTTTTTTCTTTTTTCTTCTTCTTTCGTTTTTTTTTTTTTTTGGTCATTAGTCGCTAAATGGGTCATTGGATTTGGGCCTGTGCTAGCCTGCTTTTTTTGCTGGGCTTTTTTTTGGGCCTATTTCTTTTTTTTTTAAATCTGATGGGCTGCTGGGGGTCTCCGCGGGTCGGGTCGGGTAGGATGGGTCGGGTCGACCCGTTTATTTATTATATTTTTTCTTCTTTCTTTTTTCTTTCTTTTCTTTCTTTCTTTCTTCTTCTTCTTCTCCAACCGCTGTCGTCGACGCTTCCGTCTCCTCCTCCATTGATGCGCCTTCTCTCTCTCTTCTCTTCTTCTTCTTCTTCCTTCTTCTTTCCTCTTCTTTGCTCTTCTTTTCTTTCTTTCTTTCTTTTTTTCTTTTTTTTTTTTTTTCGTGAGTGTTCTTTTGAAAAAAAATGTTGGCCCTTCATTTTTGTTTATTTCCCTCTTTTATAGTGTGTTTTCTTGTAGGTAGCAGGTGGCTAGGGGGAAGAGAGGCCATCCCTTAGGCCGGTGGTCGGAAAATCCAAGAAGTGGGTGCCCCAAATCACCTAATCTGCTAGAAGGATTGAATCAAAATGCAACGAAACTTTTGGGGCTGAAGTGTAATTTTGAGAAAAATAAGGGGTTAAAATATAATTTTGAAAAGTTTAGGGTTAAAAGGTAATTTTGGAAAAGATTAGGGGTTAAAATGTAATTTTAAAAAAGTTGAGGGTTAAAATATAATTTTTATTTTTCGTATTTTTCAATTTTTTTTAAAATTTGAAAAATTAAACACGAATATTGATCCGGACAAAATTTAGTGCTCACAGAGTTAATGCGACAATAGGGGTTTTAATTAGAAAGAAATTTCAATTAATCAATCTAGAGTTAGTTGTTTTTAGTTTTGAAAGAGATATTAACATAAATCAGGGATTTCTACGGATTAAGTCAAGTGAATAAATCATATGAATCAAAAGTAATAAATGAAGTCTAGGTGGATTCTTCCTTAGGTATTGCCTATCTCATAAAGTTGTCTAAAGTATTTTCTCAATTCGTTCTCTGTCGTGTTTTTTTAATTAAGTTTTAGTTTGAAAGAAATCATTCCAATTCTTAGGCTAGATAATAAAAAGATAGTAATTATTAGTACTCTTGGTCTTCGTGGATACGATATTATCGGTCTTACCATAACTATACTATTGAATGATAGGTGCACTTGCCTTTATTGTAATCGTAGTTAGTTAGAGACACATCAATGCTGTATCGCTTCACTGTAGCGACAAAACCATCTTTAGTGAAAAAATTCTTGCCCACTTCCAAATCACCCGAATCCAACTCAGAAATCACGTGGTAGCTCTACAAACTCCAACCCATCTTCTGACAATAGGTTGACATGGGCTGAAGGTGATTACACCGTGAATCGTGGATCTTTTTCTTCTTCATCTTTACCCTTTTCGCCGTCTTTTAATTTAGTTAGAATAGACTCCGATTTAGAAAATAATGCAATTTATGAACTGTCGGCACTGAGCTCCTGGACTGGATCAGCATCAAATTCATTAGTATCTTCATTCTCGGACCCGCCAACATCTGTCGTGTTAGATATCCCATTGCCAGTAGACGTCGTAAGGAGTACATCATCTCGTCTTGTGTAGTTGTCGAAACGTCCAGAATCACTTGTTGATTGCCAACTGTTGGAAGTTGCTGTTATTCCCAAAGTTGAACATCGACTGACCAAAGTTCATGTCTAACCCACTAACTAAGTGTCGTGTAAGGGCCGTGTATTCTGTTCTACCACCAAAACCTGATTGTTTGGTGTTCTGCCTCCCACGGTTGAAATCTATTGTCAAGACGGATGAGTGTTTTCCCATCGATGATTTCGGGATATCATAATGGGAACTTTCTAACAAAGTGGTGAACCCACCACACAACTGTGTCGTATGACTATCTGCATTTTCAACCGTTTTGACCTCTTGAACAGGAACAGATGTTGACATTCGAAGGCCTTCATTTGGCCTTGAAAATTCCATATATAACTCGAGAAATGGTGATCCACTATCGATATGTGTTTGTATCATCGCCTTCAAGCCCCTAGCACCTTTAATATTGAAAGCGTCATATCTCACGGGGTCAACCGAAGCATAAAATCTATACTTAAGAGACGATACTTTCATCTAGTTGGTTCCAATGATTTTTCACCTAACTCTTGTCTAGAGTTCTAGCAATGTTCTAGGTAAATGCCATCCACTTTGTGTTCTTCGATAAAAAAACAACGTCGTTCTCAGTGTTACGGACCTCACCGTCGTAATAAATAATATCATTAATCCGTCCACTCATTTTGAACCGAATTATCTGTCGAGAGAAGTTTGAAACAAAAACATCATGCAAAAAAAATAATGCTTCAAATAAATGTTAACAATAAAAATCAATGCTTATGCTTACTTTTTATACAAATAGTATCGTTGCTTCAACTTATGCCTTCCCTGGGAACTTCTATTCTTTTGAACTTCTTAAAATTTTATTTCCTCATAAATGGCTTATGCCATCAAAGACTGAAATATGTTACATTTATAGCCTAGGGGATGACATCCTGTTTGATTTTGAAAAAATTCCCCGGATGGTGGGGGTTGAAATTTGTAGAGACAAAATGCTCCAAATAGGACGCATTGTCAGCAGAAGTTCTGAAAGCGAGTCCACTTAGAAACGTTTTCAGTGCCACCTCAGCTCAAAACGCTTCCAGCTTGACGCGTTTTTAGTAATTTTGCTGACAGTGTGTCTTGCTTGGAGCATTTTGTCTCTACAAATTTCAACCCCCCACTAACAGGAGAATTTCACATCATATTTCAGATATCCCGAGATTCTCGAGATATATTTTTAGAACTCATCTCGTAAAATATAATGCACTGGATAAGTATTTTACTGATATATTAAATCAAACTAAAATTAAAAAAAGGAAAAAATTAAAACTAGTTTTGCATCCGAATCGAGTAATCCTAGTTTTTATTTTTAATCGATTTGTAAAATGAAATTCAAATATACGATAAGTGTAAATACGAATATTTTAAATATCAAATTCAATAATTACAATTACTATTATTTTAAATATTTTATCAATTTAAAATTTAAAACTAAAAACCCTAAAATAATCCTAAACACAATCCTACTTTAAAACCCTTATAACAAAACCACTACAAACCCTAAACAAACCCTAAAAACCTTGAACCCTAATATAATACGAGAGAAAATATTTTCAGCTAGAAGCGTTTTACTAGTAACATGCAAAAAGCATTTCCAACTAAAAGCATTTTTCTGCATTTCACCTAAAAACGCTTTCAGCAAGAAGTATTTTTCTATATTTCACTTGAAAGCGCTTCAAGTTGGAAGTGTTTTTCTACATTTTACCTGGGAGTGTTTTCTAAATCGACCTATTCCCGTAATTATTCTAAAATTTGACTTAATCAGGTAAATTTAAAATATTTTCGAGCATTTTTCCATGAGCCTAGTAAAAAGAAAGTATGTTTAGCAAACTGTTAGCCCCAGGTCAACTTTATACAGTGGTTTCAGACTTTTTCTTTTAATGCAACACTGATATATTGCGCTTTTTCACCCAACATTTCCTCGATCATCGTCTGTCCTTACATCGTGGGGGGTCCTCGGATTTGAACTTTTCAAGAAAATTCACTGCTTTTCTTTCCTTAGTTTAATTTAATTTACTTGGAAGAATGTTGGGGGAGTTTTGACAAAGTCTTGCAGGTCAGGTAACTTGGGTAAAAAGCAGGTGAATTTGTTGGCGGTGGAGCATAAAGGTTAAAAGAATTGATTTCATCCCAAAGTTCACGACTTTCTGTTTGTCCCACAAAATGGAGTCATAATCATTACTGTGGTGGATGAAACGGGTTTACGTCATCCTGTTTTTTCTCACTAACCAACATTTTAAAATTTTTGAGCATTCGAAATGGACCATATTTTCGAAACAAACCCCCTCTCAAAATTCTCAAGAGTTTTAACCACGGCCAGCAGTAACGTCTCACAAACACTCTTTCAAGCTTGTAAAGTTGGCATTTTTCCCCAAAGAAATTAAAGTGGCTCTCAAAATTTTCAAAAGGATTGTGCTTCCACCCCCACTCAGCCCAAAAGACGATCGCTATTTGTTTATGATCATTCTTTTTTCTATGCCTTTTTCTCTTTGAAATGACAGAACCACTTCTCGGATGGTGAAATCATGTGCCGGTTTGATAAAAGAGAAATTTCAACGACAGTTGCGATGGGGTACTGTGATATATCTCGAGGATGCCATAGTTGCTACGAGTTTAAATGTGAATAGGTGTGTAATATACTTTAATTTAATTAATTGAAATTTAGGAGTTTATGAATAGTTTAACCTCCATAAAAAGAAAGAAATTAATGGGTTAAAATTGCTGATATTGAACACAGAAGAAACTAGAGCAAAAGAGAAAATTTTGTAAAAGTTAAGTCCATTTAAAGTGCCTAACTTTATGAGGGTCAAACATAAAGTTATCAAGAAATGGATTAAACTGTTGATTCATTCCCCACTTGCCTTTGCCATTTTATCATCAATGTTTGTGATCTTCTTTACTAAAAAGTTAAAAACATTTCTTAAATAACGCTATCTAGAATATATGGTTTCTTTAACATGTTTTGGAAGCTTGTGAGTTTGTCTTCATTCAGTACTAAATACGTTGGACATCAGCTTTCTTTTTCTCTCTCTTAACATTTCCTGGAATTTCACAGGTTATTTTCAACCCACAATCATGTTCTCTATCTTGTCTCCGCTTAGTCACCTTCTAAGCTTTAATCAATATATGTTTAAATTTCCTGACGCAATACATGTGGATTAGTTTTTAAGCTAATCTGGTTTAAAGTGCAAGCATGGACAAAAGACAACAATGAATGCTGTGTTGACAAAATGAAGAATCCAATGCCTCATGTCATCATGGTGCCTCACGAAATCTTTGCATGGGAGTTAAACGATAGAGCCTCCAACATGTCAAAGAACAATAATCACATGATTGCTTATATCCCCCCACAAAAAAAAAAAAAAACAATTTAACCTGAAATTAGCAAGTTTATCTGCATTTTCACCATAGCTTTCATTGCCTTACATAAACTCTTCTCGACGTGATTTAGTCATCCAAATCTAGATCTCCATGAACAATGATCATCACCATCATGTTTGCAACCAGCCGTCATGATGATGAAATCTAGCCAGGGGAATTTATGCGTGTTTTACAAATTAAACTTTTAGTAAATTTCTTGACATTTTATTACAATAATTATAAAGTGAGAAATCTTAATTAATTATATTGGTACACCGAGAAACACCAGCTGTAACTAAATATGCAGAGAAATTATCTTGCCTAACAAAACCAAAACAGTGCAACCTAGCAAGGGCCTGGGGGGACAAATTAAGGTTTAACATCAACATTCATCATGTACTCAACTAGGTCCACATTGATTAAATTTCAAGATTCCAAGGATAACCATATCCCTTTCATAAAAATTTAAGCTTTTTAAATCTCAATAACTATTGTTGCAATTATTTTATCATATCTCAATTGTGTAAAAAGTAAAATTTAAGCTTTTAAATCTTAATAACTATTGTTGCAATTATTTTATCATATCTCAATTGTGTATCAAATAGATATGTGTTTGCTATCAAATTTTAATAGGTAGAGGTCAGGGGCGAAGGTAAAAAAAAAAAAAGTAGAAATTTTTTTAAGAGGCTAGAATTAAATTATATATTTTATGATAGTAAATAATATAATTTTACTATTTTAATAGTTTATATCTTTATAATTTTAAAGTATTAATTTAAATTTTATAATTTTTAGGAGGTTAAAGTATAATTTTACTATTACTAATTTAAAATTTTATAAATTATAAAAAAATTAATGAAATTTTTTCTGCTTTTAGAGTTATTGGTGTTTATTTTTGTAACCTTTTTATCATTAATAAAATTTATTTTGATGAATAAAATTCGTATGAGGTAATTATATTCTATTTTAAAAAGAAAATTAACCATCACCTCATCTATATGTTAAGATGAAATTAAAACAAAATTGAAAGTCATTGTCCGAATATACAAACCGGTTGATTACTGATGTGACACTACAACAAAAAAGGCCTATAGCGACACTTTTTTTGACATAAGACGACGCAAAAAAGGTTGTCATAGGTTTAGCGACGCTTCGTCCGACGCTTCCAAAATGGTCGTATATAGTGGGGTTGGAATATGCATTGCGACGCTTTTGAAAAAGCGTCGCTATAAGTCAACATAAGCCGACGCTTATTGAAGGGTTGTGAAAAGTTTAGTCAATACCGACCTTTAAAAAAGGTTGGGAAAGACCTAGTCAAGTCCAACCTTTGAAAAAGGTTGCGATAGACCTGTTTAAGACAACCTTAAAAAGGTTGGTATAGTTCTTGTCTAATGCAACTTATAAAAATGGTTGGGATAGAGCCGTCTAAGGCAACCTTAAAAAAGTTGGGATAGACATTGTCTAAGACAACTTTTAAAAACAGTTGAGATAAGACCGTCTGAGGCAACCTTAAAAAGGTTGGGATAGACCTTGTCTAAAACAACCTATAAAAAAGGTTAGGATAGACTTATCTTAGGTAACCTTAAACAAGTTGGGATAGACCATGTCTAAGGCAACCTTTAAAAAGAATTGGGATAGACCCGTCTAAGGCAACCTTAAAAAAGTTGGGATAGACCTTGTCTAAAACAACTTTTAAAAAAAGTTGAGATAGACCCGTTTAAAGCAACCTTAAAAAGATCGTCTAAAGTAACCTTAAAAAGATTGGGATAGACACATATGATGTAATTTTTTTATTTCAATATTAATATATTTTTATAAATATTTACAATGAATAATGATAGGAATTGTGCTTTAAATATAATTAAAAATATAAAATTAAAATTAAAATTAAAATAAAGATTAAATATTCACTACAAAAATCGATCCAACAATCAAAATACATTAACATTTAGCTGAAATGTATACCACTAACATTCAACTCAATGTACAAAAGTAAGCAAATAAAAAAGTACCTAAGTCGATGTTGATTGATATTGATAGAACCAAATATAATTATAGACCAACTGCATGGCATTACAAAAACTCAGCTGACCTCAATAAAATTAGAAATATAAAACAGACTCAATGATAGACAGGTAGTTACGATTGCTTTAATATCTTTGGATGACAAAATCTTGGTGAGGCTTTTCTTCGCAATTATAAGTTCGGCTTGCATTTTATCATATGCTTCTGCAATCAGAGGGCCAAAGATCACTAGTAAAATCGAAAAAGCATTAACTCTTTAAGAGTTTAACTGCAGCTTTATACAGATTGGAAAACTTACTGGTGCCTTCTTGTAAGGCCTTTTGTATTGCCTCCATTTCACCAATCATCCCTCCATATCCTCGCAAAATTTACCACTTTTGAATTCCCGGTTGTCCGACATTAGTTAAACCGAGGATTAGCACAAACATAAGGTTGTTTTAAGACAAACCTCTTTCTTCAAACAAAGAAATGAATCGCCTGATCTCAAATTTCAAGTGGGAGAAAAGTCCTCATCTAATCTACAAAGTTTGCAAATAAAGATGGTGTATTGAACTGAGAATTTAAAGTGTATTTTACCAATTAAGTAAAGTTAATGGCAACAAAATAAAGAAAACACTCAAACAAAACACTTCAACTATACAAAAGGTGAAAGTACCAATGAAGTCCCTCTATTATATAGACTACATCAAATTAGTCCTCTACTAAATTGATTGATTTAGTCCTCACTAGTAAAAGTAAATGAATAAAACTAAATTGTAATAGAGTCAAATTAGTCCTCTTGACTGGGATACACGATACCAAATCCACGAACGAGCCCTCCAGAAAAGAACAACAAAATAGATAAAAACAAGTCAAAACTAACGAATAGAAAGTAAGAAATTGAAAGCAAAATAGTGTGTCACTTCAGAATATCCTTTGTTTTCAAATCCAAACATGTTTCTTTTAAGTACTTTGTTCGCTTGAGCAAAAAGTACGGAAAATAAAGATAAAATAAACCTCTTGTACTTCCTAAACTTTTTTAACACTAAAAAGAAATCCAAAACCAAAGAACAATAATTAGTCGCTTTTTTTCTATTTTAATATGTATGCATAAGTGGCTTAAAAGTGACCCAAAACCAGTTCACACCAAAAGTCAAAAGAAAATGGAGGAAATCTTCAAGAACACTGAAGTGGTGACATGGAAATCATTTTCCAATTATATTCTAACTTTTCTTTGTTTTATTTCCTTTTTCTTGATACAGCATGTAAACATGCTTTCATTTTTCCCCATTTCAACCTTGTTTGATTTCTCGAGACAATGTCTCAAGAGAATAAACTAATTAAAGCCACCTCCATGAGAACCAAAAGGCATAGAACATCAAGATCAAGCTTCAAAATTACATTTTTTTCCTCACTTTTTTCTTTTTATCATTAGAGGAGGACATGGAACAAAAAGTTTTCCAAATATTGAAATCAGATAATGGGGAAATGAAGTTCCACCGTGAAATCACTATAAAACTTGAAATTTTAATGAAACAAACCAAAAATTCTCCATTTATATACTCCATTTTAAAAGAAAAAATGTAATCATCAAGGATTAAAGAGCCCCAAATTCATCGATAGAGGCAAATCAAAGCTAAAACCACTTCAAAACCAGACTCAATCAAAAAATGCATATCACCAAGAAAACAAACCAACGAAAGTGAGAAAAATAAATCGAGACAAAGGTTAAGATATTCAAGACCATGGAAGCATTAGGTTTCGGGTTTTGCGAGAATATATGAACTGCTGAAAATCTTCGAAAATTTTCGCATGTAAGGGAAAAACAAACTGCTTCGCATACATTTTCTCACCCACAAAGCACTCTCCTTGATTCTTTAAACTTCAAAGAAAGAACAGAACCTTATTTTCTCACCCAGGCAAATCGGAAGCGATTGACGAAGGAGAGAATCTCATCAAGACCATCCGTCTTCAAGCTGTATCCTCTTATCTTCAACTTCTTTTGAATCTTCTTACGAGTTTGCCCACTCATTTTTCCCTTTTATGTTTTAACAAAAACTAGCGAATGGCAAATGGAGTATAGTTTCGCACATTTACCGTTGTCATTGGGTGGGAAATTTGTTCTTACTTTTTACGAAATGGTGGGAAACCAATAATTGATACAATTTATAATTATCATTGGCACAACCTCATCTTGCTCTCAGGCTTGGCCACGAAAGCTAAGTCATGTATTTTCATCAAAACTTGTTTTATGTTGTTTTATATTAATTTTTTATTTTTAAAATTTTGTTATTTTAAATTTAATATTTAATAAATTTTAAAAATAGATAAGTAATCCATTGTTGATTTCCATCGTGGAGAACTAAAAAATACAATAAAATTTGATAAAACTTTCAAATTATAGATTTGATGTTTTAATATTAAAGTTTAAATCCAATTTCAATTTTTTTATTTGGAACTCTTTTTGAACTGCATTTAAGGAGACAAAGTTTAGATTGCGAGAACTTATCTTATTCGTAAGAAACTTATTTTAGTGCAAATTGTTGTAAACAATTTGTTCTTATTATTCAATCTATGATTAGGTTTTTAAAGGAAGTCTTACGGAAAAACTTATCTAATTGATATCTAGTAGTGAGGTTACAACTTTATAATGAGTTAAACTTAAATCATGTTTTATATAAATAATTTATAGTGGATTACTTTTTGAGTAAGGCCTCACGGATGTAAGTAATTTTAATTCTATAATTATTTTGTATAACTTATATTTTGTATAATTAATTTCAATTAAACAACTATTTGCATGATGAATCCTCATCCTAAAACGAAACACATAAATATTCGAATATTATATTTTTTTTGGTGAATTTAAAAACACAACTAAGCTAAATTACATAAAAAGACTAAGGAATATGAATACTCCTTTCCTTATATGCTTCAAAAAACTTTAAGTATTTCTTTTGGAGGCAGGGGTAAGTCAGGAAATTTTTTTAGGAGGTAAAATTAAATTATAATTTTTACTATAGTAAAATATAATTTTTATAAGGGATTAAATCAAAATTTTATCATTTTTATGGGAGGACAAAATGTAATTTTACCTTTACTATTTTAAAATTTTAAAATTTTTAAAGGCACAAAATGGAAAATTCGAGCCTCGCCAAATTTCTAGATTCTCCCCGATTGTAGGGTGTCAATCAATTGTAGATCCTCCTTTTTTGCAAAGGTCAGTTTGGCTAAATGATTCGCACTTTAATTATGTTCTATAGGAATGTAGTGTAATATCCATTATTCTTCTTGAGATAGTATTCGACATATTCCTCTAATCGGAGCAAAATTTGAAGTCTTCGGAGCACTTCCATATATATCCTTACACTACAGCAAAACAGACTTTTAGCGGCGTTTTTTTGGACATTTAGCGGCTTTATAAGCGCCACAAAAAGTATTTATGGCGCTTTTCCAAGCGCCACAAAAACGCCGCTAATACTATCGCTTGAAATTTTATGGCATTTATGCTTGAAACCGCTTAAAGATCTCGATCTTTAGCGGCGTTTGTTATAAAAGTCCGCTAAAAGTCGGGGCCTTTAGCGGCGCTTTTCCAAAAAACGCGCTAAAGTCGAGGCCTTTAGCGCGCTTTACTAAAAACGCCGCTAAAAGTCAGGCCTTTTAGCGGCGCTTTCAAAAACGTCGCTAAAAGTCATGGGCCTTAGCGGCGCTTTCCAAAAACGCCGCTAAAAGTCATGGGCTTTAGCGCGCACTGAACGCTTAGCTACTTTAGCGGCTTTACCCCAAAAAACGCCGCTAAAAGTCGGGGCTTTAGCGGCTTTCCTAAAAACACCGCAAAAATTTCTTGAGATTTAGCGCTTTTCTACAAACGCCGCTAATTTTTATAGATTTAAAAAAATAAAATTTTTTCAATATTATACCCTCCCGCACTAAAAACCAACCAATAACGAAGATATAATTTCAACGCAAAATGAAAAATTTAGTATAAAAATCACAC
This sequence comes from Gossypium rotundifolium, assembly GCA_025506655.1. Lineage (NCBI taxonomy): Eukaryota > Viridiplantae > Streptophyta > Magnoliopsida > Malvales > Malvaceae > Gossypium > Gossypium rotundifolium. The sequence goes on from CP106724.1 coordinate 22,173,289, forward strand.
GAATTACATTAATTCTAAATGATACTTGAAATTTAATAAATTAAATGAATGATAACTGAAAATATTGTTTAAATGTAATAATGTCAAAACTTCTTACAACGAGAAACTAAATGTCTAAGATAGCGGTTTCGCGATCATTGAAACATCTCGCATCATATCTCAAGTTTGGTCTTGGAGCTCTTCAGATTTTCTGCTTTTGCTCGCTAGCATCGATCTTGCCTCTGCCTCCCTCGCACTGCGATTGCCTCTCTCTTCTTCCTCTTTGCCTCCTTGCTTGTGCCGCTCAAGATCTGCTCTAAGTCGTTCTTGGAGTTCTTCATATTTTCTTTGAACATCGGCAATTTGTCGCCTCTGCTCAACCGTGTTCTCTTGCATCCGAGCTATCTGGTTTTGTAGCCTATGAACTTCAAGACGAGATTGCCCCGAAAGGCATGTATCTTTGGAGGCGGATCCAAAATATTGGCTCGGGTAACTCCAGCATCCTTTAATTCAACCCGACCATACCTTTCAAGACCAAAAATATCGGTGATAATTCTATTAATAATACACTAAAGATTAGCAAAACTATCATTGAAGCGATCGTATCTTCAGACCCAAAACATCTCATAATAATTACATTATCAATCTCCCAAGATTAACAGAACTATCGATCAAGCAGTAGCTTCATACTCCGCCTTCTTCTCCTTTAGTTTATCCTAATAAATCAATGAAAGAGTTAGAAACGAAATATATAAATAAGAAAGAATGCAACATAATTTAACATTATAAATTTAAAACTATAAACGATGAATTAAACTATTATAATTAAACGGTAGAAATATTTATAAAAAATAAAATTTTATTAAGTAAATATACCAAAATTTCGCAGACTTCTGGATGTCATCGAGATCCATCCTTCTTTCTATACAGTAATGTCAAAAAGTCAACGCGTCCAACTTTTTGACCAAATAAGTTTCCTACATTTTAGCGTAAAATATAATTTAATAGTATAAAGTAATTAATATTTGACAGAATTAATAAATTATATTACCTCGGCGTCAGCTACACAAGCAAAACTTCTAGAACCTGCCGTGTGCGTGAATTTTTGTTTCTGTCTGCTGCTTATCCCAACTCGCTCACGGTCCTACATAATGCAATTTGAATTATATATATAGTAAATACTATAAACCAAATAATTTATACGATTTTAGATGTACGTAATACCTCTCCTTTTTTTGAATTCCAAAATCTAACTTGATCTTCCCATTGGTACCTCAACATTCCCGGTGGAACATTTCTTAATTTTTCGTCGAGGCTTATCTCTTTCTTGAAATATTGTTTTTTGAGGGTGCTTTTATTGTCTCTCCATTTTTTACCCAATGTCTTCTTAACATAGTCATCAGAGACCTCTAAATTAAATCTACCTCAAGAAAAAAAGTATAAAAGTTAATATAAATGAAAATTAAATTAAAGTATTATAAATTACATTCACGCTTTTATTACCTTAATATTTTCGAGGGCTCGATTTTTGTTGGCATCGGGCATGTGATGCCATGATTCGTAGTTAATGGGCAACATATTAGAATTTCGTGCTAAAATGCCCAAATAGCCTCCTAACAATGAGCTTCAGATCCAACAGTGGCCATCATTGTTTCTCCTTACTTTAACACGATTGTTAGGCTCTAAGTCGTATAAATCTTGAAGTAATGTACGTCCCCGACCTTTGCGCGTCCCACCACCTTCAAATGAAAAATAATATATTATTATATTAAAATTAAAAATGAATCAATAATAAAATTCAACATGCATGTAAAATAAACTTAACATTACTTTGAAATTCTCCGGGCTCGCCATCTATGTCCCAGAGTAAAAGATCCAACAACTGCTTTTGTTCACTACTATTAGGTTCTTCTAGATTTGGAGTTTCATGGACAATATTTAAATCTCGTAATCGTCTTCTAGGCATTTTTCCTGCAGACACATGAAAATTATATAAAATGACCAACATAAAATTATATTATTACATATAAATAATATATCGTTAAATCTTACTACATCATATTTCAGTAAATATCTTCACCCACATCCCGACGAACCCATTGAAATTGTTGACTAGTACTAGGATATTTTCGCTAAGTCTTGTTCGAAAAGGCAAAGTTTCGATCTTTTGACTATGTCATCTCTAGTTCCACCGCCAATGTCGAAGAAGTCTCTAGGGTGTTTCAAGTACAACGTACCAACCCTCATCGCTTGGATCTTCCGAGTAAAAACTTGTTTAACTTGAGAAGAAAACACATACGGCTCGTCCATCGGTTGTTCTCCTGTGAATTAATCGAGAGAAATTCACCATTGTAAAACCATATTGATCGCTTTTAATTCATGAGCCGTATTCACATCAGCCCAATCACCTCGAAATAGGACAACTTTGCATTTACCGTAATAATCCAACTCAATGATGTCGAGAATAAGTCCAAATATTCCAAATTCCTCGAATCGGATTCATCGTCCCTAGCACTAGCATAACTTGTAATCAAGAATTAACAACAATTCCGCAATTTTGAGTTCTCCTCAATCTCTCGCGATACCTTGTATGAAATCTATATCCGTTGATGAGGAAGCCACTATATCTTTTAACTATTTTGTTTGGACCTTGTGAAAGCCATTTAACGTCATTATTTACTTCATTCCACTCCAAACCTATTGAGTCGAAAGTAAATCGAGTAATTATGAATATTATGAGAAATATTGTTACTTGTCAATGAAAATTTAAATTGCATACCATTTGGCTTAACCATTCATGGAATGATTCTACTAACAACTTATTAATTTCTCGTCGATTTAATCTTCGAGATCGTGAACGAGCTCTCAATATTTGTTTGTACCGACTATGGAAAAAAGGTTTGACTTTGTTAGAAGACAAACAAATCATAATTGATGAGTATTTATCAAATTGTAGAACGATTCAAATGGTTCCATTGAATCGTGATGAAAAGAACGTGTCGATGTGCTTGGACCCACGATCTATCGTCTAATTCTGTAATTTCGACTCTGCCGATCGATTCTCCGAAACTTTGAAATAAATAAGTTTCAGCCAAATTATGATCTGTGAGCCTAGCATTTCTACTTGGTCTGTTCATTCTTGTTTCAACATCTTCCAAATACCTCGAACAAAAAGTCATACATTCCTCCGCCAAGTATCCTCGGCAATTGATCCTTCCGGATAACGCTTATTGCGGCGAAGATGACTTCAATTTGGAAAGGAACCTAAACACGATATACAACATTATCAAAAGTTGGAAATAAAGGCATTTAGTGAATGAAGGAATATTTTGCAAATAAAGTAAGACCTTTCAATGGGATACATCCATCGATAGAAAATGGGTCCACCAAGAATTGCTTCACGCGGGAGATGAATTAACAAGTGCACCATGATAGTGAAGAAGGAAGGCGGAATATCTTCTCCAGATTGCATAAAGTTAATGCGGCTCGATCTTGCGCTCTCAAGTTCTTGAACATTCAAAACTTTACCACAAATGACTTTCATTATATTTGATAGTTCAATTACAGGAGCCGTCACCTTTTTCGACATACAACACCGCAAAGCAACTGGCAGTAAGTCTTGCATCAATATGTGATAGTCATGCGATTTTAAGCCATATAATCTTCGATCCTTAAGACTCACACATCGCGATATATTTGATGCATATGCATCCGGGACCTTTATATCCTTCAACACCGTACAGAATACTTCTTTCTCCGTCTTCGACATTGAAAAAATAGCAGGCGGCAATCGATATTTCATATTCGAAAGTGCTCGGGGATGAAGCTCACGCCGAATTCCCATGTGGACTAAATCAAGTCTACTCTGAAGATTATCTTTCGATTTTCCATCGACATTCAAAATAGTCCCAATGATGTTCTCGCAGACATTTTTCTCTATATGCATGACATCAAGGTTATGGCGTAAAAGCTGATGCTCCCAATAAGGCAACTCGAAAAAATACTTCTTTTTTTCCACAAGTCAGCCTCATTAGGATCATCCTCTTTATCGATTCATCATCGATTCATCCCTAGATCCTCTTTTTCTATGCTGGTTTGCTGGTTGATTCATCTTCCCATAAATGAAATTCATATCTTTCAACATTAATAATATTTCGGATCCACCGGTCTGCGAAGGAGCTGATCTAAACTCTTCAGTACCATCAAATTGAGCACTCTAAAATCTAAATGTATGATTTTTCAAAACCACCGACGATGCCCCATGTAAGAAAACTTCTTCCCATTATATAACCATTGCGAACATGTTCACAAGAAAGACAACACGGACAAGCATAACGTCCCTTGGTACTCCAACCAAATAAATTAGCATAAGCCGAAAAGTCGTTAATAGTCTACATTAATGCCGCACGTAAATTAAAGTTCTCTTTTCTCATTGCATCGAATGTCTGAACACCAGCCCATAGTTGTTTTAACTCGTCAACAAGTGGTCGCAAATAGACGCCAATATCATTCCCTGGCCTTTCTCTCCAGGTATAATCATAGACAAGATAAAAGAAGATTGTTTCATGCAAACCCATGGAGGCAAATTGTAGGGAACAAGCACCACAGGCCAAGTACTGTACGTTGTGCTCATAAGTTTGTAAGGGTTAAATCCATCGAATGCTAGCCCAAGCCTCACACTCCGAGGATCGCTTGCAAAGCTTGGAAATTTGGAGTCAAAACATTTCCAAGCTAAAGAATCTGCAGGATGCCTTAACAACCCATCATCGATTCGTCCATCACGGTGCCGCGTCATTGATTCTACTGTCTTGGAGGACATGAAAAGTTGTTGAAGCCTCGGTATTAGGGAAAATATCGCAAAATCTTAATCGGCTACTTCTTTGATCGTGTACCATGTTCATCTTCGTTACGTCCTCTCATTTTTATGAATCCAATGGGATTGGCGCATACATGACAAAGACTGTTGGTTTATGCGTCGCCTAATACAACATGCACTCATTTGGGCAATGTGAATTTTATTGTATCCAAGGCCCAAATCCTTTATCAATTTCTTCATGTCTTTGGAAGATCGAGGATTTTTGCAAGCAGAACATTTCTTGCGATAACTCTAACAAAGATTGTGAACGAGTTTCGGTCCACCCCCAAACATTTCAAGTGAAAAAGACGAATCTGTAATGACAGCTTTGGAAAATTTTGATCCTTCATACGCTTCTTCATTCATTTCACCAAGTAACGCGTAGAACCTCGCAGACTTCTTCATTTGGTCGTTCATCCGTGACACTTCTTTCCCTTCGGTGAAAGTATTTCCTCCAAAATTTTGATCATCGGTTGCACCCAAGTCGTGGAAATGACCCAAACCATCATCACAAGATATTAAAAGCATCCCGCAACATGTTTTCCATGTTATCGTCACTAACATTCTGGTTGAAAGCGATGAGAATACCCCAGATTCATCGATGAAGATGCTCCCTAGATGTAGACTCACCATGAAAAAACCATATTTTGTACCCCCGGACAAAACCACCAACAACTAGATGTTCGTAGACCACTTCACGTTAATGCCGCTTAATATTGCAACACTTCTTACATGGGCAAAGAATCATATTCTCTTGGCTTGCATTTTGAAATGCAAAATTCGTAAAAGTTTCTACTCCATTTCGATAGCCGTTGCTTACCCTTGACAATTTCATCCAACTCCTATCCATTTCGTAGTTGTTGAAGTCTAAAGTTGACAATAAATTATACTGCTAAATTGTTAATTAATAATTTATATAAGTAATTTATGAAATTTGATATTAAAATTAGGTAAGTTATGTATTCTTTAAGATCCATCGACGTGGCATTGTTACATCTAGGAGCATCCGTTATATCCGACAATGAGATATAAGGCAACCCGTCAGTTTCCAACCTATATACTTTGAATCTTTTCTTAAGTTTTATGTAAGTTATGAAGTTTGATATTAAGGAAAAATTATGTAAGTTATTAAATTTAATCGTCAACTTATGTATTTTATGCAATTTGATATTAAAATTAGGTAAGTTATGTATTCTTTAAGATCCATCGTGACGTGGCATTGTTACACCTAGGAGGATCCGTTATATCGACAAGTGAGATATAAGGCAACCCGTCAGTTTCTAGCCTATATACTTTGAATCTTTTCTTAAGTTTTATGTAAGTTATGAAGTTTGATATTAAGGAAAAATTATGTAAGTTATTAAATTTAATCGTCAACTTATGTATTTTATGCAATTTGATATTAAAATTAGGTAAGTTATGTATTATTTAAGATCCATCGACGTGGCATTGTTACACCTAGGAGGATCCGTTATATCGACAAGAGATATAAGGCAACCCGTCAGTTTCAAATTTATATACTTTGAATCTTTTCTTAAGTTTTATGTAAGTTATGAAGTTTGATATTAAGGAAAATTATGTAAGTTATTAAATTTAATCGTCAACTTATGTATTTTATGCAATTTGATATTAAAATTAGGTAAGTTATGTATTCTTTAAGATCCATCGACGTGGCATTGTTACACCTAGGAGGATCCGTTATATCTCGACAATGAGATATAAGGCAACCCGTCAGTTTCCAAATTATATACTTTGAATCTTTTTCTTAAGTTTTATGTAAGTTATGAAGTTTGATATTAAGGAAAAATTATGTAAGTTATTAAATTTAATCGTCAACTTATGTATTTTATGCAATTTGATATTAAAATTAGGTAAGTTGTGTATTATTTAAGATCCATCGACGTGGCATTGTTACACCTAGGAGGATCCGTTATATCTGATAAGGAGATATAAGGCAACCCGTCGTGTTTCAAAATTTATATACTTTGAATCTTTTCTTAAGTTTTATGTAAGTTATGAAGTTTGATATTAAGGAAAAATTATGTAAGTTATTAAATTTAATCGTCAACTTATGTATTTTATGCAATTTGATATTAAAATTAGGTAAGTTATGTATTCTTTAAGATCCATCGTGACGTGGCATTGTTACACCTAGGAGGATCCGTTATATCTCGATGATGAGATATAAGGCAACCCGTCGAGTTTCCACCTATATACTTTGAATCTTTTCTTAAGTTTTATGTAAGTTATGAAGTTTGATATTAAGGAAAAAATATGTAAGTTATTAAATTTAATCGTCAACTTATGTATTTTATGCAATTTGATATTAAAATTAGGTAAGTTATGTATTCTTTAAGATCCATCGTACGTGGCATTGTTACACCTAGGGAGGATCCGTTATATCTGACAGTGAGATATAAGGCAACCCGTCAGGTTTCCAGCCTATATACTTTGAATCTTTTTCTTAAGTTTTATACAGTTTGATATTAACTTAAAATTTTAGTGGTTAAATGTTATAGGTTAGTGGTTAAGGGTTAAGGGTTAGGGGTTTGGGGTTTAGGGTTAAGGATTTAAGTGTTAGAGGTTAAGGGTTAGAGGTACCCTAAATTATGGTTAGGGTTTAGTGTTAAAGGTTAATACTTAGGAGTTTAAGGTTTATGGGTTTAGGGTTAAGGGTTAAGGGTTAAAGGTTTAGGGTTTAAGGGTTAGGGGTTAAGGGTTAAGGGTTTGGGGTTTAAGGTTATGGGTTAAGGGTTTAAGGGTTAAGGGTTAGGTGTTTAAGGGTTAAAAGTTTAAGGTTTAGGGTTTAAGGTTTAAAGGTTAGGGGTTAAGTGTTAAGGGTTTGAGGTTATGGGTTAAGGGTTTAAGGGTTAAGGGTTAAGACTTAGGGGTTTAGGGTTTAAAGGTTTAAGATTAGGGGTTAAAGGTTTAGGGTTTAAAGTTTAAAGTTTAAGGATTTAGTGTTTAAGGATTAGGGTTTCAATGGTGTAAGGTTTTAGGGTTTAATAAATGTTACATTATTTCGATATTTAATTTGGTGTTTCTTTAAGATCCATCGTACGTGGCATTGTTACACCTAGGGAGGATCCGTTATATCTGACAGTGAGATATAAGGCAACCCGTCAAGTTTCAAATTATATACTTTGAATCTTTTTCTTAAAATTATACTGCTTTGATATTAACTTAAAATTTTAGTGGTTAAATGTTATAGGTTAGTGGTTAAGGGTTAGGGGTTAGAGGTTTAGGGTTTAGGGTTAAGGGTTTAAGAGTTAAGGGTTAAGGGTTAAGGGTTTGGGGTGTAGGGTTAATAGTTAAGGGTTTAAGGCTTAAGGGTTAAGACTTAAGGGTTTAAGGTTTAAGGGTTTAGAGTTAAAGGTTAATGGTTTAATGTTTAGGGTTTAATGATTTAGTGTTTAAGGGTTACGGTTTCAATGGTGTAAGGGTTTAGGGTTTATAGGTTATAGATTTAGGGTTTAAAGGTTTAAAGTTTCAATGGTGTAAGGTTTAAGGTTTAGGGTTTAGGGTTTAAGGTTTAGGGTTTAGGGTTTAGGGTTTATGGTTTAGGGTTTAGGGTCTAGGGTTTAGGGTTAGGGTCTAAGGTTTAGGGTCTAGGGTCTAGGGTCTAGGGTTTAGGGTTTAGGGTTTAGGGTTTAGGGTTTAGGGTTTAAGGTTTTAGGGTTTATGGTTTAGGGATTTAGGATTTATGGTTTAAGGATTTTAGGGGTTTAAGTTTTAGGGTTTTGAATTTTAAGAAAAGCTTTATGTAATTACGTTTAATTAGTTTTTGTATTGACTTATTGGTTGTTTAATTCAAGATTTGTAATTTAAGTAGCTATGTCATGTTATATTTAATTTACTGGACATCGATTAATTTATTTTTTGATGTTATATATATTCATTTCATTCACCATAGTGTAATTGATTATATTATGTTATGATGGATTCATTATAGATATGATGAAAGTAACCTCAAATGCTTTGGAAAGTTGCAACAAACATCTCAATTTCCAGGAACAAACATCTCAATTATAGATATGATGAAAGTAACCAAGGAAAACCCAGATTGGAAACTAACCTCAAATGCTTTGGAAAGTTGCAACAAAGACTCTGACAACCTTACAACCTTAGAACCGTGATGATGAAAGTAGTGAAATTAGTAGCCTTAAGCAGAAGGACAATGAGAATCCTGCAAAAGAATCAAAGATAAGAAAATATTAAAATCAAGTTCAACCATAAGTTATCATAATTGAAATTGAGCATAAGAATCATCATTTAAACATAAATTTACAAAGATTTAAACACCAATTTACACATTTAAACACCTAAACTTACAAAGAAACCATCTTTAGCATATTACAAAAGGAAAAAAAAGCATTTCAAGTAATTCAAAGAATTCCAACATTTTAAAAGAAAATGAACATTTTACATTTACTCCTTCTATTAACTAATAAAACAAGACAATAAATTGCATCAATCGATAATCATGTTCATCCAACTAAAGCACCTTTAAAAGCTACAAATGCGAACACTTTTAAACATTTTTAAACTTACAAGTTGATTGAATAGCCTGAAATTTAAGAACAATTTCGTGTTCTATCTTTTTCTTTTCCTTTTACTATTAGTTTCTTCATTATATAAAAATGTGAACTCAAATCTAATATTTTCTAAGCTCTAACCAGTTCCAAAACTATGCCTGTTCAATCTCAGAGCATATGAACACAAAAGCTTATAAATAAATTAAAAGAAAACATCTAACCAAATATGAACTTTATGAATTTAACTTTTAAATGGAATATAACAAGGTTTATTAACTTAAATTTCAATTACCTTAAAATGGATAAAACCTAAGCAAGATCTTTTCCAACGAGACATCAAGAAGAAAGAACAATCTTTAAATTTTCTTTGTCGAAGCCATGTTAAATTCAATTAAACCCAGATCTTAAAATTCCTAAAATTTCAAAAACGTTGAACTTAAAAAAAACCATGTAATATGTAAAGCCATCAATTACTCTAGCACACGAGATCATTTATCATGAAGTGTGAATTTAACATCTTATACAGCCTCAAGTACTGAACCCTTTCAAGCAATGCCAATATGGGTTTAAATCTTCTAACTTAGAACTACTACAAAATGTATAGCATAAGGCAAAGCAACATAAACAACACAAATGAAAATTAGAACATATATTTTATATCCGAACTTAAATCTTTCATTCAAAAAGAAGGCTTTACTTAACCGTAAACACAATGACCAAAGATTCTAATTTAGAAAATTGAGTTTAATTAAAAAAGAACTTGGGTTTAACAGAATATAAAAATACATAGCTAAACAAGGTTCAATTTTCATTGAGGCAATTGATCAAACATTTTACGCTCTAACAAAAATGCAAATAAGCAAAATTAACAAACAAACAAACAAACAAACATACATTCAGCAAAGAGAGAAATGAACTTCACAAAGAGATAAAATTTAACTTCAAAAGAATAAAAACTTACCGTAAAAAGGAAAGCCCAAATCAAGATAAGAATCCAAAGGGAAACACTGATGCACTGATAGAGCAATTTGCGAATAGAAGAAAGTTGTAGTCTTTGCAGATACAATCGGTGAAAATTGAAAATGAGAACAGAAAAATAAATTAATCAGATTTTTTTGTTAACCTTGTTAGTTTAAGTATAACTTGGATTTATCGTGAAAATATTAAAAACATATATATATCAATTTGTAAACATGTTTGTACATATCGTATTAAAAACATCTTCGCATGCGGTTGTTGATGGGAAAAAATTCTTTATTTATTTAAAATTCTGATTTTTTTTTAAAGTAAAAGAAAACATCAAACCAAATATTTGAATTTCTTACTAAAAGAATTAACAGGAATATTGAATCAAAACTAAAAATTATTTGAAAACTAAAAACTAAAGCGTAAATATTTGAAACCTATAAATTTATGATGAGAGATGCAGAGTATACTTACCTACGATTTACGATGAGAAGAGAAGACGCGAAGGCGACGAGTAGAGAGCACACCGGCAGCGGCGGGTTTTCAGGTGAGATCGCTAGGGGATTTGGGGGAAAATTAGGGATTGTCTGTTATGAGTGTTTTGGGGGGGGAGGGGGGATGAATCGGGGTATAAACTGAGGAAAACAAACGGCGCCGTTTTGTTAAATGAAATTGCCATTTTGTGGCATTTTTAAAAAACGCCACTAAATTCCCTTACAAAAACGACAGCGTTTTAAATTAACTGCTTCCACTAACCCTCTGAATAAACGACGTCGTATCAATTAAACTGTCGGTTATTTGCGGCGTTTCATAGAAACCGCCACTAATACTCTAAAGAAAATCTGCCGCTTTGAATTAAAATTCATAGTTTTTTGCGTTTTAGGTAAAACGCCGCTAATACTAATCTATTGTATGCGTTTTGTGGCTAACGCCGCTATCACTTCCCATGAAAACAGTCGCTTTCTTTTATTAATATGCTTTTTCTCGGCATTTTGAGCAAAAACGCCGCTAATACTAATCTATTGTGGCGTTTTGTGACCAACGCCGCTATCGCTTCCCCATGAAAACGGCGCTGCGTTTTCTTTTATTAATATATTTTTTAAGGCATTTTTATCAAAAACGCTAATACCAATAATTTTTTACTTTATTTATTTATTAAATTCCTTTAAATTTATTTTGTTCTCTTTCTAGCACTATATTTAATTTATATAGTTTTATAATTTAAGTTCTCATACCTAAATCATAAAACCCTAAATTATACAGACCTAATAAAAGTGTGTATCATATGATACACTAAACCCTAAATTATACACTATAAGCTCTTACTTATATACCTTAAACCCTAAATCGCAACGCATACGTATATTACAAGGTGCAAAGTTAATAAAAGAAATAAGCTTATTGCAAACCTTAAACCCTAAAAGAATTTGATTTTCACCTCTTTTATCAAATTACTGAACACTTAAATCCCTAAACACTAACACTCTCTAATAACTCTGTTGTTCGATATATGATTTAAGCACTAAACCCTAAACCCAATATATAATTCTAAAAACTAAAATTTAAACTATAAACCTTGCCTAAACCATAACCTAACCCGTACGCTTAAACCCGAAACCATAAACCTTAAACCTTAAAACCCTAAACTATATACCCTAAATTAAACCATATTATAAATAATTTAATATATAAATTAATATACACTAATTTAATCTAAACCCATAATCCCTATCTTCTATACCACAAACCCTAAATCATAAACGATAAAACCCTAACCCATAACCCTTAACATATTAACCCCAAACCATTAACCATTTACCTTTAAACCCATTAACCCTAACTTTTAACCTATGAAACCCTAACACATCCCCCTTAAACTTGAAACTGCAAATCATAAACCATAATCCCTAAACATTAAAATAGTAACTCCTAAACCTTACACCTTAAATTATATATGCTAAACCATAAACCCTAATTATTTGCGTTTTGCAAAAGCGCCAAAAGCTCAAACTTTTAGTGGCGTTTTTTGCAAAAGCGCCGCTAAAGTTCAGCATTTTAGCGGTGTTTTTGAAAAAGCGCCGCTAAAGTTCAGACTTTTAGCGGCGTTTTACAAAAGCGTTGCTAAAAGTCTGAGCTTTAGTGGCGTTTTACGAATAAACGCCGCTATATATCCTTTATACCGGCATTTTGTAAATAAACGCCGCTATTTCTCTTTTTTTTGTGGCGTTCTTCTTCAAACGCCGCTAATGTATAATATTTGCGGCGTTTTTGTTTAAAACGCCACTAAAAACGCCGCTAAAAGTCTGTTTTGCTGTAGTGTTAATAACCTCCAAATTATACGATTGAATTATCACCTTTTAATGACTATAATATTTATTTTTATTTATTCCCGTAATGCAATAAAAATAACAATGTGACAAATCTAAACAAAAATTTAGAACCAAATATTCTTTTCTTCCTTAAACCGTAAACCTTAAAATTTAAAACACTCACTCTAAACCATAAACCAAATATTGGAACCCTAAACTCAAAACCATATCCTACAAACTACAAACCCCTAAACCCTTAACTCCAAACCTTAAACCCTAAATTAATTAGATAAAATTTTAATATTTATATTCTTTCAATGTTTTAGGAAATTTAAATAACATTTTCAATTTACTAATTAATTTTCTTTCTCTAGAGATGCATGGGGTTACCAATTTTTTAATTTTAGTATATATAAAGTTTGTCCATTATTTCTTAAATAATTTAAACTATAATTATAATTTTAATATATTCATATTAATATTATCTCTAAATCATAAACCCTAAATCCATAATCACAAAATCCTAAAATCCTAAACCCCAAGCCCATAAACACAAAACCCTAAAGCATTAAACAATAAACTATAATCCATAAACCCTAAACTCTAAACACTAAACCTTAAACCCTAAATTAAATTGATTTTTTGTGGCATTTTTATTAAAAACCTTATTCCAACTCAAGCTATTAAGTTATTTTTAATTTGAATATATATAATTATTCACAACCGATGATGTAAAATTTTAAGAATATTCATATTTTAAATCCAATTTTTGGTGCTACGATTCAAAAAAGTCGAATAAGGAGATTTGGGACGTTACACTTTTATACAAAGAGTTAGCTGGCATATGTTGACAAGTCTATCCCAACACTTAGGATAGTGTCGCCCCAAAACCGTCGTCTTAGGACTAGACAAAAGCCAACTCTTATTCAAGCGTTGCCTTAGGCATACATATCCCAACCCTTATACAAATAGTTGGCTAAAGCGTAGTCTATCGCAACACTTAGGAAAGTGTCGCCACAAAAGTGTCTTAGGACTACACAAAAGCCAACTTTTATCTAAATGTTGGAGCCACTCTATCCTTTCATTGAAGCAACAAAAAATCAAGCCAAAGTGCCAGTTGTGGACGTTAAAACAAGTACCTATTTGCCGAGATGATGAAATCAAAATAGCAGCTTAATTAATATAAAATTTTGCATTTTACAGATCTAAGTTTGTCAACTTGTTGTATAGTAAATCAAATTACCAACTTAGCTTCAGATAAATGAATACTACTACTTAACACCACAAAAGACAAAGAAAGCTTATTCAACTTAGCTTCAGATGTTCGATGTTGAATGATTTTAGTTTTGTATTTCATTTTGTTTGTTATAATTTGGTCCTATCCAACATAGATAGTTATCTATCAATATCATTCATTACTCTTTTTTTATCAATTTTTAAATCTAATATTTAAATATATCAAATAGTCTAGATTAAATATTTCTAAATATAAAAGTATTAATTGATTGTATAAAATTTCATCATTTAACAAATCTCAAGTAAACTTTAAATCCTAAATCATTTAATATATATAAAGTTTATCTATTATCTATTAAATAATTTAAACTATAATCATAATTTTAATATATTAAAAATAAAATGATCTCTTTTACGCTTATATAATAAATTATTTAATATATAAATTAAAAAATACTAATTAATCTAAACCCTAAACTCTTACCCCCTAATTTTGAAACCCTAAATCATAAAACATTGACCCATGACCTCCCTTAATCCCTAAACCCATAAACCCTTAACCCTTAAACCATAAACCACAAACCTTAAACCATAAACCACAAACCTTAAACCATAAACCACAATCCCTAAACTTTAACATAGTAACTCCTCAACCATATACGCCAACTCCTAAACTATAAACCCTAAACTATAATGATAATTAATTCAAAATTTAAAATTAATATTATCACTTTTACAATTATATAAGAAATTATCTAATATATAAATTAAAAACAATCACCATATATATACCCAAAAACTTTAAAATTATTTTAAATAATAGTATTTTAATTATAACACTTATGAAAGTGTCGCCCAAAATCTGTAGGCATGGTGTTGGACAAAGCCGACTCCTATTTAAGAATTGCCTTAAGCATGCATATCCCAACCCTTATACAAAAATTTGACCAAAGCATATGTCGGCAAGTCTATCCCAGAACATTTAGGAAAATATCGTCTTAGGACTGGACCAATCCAACTCTTATTTAAGCGTTGCCTTAGGCATGCATATCTCAACCTTTATACAAAGAGTTGGCTAAAGCTTATATTGACACGTCTATCCCAACACTTAAGAAAGTGTCGCCCAAAACTGCTTGCCTTAGGACTACACAAAGCCAACTCTTATTCAAGCGTTGCCTTAAGCATACATATCCCAACCCTTATACAAAGAGTTGGACAAAGCATAGTCTAACCCAACACTTAGGAAAGTGTCGCCACAAAAGTGTCATCTTAGGACTACACAAAAGCCAACTTTTATTCAAGTGTTGCCTTAAGCATACATATCCCAACTCTTATACAAAGAGTTGGCAAAAGCGTAGTCTATCCCAACACTTAGGAAAGTGTCGCCCCAAAACTGTCGTCTTAGGACTACACAAAAGCCAACTCTTAGTCAAGCGTTGCCTTAGGCATACATATCACAACCCTTGTACAAATAGTTGGCTAAAGCGTATGTTGGCAAGTCTATCCCAACACTTAGAAAAGTGTCGCCCAAAACTGTCGTCTTAGGACTTGACAAAGCCAACTCTTATTTAAGCGTTGCCTTAGGCATGCATATCCCAACCCTTATAAAACAGTTGGCTAAAGCATATGTTGGTCGGTCTATCCCAACACTTACGAAAGTGTCGCCCCATAAGTGTCGCTATAGGCCTTTTGTGTTGTAGTGTGATGACTATGGGCTATACATAATGTATATATCCAATCTAATTTATGTGTATGTTAAGTTTTTAGGATTTCTCTATTTATACGTGTTAAATAAAAAAAAATTAGCGATAACATGGAACGAAATAGATATTATCAAATTTATCATCGTTAACATGTTCTACATCATATAACTTGCCCTACTCAATTAATATTTATTAACTATTTTAATAATTTTAATATGTATTTGAGATATATAAATCACTAAATAATAATTTATAAATATCTCATTTAAATATTTTTAAGATTTATTGTATGATATATTGATACATTCAAATGTTAAATATATATATATATATATGTGAGTAAAAATAACAAATTTAAAATATCAGAACGAGGTAGAATAATGCAAGTGAATGACGTATCTGCTGCATAATAGCTTTTCAGACAAAATAAACCGCCCCATTGAAACAAAAAAGAACTCTTCATTGGAGGTCCAAATTTTATCATATCCTACAAACAGGAAACAGCTTAAAAATATGGTTGAAAAGGAGAGGAATCTTCCCTTCCCCACTTTTCGCATTACCAATTTTATCATATCCTATTGCTTTCAAAATATGTGAAATGGCTTGTCAAATTTAAACCAGAATTCCAGTTAAATGGACTACATCAAAGCTAGTCATATAACCTCTCTGGTTAAGCGTATAGGATCAATTTCAGTGGACGAAATTTTAAGTTAATCGAGTTTTATTTTATTATTTTAATATAATTTAAAAAGTTGAGTAAAATTGTTAGAATTAAATTAAAAATTAAACATATTAAATTAAAATTTTGTTATAGTATAATTATTTCTTATTGGAGCACATAAATTTAAAATCATATATATTTAAAAACTTTTTTTTAAAAAAGAAGAAGATACTTATCATAAACTTGAATCTTTAATTAATTTAGATCTCAAATTTATTATTTTAGAAAATTTTAAAATTTTAAATTTATTTATATATTATTTAATTTTCTTATAAATATTTTGAAAATTATTTGAAAATTATTTTTAGGTTTTACTAAGGAGATCGATTTTTCATTTTCAAAATTGACAAAAACTAAAAGATATTTACACCAATTTGTTATTCAATTGTAAATTTAACTCGACTCAAGCTCAAAACTTGAGTTATTTATTCGAGTTGAATAACTCGATTTGATTAACTCAAAATTTAATTTTTTATTTTTTATTTTTATTTTTAAAATTGAATCAAATTTTGTTAATCCCTGAATACCTCATCAAATAAATATGTATGTTGTGGAAATTATATGAAAAAGTTTGAACATTATATTTGCTATCATCTTATTAAGGTTATATATATATATATATATATATAAAAAGTTATGAATATGGTATTTTGATTGAGGTTTTTGAGCCATTGAAATGCAAAAGTCCAAATCACCTGGAAAATGTGTTTCTACTTGGTAGGGAGCAGTTGTGGTATATTTTGGTTTTCAATTATCCTTGCTCGATATCTTACTAGCTACATTTTTTGAACACATTCATGGCGTAATTCTAGGGACTACAATTATTAATCACCCTATTCTAATTCACATTCCCTAACCACGTCCTAAAAGCACTAAAAACAAAAAATAATAGTCGGATAAATAAACATTACAATATTTGGTACACTAAAAATTTAAACAACCTTGTATTAACACGTTTGGTTCACTAAACATTTTACTAAAAATGTAGCGGTAATCTTTAAGGGTGAAACTAGAAAAATATTGAAGGTCGAAATCAAATTATAATTTCTTTTTGTAATTAAGTTTTATCATGTATTAACTTATAATTTCATATTTTTTAAAGAATAAATAGAAATAAAAATTCAAAGTTCTAATTTTATCATTTATAAATGAAAAAAAAGGAGTAATTTTTCCATTTGGCAGGGGCAGGGTTTCTGCCCCCTAGATTTGCCTTGTAATTTTTGAAAATTACCCACCTCAAATAAGATACAAATTATTAAATTTAATATTTTCAATAATATTTAATATCAATAAAAATAATTTAATATTTATAAATACCAAATAAAATACAGATTATTAGTTTTAGTATTTTCAATTATACTTAATATTATTAAAAATCACTTTTTTTATTAACAAAATGTGTCACTTAACATAATTATTTTTAAAATAATATTTGTTTGTTTGTTTTAAATAAAATAATTTTATTTTAAAAATTAGAATATAAATTAAAACTTAATTTGACATAACTTAAAATAAATTTAGAATTATTTAATCATTTCGTTCGTAGTTAGAAAATTGTTTCATAAAATATAATAAAATTGAAAAAAAAGATAAATCTTTTTCGAAGGCTTTTTTTTTTTTAACTTTTCAATTACATGACAAAGTTAATAACATTTTAAGAAATCTAATGATTTTATTGAAGGTAAATATATAAGAAAGGTAAGGTTTTTTATTTTTGTGAAAGTAATGAATTTTAAGATGTCAAGAACTGTTTTGTCATAAATATTAATTCATTGGAAAGTGAAGTTTTTCTTAGTATCAAACTCTTTGTGGATAGTAACACCAATTCTTTTTGTCAAGAAAAAGGGCCCTTCAGCCTCATTTCCTTATCAACCGCACTGAAGCAATCTGAGTGCAATGAAAAATTCCAAAATCCACTGCTGCTATTTTTTTTGACGACAGCAAAAAGCTCCGGTGGTTCCACGGTGAGAATCAAATGTTCTTCTTTTTTTTTTTTTTGAAAAAAAATACTCATACTTTAAAAATATCCTTTCACTAAAAATTTGTGATACGTATTAAAAATATAAAGTAGATATTTTAAAATTTTATTCAAGTATGGTGTCATTATTAATAAAAATAATACTTCACATGCTTATAATGAAACTAATTAACTATAAAAAATTAAAAATATTTATCATTTAATATAAAAATACTTTAAAATGATTATATAATTAATTAAAATTTTATAAAATACATATTAATATTTTATTAAATAAAATTATAAATTCACATATTTTTAAATATTCATAAAATAAAATAATTTGAAATTTTCTATTATACATCATTTTATCTATCGTTCTTAATCATAATTATTTTCTATTTTCACCACTCAAATATATACTCCATCGTTGATTTTAATTTCACTATTACAGTATGCAATCACATCACTATAATAACTAATCTAATTTCTACTGTTATCTTTAACCTCATTAGAAATAAACACACCTCAACTAACAACACTACAGCAAAACAGACTTTTAGCGGCGTTTTTTTTTGCATTTAGCGGCGTTTATAAGCGCCACTAAAAGTGTTTGCGGCGCTTTTCTAAGCACCACAAAAAACGCCGCAAAAACAACCGCCGAAAATTTTTGTGGCGTTTATGAGAAAAAAACGCCGCTAAAGACCATGACTTTTAGCGGCGTTTGGGAGAAAAGCGCCGCTAAAGACCATGGCCTTTAGCGCGCTTCTTTTTACAACGCCGCTAAAAGTCATGGCCTTTAGCGCTTTTTTAAAAAACCGCTAAAGGTCATGGTTTTAGCGCGCTTTTACAAAAACGCCGCTAAAAGCTATGACCTTTAACGGTGTTTGTAAAGAAAACGCCAAAGGTCATGGTCTTTAGCGGCTTTTCAAAAATGCCACTAAAGGCCATGACCTTTAGCGGCGTTTTCTTTACAAACGCCGCTAAACAGTATTTACATTTAGCGGCGTTTTTTATTCAAACGCCGCTAATTTGTACAGATTTCAAGAGTGCAATTTTTTCAATATTATACCCCTCCTGCACTAAAACCAACCAATAACAGTATATAATTCCAACCCAAAACAGCAAATTTAGCATAAAAATCACACCAAATATATTAATTGAAAATATTGTAACAATAATGTTAAATGTACTTGAAATTTTAAATGATACTTGAAATTTAATAAATTAAATGAATGATAATTGAAAATATTGTAACAATAATGTTAAATGTAATAATGTCAAAACTTCTTACAACGAGAAACTAAATGTCTAAGATGGCGATTTCGCGATCATCAAACATCTCATCATCATATTTGAAGTTGGTCTTTGGAGCTCTTCGATAATCTCTTACTCTCTCTCGCTAGCATCGATGTCGCCTCGCCTCCCTCGCATTGCCGCTACCTCTCTCTTTTCTTGTTCTTTGCCTCCTCGTTCTTTGCCGCTTCTCGCATCCGCTAAGTCATTCTTTGGAGTTCTTCATATTTTCTTTGAACATCGCAATTTGTCGCCTCTGCTCAACCGTGCTCTCTTGCATCCGAACTATCTGGTTTTGTAGCCTCGAACTTCAAAGACGAGATTGACCCCGGAAGGCATGTATTCTGGGGCGGATCAAAATATTGGCTCGGGGTAACACTAGATCCTTTAAATCGAACCCGACCATACCTTTCAAGACCAAAAACATCGGTGATAATTCTATTAAAATATACCAAAGATTAACAGAACTATCGATCAAGCGCTTGTACCTTTCAGACCCAAAACATCTGTAATAATTACATTATCAATCTCCTCAAGATTATCAGACTATCGATCAAGCAACGGGTTCATACTCCGCCTTCTTCTCCTTTAGTTTATCCTAATAAATCAATGAAAGAGTTAGAAACGAAATATATAAATAAGAAAGAATGCAACATAATTTAACATTATAAATTTAAAACTATAAACGATGAATTAAACTATTATAATTAAACATTAGAAGTATTTATAAAAATAAAATTTTATTAAGTAAATATACCAAAATTTACTGCACTTGGATGTCATCGGAGATCCATCCTTCTTTCTATAAGTAATGTCAAAAAGTCAACGCGTCCAACTTTTGACCAATCAAGTTTCCTACATTTTAGCGTAAAAATATAATTTAATAGTATAAAGTAATTAAGATTTGATGAAATTAATAAATTATAATACCTCGGCCTCACCTACACAAGCAAAACTTCTAGAACTCCGCTGTAATGCGTGAATTTCTATTTCATCTCTTGCTTATTCCAACTCGCTCACGGTCTGCATAATGCAATTTGAATTATATATATAGTAAATACTATAAACCAAATAATTTATAAGATTTTAGAAGTACGTAATACCTCTCCTTTTTTGAATTCCAAAATCTAACTTGATCTTCCCATTGGTACCTCAACATTCCCAAAGGAACATTTCTTAATTTTTCGTCGAGGCTTATTCTTTCTTAAAATATTATTTTTGAGCGTGCTTTTATTGTCTCTCCATTTTTACCCAATGTCTTCTTAACATAGTCATCGAGACCTCTAAATTAAATCTACCTCAAGAAAAAAGTATAAAAGTTAATATAAATGAAAATTAAATTAAAGTATTATAAATTACATTCACGTTTTGTTACCTTAATATTTTGGAGAGCTAATTTTGTTGGCATCGGGCATGTGATGCCATGATTCGTAGTTAATGGGCAACATATTGGCATTTCGTGCTAAAATGCCCAAATAGCCTCCTAACAATGAGCTTGGATCCAACAGTGGCCATGATTGTTTCTCCTTACTTTAACACGATCGGTAGGCTCTAAGTCGATAAATCTTTAAGTAATGTACGTCCCGACCTCTGCGCGTCCCACCACCTTCAAATGAAAAATGATATATTATTATATTAAAATTGAAAATGAATCAATAATAAAATTCAACATGCATGTAAAATAAAATTAACATTACTTTCAAATTCTCCGTGCTCATCATCTATGTCCCAGAGTAGAAGATCCAACAACTGTTTGTTGTTCACTACTATTAGCTTCTTCTGGATTTGGAGTATCGCGGACAATATTTAAATCTCGTAATCGTCTTCTAGGCATTTTTCCTGCAATACACATAAAATAGTTCAAAATTTTAGTAACAAATAACAACAATAATAGGACATTTAAAATAGTTTAATTATATAACATGCCCAACATTAAAATTATAATATTACATATAAATAATAAATCGTAAAATCTTACTAAATCATATTTCGTAAATATCTTCGTCCACATCTTGACGAACCCATTGAAATTGTTGACTAGTACTAGGATATTTTCATTTAAGTTTTGTTCGAAAAGGCAATGTTTCGATCTTTCGACTATGTCATCTCTACTTCCACTGCCAATGTCGAAGAAGTCTCTAGGGGTGTTTCGAAGTACAACGTACCAACCCTCATCAATTGGATCTTCCAAGTAAAAAACTTGTTTAACTTGAGAAGAAAACACATACGGCTCGTCCATCACTTGTTCTCCGTGTGAATTAATCGAGAGAAATTCACCATTGTAAAGCCATATTGATCGTTTTTAATTCCGTGAGCCGTATTCACATCAGCCCAATCACCTCGAAATAAGACAACTTTGCATTTGCCTTAATAATCCAACTCAATGATGTCAGTAATAACTCCGTAATATTCTAAATTCCCCTCGACCGGATTACTGTCCCTAGCACTAGCATAACTTGTAATCAAAGAATTAACAACAATTCTGCAATTTTGGGTTCTCATCAATCTCTCGCGATACCTTGTATGAAATCTGTATCCGTTGATGAGGAAGCCACTATATCTTTTAACTATTCTGTTTGGACCTTGTGAAAGCCATTTAACGTCGTCATTTACTTCATTCCAACTCCAAACCTATTGAGTCAAAAGTAAATCGAGTAATTATGAATGTTATGAGAAAATATTATTACTTGTCAATGAAAATTTAAATTGCATACCATTTGGCTTAACCATTCATGGAATGATTCTGCGAACAACTTATTAATTTCTCGTCGATTTAATCTTCGAGATCGTGAACGAGCTCTCAATATTTGTTTGTACTCACTACGGTAAAAAAGGTTTTACTTTGTTAGAAGACAAACAAATCATAATTGATGAGTATTTATCAAATTGTAGAACGATTCAAATGGTTCCATTGAATCGTGATGAAAAGAACGTGTCGATGTGCTTGGACCCACGATCTATCGTCTAATTCTGTAATTTTGACTTTGCCGATCGGTTCTCCGAAACTTTGAAATAAATAAGTTTCACCCAAATTATGATCTGTGAGCCCAGCATTTCTACTTGGTCCGTTCATTCTTGTTTCAACATCTTCCAAATACCTCGAATAGAAAGTCATACATTCCTCTGCCAAGTAGCCCTCGGCAATTGATCCTTCCGGATAACGCTTATTGCGGCAGTATGACTTCAATTTGGAAAGGAACCTAAACACGATATACAACATTATCAAAAGTTGCAACTAAAGGCATTGAGTTGAATGAAGGAATATTTTGCAAATAAAGTAAGACCTTTCTATGGGATACATCCATCGATAAAAAATGGGTCCACCAAGAAGTGCTTCACGCGGGAGATGAATTAACAAGTGCACCATAATAGTGAAGAAGGAAGGCGGGAATATCTTCTCCAGATTGCATAAAGTCAATTCGGCTCGATCTTGTAGTCTCTCAAGTTCTTGAACATTCAAAACTTTACCACAAATGCCTTTCATTATATTTGATAGTTCAATTACAGAGCCGCCACCTTTTTGACATACAACACCGCATAGCAATAGGCGATAAGTCTTGCATCAATATGTGATAGTCATGCGATTTTAAGCCATATAATCTTCGATCCTTAAGACTCACACATCGCGATATATTTGATGCATACGCATCCGAGACCTTTATATCCTTCAACACTGTACAGAGCACTTCTTTCTCCGTCTTTGACATTGAAAAAATAGCGGCGACAACCGATATTTCATATTTAGAAGTGCTCGGGGATGAAGCTCACGCCAATTCCCATGTGGACTAAATCAAGTCGACTCTGAAGATTATCTTTTGATTTTCCATCGACATTCAAAATAGTCCCAATGATGTTCTCGCAGACATTTTTCTCTATGTGCATGACATCAAGATTATGGCGTAAAATCTGATGCTCCCAATAAGGCAACTCGAAAAAAATACTTCTTTTTTCCACAAGTCCGCCTCATTAGGATCATCCTCTTCATCGATTCATCATCGATTCATTCCTAGATCTTCTATTTCTATGCGGGTTTGCTTGGTTGATTCATCTTCCATAAATGAAATTCATATCTTTCAACATTAACAATATTTCGGATCCACCGGTTCTGCGAAAGAGTGGTCTAAACTCTTCAAGACCATCAAACCGAGCACTCAAATCTAAATGTATGATTTTTCTAGTAACCACCGACGATGCCCCATGTAAGAAAAATTCTTCCCATTATATAACCATTGCGAACATGTTCACGCAAAGACAACACGGACAAGCATAATGTCCTTGGTACTCCAACCAGATAAATTAGCATAAGCCGAAAAGTCGTTAATAGTCCACATTAATGCCGCACGTAAATTAAAGTTCTCTTTTCTCATTGCATCGAATGTCTGAACACCAGCCCATAGTTGTTTTAACTCGTCAACAAGTGGCTACAAATAGACGTCAATATCATTCCCCGGCCCTTTCTCTCCAGGTATAATCATAGACAAGATAAAAGAAGATTGTTTCATGCAAACCCATGGAGGCAAATTGTATGGAACAAGCACCACGTGCCAAAATCGCATCGTTGTGCTCATAAGTTTGTAAGGGTTAAATCCATCGGATGCTAGCCCAAGCCTCACACTCGAGGATCACTTGCAAAGCTTGGAAATTTGAGTCAAAACATTTCCAAGCTAAAGAATCTGCAGGATGCCTTAACAACCCATCATCGGTTCGTCCATCACGGTGCCACGTCATTGATTCTATTGTCTTCGACGACATGAAAAGCCGTTGAAGCCTCGGATTAGGGAAAATACCGTAAAATCTTAACTAGCTACTTCTTTGACTGTACCATGTTCATCCTCGTTATCGTCCTCTGTATTTCTATTAATCCAACGGATTGGCGCATACATGACAAAGACTGTTGGTTTATGCGGTCGCCTAATACAACATGCGATCATTTGGGCAACTGTGAATTTTGTTGTATCCAAGGCCCAAATCCTTTATCAATTTCTTCATGTCTTTGGAAGATTGAGGATTTTTGCAAACAGAACATTTCTTGCGAAACTCTAACAAAGATTGTCAACGAGTTTCGGTCCACCCCAAACATTTCAAGTGAAAAAGACGAATACAGAATGACAGTTTGGAAAATTTTGATCCCTCATACAGTTCTTCATTCATTTCACCAAGTAACGTGTAGAACCTCGCCGCTTCTTCATTTGGCTGTTCATCCGATACACTTCTTTCCCCTTCGGTGAAAGTATTTCCACCAAAATTATGATCATCGGTTGCACCCAAGTCTAGTGGAAATGACCCGAAACCATCACTGTGCATATTAAAAGCATCCCGCAACATGTTTTCCATGTTATCGTCACTAACATTCTGATTGAAAGCACTATGAGGATACCCCAGATTCATCGATGAAGATGCTCCACTAGATGTACACTCTCCATGAAAAAACCATATTTTGTACCCCCGGACAAAGCCATCAACAACTAGATGTTCGTAGACCACTTCACGATAATGCCAGTGAATATTGCAACACTTCTTACACGGGCAAAGAATCATATTCTCTTGGCTTGCATTTTGAAATGCGAAATTCAGAAAAGTTTCTACTCCATTTCGATAGCCGTTGCTTTCCCTTGACAATTTCATCCAACTCCTATCCATTTCATAGTTGTTGAAGTCTAAAGTTGACAATAAATTATACTACTAAATTGTTAATTAATAATTTATGTAAATAATGCTATGAAATTTGATCTTAAAATTAAGTAAGTTATGTATTCTTTAAGATCCATCATACGCAACATTGTTACACCTAGGAGGATCCATTATATCTAACAATGAGATATAAGGCAACCCGTCGTGTTTCCAAATCCTATATACTTTGAATCTTATTTTTCTATACAAGTATTATGTAAGTTATGAAATATAATCGTAAACTTATGTAAGTTATGAAATTTGATCTTAAAATTAAGTAAGTTATGTATTCTTTAAGATCCATCATACACGCATTGTTACACCTAGGAGGATCCATTATATCTAACAATGAGATATAAGGCAACCTCGAGTTTCCACCTATATACTTTGAATCTTATTTTTCTATACAAGTATTATGTAAGTTATGAAATATAATCGTAAACTTATGTAAGTTATGAAATTTGATCTTAAAATTATAAGTTATGTATTCTTTAAGATCCATCATACGCGGCATTGTTACACCTAGGGAGGATCCATTATATCTAATGGTGAGATATAAGGCAACCCGTTAGGTTTCCAAATTTATATACTTTGAATCTTATTTTTTCTATACAAGTATTATGTAAGTTATGAAATATAATCGTAAACTTATGTAAGTTATGAAATTTGATCTTAAAATTATGTAAGTTATGTATTCTTTAAGATCCATCATACGCGACATTGTTACACCTAGGAGGATCGATCCATTATATCTAATGTGAGATATAAGGCAACCCGTCAGTTTCCAAATTATATACTTTGAATCTTATTTTTCTATACAAGTATTATGTAAGTTATGAAATTTAATCATAAACTTATGTAAGTTATGAAATTTGATCTTAAAATTAGGTAAGTTATGTATTCTTAAAATTTGATCGTAAACTTATTTTTTCTATACAAGTATTATGTAAGTTATGAAGTTTGATATTAACTTAAAATTAGGGGTTAGGGTTAGAGGTTGGGGTTTTTAAGATTTAAGGGTTTAATAGTTTAGGGTTTAAGGTTTATGGTTTATGGTTTAAGTGTTAGAGGTTAGGGGTTAGGGGTTTAGGGTTAAAGGTTAGAGGTTTAGGTTTTAAGGGTTAGGGGTTTATGTTTTAGGGGTTAGGGGTTTAAGGTTAAAGGTTAAAGGTTTAAGGTTTAAGGTTTAAGGGTTTAGTGTTTAGGGTTTATGATTTTAAGGTTTAAGGTTTAATGTTTAGGGTTTTAGGGTTTAAGGTTTAAGGTTTATGATTTAAGGTTTTAAAGTTTAAGGTTTTAGGGTTTTATAGTTTTAAGGTTTAAGATTTAAGGTTTAGGGTTTATGATTTAAGGTTTTAAGGTTTAGGGTTTTAAGGTTTTATGGTTTTAAAGTTTACAGTTTAGGGTTTAGGGCATTGTTAATAAATGTTATTAGCTAATTATGTATTTAATAAATGTTATATTATTTCGATATTTAATTTGGTATTTCGTTTAGATTCATCATACGTGGCATTGTTACACCTAGGGAGGATCCATTATATCTGACTGTGAGATATAAGGCAACCCGTCAGGTTTCCAGCCTATATACTTTGAATCCTTTTTTTTATATACAAGTATTATGTAAGTTATGAAGTTTGATCTTAAAGGAAAATTATGTCAGTTATGAAATTTGATCTTAAAATTAGATAATTTTTGTATTCGTTTAGATTCATCATACGTGGCATTGTTACACCTAGGGAGGATCCATTATATCTGACTGTGAGATATAAGGCAACCCGTCAGGTTTCCAGCCTATATACTTTGAATCCTTTTTTTTTCTATACAAGAATTATGTAAGTTATGAAGTTTGATCTTAACTTAAAATTATGTTAGTTATGAAAGCTGATCGTTTAGGGTTTAGTGTTTAGGATTTAGGGTTTTAGGTTTAATGTTTAGGGTTTAGGGTTTTAAAGTTTTAAGGTTTATGGTTTAGAGTTTAAGGTTTAGTGTTTTAGGGTTTATGGTTTAGGGTTTAAGGTTTAAGGTTTGTGATTTTAGGGGTTTAGAGTTTAAGGTTTAGGGTTTAAAGTTTAAGGTTTAGGGTTTAGGGTTTAAAGATTTATGGTTTAAAGTTTAGGGGTTTAGGGTTTATGGGTTTAAGGTTTATGGTTTAGGGTTTAGGGTTTTTGGTTTAGGATTTAGGGTTTAGGGTTTAAGTTTTAGGGTTTAGGGTTTAGGGTTTAGGGTTTATAGTTTACAATTTAGGGTTTGGGTTTATGATATATGATTTGGGGTTTAAGATTTGGGATTTAGGATTTAGGGTTTGGGGTTTGGGTTTGAGTCTTGGGATTTGAGGTTTGGGATTTAATGTTTGGGATTTCGGGTTGTGAAATGAAAATATAAAAAATACAAAATATATATATCTTATTAAAAAATTTAAAATTACAATAAATTTTAAAATTAAAAGTACTTAATTTTTAAAAATATTAATAATATAAAACAATTATAGAAAAATAACAATGAATTATTAAACAAATATAATCTTTTTTAAAAAATTAATTAAACAATATTAATTAACTTTTAATTTTCAATTCAATTTTTAGAGTTGATTTTGAGTACCAAAATATATAAATTTTACTACCATATTGGACTAAAAATAATACAAATATCACACTAAATAATATATTAAACCGCTTATATGATTTTTTCAACTCAAGAATCATAATAATCAATTTCGACTCTCTCAATAGTATAAATTGATTAAGCTAAAATTAATAATTATTGAACTAAAATTAAGTTTTTTAGTAAAACTTAAGTAACATGAACAAATAGTTTTAATGACCTTAGCTCCAATAACATGTCAATTTTACGGTTTTAAAATCATTTTTGGTACCTATCTTTTTCGTAATTATAATAAATATAATCAAATCAAATTAATATTAAAGGATGTAAAACATTTAAAATTTAAACTCAATCAACTCACCTCAGATGAAAAGATAAAGTCGTGTGTTTCCAAACCAGTATAAATCCACAAAGAAGAAGGTTCCGTGCGCTTTCGTTTCCTTCAACAATTGTTATCGAATCGATTGGGTCCGCTACTAATCAGTCCCAATACGAATAAGTACACAACGACCTGCAAAAAACAAAACTTCATATTCAAGCACAATACAATTTGCAGCAACACAAAACAATTTTATAAAAAAAGGAACACAATACAATTTGCAGCAATTTTATGCAAAAAGGAACACAAAACAATTTTATACAAAAAGGAACACAAAAAAATTTTAAGCAACACAGAGAAACCCAATTTAAGTATGATAATTTAAGTACAAAAACATGGAAACCCAATTTAAGTATGATAATTTAAGTACAAAAACAATTTAAAAAAGGAGCAGAGGAAACTGAAATGGATACACTCCTGTTACCCATGCTTAAGTGGATAAGACTTGAGTCATGTTCAAGGTTGACAAGTTTTGTGTGGGAAGTATTACCTGCAATGTTCATCTTTGCTTAAAATTGCAGAGATGATTGCCCAAAGATGTATGCAATGGCATCTACAAGGGAGCAAGAGGATATAGAGGTAGTTGGCGAGAAAAAGACACCTTTTTCAGGTCATAAGGTTAGTCTCTTCTCTTACATTTAGTGCTTTAACTTTTAATTTATTTGGGTGAAAATTTAAATTAGATGACGTAATAAGAAACTAGAGTACATAGTTTCTACATAGAGAAACTAGAAATGTCTTATGTTAAAGACTGCTCCAATTGAATGTTATAACTAATATTGTAAGAGTATGATATGACAATGCAGAAATGTAATAAATAATAGTAAAGCATAAATGGTAACGGAGACTAGAGGTTGTTTATGCAGTTCAGTTAAACAACCTACATCTTCGGCCTTGATGAAATTATAACCTTACAATTTTTTGTAACATTGTAAGTTTTACAGCCAAGGTTCTAATAGAAATTAGTCATAACAATAAAACAAAAGGAACACTAGTCAGAACTGCAATTTCATGTTCGAATGCAATTGGGATTATGAAGCAAACTGATTTCCAATACCAAGAGAAATCAAACTGTAGATAAGGGATTCAAATGACTTATTGGGGCTAAGTTATTACCAAAATTGAATGCCTAGATCCAAGAATAAGATAAAAACAGTGTGCTTACCTTTTCTGCAACCTAACCCAAAGTGCAAACAGAGGCCTCCTTGCTTTGTGATTTCAATCGACACAGAGAAACCCAATTCACAGCAAAATAAAAATAAAAATTTAGAGAGGTAGAACAAAACAAAACATAATTAAATTAAAGTTTTCTAATCTCTAACTTGACAGGGAAGACAAAGAGAACCAACCTATTACCTTTGCTGAAGACGACCCTACATGCCACCAAATCCACTAGCATCAAAAAAAAAAAAAGTTAAACGAGAATAAATAAACAAAATCCCTAAATCAAAAAGTTTTTTTTTTTTACAAATTCCATACCCTCGTTGTTTGTTGAATGTTGGGATATTGGGAAATATGAGCAAACAAAGGCCGACAGAACTTAGGGAAAAGTTTGACAAGAAAATTTTAGGGAGGAGGGAATTTCGGGGAGAGGGACTTTGAGAAGAAAAATAACCGTAAAATGAATGAGGATTTGGGAGAAACACTTAGGGATTTCGAGGATGAAGGCGATAACACCGAAACACAATGAGAATCGACGACGTTTTGCTCAAACTCAGTTTATGTTTTGCGGCGTTTTTAAAAAGTGCCACTAATTGTTTGTAAAACGATGTCGTCCACCTTAATGCACATTATACTCTTGATAAAACGACGACGTGAAGATTAATGTCCATACATATTTGCGGCGTTTTATAAAAATGCCACTAAGTATAGGATGTTGCGGCGTTTTGGACTAGCGCCACTAAGAATTGATGCTTTTTGTATGTTTCAAACATGCGCCACTAACAAAATAGCTTCAAACGATGACGCCCCGCATTCTATTAATATATTTTTGTATGTTTCAATCAAAAATGCCACTAAATCATACAACAATGTTTCAAACGACTCCGCCTTGATATATTTGGATGGATTTTGTGGCCTTTTTTATTAAACACCGTAATTTTAATTTCATTTAAAATATATATTTTATACTATTATTAATTACTCCAATAACTTAATATTATTAACCCTAATTAATCTAAACAATCAACCTTAAACCATTAAAACCAAATTTTAAAATTATTTTAAATATATAAATTTAAAATATATCACTCATATACCCATAAATCTTTAAAATTATTTTAAATCATAGTATTTTATTTTTAAATATTTTAAATATTTAAATTTTAACATATATTTTTCTATGTTATAATTTGTTTCAAATTTTTCTATGTCTTATTAATGTTTTTAAATAATTTAAATATATAATTAAAAAATTACATTTTAATTAATACACAAAGTTAATTAAATAATTATAAGAAGAGGATGATATAATGCTTGACTTTTATTACAATTTTATATTTAATTATTACATAATTCACCTAAATTTTAAATAAATAATTTTGAAAACTTTGAGTAATATTTAAAACAAATAAATACATGACATAGTTTTTATATAAATTTTTATGTAAGAAAATAAAAAGAAAATTTCCAAATATGAAATAAAAGAAGGTTTAAAAACTATATATATAATGATAATTTTATATAAAATTTCATAATATCACTTTTACGATTATATAATAAATTATATATTGAATATATAATTTTAAATACTTAACCACAAACCCCAGAGATAACCCAAACTCCAACCTTCAAACCCTAATCTCTAACACATAACCCCAAACCCCAAACTATATAATGATAAAATTTTAATATATTAAAACCATATTATCTATTTTACAATTACATTATAAATTATTTAATATATAAATTCAGGTTAAAAACTTGAATCTATTTTAAACGAATAAACATTCGGATAATGGATATATATATACCATTCGAGGTTCTGGGAAGACAGTTTCAGAATAAAAGGAAGGATCGTTAAACGATGGTTCGATCCAACAACTTCGGGCTGGGTTATACGATTCTAGGTATTTTGTGGGTTTGAATTACTGAAAATTGATTTGAGGGATTTTGGTTTTTGAATTTTCCTTAAACCCTAAACCCTAAACCCCAAACTCTAAATATTAACCCCTAATCCTAACCCACAAGCACTTATATAACCCTTAACCCCTAAACCCATAAACCCATAAACCCTTAACCTTAACCTTAACCTAGAAGCCGAATGAAATATACCATGATGCATGGCATGGGATGCCATCGCACGGTAGAAAATTGAACAAGTGCCCGGAGCCACCAAAAGTTGGGAGCTCGCACCCGCACCACCACGGCCCCCATTGTGCCATGTTCTCCGAGGGGGCGGCACAGCCAACTGTTTAACTAACTCCTTACACCAAGTCCCCCACCTACGGGGTCGGGAACCTTAACCCCATAAACCATAAACACCACTAAAAATGGCGCTAAAGCCCTGTTTTCCTGTAGTGCCGACCCATAAACCATAAACCCTAAACCCAAAACACTAACCCATTAACCATTTCCCTCTAAACCCTTAACCCTAAACCATAACCCTTATATAACCACTAACACTTAAACCTTAATACCGATAAACACTGTACAATAAACCCAAACAACAAACTTTAAAACACTAAATCGATACATTAAAATAACAAACCCTAAACCATGAAATTAACCATACTAAATATTAAACCCTAAATTAATTTTAATAGCTTAATTTGTAACTTAAATGAAAACTTCTAAATTGTTTCGTTAGCAATTTGTAACTTTTCATTGCTTATAAGTGAATGCATCAAAATAAAATATAATTCAAAGCAAGAATAAGGAAAAAATGTGAAAAACTTTTAGCGGCGTTTTTATAGAAGCGCCGCTAATGCTCAGGTTTTTAGCGGCATTTTTATAGAAGCGCCGCTAATGCTCAGGTTTTTAGCGGCGTTTTTATAGAAGCGCCGCTAATGCTCAGGTTTTTAGCGGCGTTTTTATAGAAGCGCCGCTAACTCTCAGGTTTTTAGCGGTGTTTCTGTAAAAGCGCCGCTAATGCTTTGTTTTTAGCGTTTAGAAAGCTACCGCTAATGCTTAGGTTTTTAGTCGCGTTTGGAAAAAATGCCGCTATTTAGCGTTTGGAAAAAACGCCGCTTGTATCCTTTTTAGCGGCGTTTTCGAGATAAACGCCGCTACTGCTTGACTTTTTGCGGCGTTTTATTTCAAACGCCGCTAATAGATAATATTTGCGGCGTTTTTCATTGAAATACCGCTAAAAACGCCGCTAAAAGTCTATTTTGGTGTAGTGTAACTAGGATAAGTAACAAGTTAATAAAACTTGCTTTTTGGTGAAAAGAAAAGAAAAAAGTAACCAAGTAGAATATTGGAGAAGAATTAGTAACACCTACAGAAGAAATTAATTAATGAAGTGTAAAAATATATATATAAAATATAAATGATTCTTATGTCTTTTAGTTTATTTTATTTAAAATTAAAATTACTTATATATTTTAATTTTTATATTTTAACCATTAATAACTTTTATTTTTTTAATTAAGAAAAAGTTATATGCAGAATGTAGAGAGATTTTAATCTGTTAGGTTAAAGAAAAGGTAGTTTGGGTGGTGTCCATGATAATTATCTCCATGTGAAACAAGGAAACAAAGCACAAAACCTCTCTGGTAAAATACTAATTAAGCACGCAAATCTTTGTGATATTTATCTCTCTATCTATCTTGAATTCAAACCAAAGGAGTGAAACCAAAAAAAAAAAAAAAAAAAAAGGTGCAGCAATCATCATGTCCTCTCCCCTCTGCTTCCTCTCATCATTAACCCTTAGCTTTCATCATCGCCACTCCATGTTTTGCTATCTACCAACCGCACACGACCCACCGCCTTACCCAACCCAGCTCCCAACACCAAGAAAAGGAAGAAGAAAAAGAAAAAAGACAAGGAAGAAAAGAATTTAGATGAAGAAGATGGGTTCTCTCAAGAAGAAGAAACGAAACCCTACCTCCTCCATCTGCATGCCTTCTTCACTGAGTTAAAGGGTTCTCTCTTTTCTTCATCAATGAACAAAGGCCTTTTTCATTTTACTTCATATTTTCTTCTTTTCTCTTCTTTCTTGGGGAAATGAAGCATCATGGTCCGATTTGTATGCTACATATCAACTAAAACCTAATACTATACCATATATTTACTGCTGCACATGTTTGGGGAGCTATTTCCTTTATTTTTCTGTATGGATTTTTCTTTGATTTTACAGCATCTGAGATCTTATCTATGCTCCAAAGCAGACTTTTGTTTGCCTTTGGTTTAGGTGATTGAAGATGGTTTGAGTTAATATTGTATACCATGTATGTGTTTGATCATACCTCTGTCCCTCTCTCTCTTGTCTTGAATATTATAACCATTCTTAAGTACTGTAATTTCTTTCTGCTTTTATATGTATTTCGATTTATATGACAATAAAATTGCTCTTTGATCAGATGAGCAGTTCAACTACTGATCACTTTTTTAGCAATTTTATTACACAGATTTTATATATTTCATATACTCTAGTGCATCGATCTCTTCAGTTAGGGTTATGAATATATTACGCTATCATTTCTGTGATTTGAATATATTTATTCCTACGATCTTTTTATTTCCTCTAACCTATTTAAATTTAACATTTTGGCCTTATTCATTAATATAGGCTTGACGTATTTAATGAAAAAAAAATTGAATTTGACAAATTTCTTTTTTATAATTAGGGGAGAGAATGGAATTGTTTGGGATAAAATTTAAACTCTTATGTCTATAACCTACTATTCTTACCACTAAACTAAGAGATTGTTGGTGAATTTGAGAAATTATTGAATCAAAATAGCATAGATTTTTATATGTTGATGAGAAATAAGCAGGAGTGTTACCAAGTACCGACGGCAAGCTTAGCTTAACAATAGGGATTATACATTTAATATAATGATGCTAATTATGTTTCCTTCTGTATGTAGATCACCATTACTCTATGTTTATGCATATGTAACTGGATTATATTATTTTATATTTATGCCAATGTAATTAACTTCATCAGAAACCTAAACCAATGAATAGCATAAATATATATTTGGTATTCTATTAGTTCGTTTTATAGGATTTATGATTATCTCTTTCATTAATTTCAATAATTTTATTTTTAATATTCGGATATGTAATATCCCTTTATAATATATTTTACCTTTACACCCAATATTTGTTGGTGATATAAATATATATATATATATATATATTGCCCTTGCAATATTTATTACAATTAATATATAACTTTAAGGTTTTGACATATCAAATGAAGGGCATTACTTTGTTTTTTTTTTTTTTGAAAGCTACTTTCTTCCTTTTTATAATTTTGCTTCTTCCTTTTATGGGGTTTCCTGTGCATTTTTTGTCTCTAGAACTCCATTGCTTTTATCCCTTGCTTAAATGCCGATTGTATGTAATAGGTTGACTTCAGCTCACCTTCTGATTTAACTGTTAGCCTTTTTGGTCAATCATTTTCTTCCCCCTTTTTTAGGCCTACTAATATCACTATTTAATTACAATTTTGCAACTGTTTGAAGGGACCCTTATGATTAATCATGCATGTGCCCAAGTTAAGGAATATTTCCTTTTCCGTGTAAAAAAGATCCTAGTTTGAAGATAAAGAGAAAGGAGAGTAAGATTAATTAGCTTTTGTTTGCTTTGGTTGACTAAAAACTTGGGTCCTTGATTACATAGAAGATGCTTATTTGTATAAATTTGAGTTAAGCACAATGGGACAATAGATATCAATTTTGGTGCAACTACTAACTCAAAAGTTATTACCATATATATCACCAGTTTTAAGTTATCATATGACTCAAAGAATCTTGGAAGTAGAAGCTGAGATCGAGAATCTGGATACCGAAGGTGATTGTGGCCTCCTTTCAGAATCCAACTGTATTAGAAGGAAGTTTAGAATGGGTGATTTGTGGAGATTGTTCCATGCACGTGAGGTTTTATGGAAGCAAAAATCTGGAGTCAAATGGCTCTAAAAAATTTCTCCAGTGCAAAGCGAAGATTCGAGCTAAAAGAATAAAAAAATGTCGCGGGGGACTATTTTAGAAAGCATTTTTCAAATGATGATTGGGAAAGACATTTTATTAAGGGATTGAGTTTTAGGAAATTGCAGAAATAGCAGCCAAAGGAGCTTGAACATATGGCATCTATTGAGGAAATCAAAGGAGAAATATGGGATTGTAATGAATCAAAGGCCTCAAGGCCCGATGGGTACGATTTCAACTTTTTCAGACATTCGTGGGCTATCATCAAGGAGGATCTGCTGCACTTTGTGAGGGATTTCATTATTTCAAGCAGAATTGATAAAGCTGTTAATTCTACGTTCCTTCTACTCATTTCGAAGGTAGATAATCCAAATATCAACCGATTAGTTTGGTCTCTTCTCTTTATAAAATTATTGCAAAATTTTTTTGGCTAGAATGCTAGGAGGAGTCATTGATTTTCTTGTAAGCGATACCCAAACAACTTTTATTAGAGGTAGACAAATTCTCAATGGATTTTTACTTGCAAACAAAGATGGCGTCTGATAGTCTCTAATGAAAGTTCCTTTTCAATGTGATGGAGAAGATGAGCTTCAGGCATAAATTGGTTGCTTGGATATAGGAGTGTGTTTCTTTGGCATGGGTGTCTGTTTTGGTCAATGGATCCCTTATTAAGGATTTTAAATGTTTAAAAGGTTACGTTTTGGAGATCCCCTCTCCCCTTTCTTCTTTATTTTAGTTGTTGAATCATTTCATTTAATGCTACAGAGAGCTGGTGGATGCTTTAACTTCAGGTGTATTAAGATCTTTGAGTCTAGATTTTGCATCTCGTATCTGTATTTTGCAGATGATATCATACTATTTTTTGAGGCAAAAGAGGATCAGACTTTGTGGTAAAGTAGTCCCGGAATTTTTGGAATTGGTGCCAGGTTTGCATATTAATTTGTCTAAATAAAAAAAATCATCCTGTTGGAATTGAAGAGAGTAAAGCTATTGTGGTAGCTAGTATCATTAGTTGTGAGTTAGGTCGTTTTCCTTTGGCTTATTTGGGGATTTCTATGGGAGCGAATTCGAGACGAATCAGCACTTGGGAACCTATCATCGAGAAGGTTAGACAAAGATTGGCCCTTGAACGCGTTACCTATTTATTATTTATATGTGTACTAAAGAAGCTTGAACAGATTTGTAGGCAATTTTTATGAGAAGAGGGGATGATAAATGCTATATGTCAAAAATGAGATGGAAGGTTATTTTCAACCCAAGGGCTTTCGATGGTTTGGTCATCTCTAAAACTGTCAATAAAAACGAGGCACCTCTCCGCAAATGGTGTGGAGATATGGAGTGGATAACAACTCTTAATGGAGGATGTTGATTTTGGAAAAGAGATGGGCAATGGGACTTCTTGGACCCCTAATTGCTCTCATGTGCAGGATATATCCATCATGTCAAAAGATATCCTACAAGTTAACGATCATGAGGGTTTGGATTTGTTAGTTAGGAACCAAGTAGATGGGTGATCGAGTGTTAACTTTTGGGAAGACAAATGGATAGATGATCGATCTTTGAGAGATTCTTTTCCTAGGTTGTTAACTTAGTTAAACTATATGAAATTTTCAATTTTATTCTTTTGATATTAACCCTCTTAGAGAAGATAATGTTGAAAACATCAAAATAATGAATAGAAGAAATTTAAAAATTTTCTTTCAAAACCAATTACTTGGGATGTTTACAACAATAAATTTATTTACCTGGATCATTCTTATATTTTGTACGAGGCAAGCTAAATCGTCCTCAGCTTTTGACCACTCAATCTTCTTCGGTATCCTTGACCTCAGTTTATGTAACAACCTTAGTTCGTCTCGATTGTCGGGACTGAACTACGAAAAACTACAGTACAAAATGAAACAGTTACAGCATTCAACGGATAACTCAATTTAAAATTTTCAATAATTCAATCATAACAACAATTCAATACAATATAAAAGTTTTCTTATAACACCCATAACCTGTCTCCATCGCCGGATTAGGGTTACAGAGTATTACTAAATAACTAAAACCACTTAAACATATTGTCATTCATTGTTATAATCACATCATAAAATATTCGTACACATGCATATGGTCACTAAATCGAGTCCTTGAGGCCCTAAAAATAAATTAGAAACAATTTGAGACCAATTTGAAATAGTTTGGGAAGTTTAGGAAAAAGATACAAAATTTGCAAAATAAGGGTAATAAGGCCGTGTGGCCAAGCCATGTAACAATTGAACTAGAGATACACGGACATGTCCCAGCCCGTTTCCTTACTCGTGTAACTTTTTGAGTATGGTCACATGGCCGTGTCACACACCCGTGTGCTAGGTCGTGTAACTCTCTGAGTTGCCCCACGTGCCCATGTGCCAGGTCGTGTGACTCATTGACTTGCACCCCAAAGAAATCATCAAATGACACACGAGCTGTGGATGGTATTGTATTTCTGGGGAAAGAGGTTTCAAGAGAAGATATGAAGGCCGCATTGTTTGACATAGCCCCCTTAAAAGCTGTGAGAAGTTATGGGTTTCATGCATTTTTCTTCCAGAATCAGTAGGACTTGGTCGGCGGTACAGTTTGTAAGTGGGTTCAGAGGGTTTTGGCAAGACATGCTATTGACCTAGAGCTCAATAAATCACTTATTGTCCTTTTACCAAAGGTCCCTAACCCTTAGAGTTATGCTCAATTTAGGTTGATAAGCTTATATTCGATTCTCTATAAATTGGTCATAAAGATCATCGTCAATCGATTCAAGGTGGTTTTGCCTTAAAATCATAGCATCGGAGCAGGTAGGTTTCATTGCAAGAAGGAATATAACGAATAACATCATTGTGGCTCAAGAAGTAATACATTCCATAAGAAGCAAACAGAAGAACAAGAGGTGGTTGGCCATCAAAATAGGCTTGGAAAAAGCTTACAATTGGGTTAGGTGAGACTTTATTGACGCTTCTCTTCAGGCTACAGGTATTCTTGTATTTCTTAGAAATGTTATTATATCAGCTATTACAAGCTATTGTATGCAGATACTGTGGAATGGGGCAACTACTAGAAATTGTGTCTGGCAAGGGGAGTTAGGCATGTGTGTCTACTTTCACCATACTTGTTTGTCTTATGCATGGAATGACTTGGATACTGCATTAAGTCTAACATTCATTTTGGGCAATGGCATCCTATACATTTGTCCCGATCTGGTCCGACATTTTCTCATTTGTTTTTTTGTAAATGAGCTAGTCATTTTTGGTCAAGCTGACATTCAGCAGGTCAGTCTAATTAAAAAAAGTTTTAGATGAAATTTGTGCTTTTTCAGGGCATTAGATCAATGCGTCTAAGACCAATGAGGTTTTCTCTAATGGGGTGAATGAATAATTTGGAAGGAAGCTATATGATACTCTTGGATTTTAAATGTAACACCCCTCACCCGTATTCAATGCCAGAATAGGGTTACGAAGTATTACTGAACTTATAACACATTTAAACATATTTTTTCACACATTTAATCAATACATGCAATCATCATTTAATCTTAATCAATTTGTCCCAAATACGAGCCTGCGAGGCTCTAAACATGCATTGGGAGTGGTTCGAGACTAAATCGATAACTTTTAAAACATTTGGAACACTTAGAAAAATTTTCTCAAAACAGGGGAGACACGCCCGTGTGGTCAGGCTGTGTGTCTCACACAGCCACCAGACATGCCCGTGTCTCAGGTCGTTTGAACATTCGAAATAGAAGCACATGGCCATATCCTACCCCGTGTCCAAACAAGTGAGGTTACTGACTTGGGTCACACGGCCAACCACACGCCAGTTTGTCTAGCCCGTGTGCCCTTCGAAGTGGCCACACACGCCCATGTGCCAGACCGTGGGCTAGGCCGTGTCAAACCTGTAGGGTATACTAACTTATGCAACACGGCCAACTCACACGCCCATGTGCTAGGCCGTGTGCCAATTAGGGGGTATAGTGACTTGTGCCACACTACTGATCACACGCCCGTGTGTGAGACCGTGTGAAGCATACTCACTTCATTTCAATTTCAACACCATGGGACACACGGCCGTGTATCATGATCGTGTGTCACACACAGCTGAGACACACGCCCATGTTTCTGCTAGTGTAGACAAAAATAGGCTATTTACCAAGCCCTTTTGCCACCCCATTTGATACACACCTTCACCTACACATATGGCACCAAAATAAAACATAATAGGCAACCCAAGACAACCAAATCAAACATAATTCCTACTATTTCATCTAAGCATTTCTTAGCCTAAACCTCAATCACAACATCATCAATTCATCAACCATTTCCAAGCATCATTAAACACATCACAAAATAGCATTAGCACATCTATAAACATTTACCAAACATATATCATTTTGTACCAATTCACAAGCATGATACTAATTCCATAAACCTCATAATATAAGTCATATATTTATATGTACATACACTAGCTAGGCTCAAACATACCAAAACAAGCCAACTTTCATGGTTATATACACAAACCAAAACATATACATTTACAAGCCATCTCAAATGGCAAAACTCACTACCAAAACATAACCAACATAACCATGATTCCTATACATGCCATATGACCAAACCATAAGCTCAAAAGTACTAAAGTGATGGTTAGATAATGTGACGTAGCCTCGACAATCCCCGAATCCGAGCTACCTTTGAAATCACTATAAGACATGAAAAATAAACAAAGTAAGCTTTATAGCTTAGTATGCTCGTATGATATAAACTTAAATAATCACAAATACACCATTCATCAATTCAAACATATTAACATGTAATTCATGATTACTAACAAACCTTTCGCATGCTTATTCATATGCTTATATACAAACTTCATAACTTCTTCTATTTGAATCTCATACTTTACGTATACATACCTGTACAATTTTGTAACGAACTCATATATTTTTGAAAACTGTCGAATTCTCGATATTTTGCATACTGAGTGCCAATACGTAGCCGAAGCTATTATAATATCACACACTAAGTGCCTTACATAGTCGAAGCTATCTCGCTCTCGCACACTAAGTGTCATACATAACCGAAGCTATTCCGAATCGCACACTAAGTGCCTACATAGTTGAAGTTATCTCGAATCGCACATTAAGTGCCATACATAGCCGATTTGTCGTCGAACATGATTGTAGTCTCGTATAGAAAATTTATGCAAAATCAAAGCATTAAAAGCATAATTATAATAGTGCTTATTATATACGAACTTACCTCAGATGTGAAAATGACTAAATAGGTCGATTAGTCGATAACTTTAGTTTTGCCCCGATCTAGGTCCGAATTCTGCTTTTCATGATCTATATAATATCAAATTCAACCTCATTTAATCAATCATTTATTCAATTTAGTCCAAATTTCACTTTAGGGCATTTTTACACAATTGCCCCTAATATTTCACATCTTTTACAATTTAGTCCTTATTAAACAAAATCATAAATTCATGAAATTTCAAAACATCCATGCTTAGCCGAATTATTTTTATGCCCCTAGAACCCATATTTTTCATTTATTTCACATTTTAACCACAAAGTTTCAACATTTCTCAATTTAATCCCTATTACATTTTCACTAAAAATCACTTAACAAAACTTGTATAACTCACAATCAACATTCATAATCTATCAAGAAACTTCAAAATACAAGTTTATTCATCAATGGAAACATTCAACAACTTTAACATTTTTGCAAAATAGTCCCTGGGCTAGCTAGTACTAGATGCAACGGTTTCAAAAACATAGAAATCATTAAAAATCGAGTCAAAATCACTTACCAATTACTATTTTAACCTTATTCTAAACCATTTAATATCATCCATTTAATGTCCATATATGTCCACTTATGCTATTAATGGTCTAATTACAACATAAGGACCTCATCTTTTAAGTTCCATAGCTATTAGGCACCTTTAGCTAATAGAACATCAATTTTGCACTTTACGTGATTTAGTCCTTTTTCTCAAATTGACCATTTAAACGATAAAATTTATTAACAAAATTTTCACACAATCATTAAATCATGTTGTAAACATTAAAATAATAATAAAATAAATATTTTGACATCAAATTTGTGGTGTCAAAACCATCGCTCCAATTTAACCAAAAACGAGTCAACTCTCCCCTTAATTTTGTAACTCTCCCATTTTCTTATGGATTTTAAGCACTTTTTAATTTAATTAGGTGATAATTAAAGGAGATAATATTATCATTTATGGGGAGTAGTGGCCAAGAAAGGGGCTCTCCTATTGATAATTTCGCTAAAGAAGGAGAACTAAAGGCTTTTCTCTCATCCTTTCCTAAGTGTGCGAAATTTTTCTAGCTCTCCCCTCTCTCTTGAATTTTTTAAAGCAAAATCCATCTTCTCTTCTTCTATTTTCTTCTCTGTTTCTCTTGTCAAAGCCGAATCTTTGTTGATTCTAAGTAAAGAAGCAATCAACTACAACATCAAGAGGGTAAGATCTGTGGTCAATCAATTTCTCCTTTTCCTTTTACCAAAATCGTGGTACTAATCCTATTAGTAATTTTGGCCGATTCTCGCAAGGGTCTCTCGTGTTTCTACCATTATCGAATAGAAGGATCAAGGATCTAAGGTAACAAATATAGATATTCGGTCAAGGTTATGATCATGTCTCAATATTAGATTAAACCGACATGAAGTTGTAGGGATTTAACGGATATTCAAGGCAAGGGAAACTTTTGGGATTTGGAAATTGTGAAGTAAGTGCATAGATCCAATCGGCCTAGGAATATTTTGGTATTATTTTCCATTTATTCAAAAGTTAGAAACTGACATAAATTACTTGGTTTGGTGGTTAGCCGATTTCAAGAAAGAGGAACACAAATCTTAGGGATTTGATTATCAATCAAATCGGCAAGCAAGGTAAGTATTAGTAATACCATTCCTATTAGGATTTGGTTTTAAAAGCGAAAAGGCTATTAATGTGTTTTTGTATGATGGGTCAATATAGGATCTAAAGTTAGATCGGGATTTTCCGGATCTCAAAGAGTCTATTGCGAATCGGTGTGTACCCATACTAACCTTCAATACGTTATATGGCAAATATTAATTATATGACTATACGTAAGAATGTGAATATGGCTAAGTACCCTAATGTGGTACAAAAAGTACTCAGGTACGTTTCCTACTTCTGATAGGATTATGAAATATGTTATTTTATAACATGTGAAAATATATATATATATGAATGTGGAAATAAGTATGTTATGCATGATACAAAATTTATGGGGCATTCGGGATCTATGTGAAAGGGAAGAAGGTGTTGACTTGGTCTCACTAATCTAATATGGTGACTACAATCACAAAATTTGAATATGGTAACTCCATTACATTAATTGAATTTGGTAACTTCGGTTACATTATTTGTATATGGTGTCTAATGACACAAATTATATGGGCGATGAGCACGTCGATTGCAATGATCGCCTTCGATGGTGTGTAGCGGATGGAGGTTAACTTAGTAGTCCCACTGTGTGGCGAATGCACGGTGGTGTGTAGCGGATGGACCATTAGGCTTGGGTTTGGGTTGCATCATAATTTATTTTATATGAATATGAATTTGATATGAATATGTATGCTGATTTGTTGATTGTTAGTATTGTGTGCACATTGAGTCTCATTGACTCACCCTGCTGTGGGAAATATTTGTGATGAGCGATGATTTGACCGGGGACGGTAGACCTTGAGGTGGCCATGTTCCATTTGAAGATTTTATTCGATTTGGACTTTGTTATTTTTTTTGGGGGTTTTACTTGATGTAATAAGGCCATAAGGCCCAGTGGATTTTTCTTATTCTGCTTTACTTTAAATTGTTATGTTACGAACCATTATGACTAAAGTTAAGTGTTTTTTTCTATAAACCTTAAAAAATTATTTTGTCACCTTAATAAAAATTGGATTTACAAGATTAATTAAATGGGTTTCAATCTAAGCCCAATCCACAACAACATTTTTCTAAAATTTTACAAATTTTCTAAGTAACGTAAAATCTTTGAAACCGGTTTACTTTAGGAACATACCAGATCCGGTTCAGGCTCGTGGGCCGGGTGTGGGGTGTTTCAGATTTTCGTCCCCAAAAATCTTACCAGTGAATAGGTTAGGGTACTATTTTCTCATAACTTCTTCAGGCTCCCATGTAGCCTCTTCAACTCCGTGACGTTTCCACAAGACTTTCACTAAAGCTATGTGTTTATTTCTCAATTCTTTGATTTCTCGAACCAAAATTCTGATTGATTCTTCGTTGTACGTCATATCAGATTGACTCTCAATCTCTAATGGAGAAATTACATGTGAGGGATCCGATCAATATCGACACAACATCGATACGTGAAACACATTATGGATCTTTTCTAACTCTGATGGTAAAGCTAGTCGATATGCCACTAGCCCTATTCTTTCGATGATTTGGTACTGCCCGATGAAACGCGGACTCAATTTGCCTTTCCGACCAAATCTAATAATTTTCTTCCACGGAGACACTTTAAAGAACACTTTGTCACCGATTTGAAATTCTATATCTTTTCATTTCAAATCCGCATACGATTTCTGACGATCTGAAGCTGATTTCAAACA
Organism: Gossypium rotundifolium; assembly: GCA_025506655.1. NCBI lineage: Eukaryota > Viridiplantae > Streptophyta > Magnoliopsida > Malvales > Malvaceae > Gossypium > Gossypium rotundifolium. The sequence continues at coordinate 22,217,244 of CP106724.1, forward strand.
GCCTCGAATTACTTTCACTTTCTCTTGGTTTCTCTAATCAAATCAACCTCGTGAATCTGTTTCTCGCTAAGTTCCATCCAGTATAATGGAGTTTGGCATTTATGGCAATACAAAGCTTCGTACGGTGCCATCTTTATACTCGATTGAAAGCTGTTATTATATGCAAATTCAACCAGAAGTAAATATTTTTCCCAATTACCTTCAAACTCTAAAACACAACATCGAAACATATCTTCAAGAATCTGAATTACTCGTTTAGACTGTTTATCGATTTGTGAATGAAAAGCTGTACTGAAATTCAACTTCGTACCTAGAGCTTCTTGCAATTTCTTCCAAAACTGCGATGTAAACCTCAGATCCTTATCTGAAATAATCAAAATTGGGACCCCATGCAATCTAACGATCTTAGAAATATACAATTCAACCAATTTATCAAGCAAAGAGTCAGTACGTACCGAGATGAAACGTGCTAATTTTGTCAGTCGATCAACAACAACCCAAATTGCATCTTTCTTCTTTAGAGACAGGGGTAATCCCGATGCGAAATCCATAGTCACTCTATCCCATTTCCACTTCGGTATCATCACAGGCTGAAGCAAACCCGAAGGCACTTGATGTTCGACTTTCATTTGCTGACAAATCAAACACTTTGATACAAACTGAGAAATGTCTCGTTTTATACCCGACCACCAATACAACTTCTTCAAATCATTGTACATTTTGGTACTCCCAAGATGAACGGATAAACAACCACTATGTGCCTCGTATAAAATTTTTGAATGAACTCTGGATTTTTCAGTACGCAAATTCTATCTCGAAACATCAAACAATCATCAGATCCGATTAGGTACTCTGAATCACTAATCGACTCACATTGCACTCTTTTAGCTTGCAATTCACTATCACATTTCTGAGCTTCTCAAATTTGCTGAAGGAAAACCAGTTTAGCTTTTAACTCAGCTAGAATCGAACCATCATTAGAAAATGTCAACTGTGTATTCATTGCTCTCAGGGCAAACAATGACTTTCTACTCAAAGCATCCGCGACTACGTTCGCTTTCTCTGAATGGTAATCAATCACTAACTCGTAATCTTTTAGTAGTTCAAGCCATCTCCGTTGTTGTAAATTCAAATATTTCTGAGTCATAATATACTTTAAACTTTTATGATCAATAAAGATGTGGCATTTTTCACCGTACAAATGATGACGCCATATTTTTAATGCAAAAACTATAGCAACCAACTCTAAATCATGCATCGGATAGTTCTTTTCATGCGGCTTCAATTGTCTGGAGGTATAAACTTCAACTTTTCCTTCTTGCATCAATACACAATCCAAACCATTCAATGACGCATCTTGTAAATCACAAATTCTTTACCCGATTCAGGTTGAACCAATACTGGTGCCTCAGTTAACAATGCTTTTAATTGATCGAAACTTTGTTTACATCTCTCAGACCATTCAAATTTGACATTTTTCTGTAGCAATCTGGTCATCGGTGTAGCTATCATTGAGAACCCTTTAATGAAACGTCGATAGTAGCTTTCTAATCCTAGAAAACTTCTGACCTCGAATACATTTCTAGGTGGTTTCCAGTCAATAACTACGGAAATCTTGTCCGGATCAACTCAAATGTCATCTACTGAAACTATATGTCCCAAAATTTAACTTTCTAGAGCCAAAACTCACATTTTCTGAATTTAGCATACAATTGCTTATCTCTCAAGGTCTGTAACACAATCCTCAAATGCTTGGCATGCTCAGACTCATCTCGTGAATAACTCAGAAAGTTATCGATGAACACAACAACAAATCTGTCTAAATACGGTCTAAATATCCAATTCATCAAATCCATAAAAATGGCAAGAGCATTAGTTAATCCAAAAGGCATAACAACGAATTCATAATGTCTGTATCCAGTTCTAAATGCAGTTTTAGGCACATCTGAGTCTTTAACTCGCAATTGATAATAACTAGATCTCAAATCAATCTTTGAAAACACTGTTACACCTTTCAACTGATCAAACAAATCTTCTATTCTCGGTAACGGATACTTATTCTTTATAGTAACCTTATTGAGCTGACGATATTCAGTACACATTCTTATGGACCCATATTTCTTCTTAACAAACAATACTGGCGCACCCCAGGGCTAAAAACTCGGTCGTGCAAAACCTCTATCTGTTAACTCTTGCAACTGAGCTTTTAACTCTTTCAACTCTGTTGGAGCTATTCTATACGGAGCTATAGATATTGGTGTAGTCTCCAGTACTAATTTAATGGCAAACTCAACCTCCCTAACTGGAGGCAACCCAGGCAATTCTTTTGGAAATACATTTGAATATTCACTAACCACAAACACCGATTCAATCTTCTTTTCAGAAACTTTGGTATCTAAAACATATGCTAGGTACACATCACAACCTTTTCTCACATATCTCTGAGCCAACATCAATGAAATCACTATAGGCAATCCACTCGACTCATCAGATTCAATCTGAAGAATTTCATTATTCTGACACTTCAATTATATAGTCTTTTGTCTATAGTTCACAACAACATCATGTAGAGTCAACCAATCCATACCCAGAATCACATCGAACTCATCAAATGGTAAAAGCATCAAGTCACCGAAAAACATAACCCCGAGTCATGAAAAGACAATTATTGCATACTTTGTCAACTAGAACATACTTGCCTAAGGGGTTTGATACTTTAATCATAAATTCAGTCATTTCAACAGGTAATTTCTTACTAGATACTAAATTCTCACAAACATACGAATGTGTCGATCCAAGATCAATTAAAGCAATCATATTAGTGTCATAAAGAGAGAAGGTACTGGTAATAACATCTGGTGATGACGCTTCTTCGCGAGCGCGAATAGCGTAGGCTCTAGCATGTACTCTAGCCTCAGATCTCAAAGTGAAGTCCCTTGTCGCCCCTCGACTACCACTCACATTCCCAGCATTTCTTTGTGGACTTCCTCTAGTCAACATATTACTTGGTCTCACATTCTAAGGTCTATCTTTCTCAACTATCTCAAGACAGTCTTTAATAAAATGATCTCGTGAACTACAACTATAACAAGCTCTATTATTATTTTTCACCCAACAATCTTGATAAACCATAACTTATACATATTTTAACCCTATGCTTGGCTTATTTTTTGATGAATTTTCATTAGATTTGATAAATTCGTTGCTCCTAATCCCTTAGTTATATGTTTGACACTCAAGAGAGATTAGGGAGTCAAAAAGAATGATAAACGGGCCAAAACGAGACAAAATGGGCTTACTTTTGGAATCAACATGGCCTGGACTATCAAACACGACTATGTGTGGAGAGCAGAAGTGAGCATGGTCTAAGAAATCGAACACGGGCATGTCCCTGCTGTGTTAGAGTTTAATTCTATTCGGAATAGGCTACTTGTGGGCAAAGAGAGGTGTTCAAAAGCCTATATAAATAGGCAACCTAAAAGGAGACGCCGAGTAGAAGGTAGAAAATACTCGAAGACAGCCATCGAGAGTAGCCTAGAAGAGGGATCGCCTTCAAGACTGAGGATCTCCCATCAAGTTCTTTAGAAATTTTTAGGTTTTCTTATGTTTTGTTGTTTTTCCTATTTTAAGATGCTTCCTTCTATTAGTATGAACTAAATCCCTTAGATAACTAAGGTGATGAAACATAAGACAGATCTTATTATTATTTTATTTATAAGATAAATACTTGTTCTTATTCTTAATTGTGAGTTCTTATTCTTGTTTTGATAATTCATGTTATTAATTCAAGTCGAATGTGCTTATTCAGAGGAGCAAAAGTTCTTGTTTAAGAGTAGATCAAAATAATTAAGCGGATTTGATTGTAACCCTAGAAATAGGGCGACGAAAATCTGACAGATTAGAGTTAAATCTAATAAGAGAATCTATAGATCGAGTTAATGCGACAATAGGGGTTTTAATTAGAAAGAGATTTCAATTAATCAACTAGAGTCAATTGGTTTTAGTCTTGAAAGAGATATTAACATAAATCAGGGATTTCTATGGATTAAGTCAAGTGAATAAATCGTATGAATAAAAAGTAATAAGTGAAGTCTAGGTGGATTCTTCCTTAGGTATTATCTATCTCATAAAGTTGTCTAAAAGTATTTTCCCAATTCGTTCTCTATCGTGTTTTTAATTAAGTTTTAGTTTAAAAGAAATCACTCTAATTCTTAGGCTAGATAATAAAAAGATAGTAATTACTAGTACTCTTGGTCATTGTGGATACGATATTACCGGTCTTACCATAACTGAACTATTAAGCGATAGGTGCGTTTGCCTTTATTGTGATCATAGTTAGTTAGAGACACATCAAATCTTTAAAATGTCGTCTTCCACACTGTTGACACTCGGGCTTGATGTCTTTTATGTTGCCAACACTCGATAGTGATGTGGCATGAGTTTTGGAGCTAGTATATTACTTTCCATGATCTTTATTGGAATATCCCATTGAAGTTGTTGATCGATTAAAATAGTCTATGGATTTCTTCGACGAGGAATGTTAAGGTTTACTCATCTATCTCTTCCTCGAATCTCATACATCTAAATCAGTCTTTCTCTTTTCTTTACTAAGTTCTTTAGCTTTGTAAACTCTATCGACTAAAATAATAAATTCTTTCTGTTCTAAAATTCCAATTAAAAGTTTAATATCTCCATTCAACCTATCAACGAACCAATTGCACATACTTCTTCAGTGGAAACATAATCCCGAGCATACTTGCTCAACCGTACAAATTCTCTTTAATACTCTGTCACGGTTATTCGGCCCTATTTCAACTCTAGAAACTCTTTATGCTTTTGATCAAGGAATCGTTGACTTATACATTTCTATCGGAACTCAATCTGAAAAAGTTCCCAAGTCACTCACTCTCTCAGTACTCAAGACACCAAGGTATTCCACCATTGATATGTTGTGTCTCTCAATAAGGAAACAACACGCTTCAAACATTCAACTGGCGTACACGAAAGTTCATCAAACACTCGAATAGTATTTTTAAGCCAAAACTTGGCTCTCTTAGGATCATCATCAACATTAGCTCTGAACTCTTCAGTCCCGTGTTTATGGATCTTATCAACTGGAAGCTTGTTCAATCTTAAAAGCTCGACTCCTTGAGGAGCTACAGGTACAAGTTGGGGATTAGGAGGGGGTGAAGGTTGTTGAGTAACCGGGTTCGTATGAATGTATTAAGTGAACCACTCGTTCATCATTTGGAAGAAGGCTTCTTTAGCCTCACCTCCCTAATTGCCCGTTACGGGTCTAGAATCAAACGGCGCTGTCCCTTGAACGGAGTAGGCGCATTACTTTCAACCTTATCAGCTATCGCTCGATTGGGATCTATTTACTATATGAAAATACATTTGCAAATGTTAGGAGTCATCACACTATTACAGTTTATATATGGCATGTATAGTTGGACTTTCACACGTGCTATATTAGTCTTAAAATCGACTAAACCGTAGCTCTGATACCAATAAATGTAACAAGTATAACCCGTATTCAATGCCAAAATAAGGTTACGAAGTATTACCAAACTTACATCATATTTAAACATATTTCTCTTATACATTTAATCAATACATGTAATCATCATTCAATCTTAATCAATTTGTCCCTAATACGAGCCTACGAGGCCCTAAACATACATTGGGAGTGGTTCGGGACTAAATCGATAACTTTTAAAACATTTAGAACACTAAGAAAAATTTTCTCAAAATAGGGGACACACCCGTGTGTTCAGGCCATGTGAACATTCGAAATGGAAGTACATGGCCGTGTCCCAGCTCGTGTCCTACCCCGTGTCCAAATAAGTGAGGTTACTGACTAAGGTCACAAAGCCAACCACACGCCCGTGTGTCTAGCCCGTGTGCCCTTCGAAGTGTCCATACATGCCCATGTGCTAGACTGTGTTAGGCCATGCCAAACCTGTATGGTATACTGACTTATGCAATACGGCCAAGTCACACGCCCATGTGCTAGGCCGTGTGCCAATTAGGGGTAGACTGACTTGTGCCACACGGCTGATCACACGCCCGTGTGTGAGACCATGTGGAGTATACTCATTTCATTTCAATTTCAACACTAGGAGACACACAACCGTGTATCATGACCGTGTGTCACACACGGTTGAGACACATGCCCGTGTCTCTGCCGTGTGGACAAAAATAGGTATTTACTAAGCCTTTTTGCCACCCCATTTGATACACACCTTCACCTACATATATGGCACCAAAACAAAGCATAATAGGCAACCCAAGACAACCAAATCAAACATAATTCCTACCATTTCATCTAAGCATTTCTTAGCCTAAACCTCAATCACAACATCATCAATTCATCAACCATTTCCAAGGATCATTAAACATATCCCAAAATAGCATTAGCACATCTATAAACATTTACCAAACATATATCATTTTGTACCAATTCACAAGCATGATGCTAATTCCACAAACCTCATATAAGTCATATATTTATATGTACATACACTAGGCTCAAACATACCAAAACAAGCAAACTTTCATGGCTATATACACAAACCAAAACATATATGTTACATCCTGATTTAGGGCCTAGTCAGAATAGTGGTGCAAGACCACAAATCTGAGGTATATGTATGAGTTTTTGAGGTTCATGCCATGTTTGCATGTTAATGTGAAAGTTTCATGAAGCAATTTTGTTAAATTGCGGTTGAATTGTCCAAAAACGAATACATTGCAAAAGTTGCAAAATGTGAAATTGTAGAAGCTATTTGTGTGAAATAGTTTTGGATTATCAATTAAAGGTCCTTAATAGTAATTTTTCAAAATTCTAATTTTTGGACAAAATTGGGCATGAATGGGTTAAAATTTGAAAGTTTGACAAAAAGGGCATTTTGGTCATTTGTCAATTAATTGATTAAAATGGGAAAATATGATAGAATTTCATTCATCTTCTTCTCCAAGCTATCAAAATTGAGAGAAGCTATTGTTAGGGCTCTTCAACTTTTCAAGCTAGCTAGTAAGTGTATTTTAGCTCCTTTTTTGATATTCTTCATATTTTTGAAGTCTTAGTAGCATGAGTAAGCTATTTTTTAGCTATATGTTGAGCTAAGATGGATGTTCAAAAATATACCCATGTATGACATGCATGTATTTTGAAGTTTTATGGAAGAATATGAAAGCTTGATATAGTAGAAACATCTTTTGCTAAGTGAATTCCATGAAAAATGCATATAGGGACTAGTTTGTGAAAGTCTTAAGTTTGGTCATACATGTGTGATTTAGTGAGAATTGATGATTGCTTTAGCTGAGTAAATGATTAGGCTATGCATGAAAGGCTAGAAAGTTGAATGAAAGTCAATTTACGAGCCTTGGGCCAAAAGTGTAAATATGAGAAAGTTTTAGGGCAAAATGGTAATTTTGCTAAAGTATAAGATAATGGTCAATTTAGTTAATGTGTGTATTGAATAAGTTGATTTATTCATTATAGATTAAGAAAGACAAAGCCCGGATTGAAATCGAGGCAAAAATAAGGTGGTGGACTAAATTGCGCGTCTCTATGCTTTTGAGTGCCGGGGTAAGTTTATGTGTAAATAATGCAATCATACTTACAAGTTGTTAATACTAGCTAGTGTATAACATGATTGAGAATGACTGAGAACCAATGTGTTTCAAGTGGCATGAATGTGGTAGATATTGTGAATGGACAAGTGAATGTGTAGTGATAATACTTGATGATGGGCTAAGTGCAATACCACCTAATATTTAACAAAAATGAGCTGGGCTATGTCCGATGCTAACGTTAAGTATATTGTCTAGTGGCTAAGGGTGGAACCACTATGATTACTTTGTTGGTAGGCTAAGTGCGATACTACATGCTAACGTTGAGTATATTGTCTAGTGGCTAAGGGTGGAACCATTATGATTACTTTGTTGGTAGGCTAAGTGCGATACTACACTATAAATTGATTGTGGTGGGCTAAGTGCGAAACCATCGAGAATTTAGCTGTGTGGATGTATTATTGAGAAATAACGATGTACTGTATTAAGAGTAAATATGATATTGAATGCAGTGGTGCATGTTAATGATTATGAGTATGTGATTTATAATGTGTTGGAAATATGGTAAGAAATGGAAAGAATAAGTATAGTTGTAATGTGAATTTATTTGATAGTATAATGCTAATTGTTGTTTACCTTATATTAGAATGCCTAAATTGTTATGTGTAAACTTACTAAGCTCAAAGCTTACTCCATTTCTTTTCCCCTTATCTTATAGAGAAAAAGGGTTGATTCAAGATACGTGGATCATACGGAAGATCGCCCACACTATCAGCACACTCCGGTACATTAGTCTAAGTGTTTTGTATATGGCATGTATAGGGGCTAGACAAGTTAGTGAATTTTGTTGTATTGGTTAAGATGTGTTGGCCTTTAGATGGATAATATATTTTTATAATGCCATAGTTGTTGGCTACTTCATTATATGGAAAGATGTAGTTATCCATGTAAGATTGTGTTTTTGTTTTAGGTATTTATGAATGAGTTGAATGAGTATATGTTTTATGAACTTGAGAGGTGAGAAGAGCTTAGCACATAGCTTTGTTCTTTTCCATGTGGATAAACACACGAGGATGTGTCTAGGCTATGTGTGATACACGGCCAGCCCACGGGCGTGTGCTTGGGCCATGTCTCTTTGACAGATTCAAGTAGTATAGGCCATGGGCTAGCCACACGGGCGTGTGTTTAGACTTCAGGCCGTGTGGTGTAGTCAGTGTTCACCACGGTGGTGAGCACGGGCATGTGCCCTAACCGTGGGGCATTGGCAGAATGCATGGGTTTTCATGCACGGGTTGAGGGCATGGGCGTGGATGACCTCCACGAGCGTGTCTCACCTTACACGGGCGTGTAGTCTTTGTTTAGGTGAAGAAATTTTAAAATCATAGAAGTCTCTTATAAGGTCTCAAGAGCCCTCGTGAGTTTGAGTGAGGTCTCGTAAGTCAAAAATAATGTTGTTGAGGTGACTTAAGGAGTAGTCACGATGAGCCTAAGTGGTGATCATGTGGTTTTAGTATGGTAACACCTCGAGCCCGATTACGACAGGAATTACGGGTAAGGGTGTTACATCTAGTGGTATCAGAGCTATGGTTTAGTAGGTTCTAAGACTACCGTAGTAGGTGTAAGAGTCTAGCTATACATGTCATAAGCGTTTGATGATAGTGTGGTGGCTTCTGATGATTTTTTTAAACTTGTTTTTATGTAGTATATGGATCCCGATCAATCGACTGCTGATGATGCAGCTAGTAATATGCCGGCTTCCACGCAAGGGACTGCACTTGTGTAGAGTGAACTCGAGAATAGGGGTCAAGGAGATGAGGCTCGGGAAGCCTTTCTCTAGATGATGAGTAACTGGTACTTGGAGTACGTTCAAGCAAACCCTAATGCTCAACCTCTTCCACCTCCTTCCATACCTCAGCCAGTTCCAATGGCTCCTCAAGGTATAGAAGTAGTGAGAGTAACAAAACCCCGATGGATAAGATTAAAAAATACGGGGCTGAGGAGTTTAGAGCTAAGGTAGATGATGATCCTGAGAGTGCAGAGTTTTGGTTGGAGAACTTGATGAGAGTGTTTGATGAACTCTCATGTACACCTGAAGAGAACCTGAAGTGTGTTATATCTTTGCTAAGAGACTCGGCATACCATTGGTGGAAGACATTGACGTCGGTAGTCCCGAAAGAGCGGGTGACATGGGACTTCTTTCTGGAAGAGTTCCAGAAGAAGTATATAAGCCAGAGATTTACCGATCAAAAAAGGAAGAAATTCCTTGAGTTGAAGCAAGGAAGAATGTCTGTAGCAGAATATGAGCACGAGTTTGTTAGGCTTAGCAAATACGCTCAAGAATGTGTGTCGATGAAGACCGTTTTATGTAAAAGGTTTGAAGATGGACTGAAAGAGGATATTAAACTCTTAGTTGGTATTTTGGAATTGTAAGAGTTTTTAGTGTTAGTTGATAGGGCAAGTAAGGCCGAAGAATTGAGTAAGGAAAAAAGGAGGGCGGTGAGTGAGGCTGAGATGCGAGAAAGTGGCCTATGAGCAAATCACATCAAGCTCAATCAAAAGCTCCAAGGAGGCGAATCCTCAGACCACTACATCAGTTGGATATTCACCTCGAGATCAAGACAAAACTCATTCGGGTTCAAGAGTCCAAGCCACCTCGATGGAAAGTGTAGGCAATCCGAAGAACAAACTGGAGAGTCCAAGTTGTGGCAGATATCACACTGGAGAGTGTTGGGGTAACAGTTGAAAATGTTATAAGTGTGGTTCCCCAACCATTTTATCTGAAATTGCCTTGAGAGGGATGACAAGGAAGAGAAGCAAGAGATAAGATCTAGCAATGTACCTACGAGGGGTAGGCCACCAAAGAACCCGAGAGGAAGAACTAGCGATAGAGATGCATCACGAGATTTTGTTGCGAGACTAGAGGGTTAAGCGCCTAGAAGGACTTATGCCATTTGCGCTCGCGAAGAGGCATCCTCCCAGATGTGATAATGGGTACTTTCTCTCTCTATGACACCTTTGTTATTGCTTTAATTGACCCAAGGTCTACCCATTCCTATATTTGCATGAGATTGGCATCTAGTTTGAGTATGATCATTGAGTTTACGGACATTGTGGTTAAGGTGTCAAACCCATTAGGTAAGCATGTGTTAGTGGACAAGGTGCATAAGAATTGTCCTTTGATGATTGAGAGTCATTATTTTCCGGCAAACCTGATATTGTTGCCATTTGATGAGTTTGATTTAATCATTGGCATGGATTGGTTGACTACACATAGTGTCTTAGTGAACTATGGTAGTAAGTTTATCTAGCTAAAATGTGAGGGTGAAGATGTTATTTGGGTTGAATCAGGTGGATCGGATAGTCTACCAGTGATAATTTATTCCTTAGTGGTCGAGAAATGCTTGAGAAAAAGATGTGAGTCCTATCTCGCATTTGTATTGAATACTCAAGAATCTGAGGTGAAGATTGAATCAATGCCGGTGGTCTGTGAGTATCTAGATGTATTCTCGGAGGAATTACCCGAATTACCTCTAGTGAGAGAGATCGAGTTTGGGATTGAGTTAATTCCAGGAACGACACCTATTTTAATTGCCCCGTATAGGATGGCACCTGCAGAGTTGAAAGAACTAAAGGTTCAATTACAAGAGTTGACGGATAAAGGTTTTGTGAGATCGAGCTACTCACCGTGGGGTGCTCCGGTATTATTTGTGAAGAAGAAAGATGGGTCTATGAGGTTGTGCATAGACTATAGGCAACTCAATAAAGTGGCGGTGAAGATTAAGTATCCTTTACCAAGGATTGATGATCTTTTTGATCAACTAAAGGGAGCTTTAGTGTTCTCCAAGATAGACCAAAGGTCTGGTTATTATCAACCGAGAGTGAAGGAGCAAGATGTGTTGAAAACTACATTTCGAACAAGGTATGGCCATTACGAGTTTCTGGTCATTACGTTTGGTTTAACGAATACACCTGCGATTTTTATGGATCTGATGAACCGTGTCTTCAGACCGTATGTGGATAAGTTTGTGGTTGTCTTCATTGATGACATATTGATCTATTCTCGAATGAGAACGATCATGAAGAACATTTGAGAATTGTCTTGCAAATTTTGAGAGATAAGCAATTGTATTCTAAGTTTAGCAAGAGTGAGTTTTGGCTTTGAGAGGTTGGATTCCTAGGACACATTATGCCGGTGATGGTATTCGAGTTGATTCGAGCAAGATTTTAGCTATTGTGGATTGGAAACAGCCGAAGAAAGTATCAGAAGTTAGAAGCTTTCTGGGTTTAATGGGATATTACAGACGTTTCGTAAAGGGATTTTCTGTGATTGCTACCCCGATGACAAAACTGTTACATAAGGATGTAAAGTTTGATTGGACTGAGACATGTCAATAGAGTTTCAAGAGGTTGAAAATATTGTTGACTGAGGCACCAATTTTGGTTCAACCAGAATCGGGAAAAGAGTTCGTGGTTTATAGTGATGCGTCATTTAATGGTCTAGGTTGTGTCTTGATGCAAGAGGGTAAGGTAGTTATGCCTCGAGGCAGTTAAAACCGTATGAGAATAATTATCTGACTCACGATTTGGAGTTGGCTGCAATTGTTTTCACGTTAAAGATTTGGCGACATTACTTGTATGGGGAAAATGCCGAATCTTTACGGATCACTAGAGTTTGAAGTATTTAATGGATCAGAAGGATCTAAATTTGAGACAGAGGCGGTGGCTCGAGTTATTGAAAGACTATGAGTTAGTCATTAATTACCACCCGGGAAAAGTAAATGTGGTTGCAGATGCTCTGAGTAGAAAATCCTTTTATGCTTTGAGAGCCATGAGCACGAGTCTGACATTGTCTGATGATGGGACTATTTTGGCCGAGTTGAGAGCTAAACCACTATTTGTCTAGCAGATAAGTGAAGCTCAGAGAAAAGATAGTGAAATACAAGCTAAGAGAGCTAAGTGTGGATCGGGAAGTGATTCTGATTTTCGAGTGGGTTCGGATGATTGTTTGATGTACCATGGCAGAATATGTGTACCAAGAGATGAAGAGTTAATCCGAAAAGTTTTGCATGAGGCGTATGGTGGTTATTTGTCAGTACACCCGGGCAGTACGAAAATGTACAATGATTTGAGAAAGTTTTATTGGTGGCCAAGTATGAAAAGAGACATTTTAGAGTTTATGGCAAAATGTCTGATTTGTCAGCAGGTGAAAGCTGAGCATCAAGTGCCTTCGGGATTGCTTTAGCCAGTAATGGTTCCCAAATGGAAATGAGATCGGGTTACCATGGATTTTGTGACGGGGTTGCCGATGACTCCAAAAGGAAAGATGCTGTGTGGGTTGTTGTGGATAAGTTGACGAATTCGGCTCACTTTATTCTAGTATGTGTTGATTATTCACTGGATAAGTTAGCTGAGTTGTATATCACAAAAATAGTGAGATTACATGGTGTTCATGTGTCTATAATATCGGATAGAGATCCAAGGTTTACTTCGAGGTTCTTGAAGAAGTTGCAAGAAGCCATGAGTAAGAGGTTAAATTTCAGTACTGCGTTCCATCTGAAAGAGTGATTCAATTCCTTGAAGCTATGCTCGATGTTGTGTGTTAGAATTTGAAGGTAGTTGGGAGAGATATCTACCTTTGGTCGAATTTGCTTACAACAATAGTTATCAATCAAGTATACAAATGGCTCCGTGTGAGGCCTTGTATGGTCGTAAGTATCTAACTCCTTTGTATTGAACCGAGCTTGGTGAGAAGCAAATCCATGTGGTCGATCTAGTGAAAGAAACTGAAGAGAAAGTGAAAGTGATTCGTGATAGTCCGAAAGTCGCTTGCATCGGCTGTAAGTCGATGCGATTTGAAACGAAAAGAAATTGAATTTGATGTGGGTGACAAAGTGTTTTTGAAAGTATCCCCATGGAAGAAGATCATGAGATTTGGGCAAAAAGGGAAATTGAGTCCAAGATTCATAGGGCCGTATGAAATTATCGATAGAATTAGACCAGTGGCTTACCGTTTGGCCTTGCCGGTGGAATTAGAAAAGATACATAATGTATTCCATGTGTCGATGTTGCAACGATATCGCTCCGATCCTCCGCATGTGATTCCTTCAACGAAAATTGAGATAAGACCGGATATGTCTAATGAAGAAGAGCCGATTAAGATATTGGTTCGAGAAGTGAAACAGTTGAGGAATAAGAACATATCCCTAGTAAAAGTGTTATGGCAAAAACAAGGTGTGGAAGAGGCTACGTGGGAGACGGAAGAAGCTATGAGAGAGCAACGTCCAAACCTCTTTACTGGTAAGATTTTCGGGGGCAAAAATCTCTAAAGGGAGAGAGTTGTAACATTTTGATTTAGGGCCTAGGCGGAATAATGGTGCGAGACCATAAATCCGAGGTATATGTATGAGTTTTTAAGGTTCATGCCATGTTTGCATGTTAGTGTGAAAGTTTCATGAAGCAATTTTGTTAAATTACGGTTGAATTGTCCAAAAAGAACTAAATTGCAAAAGTTACAAAATGTGAAATTCTAGAAGCTATTTGTGTGAAATAGTTTTGGATTATCAATTAAAGGTCCTTAAATAGTAATTTTCCCAAATTCTAATTTTTGGACAAAATTGGGCATGAATGGGTTAAAATTTGAAAGTTTGTCAAAAAGGGCATTTTGGTCATTTGTCAATTAATTGATTAAAATGGGAAAAGATGATAGAGTTTCATTCATCTTCTTCTCTAAGCTGCCGAAAATTGAGAGAAGCTATTGTTAGGGCTCTTCAACTTTTCAAGCTAGCTAGTAAGTGTATTCCAAATTGCTTTTGATATTCTTCAGATTTTGAAGTCCTAATAGCATGAGTAAGCTATTTTTAGCTATATGTTGAGCTAATATGGATGTTCAAAAATATACCCATGTATGACATGCATGTATTTTGATGTTTTATGGAAGAATATGAAAGCTTGATGTAGTAAAAACATTTTTTCCTAAGTGAATTCCATGAAAAATGCATATAGGGACTAGTTTGTGAAAGTTTTGAGTTTGGTCATACATGTGTGATTTAGTGAGAATTGATGATTGCTTTAGTTGAGTAAATGGTTCAATTATGCATGAAAGGCTAGAAAGTTGAATGAAAGTCACTTTACGAGTCTGGGACCAAAAGTGTAAATATGAAAAAGTTTTAGGGCAAAATGGTAATTTTGCTAAAGTATGAGATAAGGGTCAATTTAGTCAATGTGTGTATTGAATAAGTTGATTTATTCATTATAGATCAAGAAAGACGAAGCCCGGATCAAAACCAAGGCAAAAGCAAGGTGGTGGACTAAATTGCACGTCTCTATACTTTTGAGTGTCGAGCTAAGTTTATGCGCAAATAATGCATTCATACTTACAATTTGTTGATGCTAGCTAGTGTATAGCATGATTGAGAATGATTGAGAACCAATGTGGTTCAAGTGGAATGAATGCGATAGATATTATGAATGGACAAGTGAATGTGTAGTGATAATACTTGATGGTGGGCTAAGTGCGATACCACCCTAATACTTAACGACAATGAATTGGGCTACGTGCGATGCTAACGTTAAGTATATTGTCTAGTGGCTAAGTTTGGAACCACTATGATTACTTTGTTGGTAGGCTAAGTGCGATACTACCCTATAAATTGATTATGGTGGGCTAAGTGTGAAACCACCAAGAATTTAGCTGTGTGGATGTATTATTGAGAAATAACGATGTACTGTATTAAGAGTAAATATGATATTGAATGCAGTGGTGCATGTCAATGATTATGAGTATGTGATTCATGATGTGTTGGAAATATGGTAAGAAATAGAAAGAATAAGTATAGTTGTAATGTGAATTTATTTGATAGTATAATGCTAATTGTTGTTTAGCTTATACTAGAATGCCTAAATTGTTATGTGTAAACTTACTAAGCTCAAAGCTTACTCCCTTTCTTTTTCCCTTATCTTATAGAGAAAAAGGGTTGATTCGAGATACGTGGATCATACGGAAGATCGCCCACACTATCAGCACACTTCAGTACATTAGACTAAGTGTTTTGTATATGGCATGTATAGGGGCTAGACAAGTTAGTGAACTTTGTTGTATTGGCTAAGATGTGTTGGCCTTTAGATGGATAATATATTTGGTATAATGTCATAGTTGTTGGCTACTTCATTATATGGAAAGATGTAGTTATCCATGTAAGATTGTGTTTATGTTTGAGGTATTTATGAATGAGTTGAATGAGTATATGTTGTATGAACTTGAGAGGTGAGAAGAGCTTAGCACATAGCTTTGTTCTTGTCCATGTGCATAGACACACGAGCATTTGCCTAGGCCATGTGTAACACACAGCCAGCCCATGGGCATGTGCTTGGGCCATGTCTCTTTGACAGTTTCAAGCAGTATAGGCCATGGGCTAGCCACACGGGCGTGTGTTTAGACTTCAAGCCATGTGGTGTAGTAAGTGTTCACCACAGGTGGTGAGCACGGGCGTGTGCCCTAGCCATGGGGCATTGAAAGAATGCTTGGGTTTTCATGCATGGGTTGAGGACATGGGTGTGGGAGACCTCCACGGGCGTGTCTCACCTTACACGGGCGTGTAGTCCCTGTTTAGGTGAAGAAACTTTAAAATCGTAGAAGTCTCTGGTAAGGTCTCAAGATCCCTCGTGAGTTTGAGTGAGGTCTTGTAAGTCGAAAATGAAGTTGTTGAGGTGACTTAAGAGAGTAGTCACGATGAGCCTAAGTGGCGATCATGTGGTTTTAGTATGGTAATGCCTCAGGCCCTGTTACGGCAGGGATTTCGGGTAAAGGGTTTTACAACATACATTTACAAGCCATCTCAAATGGCAAAACTCACTACCAAAACATAACCAACATAACCATAATTCCTATACATGCCATATGACCAAACCATAAGCTCAAAAGTACCAAAGTGATGGTTGGATAGTGTGACGTAGCCTCCTACGATCCCCGAATCCGAGCTACCTTTGAAATCACTATAAGATATGGAAAATAAACAAAGTAAGGTTTATAGCATAGTAAGCTCGTATGATATAAACTTAACTAATCACAAATACACCATTCATCAATTCAAACATATTAACATGTAACTCATGATTACTAACAAACCTTTCACATGCTTATTCATATGATTATATACAAACTTCATAACTTCTTCTATTTGAATCTCATACTTTACATATACATAACTGTACAATTTCGTAACGAACTCATATCCTTTTGAAATACTATCGAATTCTCAATATTTCACACACTGAGTTCCAATACGTAGCCGAAGCTATTATAATGTCGCACACTAAGTGCCTTACATAGTCGAAGCTATCTCGGTCTCGCACACTAAGTGCCATATATAGCCGAAGCTATTCAGAATCGCACATTAAGTGACAAGAATAGCCGATTTGTCGTCGAATATGATTTTTGTATCGTATATACAATTTATGCAATATCAAAGCATTAAAAGCATAATTATAATAGTGCTTATTATATACGAACTTACCTCGAATGTGAAAACGACTAAATAGGTTGATTAGTCGATAACTTTAGTTTTTCCCAATCTAGTTCCGAATTCCACTTTTCTTGATCTATATAATATCAAATTTAACTCATTTAATCATTAATTTATTCAATTTAGTCCAAATTTCACTTTAGGGCATTTTTACACAATTTCCTCTAGTATTTCACATCTTTTACAATTTAGTCCTTATTACACAAAATCACAAATTCATGAAATTTCAAAATACCCATGCTTATCCGAATTACTCTTATGCCCTATAAGCACATATTTTTCATTTATTTTACATTTTAACCACAAAGTTTCAACATTTCTCAATTTAATCTATATTTTGCATTTTCACTAAAAATCACTTAACAAAACTTGTATAACTCATAATCAACATTCATAATATATCAAGAAACTTCAAAATACAAGCTTATTCATCAATAAAAACATTCAAAATCTTTAACAATTTTACAAAATAGTCCCTGAGCTAGCTAGTACTAGATGCAGCGATCTCAAAAACATAGAAATTATTAAAAACTAAGTCAAAATCACTTACCAATTTAGCTTTGAAGGTGTTGAACCCTAAAACAACTTTTATGGCTTCTTCTTTTTTTTATTTTTGACTAATGAAGATGAATGAATTAAATTTTATGCTTTTGTTTTATTAAATTATAACTTAATTACTCATTTACTATTTTAACCTTATTATAAACCATTTAATATCCATTTAATTTTCATATATGTCCACTCATGCTATTAATGGTCTAATTACAACATATGGACCTCCTATTTTAAGTTCCATAGCTATTAGGCACCTTTAGCTAATAGAACATCAATTTTGTACTTCACGCGATTTAGTCCTTTTTCTCAAATTGACCATTTAAACGATAAAATTTCTTAACGAAATTTTCACACAATCATTCAATCATGCTGTAGACATTAAAATAATAAAATAAATATTTTGACCTCGGATTTGTGGTCCCGAAACCATTATTCTAGTTTGACTAAAAATAGGCTGCAACATTAAATGACTCAGAATCTAGGAAAATATTTTGGAGTTCCTTTATTTCATGAAAGGTTAATGAATAGTTACTTGCGGTTTATAGTGGACAAGGTTCAAAACAAGTTATAGAGTTTGGATGTTAAGAAATTGTCTATTGTCGGGAGGGTTGCTCTAGCCCAATCTGTTCTCTTATCTATCCTCAATTTTTTCATGCAGTCCTTAATGATTCCCCAAGGGCTAAGTGAAGAAATTGAATGTCTAGTGTGGAAGTTCATTTGGGGGACGAATGGGGTAAGTAGGAAGGTATCACTGGTTAGTTGGTAAGCAACTTATCAACCAAAGGCTTGCGGTAGGCTTGGATTTCACTAACTAAAAGACCAAAATAATTCCTTTATGTTGAAATTGAGTTTCAATATGGTATCTAACAAAGAGTCCTTGTGGGTGCGAGTTCTCATATCTAAGTATGGGGTTAAAGAAGTGATCGTGTCTCAAAGTCTTAAAAATTTACAATATGAATGATCTAGCCTAAAAACTAACTATGACAACGACTTGAGGCAAGCGCACCTATCGAACAGTAGTATAGTTTAGTGGCAAGACCGATTGTCAAACCCAAAGGAACCAAAAGTACTAATACTAACTTTTTTTATTATTTAACCTAAGAATTAAAGGAATTGTTGTTTAACCTAAAATTAACTAACTACTAAGCTAAAGATGCTAAGAAAAATAGAATGAATTAGGAAAATACTTTAGGGAAAACCAATTGATTGAGACAATACTCGAGGAAGAATCCATTTAGACTTCACTTGTTATTTAACTTTGAACCAAACGATTTATTCACTTGACTTGATCCGTAGGATTCCCTAATACCTCTCTCGAGGCTACTAACGTCTAACCCTATGTTGATTAATTGAAATCTCTTTCTAATTAAAACCCCTAGAATTGCATTAACTCGACCTATGGACTCCCAAATTAGGTTTGGCCCTAATCCGATAAATTTTCGTCATCCTATCTCTAGGGTTGCGATCAACTCCGCTTAACTATGCTAGATCTACTCTTAGACAGGGTCTATTCCTCCTCTACCTAAGAGCATAAATGCTTGAATCAATATCCTGAAATATCAAAACAAGAATTAAGAACACATAGTTAAGAACAAATCAAGTATTTATCATACATTTCGTAAAACAATAACAAGATCTCAGATAGGTTTCATCCCCCTCAGGTATTTGAGGGGTTTAGTTCATAATTATAAAAGTATACATCTCAGAAGAAAATATAAAACAAAACATAAGAAAAACCCTAAAATCTCCTGAAAGAATTGAAGGAGAGGTCCTCAGTCTTGAGTATGATTCCGGCTTCTTGAGATGAATCAATTGGCTTTTTTCGAGTGAATCCCACAATTCAGCCCCTCTAGCTTAGCTCTTTGGCCTAGCTGAACGCCCCTTGAAGGTTGGCCTCTAAGGTGTTTATATAGGCTTTTGGAATGTCTTTCTTTGCCTCTAAGTACTCTAATCCGAATGAAACTCTTCTTTGCTATGGCAGGGACACGCCCGTGTGCCACACCCATGTGAATCTAGTTATAGGCCATGGTTGGTCATGCTAAAGAGGCACAGCCGTGTGACTCGGGGTCCAGGCCGTCTGGATTTTGCACTTTGGCTCATTTTCTCTATTTTCGACCCGTTTCTCGTTCTTTTCATCCTCCGGTGATCTCTTGAGTATAAAACATAAAACAAAGGATTAGGAGCACCTATTTCCATAATTAAAGGGATAAATCATCCAAAAGTATGCTAAATATGGGATTAAAATATGTGCATATTATGGTTTATCAAATACCCCCACACTTAAGCTTTTGCTTGTCCTCAAGCAAAATTCTCAACTCACAATTAAAGCGAACTTCCTCAATTCATAATATTCATCGATAATTTTCATCATAATTCATAGATAATTTATACATGGACAATTTAACTCAAAGAGTCCTAAAGATTCAAACAATCAAAGTCATAGTTTTTAGTACGAAAAATATAGGTGTTTCCCCTTATCTAAATAATTACTTTTAATTCAAAATTGACAAGAGTTGACATCCTCACTAAAGATTCACTCAAATCACTTGAAGTGTTTAAGGTTCAAAATTAAGCTCTCAAAAGTCAAACATGAAAAGTTAATCCCATAGGCTTGCTTGAAAATCAAATCTCCACCACTATAAAATTAGATGATACATAAATCAAAAGGTCTTTAAAAGGGTTGTAACGGGGCTTAGGTTGAAGGTGTGGATAAAGGCTGAATTAGAAGGTTAGGATCGAGATTGAATTGATAATTTACCTAACTAGAAAAATGAACTAATCCTAAATAATTACATTAATTGAAAACTTGAAATACTAATAATACGAGCTTCTTCTTCACGATGTTGAATTTAAATGTATAAGCTCATTTAATCACAGAACTAATAATGAATATACTTCGATTTTTTTAAGAACAAATCAAGTGAATACATAATATAAGATGAATTCAACTACTAACATAAAATAATTAGGCAACTGATCAAATCAAGTCTCGATAGAAGGGTAATCAACATGAATGGTGATAACAAATACAAGATGGGTTTTAGATTAATATTAGTCGATGAATCAATAAAAGGATTGTTAGGATCAAATGGGTCCACTAGGGGTTAATTGTGAGGGTAGGCTTTTAATAGAGTAAGTGGGTTAAATCCTAGGTGCCTTTGTCATATCTGTATATCAAATCAAAGATGTGGTCTCGACCTATATAATCAAAGCAAGTTCTAGAATAACAAATCAATGTTGACACACTCATAATCAATAAAGTGAGCACGAAAAGAATGTATGCACTAAAAGGTTCAAAATCTCACAAAAATTATGATGTTTGATGACAACCTTGCAAACTTCAAACTTCAAGGTAATATTCAAATTTAGGTCAATAACCTAGCAAATTTTTAATTCTGAAAAATAGACTTATCATGCTTGATTCTCTAGTATCTTAAAGTTCAAATCACCAATGCACAATTACCTATGCCTTAATCTAAAACATATTAATAAAAATCATAAACCAACATGAATTTTATTCTGATTAGTGATATGAGAAAATTACTTAAGATAAGATATCATTCAGGGATTTGAGAATAATGCAAAAAGTTAGGAACTTTTCTAAATAAAATTTCACCCCTACACTTAAGATGTACATTACCCTCAATGTACAAAGATAAATAGTAATCATATATTAAGAAAATCAAAAGAGAGGGAGAGAAGTGAAACTTCCTAAATTTTTGGATGGATTCCTTGAATTGGAAGTGTGGAAACTTGATTCGGAGGTGAAAGATAAGTTGGAGGGGGCGCCTCTAATTCCTGTGTTAGATGAAGAAATTGGGAATATCGTGAAGAGTTAGCTAGGAAATAATAAGAATTATTCTAAATATACTAATTATATATTTAAAGAAAAGAAAAATAAAAAGAAAGAGTGTAAAAAGTGAAATAAGACTAAAAGAAAAGATTAATGGATTGAAAGGTCCTTATTGTTAGATGGTTCACGAGGTGGAAGTGATTTCTAAGGCCGTGGTGTGTGATTCCCAAGCAACTTGAAGAACCTAAAACCAAGAAACTAAAATAAAATAAACCAAATTTAGTATAAGAAAAATAAAGATAAGGAAAATAAAGGAGAAGAGAAAGGAAAAAGAAAGATTAAATGGACTCAAAGGTCCTTTTCCTGTTGAGTTAATGAAGCGGCCGGCATGAACTTATGTAAATCGGTCTCGCACAGGGAGACTGGGATAGGATCCTTCCGTTTCTTTGACATGGATGAAGTGTAGATCAAGAGTTTGGAAAATAAAGAAGGAGGAAATGAAAAGGGAGGAGAGTGTAAAGGTTGTGGAAGAAGGGAATAAAGAGTAGGTGAGAAGGGGAGAAGGTGGTTTAAATAAAATTTTCAGCTATGGTACATCCCCACGCCCGTGTTTCATGGGCGTGTCATGTCACATGGCCATATCGCACGGCCGTGCGGTGGTTCATTCGTTTCTCCCACGCCTGTTATTCAGGTCGCCATGCCCGTGTTGATAAAATAGTGTTGGCCACGGCTGTGTCACACAGCCGTGGTGTTTAGTCGGAGCCCGTGGCTTGAAGATATTTTTCGTCTTGTTTCGTACTATCTCTGTCATGCCAGTATGAAAATCCGTAGTATCCACACGGCCACGGCCATGTGCAAGGCCGTGTGATACGAAAATCTGCACTTCATTAACTTGGTTAGTTTGTAGTTAGGTGCTAAAAGAAAGAAGATAAAAATAAATAGGGTCAGTGCTCGGGTTACCTCCCGAGAAGCGCTCGTTTAAAGTCTTAAGCTAGACTTACCTCTCATTTGCACATTCATGGTGGTATGAGGAGTGAAAAATCCTTTCTCATGCTATCAGTTTTATTATCAGCATAAAATTCGAGTCGAGTAGCGTTTACTTTAATAGTACCGAATATAGAATTGCTTACCTCGACTCTCCCATATAGGAAGACATTAAGTACCTTAAAAGGGATCTCTTCGTTTGTCTTTAGGTCTGAAGTGGTGATTTGAGGGTCTGTTTTATCTAACAATACCTGATCTCCTATTTTGAAGTGATTTGATGTTCCTATAAGCTCGTCTGGGAGTTCCTTCGGTTTTACTTTGTGTGGTTTTGATTTTTCCTTGAAATGCGCTTTCCACTCATCTAGTTCATAAATCTGAATCCTTCGTTCCTCGTGATTTTCTTCTTTATTGGCACGAGGTTTAAAATCTGGCTCAGTTATGTGATTTCGTGGTGCTTCCTGTAAAGAAAGTTGAACCAAATAATTATCAATAAAATTTACGTTCTCACCTTTATCACTCGATGGCCTAGCTGAGTCGAAAGCTTGAAGGTTGATTGTTTCATCACCTACACGAAGTGTGAGTTCTCCTGTACCAACATCAATTTTAGATCTGGCAGTTGCTAAAAAAGGCCTTCCTAAAATTAAAGGAACTTTATTATCCTCATCCATATCTAAAACAACAAAGTCTATTGGGAATATGAATCGTCAATTTTAACTAGTATATCCTCAATTATACCCTTAGGAATTCTAATAGTTTTATCAGCTAATTGAATGCTTATCCTAGTTTGTTTGGGTTTCCCTAGACCTAGTTGTTTAAACATTTTATAAGGCATAACATTTATGGTTGCCCCTAACTCAGCTAACGTGTTATTAATAGTTAAACTACCAATTAAACACGGAATTGTAAAACTCCCTGGATCTTTTAATTTTCGTGATAGTTTGTTTTGTAACATTGCTGAGCACACTGCGTTTAATTCCACATGCGACTCCTTATCTAACTTCCGCTTATTTGTCAAAAGCTCTTTTAAAAATTTCCTTGAATCTGGAATCTGCGAAAGAGCTTCAAGAAATGGTAAGTTAATATGTAATTTCTTTAAAAGTTTAAGAAACTTACCGAACTGTTCGTCTCCGTCGTCTTTATTCATCGCATTGGGGTATGGTATTCGAGGTTGGTATTCTTGAATTGCCAGTTTTGGCTTTTCTTGGCTTACCTCAACCTTACCTTCACTTATCACAGGTTCTTTCCTTGGCTCAGGTTTAGAATTTACTAACCCTTCATTATTTTGAGCGGTTATGGCTTGAAGTTGCTCTTTTGGGTTAGTCTCAGTGTTACTTGGCAAGCTACCTTGTGGTCGTTCGGAGATCAGCTTAGTGAGTTGCCCTAACTGGTTCTCGATTCCTTTAATCGATGCTTGTTGATTTTTAAGTGTTGTTTCGATGTTTTGGAAATGATTTTTTGACACCGCTATGAATTTTGTCAGCATCTCCTCAAGATTCGGCTTCTTTTCCTGTGGGTAGGGCTGTTGTTGAAAGTTTGGAGGAAGTTGTTGTCAATGATTTCCTTGACCACCCCATGAGAAATTGGGGTGGTTCCTCCAACCTGGATTATAAGTATTACTATAAGGTTATTTTGAGATCTTAAATTGTTACCCGTATAGTTTATCTATTCGCTTTCCATGCCAAGATTGTAGGGTGGGTACTCAGGATTCACCACACCTCCTAGATTTGAGTCACATTGCATTATTGGAAGTACCTGCGAGGAACCACACAAACCATCAATCTTTTTATTTAATACCTCTATTTGATTTGATAGCATGGTGACTGCGTCGAGGTTGAAAACTCCGGCTGTTTTTGTTGGCCTTGTCCTTGTAACTTGTCACTGATAGTTGTTCAGTGACATCTCCTCTATAAACTCATAGGTCGCCTCAGAAGTTTTGTTATTCAGGGTTTCTCCAGCTGCTGAATCAATTAGTTGTCTCGTTGAAGGGTTCATACCGTTGTAAAAGGTTTGGACCTATAGCCACAAGGGTAATCTATGATGTGGGCACCTTTTCAATAGATCTTTGTATCTCTCCCATGCATCGTATAGTATTTCTAAATCCATCTGCACAAAAGAAGAGATATCATTCCTTAATTTGACCATTTTGGCCGGCGAAAAATATTTTGATAAAAATTTTTCGGTCATTTGTTCCCATGTAGTGATTGGCCCTCGGGGAAAAAATTCAGCCACTGTTTAGCTTTATTCCTCAAAGAAAAGGGAAATAACCGAAGACGGATAACATCATCAGAAATGCCATTAATTTTAAAAGTATCACAAAATTCTAGGAAATTTTCCAAGTGATTATTTGGATCTTAATCCTGCAAACCATCAAACTGAACAAATTGTTGTATCATTTGTATAGTGTTAGGTTTCAGTTCAAAATTATTTGCAAAGAATAGCAGTGTCCGCAATACTTGATTCGGCCTCGTTAAATTAGGTTCAGCATAATCATACATAGTTCGAGGAGCATGATTTTCAGCCACCTCTGGAGGTAGCGGATTATTCTCAGCCATCTCTTCGGTAGTATTAATTTCGTTCTCTTGCTCTTTTTGTATGTAGTCTAAGCTTCGCCTTATTTCTCTATGATTTCTGCGAACCGTACCTTCGATATCACTGTTGTAAATCAAGGGTCCTGTCGGGTTCCTTATAGTCATAAACTAGAAGTACCTATTAGAAAAAGAAAAGAAAACTAAAATTAGAAAAGTAAAAATAAATTTTAATTAAAAAAATAAAATATGGCTAAAGTAATAAAAATTGAGCGTTCTTAATATTTCAGTTCCCCGGCAACGGCGCCAAAAACTTGATCGTGTCTCAGAGTCTTAAAAATTTATAATATGAATGATCTAGCCTAAAAACTAACTGTGACAATGACTTGAGGCAAGCGCACCTATCGAACAGTAGTATAGTTTAGTGGCAAGATCGGATTGTCGAACCTAAAGGAACCAAAAGTACTAATAATAACTTTCTTTTTATTATTTAACCTAAGAATTAAAGGAATTGTTGTTTAACTTAAAATTAACTAACTACTAAGCTAAAGATGCTAAGACAAAGAGAATGAATTGGGGAAATACTTGAGGGAAAAACCAATTGATTGAGACAATACTCAAGGAAGAATCCACTTAGACTTCACTTGTTATTTAACTCTAAACCAAACAATTTATTCACTTGACTTGATCCGTAGGATTCCCTAATTTATATTAATACCTCTCTCGAGGCTACTAACATCTAACCCTAGGTTGATTAATTGAAATATCTTTCTAATTAAAGCCCCTAGAATTACATTAACTCGATCTATGGACTCCCATATTAGGTTTGACCCTAATCCGGCAGATTTCGTCATCCTATCTCTAGGGTCACGATCAACTCCGCTTAACTATGCTAGATCTACTCTTAGACAAGGTCTATTCCTCCTCTGCATAAGAGCATAAATTTTTGAATCAATATCCTGAAATATCAAAACAAGAATTAAGAACACATAGTTAAGAACAAATCAAGTATTTATCATACAACTCAGAAAATAATAACAAGATTCGTCTTAGGTTTCATCCCCCTCAGGTATTTGAGGGGTTTAATTCATAATTATAAAAGAATACATCTCAGAAGAAAATATAAAACAAAACATAAGAAAAACCCTAAAACCCTCTGAAGGAATTGAAGGAGAGATCCTTAGTCTTGAGTATGATTTCGGCTTCTTGAGATGAATCAACTGGCTTTCTTCGAGTGAATCCCACAATTCGGCCCCTCTGGCTTGGCTCTTTGGCCTAGTTGAACGCCCCATGAAGGTTGTCCTCTAGGGTGTTTATAAAGGCTTTTGGAATGCCTTTATTTGCCTCTAAGTACCCTAATCCGAATGAAACTCTTCTTTTCTATGGCAGGGACAAGCCCGTGCGCCACGCCCGTGTGAATCGAGTTATAGGTCGTGGTCGGTCCTGCTAAAGAGGCACGGCAGTGTGAATCGGGGTCCAGGCCATGTGGATTTTGTATTTTGTCTCATTTTCTCCGTTTTCGGCTCGTTTCTCATTCTTTTCATCCTTCGGTGCTCTCATGAGTATAAAACATGAAAACAAAGGATTAGGAGCACCTATTTCCATAATTAAAGGGATAAATCATCCAAAAGTATGCTAAATGTAGGATTAAAATATGTGTATATTATGGTTTATCAAAAAGGCATTTCAGAAGACATTCCAGAAGACATATATTGTAGTAAGTGTTCCTTCCTTTGGAGGTCTCTTTTTAGAATTTGGCCTTTTCTTCGAGACAATTTATTTTGGTCAGTAGGTAATGGAGAAAACATTAAATGTTGGAAGGATAATTGGATACGAGTGGTTGGCCCTTTGGTTAATCACATCCTTTCTCATTCCAACCTTGATTTAGACTGTTCCCTCAAAGAGTTGGTCATTGAGAATAAATTGTGGAATATGGACATGTTTCGGGTTTGACTCTCTAATGAAATCACCAAATGCATTGAAATACTCCTCCCCCACAACCTTTTGCGAGACTAGATAAAATCACTTGGGGTGGGTCTATTTCTAGGGCCTTTTTGGTATAGAGTGCCTATCAGATGCTTAGAGAGGGTCATGGAATTCAAAAGATTATATTTGGAGGATGGTGTGGAAATTTTTGCAACCGCAGAGGGTTTGGTTGTTTCTTTGGCTTGCTTTTAAAGAGAGGTTACTCACACAGGTGGAGCGAGTAAAGCAAGGATTAGGGATTAGGAGTGCTGCACAGTGTGTGGGAATGCAGATGAAGATGTTGTTCATGCCTTTAGAAATTGTTCTGCGACTAAAGAATCGTGGTTGTGACTTATACTAGTTGAAAAGCATGACAATTTCTTTTCAGGAAACTTATAAGAATGGATTGAATCCAATTTGGGGAATCGATATAGACTTTCCTTAAGGGATGTGGATTGGCAGTGCTTCTTTGGCCTAATAGTGTGGCATATTTGGAAGAACCGAAATCTTTGCATATTTCAAGAAATTCAGTGGAGTATTGATGAAATGATCAAAACTTCATACTGTTGGGCCTTGCAATATACCTCTTCTCAAAAGGCACCGCATTCTATGGGGCTGAGTATCGGGATGTCAGTTATTGAAGAAGGTAATTGGGTCATTTTGAATACGAATGGAGATGTGAAGTTAAATTCTAAGTAGGCCACCGCTAGAGGGGTATTAAAGGATCGTAATGGGGGTTGGATCCTTGGGTTTAACAGGAGTTTGGGTTGTTGTTCAGTATTTAATGTGGAATTTTAGGGCATTCTTGATGGCTTGAAAGTATGATGGATTGTTTATTAGAACAGATAGTTAGGAAGCTTTCGAGCTTTTCAGGAATCCTTCTCCAATACATCTTCTTTAGCACTTATCCAACACATTCAACAGAACTTGTTAGACATTGGTTAATGGAAGCTTGAGTATATTTATTGCGAAATGAATTTTGAAGTTGATTATATACTAAGATGGCTTTTGACAGGAATAAGGGTCTTCATTTAGTCAAAGATATTCCTTTAGTTTAGATTAGATGTGTAATCGCTTTTGTTTGTTTTATCACAAAAGATATATATATATATATATATAGAGAGAAAAATCTTATGATTTTTAGTTTTTTTTTAAAATGGAAATTAAAAAAGGTTTAGTGAATAAAAATATATGGCATGGCACATCCTCTCCATTTTGACCAGAAAAAAATAAAAAAATAAAAACATATCTTTTTAAAACTTACTCCTCTCTCCAATTTTTCCTTTTAGTATATCATTCCTCCAATCAAATTATTTTGTTCCATTCCCCCCATCAATTAAACTCCTCACCTTCTATAATTTTTTTTCCTTTTTCCCTATTTCATCTTCTTCACTGCAACTCCATAGCCATTTTCTTCATTGCAACTCCATAGCAGCCAAACAAAAAACAATGAACACAGTGCTAGGATTGAAAAGATAAAAGAAAATTGAAAGTAAACATAAACAATAAACACAGAGCAGTTTCAAACTTCTTCAACGAAAACCTTGGTGGCTTTGGTAATAAGAGCATTGAGTCTTCTCTCATCAGCTGCAAGTTTATTATTATTTCCTTTTAATTATATATATACTCTGGCTTTGATTGGAATCTGTAGAACAAGCGCCAAACGTTGAGCTCTCTTTTTAATAATCATTAATTTATAAATACAATTAACTATTGCAGTATTACATTCTCATTCTCATGTGTTTATACCATTTCGTATTAAATTATTGTTTTTTTGGCCAAACTTCGCAAACCCAGATATGTTTAAAGGTTAAGCGTTGCTTTTTGATCATCAAATTTCAATCTTTGTTGAAAAGAATTTAACTTTTCTCCTAGCCTATCTATTTTAGTGAATTTATTGCCCTGTTCTCAGTTAAGGTGAGAACTTAAATGGTTTTAATTCCATAAATTGTTAATTATTACTTGTTTTGAGTTTAAGATTTTAAGGTTTTTTTTTTTTTTTTTTGGAGGTTGCCTGATTTATGAATTTCTAGCTCTGTTTACTTTTTATCAATAAATATTGTAGTAGGGTTTTGGGGCTTTCATCTGTAATTTTGAAAATATTTTAAAGTTGCCGTTGAGAACTTATTTCCAAAGGATTTGGATGTCAACCGCAGTATGAATTTTATGGTAATACTCTTCTAACATTGGATGTTTACGATTACTTCCAAATTCATGGCGTTTATGCATTTCTATTGCAGTGAAGAAAATGGTGATGGAGTTGCAGTGAAGAAGATGAAAGAAGGAAAAAGAAAATAAATTATGAAAGGTGGAAGGGAATGAAACAAAAGAAATTGATTGGAGGAAGGGTATGATCAACGGAAAATATTGGAGTAAGTTTTAAAAAGAAACTTATTTTATTTTTTTCTGAGAGAATGTGCCATGTGCTTATTTTATTCCCTAAACCTTATTTTTAACCGACTAAATTCATAATGTTTTGGTATTTAATTAGACAAAAAAAGTATAAAAAGGTATATTTTAAGAGTTAAATCGTGAATTAAGTCTTTATTAAGTTATTCAATTATATTTTAGTCTCATGAGGTTTGCCATACAACCAAAATGTTTTAAGATTATCATAAAATTTATACCTTTTAAGATTTTAATTTATTAATCAAATTTTGATTTTTAAATTCTATTTTAAATTTTAAGTTATTAAGAGATTTGTAAAATTCGTTATTCAAGTATCTATTCAGTAGACTAAGTAAGTAATCTAGTACTCTTTTGGTGTTTAATTTCCAAAAATCAGATATGTGATATATAATATTTTTGTATTATGATTATTATGGTTTTGGTATACTTATGCTACTCAAATTATATTTTGGTATATATAAAAAATAAATGTTTTTAAAAAGTATAATATTGAATTATGCCTAGTAAGTTTTATGTATATTTGAGATAATCTATTTTTTTTGACTTTGAATTTGTTCCTAAAATGTCATATTCCAACCCTGCCAATGGGGGTTAGACATTGGTCATGGCAACATGTGTTTTGTGTTTAGAAATCAGTTTCAATCGTGACACTAATTTAGAATAGTGATTTTTGACCTATTTTTATTAAGGTGAATTAATTTTTGTTTCAACTCATTGTCACTAAGTTAATTGTGGTTTTTACCTTTATAACCGAGGTTAAGGGTACCATAGCGATAAAAAGGGAGTTTATTTTTCTTTGACATGAAATATGTTTGGAATTATGTTATCATGGATTACCCATAAATTTTTCAATTACGTAATTTCAATAAAATATTTAGCCTAAATGTTTTCGTACTTGCTTAACCCAACCAAAGGAAATGCTAGGTACTTACTGAGTAGTTAAACTTACTCTCTTTTTTAATATTTTTATAGATTCAGATTTTATTCGTGAAAGTGGAAAATCTAAGGTGTGATAATTAAAGATATTATTGCATCTCTTTAGAATTTTCAAGACATTTCAAAGTTTTAGATTTTCAATACTACTATACCATATTTTAAGGTTTCTTAATTTTCTACATATTTCAAAGGTTATTTTCAAAATAAAATTTTATAATTGTTTTTGAAATTATAACTATGATTTTTATATTAAATGTTTTGGCTTATTCCAGCTTTGTTATTTAGTGTTAATATTGTATTTTTGTGAGATTTTATCTCATAGATGTGTGACTGATGTTATGCCTCGATTTGAGACGTGTCAATCACGAGCATAATTTTGTGCTTATTGAGAGAGCCATCAACATTTAACTTGGTTCTAAACACCTATTTTACCCCAATCACTTTTCTATACTGTGGTCTATCAACTAACTCTAAAGTAATATATTTTTCAATCAAGGATAGCTCCTACATTGCAGCTATCCATTTGTTATCCTTTTCTACCTCATCATACTCTGCAAGTTCACATACAGCAACACTGCACTTTTGATAGAAATTAGAAAGCAATCATGTACCTTTGACAAGAGGTTCATCCATCAGTTCAATAGAATTTGGCCAAGTACTTATATTTTGGGCACCATTTGAATCCTTCCAGCTCTACTACTCATTCTTCATAAAATGCATATCTCTGCTTATTAAAAAGGTTTCTTGTTTAAGGATAAAAAGCAGATTGTGCTATAATCTACAAAAATGCTTGGAATACACTTGTTATCTAATTTGTCTCGCTTAACTTGAGGCACATAGGTAAAGTACAAACACCCAAATACTTTTAAGAAATTTCAAAGAAGGTTTATACATATACTAAGCCTTGAATGGAGTCTAATCCTTAACTTCTCTAGTGGAAAGCCTATTTTGAAGAAATATAGTAGTGTTTCCAGCCTCAGCCCAAAAATTTCCTTGATAATTCTTTTTCATGCAACATGCACATGGTCATCTCCAAGATGGATCTATTCTTTCTTTCATCGACTCCATTTTGCTGTGGAGTAGGGGGTAGTAAGTGTTCAATTGCAAGCTTCTCACAAAATAGATTAAAATGTTCTGAAGTATAATCCTTGCCATTATCTAATGCCTTAAACTTGAGAATCTTGCAACTGCTTCTGACTTGAACTTCAAAATGAAAATCCAACACATTCTAGTTAAAATTGTTAGTACAAAACTCCGTGAGGAAAATACTCCGGTGAGGAAAATCTCGAACACACAAACGAAAACTCGAACAGAAGACGAAATAGGACAAGGCTCCAAAGCGTGTATCAAATCACTATCTTTAAGGTTATATTCGCCCCCACCAATCTTCGGTGTGCAAACGAGTTCCAAGCAAATTAACCTCGAGGATACAATGAAGCCAATGGCTATTTATGCTTTTGTAATCGATTTGAGAATAGCCCACTACACATCGAGCAATATATGACAAGAAAACCAATTTCTATAAAGGATTTCAGTAGTAATACTTTATAGAACAATCTAACAATATTAGAAAATGAAGAAAGAAAAGAATATTCAATTGTTGGTTTGTCTCCAAATGAAATCGATTCCTATTTATAGGAATTTTCATGTCTCTTCATAGAGACATCTTTAATCAATAGGTATTTTTCCTAATAATAATGTTTTTAAAATAAAACATTATTATTCATTTAATTATAACTATTCAAATAATATTATTTAAATAGTTATAATTCTTTTCAAAAATCAAAAGATATAATCTTTTAATTAATTATACCTAATAATTTATAGTTATTGGAAAACTATAAATATTTGAAAATGTTCCAACAATCTCCCCCCATTTTCAAAATATTTTAGATTTTGATATTCTTGGAAATCAATTTGCATAAATGAAGGTATCTTACGATTGAACCTTCACTTAGTGAAAACATGTTAAAGTTAATCGAAATTGCATGGTAGACTAAGCTTTGAACCAACTATTTCATTTGATTAACCGAATACATCTCACACAATGATCTCAACATCGGTCAATGCATAGTATCTAGGAACACTATTATGGCCATGTGTCTGTGTCCTCTTTTCATGAGTGCTGTCAGAGCCAAGCCCTTGAGCTCCTAGAAACAGCCACACTTCCACTCACATAGGTAGATCCCATCAAAAGTGTTCCCGTAATTAAAACACTCTAACATATTTATGTTATGGGTCCATTAAGAGTACATTACTCATCCTTCCCTTATCATTACGGGTACCTAGCACTTTAATCTTAGGATGGATTTATTTATAGTGCTATCAGTCACATACTAATGATGTACTTTATCTCATTGAACTCAAGACTTGACGTTATATCAAGCACTGAGTCGAGTTTCCATCATGGGTGACTCTAATTAATGGGCTTGAGTCCCATCCCTTTTGAGGTCCTTTTTACTGCATCTCTAGCAAGATTTTTTGTCAAAGGATTCGCCAAATTTTCACTTGACCTCACATAATTAATAGTGATCACTCCATCAGAGATTAATTGTTGGACATAACTATGTCTTAATCCAATGTGTCTAGACTTTCCATTATATACTTGGCTATATGCCTTTGCTAGAGTAGCCCGACTATCACAACGGATAGAAACAGTGAAATTGGCTTAGCCATAAAGGTACATCATAAAGCAAATTTCTTAACCATTCGCTTCTTTAGATGCAATGCTAATGCAATAAATTCTGCGCCATGGTGGAATCAAGAATACATGTTTGTTTCTTGGAACCCCCAAGAAATGGCTCCTCCACCAAGAATGAAGATCCATCCACTAGTAGATGCATGATCTTCCAAACTTGTAATCCAACTAGCATCCGAATACCCTTCTAAAACTAGAGGATATTCATTATAACACAATCCATAGTTAATAGTTTTCTTTAAATACCTAAGTACTCTATTCAATGCTTGCCAATGCAAACTACTTGGATTACTTGTGTACCTACTCAATTTCCCAACAAAGATATGCAATATCTGGTCTTGTACAAGTCATTATGTACATAAGACAACCAATTAGACTTGTATATTTCAATTGATCAATTTTCCTACCAGCATTAGATACTAATTTTATTTGAGGATCCATGGGTGTAGATGTTGGTATACAGTTGAAAAGATCAAACTTTTTAAGCACATTTTCAATGTAATGTGATTGTGATAAAGCTATACTGCTTTCATCTCGGGTTATTTTAATCCCAAGAATAACATCTGCTACACCCATATCCTTCATAGCAAAGTTGTTTGACAAGAATTTCTTTGTGTTTTCTATTTGTTCCAAATCCGTACAAAAATGAGCATGTCATCTACATATAAGCAAATTATGACACCTTTTCCATTTTCAAATTTGCTATATATGCACTTATCGGATTCATTTATTTTATAACCATTAGCTAAAACAACATTGTCAAACTTTTGGTGCCATTGTTTTGGTGCTTGTTTAAGTCCATATAAAGATTTAACAAGCTTACATACCTTATGCTCTTGTCCCGAACAACAAATCCTTCCAGTTGTTCCATGTACACTTCCTCTTCCAATTCACCATTTAAAATGCGCTTTTAACATCCATTTGGTGAACAACCAAATTATATATGGATGTAAGTGATATTAAGAGTCTAATTGTAGCAATTCTTGCTATGGAGCATAGGTATCAAAGTAATCAATACCTTGTTTTTGTGTAAAACCTTTGGCTACCAACCTTGCTTTAAACTTATCAATGGTTCCATCGACCTTCATTTTCTTTTGAAGATCCATTTACAACCTATATGTTTGGAACCCGTGGAAGATCAACTAAGATCCAAGTTTGATTTCCCATTATTGAATCCATCTCATCATTTATTGCTTCTTTCCAAAAGCGAGTCTTGAGATTTCATTGCCTCTTCAAATGTAATAGGATCGATTCAGATTATAACAATAAGGTATCTTATTATATATACTTTCACCTTTTCCTTCTACAAGAAACATCATGAAATCTGGTCCAAAATCTTTGACCTTTTAATCCTCTTACTTCTTCTTAATTCTTGACAAGATTCATCATTATTATCAATTTGTTCCAATGGAATCTCATTCTCATTTGAAGAATGAATCAATTGTTGTGGTCAGTAATTGTCTTGATATAGAATTAAATCTATTTTCATCAAAATAGCATCTCTTGATTCAATAATAATATTAATTAAAATTGAATCATTTGGTTCAATTACCATGAACCTATATGCCTTGCTATTATGTGCATATCCTATAAATATGCATTCAATTCCTCTTTCACCTAACTTTTTACGCTTAGGTGTTGGAACTTTGACAATAGTTTCTACAACCCCAAACCTTCAAATAATTAAGGTTTGGTTTCTTTTCTTCCATTGTTCATAAGGGTTATTTTAGTTTCCTTATTAGGAACTCTATTCAATATATGACAAGCTGTTAGAATAGCTTCTCCCCAAAAACCTTGTCCAAGACCTGAATATGATAACATTGAAT
Organism: Gossypium rotundifolium; assembly: GCA_025506655.1. Classification (NCBI taxonomy): domain Eukaryota; kingdom Viridiplantae; phylum Streptophyta; class Magnoliopsida; order Malvales; family Malvaceae; genus Gossypium; species Gossypium rotundifolium. The sequence goes on from CP106724.1 coordinate 22,252,034, forward strand.
TTACCATTTCAGTTAATACTCTATTTTTCCTTTCAGCTACACCATTTTGTTGTGGTGTATAAGGGCTGAAACTTGATGGACAATCCCAAAGGATTCAAAATAACTTGGATTATAGTATTCTCCACCTCTATCCGATCTTAAGCATTTGATAAATGATTCACATTGAAGTTCAACTTCGATTTATAAACTTTAAATTTATCAAGCATTTCATCTTTCGAATGCAATAAATATACATAACAATATTTAGAACAATCATCAATAAAAGTAACAAAATATTTCTTTCCACCTAATGTAGGAGTATTATGCATGTCACATAAATAACTATGTATCAAATCAAGCAATTTTGTTTTTCTTTTAACCTTAGGGAAATGGTTTCTTGTAATTTTAGTCACATACATGTATTGCATTTTTCAATATTATTATTAAAAACAGAATTAAATCTAACTTATACATGTCATTCAATTTTCTATAATTCAAATGACCTAATCTATAATGCCATAAACAAAAAGATTCAACCATATAAGCAGAAATAGTATTTTTATTTTTATTGATAATATTTAGTTTGAACATACTCTCATACATATACCCTTTCCCTACAAAAATTCCTCCCTTAGACAAAATAAATTTATCTGCCTCAAAAACAAGTTTGAAACCAAACTTATTTAACAGACTTCCAGACACTAAATTCTTTCTAACTTCGGTACATAATATACATCATTTAAGGTTAAAACCTTTCCGTAAGTGAATTGCGCTCAATGCACCCTTTGCCTTTGATTGTCATGGTGGAAGAATTTCCCATGTACAAGACATTGTCATTTTCACATTGTGTAAACTTTGTGAACATGCTTTTGTCTTTGCACACGTGTTTGGTTGCTCCAAGATCAATCCACCATGTATTATCATCTTGTGCCATATTAATTTCAGATATCATTGCAACGAACTTTTCGTTATTATCACCTTAGAAGATGATTTCTTCTTTAAGAATCGATATTCATTCTTGAAATGTCCCGCTTACCACAATGATAGCATGAGCCCTTTTGTTTCTTTTTAAACTTAGGTGCTCTATCACTGCTTTGAACTTTCTCTTGAATGGTTTAGTAGTCTGTATTTCCTCCGTAATATGCACTTTGGCATTTTCGAATTTAGATTCGATCTTGTTTTCGATATTCTTCTTCAATACGAAGATGATTTGCCAAAGCCTCAAGAGATATTTCCTCTTTCTTATGTTTTAGACTTCTTTTAAAGTCTTTCCAAGATGAAGGAAGTTTGTCTATTATGGAGGATACAACAATCATTTCATCCATTTTCATATCATATTGTTTGAATTGATTCAGCATCTTTTCAATATCACGAAATTGTTCCATAACAGAACGACCATCAATCATTTGATAATTATTGAAATGACTGACAAGAAATTTCTTACTTGTAACATCTTCGGTCATGTATCTTGTCTCCAATTTGTCCCATAATTCTTTAGCGGTGACCTCATTTCGGTAGGTGTCGAACAAACCATCAGATAACCATTCAATATGTGGCCCATGCACATGTAATCAGCATTGTCCCATTTTTGTCTTTCTCGGGTTGTAGCAACAGATTCGTTTTCAGTCTCCTCAGGTCTTGGGGTATCCAAAACATATGCAATCTTCAAAGCTGATAATAAGAAGTGCATCTTTTTCTGCCATCGTCGAAAATTGCCACCATCAAACCGATCAAGTTTTACAAAATTGGAAGCCAACTCCCGTAGTGTTCCACTTTCGTGAGTTACGGTAGTCATTATTAATATAACCTTAAAATTGTTAGTACAAAACTCCGGTGAGGAAAATACTCCGGTGAGGAAAATCTCGAACACACAAACGAAAACTCGAACAGAAGACTAAATAGGACAAGGCTCCAAGGCGTGTATCAAATCACTATCTTTAAGGTTATATTCGCCCCCACCTATCTTCGGTATGCAAACGAGTTCCAAGCAAATTAACCTCGAGGATACAATGAAGCCAATGGCTATTTATGCTTTAATCGATTTAGAATAGCCCACTACACATCGAGCAATATATGACAAGAAAACCAATTTCTATAAAGGATTTCTGCAGAATACTTTATAGAACAATCTAACAATATTAGAAAATGAAGAAAGAAAAGAATATTCAATTGTTGGTTTGTCTCCAAATGAAATCGATTCCTATTTATAGAATTTTCATGTCTCTTCATAGAGACATCTTTAATCAATAGGTATTTTTCCTAATAATAATATTTTTAAAATAAAATATTATTATTCATTTAATTATAACTATTCAAATAATATTATTTAAATAGTTATAATTCTTTTTCAAAAATCAAAAGATATAATCTTTTAATTAATTATACCCAATAATTTATAGTTATTGGAAAACTATAAATATTTGAAAATGTTCCAACAAAATCATCAATTAAGGCAATGTAATAAAGGCTACCTTTGAGGGCAGGTGTTCTTTAAGGCACAGACAAACCTGTATGAACTAGCTATAGCTTCTGAATTGCTCTCCAAGTAGTCTTAGGAAATGGCAACCTGGTTTGCTGACCATACTGACCTGCTTATTCTCCATCGGGTCCAAAGAAAAGTTTTTGCCTCTCATCGTGACTCTGAACATCTCCTAACAAGCTGGACCTTTGATCCTTTAGTGTTTGTATTTGAAAATCACTTTGAAGCCTTTTTCGATCAGTTGACCCATACTTAATAGATTTTGATTAATTTCATGAACATAATTTGTTGAGGAGAAGTGGCTTTTCAGAATAAGCCTTTTGGACTGCAAAATATAAAAATAAAATAAAATTGTAACCATAGCAATGGCTATTTTGCAACGGCTGATTGAGTGAATATAAGGATTTACAGCTAGTAAAGATTTTGATCAATTTCTGGAAATTAAAACAATTTGGCTAGGGAGGGAGGAATGAATCAATTCGCAACATACTAGACTTTCAAGCTTAATTCTCATGCATGTAAACCCCTCTTTTCTACTAGCCCTTGAAGTCCAATAACACATTATGGCTTATAAACAAAATCCAAGAGACTTGTGGAATTCTTTTGAAAACACTTCATTTCCAACATTTACTAAAGCAATTTTAATCCAAGATGTAGTCTAAGAGAATTCAGTTGACCAAGGATATTGATCTTCTGAAAAGCTACTTTGTGATTTATTTGATCATCTCAAATAACAATATTGAAAATGTTTTTATCAAATAAATTTCTGTATTCCACATTTATCTCAAATTCCAACGCCATAATTTCATACGAATGGAATTAACATGCATAATTATATGTAAGCTAAAGATTACAGGAAGCTTATTATTAGGAATGAATATTGGCTCCACTAATTTGGAAGTGATGATTTAGTACCTCCATGAATGTGTAACCCTCAACTACTAATGTTGCAACAACCAGCAATCACAGTTTGCCCTGTTTTTATCACCATCAGCACTATGCTTTGATTTATAGTTTGATATATGTAGTAAACAATCAACATGTGAAATTCCTGTTTGTTATATTACGTTTGGTGGCAGCTTTATCATTAATTTATTGCTTTCACTGTTGTTTCAACTTGTCATTTAGTTTACAAATAACAGTAAAGTTGAAAAATGGGTATAGCTTATGTTACATGTTTATTCGAGTATTCCACCAGCTGGATGAATTTCCTAGTGCCTTCCCACACCTGCAATTCTCCACCATTAGCCTCAGTTCCCTCTGCTTCCCTCCTCCTTTTCCATTACTGGGAAGTTTTCACTTTAAGCCACCAGTCCCTTCTCCAAGATGGTGCAACTTACATAATTATGAACTTCCTCAAAGTGAGCTTATTTCATTAATACACAGTGAGCTTAGCTTTTGCATAAAAAATTCAATTAAGTGGTGGAAACACATTGGAAATTGTCTTTTAGGGATAATAATATCATATGTAGCTCAAGTATTTGTTAAATCAACTTAAATATTAGGGATATTTTATTTATTCAAGGTTTGCCTTAGTCAATCTTGGCATTCTTTGTGGGTTTCTTTAAAGATAATTAAACGCTTTTTGGAGTTGTCTAGAAGAGAAGATGGATGGAAACAGGAATTTGGGAGGGTGGGCCACCTTTTGATCCTCTATCAAAGCAGGGGATAAAATGAATTGAAACCAGCTGAAATCAATCAATCAACCCACCCACCCACTTTGCCACCATAGCCCATTATCCTTCACAATGGTCTCAGTTTATTCCACATGACAACTTAAAAAAAAAAAAAAAAAAACCCCACAATTCAATATAAAAGTCATACCAATATTAATTTAAAGCTCAATGAATTGAATTAATTAATAGTTTATATACTTTTAATTTTATTTGGTACAATATTGACAATTTATATACGATAATAGTATAGAGGAATCAATGAAAGCATGCCTATGTCCAAAAGCAAGAAAGCAATTTGAATAGGTTTGGAGAAAAGAAATAAAGAAGTGGGGATTTGGGTAGCATGAGAGAGATCTATTGGTGGACTTGTTCGACCAATGAAAGATGAAGAAGCTATGGAGACATTGAAATAACAACACAATCTAATACAGTTTCTAAAATTGTCCCTAAAGCTACACAAAGTGGGGTCCAAAACCACAACAACTGTCTAACACAAATGCTTTTTATAATGTAATACAATAATATAGGGTTGATGACTTGATTCACCTGAAAACATATCCTTTTGCTATAAAATATAGGCTTTCCCTGCTCTAAGAAGATATGCCCAGATCTCATCCAAGACCCCTATTCATTATAGTATATATGCTTACATCATTCCCCACTTCTTTATATTCCTTTGTTTAGCGAACTACTCTTAATATTTTAATCCCTTTCTCAAAACTTGGTCAATTTAGACATATCACCCCAACTTTATTTATATTTTCCTAAAACTAAAATAAAAACACCTTTGTGGGTGGAGAATGATTATTAGTAATTACAGGGAAGCTGCATCAAGTGCTACAGAAACTCAACATTATTTATGCATTAATTAAATATATGTGATAGATTTAGCAATGCCTATTTTATTATAAATGTCTTTTAAGCTGAATAAAGTGATAAGAAATTTATTTAAATCTTCTATCGATATTAATTTTGAATTGATTCCATTTGAGAGCTAAATTTAATATATATATATATATATATATTTTGTAAATATTAATGTGAAAATTTTCATACAATTACAAAGTGCTGCTAATTTATTTATTGATAAGCTTGGAGATGAGTTAGAGCATTATTAATTATTACATGATGAATCCACTGAGAGATTTGTTGGATTTAAAATATAAGAAAATAAGCATTTGGATATTATGGGGGGTTCAAGAACAGTAGATGATTTGGGATATCTTGAAAAGCTACAATCCCTTCCTACCATGAAGATTACGTCCCCTTCTTTCTTTGACTTTGTGTTAAATTAGGGATTATTATAATAGGAACTTTAATATAGTCTTTGAGAACGGAATATTTGTTTTAAATGTGCAAGTGCTTCCATAATCGATTGTCTTTATCTAATTTAAAATTGGTTTACAGACCATAGAATTCATCGTTAAAAATGAAAACACTGAATCCTCTTTGATTGAGAAAGTTTCAAGTGTATATCTACTACAAAATGGACAGCTTTGTTTTTATTTTTATAAACCAATAACAATTTTCTTTTCCATATTATTGAATCAGACGGCTTCTCTGATCTGACTTTTTTTTTTTTTTTTTTTTTTTTTTGCTTTTTACCCATTTTTACATTTATGCTGTTCATGATTATTATAAAACTATTCCACTTTAAGATGCTTTGAATTGTTGGAAACCTTAGAGATCGGAGAGTTACTATATAAAGGTAGACAAACCAAACAATTCATAGTCATAGGCTCATAGATACATCAATACTTTCCTCAATTTCAAGAGAGATGGAAAAAGATGCATGTGATTGCGAAAATGGCTATTCTCAAGCTGGATACTCTGTCGAGAAAAAGCTTAGACTGTTCGGGTTTGAGCTCAACCCGAGCAACAGCAATGGCGACTCCATGAAAGTTTGTGGTGAAGGTGATGAAAGCGTGAATTCATCCAACACCATTTCTTCTACAGCCAAGGAGAAAAGCTCGATGGTAGAGGCCGACGACAAGAAATTCGAGTGCCAATATTGCTTCAAGGAATTCGCCAACTCACAGGCGCTTGGAGGTCATCAAAATGCTCACAAGAAAGAGAGGATGAAGAAGAAAAGATTGCAACTTCAAGCCAAGAGGGCCAGCCTCAATTGTTATCTTCAACCTTTTCAGAACAGTCTTGGTTTCGGCTCTCCATGGTACTATGATTCTCCCGCTTATGCTACTGCTGATTTCACTCCTTGCGAAGAATCTCAAATAAGTTTCAGTCAATTCGAGCAAGATAGCCATTTTAATGGCTCTCATGCATCGAATTTGTACAGACTACCGTCTGAAATGATTCCTTTCCAACGAGATTCATCCATGTTCACGTTAATACAAGGTGACAGATCAAGGGATAACAGGCCTGTTTTCAAGCCGCCTTCTTCCACTCCAACAAAGCAAAGCTGTAAATCCTTGGATCTTCAATTAGGCCTTGGTTTGCAGCAATCTACGATACAGAGTTCCTCTGGAGGTGGCATATAGCACATGCATATGAACTAAGGAGGACATACACAGCATGCAAGGCGCCGCTAGCCGTGTTAAATACATATCCGACAAAAGCACACTTTCAATACGGCGCCATAAACAGATCCGGAGCTGCAGGGCAAGACATCAAAAAAGAAACATACACGGTAAAGATATGCTTGGACACAATTGAAACAAACCTGGACACGATTGAATATAAGATGAAAGTTCTTCTTTCTTTGTATTTTTTTTTAAATTTCATAGTTTTTAGAAGAAATTAATTATATTGGATGAAAAAGTATTATAAAGAAAAAAATTTATTGTCATGTCTTGCATGGATTGTTAATATCATATATTATTGTATCGACGAATCCATGTTCATGCCATGTTATATATCTCATTTTATGATGATAAAAGTCCGTACATAACACTTGGTGTATGTACTTTTGAGACATGAACCGGAGCAGAGAGCTAAGGAATTACATATTGAAGGAAACCCAGGTTGAGAATGCCACTATACAGACAAAGAACCAAGCAATAAGATTGCCTGTAGAAAAGTTTAAGGTGGAACCCTAGTACTCCAAAATTCGATTCTCCAACAAGCTAAAATCCATATGGAGCTCAGAATTTCAATTTTATTAAATATTATTTTAGTTTTATTTATAAGGTGGACAGGTTGTTAATTAATCTATTATTTATTACTTGGAGTCATTGTCAAAATACAACAACCTGCACGCACTTGCTTTTAGAAGAGTTAGCGCAATAAGATTTGCAGAAAATTGCACTGTTTTCCTGGTGGGTTTCGTGTTCCTAGACCTGCCCTGATTGCTGATGAACAAGGTCCCCGATAACTGGTACCCGTTGTCAAAGGATTCAACAACACATTACCTGCAAGCTGGTCTTTGTTAGGAATGACCGAGCCTTTAGCCGATCAAACAAGTTTTTATTTAAAGGGTTATCTACCATTGAACTACATCACCATCTTCTAATTAATTGTTACAAAATACAGGTTTGTCGTTAATCAGTAGACAACGTATCCATTAAATATTTATGTTTGATATATTATGTAGAATTTTTACATTTTTGAACTGACTTGTCTCCTGTTTCTTACAAAACAAGCTACACATTCCATTTTATTTTCCAACTGTTCCCACTTCATTCCAAATTGTTTTATCTGTTGGCTTTGGATTTTTCTCGTTGAAGTAACTAACGTGATAACTTTGACCTGGCCAATTGGTCAATGATTTACTATATACTCAAGGTTATGGGATTCATCTGGAAGTTGTGTTTATGTGATAGTTTAAATGGATGTGTAAAAACCTGACTCTTATATGAACGGTATCCTCCTCCCAGTTGACCAACCTCCTTCCCTAAATCTTCTGTTAACATATTTTTTTATACCTCATAATTTCCCATTGATTTTATTGCATTTCTATAAATTGAGCTTAATTATGTTTATGGCTATGTCAGAGGTTGAAATTTTAGAAGATGATTGTTATTGTTAAAAGGAAGCACACAAAACATGCTTGTTTTTTATTATATTGCTTATAAAACAAAAACATATTTCCCAAAACCTAATTTGTTAGATGGTAATATATATATATATATATATATAGTTTGAAAGGGTAGAGTTTAAATAAATAAAAAACCAAGTTACACCGAATGAGCTATTAATTAATATAAAAGGATATCATCGGCTACTTAGATTTCATTGGTTCAGCAGCAGAATATATAATTGCATACCCCACCTATTAATCAACCATGATATTTAACCTTTGCTATATTTATTTAAATAAATAAAGGAATTGTTGGCCCAGAAAAACCCTCAAGAGAGAAAGAAAAGCACGCTAGATATATCCCATATGCAATCAATTAAATAATACGAACAATACAGATTTTGAAATTTTGTATTTCTAAACTAATCATGCTTCTATTTTATTCCATTTCCTACTTCTTATAATCGCTTTGTTTTACCATAACACTTTTTTTCCTTTATATATGTAGCTACCTAGCGTAACTTCTACAAATACCTTATATTATTAACATAATCATCACAGAACAGACACGATTTTTTAGTGCAAATACCTGGTGAAATATTTTATTCAATTTTGACTATGAAATGATTTTGGGCACCCACATTGTGCAGTGGATGTGTCAACAGTTGGGTTCTAAAGTTCAACAAAATTGGAGAGGTTAACGGAAAGTTTTGGGCACCCATGTATGCATGTGGCATGTGGGCCTTTGAACTGAAGAATAGGAATTTCTTGCACGTTTTGAAGATGGAAAGTGGCTTGTGTCCATCAAGTATGGGCTGTATTGTAGTTCGAGCCTGTACCTGTAAACCTACGGAATGTAGCGTATCAATTTTATCTTTACAGAAGAAGAAGACCATAAGTGGCGGTAAGACCTATTACTCTCCGTTTTATCATCTAATAATATTTTCTTAACATTATTTAAAACTAACTCAAATATGACTAATTTTAAAGTATTCTCGTAACACGTTTTATTATACAATCATTTATTATATTAATTTCTTTAAGTACATATTAAAATTTGATTATCGAGAATTGTCTGCTTTCTATTTTGATTTCATATCTCACATTTTTTATGTTTTCTTATTAAATATGAAAACAATTTTTAGGAATAAAAATAATTATATTTAGGAGTTTTAATAATAGAATTATATTTAAAAACTGAATATAACCGAAATTATATTTAGGACTTCTAACAAAAAAACAATTATTTTAAAGGTGAGTAAAAGTTTTGTGAAAACTATATAATTAATTACATTGTTCTCATTTTGATTATTTAATTATGAAAAATTATAATTACATTGTTTTTATATTCAATCATTATGTTCTGTTTGTTTAACGAAAAATATTTTCTACATTTTTTGTATTTGTTTCATGAAAAAATTTGGTTAATAGAAAATAAACTCTTTTTCTTAAAAATGATTTATCCTTCGAAAAAACATAACTCATTTTTCAGAAAATAGCTTTTTATGGGTGATTTTATTTTTGTATAAAATTAACTTAAGTCAAGTTTAATATTATTATATTAATAATAAATTTTATTTTTAAAATATTTAATATTAATAAAATATTAATATAAAATACTATAATTTTAATTTTATTAAGCATACATATTTAATTATCTATACCTAATCATATAATAATTTATTAATATAATTTATTATTTTAATAATTTATTTAATATTTCAATTTTACTTTAATAATAAATTTTAAAATCAATCATTTTAAATAATATTCTTCATATATTATTGAAAAATAATCAATATTAATATTTTAATAATAAATATTTATTATAATTATAAATATATTAATAATAAATGTTTTGTAGTATAAAAGTTAAAATATGTCATAAGTCTATGTACTCTTTACAAATTTGAATTTAGTCTCTACTTTTCGATTTAAAATCAAGTTCAATTGTTAACATTGTTAGATTTTTTGTCAATTTTATTAATGTCACATTTTAAATAAAAATACTCAAGATCCATGTAACTAAAAATGACATTATAGTAAACATAAATTTAACAAAATAATTTTAACAATGCTAACACTAAATTTGAATTTTGATATATAAAAAGTGGGACTAAGCCAAAAATAAAAGTGCATGGACTAAATTTTAAATTCTGAAGAGTACAAGGATTTATGAAACATTTTAACCTAATATAAAAATATCAATATTAATTATATAAAATGAGTATTTGTTTAAATAATGCTTAGCTTTATTTATCCCTTGCAACCCTAACGTGTCAATATGTATTCTCATATATGTAATTTGAGTTAAGTTTTAATTAAGCATTATTTATTATTAAGTTTATATATGACATTGATTATTACAAAATATTTTTATTATAAAATAAATTTTGATTGTTAAAAAAATTGCACTATAATATTTTATAAAAATATATTTATGTCGTGTTTGTTTTAAAAATGATATAAAATATAAATTTATAAATATAAAATAAACTCAATTAAACAATGAAAAGATAACAAAATGTTTGTTTATTTCATTGAAAATAACTTTTATTAAATATATTCAGATTTTACAGATTCATCCAAACACAAAAAATATTAATTTTTTCAAAAAGTCAATCTTTTCTAAAAACTATTTTCAAGAAAATAAACGGAGCTTACATTTCTAATTGAATGCTAACATGGACTATTTTCTTACACCAAATATGCTAATGTGAATTTTTTTATTCTTCTTTTCAAAATTAAAATCAATTTCAACCTTAATTCAAAACAAACCCATAAAAACTTAAAATGTGAAAAAAAAAATAACAAAACAAACTCAAAGGAGAAAAGACAACTTAGAAAAGAAATCCAGAAAAACTTCAAATTTTAAGATTTTCTTTCTTTTGCTCCAAACTCTAAATATCCATACCATATAGAGAGGATAAAAGATATATAAGAAAAAAAAAAGTAAAAAGAAAAAAATGGATATAATTTTACAATTTGGAGGAATGAAGCTTGTGCAATTTCAAGATCACCATCCTAAGTTGGTTTCCATATCAAACAAGTTTTATCCAATTATCAACTAAAATACTTTTTTATTATCATATAAAATTGGCTAAACATATTAATCCCCTTTTGCACTCCCACCGCTTTTTCACTTCTCTCAGCTCCGTTGAGAATGAAAGCATCTTCAATTTCTTAAACTGAAATGATCTCCAATTTCTTTAATCACAATATACATAATATAGAGAAAATAATTTCTTAAATCACAATACATATAGAGAGAAAATAATCACAATAATTTCTTCACAAGAGAAAATAATTTTAAGAAAATGAAAATTGTCAAAAAAATTCTTGAGAAATAACCAACATGGTAGACTGGTGGTGAATAGACATGTTCAAAGTGCCCAACCTGATTAGGGTCGAGTTTGGACAAAGATTTTCATACATCGATAAAGTACTGGAACGATTTGCAATGGCTAATGGGAACCAGGCACGCAACCGACTACATCAGACTTTCATCCTTTCTTTGGATGACTGTCCTAAGACAGCAGAAGAAAGAGAGTATATGAGTAAGGTTTCATATGCGTCGACAGTTGGAAGTTTTATATATATTATGCTTTGCACATGTCCAAATATTTGTTTAGTTGAAGGAATAATAGATGTGGTGAAAGTAGCTTTTGAAGATAACCTTATGGATTCGTTTACTAAGGCTCTTGTAACTAGGAATTTTAATAAACACATTGATGATATGAAAATGTGAAACATGACACATTTACTTCATCAGGGCAAATGGGAGAATCGATTAGGGTATTGGACTAGTCGATCGAACTGGTTGAATCGAGAATCAATTTGTAACGTCCTAAATGATTTATTTCTGTTTCTGTAAATACTTGATACAAATGTGTATTTGTTTCAATGGCTAAGTGTTCTAGGTGTGTATGAGGTCTTGGGTTCAAGTCTCACATTTGCAAATTTTGTAATTTTTCTAATCCTAGCCTTATCCTTGGTGGGTTGGGTTATATTTATCTTTAGTAAACTCATATTAAAATGAGCTTGTTGGTTCGAATGGTAAGGAGTTAGTTTTTTAGAGGCATTGTGTTTGAGTCCTTGTGCAAGCGTGGATGTTAATTTTTGTTTCGGTTGGCTTAAAGAGTTTGAGTGGTCTTGAAAGTCTGAGTTGGTTGGGTTGTTATTGGATGTAATGGGATTATGATCAGGTAGGGATTTTATTTTTATTTTGTTTTAATTTCTTTTCCCAAAAATTGGCTACCTTTTTTACGTTTTCTTCTTCTTTCCTTTCTGCCACTTTTTGTTTTGCTTTCTTTCCATTCTATTCAACCAATCAATCATTTTAATCGTTGGGGCTCGGTGTTTCGGTTGTGCATTACTCGTCTTGGTAAGTTTGTAGGTTCTTTTTTTGTTTTTCGTTCTTATGAATGGGGGTTGGTGTTGTGGTTTGGGAGATTAATCTTGGTGAGTGTGTTGTGTAGGAGAAGACCGTGAAGTTGTGGAGTTCGCTACAACAGCTTAGTTCGTATTAGTGATTTCTATTCGTCGACGGTAAGTGTTTGAATACGGTTGGATGTTATTCTAGGCTTCGTTTTGGGATAGATTCCGTTCAAGTTTTAGAATTTTGCTACTAAAATTGAGTATTGGATTGTTGATTATAGGTTTTGTGGGTCTCGGGGTTACTTTTGCATCAAAATCGAACTAGATGTGTTCTTAAAACGTAAAAAATCAAGTTTCGACAAAAGTCAAAAATGCTTTCTATCAACGCCTCACGAATATATGCCTGGCCGGGTGGTTGGTCGTTTGTGAGACACGGCCGTGTGTTTGACAAAGGTGCGACCATGCACAAGACACGACCGTGTATTGGTGTGAGTGTGGTCGTGTGGGCCACATAGGCTAGGCCAATTTGGGCGTGTGAGCTACACAGACGTGTGGGTTTTGAGCCAGGTTGTGTGGACCACATGGGCAAGGCCAATCTGGGTGTGTGGGCCCACACGGGCATGTGAGCTCATAATTATGAAATTTTCCCTAGGATCGTATGGGCCGTTCCGATCAACTGTGGGCCTACCGTAAGGTCGGTAAGGGATAACCATACCCTAAAATTATGTGATTTGATATTCTGATATTCTGCTCTGAGTAGGACACTGTTATGTATGTCTGACTATTCTGTTAAATATATACATATTATATGTATATAAGCATGTAAGCATGACATTTCTATATCTATATTCTGTATATATGATTGATGTGGGAATTGTATATGTGGAGGAAGTGTTCTGTATGACGACCATCACTTATATTCTGGCAGCTTGACTATATATTATCTTATATGTGTCGTAATGACACGATGTGGTGTGTAGTGATGGGTGGGTGTTTTTAACCCCACATGTTGTGATGGGATGGTCGGAGTTGGTGTGTAGAAGATGGGGGGTAGGATTCTGTATATCTGTTCTACATATCTGATTTTGTTATCTGTATCTGAAATGGACATAAGTTCGAACCTAGATCTAACTATATATAAGATTTCTGTCTGTATTGCATGTCTATTTCTGTTGGGTTACACACTGAGTTTACGAAAAATTACCTCTGTTTGACTGATCTGTTCAGGTAATCCACAAATTTAGGCAGATCGGTGTGATAGAGCCTCACGGTGACCACGAGTTTATAAACTATTTAAGATTATGATTTTTATTTAATTAAGGATTATTTTCTGGGAGTTTTGTAATTTATGGACTCTTCGGACTGTTTGGTTTTGTAACACCCCTCACCCGAATTCAACGTCGAAATAGGGTTACGGAGTATTACCGAACTTATAAAACAATTACACATACATTTCCCACACATTTTCCACATTTCATGCAATCATCATTCAACATCAATCATAATGTCCCTAATACGAGCTTACGAAGCTAAAACATGCTTTGGAAGTGGTTCAGGACTAAACCGATAACATAGGAAACTTTTATGAAACTTATAAAATTTTTCAAACTGCAGGGGTCACACGCCCGTGTGCCCCTGCCGTGTGGACATTCGAAATGGGATCACATGACCGTGTCCAAGCCCATGTCCAACCCTATGTAACTCTCTGACTTGGGTCACACGGCCAACACACACGCCCATGTGACTAGCCCGTGTACCCTAAAAATGGCCATACACGCCCGTGTGCCAGGCTGTGCTAGGCTGTGCCAAACCTGTAGGGTATACTTGTAACATCCTGAAAAGGGTCTATGCCTTTTCAGTTTAATTGTACGAAATGTCAAGTCTCAGGTACTATGAATAAATTTTTGATACTTTTGGAAACCTAGAAATGGAAATGGAAATGGAAATGAAAATGGAAATGAACATTTTTGGAAACCTGAACATTTTTGGAAATGATTCAAAAATGGAAAGTAAACATTTCTGGAAACTTGGAAATGTAAGAAAATGGCAAGTTTATAGAGCCGATCGAAAATTTTAGGAAACTTAGAAATGATGCAGGAATGTCAAATTTTAAAGTTCAAAATAGGAAATAAGGGCAAGAGGGCCTTAAAAGAAAAAGTTGGAGAATTTTGACACACAAACAGGCTTGGAAAAGTGGCCTGAAGATGCCACTTAGGGCCTATGGAAATGGCGTCACATGCAGGGGAAATAGGCCTGAGTTCGAGTCACTTGAAAAGCAAATAAATAAGTTTTATTTTTGCTTCCAGAAGGCTGAGGTGGATGGCACTGGTTTCTAGAAAAGGAGGTGTTTTATTTGCATAAATATGTGAATAATAAGTGATAAATAAAGGATTTTCTTTAATTGGATTATTTGAGGAGATAATTGATGGATTAAAGGCTTTTATTTTAAATAAAAGAGATAATATTATCACAAGGAAGATTGGTGGCCAAGTCAAGGACTCTTGGCCTAGCAATTTCGGTTAAAGGAGGAGAATTTAGGCTATTCTCTCATCTTTTCTAGGCTTTGCCGAAAATTCCATAGCAAAACTCCTCTCTTGAATTTTCTTTTCATCTTTTCTTCTTCTCTTTTCTTCATCTCGCCAAGCAAATCTTTTCTTTTGATCTCGATTAAAACTCCATAGCCGAATCTCTGTGACTCTAGGCAAGGAAGCAATCGATTAAAGGCATTAAAGGTAAGGTTAAGCATTATTCAAATCCTTTTCTTTTCTATTTTGCCGAAAGAGAAGGGTCTAATCCCTATTCTTGTTCATGGCCGAATCTGCAAGGATCTCTCAGGATCTTTTTACAACTGTCGAATACAAGGGGGAATCTTTCGGAAATCTGAGGATCTAAGGTAAGATGTATGAATATTCGGTTAAGGGTTATGATTCATGTTTTCAAAGTTAGATTTAATCTAACATGAAGTTATGGGGATTTCGACAGGCATATAAAGGAATCCTCTTCAGATTTGGAATTTGTATGGTAAGTGATATTCGGCCAAGGCTCATTTTTATATTTGGAATTATTTTCATTATTTCAAAAGCGGAAACTCACATGGTTACATGATTTAGTGTTAGCCAATTTCAAGAAAAAGGGATACTAGCAATTTTTGGAACTTGATCAATCAAATCGGCAAGCAAGGTAAGTATTAGTAATACCATTCCTATTAGGATTTGGTTGTAAAAGCGAAAAGGTTATTAATGTGTTTTATATGATGGGCCAAATATAGGAATTAACAGATCTAAAGTTAGATCGGGATTTTTGAGATCTTAAGGAACCTATTAAGCGGATCAGGTGTGTACTCACACTAACTTTCGATATATCATATGGCAATTATTTTAATATATGAATATGCATAAGAATGTGAATGTGGCTAAGTACCACGATGTGGTAAGAGTACCTGCACGCGTTCCTACTTCGATAGGATTACTAATATGATATATTTTGAACCTATGAATAGTAACATGAATGAGAATTAAGTATGTTATGCATGATATAATATGGGGCATTTGGGATCTATGTGAAAGGGAAGAAGGTGTTGACTTGGTCTCACCAACGGAATATGGTGATTACTGGTCACAAAATTTGAATATGGTAACTCGGTTACATTATCCGAATTTGGTAACTTCGGTTACATTATTTGAATATGGTGTCTAATGACACAAATTATATGGGCGATGAGCACATCGATTGCAGATGATCGCCTTCGATGGTGTGTAGCGGATAGAGGGTTGACTTAGTAGTCCCCACGGTGTGACTGGCAGGTACGGGTGGTGCGTAGCGGATGGGCAAATAGGCTTAGGCTTGGGTTTGGGTTGCATCATCATTTATTTTTATATGAATCTGAATTTGATATGAACATGTATGCGATTTGTTGAATGTTAGTCTTGTGTACACATTGAGTCTGTTGACTCACCCCATTGTGGGAACTATTTTTAGGTGATGAACAAGTGATTTGACCGAGACAGTGAGACCTTGAGGTGGCCATGTTTCATTTGAAGATTTTATTTAATTTGGACTTTATTTTTTTTAGTACCTTTAATTTTATTTTTGGGTTTTACTTGATGTAATAAGGCCATAAGGCCCAAGTGATTTTTCTTATTCGCTTTACTCTTAACTATTACGTTGCGAACTTTTTAAGACTAAAGTTTAAGATATATATATATTTTTTAAATAAACCTAAAAAATTATTTTGTCACCTTAATAAAAATTTGATTTTCAAATAGATTAAATGGGTTCCCAATCTGAGCCCAACTCAAAATAATAGTTTTCTAAAATTTTACAAATTTTGTCTAAGTAACAAAGAACTTGAAAACCGGTTAACTTAAGGAACAAACCAGATCCGGTTCAGGCTCGTGGGCCGGGTGTGGGGTGTTTCAGTTTGGTATCAGAGCCCAGTTTTAAACTCTCGGCCTGTGGGCTAAGGCCCAAAACGTTTTCAAAGCGAGCCAAATGATTATCTTTGAAAAATAAGGTGTTTTCGGCATGGCACCTAAGTCTCGACCCATGATCCACCGTAAGTACCCTAACTATATGTGTGATTCGTGAACTGCTTAAAGGTAGAAAAGGCATGGAACGTAGAATAGAATGATAGGAACTTGAACCCAGGATTAGACTACTCAAACACAAAACCACATAAGACTTAATGCCTTGAACAAACCTATGGCTAAGTCAACGAGCTAGGGTGTGGTAACCCTGACGCATGTCTAGGATTGGATCCGGAAGAGCTGGTATTTAAGCGTCCTAGTGACTCACCTCCTCTTGCAGAATCCTACAGTGCGTAGCTTGGCTCACCCTAACTCGAGGCTCAGTGGTGTGGCAACTTCATGAGCATGTCTAGGAATGGTTTCGATGGGAGCTTGGTATTTAAGCAGATCCATGTGACTCACCTCCTCTCCACTCGAATCTTGCACAGTGCGTAGCTTTGGTTCACCCCGACCAAGAGGGCTCGGTCATAGGCTAAACATAATGACTAAAACCCGAAAGGAACTAGCCATGTTTTAAAAAAAAAGAGAACAAAACAACAAACCCCGCTTTAAAATTCTCAAAACTTTCTTTGAAGTTGAGGAAACCATCTTTACAAAAAAAATTGAAAAATTTACGATTTGTGAAAATTACAAAAATGCCCCTAGTGGTAAAATTACCAAAATGCCCTCGGTTATAAAATGTTCAACTACTCAATGACTTTACCAAAATGTCATTATTTTATAAACATTCAAAAACCCTAATTTGTAAAATATCAAAATACCTTGATTTTGGAAAATTACAAAATTACCCTAACTTACAAAATTACCAAAATGACCGATTTCTAAAATTTTTGCAACATCCCCATTTTGAAGGAACAATTTTGAAAAGAACCCTCAAAGTTTTACAACTTTTGAAATACCCCTAATTTATTAAATTTACAAATTTACCCTGATTTGTGAAAAATTACTAAAATACCCACGAGGTCAAAATTACCAAATACCCTCGATTTCAAAATTTTTCCAAATTACCCGAGACTTTGAAATTTTCAAAATAATTTTGACAAAACACCAAGGAACGCTTTTCTTACGAAACATTACGAAAATGCCCCATAGGACAAAATTATGAAAATACCCCAGGTAGTGGAAAACAACAACAAAAAAACTACAACATTTCTCCGAATGAGCGAAAGTTCATACTTGTCCGATGGATGAATGAATGAATGGAAAAGACTATGTGTTTGTATGAATACGAAAGAACCACTCTTAAATCCCTTTTCATAAAACTCCTTCACGGTAAATAAGTGGAACAATGACTAATCCATAAAATTTCTTAATCAGATCTCGACGCTAGAAAATGAGCTCTAGAGGACGTGGTCATCGTGGGCGAGGTAGAGGAAGGATGATTGTGTCGGAACCCGTTAGATCGGGTCAAGGGTCCGACAATGAAATACCACGCCACCACTACCCCATTTGTTAATGTTGAGCAGCAGGCTCGGACGGGAAGATCTTTGTGTCGCAGTCGTGTCTTGCGAGTTTTAGAATTAGTGGCGGTGCGGAGGAAATTCAAGAAATCGTAAGTCTGTGCCTGAACGGCTCCGAGCTAATGGAGCTAAAATGTTTCGAAGAGTATCTGGAGTGGCACCCAGTACAGCTGAGTACTGGTTGGAAGCAACGGAGCGCATCATGGATGAGCTAGACTTGACCCCGAGGAGAAGTTGAAAGGGATGGTGGCGTTATTACGCGATGAAGCGTGTCGATGGTGGTTAATCTGTTGGAATGGTACCACGGTGAAAATTTGACGGGAGTATGTTAGAGGCATTTTAGAAGAAGTATGTGGAACCGGTATCTGAGATGAACAAAGGAAGGCTTTTCTAGGGTTGGTACAAGGGAGTAAGTCATCGCAGAATATGAGGCGAAATTCACGAGGTTGAGCTACTATGCTCGAGGGTAGTGGCAACTGAGCATGAACACTGTGTCCGTTTTGAGGACGGACTGAGAGACGACCTGAGACTGTTGATAGCACTGCATTAGGAGCAGGAATTCTCGGCTTTGGTGGAAAAGGCCAAAGTGGCCGAGGGAATCAAAAATTCTACCAAGCAGGCTGTGGATAAGAATAAGCCTAAGAGAGGTTTTGGACCATCTGGAAGGGTTCATAAGAGGCCTAGGGTTGACGGGCCACGAAATCAACAGGCTGGTATAAATGGCGATGACGCCTTTGTAAGCATTGTGGAAAGAAGCACTTGGGAGAATGTTGGAGAAAGACGGGAGGATGTTTCAAGTGTGGGTCCAAGGACCATATGCTTAAGGATTATCCCAAGCAACCGGATGAGAGCCGACCGTGAGTTCGAATGCTAGCGACCGGTAGAGGCGACAGAGCCTCAACGGGTCGTGGTTTGGGTAACCGAGGTAGTGGTCTTTGGTAGAGGCCGTGGAACACAGGTAGAGGTACTACTAATCTTGATGCAAGGCAATCGGGTTTGGTTTATCTGGTTCATCGGAGGAAGATGGTGGCCTTGCCGGATGTAATAACCCAGACGTTCTTTATTTTTGACAAGCCCTATTTTGCCCTTATTGATGTGGGCTCGACCCATTACTATGTTGCATGTAGTGTAGTGGAAACATTAGGCCTAGACTCTGAACTTTCTGATAGATAGATGACTGTAGTAAGCCCATTAGGCCAAACTGTTGTGGTAGACAAGATCTTTCGAAATGTGCCCTTAGAAATTTAGGGAGTGAACTTTCGAGCAGATTTAATGGAGTTACCCTTTGGAGAATTTGAACTTATACTCGGAATGGATTGGCTAGTAGAACACCGAGCCGTGTTGGATTGTGCAGCTAAACGGATGGAACTAAGAACCCCGGAGGATAAAGTGGTAGCCCTAATCGGAGAAAGGAGGAACTACTTGTCTAACGTGGTTTCGACCTTTGAAGGCCGAAGATGATTAATAAGGGTGTAAGGCATTCTTAGCCTTCATTAGTACGATAGGAGGGAAGGAAGAAGGTATTAATGGAGTTAGGACGGTAAGGGACTTCGTGGATGTATTTCCAGAGGAATTACTAGGAATACCCCCAGATAGGGAGGTGGAATTTGGGATAGATTTCCTACCGAGAATAGCTCCTGTATCAATCGCTTTATACTGAATGGCGCCAAAGGAGTTAGTGGAGCTCAAGGCTCAAATCCAAGAACTATTGGATCGTGGGTTCATCCGACCTAGTGTGTCTCCGTGGGGAGCACCGGTCTTATTTGTGAAGAAGAAGGACGGAACTATGCGTATGTGCATAGACTATCGTCGATTGAATAAGTGACCATTAAGAACAAGTATCCTCTGCCAAGGATCGATGACACATTCGATCACCGAAGGAGCCGCAGATGTTTTCAAAGATCGACTTAAGGTCGGGATACCATCGATTGAAGGTGAAGGAGGTGATATCCATAAGACCACTTTTAGGACAAGATCGGCCATTTTGAGTTTGTGGTGATGCCGTTTGGGTTGTGAACGCTCGACCACGTTCATGGATATGATGAATCGGGTTTTTCAACCCTACTTGGATAGGTTTGTCGTTGTGTTCATCGACGATATTTTGGTGTACTCGAAGTCGGAAGATGAGCATGATAAGCATCTCCGAGTTGTGTTGGAAGTGTTAAGGGAGAAGAAGCTTTATGCCAAATTCAGCAAGTACGAATTTTAGCTTAAGGAGGTGGCATTCCTAGGACATGTGGTATCCGCAGAAGGAATAAGAGTGGATCCTAGGAAGATCAAAGCAGTGTTGGATTAGAAACCACCTAGGTCCGTGGCTGAAATCCGAAGTTTCCTAGGCTTGGCAGGCTATTACAGAAGGTTTGTAGAAGGATTCTCGTCAATAGCCGCGCCTTTAACAAAGTTGCTAAGGAAGGAAGTACCCTTCAAATGGACTAATAAGCAGCAGGAGAGCTTTGAAAAGCTTAAAAGGGTGTTGACGAAAGCTCCAGTGTTAATTTAGCCAGAGGCAGAAAAAGATTTTGTGGTGTACTATGATGCTTCGCATACGGGGTTAGGTTGTGTACTAATGCAAGAGGGTAAAGTGGTCGCTTATACGTCTCGGCAGTTAAGGCCGCATGAGGTTAACTACCCAACCCATGATTTAGAGCTAACAGCAGTGGTTTTCGCCCTTAATGTTTGGAGGCACTACCTTTATGGAGAAAGGTCAGTTATCTACACAGACCACAAGAGCCTTAAGTATTTATTGACTCAGAAGGAGTTGAACTTGAGGCAATAAAGGTGGGTGGAATTGCTGAAGGATTACGATTGTTCGATAGAATATCATCCGGGCAAGACGAATGTGGTAGCCGATGCCCTGAGTAGGCAGGTGGTGTCGGATCTACGGGCTTTGTTCGCTCATTTAAGTCTGTATGATGACGGAAGCCTGTTGGTAGAGTTACAAGTCAAGCCCACATGGCTGAAGGAGGTGAAAGAAGGACAGTTGGCTGATAAGGACTTAAGTACTAAGTTACAGCAAATATCGCAAGGAGGATTAAAGGACTATGGCGTCAATGATGAAGGAGTATTGTGCTACAAGGAAAAGGTCTGTATGTCGAGGGATAAGGAGTTGAGATAGAGGATTCTTCGAGAGGCGCATAGTAGCCCTTATGCTATGCATCCCGGAGGCACTAAGTTATACAGGGATTTAAGGGAACAGTTTTGGTGGTCTGATCTGAAACGAGAAGTGGCGAATTTGTGGGGAAATGTTTGGCGTGTCGACAAGTTAAGGTGAACACCAAGTCCCATCGAGATTGTTTCAACCAATAGAAGTTCCCCAATGGAAGTGGGAGAGAATTACCATGGACTTCGTTAGTGGGCTTCCCCTTACGCCTACCAAGAAGGACTCGGTATGGGTGATAGTGGACCGTTTGACCAAATCTGCGCACTTTATCCCAGTAAGAGTTGATTATTCCCTTCAGAAGTTGGCCAAGTTATATGTGGCGGAGATTATGAGGTTGTATGGAGTACCAAAGTCAATCATCTCTGACAGAGATCCAAGGTTTACGTCTCGATTTTGGAAGGCACTTCATCAAGCTTTAGGCACTAAGTTAGACTTCACTACGTCTTTTCATCCACAATCGAACAGGCGATCTGAGCAGGTTATACAAGTGTTGGAGGATATGTTGAGAGGTCGTAATGGATTTCAGGAAGTTGGGAAAATTACTTGCCTTTAGCTGAGTTCGCCTACAACAACAGCTATCAAGCTAGCATTCGGATGGCACCATACGAAGCATTGTATGGAAGGAAGTGTAGAACACCTACTTGTTGGACCGAGTTAGGAGAACGCCGAGTTTTGGGTCCAGAATTAGTGGCAAAAACTAAAGAGAAGGTTGAGTTAATTCAGGCACGGTTGAAGGAAGCCTCTGATAGGCAGAAGTCGTACGCAGACCTTAAGTGGAAGGAAATAGAGTTTGAAGTGGGAGACCAAGTATTCCTGAAAGTCTCGCCTTGGAAGAAGGTAATGAGGTTCAGTCGAAAAGGAAGTTAAGCCCAAGGTTGATAGGGCCTTATCGAGTACTGAAACGAGTTTGACCAGTGGCATACCAATTAGAGTTGCCACCAGAATTGCAGCAGATGCACGACGTATTTCATGTATCCATGCTACGTCGCTACCGATCAGATCCGTCGCATGTGGTATCTGTTGAAGAAGTGGAGCTAAGGCGGACTTATCCTATGAGGAAGAACCGATTGATTTTGGAGCGAGATGTGAAAGTACTACGAAGGAAGGCGGTGCCTCTAGTCAAAGTGTTATGGCGTAATCATGGATTGGAAGAAGCTTCAGAGGAGTCAAAAGAGACCATGCGACAAAGAATACCTCAACTATTTTAGTTAGGAAATTTGGGGATGAAATTTTGTTTAAGGGGTAGAAGCGTAACATCCTGAAAAGGGTCTATGCATTTTCGGTTTAATTGTCTGAAATGTCAAGTCTCGGTACTATGAATAAATTTTGATACTTTTGGAAACCTAGAAATGGAAATGGAAATGGAAATGAAAATGGAAACGAACATTTTGGAAACACGAACATTTTGGAAACACGAACATTTTGGAAATGATTCAAAATGGAAAGTAAACATTTCGAAACTTGGAAATGTAAGAAAATGGCAAGTTCTGAGTGAACGAAAATTTTAAGAAACTTAGAAATGATGCAGAATGTCAAATTTTAAAGTTCAAAATAGGAAATAAGGGCAAGAGGGCCTTAAAAGAAAAAGTTGGAGAATTTTGACACACAAACGGCTTGGAAAAGTGGCTGAAGATGCCACTTAGGGCCTATGGAAATGGCGTCACATGCAGGGAAATAGGCATGAGTTCGAGTCACTTGAAAAGAAAATAAATAAGTTTTATTTTGCTTCCGAAAATTGAGGTGGACAAGACTGGTTTCTAGAAAAGAGGTGTTTTATTTGCATAAATATGTGAATAATAAGTGATAAATAAAGGATTTTCTTTAATTGGATTATTTGAGGAGATAATTGATGGATTAAAGGCTTTTATTTTAAATAAAAGAGATAATATTATCACAAGGAAGATTGGTGGCCAAGTCAAGGACTCTTGGCCTAGCAATTTCGATTAAAGGAGGAGAATTTAGGCTATTCTCTCATCTTTTCTAGGCTTTGCCGAAAATTCCATAGCAAAACTCCTCTGCGAATTTTCTTTTCATCTTTTCTTCTTCTCTTTCTTCATCCGCCAAGGCAAACCTTTTCTTTTGATCTCGATTAAAACTCCATAGTGAATCTCTGTGACTCTAGGCAAGGAAGCAATCGATTAAAGGCATTAAAGGTAAGGTTAAGCATTATTCAAATCCTTTTCTTTTCTATTTTGCGAAAGAGAAGGGTCTAATCCTATTCTTGTTCATGGTGAATCTGCAAGGATCTCTCGGGATCTTTTACAACTATCGAATACAAGGGAAATCTTTGGAAATCGAGGATCTAAGGTAAGATGTATGAATATTCGGTTAAGGGTTATGATTCATGTTTTCAAAGTTAGATTTAATCTAACATGAAGTTATAGGGATTTCGACAGGCATATAAAGGAATCCTCTTCAGATTTGGAATTTGTATGGTAAGTGATAT
Organism: Gossypium rotundifolium; assembly: GCA_025506655.1. Lineage (NCBI taxonomy): Eukaryota > Viridiplantae > Streptophyta > Magnoliopsida > Malvales > Malvaceae > Gossypium > Gossypium rotundifolium. The sequence continues at coordinate 22,276,113 of CP106724.1, forward strand.
TCGGCCAAGGCTTATTTTTGATATTTGGAATTATTTTTCATTATTTTGAAAGCCGAAAACTCACATGGTTACATGATTTAGTGTTAGCCGATTTCAAGGAAAAGGGATACTAGCAATTTTTGGAACTTGATCAATCAAATCGGCAAGCAAGGTAAGTATTAGTAATACCATTCCTATTAGGATTTGGTTGTAAAAGCGAAAAGGTTATTAATGTGTTTTATATGATGGGCCGAATATCAGAATTAACAGATCTAAAGTTAGATCGGGATTTTCGAGATCTCAAGGAACCTATTAAGCGGATCAGGTGTGTACTCACACTAACTTTCGATATATCATATGGCAATTATTTTAATATATGAATATGCATAAGAATGTGAATGTGGCTAAGTACCACAGATGTGGTAAGAGTACCCTGGTACATTTCCTACTTCTGATAGGATTACGAATATGATATATTTTGAACCTATGAATAGTAACATGAATGAGAATTAAGTATGTTATGCATGATATAAAATTTATGGGGCATTCGGGATCTATGTGAAAGGGGAAGAAGGTGTTGACTTCGGTCTCACCAACGGAATATGGTGACTACGGTCACAAAATTTGAATATGGTAACTCGGTTACATTATCCGAATTTGGTAACTTCGGTTACATTATTTGAATATGGTGTCTAATGACACAAATTATATGGGTGATGAGCACGTCATTGCAATGACGCCTTCGATGGTGTGTAGCGGATGGAGGTTGACTTAGTAGTCCCACGGTGTATTTGGCGGCAGTGCACGTGGTGTGTAGCGGATGGACAAATAGGCTTGGGTTTGGGTTGCATCATCATTTATTTTTATATGAATACTGAATTTGATATGAACATGTATGCGATTTGTTGAATGTTAGTCTTGTGTGCACATTGAGTCATTGACTCACCCCGCTATGGAAACTATTTTCGGTGATGAACAAGGATGACGGGACGATAGACCTTGAGGTGGCTATGTTTCATTTGAAGATTTTATTTAATTTGGACTTTATTTCTTTTAGTACCTTTAATTTTATTTTGGGTTTTACTTGATGTAATAAGGCCATAAGGCCCGATGGATTTTTCTTATTCTACTTTACTCTTAACTATTACGTTATGAACTTTTTAAGACTAAAGTTTAAGATATATATATATTTTTTTAAATAAACCTAAAAAATTATTTTGTCACCTTAATAAAAATTTGATTTTCAAATAGATTAAATGGGTTCCCAATCAGCCCAACTCAAAATAATAGTTTTCTAAAATTTTACAAATTTTGTCTAAGTAACAAAAAACTTGAAAATCGGTTAACTTAAGGAACAAACTAGATCAGGTTCAGGCTCGTGGGCCGGGTGTGGGGTGTTTCAATACTGACTTATTCCACACACCCAAGTCACACGCTCGTGTGTGAGGCCGTGTGGAGCATACTGACTTGATTTCAATTTCAACTCCAGAGGACACACGACCGTGTAACATAACAGTGTGTCACATATGGCTGAGACACACGCCCGTGTGGACAAAAATTAGGATATTTACCAAGCCATTTTGCCACCCAGATCTTAAAATACCTTCATTAACCCAATTGGCACAAAACATAACACATATAGACATTTAACTACTCTCAATCAAGCATCATTTATACCATCTCATTTTCAACAACTAATATGCTTGTAATCTCATGTTTTCCTCATTCAAATCATTCCAATTATACCTTTTCCAAACATACATCATCATGTATCAATCCACAAGCACATAGCTTTTCAATTATCAACCAATTGACATCTATAATACCAACTATCAATAACATTTCAAAATCAACCTCAATCACATAACATAAGCTATATGAACACTTATATATATACATAACCAAACTAACCAAGTTAAGTCAAACCTCATGACTATATATACAAACCAAAACATAACCTTTTACAAGTCATTTCAAATGATAAAACTCACCGCCACAATACATATTAAAATGACCATAATCCTATACATGCCATATGACCAAACCATAAGCTCAAAAGTACCAAAGTGATGGTTGGATATTGTAACGATGTCTCCGACGATCCCAGGAGCCATCACACTATCACAGGTTATATATGGCATGTATAGCTAGACTCACACACACACTATGTTAGTCTGAGAATCGACTAAAACGTAGCTTTGATACCAATAAATGTAACACTTCTCACATGTATTCAATGTCAGAATAGGGTTACGAAGCATTACCAAACTTATAAAACAATTACACATACATTTCTCAAACATTTTTCACATTTCATTTAATCATCATTCGACATCAATCATAATGTCCCTAATACGAGCTTATGAGGCTCAAACATGTTTTGGAAGTGGTTCAGGACTAAATCGATAACTTAGGAAACTTTTATGAAACCTATAAAATTTTTCAAACTGCAGGGGTCACACGCCCGTGTGCCGTGGCCGTGTCACTCACACGACCAAGAGACATGCTTATGTCTCAAGCCGTGTGGACATCATGGGATCACATGGCCGTGTCCGACCCCTTGTAACTCTCTGACTTGGGTCACACGGCCAACACATATTCCCATGTGACAAGCTCGTGTGCCCTAAAAATGGCCATATATGCACGTGTGCTAGGCATTATTCTAGGCCGTGACAAACATGTAGGGTATACTGACTTATGCCACACGGCCAAGTCACACGCCCGTGTGTGAGGCCGTGTGGAGCATACTGACTTGATTTCAATTTCAACACAAGGGACAAACGGCCGTGTAACATAACTGTGTGTCACAAAAATTAGGCTATTTACCAAGCCATTTTGCCACACAAATCTTCAAATACCTTCATTAATCCAATTGGCACAAAACATGGCACATATAGACATTTAACTACTCTCAATCAAGCATCATTTATACCATCTCAATTTCAACAACTAAAATGTTTATAATCTCATGTTTTCCTCATTCAAATCATACTAATTATACCTTTTCCAAATATACACCATCATGTATCAATCCACAAGCACATAGCTTCTCAATTATCAACCAATTGACATCTATAATACCAACTATCAATAACATTTCAAAATCAACCTCAATTACATAACATAAGGTATATGCACACTTATATATATACATAACCAAACTAACCAAGTTAAGCCAAATCTCATGGCTATTTATACAAACCAAAACATAACCATTCACAAGTCATCTCAAATGACAAAACTCACTGCCACAATACATATCAAAATGACCATAATCCTATACATGCCATATGACCAAACCATAAGCTCAAAAGTACCAAAGTGATGGTTGGATAGTGTGACGATATCTCCGACGATCCCCGAATTTGAGCTAGCTTTGAAATCACTATAAAACATGGAAAAATAAACAAAGTAAGCTTTATAGCTTAGTAAACTCGTATGAAATAAACTCAACTAATCATAAATACACAAATCGTCAATTTGAGCATATTAACATGTAATTCATGATAACTAACAAACCTTTCGCATGCTTAATCATATGCTTATATGCAAACTTCATAACTTCTTCGATTTAAAGCTCATACTATCTATGTACCTACCTGTACCAATCCGTAACGAGCTCATACCTATTTGGAATACTGTCGAATACTTGAAATCTTGCACACTAAGTGCCATACATAGCCGAAGCTATCTCGATCTCGCACACTAAGTGCCATATATTGCAGAATCGTCGTCAAACATGACTGTAGTCTTGTGTACACAATTTATGCAATATCAAAGCATTTAAAGCATAATTATAACAATGCTTATTACATACGAACATACCTTTGATGCTAAAATGACAAAACGAGTCAACTATTTCGTAACTTTGTTCTTTCCCCGATCTAAGTCCGTATTTCGCCTTTCTTGATCTAAATATAATCAAATTCAGCTTTTTTAATTGCCTCGCTATTCAATTTAGTCCAAAATACACTTTAAAACACATTTACACTTTTACCCCTAGAATTTCACAACTTTTACAATTTAGTTCTTATTTCATAAAATTACAAATTCATGAAATTCAACCATAACCCATGCTAGCCAAATTTCAATTAGGTCCCTAGCAGCCCATATTCATCATTTATTTCACATTTTAACCACAAATTTTCCACATTTCATAATTTAATCCCTATTTTGCATTTTCACCAAAAATCACTTAACAAAACTTATTTATCTATCAACAACCATTCATAATCTATCCTCAAACATCAAGACACACATGTATTCATCAATGGAAACATTCAAAATATTTAACATTTTTGCAAAATAGTCCCTGGGCTAGATAGACCTAGCTGCAACGATCTCAAAAACATAGAAATCACTAAAAATCGAACAAAAATAGACTTACAGTTATGCTTGGAAGTAGCCGAACCCTAGAAAGCTTCTATGGTTTTCTTATGCTTGAATTTTTGATGGAATCATTGAAGAAGAAAGATGATTGCATTCTTTTTCTTTATTAAATTTTAACTTAATTTAATAATTACTTATTTACCCTTTACTTCAACATTAAAACATGTAAAAATAATGTTCATAAATGTCCACTTAAGCAACCAATGGTCTAATTACAGCATAAGGGCCTCAATTTTAATAATTCATAACTATTAGATACCTTTAACTAATAGAACTCCACTTTTATACTTTACGCGATTTAGTCCTTTTTATCAAATTAACCAATCAAAAGATAAAATTTATTAACGAAATTTTCACACAAACATATTATCATGCCGTAGACATTAAAATAATAATAAAATAATTATTTTGACCTCATATTTTTGGTCCCAAAACCTCTGTTTCGACTTGACTAAAAATGGGCTGTTATAACTCTCCCTACTTAGGGATTTTCATCCTCGAAAATCTTACCAGCAAAAAGGTTAGGGTACTATTTTCTCATAGATTCCTCGGGCTCTCACGTAGCCTATTCGACACCGTGACTTTGCCACAAGACTTTCACTAAAGCTATGCATTTATTTCTCAACTCTTTAACCTCTCGAGCTAAAATTCTAATCGGTTCCTCATTGTACATCATATCGGGTTGAATTTTAATCTCTACCGGAGAAATTTCATGTGAAGGATCCGATCTATATCGACGTAAAATCGACACATTAAATACATTGTGGATTTTCTATAACTTAGTCGTTAAAGCTAGTCGATATGCCACTGGGCCTATTCTTTCAATGATCTCATACGGCCCGAAGAAACGCTGACTTAGTTTGCCTTTGCAACCAAATCTAAGTATTTTCTTCCACAGAGATACTTTTAGAAACACTTTATCACTGATCTGAAATTCAATGTCTTTTCGTTTCAAATCCTCATATGATTTCTGTCGATCTGAAGCTGCTTTTAGACTGTCACGAATTACTTTCACTTTTTCTTCAGTCTCTCGAATCAAATCAACCCTGTGAATCTTTTTCTCACTCAGCTCGGTCCAGTAAAATGAAGTTCTGCATTTGCGACCATATAAAGCTTCGTACAGTGCCATCTTTATACTCAATTGAAAGATGTTGTTATACGTAAATTCAACTAACGGCAAAAATCTTTCCCAGTTACCTTCGAACTCTAAAACACAACATCGAAGCATATCTTTGAGAATCTGTATTACTCTCTCAGACTGACCGTCGGTTTGTAAATGAAATGCAGTACTAAAGTTCAACTTCATAACTAAAGCTTCTTGCAGTTTCTTTCAAAATCACGACGTAAACCTCGGTTCTCTATCCGAAATAATCGAAATTGGCACCCAGTGTAATCTAACAATCTCAAAGATATACAATTCAACCAATTTGTCAAGTGAATAGTCTGTACGTATCGGAATGAAATGTGCTGACTTCGTTAATTGATCTACGACAACCCAAATAGTATCTTTTTTTCGGAGATAGGGGCAATCTAGATACGAAATCCATCGTAACTCTATCCCATTTCCATTTTAGTATCATCACAAGCTGTAGTAATCCTGAAGACATTTGATGTCCAGCTTTGACTTGTTGACAAACTAAACATTTCGATACAAATTCCGAAATGTCTCGTTTCATACCCGACCACCAATACAATTGTTTCAAATCATTGTACATTTTGGTACTCCCCGGGTGAACAGATAAACAACCAATGTATGCTTCATGCAAAATTTTCTAAATGAGCTCAGAATTTTTTGGTACACAAATTTTATCTCGGAACATTAAACAATCATCGGCTCCGATCTGATAGTATGGATCACTAGTCGACTCACATTGCACTCTTTTGGCTTACAATTCATTATCATATTTTTGAGCTTCGCAAATTTGCTAAAAAAATACCGGTTTAGCTTTCAACTCTGCTAGAATCGAATCATCATCAGATAAGGTTAATTGAGTATTCATCGCTCTCAAAGAAAATAGAGATTTTCTACTCAAAGCATCTGCAACTACATTTGCTTTCCCCGAATGGTAATCAATCACTAATTCATAGTCTTTAAGTAATTTGAGCCATCTTCGTTGTCGCAAATTCAGATCTTTCTAGGTCATTAAATACTACAAACTTTTGTGGTCAGTAAATATATGACACTTTTCGCCGTATAAATGATGTCACCAAATCTTCAATGCAAATACAATAGCGGCCAACTCTAAATCATGTGTCGGATAATTCTTTTCATGCGGCTTCAACTATCTGGAGGCATAAGCTATACATTTTCCTTCTTGCATCAAAACGTAACCCAAACCATTCAATGACGCGTCACTGTAAATCACAAATTCTTTACCCGACTCAGGTTGAACCAACACTGGTGCCTCAGTTAACAATGCTTTCAACTGATCAAAACTTTGTTGACATTTCTTGAACCATCTGAACTTCACATCTTTCTATAGCAATCTGGTCATAGGTGTAGTAATTATCGAGAATCCTTTGACAAATCGTCGATAATAACCAGCTAATCCCAGAAAACTTCTAACTTTGAATACATTTCTCGATGGTTTCTAGTTAATGACTGCAGAAATCTTACTCGGATCAACTCTTATACCTTTTGCTGAAACAATGTGACCCAAAAATCTGACTTCTTTAAGTCAAAACTCACATTTACTGAATTTAGCATAGATTTTCTTATCTCTCAAGGTTTGTAGCACAATCCTCAAATGCTCGGCATGCTCAGACTCATCTCATGAATAGATCAGAATGTCATCAATGAACACAACAACGAATCTGTCTAAATACAATCTAAAAATTCGATTCATTGAATCTATAAAGACTGCGGGAGCATTAGTTATCCAAAAGGCATAACAAGAAATTCATAATGTTCGTACCTCGTTCTGAACGTAGTTTTCGGCACATCTGAATCTTTCACTTGCAACTGATAATAACTAGATCTCAAATCAATCTTCGAAAATACTATTGCACCTTTCAACTGATCGAATAAATCATCTATTCTTAGTAACGAATACTTGTTCTTTATCGTAACCTTATTAAGCTGTCGATAATCAACACATATTCTCATTGACCCATTTTTCTTATTTACAAATAATACTGGCGCACCCTAAAGAAAAAAACTAGGTCGTGCAAAACCTCTATCTGTTAGCTCTTGCAACTGAGATTTCAACTCTTTCAATTCTGTCGGAGACATTCTGTATGGAGCTATCAATTTCGGTGAAGTTCTTGGTACTAACTCAATTGTAAATTCAACTTCTCTGATCGGTGGTACCCAGGCAACTCTTCTGCAAACACATCCAAAACTCATAAACTATAGGTACTGATTCAATATTCGATTCAATCACTTTTGTATTCAGTATATAAGCAAGATAAGCTTCGCAACCTTTTCTCATACATTTCTGAGCTGACATAGACGAAATCACAACAGGTAATCCACTCGACTCATCTAATTCAATTTGAAGTAATTTATTATTTTGACATTTCAATTCAATGATATTTCGTCTACAATTCTCAATAGCATCATGCAGAGTCAACCAATCCATTCCCAGAACTACATCAAACTCATCAAATGGCAAAAGTATCAAATCAGCCAGAAAACAGTAACCCCGAGTCATTAAAGAACTGTTCTTGCAAACTTTATCAACTAGAACATACTTGCCCAAGGGGTTTGATACTTTAATCATAAACTCAGTAAATTCAATAGGCAATTTCTTACTAGACACTAAATTCATACATATATACGAATGATTCAATCCAAGATCAATCAATGCAATCACATTAGTGTCATAAAGAGAAAATGTACCAGTGATAACATTAGGTGACAATGCCTCTTCACGAGCGCGAATAGCGTATGTTCTGGCTGGCACTTTAGCCTTAGATCTCACAACTGAATCTCTTATAGTACCACGATTACCACTCGTATTACCCGCATTTCTTGGTGGCCTCCCTCTAGCAGTTGTATTGCTTGATCTTGTATTCTGAGATTTATCTTTTTCATTTAACTCAGGACAATCTCGAATAAAATGATCTCATGAACCACAACTATAACAAGCTTTATTATTATTTTTCACCCAAAAATCTTCAAAATTTCATCTTCCACATTATTGACACTCAGGTTTGTTATCTTTCATGTTGCCAACACTCGATACTGATGTAGCTTGAGCTTTAGGACTGGTGTATTGCTTTTCGCGATCTCTATTGGAATACTCCGCTGAATTTGTCGATCGGTTAAAATAATCTCTGGATTTCTTTGACGAGGAATGATAAGGCTTACTCATCGATCTCTTCCTTGAATCTTTTGCCTTTAAATCAGCCTTTCTCTTTTCTTTGCTAAGCTCCTTGGCTTTGTAAGCTCTATCGACCAAAACAATAAATTCCTTCAGTTCTAAAATTTTGACTAGTAGTTTAATGTCTTCATTCAACCCATCTACAAATCATTTGTACATGATTTCCTCGGTGGAAACATACTCCCGAGCATACTTGCTCAGCCGTACAAATTCTCTTTTGTACTTAGTCATAGTCATTCGACCCTGTTTCAACTCTAGAAACTCTTTATGCTTTTGATCAAGGAATAGTTGACTTATATATTTTTTTAGAAACTCAGTCTGAAAGAATTCCCAGGTCACTCTCTCTCTTGGTACTATAGACACCAATGTATTCCACTATTGATATGTTGTGTTTCTCAACAAGGAAATGGCACACTTTAAACATTCAACTGGCGTGGATGAAAGTTCATCAAATACTCAAATAGTGTTTTCAAGCCAAACTTTAGCTTTCTCGGGATCATCATCAAGGGTAGCTCTGAACTCTTCGGCCCCGTACTTACAAATTTTATCAACCGTCGACTTATTCAGTTTTTGAAGTTCCACAACTTGAGAAGCTATGGGAACATGTTGAGGATTAGGTGGGGTGGAGCTTGTTGAGCAGCTGGATTTGTCCGGACATATTGTGTGAACCATTCGTTCATCATTTGGAAGAAGGCTTCCTTAGCCTCTCCTCCTAGGCTACCCGATACGGGTCTAGATTCAGAAGGTGTTGTCCCTTAAGTGGGAGCTGGCGCATTACTCTCAACATCATCAGCTACAGCTCGATCGGGATCTATTTACTATACGAAAACACAATTTAAATTGCCAGGAGTCATCACACTATCACAGGTTATATATGGCATGTATAGCTAGACTCTCACACATGCTACATTAGTCTGAGAATCGACTAAACCATAGCTCTAATACCAATAAATGTAACACCCTCACCCGTATTCAACGTCAGAATACGGTTACGAAGCATTACGAGACTTATAAAACAATTGCACATACATTTCTCAAACATTTTTCATATTTCATGCAATAATCATTCAACATCAATCATAATGTCCATAATACGAGATTACGAGGCTCAAACATGCTTTGGAAGTGGTTTAGGACTAAACTGATAACTTAGGAAACTTTTATGAAACTTATAAAATTTTTCAAACTACAGGGGTCACATGCTCGTGTGCCATGGCCGTGTCACTCACACGGCCAAGAGACATGCTTATGTCTCAAGCCGTGTGGACAATATGGGATCACATGGCCGTGTCTGACCCCGTGTAACTCTCTGACTTGGGTCTCACGGCCAAAACACACGCCCATGTGACTAGCCCGTGTACCCTAAAAATGGCCATACACACTCGTGTGCCAGGCCGTGTGCTAGGTCATGCCAAACCTATAGGGTATACTAACTTATGCCACACAGCCAAGTCACACTCCCGTGTGTGAGGCCGTGTGGAGCATACTAACTTGATTTCAATTTCAACACCAGGGGACACACGGCCGTGTAACATAACCGTGTGTTATAAAAATTAGGCTATTTACCAAGCCATTTTTCCACCCAGATCCTCAAATACCTTCATTAATCCAATTGGCACAAAACATGGCACATATAGACATTTAACTACTCTCAATCAAGCATCATTTATACCATTTCAATTTCAACAACTAAAATGCTTATAATCTCATGTTTTCCTCATTCAAATCATACTAATTATACCTTTTTTCCAAATATACACCATCATGTATCAATCCACAAGCACATAGCTTCTCAATTATCAACCAATTGACATCTATAATACCAACTATCAATAACATTTCAAAATCAACCTCAATTACATAACATAAGGTATATGCACACTTATATATATACATAACCAAACTAACCAAGTTAAGCCAAATCTCATGGCTATTTATACAAACCAAAACATAACCATTCACAAGTCATCTCAAATGAAAAAACTCACTGCCACAATACATATCAAAATGACCATAATCCTATACATGCCATATGACCAAACCATAAGCTCAAAAGTACCAAAGTGATGGTTTGATAGTGTGACGATGTCTCCGATGATCTCCGAATCCGAGCTAGCTTTGTAATCACTATAAAACATGGAAAAATAAACAAAGTAAACTTTATAGCTTAGTAAACTTGTATGAAATAAACTCAACTAATCATAAATACACAAATCGTCAATTTGAACATATTAACATGTAATTCATGATAACTAACAAAACTTTCGCATGCATAATCATATGCTTATATGCAAACTTCATAACTTCTTCGATTTAAAGCTCATACCATCTATGTACCTACTTGTACCAATCCGTAACAAGCTCATACCTATTTGGAATACTGTCGAATACTTGAAATCTCGCATACTAAGTGCCATACATAGCCGAAGCTATCTCGATCTCGCACACTAAGTGCTATATATTGTAGAATCGTCGTCAAACATGACTGTAGTCTCGTGTACACAATTTATGCAATATTAAAGCATTTAAAGCATAATTATAACAATGTTTATTACATACGAACTTACCTCGGATGCTAAAACGACAAAACGAGTCAAATATTCCGTAACTTTGTTCTTTCCCCAATCTAAGTCTGTATTTCGCCTTTCTTGATCTAAATATAATCAAATTTAGCTTACTTAATTAACTCGCTATTCAATTTAGTCCAAAATACACTTTAAAACATGTTTACACTTTACCCCTAGAATTTCACAACTTTTACAATTTAGTCATTATTTCATAAAATTACAAATTCATGAAATTCAATCACAACCCAAGCTAGCCGAATTTCAATTAGGTCCTAAAAGCCCATATTCATAATTTATTTCACATTTTAACCACAAAGTTTCCATATTTCACAATTTAATCCCTATTTTGCATTTTCACTAAAAATCACTTCACAAAACTTGTTTATCTATCAACAACCATTCATATTTTATCACCAAACATCAAAACACACATGTATTCATCAATGGAAACATTCAAAATCTTTAACATTTTTGCAAAACAGACTTGGGCTAGCTAGACCTAGCTGCAACGATCTCAAAAACATAGAAATCACTAAAAATCGAACAAAAATAGACTTAAATTAAGCTTGGAAGTAGTCGAACCCTAGAAAGCTTCCATGGTTTTCTTATGATTGAATTTTCGGTGGAATCATTGAAGAAGAAAGATGATAGCATTCTTTTTCTTTATTAAATTTTAACTTAATTTAATAATTACTTATTTACCCTTTCCTTAAACATTAAAACATGTAAAAATAATGTCCATACAACATAAGGACCTCAAATTTAATAATCCATAGCTATTAGATACCTTTAACTAGTAGAACTCCACTTTTACACTTTATGCGATTTAGTTTTTTTTATCAAATTGACAAATCAAATGATAAAATTTCTTAACGAAATTTTCACACAAACATATTATCATGCTATAGACATTAAAATAATAATAAAATAATTATTTTGACCTCGGATTAGTTGTATCAAAACTATTGTTCCAGTTTGACTAAAAACGGGCTTTTACAGGTTTTATTTTGGATTTGGATTTTTTTATTTGACTTTTTATTTGCAACAATTGACTAAGAACATAGTTTTTACTAAAACAATTGTTTTCTAAAAATATGAACTGGTTTATTAAGTATTACGATTTCTAAGACTTTCGCTTTAAACAATGTTTTGACAAAGAATTGTTTAAATAACGCTTCCAGTAATAGTTTTTAACGAAAATGGGATACAAAGTTTTTTCGAAATAACTCTATTTTCAAAACTCTTATTTGTGATGTACAAGCCCATTTTGCCCGGCCCAAACCCAAAACCTAATCCTAAAACCCATTTACCCTAGCCCAACCCTAATCAGAAGCAAACAGAAACCCTAGCCCCTAGGTGCGCCGCAGCCTTCTGACCCCTGACACCCACTTGCCCTGACGCCACCGACCACCGCCACAGCCCACGTCGCGTCTCCACCGCCCAAGAGCACCTACAAGCATTAAAAGAGAAGTGACAGAAAATTGTAAAGAAAATGGCTATAAAAGCCGATTCAAAATGTTTGTAAGGGGTCCTTTTTTTTAACAAGTGCCAGAGAAAAATCAATACAAAAAAAAAACAAAAATTTTAGTGACAGACATCAGCAAACAAAGGCTAATACGAACACACGACAAACAAATCGAAGAGAAAAGGAGAAAAGAGCTACAAGGTTTCCTTCTGTTTTTCTTTTTTTTCTATCTTTCGAATCTGTATAGGTTCATTTTAAATTATTTTACTCTTAAAACGGTCCTATAATATCAAATACACATGCAAAAATAAAAAGCAAAAAAAAAATATAAAATTTTACCTTTTCGCCACACTGCACGGTGACGAGTGAGGCATCGATCGAGTGGCGGACTCCTCCCTATCTGAGAAAAGAAAAGGGGAAGAAATCAGTTTTTTTTTCTTAAGCAGGAGAAATGAAATTTTCTAAACAATTTTGGCCTTATATAGCCCCAAAAAAACTACGCCGTTTTGGGGCTGGCCCTAACACCCAAAACGACGTCGTTTTACCTCCAGGATCCGCGTGTTGACCCGACCCGCCTCAGGATCCGCGTGTTTTTTAAGCAGAGGGTTTATTGCGCTTTTGGTCCCTCCGCCTTTTCAGAATCTAGCAATCAGGTTTTCAATTATTTTTAATTTTGTCTCGAAATTTTAACGTAGTTTTAATTTAATCCATTTAAACGCTGCGTTTAATGGACTTGGGTAAAATTGCACCCCTCGTCCCTCATCATTTCACGCGCGTTTCAGTTCAGTCCCCATATTATTTATTTCATATAATTTTGTCCCAAAACTTCTATTTTTAATGCAATTTAGCCCTTTTTTAATTATTTTGTAATTTTATTATTACTATTATTTAATATCTTATTTTATCATTTTTATTATTATTATCATTATTAAGATATATTTTCTTAGTTTAATACTATTATCATCCATTTGATTTTATTTATCCATTTATATTTATGTTATTTTATATATATTTTAATTCTCACTTACGTAATTATCACATTTTATATATTTCTACTTCTATTTTTACTTTAATATTAATATTATTATTATTATCATTATTATTATATTCACTATCACTATTATCATTATATTTACTATATTTATATTATTGTATGGTATATATTTTGTATCATTATTATTATTTTATTATTATTATTGTACTATTACCATTATTATTATTATTATTATTATTATTATTATTATTATTATTTACTCTTTTTACTATCATTATTACTATTATTGCTATTTTGTTATTATTTCTATTATTCTTATTATTGTATTATTACTTGTATATACTTACTATTATTATTAGTATTATTATTATTACTATTATTATTATTATTATTATTGTTGTTGTTGTTGTTGTTGTTGTTGTTGTTGTTGTTGTTGTTATTACTAGTGTGTTAATACTATTATTATCTATTTTATTATATCATTTATAAATCATTAATTAAATCAATATTCTTTTATTTCTTTTCTCGCATAACATTGAATTTCCCTTTATTATTTGTCATATCGGTTTACCCAATGCATCAAGTTTTGAATAATTGTTATTTCAGCATTAAGGGTTTGAGAAAATCGTGCCCTAACTTCTCGGGTTCGATTTTTCTTGTTCAATCTTAATAACGGAATACCTTTTTAAATCGCAATCAAGCTCGAATAAAATACTTAATCCGAAAATTGAAATGTTGCGCCTAACTTCTTGGACTCGACATCTAGATGCTTGGATAAGGTTTTTAAAAATAAGGGCAATATTCTAATTTGGACCTTCGGAAAACGAGCCCTAACTTCTCGGGTTCTGCTTTCTCGTTGGACAAATGACGGAGATCCTCTTTAAATATAAAACCAAGTTTTAAAAGGCGAGCTTAGTTTCGGGAATCTAAAGTATTGCACCCTAACTTACTGGACATGATGCTTTATCTCTTCGAAAATAAGAGAGTCTTAACGTCCCTTTCGATCCCTTCAAGTTTTAAAAGTCAAAAGTATCTATTTTCGAATCATTTCAAAGTTTTCAACATTAGAACATCGATCAATCAATTTGGTACCAATTTTGGGCATATCGAGGATGCTAATCCTTCCTCGTGCGTAATCGACTCCCGAACTCATTTTTTGGATTTCATAGACTAAAATCGTTGTTTTGATAAATCAAACTGTTTATTAAAAATAACTATTTTACGAGGTGACCCGATCAGACCTCATCAAAAAAGATTGGTGGCGACTCCCTTCCTTTTTATTTTCAAAACCCGAGTCGACCGGTCATTTTCTGTTTTATCAAAAAATGGTTACGACAGCTTGGCGACTCCACTGGGGACACGAGGGTCAGGCCATGGATTGATTGATTTTTTCCTTTTGATTAAAATAGTGTCGAAAAATCATGCTTCTTTTATTGCACTTTCAATATTGGGTATCGTAAATACTTTGGCATTGCATTGCACGACCGTTGTGGTCACACCTTTAAGTGAGAGCGAGAAGCTATGCCTTCGTGAGGTTTTCACCTCCACATGGGCTAGTGGACTGCTTTCGGGATACATCCGTACCTATGTTTTCGTGAAGTTTTCACTTCCGCATGGCCATAGGGAAATGTATTCCCTTGAACAGAACTCGGTCCGTATGAGCCTATAATGGGTGAGGATCAAGGAATCTGTTGGTTCGGGTACCTTGAACTTTAGAACTCAACCACATGTAAAGAGCCTAAGAACCTATCCCGAGCTGAACTATGCCGAACCTTAGTAGTTACCCAGATAGGCGTTTGTGTATTTTACATGCTTTATATCTCATTCTGTGGTACTAATTGATGATGTTTCATTTCCTCTGCATGTCATTTCCATTTTTAAGAGGCATCGATTCACGGTCCATTTCTGAGTTAGAAAGCTGGTTATGGAAAGCGAATTCTTTGATAAAGTGGAGGACAATGCGGCCGTCCGCACCTGGTTAGAGCAAATCCAATTAGAAAGAGGGGACAGCTTAGCTGAGGGATATGTGTCAGAATTACGGGATTTCACCAATATTAGTGTCACGCAGAATGAACTCCAAGAGTTGAAAGAAATATGGACCCAGTGGGATGACGAGGCAAAGCAGTTGTTCCATAGTACCTCCGGCGATCTACCATACCTACTTGATGTCAAAATAGATAGGCACCTATTTCGAGCAATGACTTAGTTCTGGAATGCTACTTATAGCTATTTCTCATTCGAAAAAGTAGATTTGGTTCCCACGGTAGAGGAATACACAACCTTGCTACGTTGTCCGAGAATTTAAGTTGATAAAGCTTATTCCAAAGCAGTTAATAGCCTGACTTTTGCGAGGAAATTGATGAATATCATGGGAATGAGTGAATAATGGGTTTCAGCTAGAATGCAGAAGAAAGGCGGGGGTAAATGCATATCTTGGATATATTTGAGGGACCTGATCCTAACGCATCTTGATGCAAATAAAAAGATTGACGTCTTGGCCTTGTGTATTTATGGTTTGGTAATCTTCCCAAAAGCTCTAAGACACATTGATGAAGCAGTTATTGATCTATTCAGCAGATTAGATAAAGGGGTCACGCCTGTTCCCACTATCTTAGCTGAAACGTTCAGATCCTTGAATGCATGTTAGAGAATAGGTAAAGGCAGGTTTATTGGATGTGCGCAGTTGTTATTGGACTAGTTCCATAGTCACTTCTGGAAGGTGGATAAAGTGTCTTATCGGTTTTTGTCGGAGAATTTCTCCCCATTGAAAGAGATAGTAGCTACACCTAGGAGAGAAGACGTGTTCGAAGAAAACTGGATAGCACTCCTTCAAAACCTTCAAGAAGATGACATCGAGTGGAAGGCTCCTTGGATGATTCCCGACAAGGTCTTTTATCGTTGTGAAAACTTTGACTGGGTTCTTCTACTGGGAATTTGGGGTGCCACTGCATATGCTCCTTTACTGGCCCTAAGACAGTATAGTTCAAGGCAGTCTGTACCACCGACATACGGGCTAACTCAATGCGAATTCTCATACGAAGGGGGGAGCTATAAGAAAAAGGTTAAAGAGATCTCTAGTGCACGGAATCGATTCATAGAATGAGAAGATTATCCGCAGCCCGAGGACGACCGAATCTGATGAATGGAGGGCTAGGAGAATCAATGATAACATCTCTGAGCCAAATCCAGAAGGCGCCCGATCGAGAGAAGAATGCTTGCGAGTGGTCCCGTCAGAATTAGAGATTGTGAAACAAGATTTTGAACGGATGAGTTCAGAACTTGAAAAAAGATAGAAAAGCTGGAAGAAGAAAAGATGCTCCTCCAATTAGAGGTGGGCGGTAAAAAAGTGGAGGCTGAGAAACTTAGAAAAGAAAAATAGAAGGTAGAGGAAGACCGAGATAACTTGAAGACAGAATACAAGAAGATGGCTCTGGTGATAAAAAACGCTAGATTAGGGAGAAATTCGGAGCAGTGGAGACAAGAGATCCGAGAGAAAAAGCCAGAGTTAGCAATTGGGAGAAAAACTTTCAAGAGATACAAACGCAAAAAGAGGCCTTAGAGAAGGGCATGACAGAAAACCAAAAGGAGAAAAAGGGATTAAAAGCTAGAATAGCTAAACTTGGGCGGTCTCTGCACCACTATCGAAGTCAAGACTCGAAAAGCAAACTGAAATCAAGTCTGAACAGAATCGAGGAAATGAAGGGTAAGGTTGAAGAGCTAGAATTGACATTATACAGTAGTGAGCTCTGGATTGAGCTTTTGGAAACAAGAGAAAGGCGTTGGGAAGAGGAGCTTCGCCATTCTTGCGAGCAAGTTAGAAGCCAGAACTACCTCATGGGTGAAGTGATAATCCAGATTCGAGAGGTAGCTGATCACCTACAGACTTTGGATGTGGAAGCCGACATATTGAGCGTGAGATATGAGCTACCACCGGGTTATGATCAAGAGCTAATCTCTTTGCTTGGAAAAAATCAAAACCTTAGGCCTTAAGGCGAAAGCATATTTGTAATCTGCTTTATGTAAAGGATTTTTCCTTCTAATAAAGTTTTCTAAAATGAAGTTGATCAAAATCGATGTTTTCTTCTTGCATTCATGCATTTGCATTGCATCATATTACATACATTTAAGTTTATAAAAATGGGCCTAATTAGCTAAAATTATCAGAAAGAAAGAGAGAGAGAAAAAAAAGAAAGTGAAAGAGGAAAATCTGGAAGCGGAACATCATTACAGAACGCGCGCTAAAACCAGGAGAATGGATCAAAGGTTCGGACAATTCCAGAAAGAAATGCAGGAACAAATGCAAGAGCAAATGTTAAAACTCCAGCAGGAAATGAGGGACCAAATGTTGAAGGCCCAGAGGAATATGATGGCCCAAATGGCCCAAATAATGAACGAGGCAATGGATAAGGGCAAAGGCCCTATGCCTCAGGTCGAGGAAGGTAGTGAAGGCATCCCCCCGGGTTTTACCCCGCTACATACAAGAATAAGGCCTGAGGAGTATATCCTAAGGCCACCAATTGCGATCAGGCCCCAACAAGGGCAGGACGACGTTAGACCTCCCATGAGCTTCCACGCAGGCTCCGGATCCCAACCAAGAGATAACCCGGCCAATCCTGTTGTACCCAATTTAGATATGGCAGAGAAAATGGGGTCGAGAGAAGAATCTTCAAGGCAGTTAGAGGATCGTTGCAAATGGTTGGAAGAAAAATTCAAGGCACTAGAAAGTATCGATCATCATCATGGGATTAACGCAAAAGATTTAAGTCTAGTTCCGGATTTGGTGCTGCCTTATAAGTTTAAAATGCCCGAATTTGAAAAATACAGTGGGACTAGCTGCCCAGAGGCCCATATCACCATGTTCTGCAGGCGAATGGCTAGCTACATGAACAATGATCAACTCTTAATCCACTGTTTTGAATAAAGTTTAGTGGGCGTAGCTGCTAGATGGTATAACCAGCTTAGTCGGGCCAACATTAGTTCCTGGAGAAATCTGGCTCAAGTATTTCTAAAGCATTACAGCCACGTTACGGACATAGCACCGGATATAATTACTTTGCAAAGCATGGAAAAAAGACAAAATAAAAGTTTCAGACAATACGCACAAAGGTGGAGAGAGCCATGCAGGTCCAACCACCCCTCTTAAAAAAAGAGACTACCATGCTCTTCATTAACACCCTGAAGGCCCCTTTCATAACTAATATGATAGAGAGTACGACTAAAAGCTTTACCGACATAGTAATGGCGGGAGAGATGATTGAACATGCCATAAGGGGCGGCAAGATCGAGACAGGAGAAAGCGCTAGGAAGGCCGCTCTTAAGAAGAAGGACGGTGAAATAAATAAGGTGAGCACACATAAGACGATCACGGTTAATCAGCCAAAGGCAGTCACCTCTGGACAACAAGGTCCCAAGAAGGCAGAATCGGGAACGAATCAATACTAAAAAATTCAATTCACACCAATTCCAATAACGTACAAGGAGCTATACCAGACCTTGTTCAACGAGTATATCATGTCCTCGTTCTATTTGCAACCATTGCAACCTCTATACCCTAAGTGGTACGACCCTAACGCTCAATGCGATTACCATACAGGGGTAGAGGGGCATTCAATAGAGAATTGCCTCGCCTTTAAAAAGGTAGTCGAGAGGCTAATAAAGATGGAGGTCATAACACTCGACGACTTGATAAAAAAGGGGAACCCACTACCCAATCACGAGGGTAGAGGGGTAAACACGATTGGTGATGAGGTGGTGAGAAAGATCAAGAAGGACGTCACGGAGGGGAAAACCCTATTGAGAATAGTCTGGGAGGAAATGGCAAAGAGAGGATTGACAGATTCAGATCCTGCAAAAATTGGAGGTATATAAAGAACTACTGCGAACTCCATAAAACAAAAGGGCATGATATTCAAGAATGTACCCAGTTTAGAATCTTGGTGCAAAACCTTATGGACAATAAGGAATTGGAGTTTTATGAAGAAGGAATAGAGAAAAGGAATGTATGTGTGACCGAGGAAGAATTGATGAAACCTGGAGTCAATTACCCGAGAATTATCATCTCGCGAAACACGAAAGGTGGGGTGTAGGGAAGGCCGAAGATTATAATTCAGAAACCTTCTTCTTTTTCCTACAAAGACAATAAAATGGTACCTTGGGACTACAATTGTAATGTGATGATACCAGGGGTAGAAAGCTCCACTAGCATTTCTGAGGAAGTCAAGAATAAAGGGTCCTATACGCGTAGTGGGAAGCGTTACGACCCTAAGAACAAAGGAGCAAAACTAGTGAAACCGAAAACTGTGCTGATGGGGTAGAAAAAAGAACCTGAAGCCCCTATCAATGAACCCGTAAAAGAGAAGGAGGCCAAAGAATTCTTGAAATTCTTGAAACACAGCGAGTACAGTGTGGTAGAACAGCTGCGTAAACAATCAGCTCGCATATTCGTACTAGCCTTGCTATTAAGCTCAAAAGTGCACCGTGAAGCACTGATGAAAGTATTGAATGAAACCTATGTTACTAAGGACATATCCGTTAATAAGTTGGATCGTCTGGTTAGTAACATAAGTGTTGACAATTTTATTTACTTCAGTGATGATGAAATCCCACCAGAAGGCATGGGATCAACAAAAGCCTTGCACATAACCACTCGTTGCAAGGGATACACTCTGCCGAGTGTGTTAATAGATAATGGATCAGCTTTAAATGTCTTACCTTTGGCTAACTGAGGAGGTTTCCTATAGACAGCTCTCACATAAAAGCATGCCAGAACATAGTGAGAGCATTTGATGGCACCGAAAGAAGAGTGATGGAAAGAATAGATGTACTATTATTGATCGGGCCTAACACATATGAAGCAGATTTCCTAGTCATGGACATCAAGTCCTCTTACAACTGTTTGTTGGGAAGGCCCTGATTCATTCGACAGGTGCTGTGCCCTCGTCACTGCACCAAAAACCGAAGCTGGTAACAAAAAATCGACTGGTAACTATAAACGCTGAAGAAGACATCATAGCAACTGTTACCAATGAAGCGCCATATCTAAAAACAAGTGAGGAGGCTATTGAATGTTCCTTTCGATCCTTAGAGTTCGTAAATGCTACTTTCATCTCGGAGGGGAATGAAATCCCGGTGTCTAAGCTATTCAAGACCACAAGGATGGGCCTGCAAATGATGATAGGAAAAGGGGCTCTACCAGGAAAAGGATTGGGCAAACATCTCCAAGGGAAAGTTCAGATCCCAATGCTGGAAGAGAAGAGAGACCGTTTTGGCTTGGGTTTCAAACTAGATGCAAAACAAATGAGGAAGGAAATAGAGAAGAAACAAGAAAGGAGAAGGGCAAGGTTGAACGGAGAGGACGTCAAGTGGGAATCAATGACATTCCCCCACATATTCCGTACCTTTATATCAGGAGGAATGATCTACCTGAAGAATATTTCACATATCAATACTATACACGACGAGGAAACCGATCAAAAAAACCTGTTGGGCATTTGTCCATACGAACCTGGAAGCATTCTGAACAATTAGACTGTAGAAGAATTTCCTGTAATTTTTAGAGATTATACAGAGTAATATTCAGAACGCACTCATTGTTTTAAGCCTAGAAATAATGAGATTTCTTTTGTGAAATAGGCTCATGTTCGGATATTTTGTTCCAATGAAATGCATCTTTAATTCTAACAAACTTTTTTTCATTTCTTGTTCCCATTCATATCATGTGAATAGTTATCCTTCAATTTATTTATTCTTTGTACATCCCTTGATACACGTTATAGGTCCCTAGCCATCAATGATATGAGCAACGATACTACAGATTCAGAGGTCCGTTTTGAGCAAGACATGTGTTTAGAGGAATCTCAGGATTTTGAAAGTGACAGAGAATGTAACTTGCCTCCAGATTTGTTAAGAATGGTAGAGTAAGAAGAAAAACATATCCTACCGCATAAAGAGTCAGTGAAAATGGTGAACCTGGGAGAAGGACAAGAAGTGAAGATCGGAGCTTGTATCATGGCAGAGACCAAGCGAGACCTCATCGAGTTACTCCAAGAATTCAAGGATGTATTCGCGTGGTCGCATCAAGATATGCCCGGATTAAGCACCAATATCGTGGTACATCGATTGCCCATAAAAGAAGAATACAAGCCCGTCCAATAGAAGCTTTGAAGAATGAGATCGAATGTTTTGTTAAAAATAAAAGAAGAAGTCGAGAAACAATTTAACGCCGAATTCTTGCAAGTGGTTAAGTATTCGAATTGGATGGCTAATATCGTCCCTGTCCCTAAGAAAGATGGAAAAGTGTGAATGTGCGTAGACTACTGAGATCTAAACAAGGCTAGCCCGAAAGACAATTTCTCGTTACCTCACATCGACACCTTAGTAGACAATACGGCGGGCTATTCGTTGTTCTTCTTCATGGATAGTTTCTCAAGATACAACCAAATAAAGATGCATCCTAAATATATGGATAAGACAACATTTGTGACCATGTGGGGGACGTTTTGCTACAAGGTGATACCGTTTGGGCTAAAAAATACGGGATCGACATATTAGAGAGTCATGGTAACCCTATTTCACGACATGATGCACAGAGAAATTGAGGTTTATGTCGACGATATGATTGCTAAGTCCCGAACTGAAAAAGAACATGTGCAGGTCCTAAGAAAACTATTCTTGAGGTTAAGGAAATTCCAGCTAAAACTTAATCCAGCAAAGTGTACCTTGAGCTCGATGCGGGAAGTTGCTCGGATTAAGTGGTCGATAAAAGGGATTGAGGTTGACCGGACAAAGTCAAGGCCATACAAGAGTTGCCTCCACCACATACCCAAAGAGAAGTTAGAGGTTTCTTAGGAAGGCTAAATTACACTTTCGGTTCATTTCTGGCCCGATCGAGAATGTGACCCCATATTCCGCCTTCTTAAGAAGCGCAATCCGCACATGGGATGAAGAATGCCGAAGACCTTCGAAAAGTAAAGAAATACATCCCATTGCCTCAGATTGACACCGCCTCATCCAGGTAGGCCGTTAATCCTTTATTTGACAGTGCTCGATAATTCAATGGGATGTGTGCTTGGTCAGCACAATGAGTCAGGAAAAAGAGAGAAGGCAATATACTACCTTAGTTAAAAATTCACTGAGTGTGAAACAATGTACTCGTCAATCGAGAAACTATGTTGTGCCTTGATTTGGACAACTAAGAGATTGAGGCAGTATATGTTGTATTATACGACATGGCTCATCTCGAAGCTAGATCCTCTAAAATATATGATGGAGTCTACCACTTTGAACGGAAGGATGGCTAGATGGCAGATTCTACTTTCTAAATTCGGCATAGTCTATGTGAAACAAAAGGCAGTAAAAGGGAGTACAATAGCAGACTTTTTAGCCAGTAGAGCCCTTGAAGATTACGAGCCTTTAGACTTTGATTTCCTAACGAAGATTTCATGTATGTGGCAAACACTGGAGAGGATGCCTCAGAAGATCATCCTTGGAAGTTAAATTTTAACGGAGCATCAAATGCTGTAGGCAATGGAATTGGGGCAGTTCTGATATCCCCAAAGGAGACCATTACCCATTCGCTTGCAAACTGGATTTCGATTGCACTAATAATATGGCTGAATATGAAGCTTGCATCATGGGTCTCCGCGCCGCTATCGAACACAAAATCAGAATATTGGAAGTGTATGGAGATTCTGCCCTCGTAATCTATCAACTTAAAGGGGAATGGGAAACTAGGGATCCAAAGCTGGCCATCTACAAAAGATTGGCCCAAGATTTGACCAGAGAGTTTGACGACGTCACTTTTCGTTATTTACCCAGAGACGAAAACCAGATGGCTGATGCTCTGGCCACCTTAGCCTCCATGGCCCGAATAAACAAAAATGAGGATATGAAGCCTATACGAATGAGCATTCATCAGGACCCAGCCCATTGCTACAATATTGAAGAAGAAGAGAAAACTGGCCTACCATGGTACCGGGATATACTCCGGTACGTAAAAAATCGTGAGTACCCGGACCAAGCAACTGAGAACGATAAAAGGACGTTGAGAAGGCTAGCTTGTGAATACGTCCTGGATGGAGAGGTCCTATACAAGAAAAGGAAAGATCAAGTGCTGCTGAGATGTGTGGATGCAGTCGAAGCTAAGTTAATCCTAGAAGAAGTCCATAATGGCGTCTGTGGGACTCACGCCAATGGTTTCACAATGGCCAGACAAATAATGAGGTTTGGATATTATTGGTCCACCATGGAAGGAGACTGCATCAACTATGCCAAAAAATGTCATAAATGCCAGATTTATGGAGACAAGATTCATGTGCCTCCATCACGTTTACACGTTATGACTTCCCCATGGCCATTTTCCATGTGGGGCATGGATGTCATTGGACCAATCTCACCGAAAGCTTCAAATGGGCATCGGTTCATCTTCGTGGTCATCGACTACTTCACCAAGCGGGTAGAGGCCGCCTCATATGCTAATGTCACTAAGTCAGCGGTTAGTCGATTCTTGAAGAAAGAAATTATTTGTCGATATGGAATGCTTGAGAGGATCATATCAGACAACGCATTGAACCTAAACAACAGTACGATAGCGGGAGTTTGTAGCCAATTCAACATTAAACACCACAATTCTTCTCCGTATCGTCCAAAAATAAACAAGCGAAGGAAGCGACCAACAAAAAATCAAAAAGATAGTAGGGAAGATGACCGAGACTTACAAGGATTGGCATGAAAAATTACCGTTCGCGCTCTATACTTATCGAACGTCTATCCGAACCTCTACTGGGGCAACGCCTTTCTTATTGGTATATGGGATGGAGACAGTTCTACCTATTGAAGTGGAAATACCTTCTCTTCGAGTATTGTCAGAAGTGAAGCTGGATGAAGCTGAATGGATCCAGGCTCGATATGATCAGTTGAACTTAATTGAAGAAAAGAGATTGAGGGCTATCCGTCACGGTCAGATGTACCAAAAGCGAATGATGCAAGCTTACGACAAAAAGGTTCACCCAAGGGAATTCCACGAGGGGGACCTCGTGCTGAAAAAGATCATTCCCATACAAAAAAATTACAGAGGAAAATGGATGTCGAACTGTGAAGGACCGTATGTGGTAAAAAAAGCTTTATCGGGAGGTGCACTGATTCTAACTGAGATAGACGTGAAAAGCTTGCCTAATCCCGTGAACTCAGATTCAGTTAAAAAATACTTTGTTTGAAATGGAAGAGGCCAAGGTGAAAATCCGCAAAGGGCACTTTGAGACTTTAAAAAAAAAAACGAAGAGGCCAAGGTGAAAACCCGCAAAAGGGCACCTTGAGACCAAAGGGCTTTTGAGTTGAAAACCCAAAAAGGCGGCTCGAGTTTTGAATGGACACATCGCGATCTTGCAGTGATAGAATCAACAAAGAGGAAGCACATTACATATCGGGGCATCGACAAAACACTTTGAGTCTTCTAAATACATGACATGCTCAAAGCAGTCTTCTTGAAGTTTGTATATGGAAGCCCAATTGGCGATGTCTAGGGCGTCTAATCCATGTTCATTTTACTAATTTTGAGTTCTTTTTCTCTGTAAAAAATGGGATATGTCCCCAGTCAATTTTTCTTCGTATCATAGATAATTCATTTTAACTCTCTTTGAAATCGACCTACTGTTACCCATCATTAACATGCTGCATTGAAATAATAATTGATGAACTAACAATTTCACAAAAGAAAGTTCCACATATTATTTTGGAAATCTCTAGATAAAACAGGAAACCGAGACAGGACAATTGTTTAGAATTTCCACGAACACAGGATAAAGACATTGGAAAAAGGGGGGTCTTAATGGAGACCATTGCTTCAAAGTTCCTCGCCCGATTCAGTAATCGTGGCAGGGTGAATAATCTTACTTGGTCACTTAGAAAAGGTATAACAGGTCAATTTTTGATAAGGAAAGATTCAAAAAACCTAAATTGTTGAGGAACGAATCCAAAACGAACCAAGTCAGGTATTCTTCAAGTAAGAGTTGTGACTCCCGGGGAAGACAGTTAGAAGTCAATGTAGGCCCGTGTATTCGAGGCCTAAAATAGGCTTTGAAATTTCCACAGGGGCAAGTCATTCATGCAAAACAAGCATCTTAAAGGAAATGAAGATAAAACCTTGATAGATAAATGAGTGATAACACCTTGAATAGAAATCATACTCATAACATTTTAACTCATTCCAATCATGCCATCCTAATCATTAGGCATGAGCATGTACTCATTCTGCAGGTTATGTCCTTAAAAGGACACTATAGGAATAGATGAGGGAATGGCAGATTTGACCTTCCTGAAGTTACAGGAAGCAGATCAAAGATATCAGTCTGGTGGTCCTTAAGTTTGTAAGGATCAGATTGAAAATAGCAGATTTGACCTTCCTGAAGTTGGAGGAAGCAGATCGAAGATATCAGTCTGGTGGTCCTTGAGTTTGCAGGGATCAGATTGAAAATAATAGATTTGACCTTCCGAAGTTGCGAAAGCGGATCAAGATATCACCGTGGTCTTTGAGTTTGCGAGGATCGATTGAAGATAGCAATTTGACCTTCCGAAGTTGCAAGAAGCGGATCGAAGATATCACCGTGGTCCTTGAGTTTGCGTGGATCGATTGAAGATAGCGATTTGACTTTCCGAAGTTGCGAGAAGTAGACCAAGATATCACCGGTGGTCCTTGAGTTTGCGAGGATCAAATTGAAGGTAGCATTTGACATTCTTGATATTGCAGGGAGCAGATCAAAGATTTGCACTGGAGTAGATCGAAGATAGAAAGTCTGGCGTTCCTGATGTTGTAAGGAGCAGATTGAAAATAACAGATTTGGCGTTCCTGATGTTGCAGAAAGCAGATTGAAGATGGCAGATCTTGTCTCCTTGAAGTTGCAAGAGCAGATTCAAAACAAACCTTATCTCCCTGAAGTTGCAGTGGAGCGGGTTGAAGTTGCAAGTCTTATCCCCCTAAAGTCATAGCGGAGCAAACTAAAATAGCGAATCTTACTTCCCTGAAGTTGTAGTGGGACAAATAGAAGCTATAAATAAACAGATCTTATCCATCTAAAGTTGCAGCAGAGCAGATCAAAGCAAGTCTTATCTCCCAGAGGTTGCAGTGGAGTAGACTGAAGACAGTTAATCCTATCTCCCTAAAGTTGCAGTGAAGCGGATTAAAACAACGAATCCTATACCTCTGAAGCTGTAGCAGGTTGCAGTAAAGTGGATCAAAGCAACAAGATGTGGTGGACTGAATAAGGCTACCTGAAGAAAAGAGCACCAAAGAAGTTAAAGCCCAGCGAGACTGGGCAAAATTGGTCTTTTTTATGTCTTTGCTCTATTGCCGTTACACGACAATGAGAAAAGAGGGGCAGCTGTACAAGCCCATTTTGCCCGGCCCAAACCCAAAACCTAATCCTAAAACCCATTTACCCTAGCCCAACCCTAATCAGAAGCAAACAGAAACCCTAGCCCCTAGGTGCGCCGCAGCCTTCTGACCCCTGACACCCACTTGCCCTGACGCCACCGGCCACCGCCACAGCCCACGTCGCGTCTCCACCGCCCAAGAGCACCTGCAAGCATTAAAAGAGAAGTGATAGAAAATTGTAAAGAAAATGGTTATAAAAGCCGATTCAAAATGTTTGTAAGGGGTCCTTTTTTTTAACAAGTTCCAGAGAAAAATCAATACAAAAAAAAAAAACAGAAATTTTAGTGACAGACATCAGCAAACAAAGGCTAATACGAATACACGACACACAAATCGAAGAGAAAAGGAGAAAAGAGCTACAAGGTTTCCTTCTGTTTTTCATTTTTTTTCTATCTTTCGAATCTGTATAGGTTCATTTTAAATTATTTTACTCTTAAAAACTCTTAAAACGGTCTTATAATATCAAATACACATGCACAAATAAAAAGCAAAAAAAATATAAATTTTACCTTTTCGGCCACCGTGCACGGTGGCCGGAGTGAAGGCGCCGGCGACGGAGACCACGACGGACATCGGCCGGAGCTGGTCGGACTCCCTCCCCTCTGCAGAGAAAAGAAAAGGGGAAGAAATCAGTTTTTTTTTCTTAAGCAGGAGAAATGAAATTTTCTAAACAATTTTGGCCTTATATAGCCCCAAAAAAACGACGTCGATTTGGGGCTAGCCCTAACACCCAAAACGACGTCGTTTTACCTCAAGGATCCACGTGTTGACCCGACCCGTCTCAGGATCCGCATGTTTTTTAAATAGAGGGTTTATAGCGCTTTTGGTCCCTCCGCCTTTTCAGAATCTAGCAATCAGGTTTTCAATTATTTTTAATTTTATCCCGAAATTTTAACGTAGTTTTAATTTAATCCATTTAAACGCTGCGTTTAATGGACTTGGGTAAAATTGCACCCCTCGTCCCTCATTATTTCGCGCGCGTTTCAGTTCAGTCCCCATATTATTTATTTCATATAATTTTGTCCCAAAACTTCTATTTTTAATGCAATTTAGCCCCTTTTTTAATTATTTTGTAATTTTTATTATTACTATTATTTAATATCTTATTTTATCATTATTATTATTATTATCATTATTAAGATATATTTTCTTAGTTTAATACTATTATCATCCATTTGATTTTATTTATCCATTTATATTTATGTTATTTTATATATATTTTAATTCTCACTTACGTAATTATCACATTTTATATATTTCTACTTCTATTTTTATGTTAATATTAATATTATTATTATTATCATTATTATAATATTCACTATCACTATTATCATTATATTTACTATATTTATATTATTGTATGGTTTATATTTTGTATCATTATTATTTTATTATTATTATTACCATTATTATTATTATTATTATTATTATTATTATTATTATTATTATTATTATTATTATTATTATTTACTATTTTACTATCGTATTACTATTATTGCTATTTTGTTATTATTTCTATTATTCTTATTATTGTATTATTACTTGTATATATTATTATTATTATTATTATTATTATTATTATTATTATTATTATTATTATTATTATTATTATTATTATTATTGTTGTTGTTGTTGTTGTTGTTGTTGTTGTTGTTGTTGTTGTTGTTGTTGTTGTTGTTACTAGTGTGTTAATACTATTATTATCTATTTTATTATGTCTATTTATCGTCGTTAATTCGTCAATATTACTGTTATTTCTTTTCTCGCATAACATCGAATTTCTCCTTTATTATTTGTCATATCAGTTTATCCAATGCATCAAGTTTTCGAATAATTGATATTTCGCATTAAGGGTTTGAGAAAATCGTGCCCTAACTTACTGGGTTCCAATTTTTCTTGTTCAATCTTAATAACGGAATACCTTTTTTAAATCGCAATCAAATTCCGAATAAAATACTTAATCCCGAAAATTCAAAATGTCGCGCCCTAACTTACTGGACTCGACATCTAGATGCTTCGGATAAGGTTTTTAAAAATAAGGGCAATATTCCTAATTTGGACCTTCGGGAAAACGAGCCCTAACTTACTGGGTTCTGTTTTCTCGTTGGACAAATGACGGGAGATCCTCTTTAAATATAAAACCAAGTTTTAAAAGGCGAGCTTAGTTTCGGGAATCTAAAGTATTGCGTCCTAACTTACTGGACATGATGCTTTATCTCTTCGAAAATAAGAGATTCTTAATGTCCCTTTCGATCCCTTCAAGTTTTAGAAGTCAAAAGTATCTATTTTCGAATCATTTCAAAGTTTTCAACATTAGGACATCGATCAATCAATTTGGTACCAATTTTGGGCGTATCGAGGGTGCTAATCCTTCCTCGTGCGTAATCGACTCCCGAACTCGTTTTCTGGATTTCGTAGACCAAAATCGTTGTTTTGATAAATCAAATTGTTTATTAAAATAACTGTTTTACGAGGAGACCTGATCACACATCATCAAAAAAGATTGGTGGCGACTCCCTTCCTTTTCGTTTTCAAAACCCGAGTCGACCGCGTCGTTTTTGTTTTATCAAAAAATGGTTACGACATGTGACATCTCCAGATTCGTCCATAACGTCTAGGCCGAGTTTGGGGTGTTACACGATTAGGGTATCGATCCGAAGAGTGGCTTTGAACGACTTAGATCGAAAATCGGTATAGACTGATTGAGCTAACTTAAAAATGGGTTAAATCGATTGAACTGCATTTTTTTTTATAAATTTTAATATTTTTTAATCGGACCGGTGAACTAGTGACTTAATCGATTTGATCACTGATCCAGTTTAGAAAAAATTATATGATGATGAAGAAGAATCAAATTTAAGGGGAAAAATATTAAGGATAATAAGAAATTGAATTATATTTGCATAAATTTTTATGGGTTAATATTTATGCATTATTATCGTATTCCTACAAGTCTTTTGTAAGTCTGATTTTAAAATGGGGTTTTGGTGGACATCAATGACTCTTTTGCCGGCAATTAACAAAGCAAATTAAGGTGGCAAGGTTGGTTGCATTTCACCATCGGAAAAAAAGGATATAAAATTAATACCCTCAACAGTAAATATCCCCCAGCTTCTTTTTTAACAGGCTGCATGACAGAGAATCCACACTATCTTCTGAAAAATAAATCCCACCATGTTAGTTTAATATGAGATTTTATAAGTCTGAAATTCCGAATTGTGAGTGATTTAAAGCCTTAACTGTTCCAAATATTTTATATATTTAACCTTTTCGTTACCAGATAACATATAGACATCTGTTCAGAATATCGACAGCTGTGAAAGACAAGTCATTTGGTTAGTGGTAAAGTATGCGGAGAGGATACACATGTCCAACAAAATGATTGATAAAATCTAAAAACAAAGGTTCAATTCTAGTTTAAGCTTAGCAACAAGGAATTCTTTGCCCAAGTCGTCCCCGCCGATGCCAGACTCAATTCTGGGTACAAAGTTTTATACACTTGGCTTTTTATATTTGAATTTTGCAAATACATATTTTTATTCTTAAATTACGTTTTCAATTATTTTTAGGGGTAAAAAATGAATTTTGACTAGTAAATCTATCTTTCTATTTTAATTCATCCTCATGGGCGTCAACCTTTTTTTAATATACTCACTAATTTTCCTTGTTCTTTTCTTTTCTTTGGCCTACCTTTTCTTTCTACTTCTACTCTTCCCTTCTTTTTCCTCATTGTTATTAGATTAAATATTGTAATTAGTCCATTGTAAATTTAATTTTGTATTTCAATTATACTTTTCAAATTTTAATAAAATTTTAGTGATGGCTAAATGATAATTATTAAATTTATTAAATTAAGTTTTATTATTTTAAAATTTGATGTGATAATCATATTATCATATATATATATATATATATATACACACCATGTCAGCCTGTTATTTCTATAAACTACTCACTAAAAATCAAGTTAATGAATTGAGGATAGTTATTTCTCGTCGAAAGTGAAATTTTAAATTTTGAACAAGTTAGAGGCTTAGAATTATTCAATTGAAAATATGGACTAAATCAAGCATAGCCCTTCATCTTCATCTCCTCAAAGGGTACGTCTTTGTTTAGTCTTCTTTTGTTTATGGGTTGGCAACCTAAGTTAGAGCAAAGTAATGAAGGGTCGGTCGAGCCATCTCTCTAATGGGTCCAAAAAGCTTCTTCCTCTTTTCCCTTTGGGTGGGTGGGTTTGATTTGTGCATTGGATGGGACTGGAATATGATGACTACTTTTATTCATTCCAGTGAATAATTTTATGCCGAGATTAGTCTTCTTTGTTTAGTTTTCTTTTGGCTAGGCGGTCACTGGCGATCCAGAGGGTGGTTGAGGACGATGATAACGACACAGTGAGGGAGTTTTCGCTGTTTACCAGTGCACGAGGTGAAACGTTATTCACTCCAGCCTTGGACCCCAGTTTCCGTCGTAGTCAGGTCAGTTTTTGACTAACTATTCCCTTTCTTTTTGAGAAGTTGTACTAATTTATACATTAATTATGATGAGTAACACTATTGGGTCACTTTTCTTTAAGCCGATGTTATTTTCTCTATTTAATTCATTTAATTAGAAAATAGCTCTGGAAATGGGGTTTTTGAGTTTGAGATTATTTATTTGTTTTGTCTTTTCCAGAGCTTAAATGAGATATATTTCTGCTTTAAAATTTTATTCTGAGATTTGAGAGAATAACAGTCAAAGACATGTCTATGCTCTTCTGGCTAGTAGTTGTGTTAGACGCAACTGTATAAACAAACACAGTTACAACATGGCTGAGATTCACAAGAATTATATTCTATGCTTGGAGTCTTCTTTCTTTCAGTAATGTGATAAAGCTGTGGAAATTATTCTTCCTCTTGCTTGAAATTCTGGTCTGCAGTCTACTCGTGGTTTTATTATGCTATATAAACTGCCCATGAATGTTAACATTGGATCTGGAATTAGCTGGTAGCATACTTTCATGCTTGAGAGCTACAAATGCTTTTGTGAATTAAAATGGGATAACCAATAAGTTCCTTCTTCTAATGATAATGGTTATATTGAATAAAAAATTGTCTTTTTTTCTGTTAGATAATGGAATGCTAAATGCCTTTATAACACTCCTTAACACGAATCGTCGTCAGAACAGGTTACGAGGTATTACCGAACATATCAGACATCTTACAAATAATTCATAAATAAAATAATATTCATAGTATAATTGAATAATTAAGTCCCTATAATGAACTCTCGAAATCTAAAACATATATTAAAAGTGAAATGGAACTCGTTCAAGTATTCCAGAATTTTTATTTTATTTTATTTATAAATTTTGACAGTATTTCTGCTTATTTTCACATAAAACTCCTGCAATTAAATCCGTATCCATTTCAAACATAACCAATTCAACCAATTCATTTCACATACTCATTTTCTATTCTAAATACCTTCTAATCAAACTTAATCAATATAATATCAATTTAAATTTATCAATGTTCTAATTAAATTGAAATGGATAAACTTCTTTCATTATAATTTTTAGACTTGTAATACTAACATTTTAACCATTTATATTTAAAATATAATAACCTTTATACACATCCTATGTACATGCCACATTACCAAAAGGAAATATACATTATCAAAAGTTTGCTGAAGTCGGGTCTGGCTTTGGATGCTGGTTCAATACTTAACTTCTACAACCTGTGCACGAAAACAATCGTACGCTGAGTATGCATATACATAGTGGTATCACTGTAATTCAATTTATAGTTAAATACATTAAATCACACACATACTTTTACATTACAATTATCATCACTTAATGAACAATTCAATCTTTTTATGTTATCATTTGATTATATATTTACCATTCTTATTTCTTTATTTCAATTCTCACCTTTCACATATGCCATATCATTCAAATTTAATTTTATCAGTAAATTTATTTCATTTGTCTCTATTAACTTGACTCGGACTCGACGGATACACGGATTCCAACCAACACACCGGTACGACATATTGTGCCTTATCGGTACACAGTACCTAAACAAGAATCAAGAATGTAGCAAGAATAATAATAAGAATGATATTCAACACACAAAATGTCGAATCGGTAATAGTAACAGTAGTCGGCACATAAGTGCCTGATCAGTAAGCCAGCAAAAACTCGTACTCTTCCATATCTTATGGCATCCAAGAGGGTATTTAATTCACTTTTCAGTACAATTTCCATCTTAGTTCAATATCAATTATAATTTCCTTATTTCAATTAGTTTCACAGTATTACAGTAATTCATTACTTCAGTAATTTCACAGTTCAATGCAGTACACATAACAATATTCAGTATTCTATAATTCAGTTTAGTATCAGTCTCAATTTTAATACCCAATTATAAATTTATCATTTTACTAAACACTTACCTTAAAATACTTACCACACATAATTAGTAAATTAAACACATAATAATGATAAAGTTTAAATTATAGTGATAGAAATCAGAATTCTCTTCAAATTTAATCCTCAACGATCTTTTTTTTTTTCCTTTTAGACCGATGCTTCAAGCTCGATATTAGCAATTAAACTTGAAAATTTAAAATCCCAATTTTCCCCTTTCTTTTCTTTCCCTTTTTCTTCCCTGTTTTCGTTTCATTCCCTGCTTCTTTTCTGTTCTTCTTTTGTTTCTTTTATTTTACTTACTTTACTCTATATCTATATCTATATCTATATCTATATATATATATATATATATATATATATATATATATATATATAACATAATAAATATCTTTGTTATTTAATAATATAATATACATATTAAACTTTAAAAAATCTCAGATTTTTACCGCCTCAACTTATGCTTTTGGTTTAATTCTCCTTTTAGTCCTTTTACTTTCTTTATATTATATTTGTTTATTAATTTAATAATAATATAATATATAATTATAACAAATATCTATTTAATAACAAATACACATATCACAATTGCACACATATATTTCTCTACATTTGTACATTATCAATACCAAACACTTGTCACCATTTAATATATTTATCACATAAAAATATTATAATATAATTATTTAATTAATAAATATCTTTTAACTTAAATACAAAATAATTAAACAATCATATTACAAATGTATAAATACTATTATTACATTTGTATATTTCTATCACCATCCATTTGTCAAAATCATATTATATTTATTATAAAAAATCTCACAATAAAATTATTTTTAAATTAAATTAAATTAATTTATTTCTAATTAATTATATTTAACTACTTATAATATAACAAAAATCTAGATTTTTATTCATGTATGCCGCCTCACTTATGCCAAATGGCCTCATTGCCATTTTAGCCCTTTATAAATTCTTCTAATTTATAATTCAACTTTCACCTTTTATTCAATTTAGTCCTTTTTCATAATTACTCTTAATTAAGTTAAATTCACTTAATTAAAACCTAATTAAACACACTACTAGACTCATAATTACTCCTAATAATTATTTACACACTCAATTTAGCAAGACGGAGACCCTATATTACACTTTTCCGATGCCTACGAATTTTGGGTCGTTACAGCCTTGATGTTTTGATTTACATTCAATATCAGGTACCCTGTTCTTGATGTTATTCTTCGTGCACTTGAAGCCCTCTGTGTTATAGATGTATGTTCTCAGGAAGTCTGCTCAAATAAAGAAATTTTCCAACTAGTCTGTGACTTGATCAAATTTCCTAATAAAGTTGAGGTAATTTGCAGTTCTTTCGTTACTGTAAAAACTGATATGTTATAGACTCTGAGTTTGTCAATTATTGGTTGTCTTGTTCATTCTCTGTTTCTGAGTGCTTGGAGATTCCTTTACTTGAATTGCATCTTGAAATTAGAATCTATGTTCCTTTCGTGTTCATTTCCACTAAAAACAATGAAGGCTACTTTGCTTTAGCATCATGAAATAAATTGTGATAGAAAGCCTGCATTAGGTGAATTCTTCCTATTTTTGACTTTGACATTCTTACCTTTTCCATGTTGAAGGAATATTTGCCTTTCCCTAAACACACTTGGATATCTGCCTTTTATTGATTTATAAATTATATTACGAACTTGTATATATTTTTATATTTGGGTTGCTTGAATATTTTATTTTTCTTTAATTTTTATATCAATTAAATTCATAGAGCGTTGCATGGTCGAGATCTTATCAATATAATATTTTCACAGAATTGAAGTAATATATATTCATTTACTTCCCTAATTGCAAGTCTACTTGAGATTTTGGTGATTTAAGAAGCTACTATTAAATGCAAGATTAGCAGGCAATTCAACACTGAAACCCAATTTAGCTTTAAAATTCTAGATTATTTAGCAATTTTTTGTGTTCCAAGCCAGGCATATAATCATCCAAATTCAACCAAAAGCCTCAAGTTTTTAAGGTTTTGGCCCCCTTAGAATTTAAAAAATAAGGATCCAAAGCAACTAGAATCTCTGTTAAAATGCTGGGTAGAACAAAACTAGAGGAGACTAGTTGCCAAAACTAGCCCAGAGGATTTAGACCGTAAAGGGTCATTTACATTATCACTCAACATTCTGTCCATATGAACCCCTGATTCGATTTTGAGCACCCTTCCCGGTAAAAGATTGTGGATCATGTAATAAACATCATTTGTTGGCTGGAGTTCTACACATTAAACAGTCTTGGATGATAATGCTCGCTCTTTAATGTTTATTTTTCAGGTCTCTACCTCCTATGTGACTGCTGGACTTTTAATTGCAAATATTCTGTCTAATGTTCCTGATCTAGCTTCAAGCATATCACAAGGTATATTGTTTATATTTTCTATCTATACAAGCTTCTTTTTGCATTATGAATTTTTGCATAAATCTGGACTGTTATCATTTCTGATTTAGTTTGATAACAACAATTACAACTTGCTTAAAAAAGGGTAAGCAAAGCTCAACAAATGGAAACAAGAAAGCAAAGAAATTTAACCTTCCTGTAACAGTTTGGTTTAGACCCTAGTCGAAATAGTAGTTTCGGGACCATAAATCCAAGTTAGAATAATATTTTAATATTACTTTCCGTGCATATGATATGTGATTAAGCATGTGTTAAAGTTCCGTGAATTAATTTGTCTATTTGTGTGCCTAATTTGAACAAAAGACTAAATTGCGTAACACGTAAAAGTAGCTTTCTATTTAATTAATGACCGAATTGATGTGGCTTTTAAGTGTGGAGGCCTTATGAGGCAATTAAGCCATTTATAAGATAGTGGATGGCTAATGAACGGTTAAGACATTAAATGTATAAGTTTTATTTATTATAATAAAGGTTAAATTTGTAAATTGATTAATAAGTTTATTAAAACTTATAATAAAACAAAAGAAAATTAGATAGTGGAAATGTTCTTCTTTCATGTTCTTCACCGAAAATAGGAAAGGAAAATAAGGTTTTTAGCTCTTCAAACATTCGGCTATAAAGTTCTTTGATTAAGGTAAGTTTTTGTTTTAGTTTTTAATAATTTCCATGTTTTCGTAATCGTTGCTTCATATACTTCAAAACCCATGTCTCAATTGTGTGAATTGATGATGATTTTGAAATGAGCCATTGATGAATTCATGAGTTATATGATATTTGAGGATGAATTATGAAATATATGTGTTCGATTAACATATTTTGTCTTCGGAGTTTTGATAATTTTGAGTAATTTGGATTAAATTGAAAGAATAATACTTTGAGGGATTAAATTGTGAAATCAATGAAATGTATGTACTAGTATGAAGCATGTGAAAATTCGGCTAGGCATGGGTGACATGAGAATTTGTGTATTTTGGTGATTTTGTGAAATAGGGACTAAAATGTCAAAATGTGAAAATGTGAGGGTTAATTTGTAAATTACCCTAAATATGTGTTATTGGATTGAATTGAATGATTTGATGAATAAATGGGTTGAATTTGAATATGTATAGATCAAGAATCAAAGAAAACGAACTTAGATCGTGGGAAATCGAAAGTAATTGAGTAGCCGATTCCGTTTCCGTTAAATCGAATCCGAGGTAAGTTAATATACAAATAAATGTATTTGAATTGAGTTATTTATGCATATATGAAATTTGGATTGCTATGAATAACAATCGAGATGGAATGTATGAGAAATCCGAGGATATATATTTATATCAACAAGTATAAATGTCTGAGAAGTCCCGTACGAACCTAGGAATAGATAGGATTACGTATGTCATGACATAGGTTTCCGATATGTGAGATCATGTAAGACCACGTCTGGGATGTTGGTATTGATTTGAAATTTTGTGTAAGACCACGTCTAGGACATTGGCATCGATATGAGATTTACATGTAAGACCATATCTGGGACATTGGCATCGTATCTGATTCGTGTAAGACCACATATGGGACGTTGGCATCGATATGAGATTTACGTGTAAGACCATGTCTAGGACATTGGCATCGTATCTGATTCGTGTAAAACCACGTCTGGGACGTTGGCATCGATATGAGATTTACGTGTAAGACCATGGCTGGGACATTGGCATCGTATCTGATTCGTGTAAGACTCTGTCTGGGACACTAGCATCGATATCTGAGTACATGTAAGAACTCGTCTGGGACGTGGCATTGTACGACTATTCCGAGCACTCTGAATATCCTATTAGATTCTGAAAGGTTCAACGGGCAAGTCCGAGAAATGAATGATTATGTGATTTGTATATCTGCTTCAGGTACGTTTGATGTATATGTTTTGAATAGGCATGG
The DNA here is from genome assembly GCA_025506655.1 of Gossypium rotundifolium. Lineage (NCBI taxonomy): Eukaryota > Viridiplantae > Streptophyta > Magnoliopsida > Malvales > Malvaceae > Gossypium > Gossypium rotundifolium. Next base: position 22,314,050 of record CP106724.1, read on the forward strand.
AAGGTGAGTAAATATGCATATGGATGCATTGAACCAAAATGTGATATATGAATAAATGTGACATGAGTAAATGATGAGATGATATGTGATATATATATATGCTTAAACAAGTTATGAGCATATGAGATATTTGAGTTGTGAAATATGAGTAAGTAATGGCTAAGTAATGAGCCAAGAATGATATTATGAATTTGTAAATGAGAAACATTAATGTCATTGTGTTTATGTGGCTATGTGTATTGTGTATTAAGTTTATTTGTATATGGCTTACTAAGCTTTTGGAAAGCTTCTTTGTGTGTGTTTGCTCTATTTTATAGATTGTTAAAGCTACGAGAGGCTCGGGGATGTCAAGGATCATCACCGCACTATCAAACTTAACTTTGGTACTTTTGAATGTGTATAAATCTAAATATGACATGTATAGGCTAGTTGTTTTGGAGTTTATTTAAGACATGTGTACATAGCCATGTGATATGGCTAGTTAATGGATGTGTAATGAATGAAGAGTCATGCTATATGATGTTGATTTTGGTATGATCTCATGTTTATGAATGGTCAAGATTATGGTAAACCTATTGATGCAATATGAGTGTATATGTTTGATCAATGAAATGGTTATATGAATGGTAAGATGTGGATGTATCATACTTGGTTTAATTGTGAATTGGTTCAGTTATTTAGCATATAAGATGGTATGTTAGAAATGAGATTGAATTAAGATGATATGATGATCAATTGTTGTGTTTTTGTTTGCTTATTGTGTTAAGAATTTTGCTTGTATGTGCATGTAGGGATGACCCAAGTATGGGTGGCAATTTGGCCTTGAAACTGGCCTATAATTGCCCATACGGTTGAGCACACGGGCGTGTGGCTCGACCGTGTCCTCGTGGTTGAAATTCAAAACAAATCAACTTCGACCACGGGCTGGACACACACAGGCGTGTGACTGGCCGTGTGGTGCAAGTCAGGATCGACCACGGGTGGGGCACACGGGTGTGTCTCAGGCCGTGGGGACAAGTTAGTATGAATGCCCTGTTTTGACATAGCTTAGACACATGGACGTGTCTGAGGCCGTGGGAGGCACATGGCTTGCCCACACAGGCGTGTGACCTCTATAACTTAGAAAAATTTTAAATTTTCGAGAATTTTCGTTTGTGTTTGGTTTAGTCCCAGCCCTATTCTAAAGCATGTTTAAGGTCTTGAGGACCTACTCAAGGGACACTTTGATTTGATTTGTTGAAAAATATTATGAATTGTCTGGAAAAGATCTAAATTTTCAGGTAATGCCTTTAACCCTAAACTAGCGACGGTTACGGGATAGGGGTGTTACACTTCTAGTATCAAAGTTATTTATTTTTGAGAGATCCATAGGATGATGAAGTAATGCATAGTTTCAAGGGTCTGTTTCTTTTTCTTTTCTTAGTTCCTCGCTGCCATTGAAGAATCTTCTCTGTATTTTTTCTCTGCTTCAACAATGGCACTTAAACTTGCAGCTAATTGCAGTTTTTTTTCTTTCCAAATGGGTAGTTCGTTTAGATTTTATGTAGTTTCAAAGAACCTTGTACTGGCATAGGCATTAGGCCTATTCATGTTCTCAAGCCTTTTCAAAACATGAAGTAGCAATGTCTAAATCATTCAAACATCAATGAAGAATTAATGGTTCGGAATGGTGGTAGCAATTATCGTGGTTGTATCGCCCGCTTTGATATCGAGGAGGATGTCCCGCCTTGCTTGTACGTCTAGTCCTTTGGTTTTTAGGAGGTTCGGACTGTGTTATGATGTTTGCTCGGTTTGTGCTATGTCATCTGGATAGCAAACCGGCTATTTGGGTGTTTGAGGTTTTATCCTCTCTTTTTATTAATAATAAAATTATTTCCTTAACAAAGCAAAAGAAAAAAAAAAGAACAAGAGCATTGATATTACTATGTTTATATGTTATAACAGTATGATATGAAGGATCTGGAATGTTGAGACATATTTTATGGGGGTAAAGAGGATGGTAAAAAGTTTGCTAACAACTAAAATGATTACAACTTTGTAACCATCAACTTGTTTGATACTCATTAGTTGCTGTAAAAATAAATAACTTTTTTAATGTCAGCTAAACTCGGAATTGATGTCAACTAAAGATTTGGTAACTTTTTTTGTTATTTTACTCATAGTTTGTTCAATTGAAGGGCTTGTCAATGAACCTTTGACATTGTTGGCAAAGCTGAGACATTGAATTATTGAGGATCATTTAAGTCTTATTATCTACAATTACGATATATGTATTTTTAAGTTTTATCTGATTAGAATCTATTTTTTCATATTTTTGTGCTTTGTATTGATATAATTATATTTTATAATTAATCTAATATATAAAAAAGATTGAGGATAATAAGACAACAATGAGATGATGACCTACTTTGCAATAAACCAATAATTTGACATGTCATCTATTTGATTTTAAAATACAACTACGCATTATTATGCAATTTGATTCCCTATTACGGTTCAAATTAATTATGGAAAATAAGAACGAATTAGGGTTAGAAGTATATGTTATTTTTAATACTAATATGTAGTAGAAAAATGTAAAATTGGTTTTACCATAAGTTATTTTTAAAAGACTATTTATTCACATTTATGTGTTTCAAAATTAAGTAATGATTTTAATGTAAGTTGATGAGTGGTGGTAAAGCATAATTGAAAGAACCTAATTATTAAACATGTTTAAGAACAAATGGTATCACATTTTAATTATTTCTAATTGGTCTACCTGGCATGGATTAGGAACGTTGTTTCTGTATGTATATTATATACTTGTCCTTTTAATGAGATTCTGCCATCTTCGGCCTATCTTTCATAAGATTCAGTGACCTGGGATTTTGGATGTGGATGTATTTCAAGATTAGATGTTCATTATTAATTTTTCTTTTAATATTCAAGACATTATTATTTGCTAAGCCAAGAGCCGATTTTGTTGAATGAAATTTGATAAATATGTATTGTTCATTTTTCTTTGACAATGTGTTATTGCATCCTCTTCTTCTTTGGTTTGCTTGATTGCTTCTTCCACCCATAGTTGAGCTTCTTGTATTCACTGAACCACTGTAAATTCTTTACAAATTAAATTCTTTGATTTTGTTTTAATTTTATTGAAATTAGTATTGAAGAAATGTGACCCTTTTACTATGATTTGAAGATATGTAACACGTTAATATCTTGCAGTAATGGCTCGTCTGCCTTTAATTGTACAAAGTGAGAGGCGTAAAAGAATTGGTCTTGCTATTACAATATGGTTGCAAATGTGTACAGTTGCGAGTTGGTTCTTAGTTGCATTGGGTGCCATCCATAGCCTACATACTTATAGACCTAGGATTAGATCCTATATTTTAGATTTTTATGCACAACGAGATTATGTGAAAAGACTTGTATATGCTAGTGACGAGACCTATATTGAGCAAGTTAGGATGAATAGAATTACCTTTTTTAAACTATGTGAGATGTTGCAAACTTTAGGGGGATTGAATTCGTCAAGGAACATGCTTGTTGATGAGCAAGTGTCAATGTTTTTACATATCATTTCTCATCACCTTAAAAATAGAGTTATCAAGCATCACTTTAATAGGTCCAGGGAAACCGTTAGCAGATCATTTCACATTGTTTTAAATGCTGTCATACGCTTACGAAATGTGTTATTTAAAAAGGCAGAGCCAATTACAGCTAATTCTACAGACCCAAGGTGGAAATGGTTCAAGGTATCTGAGTGAATACTATATATAGCTCGTACATAATTTAGTCCATTTAGATTTAAATATAGTATCCTAACTCAAGGTTTTATACATGTGATGTAGAATTGCTTAGGTGCTTTAGATGGAACTCACATCAAGATTAGGGTTCTAACAGTTGATAAATCTAGATATCGAACACGAAAAGGTGACATAGCAACAAATATGTTAGGTGGTTGTACACGTGATATTCATTTTGTTTATGTTCAACCTGGTTGGGAAGGTTCTGTTGCTCATTGACGAGTTTTTCGAGATGCCGTTAGTAGGAGACATAGACTAAAAGTTCCTCATGGTAAAGTGTAAAATTATAGGAATTTGAATTTTTAAGATCATACATTTTTGGGAAATTAACCATGACAAATAGTTTCTTTTTATAGGTTGTTATTATCTAGTTACTGCTGGATACACAAATTGTGAGGGATTTCTTGCGCCTTTTAAAGGACAAAGATATCATTTGAATGAGTGGCGTCAGGGTTACCAGCCAAGTACTCTGGAAGAATTTTTCAATATGAAACATGCTTCAGCGATGTAATGTTATTGAAAGATATTTTGGGTTATTAAAACTTAGATGGGGAATACTTAGGAGTCCATCATTCTATCCTGTGAGGATGCACAATAGAATCATTATTGCATGTTGTTTTGATGTGTCTCTAACTAACTACGATCACAATAAAGGCAAGCGCACCTATCGTTTAATAGTATAGTTATGGTAAGACCGGAAATATCGTATCCACAAGGACCAAGAGTACTAGTAATTACTATATTCTTATTATCTAGCCTAAAAATTAGAGTGATTTCTTTTAAACTAAAATTAATTAAAAGCACGACAGAGAATGAATTGGGAAAATATTTTTTAGACAACTTTATGAGAGAGGCAATACCCAAGGAAGAATCCACCTAGACTTCACTTATTACTTCTGGTTCATACGATTTATTCACTTGACTTAATCCATAGAAATCCCTGATTCATGTTAATATCTCTTTCAAGACTAAAAGCAACTGACTCTAGGTTGATTAGTTGAAATATCTTTCTAATTAAAACCCCTATTGTCGCATTAACTCGATCTATAGATTCCCTTATTAGATTTGACTCTAATCCGGCAGATTTACGTCGTCCTATATCTAGGATTGCATTCAACTTCGCTTAATTGTGTTGATCTACTCTTAAACAGGGACTTTTGCTCCTCCGAATAAGCACATTTGACTTAAATCAATAACCTGAATTATTAAAATAAGAATAAGAACTCACAATTAAGAATAAGAACAAATATTTATCTTATAAATCAAATAGTAATAAGATCTGTCTTAGGTTTCATCCCTTTAGGTATTTAAGGGATTTAGTTCATACTGATCGAGGAAAACGTCTTAAAATAGGGAAAACTACAAAACATAAGAAAACCCAAAAACTTCAAGAGAAATTTTTAGGAGATCTTCAGTCTTGATGGAGATCCTTCTTCCAAGCTGCTCCCAATGGCTGTCTTCGAGTATTTTCTGCTTTCTACTCTGTGTGTCTTCTTAGGTTCTCCCCTAGGGTGTTTATATAGGCTTTGGAGCACCTTTCTCGGCCCACAAATAGTTTTTTCGAATAGAATTAAACTTGGGTTCGGCAGGGACACGCCCGTATGACACGCCCGTGTTCGATAGCTTAGGTCGTGCTTGATTCTGCTCGTCACACACGGCCGTGTGATCTTCTCGTGTGCTATAGTCCAGGCCGTGTTGATTTTTGAGGTAGGCCTATTTTGTCCCTTTTCGCCCCTTTTATCGTTCTTTTCGACTCCCTAAGCTCTCCTGAGTGTAAAACATGAAATTAAAGGATTAGGAGCATCGAATTCATCAAATCTAATGAAAATTCATCCAAAAATAAGCCAAGCATGGGGTAAAAATATGTATAAATTATGGTTTATCAAATATCCCCACACTTAAACCTTTGCTTGTCCTCAAGCAAAATCCTCAACTCACAATTAAAATTAACTTCCTCAATTCATAATTCTCATCAATAATGTCTAATCTAATTCACATATCATTCATACATTGATAATTTAACTAAAAGTGTCTTAAAGATTCAAACAATTTAAGTCACAAATTTTTGTAGCACGGAAACATAGGTGTTTTTCCTTACCTAAATAATCACCTTTGATTCAAAACCGAAAGGAGTTGACATCCTCACTAAAGATTCACTCAAATCACTCAAAGTGTTTAAGGTTCAAGATTGAGCACTCAAAAGTCAAACATGAAAAGTTATTGCCATAGGCTTGCAAGAAAATCAAGTCTCCACCACTATAAAATGAGATGATACACAAATCAAAAGGTCTTTAAAAAGGGTTGTAATGAGGCTTCGGTTAGAGGTGTGGATAAAGGCTGAAAAAAAGAAAGGTTAAAATTGAGATTGATTTGACCATTTACCTAACTAGAAAAATAAACTAATACTGAATAATTACATCAATTGAAAACTTATCAATAATAACACGAGCTTTTTCTCAAAATGTGAAATTAACTGCTTAAGCTTAAATAACATAGAACTAATATTTCCACTTTTTTTTAAGAATAAGAACAAGTTTAACAACTGAAATTAAGAACATAGTTAGGTAACTGTTCAAATCAAATCTCGACAAAAAGGAGTTAAAAGAATTGGAAAATTTCTCATTGAATAAAAAAGAATGGGTCTTGGGTTAATAATAAGGGTAAAACAAGTAACAGTTTATTAGGATCAAAGGGATTCACTAGGGGTTAATTATGAAGGTAGGCTTTTTGGGGTAAGTGAGTTAAAACCTAAGTGCCTTTATCATCTCAGTATATCAAATCAAAAGTGTGGTCTCGACATGCATAATCGAAGCAAGTTCTAGAATAACAAATCAATATTGACACACTCATAACCAATAAAGTGAGCAAGAAAAATATATGCTCTAAAAGGCTCAAAATGTGACAAAATTTATGGTTTTTGATGTCAACCTTGCAAATTTCAAACTTCAAAATAATATTTAAATTTAGGGAAACAACCTAAAAAAATTTTAATTCTGAAAATAGACTTATCATGCTTGATTCTCTAATGTCTTAAATTTTAAACCGTCAATGCACAATTACCTATGACTTAATCCAAACCATATCAATAAAAATCATAAGTCAATAGAAATTTTATTCTAATTAGTAATATGAGAAAATTTACTTAAGAACAAGACATTTTTCAGGGATTTTCTAATAATCAATTAATTAACCTCCCCACACTTAAGATGTACATTGTCCTCAATGTACAAAGATAAATAATGACAGTATAGTAAGAATATCATAAGATAGGGAGAGAAGTGAAACTTCCTGAATTTTGGATGAAATCCGTGAAAAGAAGTCTGATGAACTTAGGCAGCGGTGAAGGTGGGGGAGGATATTCCGGTAGCACCTTGAACCTTTTGGAATTGAGTCAATGAAGCAGCTGGCATGAACTTATGAGGAAGTTGTGGTATATCTGTTGTAAAGTGGTCGTGCACGGGGAGACCGAGCGGGGATCCTTCCGCTTTTTCAAAGTGGAGATGGCGGCCTTGGTCTTGCCTCAAGTATTAGTAATTGTGTACCTAAAAATGATTTGCCATAAATAATTCAAGCATCACCACAAGTAATATCGAAATAGTCCTAAAGAACAGGATATTCCTAATATAGTGAATTTAAAAGTTAAGCAAAAAGCAGTACTTTTAAATTAATGATACTAACGTATAGTACCCTAAGCTAAATCTAAGTGGAATGAATAATAAGAACAAAATAATAAAGAAAATAAAAATAAATAATGGAAAATAAATATGAATTCAAAATAAAGGGGAAAAAGAGAGACCAACTGATAAGATCCGCCTCGGGGTGAGTCGAGTCGTATGCGCGTTTGCCCGATCGTCTACGAAGGAGTGCCTTTTAATTTGTTTAAAAGTAAAAGAAAATGGTTATATTTTAGTAAATGGCAGCAAATTGGGTTGGATAAAAAAAATAGATGGATGAATGGAATGATGGTTAAAACAAGATAGAACCTTAATAGAATATTAAGGACCCGAATCTTATAGGTTTCAAAGGAATGGTTGAATTGGATAAAAACCTCGACCCACTATCTAGCAAGATAAGGACCTTGGTATAAAGGTTTGAACGCCACACCCGAATGGATGATAAGTTCGAAACAAGTCAGATTGATGCCACTAGCTACTAGATAAGTCAATTTGAACATTGAAGAATAATGAGAGTAGATAACTCACAATAAGAAATTTTCATTAAAGATCAAAAGTTGCCTCTACAAGCTACTAACAAAGTATATATAGTGTTTACTTGCGGTTAGATGAAGAGTCATATGAATTCAGCTTTAATGTGCATTTTAATGGCTGAAATAAAACTTTCAATAAATAAAAAACTCTTGAGTTCCTCCAAGCCAAATAAAAGCAACTTTATGACTCCAAATGAGCTAATTTAATGAATTTGAATGCTTGGTTTCATGCTCTCTTAGCAGCCGAATGGTTACCAGCACTTAAATGAAAATTTGAAACTCATGTGTGAACTTTTAAGCATCAAACGGTTATGGAAGAAGGATATACTGCTGCCAAATTTAATATATAACACCCCTTACCCGTATTCATTGTCGGAATAGGGTATGAGGCATTATTGGAGTTTACGAATTAATTTTAAATTAATTTTTTTTTACTCAATATAGCCCCTTTATAGATATCTAGCCTTCCTTGCAAATTTTAAACCGAGACCAATCCACATCAACCAATCCAAATCAACATATTTTCAAAATAGATTCATGCATATTTATAAGATAACCTCATCACATACCAAAACCAAGATTTGTTAGCCATACCAATGGCTGACCTTACATTCATTTCATATTAACATTTACTTCATTAGCTTATACATGCCATTGATTTCCAAAATAAAGTTTCTTTATATACCGAAATCTTGGGGTTGATAGTGTGATGTGTCTCCGACCGAATCCGACCTCCGAGCTCTTAACACTACAAAACAGGAAAAAGGACACAGGGTAAGCACTTTGTGCTTAGTAAGCCCATGTAACAAGAATTATACTTACCTAATATTTTCAATACAAAGCAATAAACATTCATATATCCATTCAATGCATTATTACCCTAACATGCACAAACATTCAAGTTAATCCAATAATTCCCATGTATCAATAATATATACCATGATTGATGAGCTCATCAATACCATGATTTTCATTTCCTTGTTATTTTTTCATATTTATCCCGTTGAATTTCATGAAATTTCGATGGATTTTCAGAGGTACACTTTAGTGCACAAATCCAGGTCCGTCAATTCATATTCATGTGCGCACATTTCCATTTTAGAGAGTACACTCCCTCGAACCTCATCTTTACAAATGGGATTACCAAATCGAGCTAAATCCTCGTAATATAAACTCATAGAGTATTGTCGAGATTACCGGTCGAGCTAAATCCCCTGCAACGACAATTAGTCTAATGAGTTTGGATTTAAATTACTAGTCTAGCTAAATTCAGACCCTAATTCGGATTACCCGTCCGGGCTAAATCTATTTTCCACATATTCTTCAGGAGAGCTATATCAGGATAGGATCACCCGTCCGGGCTAGATCCTTTTTACCGTCAATTTCTTTTCAGAGATCCATCGAATTTTCCTTTCATTCAACCAGGATTTCTTCCCCTTTTTATCAAATATATCAATGTATCATCAATCTTCATGCAATGGACATTCAAATTATAATCACATCAATAACATACATTTCAAGCATTTAAGAATATAATTCAAGTTACATGAACTTACCTCGATACTTGTTCGTACACAAAAATCTACTAATCTGGGACTTTTTCCTTTCCTCGATCTAGCTTCATATTTGTGTTTTCGGATCTAAATAAATAAATTTAATCATCAATTTAATACATTTCATGTTCACATGTAGCATTCTTTATAATTCTATTATTATTTTAGTTTATTCAAAGTTGTTTATTTGAGTCATAGTCACTAAATTATTTTTATCTTGAGCTATAGAACTCTAAATTATGATCCACTAATTTTCCCTAAAACTAAACTCACATATATTCTTACCATAAAATTTTCAGAATTTTTGGTTTAGCCAATAAGTACAGTTTATTCTTTAAATTTACCCCTGTTCTGCTGTCTGACAGATCTGCCCTTCTTCACTAAAAATTAATTATCTCCTCATACGGGATTCAGATGATGTTTCTGTTTGTTTCTATTGAAAATATACTCATTCAGGATTCTAAATATATAAATTTAAGCTCATAATTATTTTTATACAATTTTTTATAATTTTCCAAATTCAAAACAGGGGAACCCAAATTCATTCTGACATTGTCTCACAAAATTCATTATATCTCATGATTTACAAATCTATTTCTTACACCGTTTCTTCTATGAGAAACTAGACTCAATAATATTTAATTTCATATTTTTTTCATCTTCTAATTCGATTTCTAAAATTTATGGTGATTTTTCAAAGTTAGTCTGCTGCTGCTGTCTAAAACTGTTTTAGTGCAAACTATTTATTACCATTTTTCCCCTAAGCTTTCAATAAATGATAATTTCATCCCTACTCAATTAACTTCTCAATTGAGCTGATTTTTCTCCGTTAACACTTTATTATATCACTTTAAACTACTTTATAACCTTTGGGAATCAGAATTTTAGTAATAGACTTTAATTCCAAATATTTTCACAATTAGGTCCTAAAAATCAATTTCTATGGAAATTACCTAATAAAATAATCTCATAAACAAATTAAAGCTTCAATTTCATTCTATTTCATCATAAAATTACAGCACTAAACCATGGTAACTTTCAATTTCATCCATGAAATCAAAGACTAATGAATTTAATAGTAGGACCTACTAGTAAAAGTCTTAAAAACACAAAAATTTCAAGAAATGGGCAAGGATTAACTTATTTGGTGCAAAAATTATGATATGCCAGCTTAGAAAACCCTCCTATGGCGTTTTTGGCTGATAAGAGTGAAGAAAAATGAAGAGATTTCTAGATATTTCAAATTAGTCCTACTTTTATTTAGTAAATTTTGTTATTTTCCCATTTTGCCCTTATTTCAGTAATTCTCCTGATTTTTTTCAGCTTATGCCACCCAAAATATCTCCTTTGGGCTTATTTTCTCTTAAGATCCCTCCTCATTTGACAATTGAGTTATTTAATCCTTCTAGTAACTTTTACACCATTTTCAATTTAGTCATTTTCATTTAATTACCTACCCAAACGTTAAAATTTTCTAACGAAATTTTAATACCACATTACTAACATTTTATAAATATTTATAAAAAAACTTCCTACTCAATTTTGTGAGATCAAGGTCTCGATATCTTGTTTTTACCCAATTCCTTCAATAATTCCCTTTTCTAACTAACCACTAAATTGGTAAAATTTTTCTATCGATATTTTAATACGATTTTCCTATCATATAAATATTCATGCAAAAGTATTAAAATAAATTTCTCTTTAAATCAAATTTATGGTTACGAAACTATTGTTCCGATAACTTTGAATTTAGGCCATTACAACTTTCCCCCCTTTTAAGGATTTTCGTCCTCAAAAATCTTACCAGTAAAGAGGTTTGGATATTGTTTCCTCATTGTCTCCTTCGGTTCCCATGTCGCTTCCTCAATCCCGTGCTTTTGCCACAATACTTTTACTAAACTTATTTTTTTTATTTCTAAGCTCATTTGTTTCCCGTGCCAATATCTTGACTGGTTCTTCACTGTAAGTCATATCCGGTTCAATCTCCACTTCTGTCGGAGAAATAACATGTGAAGGATCTGACCGATATCATCGTAGCATAGACACATGAAAAACATTATGGATTCTATCAAGTTCCGGTGGTAATGTCAATCGATAAGCGACCGGTCCAATTCTTTCTATGATCCCATATGGCCCGATAAATCTTGGACTCAGTTTACCCTTTCGAATGAATCGGAGAAGTTTCTTCCAAGGAGACACTTTCAGGAATACCTTGTCACCGACCTGAAATTCAATCTAATTTCGTTTAAGATCGGCATATGATTTTTGGCGATCGAAAGTTGCTTTTAAACTATCCCGAATAACCTTTACTTTTTCTTCTGTTTCTCAGATCAAATCAACCCCATGTATCTTCTTTTCACTGAGCTCTGTCCAATATAACGGTGTTCTACATTTTCTACCATACAAAGCTTCATACGGAGCCATTTTAATACTGGACTGATAATTGTTATTGTAAGCAAATTCAATCAAAGGTAGATACCTCTCCCAATTAACTTCAAACTCTAGTATACAACATCGGAGCATATCTTCCACTACTTGAATTACACGTTCGATTGGCCATCTGTCTGAGGATGAAATGCAGTACTGAAATACAACTGAGTACCCAAGGCTTCTTGCTATTTGTCCCAAAAACGAGACGTAAATTGGGGATCTCTATCTGATATAATAGATACAGGCACTCCAAGTAGCCTGACAATCTCAGATATGTACAGTTCAGTTAGTTTATCTAAAGAATAATCCATACATACCGGAATAAAGTGCGTTGACTATGTCAATCGGTCAATAATCACCCAAATAGTGTCTTTTTTCCTCAGAGATAATGGTAACCCCGATACAAAATCCATAGTGATTCTTTCGCATTTCCATTCCGGTATAGTAATTGGCTGAAGTAACCCCGAAGGTACCTGATGTTCAGCTTTAACTTGTTGACATATTAAACACCTTGATACAAACTCAGAGATATCACGTTTCATTCCCGACCACCAGTACATCTTTTTCAGATCATTATACATTTTATTACTCCCCAGATGTACAGACATAGTACCGCTGTGAGCCTCGTGTAGAATCTTCTGTATGAGCTTTGAATTCTGAGGTACACATACCTTACCTCTGAATAACATACAACCATCAATCCCAACCTAAAATTCAGAATCAATACTTGACTCACACTGTACCCGTTTAACCTGTAACTTCTCATCATTCTTCTGAGCTTCACATATTTGTTGTAGAAATGTCGGTTTAGCTCTCAATTCAGCTATGATTGAACCATCATTAGTCAGTGACAATCGGGTATTCATAGCTCGTAAAGCAAATAGAGATTTCTGACTTAAAGCATCAGCTACAACATTAGCTTACCCGGATGGTAATCAATAAACAAATCATAGTCCTTTATCAGTTCAAGCCACCTGCTCTGTCTCAAATTCAAATCTTTCTATGTCATCAAATATTTTAAGCTTTTATGATCAGTATAAATATGACATTTATCACCGTACAAGTAATGCCGCCATATCTTCAGCGCAAATACAATAGTAGCTAATTCAAGATCATGTACTAGGTAATTTCTTTCATGTGGTTTAAGTTGTCTTGAAGCATAGGCTATTACTTTACCTTCTTGCATCAAGACACAACCTAAACCATTTAATGAGGCATCACTATAAATAACAAATTCCTTGCCCGGTTCAGGCTGCACTAATACAGGTGCTTTCGTTAATAGATCTTTCAATCGGTTGAAACTCTATTGACATTCATCAATCCACTCGAGCTTTACATCTTTCTGCAATAATCGATTCATTGGAGAAGCTATCATAGAAAATCCCTGTACAAATCTCCGATAATAACCAGCTAAACCCAAGAAACTTCTAACTTCAGATACATTCTTCGGTGGACTCCAATTGACAACAGCTAAAATTTTACTTGGATCTACCCTGATGCCTTCGGCGGATACAATATGTCTAAGAAAACCCACTTCTCGAAGCCAAAATTCACATTTATTGAATTTAACATATAACTGCTTCTCTCGCAGAATTTGCAACACAATTCTCAAATGTTCTGCGTGTTCTTCATCTCGAGAATAAACCAAAATATCATCAATGAATACTACCACAAATCTGTCTAAGTACGGTCTGAATATCTAATTCATCATATCCATAAATACTGCAAGTGCATTAGTCAGCCTAAACGACATAACCAAAACTCATAATGCCCATACCTGGTTCTGAAAGTTGTCTTTGGCACATCTGACTCTTTTACCCGTAGCTGGTAATAACCTGATCGAATATCAATCTTCGAGAATATTGTGGCACCTTTTAGCTGATCAAATAAATCATCAATCCGGGGAAAAGGTTATTTATTCTTTATAGTTACCTTATTGAGCTGCCGATAGTCAATACACAATCTCAAAGACTCGTCTTTCTTTTTCACAAATAGAACCATAGCACCCCAAGGTGAATAACTCAGTCGGACAAAACCCCTGTCAGCAAGTTCTTGCAACTGTGTCTTTAATTCCTTTAATTCTGTAGGAGCTATCCGGTACGGAGCTATGTAAATCGGAGTAGTTCCCAGAATCAAATCTATAGAGAATTCTACTTCTTGTTCTGGTGGTAACCCTGGTAACTCCTCTGGAAACACATCAAAAAATTCACATACCACTGGCACTGCCTGAATCTTCAACTCAGATACCTTGGTGTCTAATACATAAGCAAGAAAAGCATCATCCCCCTTTTTGACATATATCTGAGCACTAATAATTGAAATCACATCAGATAATCCCTCTGTCTGATCAGATTTAACCCGGAGTAATTCGCCATTCTGACACTTCAACATAATATATTTCTGTTTACAGTTTACTACTGCATCATGCTGAGTTAACCAATCCATGCCCAATATCACATCAAAATCATCAAATGGCAGTAACATCAAATCAGTCAGGAAACAATAACCTCTTACCATCAGTGGAAATTTTTTTACAAATTTTATCCACCAAAATAGATTGGCCCAGGGGGTTCGAGACTTTAACCCCAAATTTAGTAGGTTCAATAGATAAATCTTTAACACATGCAAGCTTTACACATATATATGAATGCATAGAACCAGGATTAATTAATGCAGTAATATCAGTGTCAAGTAAAGAAAATGTACCAATAAAGAAAATGTACCAGTAATAACATCGGTTGCTGAGGCATTTTCTCTAGCATGAATGGCATATGTCCTAGCAGGTGCTCATGTCTCAGGCCTACCTGTAGTATCTTTTGCTGCTCCTCGGCTACCACTGACATTACCAGATGGTCGAGATGGTCTACCCCTCGAAACTGGATTACTCGGCTTCAATATCTGTTTAGCTTCTTTTTTACCCTTTCTAGACAATCTCTGAGGAAATGGTCAAAAGAACCACATTGGTAACAAGCCCCGCTCTTAAATTGGCATTCACTAAAATAAGTTTTATTACAATACTAGCATCTCGGCTTAAGGGTACCAACACTGCCAACACTGGTCACTGATGGAGTGGAAGGTCTTGGATTGTTGCGTTGAGAACGTCGCTCTCTGTCCGAATACCTAGTGGCTAAGGTAGAACGATCCTGGTCCTTCTTCAATTTCTTTGGGACAGAAAACTAGGATTTTTCCATTGGTCTTTTACTAAAAATTCGAGCTTTCCTCTCAACCTGTTTCTTTTCTTTGCTGAATTTTTCTTTTTATAAGCTCACTCTGCCAATGTAGCAAACTCTTGAATTTCAAGAATTCCGATTAGTAGCTTAATGTCTTTATTCAAACCTTCTTCGAATCGTTTGCACATTTCATCTTCTGACTGTACCCATTCTCGAGCATATTTACTCAACCAAACAAATTCTCTTTCATACTCAGATACCGATCTATTGCCCTGTTTCAGCTCAAGAAATTCTTTCCTTTTCTGATCAAGAAACCTCTGGCTGATATATTTCTTTTTAAACTCAGTCTGGAAGAATTCCCATGTAATTTCTTCTTTAGGAACAACTGAAGCTTTAGTATTCCACCAAGGGTAAGCTGTGTCTTTTAGCAGTGAGACGGCACATTTCAAACATTCTTCTGGTGTGCAAGATAATTCCTCCAAAACTCGAATAGCATTTGGCCCGTTCGAGATCATCATCAACTGCTGCTTGAAATTCTTCGGCCTATATTTTTGAATTTTATTAATCGAGCTTTTCCTTTTTTGACAAATTCAGTACCTGTACCCTGTGGAATCTCGAGAATCGATGGAGGAATAGGAGGGGAACTTGAACTTGCTGCACTACAGGGTTAGTTCTTAGGTATTGACTAAGAATAAGAGAAAGGGGAAAAGGGAGGGAGAGAGAAAAAGAAAAAAAGGGGAAGGGAAGAGTTTCGGTTTGAGGGAGAAAGAAAAAGAAGGAAGGAGGGAGGAGGTTTGGTTGGTGGTGGCCGGAGGTGGAAAGGGGGGAAAGCTACGGTGGCTAGGGTGGGGGGAAATTTGGGGAGAAGGTGAACAGTAGAATGGTTTAAATAGGGATTAGGGCACATGGTTGTAGCCCACGCCCGTGTGCCCTATTTTTGGCCCGTGTGTTCCGTAAATATTGGTTTAGGGTGTGTCTGAGTCTTAGCCCATACCCGTGTTCCTTGGGCGTGTTGGCTCACACGGCCGAATCGCCCAGCCATGATATGCTTTGTTCGTTTCTCCTACGCCTGTAGAGGTTTCTATGCCCATGTTAATTAATCAGTATCATCCACGGCTTTTAGGCATGGGCGTGTCGTACGCCTGTGTCATTCACTTAGTATTGCCCACGGTCTTATGGCACGCCCATGTGGATTTATTGCTTCCTGTGTTCTTTAGTCAATGTCGACCACGGCCGCATCGTACTACCGTGGCATTTTGTCACAGCCCGTGTTTTGGGGAAGTTTTCGTCCTGTTCCCGCATGGCCTCTGCCACACCGATGTACCTACTCGTGGTGTCCACATGGCCACGACCACGCCCGTGTGTAAGGTGTGTGGGTAGGGAAACCTGCGCTTTATCAATTTGGTTAGTTTTTAGTTAGGTGCTAAAAATTGAAAATATGAACATTAATGAGGTTAGTGCTCGAGTAAGCACTTATTTAGAGTCTAAGCTCAACTCACCTTTCATTCACATAATCATGGTGGTTCGAGGAGTTGAAATTCCTCATTCTTGCTATCAATTTTGTTAAAATAAGGTTTTAAACGATTACCGTTTACCTTGAAGGTACCAAATTTGGGATGAGTTACCTCAATTGTACCATATGGGAAAACATTGAGTACCGTGAAATGGGTTGTTCCATTAGGTTTAGAAGTGGCAATACGAGGGTCTGCATTATCCATTAGAACTCGATCTCTAACCTTAATTTGGCTCGTTTTATTTTTTTACTCGTTATGGCTCTGCTCTGGTTCATCGTGTACTTTTAATTTCCCCTTAAACCGTGTTCGCCATTCATCTAGTTCCTCGATCTGGAGCCTTCGTTCCTTATGAACAGTTCGGTTCTCAATATGAGAGCTAAACATTGGCTCTATCTTCTTTTTTCAGGATTTTCTGCAACAAAGATTGAACATTAAGTTCACTTATATTAACTAGACTTGTATTATTTTGATCACTAGATATTCTAACAGAATCACGTGCTTGGAGTTTAATCATGTCATCACCTATACGAAATATTAATTCCCTTGTATAAACATCAATAATGGTCTTAACAGTTGCTAAAAAAGGTCGGCCTAAAATTAAGGGAATGCCACTATCCTCATCAATGTCTAAAACAGCAAAGTCTATTAGGAATATGAATTTATCAATTTTGACTAGCACATCTTTAATTATACCCCTAGAAAATCTAATGGTTTTATCAGCCAATTGAATGCTCATCCTAGTTTGCTTGGGTTTCCCAAGACTTAGTTGTTTAAACATTTTATAAGGCATAAAGTTGATACTTGCCCCTAAATCAGCTAAGGCATTATTAACAGATAAATCACCAATTAAGCAAGGAATCGTAAAAC
This sequence comes from Gossypium rotundifolium, assembly GCA_025506655.1. Lineage (NCBI taxonomy): Eukaryota > Viridiplantae > Streptophyta > Magnoliopsida > Malvales > Malvaceae > Gossypium > Gossypium rotundifolium. The sequence goes on from CP106724.1 coordinate 22,331,585, forward strand.
TCCCGGATCTTTTAATTTGCGGGGTAGTTTATTCTGTAAAATTACTGAGCAAACTGCATTTAACTCCACATGCGATGCATCGTCTAACTTCCATTTGTTTGTCAAAAGCTCTTTTAAAAATTTTACTGAATTGGGCATCCGCAAAAGAGCTTCAATAAATGGTAAGTTAATATGTAATTTCTTTAAAAGTTTAATAAATTTACCGAATTATTCATATGTGCGATCTTTCTTCGTCGCATTGGGGTATGGCACACAAGGTTTGTACTCTGTACTTATCGGTTTTGGTTTATTATGGCTTACTTCAGCCTTACCTTTATCTATCACGTTTTCTTACCTTAGGTTTGGTTCGTCTAACCTTTCACTATCTTGAGCAGTAATGGCATGAAGTTGCTCATTTGGGTTAGTTTCAGTGTTGCTTGGCAAACTACCTTGTGGTCATTCTGAGATCAACTTGGCAAGCTGACCTATTTGGTTCTCGAGCCCTTAAATCGACGCTTGCTGATTTTTGCGTGTTGTTTTGGTGTTTTAAAAATGGGTTTCTGACACCAAGATGACTTTTGTTAGCATCTCCTTAAGGTTCGGCTTCTTCTCCTGTGGGTAGGGTTGTTGTTGAAATCCTGGAGAGGGTTGTTGTTTCTGATTTCCTTGACCACCCCATGAGAAGTTTGGGTGGTTCCTCCAACCTGGATTGTAAGTGTTACTATAGGGATTATTCTGAGGTCTAGAATTATTACCCATATAGTTCTTCTGTTTGCTTTCTATGCCAGGGTTGTAGGGTGGATATTTTGTATTGTTCATTCCTCCTCCATTTTTATTGCACTGCATCACTGGATGTACCTGCTAATAACCACACAAACCATCAATCTTTTTATTTAAGAGCTCTACCTGGTTTGATAACATGGTGACTGGCTGAGGTTGAAAACACTGGCTACTTTTGTCGGCTTTGTTCTCATGACTTGCCACAGATAGTTATTGATAAACCGTAAAAGTAACATATTTTAATCCCATATTTAGCATGCTTTTGGATGATTTAGCCCCTGATTTATGTAAAAAGGTGCTCTTAATCCTTTCTTTTCATGTTTTATACTCAGGAAAGCACCCGAGGACAAAAAAAACGAGAAACCGGCTTAAAACGGGCCAATTTAGACCAAAGTAAAAATTGACACGGCCTGGACTTAAAGCTACACGGCCGTGTCTCGTCAATTTACTTCACACGGTTTGACCATGATTTTCATGGCCGTGCCTCAATCAACAGAATCGAAACACAGCCTGGATCACAATTTACACGACCGTGCCTAAATCAACAGAATCGAACATGGCCTGAAGTCAATTTACACGGGCGTGTGCCATGGCCGTGCCCCTGTCATGGAAAAGAGGAATTTCACTCAGAAAAGGATACTTAGGGAGAAAGAAATGCATTCCAAGATCCTATATACAGACCTTAAGTGTAACCTGAAGAAGGGCGGTCAGTTAGGCAGTCAGCTAGGCCAAGAAGATGAGCCAGAAGGCCAGATTTGTGGGAATCACTCGAAGATAGCCAGTTGATCCATCTCAAGAATCTGGAATTCTACTCAAGACGCAGATCTCTCCTTTAATTCCTTCAGGGGGTTTTAGGGATTTCTTATGTTTTATTTTATCTTTTCTCTTGAGATGTTTTATTTTATCATTATGAACTAAACCCTTCAGATACTTGAAGGGGATGAAGCCTAGATGAATCTTGTTATTATTTATTGAACTATATGATAAATACTTAGTTTGTTCTTAATTATGTGTGCTTAATTCTTGTGTTAATATCTCCAGAATATTGATTCAAGTTGAATGTGCTTAGGTGGTGGAGCAAAAGTCCTTGCTTAAGAGTAGATCTAGCATAATTAAGCGGAGTTGATCGCAGGCCTAGAGATAGGGTGACGAGATTTTGCTGGATTAGGGTGAAACCTAATATGGGAGTCCATAGATTGAATTAATGCGATTCTAGGGGTTTTAATTTGAAAGAGATTTCGGTTAATCAACCTAGGGTTAGACGTTATTCGCCTCGAGAGAGGGTTTAATATAAATTAGGGAGTCTTACGGATCAAGCTAAGTGAATAAATCGTCTGGTTCAGTGTTAGATAACAAGTGAAGGTTAGGTGGATTCTTCCTAAGGGTATCGTCTTAATCAACTGAGTTTTTCCTAAAATTATTTTCCCAAATTCATTCTTTTTGTCTTTGCGGCTTAGTTTAGTAATTAATTAGTTAATTTAGATTTAATCAACCAAATCATTCAATATTTAGGCTAAATAATAGAAAGAAAGTAAGTATTAGTACTTTTAGTTCCTTTGGGTTCAACAATCCGGTCTTGCCTAAGCTATACTATTGTTCGATAGGTGCACTTGCCTTAAGTCGTTATCAAAGTTAGTTTCTAGGTTCGATCATTATCTTTATAAATTTTAAAACTCGACAATTCTAGATGATCAAGTTTTTGGCATCGTTTTCGGGGAACTAAAATATTAAGAAAGCTCTATTTTTATTACTTTAGCCAGTATTTTTATTTTTATTTTTATTTTTGCAATTTATTTTATTTTATTATTTTAGTTTTGCTAAATTTCTTTTTCTAGCAGTACCTCTAGTTTATGACTAGAAGGAACCCAACAGGACCTCTAGCATATGATAGTGATATCAAGCTACCGCACGTAGAAATCGCAGAGAAATCAGGCGAGCCTTAAATTACCAAGAAGAACAACAACAGTGATGATCCAATCCTCTCAAGGGATGGATTTAGAATAATCTGCCACGAGATGTGGCAGAAAACAATGCTCCGCGTACTATGTATGATTATGCTAAACCTCATTTAACAGGAGCGGAATCTAGTATTGTTAGGCCTGCTATAGCTACTAATAATTTTGAATTAAAGCCTAATACTATACAAATGATTCAACAATTTGTTCAACAATTTGATGGTTTGTAGGACGAAGACCCGAACACTCATATAGCTAATTTTTTAGAGTTCTGTGATACTTTCAAAATAAATGGTGTTTCTGATGGTTTCATTCGTCTTCGGTTATTTCCCTTTTATTAAGGAATAAAGCTAAACAGTGGTAGAACTCGTTACCACGAGGGTCAATTACGACATGGGACCAGATGACCGAAAAATTTTTATTAAAATATTTCCCACCGACCAAAACGGCCAAATTACGGAATGGTATCTCTTCTTTTGTGCAGGTGGATTTAGAGACATTATCTGACGCATGGGAGAGATACAAGGATCTCTTGAGGAGATGTCCACACCACGGATTATTTTTATGGCTTCAAGTCCAAACTTTTTACAATGGTGTAAATCCTCAACGAGGCAACTAATTGATTCAACATGGTGGAACCACGAACAACAAAACTCTTAAAGCAGTGTATGAGTTTATCGAAGAGATATCGCTGAACAACTATCAGTGGCAAGTTACAAGGACAAGGCCAACAAAATCAGCCGGAGTTTTCAACATCGACGCAGTAACCATGCTGTCAAATCAGGTAGAGATGATGAATAAAAAGCTTGACAATTTGTGTTCTTTGTAGGTAAATTCGGTAATGCAGTGCGATGCAAGTGGAACCATGGCAAATCCTGAGTACCCACCCTACCAATCGAGCATGGAAAACGAACAAACGAATTATATAGGTAATAATTTCAAACTAATAATAATCCTTATAGTAACACCTATAATCCAGGTTGGAAGAACCACCCAAATTTTTCGTGGGGAGGTCAAGGAGGCCAATGAAATCAAGGAAATCAAAAACAATAACCTCTTCCAAATTTCCAAAATCAGCCCTATCCACAGGAAAAGGAGCCGAGTCTTGAAGAAATGCTAAAAAAGTTCATGGCAGAAACAGATGTCTATCTCCAAAAAACTGATACAACACTTGATAACCAAGATATATCGATCAAAGAGATCAAGGACCGAGTCAGGGAAATCACTAAAACGGTTGGACAACTCGAGCAGCTGATGTCCGAACGACCACAAGGGCATCTACCAAGCAACACTGAGATTAACCCAAAGGAGCAAATCCAAGCCATAACAGCTCATAGAAGTATAAAGGTAGATGAACCCGGTTTAATATAAGAAGACGAAGTGAAAGACGATAAAATTGAGGTAACACAAGAAAAGCCAAAACCGGTAATCAAAGAGTACCAGCCTCGCATACCTTATCCCAAAACGTTGAAGAGAGACAATTCAGAAGAACAATTCAGTAAGTTTCTTAAACTTTTAAAGAAATTACATATTAACTTACCGCTTCTTGAAGCTCTTTCACATATGCTAGATTCGAAGAAATTTTTAAAACAGCTTCTGACGAACAAACGTAAGCTAGATGAGGAACCACATGTGGAATTAAACGCAGTATGCTCAGCAATGTTATAGAATAGACTACCACGGAAGCTAAAAGATCCAGGGAGTTTTACAATCCCATGTTTAATTGGTAGACTAACTGTTGATAATGAATTAGCTGATTTAGGGGCAAGTATAAATGTCATGCCCTATAAAATGTTTAAGCAGCTAGGTCTAAGGAAACCCAAACAAACTAGGATGAATATTCAATTAGTTGATAAAACTGTTAGAATTCCTAGGGGTATTGTCGAAGATGTTCTTGTAGAAATTGACAAATTTATTTTCCCAGTAGATTTTATTGTCTTAGACATGGATGAGGATAACTCGATTCTTTGAATCCTAGGAAGACCCTTTTTAGTAACTGCCAGAACTAAAATTAATGTTACCACAGGAGAACTCATACTTTGTGTAGGTGATAAACCATAAAAGTAACATATTTTAATCCCACATTTAGTATGCTTTTGGATGATTTATCGCTGATTTATGTAAAAAGGTGCTCTTAATCCTTTCTTTTCATGTCTTATACTCAAGGAAGCACCTAAGGATAAAAAGAACGTAAAACGGGCTTAAAATGGACCAAATTGGGCGAACCTAAGAAATTGGCATGGCCTGGACTTCAAGCCACATGGTCGTGCCTTGCCATTTATTTAGAACACAGCCTCACCCTAATTTACACGGCCGTGCCTCATCGACAAAAGTCTAACACGGTCTGGCTATGACTTACACGGACGTGTGCCATGGGCGTGCCCCTACCACAGGAATGAGTAATTTCACTCGGATTTGGATGCTTGAAGCCAAAGAAACATACTCCTAAGTCTATTTAAACACCTTAATAGTAATTCTACTTGAAGGAGGTGCTTAGGAGCCAAGTAAAGCATCTAAAGAGCCTATATAAACAACCCAAGACAGCCGTTCTAGAGGAGGAAGTTTTAGGCAGAGTTTTCTGCCAGAGCTTTTATTCAGGGAATTACTCGAAGATAGCCAGTTGATCCATCTTAAAAAGCCAGAGTTCTACTCAAGACAGAGGATCTCCTCTTCAATTCCTTTAGGGGGTTTTAGGGATTTCTTATGTTTTGTTTTATCTTTTCTCTTGAGATGTTTTCTTATTTTGATATGAACTAAACCCTTCAGATACCTGAAGGGGATGAAACCTATGATGGATTTTGTTCTTTGATTTTTAAATTATATGATAAGTACTTAGTTTGTTCTTAATTATGTTGCTTAATTTAATCTGATGTGCTTAGGTGGAGGAGGAATAGACCCTGCCTAAGAGTAGATATAGCATAATTAAGCGGAGTTGATCGCATGCCTAGAGATAGGGTGACGAGATTTTGCCGGATTAGGGTGAAACCTAATATGGGAGCCCATTGATCGATTTACTACTTCCTTAAGGGGTTATTATAAGAGAACAAGAGTTCCACTAATTAACCTAAGGTTAGACGTTATTCGCCTCGAGAGAGGGTTTAATATAGGTTAGGGAGTCTCACGGATCAAGCTAAGTAAAGAAGTCATATGAATTAAAAGTTAGATGACAAGAGAAGTCATTGGTGGATTTGTCTTAAGGGTATCGTCTAAAATCAACTGAGTTTTTCCACAGTCTTTTCCCAAAGTTTCATTCTTTTGTCTTTTCATCTAGTTTAGTTTTTCATTAGTTTTTTTTTAGATTAATAAACCAGTCACTCCATATTTTAGGCTAAATAATAGAAAGAAAGTGAGTAGTAGTACTTTTAGTTTCCTTTGGGTTCGATAAAATAATCTTGCCTAAACTATACTATTGTTTGATAGGTGCACTTGCCTCAATCGTTGCCATAGTTAGTCTACAAGTTTGATCATTCTTTATAAATATTAAAACTCAACTGTTTGACACGATCAGTAGGTGACGAATCGATCAGTTTACAAGCTCTTGACTCAGCCAGGACATCGATCAATGAAGGTGAGAAAGTAAATTCAGTTGATAATCAATCTGTTCAAATCCCACCGCAGGAACAACCACAAAGCTACAAACCTGAATAGAAGCAAGGACCCTGTGCCAATAAAGAAGAATTATGTAAGGAGCAAAGCTTTGAGGACAACGAACTAAAAGAGTGGAAAACACGTTTTAAAGAGAAGACGGAACCACATGAGGCAAAACCAAAGGAGCATCTAAAAGAACTCGTAGGGACATCGAATCACATCAAAATAAGATATCAGGTACGCAATATCCTTCCATACGAAATAGTCGAGGTAAGCAATCCCATATTCAACACTTTTAAGGTAAACACTTCTCGACTTAACCTTTATCATGAAAATAAAATCGTGAGGGAAGATATTCAAACATTTAAACCACCGTAAGTGTACAAGCAAAAAGAAAAAGTCTAGCTTAAGACTTTAAACGAGTGCTTCTCGGGAGGCAACCCGAGCACTAACACTATCTCTTTATTTCTATTTTTAATTATTTCTTTATATTTTTATTCTAAAATTTTAATGAAACAAAAGTGTAGATTCCCAGACCACACGGCCTAGCACACGACCGTGGCCGTGGTCGTGTGGAAGTACAGAATCTTCATACTGATATGGCAGAGACGGTACAAATCAGCCCCAACTAACTATTGGAGTCATGGACCCAACCACTACCCTACGGGCGCAGACAAAGGCCCAGGGCTGTGTGATGCAGCCGTGGGCTGACACTGCCTTTTCAGGAATGGGCGTGGCATCTGGAAACCGGGCGTGGGCGAACCAACACGCCTAGACACATGGTCGTGCGAGGCGGCCGTGTAAATCAAGACACCCATGGGACACGGCCGGTTCAATATAAGAAGACGAAGTGGAAGAAGATAAAATTGAGGTAACACAAGAAAAGCCAAAACATGTAATCAAAGAGTACCAGCCTTATCCCGAAGCGTTGAATAGAGACGATTCAGAAGAACAATTCGGTAAGTTTCTTAAACTTTTAAAGAAATTACACATTAACTTATCGCTTCTTGAAGCTCTTTCACAGATGCCAAATTCGAAGAAATTTTTAAAACAGCTTCTGACAAACAAACGTAAGTTAGATGAGGAACCACATGTGGAATTAAACGCAGTATGCTCAGCAATGTTACAAAATAGACTACCACGGAAGCTAAAAGATCCAGGGAGTTTTACAATCCCATGTTTAATTGGTAGACTAACTGTTGATAATGCATTAGCTGATTTAGGGGCAGGTATAAATGTCATGCCCTATAAAATGTTTAAGCAGCTAGGTCTAGGGAAACCCAAACAAACTAGGATGAGTATTCAATTAGCTGATAAAACTGTTAGAATTCCTAAGGGTATTATCGAAGATGTTCTTGTAAAAATTGAAAAATTCGTTTTCCCAATAGATTTTGTTGTCTTAGACATGGATGAGGATAACTCGATTCCTTTAATCCTAGGAAGACCCTTTTTAGCAACTGCCAGAACTAAAATTGATGTTACCACAGGAGAACTCATACTTTGTGTAGGTGACGAATCGATCAGTTTACAAGCTCTTGAGCCAGGACATCGATCAATAAATGTGAGAAAGTAAATTCAGTTGATAATCAATCTGTTCAAATCACACGCAGGAACAACCATAGAGCTACAAACCTGAAAAGAAGCAATGACCTTGTGCCAATAAGGAAGAATTATGTAAGGAGCAAAGCTTTGAGGACAACGAACTAGAAGAGTGGAAAACACATTTTAAAGAGAAGACAGAATCACAAGAGGCAAAATTGAAAGAGCATCTAGAAGAACTCGTAGGGACATTGAATCACTTCAAAATAGGAGATCAAGTACGCAATATCCTTCTATACGGGACAGTCGAGGTAAGCAATCACATATTCGACACTTTTAAGGTAAACACTTCTCGACTTAACCTTTATCATGAAAATAAAAGCATGAGGGAAGATATTCAAACATTTAAACCACCGTAAGCGTACAAGCAAAAAGGAAAAGTTTAGCTTAAGACTTTAAACGAGCGCTTATCGGGAGGTAACCCGAGCACTAACACTATCTCTTTATTTCTATTTTTAGTTATTACTTTATATTTTTATTCCAGAATTTTAATGAAACAAAAGTATGATTCCTGCACCACGGCTTAGCACACGTAGTGGCCGTGGCCGTGTGGAAGTACAGAATCTCCATACTATATGGTAGAGGTACAAATTAGCCCCAACTAACTATTGGAGTCACGGACCCAACCACTACCCTATGGGCACAGACAAAGTCCCACGGCCGTACGATGCAGTCGTGGGCTGACACTGCCTTTTCAGGAACAGGCGTGGGTGAACCAACATGCCTAGACACACAGTCATGCGAGGCGATCGTGTAAATCAACACACCCATGGGACACGGGCGTGGCAAGGTGTCAGGAGCCAAAATTCTATTTACACTCACCCTCCTCCCTCCTTTCTTTCTACCTTCTTCTTATCATATTTCACCTCTCTCATTCTCTTCTGACATTCTTATAACTCGTGAGACACTAAAGCCATGCCGCAGAAGAGTAAAAGGCCAACCACAGTCTCCTCAAAGCAGACCGATTCACATGAGTTCATGCCGGCAGCTTCAGCTACTCAACACGCCAAGGGTCTTCGAAACCTTTTCGTTTCTTATTGTCAGGTTCGTTAGGCTACTGGAGAATCACACTAGAACCACGACCACAGCCCTTCCGCAGCCTTAGAAGTCACACCCACTTCGCGAACCATCTATCAATAAGGACTTCTCATTCCATTAATTTTTTCTTTTAATTTCAGTTTTCTTCTTAGTCTCCTTCTCTTTATTTTCCTTGTCTTTAATTATATTATTAGTATATTTTTAATGTTTCTTTAGATTTCCTGGCTATATCTTTCCAAGCTACCCAATTTCTTCATCTACACAGTGCTTGTCCGTAGCCACCCCACCATGACCATAGAAAACGCCACTGCCGCCTCCTCCTACAATTCGACAAAGGAATATGGATTCATCCAAAAATTTAGGAAGTGTTACTTCTCCCCCGTCTCTTTTGATTTTATTATTACATGATTATTTATCTATCTTTGTACATTAAGGGCAATGTACATCTTAAGTGTAGGGGGTAAAAGTAGCTAACATTTTGCATTATTCTCAAATCCACGAATTTAGTCTTGTTTTCAAGAAATTTTCTCATATTACTAATTAGGATGAAATTTTCGATGACTTGTGATTTTTATTAATATGTTTTGGATTAATTCATTGATAATTGTGCACTAATGATTAAATTTGAAGAATACTAGAGAATCAAGCATGATAAGTCTATTTTTCAAGAATAAAAAATTTTCTAGGTTGTTGGATTGAATTTGAATATTACCTTGAAGTTTGAAATTTACAGGAATTGATGTCAAACACCCATAATTTTTGTGAGATTTTGAGCCTTATAGAGCATATATTCTTTTTCGTGCTCACTTTATTGATTATGAGTATGTCAACACTGGATAGCTATTCTAGAACTTGCCTCGTTTATACATGTCGAGGCCACATTATTGATTTGATATACTGAGATGATAAAGGCACCTAGGTTTTAACCCATTCACACCACAAAAAAGCCTACCTACATAATTAACCCCTAGTGAACCCTTTTTAATCCTAACAACTCTTTTTATTGATTTACCTGCTAATATTAACCCAAAAACCCTTTGTATTTGTTATCACCATTCTTTTGACTACCCTTCTATAGAGAATTGATTTGATCAGTTGCCTAATTAGTTTATTTCAGTTGATAAAGTTCTTTCTTTATTATGTATTTACTTAGTTTTCTTTCTCGAAAAAAAAAGAAATCGATCGAAAAATCAAAGTATATTCAGCATTAGTAGTATAAAAAGTGAGCTTGTGCATTTAAGTTTCAATTATCAAGGAAAAAGCTCGTAGTATTATTAGTTTGAAAGTTTCAATTTATGTAATCATTTATTTTCTAGTTCATTGTTCTTAGTTAGGTAAATTTGTCAGGTCAATCTCGATTTTTAACCTTCTAATTCAGCCATTATCCACTCCTTTAACCCAAGCCCCATCACAACCCTGTTAAAGACCTTTTGATTTGTGTATCATCTCATATTACAGTGGTGGAGATTTGATTTTTAGGCAAGCCTATGGGATTAACTTTTCAGGTTCGACTATTGACTGCTTAATTGTGAACCTTAAACACTTTTGAGTGATTTGAGTGAATCTTTAGTGAGGATGTCAATGCTTGTGGTTTTGAATCAAAGGTAATTATTTGGATAAGGGGAGACACCTATGTTTTCATGCTACAAATATATGACTTAGAATTGTTTGAATCTTTAGGAGTCTTTAAGTTAAATTATCCATGTATGAATTATTTATGAATTATGATGAGGCATTATTAATAGGAATTATGAATTATGGAAAGTTCATTTTAATTGTAAGTTGAGAATTTTGCTTGAGGACAAGCAAAAGCTTAAGTGTGGGGGTATTTGATAAACCATAAAAGTAACATATTTTAACCCCATATTTAGCATGCTTTTGGATGATTTAGTAATTGATTTATGTAAAAAGTGCTCTTAATCCTTTCTTTTCATGTTTTATACTCAGGAAAGCACCTGAGGATGAAAAGAACGAGAAAAGGGCTTAAAACGGGCCAATTTGGGCCAAAGTGGAAATTGACACGGCCTGGACTTCAAGCCACACGGCCGTGTCTCGTCAATTTACTTCACACGGTTTGACCACGATTTACATGGTTGTGCCTCAATCAATAGAATCGAAACACGGCCTGGACCACAATTTACACGGTCGTGCCTAAATCAACAAAATCGAAACACAGCCTGAAGTCGATTTACACGGCGTGTGCCATGGCCGTGCTCCTGTCGTGGAAAAGAGGAATCTCACTAGGAAAAGGATACTTAGGGAGAACGAAACACATTCCATAAGCCTATATAAAGACCCTAAGTGTAACCTAAAAAAGGGCGGTCAGCTAGGCCAAGAACCCAAGCTAGAAGGCCAGATTCGTGGGAATCACTCGGAGATAGCTAGTTGATCCATCTCAAGAAGCCGAAATTCTACTCAAGACGGCGGATCTCTCCGTCAATTCCTTCAGGAGGTTTTAGGGATTTCTTATGTTTTGTTTTATCTTTTCTCTTGAGATGTTTTATTTTATCATTATGAACTAAACCTTTCAGATACCTGAAGGGGATGAAGCCTAGATGAATCTTGTTATTATTTATTGAACTATATGATAAATACTTAGTTTGTTCTTAATTATGTGTGCTTAATTCTTGTGTTAATATTTCCAGAATATTGATTCAAGTTGAATGTGCTTAGGTGGTGGAGCAAAAGTCCCTGCTTAAGAGTAGATCTAGCATAATTAAGCGGAGTTGATCGCACGCCTAGGAATAGGGTGACGAGATTTTACCGGATTAGAGTGAAACCTAATATGGGAGTCCATAGATCGAGTTAATGCGATTCTAGGGGTTTTAATTTGAAAGAGATTTCGGTTAATCAACCTAGGGTTAGACGTTATTCGCCTCGAGAGAGGGTTTAATATAAATTAGGGATGTTTGGTTCAGTGTTAGATAACAAGTGAAGTTTAGGTGGATTCTTCCTAAGGGTATCGTCTTAATCAACTGAGTTTTTCCTAAAGTTATTTTACCAAATTTATTTTTTGCGTCTTAGTTAGTAATTAATTAGTTAATTTAGATTTAATCAACCAAATCATTCAAAATTTAGGCTAAATAATAGAAAGAAAATGAGTATTAGTACTTTTAGTTCCTTTGGGTTCGGCAATCTGGTCTTGCCTAAGCTATACAACTGTTCGATAGTTGCACTTGCCTTAAGTCGTTGTCAGAGTTAGTTTCCAGGTTCGATCATTCTCTTTATAAATTTTAAAAATTGACAATTTTAGACGATCAGTGTTACACAAATCAATGCGATGCCAATGTCCCAGACATGGTCTTACACGTAACCAAATATCGATGCCACTATCCCAGATAGGGTCTTACACGAATCTCATATCGATGCCAACGTCCCAGACGTGGTTTTACATGAAATCTCGAATCAATGCCAACGTTCTAGACGTGGTCTTACATGACATCACATAACAGACACCTATGTCATGACATATGCATTCCTATCAATTCCTAGGCTCATACGGGACTTGTCGGACTTTAACATCTTATCGACTTATTCGTAAACTCGGATTTCACATACATTCCATCTTAATGGATATTCATAGCAATTCAAATATCATATATACTCAAATAGTTCAATTCAACTACATTTATTTGTATATTGACTTACCTTGGATTCGGATATTCGATCAGATTCAATTATTCAACTACTTTCGCTTTCCACGATCTAAATCCATATTCTTCGGATCTTGATCTATACATATACAGATTTAATCGATTCATTCATCAAATTATTCAATTCAATCCAAAACACATATATAGGGAAATTTACAATTTAGCCCTCACATTTGCACATTTTATCAATTTAGTCTATTTTTCTCAAAACATCAAATATACACCATTTGTTCACACACATGCATAATCGAAACTCCCTAGGGACCATATAAATTCATATTTTTCATCAAATTTACAATTTAGTCCCTCAAATAATTATTTTCTCAATTTAGCCCTAATTAGCTAATTTCATCAAAAATTCAAGAACAAAACATGTTCATTAAACACATATCTTTCATTTAACACCAATATTCATCATAAAGCTCACTATATCTGTAACATCCTTTGCCCATGTTTGAGCCAGAACAGGGTTTGAGGCATTACATAGCTAATCTTGCTTAAACATCTAGAATAGGGTTATAAAATTTTGTTGAACACTATCGCTCGCACATATTTGGCTTAAGAGGCCCTAATTACACTTCGGAGAAGTATCGAAATATTTTTGGGAACTTTCAAGAGTTCGAGAAACTTGTTAATCAAAACAGAGGCCACACGCCCGTGTATCTATTTCTCTCTGAGTTCTGACCAATACAAGGGCGTTCGACACTTACGCCCATACAATACCTCATGAGGCGCCATGTTCAAACTTGACTGAAAGTTGTTGTTGTAGGCAAATTCCACCAATGGTAAGTATTTTTCCCAATTACCGTGGAATTCCAAAACCCAGTACCGAAGTATGTCTTCTAGTATCTGAATTACCCTCTCTGATTACCAGTCAGTTTGTGGATGGAAGGTTGTACTGAAACTCAATTTCATGCCTAATGCTTCTTGCAGCTTTTTCCAAAATCGTGACGTGAATCTCGGATCTCTATCTGAAATGATCGAAAATGGTACACCATGAAGTCTTACTATCTCAGACATGTACAAATCTGCTATTTTATCGAGTGAATAGTCAATTTGCACTGGTATAAAGTGGGCTGACTTAGTGAGTCTATCAACCACTGCCCATACTGCATCTTTCTCTTAGGAGTCAATGGTAAGCCCGTCACGAAGTCCATAGTAACACGGTCCCACTTCCACTCAGGAATCATAAGGGGCTGAAGTAAACCCAAAGGTACTTCCTGTTCAACCTTCACTTGCTAAAAATTAGGCATTTCAATACAAATTCGGAAATATCTTTCTTCATACCCAACCACCAATACCATCTCTTCAAATCATGGTACATCCTTGTGCTGCCTGGGTGTACATTCAAACACCCATTATGTGCTTCATGCAAAATTTTGTGAATAAGCTCATCATTCTTGCGTACACAGACTCGATCTCAAATGTTTGACATCCATCAAGATTTACTCGAAAGTCTGTCTCAACGCTCGACTCACATAAAACTCTCTTGGCTTGCAAACTGGTATCATCCTTTTAAGCTTCACAAATCTCTTGGAGAAACAATGGTTTAGCCCTCAACTCGGCTAAAACGGAACCATCATCTAATAAGGTCATCTGAGTACTCATGGATTTTAGTGCAAATAATGATTTTCTGCTCAAAGCGTCAGCGACTACATTTGCCTTTCCCGGATGGTAGTTGATAAACCCTAAAAATAACATATTTTAATCCCACATTTAGCATACTTTTGGATAATTTATCCCTTGATTTATGTAAAAAGGTGATCTTAATCCTTTCTTTTCATGTTTTATATTCAAGAAAGCATCGAAGGATGGAAAGAATGAGAAACAGGCCTAAAACGAATCAAATTGGGCCAAAGTGGAAATCGACACGGCCTGAGCCCAAGACCACACGGTCGTGCCTCATTAAATTACTAGAACACGGCTTGATCACGATTCACATAGCCGTGCCTCATTATCAAACTCGACCATGGCCTGCAATCGAAGCACATGGGCATACCACACGGGCGTGTCCCTGCTGCAGAAAAGAAGAGTCTCACTTAGATTAGGATACTTAGAGGCAAAGAAACATATTCCAAAAGCCTATATAAAGACCCTAGAGGCCAACCTTGAGCATGACTGTCAGCTAGGCTAAGGAACTGAGCCAGAAAGGTCAAATTTGTGGGAATCACTCGAAGATAGCCAATTGATTCATTTCAAGAAGTTGAAATTATACTCAAGACGGAGGATCTCTCCTTCAATTCCTTCAGGGGGTTTATGGATTTCTTATATTTTGTTTTATATTTTCTTTTGAGATGTTTTCTTTTACAATTATGAACTAAACCCTCAGATACCTGAGAGGGATGAAACCTAAGATTAATCTTGTTATTATTTTCTGAACAATATGATAAATATTTGGCTTGTTCTTAATTATGTGTTATTAATTCTTGTGTTGATATTTTCGGGATATTAATTCAAGTATAATGTTCTTAGGTGTAGGAGCAAAAGTCCCTGTCTAAGAGTAGATCTAGCATAATTAAGCAGAGTTGATCGCGCGCCTAGAGATAGGGTGACGAGATTTTGCGGATTAGGGTAAAACCTAATATGGGAGTCCATAGATCGAGTTAATGCAATTCTAGGGGTTTTAATTAGAAAGAGATTTCAATTAATCAACCTAGGGTTAGACGTTGGTCGCCTCGAGAGAGGGATTAATATATGTTAGGGAATCTTACAGATCAAGTCAAGTGAATAAATCGTCTGGTTCACTATTAGATAGCAAGTGAAGTCTAGGTGGATTCTTCCTTGGGTGTCGTCTTAATCAATTGGTTTTTCCTCAAGTTGTTTTTCAAATTTCATTCTTCTTTGTCTTAGAAGTATTTAGTTTAGTAGTTAGTTAATTTAGATTAAACAACAAATTCCCTTAATTCTTAGGCTAAATAATAGAAAGAGAGTTAGTACTAGTACTTTTGGTTTCTTTGGGATTCGATATACCGGTCTTGCCTAAACTACACTACTGTTCGATAGGTGCGCTTGCCTCCATCGTTGTCTTAGTTGGTTTCCAGGTTCAATCATTCTTTATATAAACTTTGAGACTCGATAAAACAACGATCAAGTTTTTGGCGCCTTTGCTGGGGAACTAAAATACTAAGAAAACTTAATTTTTATTACTTTACCCTTTTTTTTTAGTTTTAGTCTTGCTAAATTTTCTTTCTTTTCCTAGTAGGTACCTCTAGTTTATGACTAGAAGGAACCCGAAGGGACCACTAGTATACGACAGTGATATTGAAGCTTAGGAATCACAGAGAAATTAGGCAAACCCTAAATTACACAGAAGAAGAGTGAGAAGGCAGATCCAATCCTACTGAAGGGATGGACGCGAATAATCCACCACCACAAGATGTGGCAGAAAATAATACTCCACGTACTATGTATGATTATGCTAAACCTCATTTAACAAGAGCAGAATCGAGTATTGTTAGGCCTGCTATAGCTGCTAATAATTTTGAATTAAAGCCTAACACTATACAAATGATTCAACAATTTGTTCAATTTGATGGTTTGCAGGACGAAGACCCGAATACCCATATAGCTAATTTTTAGAGTTTTGTGATACCTTCAAAATAAATGGCATTTTTTGTTATGCCATATGTCTTCAATTATTTCCCTTTTCATTAAGGAATAAATCCAAGCAGTGGTTGAACTCGTTACCACAAGGGTCAATCACCATATGGGATCAAATGACCAAAATTTTTTTATTAAAATATTTCCCACCGGCTAAAATGGCCAAATTACAGAATGATATCTCTTCTTTTGTGCAGGATTGATTTAGAGACATTATACGACACATGGGAGAGATACAAGGATCTCTTGAGAAGGTGTCCGCACCATGGTTTACCCTTATGGCTCCAAGTCCAAACTTTCTATAATGGTCTAAACCCCTCAACAAGGCAACTAATTCATTTAGCCACCAGTGGAACCCTGAACAACAGAACTCATGAAGCAGCCTACGATTTTATTGAAGAGATGTCACTGAATAACTATCAGTGGCAGGTTATAAGAACAAAACCAACAAAATCAGCCGGAGTTCTCAACCTCGACGCAGTAACCATGCTATCAACGCAGGTAGAGATGATGAATAAAAAGCTTGATAGTTTGTGTTTTTCGCAGGTACATTCAGTAATGCAGTGCGACGCAAGTGGAACTGTGGCAAATCCTGAGTACCCACCCTACCAACCGGGCACAGAAAGTGAACATATGAACTATACAGGTAATAATTTCAGATCTAATAATAACCCTTATAGTCATACTTATAATTCAGGTTGACGGAACCACACAAATTTTACATGGGGAGGTCAAGGAAATCATGGAAATCAAAGACAACAACCTCCTCAAAATTTCAAAAATTGGCCCTATCCACAGGAAAAGAGGCCGAACCTCGAAGAGATGTTGACAAAATTCATGGCAGCCACAGATACACATCTCGAAAAAACTGAGACAACGCTCAATAATCAACAAGCATCGATCAAAGGGATCGAAAACCAAGTCGAGGAACTTACTAAGTCAGTTGGACAACTTACTAAGATAGTTTTGAAATTCGATCAGAGATTTTTTCTAAAGGAACCGAACAGGTAAAGGCAGTTACACTGAGAAGTGGAAAGGAGTTAGTCGAACCAAAGAAAAAAATACCACACGGAGATAATAAATAAAAGGATGAGGGAGTTGAGGATGTAACTCCAGTACACAACGAAAGTAAACCACAAATCCCATATCCAGCAAAGTTGAAGAAAGACCGATTAGGTGCCTAATACGGTAAATTTCTTGCACTTTTTAAACAAATGCATATTAACATACCCTTTGTTCAAGCCATTTCACAGATGCCAACATACGCAAAATTCCTAAAAGAACTCCTGACGAATAGAAGGAAGCTTGAAGAAATATCAACAGTGGAGCTTAATAAAGAATGTTCAGCCATCCTCCAAAACAAAGTTACCAACCAAATTAAAAGACCCAGGAAGTTTTACTATTCCCTGTTTAATTGGTAGTTTAAATATTAAGAAAGCATTAGTTGATCTAGGTGCCAGTATTAATTTAATTCCTTATAAAATGTTTAAACAACTAGATCTTGGGGAACCAAAACCCACTAGGATGAGTATTCAGTTAGCCGATAGATCTATTGAATATCTTAGAGGAGTTACCGAAGATGTCTTGGTAAAAATTGATAAATTTATTTTCCCTATTGATTTTATTGTGCTTGACATGGATGAGGACATTGAGGTTCCCTTAATTTTAGGACGCCCTTTTTTAGCTACTGCTATGGATGTTATCGACGTAGGAGATGGTAAGCTTGCATTAAGAATAGGCGATGAGGAAATTATCTTTCAAATTTATGATGCCATTTGATTTTCTAGAGAACAAGATGATTCTTATTATTTTGTTGATATTACTGATCATATCATTCAAAATTCATTACGGGAAATCATCCATGATGATACGATGGAACTGTGCCTTACTCAAGAAAAGGGGGACGAAGATGAAGTCGACGAGCTGAATTGGAATACATCTTCATTTAGACATATGGAAAAAGAAAGCATTGAAATCAATGATGATCTAAAACAAAAGCCTTCCATTGATAAGCCGTCCAAATTAGAATTAAAACAGCTGCCGAAACACTTACAATATGTATTCCTCGGGGACAATTCTACTCTACCGGTAATTATCTCTTCAGAACTAGAACCCAAGGAAAAAGAGGAGTTGATACAGGTACTAAGAGAACATAAAAGAGCCATAGCTTGGAAAATCTCTGACATTAAAGGAATAAGCCCATTGTTTTGCACCCACAAAATCTTAATGGAAGAGGAATACAAGCCATGTGTGCAACCTCAAAGAAGATTGAATCCCAACGTAAAAGAAGTTGTGAAAGTTGAGGTAATTAAACTTCTAGATGCCTGGAATAATTTATCCTATTTCTGATAGCAATTGGGTAAGACCTGTGCAAGTTGTTCCAAAGAAAGGAGGCATGACGATGGTAGCCAACGAAAAGAATGAACTAATTCCCACCAGAACAGTCACAGGTTGGAGAGTTTGCATTGATTACAGGAAGCTGAACGACACCACTAGAATAGATCACTTTCCTTTACCTTTCATTGATCAAATACTAGAAAGGTTATCTGGGCATATGTACTATTGCTTCCTAGATGGACTCTCTAGCTATTTCCAAATCCAAATAGCACCTGAAGATCAAGAGAATACAACATTCACATGCCCATATAGTATGTTTTCTTATCGTAGAATGCCTTTTGGATTATGTAATGCTCCTGCTACTTTTCAGTGTTGCATGTTGGCAATCTTTGACGAACTTGTGGAAAGCATTATGGAGGTATTTATGGAAGATTTCTCAGTATTTGGTAATTCTTTCCATCTTTGCCTTAAAAATTTAAAACGAGTTCTAATGAGATGTGAGGAAATAAACCTTGTTTTAAATTGGGAAAAATGCCACTTTATGGTACAAAAGGGAATTGTATTGGGACATAAAATTTCTAGTAAGAGAATCGAGGTAGATAAAGAAGAGGTCGAAACCATAGAAAAATTACCTCCTCCTAGCTCAGTTAAGGCTATTATAAGCTTTTTAGGTCATGCAGGATTTTATAGAAGATTTATTAAAGATTTTTCTAAAATAGCTAAGCCTCTAACGAAATTGCTAGAAAAAGATACACCTTTTAAGTTTGATCAGGAATGTTTAGATGCATTTAATATCCTTAAAGAAAAATTAATAAATGCCCCAATTATAATTGCCCCGATTGGAATCTTCCTTTTGAACTAATGTGTGATGCAAGTGATTTTACAGTATGTGCAGTTTTAGGATAATGAAGAGACAAGCACTTCCAGCCGATCTATTACGCCAGCAAGACATTAACAGCCATGCAAGAAAATTATACCACCACTGAAAAATAATTACTAGTTGTGGTCTTTGCATTTGATAAATTCAGATAATATTTAGTATTATCTAAAGTTGTCGTTTACACTGACCACTCCGCTCTTCGTTATCTTTTAACTAAACCCGATGTAAAACCTCGACTCATAAGATGGATTTTACTCTTACAAGAATTTGATTTGGAAATAAAGGATAAAAAGGGAGCTGAAAACCTTGCAGCAGATCACCTCTCCAGGCTTGAGAACCCACATATCGAAGAGCTCGACGAAAGTGAGATAAACGACTCATTCCCTAAAGAACAACTCTTTTCTATAACCAACTTTGAGGTACCATGGTTTACAGATATTGCTATTTATTTAGCTGTTAACATCTTACCAAAAAGATTAACACATCATCAAAAGAAACGATTCTTTGCTGATGCGAAAAACTATTTTTGGGAAGATCCTTTTCTTTTCCGCATATGTGCAGATCAAGTAATTAGGAGATGCGTTACAAGGGCGAAAGCAAGCAAAATCCTGGAACATTGCCATTCAGGCCCTTCAGGAGGACACTACAATGGCATTAAGATAGCACATAAAATACTCAAATCAGGTTTTTATTGGCCCACTCTATTCAAAGATGCCAATAGGTATGTCGCTTCATGTGATAAATGCAAAAGAACGGTAATGTTTCTAAATGCAATGAAATGCCTCAAACATATATGCTATCATGTGAAATATTTGATGTATGGGGTATTGATTTTATGTGTCCATTCCCTAGTTCATTTGGAAATAAATACATCCTAGTGGCAGTTGATTGCATGTCAAAATGGGTGGAAGCTAAAGCTTTACCTACCAATGATGCTAGAGTAGTAGTTAAGTTTCTCAAGAAACTGTTCTCTCGATTTGGAACACCTAGAGCTATCATTAGTGATAGGGGAACTCATTTCTATAATACTCAATTTGACAAAGTCCTAAAAAAGTATGGAGTACACCACAGGATAGCTACCCCATATCACCCTCAAACTAGTGGGCAAGTTGAAGTAGCAAATCGAGAACTTAAACGTATCCTAGAAAAAACAATTGCATAAAATAGAAAAGAGTGGGCATTAAAAGTAGATGATGCCCTATGGGCCTATAGAACAACATTTAAAACCCCATTAGGAACATCCCCATACAAACTTGTCTACGGGAAAAGCTGTCATCTACCGTTCGAGCTAGAACACAAAGTTTTTGGGCTATAAAATTTCTAAATTATGATCTTGAAACTACAAGAAAGAAAAGAATGATGCAGATGAATGAGCTAGTCGAATGGAGAGCTTATGCCTAAGAGAACTCAAAACTATACAATGAGGCAACAAAGCGACACCATGATGCTCGTATAAAGAAATCGAAACAATTTGAAGTAGGGGACTTGGTCCTGCTATACAACTCAAAGCTCAAATTGTTTCCCGGGAAACTGAAATCAAGATGGTCAGGTCCATTCATGATTAAAATAATCTTTCCCTATGGCACATCGAGGTAACTCATCCCACTCAAGGCACATTCAAGGTAAATGGTCACGTGAAGATTTTAGGGATATGAGAGAGGAGCTTCAGCTCCATGAACTTTCTTTTAGAAAGGAAAACAGGGTAAGTCTAGCTTAAGACTTTAAACTAGTGCTTCTCGGGAGGCAACCCGAGAACTAACCTCACTAACATTATACTCTTAATTTTTGGCATTTAAGTCCATACTAATTAATCCAATAAAGCATAGGTTTTTAGACCACACAGCCTTACACACGAGTGTGCCTGTGGCTGTGTGGAAGCCAGGGGATAGACCACAGGTGTGCTAGTAGCCGTGCATGAAAAAGAAGAATTTTTCCCCAATACGGGTTGTGATAATAGTCCATGCCCGTGTCGACTTTCCGTGGACTATACTGACTTATCAAACACAAGTAAGACACGGTCGTGCCTTACAACCATTTGAAGATACTGAATTGTCGAGCACGGGCTAAACATGCCCATTCTAAATAATCGCGGGAAGAAGAATACGGGCATGGCACCTTGACCACGGCCGTGGCCAAACACCCTGAACGCGCCCAAAATTCAAAATCACAAAAACACGGGCTGATTAAAATCGAACACGGGTATGGGAAGCGTCAAACCCCAAAACTCTATTTAAACTCAACCTCCTTTTCCCGTTCTTCTCACCAACTCCCCATCTTTTCTTTTTTTCCTTCCCTTTCTCAAATTTCTCCCCTCCCTATCAATTCTCTATACACTTGAGCTACACCAAAACCATGTCAAAGAAGCAAAAAAAGCCAAGCGCAGTCTCCTCAAAGGAGACCGATCTACATAAGTTCATGCCGGCTGCTTCATCTACTCGACAAGCCAAGGGTCTTTAAGACCATTAAATTTTTCTTCTATTCTTCTCGTCTTCTTTATTTTTCTTATTATTACTTCTCTTCTGCTTAATTTAGTTTATCTTATTTTAATTTCATAATTTTAGGTTCTAAAAGTTGCTTGGGTTCTAAAGGTTGCTTGGGAATCACGCACCACGGCCTTAGAAATCACACCCACCTCACGAACCATCCATCAATAAGGACTTCTCAGTCCATTAATCTTTTCTTTTAATTTTATTTTCCTTCTTAGTCTCCTTCTCTTTATCTTTCTTGTTTTTAAATACATAATTAGTTTATTTTAAATGTTTCTTCAGATTTCTTGGCTAATTCTTCACAGGCTTCCCAATTTCTTCATCTAGTAAGTGATTGTTGATAGCCACTGCACCACGACCATAGCCAATACCACCGCTGCCTCCTCCAACTTATCTTTCACCTCCAACTTAAGGAATCCATCCAAAAATTCAGGAAGTGTCCCTTCTCCCCTTCTCTTTTGATTTTTGTATAACATGATTATTTATCTATCTTTGTACATTGAGGGCAATGTACATCATAAGTGTGGGGGGATAAAGTACCTAACTTTTTGCATTATTCTCGAATCCTTGAATTATATCTTGTTCTTAAGAAATTTTCTCATAGTACTAATTAGGATGAAATTTCTGATGGTTTATGATTTCTTATTGATATGTTTTTGAGTAAGTCATAGTTAATTGTGCATTGATGATTTAAATTTTAAGATACTAGAGAATCAAGCATGATAAGTCTATTTTTCAAGAATAAAAAATTTTCTAGGTTGTCGAACTGAATTTGAATATTACCTTGAAGTTTGAAATTTACAAGGATTGATGTCAAATACCCATAATTTTTGTGAGATTTGAGCCTTATAGAGCATATATTCCTTTTTCAAGCTCACTTTATTGATTATGAGTGTGTCAACACTGAATTGTTATTCTAGAACTTGCCTCGATTATACATGTCAAGACCACATTATTAATTTGATATACTGAGATGATAAAGGCACCTGGGTTTTAACCCACTCACTCCAATAAAAAGCCTACCTACATAATTAACCCCTAGTGAACCTCTTTGATCCTAACAACCTTTTTTTATTGATTCACCCACTAATATTAACCCAAAACCCCGCTCATATTTTTTATTACCATTCCTTTGACTACCCTTCTATCGAGAATTGATTTGATCAGTTGCCTAATTACTTTATTTCAATTGATAAAGTTCTTTCTTATATTATGTAAATATTTGGCTTGTTCTTAAAAAAAAAATTGAAGTATATTCATTATTAGTTCTGTAATTAAGTGAGCTTACATGTTTAAATTCAACATCTTGAAGAAGAAGCTTGTATTATTAGTATTTTAAATTTTCATGTGATATAATTATTCAGGTTATTAGTTCATTTTTCTAAAGTTAGGTAATTTATCAATTCAATCTTGATTCTAACCTTCTAATTCAGCCTTTATCCACACCTTTAACCCTAGCCCCGTTACAACCCCGTTAAAGACCTTTTGATCTATTTATCATCTCATTTTACAATGGTGGAGATTTGATTTTCAGGCAAGCCTATGGGATTAACTTTTCAAGTTCGACTTATGAGTGCTCTTTTCCTGAACCTTAAACACTTCGAGTGATTTGAGTGAATCTTTCGTGAGGATGTCAATCCTTGTCAGTTTTGAATTAAAGGTAATCATTTAGATAAGGGGAGACACCTACGTTTTCGTGTTACAAATATATGACTTAGAATTGTTTGAATCTTTAGGAGTCTTTGAGTTAAATTATCCATGTATAAATTATCTATGAATTATGATGAGACATTGTTGATTGGAATTATGAATTTTGGAAAGTTCATTTTAATTATAAGTAGAGAATTTTGCTTGAGGACAAGCAAAAGCTTAAGTGTGGGGTATGTGATAAACCGTAAAAGTAACATATTTTAATCCCACATTTAGCTTACTTTTGGATGATTTATCCCTTTATTTATGTAAAAAGGTGCTCTTAATCCTTTCTTTTCATGTTTTATACTCAGGAAAGCACCGAAGGATGGAAAGAATGAGAAACGGGCCTAAAATAGATCAAATTGGGCTAAAGTGGAAATCAACATGGCTTGGGCCCAAGGCCACACGGCCGTGCCTCATTAAATTACTAGAACACGGCCTGATCCCGATTCACACGGTCATGCCTCATTGATAGACTAGAACACGGCCTGAGCTACGAAACACACGGTCGTGCCTTATCATCAGACTCAACCACGGCCTACAATCGAAGCACACAGGCGTGCCACACGGGCGTGCCACAAGGGCGTGTCCCTGCCGCAGGAAATAAGAGTCTCACTCGGATTAGGATACTTAGAGGTAAAGAAACTTATTCCAAAAGCCTATATAAATACCCTAGCGACCAACATTGGGCACGACGGTCAGCTAGGCCAAGGAGCCGAGCCAGAAGGTCAGATTTGTGGGAATCACTCGAAGATAGCCAGTTGATTCATCTCAAGAAGTCAGAATTATACTCAAGACGGAGGATCTCTCCTTCAATTCCTTTAGGGGGTTTTAGGGATTTCTTATGTTTTGTTTTATCTTTTCTTTTGAGATGTTTTCTTTTACAATTATGAACTAAACCCTCAGATACCTGAGGGGGATGAAACCTAAGATGAATCTTGTTATTGTTTTCTGAACTATATGATAAATATTTGGCTTGTTCTTAATTATGTGTTCTTAATTCTTGTGTTGATATTTCTGGGATATTAATTCAAGTATAATGTGCTTAGGTGGATGAGCAAAAGTCCCTGTCTAAGAGTAGATCTAGCATAATTAAGCGGAGTTGACCGCGCGCCTAGAGATAGGGTGACGAGATTTTGCTGGATTAGGGTCAAACCTAATATGGAAGTCCATAGATCGAGTTAATACAATTCTAGGGGTTTTAATTAGAAAGAGATTTCAATTAATCAACCTAGGGTTAAACGTTGGTTACCTCGAGAGAGGGATTAATATATGTTAAGGAATCTTACGGATCAAGTCAAGTGAATAAGTCGTCTGGTTCAGTGTTAGATAGCAAGTGAAGTCTAGGTGGATTCTTCCTTGGGTTTCGTCTTAATCAATTGGTTTTTCCTCTAGTTATTTTCTAAATTTCATTCTCCTTTGTCTTAGAATTCTTTAGTTTAGTAATTAGTTAATTTAGATTAAACAACAAATTTTGTTAATTCTTAGGCTAAATAATAGAAAGAGAGTTAGGATTAGTACTTTTGGTTCCTTTGGGATTCGACATACCGGTCTTGCCTAAACTATACTACTGTTCGATAGGTGCGCTTGCCTCCATCATTGTCTTAGTTGGTTTCCAGGTTAGATCATTCTTTATATAAACTTTAAGACTCGACAAAACAACGATCAGTAGTCAATTACCAACTCATAATCTTTAGTCAGCTCTAACCATCTTCGTTGCCTCAAATTCAATTCCTTTTGAGTCATCAAATATTTTAGGCTTTTGTGGTCAGTGAAAATCTGACACCTTTCACCATATAAATGTTGTCTCCAAATTTTTAGTGCGAACACGATTGCGGCCAACTCTAAATCATGAGTCGGGTAGTTCTTCTCGTGTGGCTTCAACTGCCTAGAGGTGTATGCAATCACTTTACCCTCTTGCATAAGTACACAACCCAATCCGTTCAAGGACGCATCATTGTAAACCACAAATTCTCTTACCGACTCTGGTTGTACCAGAATAGGAGCTTCAGTCAACAGTGTCTTCAGTTTCTCAAAACTCTGTTGAAACTTCTCTGTCCAAATGAACTTCACATCTTTTTATAAAAGTCTCGTCATCGGGGTAGCTATCATGAAAACCCTTGACAAAACGGCTATAATAGCCGGCTAGGCCTAGAAAACTCTTCACTTCAGTTACGCTCCTTAGCGGTTTCCATTCCACAATTGTAGAAATCTTACTCAGATCAACTCTAATCCCATCTCCTGTGACAATGTGTCCCAAAAATCCAACTTCCTTAAGCCAAAATTCACTCTTACTGAATTTGGCATATAATTTTTTTCTCTCAAAACTTGTAGAACCATACTCAAATGCTCGGCATGATCGTTCTCATCTCGAGAGTAGATCAGTATGTTATCGATGAAGACCACAACAAATCTATCCAACTACGGTCAAAAAATACGATTCATCAAATCCATGAAGATCACGGGGGCATTCGTTAGACCAAAAGGCATGACAAATACCTAGTCCTAAATGCAGTTTTCAACACATCCAAGTCCTTGACTCTCAACTGATAGTACCCTGACCTCAAATCTATCTTGAAAAATACTGTAGCTCCCTTCAGTTGGTCAGATAGATCATATATCCTCTGTAACAAGTATTTATTCTTCACCATCACTTTATTGAGTTACCGATAGTCTATACATAGTCTCATGGAATCATCATTCTTCTCCACGAATAGAACGGGAGCACCCCACAGAGAAAAACTCAGCCTCGCGAAACCCTTATCCATTAATTCTTGCAATTGTGCTTTCAATTTCTTTAGTTTAGTTGGGGCCATTCTATATGGAGCAATAGAAATAGGGGCAATACCCGGAACCAATTCAATCCCAAATTCAATCTCTCTATCCGGAGGTAGCACTGGCAACTCTTCTAGGAAAACATCTAGGTGCTCGCATACTTTGGGTACTGACTCAATTTTCAACTCAGTCTCTTTAGTGTTCAACACAAAGGCAAGATAAGCCTCATGCCCCTTCCTTAGATACCTCTGAGCCGACATGGTCGATATCACTATTGGTGACCTATCCACTCATCTGATTCAACACGAATAAAATTACCATTTTCATCTCTCAACTCGATATGCTTCTTCCTGCAATTCAAAATTACACCATGGGTAACTAACCAATCCATCCCGAGGATGACATTAAACTCGTCAAACGGTAATAACAAAAGATCGACCGAAAAATAATGACCTTTAATCATCAAAGGGCACCCTTTAAAAACTTATCAACCAACACACACTTGCCTAGGGGATTAGATACTCTTATGATGAATTCAGTAGACTCTATTGGCATGCTCATGCTAGAGACTAATTTCATACATATGTATGAGTGGGTAGATCCCGGGTCAATTAAAGCTATAACACGAGTATTATAGAGAGAAAAGATACCCGTGATCATGTCGGGGGAAGATGCCTCTTCACGAGCACTAATGGCATATGTCCTCGCTGGTGCTCTACCCTCGACTCTAGCAGCTTGCTCTTTTAAAGAATTCTTGCTTCCCATCTCAATCCACAGGTTTTTAATGGTCTTTCCCTAGTGGAACTTCTCGATCTTGCATTCTGAGGCTTTTCTTTCTCGTCCACCTCGGGATAATCTCTGATAAAGTGGTCTAAGGATCCACATCTGAAGCAGGCTTTCTCATTAGCCTGACACTCACCAGAATGGTGCCTACCATATTGAGGGCATTCCGGTCTATTCGGTCGAACGTTGCCCACAATAGCAACTGATGTGGTTTGGCCTTTCGACCCCGAGAATTGCTTGCCCTTACTTCGGGTTGAAACCTCATTGAAGTGACTGATTGAGTAGTGAAATCCCTCAATTTCTTATATGAAGATTGGTGAGACGTATTCACTTGCCTCTTCCTCGAGATACGAGACTCGTACTCAGTTCTTCTCTTCTCTTTAGCCAACTCATCGGCTTTACAGGCTCTATCCACCAACACTACAAATTCCTTTAATTTGAGAACCCTCATGTATAGGCGGATATCTTCATTCAATCTGTCCTCGAATCTCTTGCACATGATGGCCTCGGTAGACACGCACTCCCGTGCATACTTGCTAAGCCTTACAAACTCTTATTTGTAGTCGGTCACTGACATACGATTGATAAACCATAATATACACATATTTTAATCCCACATTTATCATACTTTTGGATGATTTATCCCTTTAATTATGGAAATAGGTGCTTCTAATCCTTTATTTTCATGTTTTATACTCAAGAGGGCACCGGAGGATGAAAAGAATGAGAAACGACCTGAAAAAAGAGTAAATAGGCCAAATTATGAAATCAACACGGCCTGGGCCCAAGACCACACGGCCATGCCTCATTAACAGACCCGAAAACGGCCTGGCCTTGACTTACACGAGTGTGTACCATGGGCGTGTCCCTGACGTGACCTGTTTGAATTCTATTGGGAATAGGGTACTTAGAGGCAAAGAAAGACATTCCAAAAGCCTATATAAGCACCATAGAGGCCAACCTTCAAGGGGGCGTTTAGCTAGGCCAAAGAGCCAAGCCAGAGGGGTCGAATTGTGGGATTCACTCGAAGAAAGCCAGTTGATCCATCCCAGAAGCGAAATCATACTCAAGACTGAGGATCTCTCCTTCAATTCCTTTAGGGGGTTTTTAGGGTTTTCTTTATGTTTTGTTTTATATTTACTTTTGAGATGTATTTTTTTATGATTATGAACTAAACCCCTCAAATACCTGAGGGGGATAAAACCTAAGACGGTTCTTGTTATTGTTTTCTGAGCTGTATGATAAATACTTGATTTGTTCTTAACTATGTATTCTTAATTCTTGTTTTGATATTTCAGGATATTGATTCAAGCATTTATGCTCTTAGGTAGATGAGGAATAGACCATGTTTAAGAGTAGATCTAGCATAGTTAAGCGGAGTTGATCACAACCCTTGAGATAGGATGACGAAAATTTGCCAGATTAGGGTCAAACCTAATATAAATTAGGTTTTAATTAGAAAGAGATTTCAATTAATCAACCTAGGGTTAGACGTTAGTAGCCTCGAGAGAGGTATTAATATAAATTAGGGAATCTTACGGATCAAGTCAAGTGAATAAATCGTCTGGTTCAGAGTTAGATAACAAGTGAAGTCTAGGTGGATTCTTCCTCGGGTATTGTCTCAATCAATTGGTTTTTTCCCACAAGTATTTCCCCAATTCATTCTCTTTGTCTTAGCATCTTTAGCTTAGTAGTTAGTTAATTTTAGATTAGATAATAATTTCCTTAACTCTTAGGGTAAATAATAAAAAGAGAGTTAGTATTAGTAATTTTGGTTCTTTTAGGTTCGACAATTCGGTCTTACCACTAAACTATACTACTGTTTGATAGGTGTGCTTGCCTCAAGTTATTGTCACAGTTAGTTTTTAGGCTAGATCATTTATATTATAAATTTTTAAGACTCTGACACACGATCAATGGCCTTGCTTCAATTCCAAGAACTCCTTCCTCTTGTGGTCGATGAACCTCTGGCTGATATACTTCTTCCAGTATTCCTCTTGGAAGAATTCTCAACTAACTCTCTCCCTTGGCACCACCGACATCAGGGTGTCCACCATCGATAAGCTGAATCTCTCAGGAGAGACAACGCACACTTTAAGCACTCCTCAGGCGTGCAGGATAACTTATCGAATACCTGAATGGTATTCTCGAGCCAGAATTCCACTTTCTCTGGGTCATCATCCTTATTCACCCGAAATTCCTCAGCTCCTTGCTTCTGGATCTTATCCACCGGAGGCTTTTCTCTTCTCACCGCCTCAACCACTTGAGGGGCTACTAGAGCGGGTTGAGGAATTGGTGGGGGTGGAGGGGGTTGAGCATTAGGATTTGCCCGGATATACTCCGTATACCAATTGCTCATCATGTGGAGAAAGGCTTCTTGAGCCTCTTCCCCCTGACTCAAGGTCTCGGGTCTACTATTAGCTAGTGCGATCCCTTGAGCGGGAGTCGACACGTTACTCACAGCATCATCAGCTGCAGTTTTGTCATTACTCAGACACACTTACATTCTATCGGAATCCATATACTACATAAAATACAATTTTATACGTTAGGAGCCATCACACTGTCATTACTTAGACACTCTTACATATGGCATGTATAACTAGACTCGTACTTACGCTACGTTAGTCCTACAATCGACTAAACTATAGCTCTGATAACAATAAATGTAGCACCTCTAGCCCGTGTTCGAGCTGAAACATGGTTTGAGGCATTACATAGCTAATCTTGCTTAAAAATCTAGAATAGGGTTATATAATTTTGTTGAACCCTATCGCTCACACATATTCGACCTAAGAGGCCCTAATTACACTTCTGAGAAGTTTCGAAATCTTTTGGGAACTTTCACGAGTTTGAGAAACTTTTTAATCAAAATAAAGGCCACACGCCCGTGTAGGCCTATGGACACTCCCGTATGCCCCTAAGGCATGCCCGTGTCTTCCACCCGTGGTCGACACTGACTAATTTCACACGGCCTTGACACGCTCGTGTCACTAACCCGTATGCCAAACCTTGGCATTCTAATTTATCCACACGGCTTATACACATGCCCGTGTACCCCAGTCGTGTGGTGATTTAAATCCCAAGTACAAGGTGCAGACTTTACATGGCCTGGATGCATGCCCATGTGCTAGCCGTACCTCCCACACGGTTTAGACCTACGCCCATGTGTCTACCTAAGTGGGTAATTTGTAGGCTATATACCAAGTCCTTGCCACCCTAGAATGCACACATACGTACTTCTACTCAAAACAATACAATTCCTATCCCATAAGCAAGTCTAAGAACTCATTTCCACATACAAGATAATTAAAGAGACATACACATCATGAATTCCATCTTCATTAAATAAAAGAGTTTGCCAAGTATTTGCCTAACTCATAAGGCCATTTACAAAATGACTTTTACTAACTTACATAGTCAACACTTTGACTAACAATTACAACTTAACAAAGTACTTGAGCCCTATACATGTCATACTTAAAATAAGTCTAAAATTATTATACCAAAGTGCTATCAATAGTATGATTTCGAACTCCTACGTCTACGATCCTCGAGTTACCTTGGCAATACTACAAGGAAGAAGGGCAATGAAAAAAAAGGGTAAGCATAAAGCTTAGTAAGTTTGCATGGAAGTAAATAGCAATAATAAGCTCATAAAATAATCCATCCACGGTATTAGCTAACCGTACTTGAGTCAAGGCTTCTTGACAATACTTACTTACAATTGCCCTTATCTAGAACATACCGTACCATATATCAAACCGATTCTTCGTGACTCATTCACGAGTACTTGTATTCACTCACTCACATGACTTAAATATCATTCACATCTCTACTTCTAAATTCATCTACTTATCCCACTATTCACAAAGGATAGTCAAAGACATGTGTTTATCGTCACTACTGTAAGTATAAAGCCAATGCCACATCCTCGAGGTGGTCTTACATGGAGTCACCTCTAGATGCCAATGCCATATCCCGGATATGGTCTTATATGGGATAACTTCTAGGTGCCAATGCTATATCCTAGATATGGTCTTATATGGAATTTCCTATCATGTATCGATGTCATATCCCAAATATGGTCTTATACGATTTTCATACTCATTATCGAAGCCATATCCTGGATATGGTCTTATACGGGATTTCAACTCGGTGCCGAGGCCATGTCCTGGACATGGTCTTATACGGGACCTTATCTATTTCATATCTCAATGATAACATTTCTATACTCAATATGGCCCATTAGGATTTCAACATCTCATTCACATTAACTACTCAATTTGGTAGTGCATCATGTAATAATATAATGCCAAGCATTCCTCAACATGCTAATTTAAATGTTACTTAAATCACATACAAACTTACCTCGATTTCAAAATGAGCTAGCTTGTCAATCTAATTCGAGACTTTATTCTTTCCTCGATCAAGGCGGGTCATCGATTCTTCTTGCTCTATAATATCAATTTAACATATTTTAATCAATATATCAATAAAAAAATTCCAAAAATCATGTTTAGGTAAAAATTACTATTTTGCCCTTAGACTTTGGCAAAATGACCATTTTGCCCCCAGGCTCGGAAATAAATTCTAATCATATTTCTACCTTCAACAAGCCTAGGTGAACATTTAATACTCTTATAGATGTCATCAAAACTCAACATTTCACATACTTACTACAAATTTTGTAACCTTTTCATCAAGGTCCTATTTGGTGTTTTCATGCTAACACCTTTCACAAAAGTTGTTCATCTACTAACTAAGACTCAATGTCTTCCATAAAAATGCAGCAAATAACAATGAAGGCTCTCATGTCAAAACTCTAAACTCTTCACCATATTGCACATTAGTCCCCTCATATGAAAGCTTAAGCTTTAAGGGTCTCAAAAGTACAATGATCTTCAAGAAAAGTTCACTAAAACACTTACTTGTGAAGAGATGAGTGTGCTGAAATTTTGAAGCTTTCTACCTCCTATTTGCTACTAATTTTCAGTGGAAGAGAAAAGGAGAAAAGTTGATTTTTTTTCTTTCCTTATTTTATTAATACAAGTCAAATAAGTCACCAACTATCACCAACTTTGACCAACATTGTCCATCTTTGTCTCCTATGGCCGGCCATGCTAAATTTAGGGGTCTAATTGCCTTTTAAAGACCTTAAATTAACAATCTATGGCTATTTGGTACTTTTAGCCTATAAAATGGAACTTTTGCACTGTATGCGATTTAGTCCTTTTTCGCGATTAAACATGAAATAGCTAAAATTAAAGCACCAAAATTTTCATGCACATATGCTATCATGTTCTAACTCATAATATAACATGAAAATAAGTCTCTCTAATCTCGGATTAGTGATCCTAAGATCACTATTCTGACTAGCCCCTAAATCGGGCTGTTACAATTTCATCAATAGCACATCTCATAAACATCATCAATTCTTCAAATTACAACATGGGTTTGATAGTAGACTAAGCAACAATCTCAAAAACATAAAAATCATCAAAAACCAAAGTCAAAACATACCTTAATTGAACCTTTCAATGGCCGAATAACCTAGCTTAATATTCTTTCTTTTCCTTTCTTCAATTTCGGCACCAAAAAGATTATAAAGGCCATCTTTTATGTTTTATCTTATTATAACATATATATTAATCTATTTACCTTATTAACCTTTCTATTAATATATAAAACAAACATAAATTAAGGGCATTAATGTCCTTCATCCATCCACTATCTAAATATTGGCATAATTACCTCATAAGGCCTCTTTATTTAAAAGCCTTCTTAAATAGGTGTCTTTTCATAAAGCATGCAAAATTTGCATTTTATGCACTTTAATCATTTTCTCAAATTAAACACACAGACAAAAAAATTAACTTACAAATTTTATCACATGCTTAATCACATATCAAAAGCACATGAAATAATATTAAAATATTTCACTGACTCGATTTTGTGGTCCCAAAACCACTATTCCGACTAGGGTCTGAACCGGACTATTACACAAATGTTTGATGAATGGCAAACATCTAGAAATTAGTTAGGTTTTGGGTAAAAATAGCAAACGTTAAGTTGTTTATGTTATTTCATGTGTCTAGTTTATGAAACTTTGGTGGTGTTTGAATTGTTTTTTTGTATTGTACTAGACTTTTGAATGATAATTTATTTTCCTTTGATTCATCATGTGTTATAATTTTACAAAGTGTTGATCTTTTGATGCATAATATTGAGCTTAATTTTAATTTGTTTTTTTTCTTAAGATAATTATGTCAGGTTTTTCACAATCAAGTATTTCTTCCCAAAATTCTCGAGGAACCAAAAGGAAATGGGTTCTAGAAGAAGATGCTGCGTTGGTTGCTTATATGGTCGACTTGCACAATGTTGGAACCTTTAATGCAGATACGGGATTCAACGCCGGTTATTTAAATGAGTTGGAAAAAATGTTAGAAAAAGTTTTACCCAATGCCATGTTGAAGGCTAAACCTAACCTTGGATCGAGGATTAGGACATTGAAAAGATTGGTCAATCTTTTATGATATGCTTAGTGGAAAAAACAATAGCGACTTTGGTTGGGATGAGCATAAGCAGTCTGTTGTTGCTAAAGATGCGGTGTGGAACTCATATATAAAAGTCATAATTATTTCAAGTCTTTATTATCTTATTTTGACCAAATTTATATCTAATATGAATTTTTTCATTTTCATAGAGTCATAAAGAAGCCGCTCAATTCAAACATCGGAGTTTCCCTTATTATGACCAACTTACTGCCATCTACGCAAAAGATCGAGCCACTGGGAAAGATGCTCAAACAGCCGCTGATATTATTGAGGAAATAGATGTTGAGGATATGGCTGCTACAAATACTCATGAAGAAAGAAACGATTTTCATGGATGCGAAGCTGATGTTTCTTTGGATGACATGGACGTTTCAGCTACACAACCGCAACCAGGTAGAAACCAAGGTGATTCCACATTTTCAAAGAAGAAAAAAAAGATTTCTGATGCAAGTGATTCTTCTACTTCATTTAATGATGTTGCCACTTTATTGGCGGAAAATATACGGACCGTTGGCCTTGAAATCAGTAAGAGTATTGCCTCTGAAGTTCTAATTCAACAAAAGTCAGAAATGGCCATTCAAGAAAGTGCTCTGAAATTATATCCAACATTATGTAAAGTAGAAGGTTTAACTGAGGATGAGCACTATCGAGCATTGAGTAAAATTCCAGATCATCCAACGCAAATGCTCATTTTCTTTAGTTTACCTTCTGCTGTGCATTGGAATGGGTCAGAAGATTTCTTGCTGACCATTAAAAATCATGGTTGTGTTGATATTTTGGTAACTTTTTGTGTTTGTAATATTTGGATGGTATAATGACATGATAGAATGTCATTACAATGTTGTAACTTTTTGATGTTGTAAAATTTTAAAACATATGGATTATGACATATAAACTAATGAAATCATGTAACTTTTTGTTAATATATGAATATTATGCTTGGATGTGAAATATAATTCTCAATTTATTTTTACTTCTAATATTTTGTTTTTATTGTAGAATAATTAAATTGTTTGTTTCACTAATAATATTTTAACACATTAAATATGTATTGCGTTTAAAAATAATAAAGTAGATTATATATATTTTATAGTATTATATATTTTGATTTTTTAAATTCATATAATAAATAATTATATTAAGAATGTTATTAATTTATATTTTTATTAAATTATATTTAATAATAATTATGTTAAAATATGGTTAAATTATATATTATTTTTATTAAATTATTTTCAATAATAATCTTATTAAAATTTAATAACAATAACAATAATCATCTGCTTAAAAAATTTACGCTAAGGGTATTCTGGTCATTTTAATTTTTTTCCTTATACTATTACAATATCATTCTATTCAACCAAATACAAGAATAATATTACAGTTCTATTCCATTCCATTCAACCAAACAGTTGAATTACTGATTACAGATCTATTCCATTACAGCTCTATTCAATTACTGCCCTATTCTATTACAGTGAACCAAATGTACCGTTAATATAAATATTCTTTGTTCTTTTAAATAACTGTTTTAATTAAGATATAAGTTTAGAGTTTAAGATGGTAAAGTCAAAGATTTTAAAATATAAATTTTGGGTTTTATAATATTAATTTAGATACAAAA
Organism: Gossypium rotundifolium; assembly: GCA_025506655.1. Lineage (NCBI taxonomy): Eukaryota > Viridiplantae > Streptophyta > Magnoliopsida > Malvales > Malvaceae > Gossypium > Gossypium rotundifolium. Next base: position 22,366,911 of record CP106724.1, read on the forward strand.
TCTTAATCTTAAATCTAAAAAAAATAAATAAATAGCCTAGATTTAGTGGCAAGTCCTATGGGACTTATGGATTGTCCCTTATTATTACTACACAAAACTTACTCATAGTGGTTTTTTCAAGGGAAGAAAACTCCTAAAAGTTTGAGAAGTTATTTAGAGCTAGATGAGAGTATATACTGTTAGATTTGTAAAATAAATCTGAAATAAAATTTAATAAACCAGGATCTATCATGTTAAATCATTAAGAATAAATGAAGAATAAAACTAAATGTGAAAGCGTACCTGAATCCATGAATTCTTTGCAGTTTTTCCGGATTTTGGGGATTTGATCTTCCAAATTAGCACACAAGAAATTTAGAGAATATATGCTCTCTCTTTCCTAATGATGAGATATTAGAAAAGATATCTTGTGTATAATTTGGGGATCATAACCCTAATATTTATAACATTGGCATATTAGTTCTAATCAAATTCTAATTAGCCCATCATTAATTAGAATTTGATTAGAAGAGTATCTACACATATTTAACCCATACTTTATTTAATAATTAAAAGCCCAATAAAATTCTAACCAAATTAGATCACTTTTAATTTGGGCTAACCTATCATGATAGTAAATAATAACATGTAATTATCATTATTATATATGTGATGTCCAAATTTTCCAACAATCTCCCACTTGGACCACATATATATACTAATTACTTTATAGTTACATGTCATTATATAACCTTATGAGCTAAAAATTTTACTATCATATCCAAAAGGTATTTCGAATAATCTCGTCCATTAATTATGTTAACATAGAACCAAGGCGACTTTCGTTACATATATCGTAACTAAATCCATCCATGATCACGTATATTAACACAACCAAATAACATAGATCAAGTATGAATGTGTAGCATGGAAATTACATGTAATATGGTCTAAACATGTCTATTTCCAACTGGTCCTCCTTAGTAAGATCAAATCTTACCAAAATCAGAGTGTGAATATACCAAATAAACTTTATTTCTGCAGAAAACAAACTTAATAACTAAAAAAGTGTCTATAACATAAAAGCATTTAAAAATACAAACTCCCACTAAAACCAAATATCCTTTAGATGACATTACAACCATATGAGCAATGTCCTCTTATAAAACCGTAGGTGTAGTTCCTTAGTAAGCGGATCCGCAATCATGGAGTTTGTCCTAATATGCTTTATAAGCACCTAACCACTCTGAACTTTTACTTTAACAACCAAGAACTTAAAGTCTATGTGTTTTTACTTTGATGTGCTCCTGTTGCTACTGGAATAAAAGATTGCAATTTGTTTTCACAATTTGCACCTTAGTGAAAAAACCTTATATCCATATTCCATCAAAATCGGAGTCTATATACCGGTGATCTCTAACTGATTAGACCTTCGATATGTGAGCATGTAATCTTTTGTTCTCTGAAAATACCTTATAACCCTCTTGGATGCTATCCAATGGTCCAAATTAGGGTTGCTTAAAATATCTGCCTAACATCCCAATAGTGTACACAATATTCCAATGTATACAAACCTGAACGTACATTAGACTTTCCACTGCTAAAATGTAAAAAATCTAATGCATTTTTGTAATTTCAAAATCATTCTTAGGGTATTGGTTGAGGTTATACTTATTATTAACAAGCAGTATGTCATTAACATATAAAACCAGAAATATGTACTTACTCCCATTGAATTTGTGATACACACAATCATCAACAATATTCATCTCAAAACCAAACGAAACAATTATTTGATGAAACTTATGGTACCATTAACGGGAAGCTTGTTTGAGTCCATAGATGGATTTTGTCAATTTGCAAATCATATTCTTTGAGTCTTTCGACTCAAAATTTTCTGGTTGCACCATATAAATTATTTTTTCAATGTCGCATTTAAGAAAAGCAGTCTTAACATCCATATGATGTAATTTAAGATTAAAATGAGCAACAAGTGCCATGATTATCCTAAAGGAGTCTTTCGATGAAACTGGAGGGAAAGTCTCTGTAAAATCAACACATTCTTTCTGAGTATATCCTTTAGTTACAAGACGCGTCTTATACCTCTCCACATTACCATTTGCATCCCTATTGGTTTTAAATATCCATTTACAACCAATTGGTTTTGCACCTTCAGGTAATGGGATAAGTTCCCAAACTTTTTTGTCTCGCATAGACTTATACTCATCTTTCATGGCATCAATCTACTTTTGAGAATTAGAACTTTTCATGGCCTGATGAAAGTTGATTAGTTCATCTTCCAACATTCCATTATCATCCTCATGTTCTTGGAGAAATACAACATTATCATCTGGAATAACATTTCTCCTTTCTCTTGTGGACCTCCTTAATGGCACTTTTTCTTGAGGTTGTTGAGTTTGTTCTTCTAAAACAATTATCTCATTTTGAATAGGGAGTTGTTCAACATTGTCTTGTAGAGGTTCTGGATTCACTTCTTGATCAATGATAGGTATAAGAACCTGAACATCGTCAAAAGTGATAGTAGGAACTGAGTTAGAATCCAATTCCTCCTCAAAAGCAATGTCTCTAACCTTATTTCTCCCCCCAAACTCAACATCCTCAAAAATGTTGCAGTTCTCGTCTCAAAAATATTCCTTATTATGGGATCATAAAACTCATAGCACTTAGATCGCTCATAATTTCCTTAACCCTTAACTTTGTAGACATCAAAGAAGTCAGAAGTGATGTCATTTCAACCTTAACATTTTTTTTAGTGAAACGTTTCTTAATTTCGTCAAGGAAACTTTGGCCTAAGTAATCTTTTCAGATTCTATGCCCCTAAAGGCTTCTGAAATGTTGTGCCTCATGATCATTAGACTCTTGCAATTTGAACAATCCCACCTCTCAAAATCCCTTTTAATATAGGGGTTGCTTTTCGCAGTGAGAGGTGCGAGTAGTTCTTCCCTTAATGCAAGGTCTATGTTCATACAGCCAAGCACTATAAATAAGTGCCTTTTCCATTCATTGAAATTAGTCCGATTAAGTATGGGTATATAATTTATATTAGCAGATATTGTGACAGGAGAATATGAATTAGTGAATATAGAACAAAAATAAATAAAAATAAGCTCACATCAATATTCATAAGTAAGTAATAAATTCAAGATAATGGCTAATCCCATCTCGAGATACCAAACACAACATTAATATCAAGTCTTTGGACGAAGAATATTAACGATGGCGGTACTCTTGTTGTAGCAATCAAACATTGACAGTAAATTATGTCAAACAATTAATTAATCTTTGGACTAACTTATTGCTCACATAAAATACCTTATAATTGTCACACATTTATCACCACAGATATCATTGAAATTCTGTCAAATACTGTCAAATATTAACTTACCTTTGGGTCAATTAATAAATGCATGAATCACAAAAACATATAATCATCCTAATATTTCAAATAAACTAATCTACACAAAAGAGGTCACTTTGGCGACATTTTGTTTCAACTAATTTATTTAAAATATTAGACATTCCTAATTAAAAGCCAAAATATGAATTTATTTGTTTCAAAATATCTCTTTTAATTTCATCTTTCAATCAAATTAAAAGATAATAGTATATATATGTATCTATATTTATCCCAAAACAACATGCAATGATGTTAGCAAAATAATAGTTGAATAAATCATAAACTATAAATAACCTTACATTAGACTTTAAATTTAAACCAAAATAATTTGAATAAAGGTAAACCTCATATTAAGATATCGGACAATCCATTAATATTTCATCTTTGGACAAAATATTAACTTGTAAGTGATATCTTGGTGTAGTATCAAACATAGACAATAAGAACATGTCGAACAATAAATTTTCCTTTAGGCCAATTTATTACTCACATGTAAAACCGAATAATTGTCACATGTTTATCACCATAGTTGCACATGTAATATTATTAACCTTCATTTGGGCCGATCAATATCAACATAACTTAAGTTACATGCACACAAACTTTTATATTTTAAAACAAAATAATTTATACAAAAAAAAAAATCACTTTGGTGACTTATTGCTTCAATTAAGTTATTTTAAAAAATATATAAACATGCCAATATTCAAAATTAAAATTTCCCCAATAGTCAAATGTCAAAACTATATTTTTTTTATTGCTTTATAAACTCCGAAATAACCCTAAATAAGGTTGTCTTAATAATGCAATAAAAGCCCGAAAACTTTAATTTTTGACTATTTCTTTTTTTGTTCCAAAACCATATATATCAAAACCAAACAGAAATAATGTAGTGGTTCAAATCCAAATAATTAACAAGCACATGTATTCATAATTTTGGCATAGATAAAATACCAAAACAATTCACGCATATACATGTATTCATAATCAAATAAAAAATTTACCGTGAATTTACCATGTAAATTCAAATTTGTATTCATGATTAAACAGATATTCACATGAATACTTAAAAATAAAACTTCAAGTCAATATATCTCGAAATAAAATTATAATAGTTGACATACCCCATAATTCATACCATAGGTCATATCATCATAATTTAACCAAATATTTGGAACCATAAGATGCCAAAACTTAAGATTATAGAACCAAACATAAAACCAAATTATTTAAACACATATTATGATTAACATCAATTTGCATCAAAATCTAATTTTATCATAATTAAACCATAAAAATATAACCTCGATCGACTTGCCTTACATATCCCAAGTAAATCCAAATTCAAAATATATGCTTAAACCTGAATAGTATGAGAAGAATAAGCATATAAACTCAATAATAAATAATATATTCTATCAACTATATATTGAATTCAAGAATTAATGATTATAAAATTGAATTCAATTGTATAATTGTTGAACCGAATTTGAATTAAAAAACGATTATAATGAAACCCTAAAATGGAATCGATAAAAAAATTTAAAACTAACAAATATTACCATCAATCTTAAGGATTCAACATATATAATGAATTCATTGATAAACAATTGGTATATAAGAGACACTTTACCCAAGTAATTTCTTTTACCAACCATATATCATCATGTAAAATCCGAACATAATTACTAAAGTGTCTCCAAAATAATATATATATATATATATATAAACCGTAAAACTGAAAAATATGCGATTAGAGATTAACAATCCAGATATAATCAAATATATATCATAAAAAATTTTGTAATGAACCCAAACCTACACGACTTTTTAAATATTTATTAAAAGCTATAAACAACATAAAATCCTCGCTTTTTTTAATTCTCAATTGAAACTATAAATCTTTTCAGTTATACGAAAATTAAAACATTAAAACTTTATTTAAAACTTTAAAATTTTATTTAAAGAATCAAAATCCAAAAATTTATTAGGAATATAAAAATTCAACATAATATATAATTAAAATATCAAATTCATAAAATTAAAAAACAAATCAGTCCAAAAATAATAAAGAATCAATTCATTCTCAATGATTCAACATGACAAAGCTCTGATACCACTTGTTAGATTTATAAAATAAATCTGAAATAAAATTTAATAAAGCAGGATCTATCATGTCAAATCATCAAGAATAAATGAAGAATAAAACTAAATGCAGAAGCGTACCTGAATCCATAAATTCTTTGCAGTTTTACCAGATTTTGGGATTTGATCTTCTAAATTAGTACACAAGAAATTTAGAGAATATATGCTCTCTTTTTCCTAATGATGTGATATTAGAAAAGATATCTTGTGTATAATTTGGGGACCATAACCCTAATATTTATAACTCAGATATTAGTTCTAATCAAATTCTAATTAGCCCATTATTAATTAAAATTTGATTAGAAGAGTATCTACACATATTTAACCCATACTTTTTTAATAATTAAAAGCCCAATAAAATTCTAACCAAATTAGATCACTTTTAATTTGGGCTAACCTATCATGATAGTAAATAATAACATGTAATTATCATTATTATATATGTGATGTCTAAATTTTCCAACATATACATAAAATTTTAAAATTTCACCTACCATAAAATATGAAATTTTAATTTCATGCAAATGAACATATTTATTTTCAAATAAAATTAAAATATGAAATATTTTTATTTGGAGAGGAATTAAAATTTCGTATTAGGATGAAATTTTCATTAGTATTATAGGTTTTTAACAATAAACTTTTAAATTATGAAAAGAGATTAGAAAGTTTATATCAAAAATATTAAAACACAAGTTATGTTTTTGTGATTACTAATTCGAGAATTAGATAAGGTATGGATCGTTTACTCTCGACCTGGTTAAGTCCTACCGGATGGAGACGCACAAGTTTTATAGTGAGAAGTTAGTAACATGAGCTCGTTGTCTCAGCTCGCATATACTCAAGGAGTCCGAGGGATCACGAAGTCTAGCAGGCAACTCAGAACAGTACACATGTCCAACATGTATAGAGTCTATTAAGAACGTCAATTCCAAGAATAATAATTATGTTTATAAATATTCGATTGTCCCCTTTAATGAAATACAACAAAAAATTACTCAACATAATTCATCTTGAAGAGATTCAATAATTAGAATTTTATACTAAATTATTGATAAAATGTTCAATTTTGGTTCCCCAAAGATCGACCTCTGTTGATAAAATGATAAATCAGTCCATCTTAAATCATTGATTAATCTCTCCGGAAGCTTGTATGGACTGAACCAGATTCAGTTTTGTCCTTTGATAATGATCACATTCCCATTTTATAGGCTTAGCTTAATATTTTGGTGAATACCTTTTCAAATATTAAATAGACATTTAAATTTAGAAAATTAGTTAAATAGGTCTGCAACAATTAACTTTATATAAAAGATACCCACATCATTGCCTTTGCCCTATGTTAGAAAATAATAAGTAGGGCTGAATGTAGTTGGTATATATAATGGAAAAGGGTAGAGCCAATAATTGGATTAGACTACCAGTTTCATCAATCAGCATGTGAATAGAAATTTGGTGGTCCAAATTACTTACACCCCTCGTTACATTCAATTTCAAAGCTTTGCTAATCATAAAACACCACAAATTTCATCATTCCAATTTATATCTTCAGTTAGTATTAAAATTATTACTAAAGTAAAAAAACATGGATTCAAGCATATTTATTCTCCTATTAACCAGTGAAAAGGAGTTATATATATGTAGTAAAGGTACCAAGAAGGATTGCATTTTGCCCATTGTATGTTTGATTAAATTGATTATTTCGTTAAAAGTTTCATCCAGTTCTGGTATTAAAAGCTAGGTCTTGTACATCAAAACGAGGTACACATGACAAGCCAAGTGTCATTGTCGAGTTATTTTATCAATTACGTCAGTTTTTAACAATACAAATAAATAAAAATTTTAATAGAAAGGATCCATTTATTCTTCAATTTAATATACGAAGATTTATTTACCTATTTTTTAAGTATCAATTTAACTTTTAATACAAAAATATGAGTCAAACTTTTACCCATATATTCCTTAATCCATCTCTAACATTGATTCAATTTGAGAACGATATTCCATCTGCAACCAGTACTATAAGTGACAAATAACTTCAATATTTTTAATCTAGTTTTTTAAATAATACCATAAATAAAATATGGTACCTAAAGAGATCAAGCAAGGAACAATTTTTCTAAAAACATTAAAATAATCATTCATAATATACGTGCCAAAGTTTACTAAAAAAAGGTTGATATTGTGTAGATATTGAGTGGGCAAAACAATTTTGTGGTTAACATTAAAAAGGAAGGTTATAAAAAAGGCAAATTTTGTGATGTTTGTAATTCTTTATTTATTTATTTTGCATCAATTCCTTTCTTGTGTGTAAATTATACTTTTAAGGGGAAAATGAGATGGAAAACTCAGCACCTTTTCACCTTTCCAACTTTATTCTATGTGTTTTCATAGATACAATTTATACCATTCCTTTGATTTCATATAGATTTCTATATCCTCTAATTTTCCAACAAATTCTATCCAATCAAATATAATTTTGTACTCAAACAATATTTGGCTATTAAAACAAATAAATAATCTTTTTTATTATCATTTTTGATCCGTAAGTGATTGAAAAGAGTAGAAATGGATTTATTTCTAGATTATTTGAACTAAGTTTGAATCTTAAGAGTGTGATACTCGAATATGATTAGTTTTGAATTGTAAAATAAATAGAGACACTTGTGATTATACCAAAAAGTAAATAATTTTATTAAAATCTAGGAGGGTTACTAATAAGTGTTGAGTGTAGTAATAAGACATATTGCACTTCCAATGAGAGAATGTAGGTTTGAACGTTAGAAATAGGGGTGAGTAAAATTCGATTCGATTCGAAAAAATTAAATTTTTTTTTCAAATTTCGAGTTAATTGAATCGAATTATTCGAATTATTCGAGTCAACTCAAATAAGAGATTTCGGATTTCGAGTTTAAGTCAAGTTGAATTTTTACAATTCGAATAACAGATTAGTATAAATACCGGTTTGACCCTTGTTAATTTTGAAAATAAGCAAATTGATCTCTCTCTTAACAAAAATTACAAAAAAAAATTCAAAAATAATTTTGAAAATTCAAAATATTTATAGAAATTAGAAGGATGCTATACCTACAAACATCTTTAAAATTAAATTAATGTGTTTTACAAATTCAAACTATCTTTCTTTTCAAATTTTATGAGGGCAATAAAAGATGAATATACATCTATAACTTTAGAATATTAATATTATTTTGACCTAGTTGATGCAACTTGGAATATATCTTTAAAATTTTAAATCCATGATTTAATTTGCGGACCTTAAAAACATATGAAAACTATAGAAATATCAACCAGATTTAAAAATTTAGTTGAAGGGCTTTTTAGATAAAAAAATATTATAAGAATTTATTTAAATAAGTGATTGTAGTTTAAGGATGTGTTTACATATAAAAGATTATAAAAAAATATGTGATTATAGTTAAAGGGTTATAAGCCAACAGTTTTTAATCATTCATTTCCTTTGTTATTAGATATTCAAACCTGAAATAAAAAAATTGGAAAAAGAAAAATTGAAGGGTGGGACCCATTTACAACATACTTTAATTGCGATTTGTGACCCTTTCATCTTTGATTATGCGAATCAAGCTCCGGCCTTTTGTTTATTTTTTTGAAATGTAATTTCCCAATTTAATATTTTCCTTCTATTTTTCAAAAACCAATCACCATCGCACCTTCCCTCACATAATAACATAATGTCTATATCGCTTCGATTTAATCAAATAAAGTTAAAAAGCTAATAAGGAGTATTTTAGATTTCTCTAAAACTACTTTCTCATTAATTTATTACAACGTAGTTAGGTAAAATGGCAAGCTTTTTTTTTTCAATTAGTCGCTAAATAATTATAATTTATTTGCTTAATTAATTTTCAAAAATATACTTATTAATAAAACTGATTAAAGAAAATTAATTTACATATAATTACAATTGTTAACTAAACAAATTAAAATTCCAATCAAAATTAAATCTAATCCTAATGGTAGGATATGATTTCTCAATAATTTTTCTCCTAAAAGTTACAAAACGAAAAAAGAAAGAAAGAAATATTACCATTTCACCTCCAAAATTTCGCCCTCCTTGTCTCCTCTCTCTCCTCCGAAGCTTCAGCTTGGAGGTCCCATGGAGTTTCTTCTATCTCTCTGCTTTTCTCAATGCACCTGACTCATTTTATTTTTCTTTTCTTTTTGCCTTTCTTAATCCCAAAAAATGTTGTAGTTCGCTGAAATGAGGTGGAAACCAGAAGGAAAATAATTTTCATTTGGTTTTAGAATTTAGTTCAACTTTTGGATTTTTAGGGTTCCTGAGAGGAAAAACTAAACCGAGAAGAAAATTCCCTTATCGTATTTTTTTTGGTGGTGTTTTTAAAAAATGCCGCCCCATCGATCCAAGTCGGAGAAAAACGACGGAATGGCGAAGCAGCTTCGTCGAGATCCCTATGAGGTACTTGGAGTCTCGAGGAACTCTACGGATCAGGAAATCAAGAGCGCGTATCGAAAAATGGCTCTCAAGTACGTTTAATTTTTCAATTTATAAGTTGAAAGTTTTGAAATGTTTAAAACTCTCGGTCTTTTTTCTTGAGTTTTTAGCAGTTACTATATAGTAGATCAGGGTTCACTAATTTGAGCATAGTGATAATTGTTGGTTAATTATGGCTTAAACTCACGCGCATACATGGAGTATACTGGGAGAATAAGTATTTAGGACTTTAATCTGGAAGTCAAATTGGGAATGATTATTAGAGCTTGATGAGTGTCTGGGATTTGGTTTGGCGGTTTTGCCCTCTATTGGTAGGGTGTAGGAGAGTCACTGTATCATTAAAGACCAAGTAGCTGTCGAGGACTTTACCAGACATCAGATTTTTGAATCGGGTATTTATCCATTAGATAGATTCAGCGTAGGGGTTCTATTTTGTAACGAGTTCAAGGATGGGGCAATAGCACTGGTTATGATAACTAGTTAGTTATCTAGAAAACCGGTCAAACAAACAGATAAACAATTGCCAAAAGTATTCCGAGGACAAAGGTAATTGTGCACCTTGGAAGGGGCTTATTTCCAACATGAACCTAAAGAATTGTTTATTTGCCCTTGACGGTTTCACACTTTCACTTAGGCAAAGAGTTTTAGACAATGAAAAATCTGATTTGGGACACACTATTCAGGACTTTGACTACTTCTAAGATGGTTGGATTCATTCATTATTTTCATGTTGTTTATTTCTTTCTATTGTACAAATTAAGCTCCTATTGTACTCTTGCTTTATTTAGGTTGGTTAGGTATAGATGCTAATCTTGGGCTATTTCAGGTACCATCCAGATAAGAATGGAAATGATCCTGTTGCAGCTGATATGTTCAAGGAGGTCACATTTTCTTACAATATCTTGTCTGATCCAGATAAAAGACACCAGTATGATACAGCTGGTTTTGAGGTGAGATATGCATTCATGCAGTTAATGTCTGAAGTACTTTTAGGCTAATGGTTATCTGCCCATGTTACTTGGACTCGTGGGTAAGTTTTAGATAGGGATCTGACATGGGTATTATCAATGTATTTTTTTTTTAATTTATTTTAAATATTTCATGTTTTTGGAGGACTATAACCAACGTTGTCAGCATTGAATCAGTGGATGTATCATTTTTTTCTGGTACTAGTATGTACCTATGTCAGTGTGTTTTGATGTATCGTTTCGGGTTTATTAATATTTTTAGATATTTCTTTATATATATTTATAGGCTTATAACTACTTTCTTAAGAAAATGTATATTATATTTATATTCAAGTATATCTGAATTGCATATGTATAAATATGTGTATATGCAAATATAAATTTTAAAATTTTTAATTGAGTATAATAACTTAATTTAATATAGTATATTTTATTTTATAATGTAATTATAGAAAGAAAATGGTTAGGACAATTAAAAATAAAATTTTTGTACCAACATTATGCACTGTTACAGGCCTGTATTGGTTGAAACAAACTGGACACTCCAAAATTTTGACTGAAATGGAACTTAAATTACTTGGTACTAGTTTTGGACGAGAATGGTATTGACTTCCATGACTATAATCCTATACCTAGTTCGAATATGTGTCAAACACGGGGATTCTAGAGAAAATGAAGAGTCGGAGTATCATCGTTATCTGCAACTTTCTCACTGTTTCACTCATTCAGGTTGTACACAGATGCTGTTAAGAAGTTAGTTGTTCCATGCTTCCGCTTATTAACACCATCGTGCACCATAAAATGTGATTTTATTGATGAATCATGGAGTTTTGTCGATCATGATGTTCTTTCCTTTCAACAGGCTGTTGAAGCTGAAAACCAAGAATTGGAACTAGATCTTTCAAGCTTGGGGGCTGTGAACACCATGTTTGCTGCACTTTTTAGGTAACTCCTTTTATATTATTTAACATTTCCAACTCTTCTATGCCTTTATGAGTGCTATGCATTGGGTATGTATTTAACTAATTCCTATACATAGTAAACTCGGTGTGCCTATTAAGACCACTGTATCTGCAACTGTCTTGGAGGAGGCACTTAATGGTGTGGTCACTATTCAGCCACTTCTGCCGGGGCAACCTATTTCTAGGAAGGTGAGGTGATTAGATTCCTGTTCTTTGCTGGTACTTTATACTGATTTTTATGCAGCCACTGAACTTATTGCACCTTTACAGGTTGAAAAACAATGTGCTCACTTCTACTCTGTCAAAATAACAGAAGAGGAAGCAAGAGATGGGTTTGTTTGCCGAGTACAATCATCTGATAAAAGCAAGTTCAAGGTAGGTATACAATGAGTTAGAAACTGGTTGATTCAACAGCATCTGTGTATGCAAACCCTTTTTTTTTGGTGGGGGTTGGGGTGGTTGACATTGATAGAGACCGAGATTGATTTCATTATTACCATACCAATGAACAAAAGTGTAGAAATCAGAGTAATTCTCTGTATTTTCTCTTAATATTTCAATAGAACATATTACATCTTTATATATACAAACTATGCCTCTAATCTAGGAGACTCTAAGATAGGAAAGATACTAATAGAGATATGATCCCTTAGAATAAGGGATTGTAGGAAATATTTACAGAATCCCTTAACTGAAGGGATGTCACCAGTTAATATATTTCTATAATTCCTACACTCCCCTTCAAGTTGGACGATATACATTGTATAATCCCAGCTTGAATAGGAATTTATTGAAAACGAGCTTAGGTAAAGCCTTGTAAGAATGTCTGCAATCTGTCCTTCTGAAGGAATGTATGAAAGAGTGGCTATCTTTTTGTTGACTTGATCAGCAATAAAATGCCTATCAATCTCAACATGCTTTGTTCGGTCATGTTGAACTAGGTTCTTGGTAATCTGAATAGCAGATTGATTATAACACAGAACTTCAAAGTGATCCTCCTGATTATTGTCAAGTTCTTTTAGTAATTTAAGTAGCCAAATTCCTTCGCATATTCCCAAAGCTAGTGCTCTAAATTCACTTCAAAGACTACTTCTTGAGACAACAGATTGTTTTTACTTCTCAAGTTGTAAGGTTACCCCAAACAAAAGTGCAGATCCACTAGTGGATCTTCTTTCGATGAGATCTCCTACCAACTAGAGTCTCAAAAATCTTAACAGCTCATCTTGTGTCTTCTTAAACATTAAGCCGTGTCCTGGAGTTTTCTTCAAGTACTTGAGAATTCTATTTGCTTCTGCCATATGCTCTTTAGTAGGATTAGTCATGTGTTGACTTATCATATTTACGGGAAAGGCTATATCTGGCCTTGTCAAGGATAAGTAAATAAGTTTTCCAACTAATCTTTGAAATTTCTCTCTGTCTATTAAAGACCCATCTTCTTTGTTGAATCTCAAGTTTGCCTCCATTAGTGTATCAGCTGGCTTACAACCAAGAAAACCAGTTCTTTGAGTAAATCAAATACATACTTTCTTTGATTAATCACAAGTCCTTTTGATCTTGCCACCTCTATTCCTAGGAAATACCTTAGCTTTCCCAAGTCCTTAGTTTCGAATTCCCCATTTAACAACTTCTTCAAATTGCTAATTTCTTCCTCATCATTTCCAGTAAGAATAATATTATCAACATACACAATTAGGATAGCTTTCTTATTTGTAGAAGTTACTTTGATGAAAAGTGTATGATCGACAAGAGACTGCTTTTAAGAATGACTTTAGTGAACCTCTCGAACCAAGTTCTGGGTGATTGTTTTAGCCCGTATAGAGACTTGTTGAGCTTGCAAACCTTGTTGCTACCTTCAACAGAATTTAAGCTAGGTGGCAATTTCATATAAACTTCTTCCTCTAGCATGCCATTAAGAAATGCGTTCTTTACATCAAGTTGGTGTAATTGTCAATCGCAATTTACAGTCAACTTAGGAGTACTCGAACAGTGTTAAGCTTTGCCACAGGTGCAAACGTTTCTGTGAAATCTATCCCATATATTTACGTTAAGCCTCTAGCCACTAGTCTAGCTTTGTATCGTTGGATACTGCCATTGGAGTTATACTTTATAGCAAAAATTCATTTATAGCCAACAGCCTTTTTTCCTTGAGGAAGGTCTGTAATGGTCCAAGTAGCATTTTTCTCTAGTGCACAAATTTTCTCTTCAACAGCCCTTTTCCATTTAGGATCTTTTAGAGCTTCAGCTATGCTTGTGGGAATCTGTTCTTTATCCAAGGTTGTTGTAAATGCTTGAAAAGAAGGCATTAATGAATTATAACAAGCAAAGTTTTCAATAGAATGTTTGGTGCACTACCTAACCTCTTCTCTAATAGCAATAGGGAAGTCATTTAGAGTAGTAGACTTACTGATTTCTTCTTCCATTTTGGCAGCTGGACCCAAATCCAATTCTCGGCAAGAATCAGATTGCAAAAGCAGCCTGTGGATATGTTTTCTTTTTCTTGTGTAGACACGAAGCTGTTTAGGTGATGGTGTTTTTTGAAGACTTTCAATAGGAGTAGTTGTTTAAAGTAGGTGTGGGTGAATTAGTGATAGGTATTACAGGAGAATCAATAGTAGTCACAAGTGACAAAGTTGGAGGTATAGGCGAAAATAGTGGCAATTCTAAAGGTTGAGAATGAAGATTAGGAGGAGATACCTGATCTGGCTGAAAATCACTCCATGTCTCCCCATAAATTTCAGCCAGAGTGAAATAGGGATCCTGTTCATAGAATGTTGAATTCATAGTGGTAAAAAATCGTTTAGAAGGAGGATGATAGCATTTATATCCCTTCTTAAGTGAAGAATACCCAACTAGTACACATTTTAAAGACTTAAGGTCTAACTTGAACCTATTAGGAGCAATATTTTGAATAAAAACAGTGCAGCCAAAGATTTTAAGTGGCAGAATAGAGGAGATAGGCTTAAAATGGGGACAGTGTTGCAAAAATATAGATTGAGGTGTTTGAAATTTTAAAACCTTACTAGGCATTCGGTTGATTAAATATGTGGCCGTTAATAAGGCTTCCCCCCACAGATATTTGGGAACATGAGTTGTAAACAGAAGGGAACAAGTAACTTCGAGGAGGTACCGATTTTTCCTTTCTGCAATACCGTTTTGCTGTGGGGTTCCAACACAAGAACTAAGTTGAACTATGCCCTTTTCCCTAAAAAAATTACCCAAAGACCTAGCAAAAAATTCATTGCCATTATCAAATTTAAAGGGCTGGATTTTAGACCCAAATTGAGTGAGAACCATGTTTTAAAATTGTGCAGAAATACCAGCAGTTTCAGATTTATCTTTTAGCAAATAAGTCCAAGTTATCCTACTGTGATCATCAATGAAAGTGATAAACCACTTACAATGATCAGTGTTCTTCACCCGAGAAGGGCCCCAAATATCACAATGGATCAAAGCAAAAGGGTGAGAAGGCTTGCATGTAGAAGGAAAATAAGATGATTTAGTATGTTTGGCAAGAGAGTAAACTTTGCAAGAAAAAGAATTTGGCCTTTTATTAATGAATAAATCAGGAAACAATTTTGCAAGGTATTGGAAACTAGGATGGCCTAAACGAAAGTGCCATAACATAACAATATGAACTATATTTAAAGCGGTGAAAGATTTGGAGATCTCGGTTTTAGGAGAGGAAGGGAGGATGTAGAGACTATTCTGCAAGCTGGCCTTACCAATCATCTTCTTGAGTTCGATTACTCGCAAAGTACAATCAAGACCGTTAAAATTGCGAGAGCAGTTCAAGTTTGTGGAAATTTTACTTACGGAAATGAGATTGCAAGCGATTTGGTACAAGGAGAACATTTTTAAGTGCAACTGCTCATTGAGAACAACAATGCCATGTCCTTCTATTTTGCACAAGGAACCATCACTATTTTGACAGCTTTTACCAAATGTTTGGAAAAATTGTGAAACAAGGCCTTATTACTAGTCATATGATTCAGAGCACTGAATCGATGATCCAATTAGGAGTTAATTGGGAGGAAAACAATGTTTGTAGAAGAAGGGTTACCTTCGTTCTTTCATGACCAGACATACAAGACAAGACCCTGAAACTTTCCAAACAATTTTGAAGTTCAAGAATTTGCTCTTTGGTGAAGCGGTGATGATGTGGCGTGCAAGACTTGATTTAGTATCTCTAGAGTTCTTTGACTTCCAGTCCTGAGGCTTACCATGAAGCTTCCAACACTTTTCCTTGGAGTGGCCGGGCTTTTTGCAATGATCACACCATGGTTTCCCCTGCTTGGAAGAGGGAGATAATTGATGTGTCACTAAGGCAGATCCTTCAGGAGTGGAATCTGGTTCATCAAGCAGCATCACACTCCTTCGACTTTCTTCCTTCTTGACCATAAAGAAGGCCTCTTGAAGGGAGGGAAGAGGAGAAATAGTTAGGACCCTGCCGCGAACCTTGTCCAGTTCCTTGTTAGCCTTGTAGAAATTGAAATAGCCTTCTCTGAGTGACAATTTCTTGATAAAGGCAGATCTCTTGAACGCCCAATCATGCTCAGCATACAAATCTAATTCTTGCCAAAGAGCGGTAAGGGTATTGTAGTAGAGTGTGAGCATGGTTCCTTGCTTAACGGTGGTCGCTTGATTTTCAACATGATATAATTCGGCAATGTTATCATTGCTAGAGTAGGTTTCATGGACAGCACTCCGATTTCAACAATTGTGTTGTAAAGGAGAAAATTTTGCTTATACTTGGGGTCATGGAATTAAGGAGCCAAGTCATAACCTGACCATTGTCACGCATCCACTTAGCAAAACCAGTGTCAGGCATAGCATGCTACTTGATTTCACCAGTAACATAGCCCAATCTGTCTCTTCTCAATAGAAAAATCTTAACCGATTGGGACCATTCTATAAAATTGTTGCCATTTAATCGATGGCGAGATATTCGACCGCACAAGTCGATTGAGCATCGAACTAGAAAAATTTTCTGGATTTGAGGTAATCTCCTGAGTAGGAGAAGAATATGTAGAAGAAGAAGTTTCTGACATGGTCTAGGGTGGAAAAGAACCGTAACCTAATCTGATACCATGTAGAAATCAGAATAATTCTCTGTATTTTCTTTTAATATTTCAATAGAACATATTACATCTTTATATATACAAACTATGCCTCTAATCTAGGAGACTCTAAGATAGGAAAGATACTAATAGAGATCTGATCCCTCAGAATAAGGGACTGTAGGAAATATTTATAGAATCCCTTAACTGAAGGGATGTGAACAGTTAATATATTTCTATAATCCCTACAAAAAGTTGAACTGTGACCATTTTGAGCCTTTGGCAATATGTGGTAACAATAGAAATTAAGCAGCCACAACATTTTTTAAGAAAAGGGATTTAAACAGTAATAGTACATTCCTTTGCATCACATTAAGAAATTTAAGGTTCCCCTTCTCTCCATCATAGAAGAAAGAAACCATGCCCTGTGAGTGCTTCATTGATTTAGGATATAAGATTTGATTTATTGAGAACAATTGAAGCATTTACTTTAAGTCACAGAGGATTAATGCTGGAGCTGGTATTTCATCTCTTTCATAGTCAATTGACGGTATTTAGTGAAGTACCAATGAATAGATAGATACATCTTTGTTCTTGATAATTTTATTAAGGCATGTGCTTGTGTTTTCTTTCTGTAGTTTTAATTTGCAGGTTAGGGCAGTAGTTTTAATTTTGATATTGATTCCAGTGTCACTGCTTCAGTTTAGTTTGAATTAGATTTCAAGCAAGTCTGGTAGTGTTTCATTTGAGTTCTATTGAAGCCCTTTTATTAAAATAATTTATGCTTTCAGGATCCTTATAACATTTAACTTTTGTTGCATGAATTGCTAAGAGCTGCCTACTTTATTGAGATCCAATGGACAATCATATTGGGCCTTTTCTCCTTTCAAAATATTTTGAAATAAAAACATATACTTTTATACTATGTACGCTTTTCCTATGTATTTGTGTCGACTGTACTGCAAAAAGAACACGTCACTAACTAATTGTCTGGTTTACCAGGAGACACGAAAAATAAAATGAAGTATAATATTTTATCCTTTTCTGGTGGATCAATAATTACTCATTGTTTTCTTAATGGATTGGTTTTGTGCAGCTATTGTATTTTGATCTGGAAGAGAATGGTGGATTAAGCCTTGCACTGCAGGTAATGTGGTCCCTTCCTTCCCCTTTCTCTTTTTAGGCTCTGCTTGGTATGAAGGATAAGGATGTAAAATTTGTTAATTAATGGTTAAGTTATGAAGTAGGAAAGTAGTTATGAATCTTAACTATTTGATTAACAAATTTTCCATCTTCATTTTTTCCATTCTTCATACCAAGTAAAGCCTTAAAGTTTTTGAGTTATCCACTTTGTGTACTGTTGCATAGCAAGTTTCTTCAGATAAACTATCACTAAGTCTAGGGTTGTAAATGAATTGAGCTTGAACAAACGGACCTTTTTTCATGTTCGTTTGTTTATTTTTAAATTTGTTTGTGTTCGTTAAGATTCGTTCGCTTAAGTTAAACGAACATGTTTGTGAACATTAAACGAACATGTTCACGAACAATGTAATAATAAACAAACCAACAATAAATAAACATATATATATATATATATTTTTTATATATAAACTAGTCAAATATAAATATTAATAATTATATTATAAATAAATAAGCAGACAAACCATAATATACGAACGGACCTCTTTTCATGTTCGTTTGTTTATTTTTAAGTTTGTTCGTGTTCGTTAAGAATTTCAATTTTTTTTTGTTTTTGTTTGCTTAAGTTAAACAAACATGTTTGTAAACATTAAACGAACATGTTCTTGAACATGTTCATGAACATATAATTGAGCATGTTCACGAACAATGTAATAATAAACAAACCAACAATAAATAAATAAATTATTTTTTAGATATAAAATAGTCAAATATAAATATTAATAATTATGTTATAAATAAAAAAGCATACAAACCATAATATTTTTATTAATATATACTAATGGAACAATAAACGAGCTTTAAATGATTTATTAAATGAGCTTTACACTAATAAAGACGAGCTTGTTCATGAACATAAATGAACTGAGCAAACTTTGTGTTCAGTTTGTTTAATAAATGAGCCTCAAAATCTTGTTCATGTTCATTTATTTAGCTTAATAAACAAACAAAAACCAAACTGTTCATTGAACTGTTCATTGAACGCTCTGCTAATTTACAGCTTTAACTAAGTCTTATAATCTCCAAATTCAATGCTCTTCTGCTATGCTTTTGCATGACATATAGATTTTTTGTGTTGGAATTCCTAGAATTTAGGATAGATTGCTAAGGAAATCTTCTGTAAATAGCAACTAATCATAGTTACTGATTTTTAGGATAATTACAGCTTTTTAGGGATTTGTTTTTCCTTCCTTAGGATAGTCCATCTCTATTTATACTTGTAAGCTAATTAGCAGAAACAATAATCTGATTTTCTAAAGTTTCTACATGGTATCAGAGTCCTAGGAATTTTTATGATCCTCTTGTTCAACTTGCTAAAAATCCCTCCGATTTCTCATCCATCTCTCTAAGATTTTTTTTTCCTCCCATGGGTGACCTTAGTGAAACCGTGTCCGAAATTGATATTTCACAAATATCTCAGAATGGTAATCAAGGAATCAATTAAAGTGATCTTAATTCATCACTTATGATCACTAGTCATCGATTAAATGGGAAGAATTATCTACAATGGTCTCAATCTGTCCTGATGGTGATCCGTGGCCAAGGCAAGATAGGGTACATCAATGGAGAACTTCTACGATCGAATGTAACAGACCCTACTTATGCTACTTGGGAACTAAATAACTCTATTGTTATGGCATGGGTGATTAACTCTATGGAAGGCCACATAAGCCGAACCTACCTTCTCTTCAAGACTGCAAAAGACATGTGGGAGGCAGTCAAAGAGAACTATTCTGATCTTGGAAACGCTTCTCAAGTTTTTGAGATCAAACTCAAGTTGAAAGACATTCGACAAGGGATACTTGAGGTAATTCTCCACACGGACAACGGGAGAGAATACTTTAATTCTACCCTAAGTTTATACCTTTCAGACCAAGGAATCATACACCAGAGTTCGTGTCCAAACACACCTCAACAGAATGGGATCTCCGAAAGAAAAATCGACACTTTCTTGCTGTTGCTCGGGCCTTAATGTTCATCATGAATGTCCCAAAATACTTATGGGGCGAAGCTGTTCTTACTGCCTGCTACCTAATAAATCGGATGCCATCAAAAGTCCTAAACTTCCAAACACCCCTAAACATTCTTCACAAATCATTCCCTCTATTTCATATTCCTACTCTTCCAACCAAAATATTCGGTTGCAAAGCCTTTGTCCATAATCATCAACCCAATCAATCCAAGCTTGATCCTCGTGCCCACCCCTGTATATTTGTTGGGTATTCCCCCACTCAAAAAGGCTATAAATGCTATTCATCAACCTTGCACCGGCTATTTGTCTCTCGGGATGTCACATTCTTTGAAACCTAACCTTTCTTTAGAGGTTCTCATCTTCAGGGGGAGAATTTTAATGAAGATGAGACCCTTAATACTCTCCTCATCATACCTCCCGACCATACCACCACTATCACTAAACCTAAACCCAACCTAGACACTATTATTGTTCCTCTTATGCCGCAAGACACTAACACTATACTTCCCGATAACAATACCATCACTGAATAGTCCATTGATCAAGGAAAACAGCAACAATAGGTGTCCGAAATGCAAAGAAAATGCCGAATTGTAGGTTTATTCGCATTTAAATCGACGTCTTGAAACCGACATGAAGAAGCTAATCGCATCTTCAACCGAGGACTTCTGAAAATGAAGCCTCACCTCCATCACCATCCATCTATCTCCCAATTGCAATGAGAAAAGGCACAAGGAGCTGCACTCAAGACCCTATTTCTCGGTTTGTATCCTATGGAAACTTATCTAAATCTTATAGAACTTTTGTGACTAATGTGAATTCTATAAAAACTCCAAAAACTATAGAAGCATTTGAGTCAGCTGAATGGAAACAAACCGTGATGGAAGAAATGGAGGCTCTCAAAAATAATGGAATGTGGGAAGTTTCGGATCTGCCTAAAGGGAAGAAAACAGTAGGCTGCAAATGGATTTTTACTACCAAATTCAAACCTGATGGCCAGATTGACAGGTACAAGGCTCGTCTTGTGGCTAAGGGCTTCACTCAAACTTATGGGCTGGATTATGAAGAGACATTTGCACCGGTTGCCAAACTAAACACAATTAGAGTCCTTTTGTCCATTGCTGTCAATCTTAATTGGAAATTGACCCAATTGGATGTTAAAAATGCGTTTCTCAATGGAGAGTTAAATGAAGAAGTTTACATGGACTTCCCACCTGGTTTTGAAGAAAGAAAGGGCCAAGTATGTAAGTTGAAAAAGTCTTTGTACGTGCTAAAACAATCTCCAAGGGCGTGGTTTAGTCGATTTGCAAAAGCCATGATGAGCAGAGAGTATACTCAAGGACAGACAGACCACACCATGTTCTACAAGCATTCGGAACAAGGAAGATGTTGCATTCTAATTGTCTATGTGGACGATATAATAGTGACAGGAGATGATACGAAAGAAATTGGGAGGTTGAAAGAATTTCTTGGAACTGAATTTGAACTTAAAGATTTGGGAGACCTTAAATATTTTCTTGGCATGGAGATAGCAAGGTCTCAAGAAGGTATTTCTATCTCCCAAAGGAAATATGTCCTCGATTTGTTATCAGAAGTTGGGTTGATGGGTTGTAAACCAGCTGAAACGCCTAGTAGGGAGACTTATCTACGTAGCTCACACTTGTCCTGACATTGCTTTTAGTGTCAGCGTTATAAGTCAATATATGCATGCCCCAAGGGAGAAACACCTAGAAGCAGCATATCGGATACTAAGGTACCTAAAAGAACTCCTGACAAGGGCCTATACTTCAAGAAAAGTGACAGCAGAAATGTGGAAGTGTATACTGATGCTGACTGGGCAGGTTCTATTAATGACAGACGATCAACCAGTGGTTATTGCAGCTATGTTTGGGGTAATCTAGTTACATGGAGGAATAAAAAACAATCTGTGGTAGCACGCAGCAGTGCCGAGGCTGAGTATCGAGCACTAGCGCTTGGTATTTGCGAAGAAATTTGGATACAAAGGCTGATGAGAGAACTAAAGGTTCCTTATAATAGACCTATGCAGTTGCATTGTGACAACCAAGTTGCTGTCAGTATAGCTCACAATCCAGTGCATCATGATCGTACTAAACATGTTGAGATAGACCGATACTTCATAAAAGAGAAAATACACTCAGGTGAAGTGAGTGTTACTTATCTACCAACCAGACAACAAGTTGCAGATATGTTGACAAAATGCTTAAACAAAAACATGTTTGAAGAACATGTTGGCAAGCTGGGTTTGATAAACATCTAAACTCCAGCTTGAGGGGGAGTGTTGGAATTCCTAGAATTAAGGATAGATTGCTAAGGAAATCTTCTGTAAATAGCAACTAATCATAGTTACTGATTTTTAGGATAATTACAGCTTTTTAGGGATTTTTTTCCTTTCTTAGGATAGTCTATCTCTATTTATACTTGTAAGCTAATTAGCAGAAACAATAATCTGATTTTCTAAAGTTTCTACATTCTGTTTCATAAACTGCTATGTAAAGTTAATTCTAGAACAATTTTAAGTCTTCTCCCTTGACAATATTGAGTAAAGAAAAAGCATCTCTAGACAACAACAGTTGATTTTTGATTACCTCTTCTGTTATATGCTCCACCTCTCCCCTTTCAGAACATTGTGGAGAATTAGGCAAAACTGTCTTGGGTTTTGGAACTGTAACAGATTGTCATACCATATTTATCTTCAGAAACTTGTAATCCTATCCTTTGTCTTTTTCTCATTTCATGTGTTTATTCATTTCCTCTTACCTTCTTTAGCTTTCTTAGAACTGTTTGGTGCTTTTCATGCAGTAATAAAATGTCAATATACTTGGTTTGTCTGGGACATGGCTTTGCTGTGATCTCTTATGGTGCTTCTGATAAGAAAATTCTTTACTTCACTGAAGTCTTAGTAGCATAGTTGTTTAAAACTTTAAGCTCTTGGGCCTCATTTTAAATCGTGCATATGTTACTTAACTGTCTGTTGAAGGTAAGTTTGTTTCTTTTTGGTGTAGGAGGACAGTGCAAAAACAGGAAAAGTTACATCTGCTGGAATGTATTTTCTTGGCTTCCCTGTCTATCGCTTGGATCAAACAGTCAACTCAGTGAGTGACTATTTGCAAATATGACATAGTTGGGCTTCAAGTTGAAGTTTGATCTTCTTGTCATCCTTAATCTGGTTTTGACATGCCTCACTGCAGGTTGCTGCTGCAAAGGATCCAGATACAGCTTTCTTCAAAAAACTGGATGGATTTCAACCATGTGAAATAACTGAATTAAAACCGGGCACACATTTTTTTGCTGTTTATGGTTTTTTTCCTTTGTTACTATGCCCTTCAAATCTCCTGTTAGTTGATTCACATGCATGGATGAAACTCACTACCATTTTTTCTAGGTGACAACTTTTTCAAGAGTGTAAGCTACACTATAGAAGCTATTTGTACGGCCCCTTTCATAGAGGAAAAAGAGAACCTTAAAGCTGTGGAAGCTGAGATTCTCTCCAAAAGGGTGGAACTGTCAAAGTTTGAAACTGAATACAGAGAGGTACTTGCTTCCACAAATGTGATGTGTGTGCCAGTATTTAACTTTTGTTCTTGTTGATATTCATGTTGATTGCTGCAGGTCCTGGCACAATTTACAGAGATGACAACCAGATACACAAAGGAAATGCAAAAGGTGAGATTAACTTGTGGGAATTATGAGTTAAGCTCCGTGAGAATTGATATTCATAGGTGAATGGATAAATTTCTTGGACAAATCCTATATGCGGGTTTTGCAGATTGATGAGCTTCTCAAACAAAGGAATGAGATTCATGCTTCCTACACGATGATTCCTCCAAGTAAGAGAAGTTCAATTAGGAACAGGAGTAAGGGTGTCTCCAGGGAGGCCAAAGAAGGTGAAGCGAGAGACAGGAAACATTCTACGAGGGATAGAACTAAGAAGAAGAGATGGTATAATATCCACTTAAAAATTGACAAGAGAAAGCAGCCATGCTGAACAGGTACAGTATGGGATTTGTTTTCTAAGAAAAGCTTGCCGCCCTTTTTTGATGAATAGTTATGATTGCTTAAACCGTGCCAAATGTTATATCAGGATAAAGAAGTCTGCACAAATTACAAATCATCAATTTCTGCACCCATCATTTATTGCATCGGTTCAATATTTGTGCGTTGATCATGATGTGAAGAAGATGGTTAAGATAGAAGTTAACCATTTCTTCACCATGTCAAGGATGACAGTAACTCATTGTTATTGTAAAATTCTTTCTTCTTCCTTTTTATTTAGTTTTTTTTTTTTTCTCTGGGTCTTATTTGTAATTTATCCGCTTGTTCTCAACAAGAGCACTTGTAAGATTCCCCCATTGATCAACACTGTGGACTTATCAGGGTACAGGACGAGGAGGTAGAATACACTCCCTGCCCAAACCCGACCTATTGACATCGCTCACCAGTACTAAATTTTCTCTCAACTTCGAAGATGGTTACTCATCGTAGTGTGGTTGACATCGCTCACCAGTACTAAATTTTCTCTCAACTTCGAAGATGGTTACTTATCGTAGTGTGGTTATGTAGTATGAAGAATGTTGTTGTGGCATAGTATGAGAAGAAGCCAACTAAGGTTAGATGAAATACAGTAATGACTTAACAAAATATAGTTTCAAGGAAACAAAACCATTAGATTCTCGAGTGTAGTTATTTTGACTTCTAAAATAATATCAAGGGGCTTCATTGGTCGGCCAAACGAGGTTATTCCATCATACAATCCTCATTTAATGTAAATATAGAGGTATTATGCACATTGCAGGTGGTTCCAGTAGCCAATGATTGACGGTGGAACTGCATTGAACTTACAGACCCCATAACAACCAAGGCAAAAACTGTCGGCCTTTAACAAGAAAAAAGCTTCAATGGACTTGGACAATGTAATTTGTGCTTTAAAAGAGGCATCCCATAGGTTTAGAATGTAAATCTCAGCATATGCGACACTTAAACCTATCTAATCCTTTTTTTTTTGTAGTTTAAATCCTATCCTATCTAATCCTAATTCTCTATTATTATTTTTTTTTTGCGGGGTGGGGGGGTGAAATCCTATCTATGTTTGCTAAATTGCTGTTTAGAACCGAACATTGTATTATCCTCTCTATTGTTTTATTTATGTATATAAAAACGTAGCATAATTTTGATCCAAATGATAGTTATTGTTTGTGTTGTGCCCTTCATTTATTTAGAGAGGGGATGTCGGAGGAAAAATGGTTTATACAATATCTGCAAAACTAGAGGCAGGTCAAAGTAAACATGGGAGATTAGAGGAAGGGGTAAAATAAAATAAAAATCGATTTTTTTATGTACATCTCTCTCTCGAAATATATATATATATATACACATTACCCTTTATGATCAGAATTTTATATACTTCTACTAGATTTTGACACAGAAATTAGCGAGTGACACAAAAAATACGATAAATTAAATAAATACAAATTGTGGTTTGAGGGAAAAAAATAAAATTATTTGTTGAGTTGGTTTAGTTTTTAGTTTTTATCAAGGGTGGTTTCTTATTTGCATTTAATTTTTTAAAAATAAAATTGTTGTAGGTATTTTTTATTTTTTAGTAATTACAATTAATTAATTTAAGGGTAAATTACAAACAGTCACTCAACTTTGGGGTAATTGACAAAACAAATACCTAGGTTTTATTTCACCACCAACTTTCAAAAGTTACAAAACAAATCACTAACGTTATGAAAAGTTACAAAACGGTCATCGATTAACAGTAATCAGTTAGGGGATAACGGGATTGCTAGCGTGGCAAGTTAACCAGTTGATGTGGCAAATTAACTTGCCACATTGACAAAGTTGATGGGTGATCGGGTTTCATTTCAGTCACCCAACTTTGGGGTATCTGACAAAACAGTCACTTAGGTTTCATTTCACTCACTCAACTTTCGAAAAGTTACAAAACAAATACTAATTAATGCCACTGTTAGGTGTTAATGAAATTGTTGACGTGGCAAGTTAATTCAATGATGTGGCAAGTTAACTTGCCACGCCAGTGAAGCAGCCTCCTCCTCCTCCTCCTCCTCCTCCTCCTCCTCCTCCTCCTCCTCCTCTTCCTCCTCCTCCTCCTCCTCCTCCTCCTTCTTCTTCTTCTTTCTTCTTCTTCTTCTTCTTCTATTTTGGCTAAGGATTCGGAGGGTAAACCAAAGACTTTCAATGAAGAAGTCAAAGCCCAATGCACGCGTCGATGATCTCCAAACACAAATAAACAACTTTCTGCCATGTTTTTTAAACTGGGGTTCTCTTACTTTTAACATTTTGTAATGTGTTTGTTTGTTTATACATGCAGGAGATGATGTTCGCAACACTAGATAATCCATCGAATGCAGTGGAATGGGCAATGGCAGAGATGATAAACCAACCTGAAATCCTCCAGAAAGCAACGAAGGAAATAGAAAGAGTTGTTGGAAACCAGAGGTGGGTTCAAGAGTCTGATATTCCAAGACTCAACTACGTAAAATCTTGTGCAAAGGAAGCATTTCGGATTCACCCCATTTCACCCTTCAACTTGCCCCATGTCTCAAATGCGATGCCATCGTTGCTGGCTACTTCATCCCCAAAGGCAGCCATGTTTTGCTTAGTCGGTTAGGCCTAGGCCGGAACCCCAAGGTTTGGGACGAGCCATTGGGGTTCAAACCTGAGCGACACTTGAAAGATAGGTGCATTGAAGAAGTTGATCTGATAGAGAGAGAACTGAGGTTCATTACACATCATCTTCATTTAAATTACTCCAAAATCTTAATATATATGGTAATAATAATTTATATGATAAAAATACAGAATTAATTCAACTATTTCTCTTGGGGCATTTACACATAATTTGAAAAACAAAAGCATAAATTTTACTGTCTGTCTATGTGTTTATTAAAGCGAGGACGACTAAAGCAATTTATGGATAAAACCAATTGCCACATTGAGGAGACCGAACCTGGTTCTTCAAATTCTGATAGGCAAGTAAGGTTTTTGGTAAACAACTTGTAAAGTGTGCGATACATATGATTGTAGGCACCAATGAAGAAAAGACCACTTCCAACACTAAGCATAAAGTGCATTCAAGGTTCATCATGGTGATAAACCCAAAGGCAAAAAGTCTCGTTGAGATCATAAATGGCAAGTCAATTTTAATAAAGTTGATGAAGACATAATGTTTGGCGAGAATGGTAATGAACAATGAAATAAGGTTAAGAGAATATTGCTTTATAGTAGAAGTATTACTGTTGAGGATCCCAGTTAAATTCTATTTATTTGTTTTAGTTAAACTTTGATTAGTACAAATTATTTTATTATGTGACCTACGAATTTAGCCTATAAATATGCTCTTTTACAACATTAGAAAATATATCCATTATAATATTAGAACTCATAACACTTTTGGAGAATTTTGTGCTTACATTTTGAAGGTTGTTTGTTTTTGGGTTTCAAGGTTTAGTTTTTATCTCCATCATTTGTATTCATCGTTCTTTTGCCATTATAGTAAAATTATATTTGCCCATGGTTTTTTATCCTCTTTGGAGGAATTTTCCCACGTTAAATTTGTGTGTTCAATTTCTCAATTTCTTTCGCTATTTTTTACTTGTTTGTTGCTTAATCGGGTTTATCTCCAACAAGCAGTATCAAGAGCTAGTTCAAATTTCGTAGATTAGCCTGTTCAGAGATGGCAGGACAAGGTTTGACATTGAGAAGTTCAATGGTGTCACAAATTTCAATCTGTGGCATGTTTAGATGATGGCAATTCTAGTTTAGACCGACCTAAAAAAGGTCGTTATTGGGAATTTAGATCAAATAGAATGGGAAGAGCTTGATGAAAAGGCCTTGTCTGCAATCCAATTATGCCTCGCAAATATGGTATTGCAAGAGGTATTGATGGAGAAAACCTCATCCATTTTGTGGAAAAGGTTAGAAACTCTTTATTCGACTAAGTATCTGGCTAATAGTTTAGTGTTGAAATAACGTCTATTTACGTTTTTCATGAACGAATGTGGGCTCCTTAGAGATCACATTTGTCAATTTATTGCTCTTTTGAATGATTTAAAAAATGTTGAGGTTAAGATTGACGATGAAGATCAAGTTATGCTATTATTGTACTCTTTACCCTCTTTATACAAGTTTTTCAGGGAGACCCTGATTTATAGTAGAGATAAACTCTCATTCGAGGATGTGAAGGGTCATTTGTTGATTAAGGACAAACTCGACAATGAGTTTGGTTAGGATAGCAAGGCAGATAAACAATCTTCTGTTTTGGTAGCATCAAAGAAGCGAGACAAAATGTGTCGCTATTGTAAGAAGTTAGATCACGTCAAAGTAGATTGTTATAAACTGCGAAATAAAAGAGCTACTAAGAGTAACGAGGAAGATGTAGCTAGTGCTAATTTGGCCAATAAAAACGGTGATAGTTTCTTTTTAGTGTCAACGAGTGATAACTTCGAGCTTACATCCAAGTGGATATTAGATTCGGGATGTTCTTTTCTCGTCCCAACAGATAATGGTTCTCCACATATAGTTCGGTTGAAGGTGAAGTTGTGTGCATGGGAAATGATTCATCCAGTAAGGTAATCGGTATTGGTATTGGTATTGTTAAAATTAGGATGCATGATGGGACGATTATGACACTCTACGATGTCAAGGATGCAACTGATTTACGAAAGAATCTCATCTTCTTGAGTATTTTAGACTTGAAAGGTTGCAGAATCAACATTGAGTCGAGCAACATTAAGGTGCCTCGTGAAGCTCTCATTTTGTTAAAAGGTAAAAAGATTGGTAGTTTTTATATTCTAGAAGGTTCTATAGTGACAGGTGAAATCGGACGTCCTTCATCCATTACGGAGTCGAAGTCAACTCGTTTGGAGCGGAGGCAACTTGGTCATAGGAGGGAAAAATGTATGACTATTTCGTTGAAAAGAGGTTCTCTTTTGGATGCAGGTTTTGAAAATTTGGGCATTGTGTTCGTGAAAATTAGACTCGGGTTAGTTTTGATTTGGCAGTGCATAAGTCAAAGGCTAGAAGTCTTCCAACTACTAAGCACAAATTTGACTCAGTTAATTCCCTACATAGTTCAAGATAGGCCCCTAGAGGGCTTTGGCAAAGATGACGTTGTGGAAATACGAGTCAAGGTGGAGATTTGTTGAGTATGCTTCATATTTAAGTCAAAATTGAGAGATAATCCCCAGTAAAACTTTGTTTATTTGTTTCAGTCGAACTTTGATTGGTCTAGATTATTTTATTATTATTTGACCTACGAATTTAGCCTATTAAAATATTAGAACTCATAACACTTATGGAGAATTTTGTGTTTACGTTTTGAGGTTTTTTATTTTTGAATTTCGGGGTTTAGTTTTTATCTCCATTTTTTATATCTTTGTTTTTTTTTGCAATTATAGTAAAATTATCTTTCCCCGTGATTTTTTTATCCTTTTTGGAAGGGTTTTTCATGTTAAAATTGTGTGTTCAATTTCTCAATTTCTTCAGCTATTTTTTACTTTTCGTTACTTAATTGGGTCGATCCCCAACAATTACATTGTCAAGCTTTCAAACAAATGGGCTTAAAGGAAAATGCGTTGAAAAACGCAAGCTCGATTTTTAGTTTCACTAATCAACCTATTAATTGTTAAGTTTGGTGACTCTTGGGAGCTTAGACTTAAGATCAAACACAAGATTGTAAAAAACAAAGACAATTAAGAAAGCAAAACCCTTGCAACGTTTTTTTATAGTGACATTAAAATGATGACTTATGTTTCCCAATCTTGCCAAAATGAGAAAAACACAATTTAAACAACTTGTTAAAAGAAAACGTTGATATGTTTGCCTGGTCAATTGTTGATATACCAAACATCAACCCCACGATGATAGTCCATACCTTAAATTTAGATCCAAATGCCAAGCTTGTCAAACAAAAGAAGAGAAGATTTGCCCCAATTACGGTTTAGGTTATAAGAATAGAAGTTACAAGCTCGTAGTTGTTGATTTTATCAAATAAGTAGTATACCTTGATTGGATCCCCAATGTTGTCATAGTGAAGAAGCCAAATGGTAAATAAAGAATGTGTGGACTTCATCAATTGAATAAAGCATGCCCCAAGGAAGGTTTTCCTTAACCTTCTATTAATAGGCTAGTCAATACATCATTCAATCACAAATACATGAGTTTTATGGATGCTTTCTTTGGCTAAAATTAGACACAATGGTGCCAAAGGATCAAGAAAAGATTTATTTCATTATGGAGGATAGGCTATTCCACTATAAAGTGATACTCTTTAAGTTACTAGTGATCCTCGAGAAGTACTTCGTGTGCTCAGGAAATAAAATATGAGGTTTCATGATTTCTAGTAAAGGTATTGAGGCAAATGCAAAAAATCAAGCCATCTTTGAAATGAGTCCACCAAAGATAGGCAAAGAAATTCAATGCCTAATAGAAAGGATAACATGAATCACCCCAAACCCGGCCCACGAGCTTTGACCAGATTTGGTATGTTCCTCAAGTAAACCGATTTTCAAATTCTTTTGTTACTTAGAGAAAAACTTGTGTGATTTTAAGAAAAAAAATATATTGTTTGGGTTAGGCTTGTGTTGAAAACAAACTGGATTTTTATATTAGAAAACCCCTTTTTTTAAATTTTAAGTAATAAACATATTGAGTATATTTTAAAATAAAATACTTAGTCTTTAACCTAATCAAAATTTGTAACACAATAAAACAACAAGTAGAAAAAAAAATCGTTCATCATGGCCTTATGGCCTTATTACATCAAATAGTTTCCAAAATATTTCAAAGTACTAAAATAAATTCAAGAGTCCATAAAAATATAAACTTCATGTTGAGCATGGCCACCACAAGTACTGCCGTCCCGGTCCATCACTGTTCATCACCTGGAACATGGTCCCACAACGGGGTGAGTCAAACAGACTCAATGTGTACATGACACTAAATCATAATAGAATCAGGCATACAATAGTTAGACATTCAAAACATAAAATACAAGTTATGATGCATTCCCAAACCCAAACCTAATTGTCCATCCGCTACACACACCCGTGCACTGCCAAATACACGTGGGACTACTAAGTCGACCTCCTTCACTACACTCTAAATTGCGGTCTTAGGTCACCGCATTCGTGGTCTTAGGTCACCACGTTCAGATTCGTGGTCTTAGGTCACCATTTTCGATTAATGTGGTCTTAGGTCACCACTTTTCACTTCCCTTTCAAACAAACCCATATGCCCCTAACATATTATGCAATTACATGCCCAAGTTCACATTCTTATCATATTCTCATGTTACTTAATAACATTTTCATATTCCTAGTAGAAGTAGGAAACGTGCACAGTACTTAGTACGATATCATGGTACCTTAGCCACTTTCATATTCTTAATATCACATATATTATTTAACACGACCATAAACGTATTATGAAATAGTGTGGGTACACACCGATTCGCTAATGATTCCTTGAGAT
The DNA here is from genome assembly GCA_025506655.1 of Gossypium rotundifolium. Taxonomy (NCBI): domain Eukaryota; kingdom Viridiplantae; phylum Streptophyta; class Magnoliopsida; order Malvales; family Malvaceae; genus Gossypium; species Gossypium rotundifolium. The sequence goes on from CP106724.1 coordinate 22,398,621, forward strand.
CCCGAGATCCGATCTATTGCCTTAGATCTCAAGTTCCTACAATTGATTAATCACTTTTACCTTAATAAAAAGCCATTCTACCAAAATTCCAAATCCTAGTAGGATTAGTATTCTTACCTTGTTGTTGGTTGGATCACCAACAAATCTAAAGCTGCTTCCTTGTTTCCCTAGGAATGTCGAAATCCTTAAAACCTTACGTTAGACTTAATCTTAATCATCAAATCATAAATCAAGGCCTTTGGTGAATATTCACATGTCTTACCTTAATCTTAGAAATCCAAATACTCTCCTTTTAGTTGACTACTCGATAATCCCGAAAGATCCTTCCATATTTGGCAACCAAAATATGTATGGGGTTAGATTATCTCTCGACTAATCTAAAAGAAAAGAATGGAAACCAAACTTGCTCTTACCTTTGAAGAAATCGACAAGACTTATGCTTGAAGCCTTTCCAAGATTCGCTTTTGAATGAATTGGTAAGGAGAAATAGGAAGAAAAGAAAGATGAAGAGATTGGCTTGCTTTACTAGGGTTTTTGGTTTTAACAAAATAGCAGAGAAAAGAGAGAATTGGCTAGGAAAATTTCGGCAGAGAGAGGGAATGTCTTAGGAATTTTCAGAGAGAAGAGAAGGAAGAACAAATTGATGAGTAGCCCTATTTTCCTCCTTTTATAGCCAAACTACTACTCGTAATCCCTCACTTGGCCACCACTCTTCTTTATTTGATAGCTTTATCTCTTTAATTTAAAATAATTAAAGAAATATCCTTTATTATCTCTTATCTCTTAATAAAAATAATACTAATAATAATCTTCTTTTATCTCTTCCTTATCTATCAAAATAAAAGAAATAAATCCATATTTATCCATCTATTATCTCTTCAAAAAAATAATCCAATTTAAATCCCTTATTTATCCCATTACTTGTCAAATTTAAAGGGAATAAAACTCCCTTTTCTAGAAGCCTTGCCATCCACTCTTCGCTTCGAAGCAAAATAAAACTCCTTTATTTGCTTCCCAAGTGACTCGAACCTGTGCCCAACACCTTGCATGTGGCGCCATTTCCAGAGGCCCTAAGTGGCATCTTCAGGCCACCTTTCCAAGCCTGTTTGTGTGTCAAATTTCACAAAATTTTTCTTTTAAGGCCACCTTGCCTTAATTTCCTCTTTAAACTTTAAAACTCGACATTTCTAAGTCATTTCTAAGTTTCCAAAATTTTCGTTCGGCTCAGAACTTGACATTTCCTTACATTTCCTAGTTTCCAAAAATGTTCACTTTCCATTCTTAAACTTAACATTTCTATACATTTTTAGGTTTCCAAAAATGATCGAAATTTATTCCTAGTACATAAAACATGTCACTTGCACAATTAAACCGAAAATGCATAGGCCCTTTCCGGATGTTACGCTTCTACCTTTAAAATAATTTCGTCCTCGAAATTACTTACTAACTAACAATCGTGCGGCCTAACTCACCCCACTACGCTATTGTCACAAGACTCTGGTTTTTAAAGAACTATCATATTTTCTAGGCACATTCTCTAGGTTCACATCCAAGGTTTCACCACTTCACTAGCAATACAAGAATAAGCTAACCCTATAACAAGCAAAGCAATTAAGGGTATTCCGAAATAAGGAACGCATGCGTTGTCATATCCGCACATCTTCCTCCTCATGACGGCCAATCAGATAAACCAACCTTGGTTGCCTCGCGTCTGCACCTTCAAGATCTCGCTTGGTGCTCCATGTCCTCGGCCAACCATTTCCTCTATGGTTTGGTCCACGACCTTGCTAAGGTTGCTGTCCACCTCTACCAGCCTGATTAACGCTTACGAGTTGCTGGTCGACTTTCATCTAGGTTCTTAGGACAATGCTTGATCACATGATCCTTGGACCCACACCTAAAACATCCTCCTGTCTTCCTCCAGCACTCTCCTAAGTGTTTCTTTCCACACACATCACAAGGTCGATACCGCCCTTCTGAACCAACTTGCTGACCTCGTGGCCCATCAACTCTAGGCCTCTTATTGCCAGATGATCCAGACGATCCAAAACCTCTTCCTGGCCTATTCCGATCAGTGTTCTGCCTTGCAGAATCCTTAATTCCTTCAGCCACTTTAGCCTTTTCCACTAACGCAGAAAATTCTCGCTCCTGATGCGGCGCTATCAACAATCTTAGATCATCCCTTAGTCCGTCCTCAAACGGACACAACGCTCGTCTTTCGATTGCCACTACTCCCTGCATACCGGCTCAACCTCGTGAATTCACCTTTCATATTCTCAGAACGGATTTGTTCCTTGAACCACCCCTTAAATGCTCTCCTTTGCTCATCCGTATACCTGGTTCCAACATATTTCTTCTGAAATGCTTCCTTAACATACTTCCAGGTCAGATCCTCAGCTGTGGCACCATCCCGAACAGTTAACCACCATTGATACGCCTCATCGCGTAACAGTGCCACCATTCCTTTCAACTTCTCCTCGTGGGTCAATCATGCTCATCCATGATGCGCTCAGTTGCTTCCAACCAAGATTCACAGACTGGGTGCCACTCCAGATACTCCACGAAACATTTCAGCTCCATTAGCTCGAAGCCGTTCAGGCACAGACTTTTGATTTCTTGTATTTCCTCCTGTCCTAGCCACCAACTCCAGAACTCGCAAGACACTGCGACACAAAGATCGTCCCCGTCTGAGCTTGCCGCCCACACCAACAAATTGGAGTGGTGGGGCGGTGGTACCTCATTATCGCACCTTTGGCCCAATCTAACGGGTTCGACCTAGTCATTCTTCCTCTACTCGCGTCCACGACGGCCATGTCCTCTAGAGCTCATTTCGATCGTCATGATCCGATTAAAAGTTTTATGAATTAGTCCTTATTTCACTTATTACCCGCGAAGAAGTTTTATGAACAGAGTTTTTAGAAGTGGTTCTTTCGTATTCATACATACACAGCCTTTTCATTCACACATTCATCCATCAAACAATTATGAACTTCCGCTCATTCGGAGAAACGTTGTAGTTTTCATTGTTGTTGTTTTTCCACTACCTGTGGGTATTTTCGTAATTTGTCCTCTGAGGTATTTTGTAATTTTCAAAAGAAAAGTTCCTTGGTGATTTTGTCAAAAGTATTTTGGAATTTTTAAATTCTGGTATTGTGAAAATTTTTAGAATCCGGGTATTTCAAGAATTGTGAAACTTGGGGTATTTTAGTAATAAACCGAGGTAAATTTGTAGAATCTACTAAATCAGGGTTATTTTAAAAGTTGCAAAACTTTGAGGGTTCTTTTTGAGAATTGTACTTTCCAAAATAGTGGTGTTGCGAAAATTTTGGAAATCAGGGTCATTTTGGTAATTTTGTAAGTTAGGGGAAATTTTGAAAATTTCCAAAACCAAGGTATTTTTGATAGTTTGCGAATTAGGGTTTTTAAACACTTTTACAAAATAAGGAAATTTTGGAAAAACTGTTGGGTAGTTGAACATTTTATAAACCAAGGGCATTTTTGTAATTTTACCATTAGGGGTATTTTAGTAATTCTATAAATAAGAAATTTTTCGGAAAAATGTTGTAAAACAATAGTTCTCACAAATTAAAAAGAAATTTTAAGAGTTTTAAAACTAGGGTTTTTATGAAAATACGGCTAGTTCCCTTTCTAGTTTTAGTTGGGTTTAGCTCATGAATAAGTCCTCTTGGTTTGGGTGAACCGAAGCTACGCACTGTAGGATTCGAGTGGAGAGGAGGTGAGTCACGCTGACCGCTTAAATACCAAGCTCCCACCGAATACCAATCCTAGACATGCACAATGGTTGCCACACCCTAACTCGACGACTTAATCACGTGTTTGTTTATTAGGCATTTAAGTCTTATATAAATATTGGGGTAAACTAGTCCTAGGGTTCAAGTACTTATCATGCTAGTCTACGCTCCATTCCATTTCTACCCTTCTACAAATCACAATATAAATCACACAAAGGATAGGGTACTTACCGGTGGATCATGGTCTGAGACTTAGGTGCCATGCCGTAATAACTGTCTATTTCATAAAATATTTTCATGAAACTTATTTGGGCTCGATTCAAAACGTTTTGGGCCTTATACCCAAGGCCGAGGGTTTAAAACTGGGCTCTGATACCAAATTGAAATACCCCAAACCCGGCCCACGAGCTTTGACCAGATTTGGTATGTTCCTCAAGTAAACCGATTTTCAAATTCTTTTGTTACTTAGAGAAAAACTTGTGTGATTTTAAGAAAAAAAATATATTGTTTGGGTTAGGCTTGTGTTGAAAACAAACTGGATTTTTATATTAGAAAACCCCTTTTTTTTTAATTTTAAGTAATAAACATATCGAGTATATTTTAAAATAAAATACTTAGTCTTTAACCTAATCAAAATTTGTAACACAATAAAACAACAAGTAGAAATAAAAAAAATCGTTCATCATGGCCTTATGGCCTTATTACATCAAATAGTTTCCAAAATATTTCAAAGTACTAAAATAAATTCAAGAGTCCATAAAAATATAAACTTCATGTTGAGCATGGCCACCACAAGTACTGTCGTCCCGGTCCATCACTGTTCATCACCTGGAACATGGTCCCACAATGGGGTGAGTCAAACAGACTCAATGTGTACACGACACTAAATCATAATAGAATCAGGCATACAATAGTTAGGCATTCAAAACATAAAATACAAGTTATGATGCATTCCCAAACCCAAACCTAATTGTCCATCCGCTACACACCCCCGTACCTGCCACTCACACCGTGGGGACTACTAAGTCGATCCTCCTTCCGCTACACTCCAAATTACGGTCTTAGGTCATCGCATTCGTGGTCTTAGGTCACCACGCTCAGATTCTCGTGGTCTTAGGTCACCACTTTCAGACATCGTGGTCTTAGGTCACCACTTTTCACTTCCCTTTCAAACAAACCCATATGCCCCTAACATTTTATGCAATTACATGCCCAAGTTCACATTCTTATCATATTCTCATGTTACTTAATAACATTTTTCATATTCCTAGTAGAAGTAGGAAACGTGCACGAGTACTTAGTACCATATCATGGTACCTTAGCCACTTTCATATTCTTAATATCACATATATTATTTAACACGACCATAAACGATTATGAAATAGTGTGGGTACACACCGATTCGCTAATGATTCCTTGAGATCCCGAGATCCGATCTACGCCTTAGATCTCAAGTTCCTACAATTGATTAATCACTTTTACCTTAATAAAAAGCCATTCTACCAAAATTCCAAATCCTAGTAGGATTAGTATTCTTACCTTGTTGCTTGCTTGGATCACCAACAAATCCAAACTGTTCCTTGTTTCCCTAGGAATGTCGAAATCCTTAAAACCTTACGTTAGACTTAATCTTAATCATCAAATCATAAATCAAGGCCTTTGGCGAATATTCACATGTCTTGCCTTAATCTTAGAAATCCGAATACTCCTCCTTTTAGTTGACTACTCGATAATCCCGAAAGATCCTTCCATATTCGCAACCAAAATATGTATGGGGTTAGATTATCTCTCTGCTAATCTAAAAGAAAAGAATGGAAACCAAACTTGCTCTTACCTTTGAAGAAATCGACAAGACCTATGCTTGAAGCCTTTCCAAGATTCGCTTTTGAATGAATTGGTAAGGAGAAATAGTAAGAAAAGAAAGATGAAGAGATTGGCTTGCTTTACTAGGGTTTTTGGTTTTAACAAAATAGTAGAGAAAAGAGAGAATTGGCTAGGAAAATTTCGGCAGAGAGAGGGGAATGTCTTAGGAAATTTTCGGCAGAGAGAAGAGAAGGAAGAACAAATTGATGAGTAGCCCTATTTTCCTCCTTTTATAGCCAAACTACTACTCGTAATCCCTCACTTGGCCACCACTCTTCTTTATTTGATAGCTTTATCTCTTTAATTTAAAATAATTAAAGAAATATCCTTTATTATCTCTTATCTATTAATAAAATAATACTAATAATAATCTTCTTTTATCTCTTCCTTATCTATCAAAATAAAAGAAATAAATCCATATTTATCCATCTATTATCTCTTTAAAAAAATAATCCAATTTAAATCCCTTATTTATCCCATTACTTGTCAAATTTAAAGGGAATAAAACTCCTTTTTCTAGAAGCCTTGCCGTCCACTCTCTCTGCTCGAAGCAAAATAAAACTCCTTTATTTGCTTCCCAAGTGACTCGAACCTAGGCCCAACACCTTGCATGTGGTGCCATTTCCAGAGGCCCTAAGTGGCATCTTCAGGCCACCTTTCCAAGCCTGTTTGTGTGTCAAATTTCACAAACTTTTTCTTTTAAGGCCACCTTGCCTTAATTTCCTCTTTTAAACTTTAAAACTCGACATTTCTAAGTCATTTCTAAGTTTCCAAAAAATTTTGTTCGGCTCTGTAAACTTGACATTTCCTTACATTTCCTAGTTTCCAAAAATGTTCACTTTCCATTCTTAAACTTAACATTTCTATACATTTTCAGGTTTCCAAAAATGTTCGAAATTTATTCCTAGTACATAAAACATGTCACTTCATACAATTAAACCGAAAATGCATAGGCCCTTTCCAGGATGTTACATAACAACTCTAAACAAGTTCGTGTCTAAGATGGCTAAAAGATGTTTGTCATTTTTTAAAGCTCTCAAAGCCCCCTTCTAATGGAGCGAAGCATGTCAAATTTCTTTTTAAGTAGTTAAAAGCCTACTTGAGTTCCATCTTGTTGTTAGCTTCTCCTTCGCCTAGTGATGAACTCCAACTCTACTTCACAACATCTGATGAGATGATCATCACTGTGTTAGTCAAAGCAGAGGGAGCTTGCCAGTTCCCAGTGTATTGTGTAAGTAAAGTTATTCAAAACGATAGATTAAATTACACCAAGTTGAAAAAGATTGCCTTTACAATGGTGGTAGCAGTGTGGAAGCTACGTTAGTATTTCAAAGAGCACTCAATCATAGTCTTATCTAATTAGTCGTTAAAGGAGATATTTTAAAACGATTTGGTTTATATCAGTATCGTAAAATTCGTGTAACACCCCTAAACCCTTGTGGCCTAGGGACACGCCCGTGTGCCCTTAAACACGCTCGTGCTTCAGGCGGTGTTTGACCCCATGTAACTCTTTGACTTACCTCACACGGCCAAGCCACACGCCTGTGTGCTAGCTGTGTGTCTCACACGGTCTGGTCATACGCCCGTGTGCCAGGCTGTGTGGACTCAAAATAAGCCTTATACATCAAGTTTACCAATCCCGCAAATCTTGAACATCAAGTAATTCAAAAACCATTTATTCAGCCACTTCAAAACACAATCAAACACACTCAATCATGTCAAAATAGACAATCTAAGTGCCTAACCAATGTGCCTATATAAATACTTTACATATTTCTATCAAAACAATTCAATTATAAATCATTTAAGTAAATATAATATCATGCTATTTCAACCCAAATATTTGCCTATTTCAAATTCATTTGCATATTCACTTAAACATACTACATTGTTAACTCAACATAATATATATATAATCAACCAATTATCATTTTATAATATCATTTACAACATTCTCCAAAATGATCAACATAAAACATCCTAGGTACATGCCATTACCAAAAAGAAATTTACTTCACCACTTTGAGTTCGGGATTGACTTTGGATGCTGATTCGACAATTTGACTTTAATGTAACCTGTGCATGGAAACAAACCGTACGCTGAGTATAAACTCAGTGGTATTTCTATAATCCGAATACTTTAAGTATAAAATTTACGTTATTTACACATTCAATCATACAAATACTATAATTATAATATAAACAATTCATAGCTAAATCATTTATAACACATTCACTTTCGATCAGTTGCTATCCCGGATAGCTTTTCACAATGTCAACGCATATCACTTTGAACCATAATATTGGTTATTCACATTCAATTCACAAATTTTCAATTCATATATCTCTAACCATATTTCATTTCATTATTCAATATCATTCATATCGATCAAATTTGCCAAGACATTTATTTACCCCTATTAATAGAACTCGGACTTTTGCGGATACACAGATCCAACCAAACCACACCAGTATGGCACCCAGTGCCTCATCGGATAATTTGAAGTAATAGATTGACACCTAGTGTCTCATCGGCCATGCCGAAGTAAGTTGGTACTCAATACCTCATCGAATTTATCCGAAGTAATAATTTGACACCCAGTGTCTCATCGACTCGAAGTCGAAGTATCTCTGAACACTTCCAATCCTATGGCATGCCAACTATATCCGACTCAGCCCGATACAATTAATAGGGTTTTCAAATCACTTTCAATACCATAAATTTTCCAATACTCAAATATCATATCAATCACAAATTCACATATATTCAATTTAATATCAACAATCACATATACTCATGAATTTAATTCAATTCAATTCAATTTAATACCACAATACCAATACTTACCTCAATTTTACTTACCATGTAAATTAAATAATAAATTCAACAAATACATATTAGTTTCGGATTATAGAAATATAAACCGTAATTTCCAAGTCACTCCTCGTCGACTTTCTCTTTTCCTTTCTTAGCCGAGGTCTCCAGCACAACATTAGCTACAGAAATTAAAACAATTTAAAATTATCAATACACACAATTTCACATTGATATTTCAATTTATACACAACTTTTGCCTAAATTCCAATTTAATCCTTAATCAAATCTAACTTTATTTTCTTCAAAATTTTATTCTTTATTTTTATTCAACTATCATTTAAAACTAAATTTAACTCTCTAATTTCACCACAAATCCCTAAATTTCAAAATTTCCCAATTTAATCTCTATTACTTCAAAACTTATAATTTGTTTTACAATTCAATCATTTTCTCAATTCTAACTTGAAATTCTATCAATTTAACCCTAATTCTTCTATTTATTCTACATGAACAACATCTAAAAATTCACTATCTTCTAAAATCTCAACATAAATCAAGTAGTATTTTGTTCTAGGATTATAAAACATCAAAATTACAAGAAAATGGACTAAATTAAATTACCAATCAAATTTTAAACCTTAAAACCCTAATTTTTCCCTTTCTTTTTCTTTCTTTCTTTCTTCTTCTTTCTTTCCCTGCTTCGTTCAAATCTGCTTTTTTTCTATCATTTGTTTCTTTATTTATTTATTTTGTTTTTATGTTTATTATATTATTATATTATTATATTATATTAAATAATAATTACTTAAATAATAAGTAAATATATAATAATTACAAATATATGTTTATTATTTACACACATGGAATTTACTTTTACTACACACTTGTAAATTTTAGGTTTAATTACTTAATTAGTCCCTTAACTTTTCTTTATTCTATAATTCAAATTTTGCCCAATTTACAATCTAGTCCCTATACCTAATTACTCTTAATTTAGACAAATTCACCTAACCAAAACCTAATTAATCACACAACTATCTTCGTAAATATTTATTAAAAATATTTGTAAATCCATTTTTCGAAAACGGAGACCCAAAATACACTTTTCGATACCCGTAATTATCGGGTCATTACAATTCAATTTCAAACTGAATAAATTGAGTTGAACTAGTAAATAATTAAAATAGAATAATTACGAGTCATGTACGAATTGGGAGGTAGAATAATAAAGTCTTATTGAATTAAATCGGTTAATAAAAATAGTACAAAGGCTAAGTTGTGTAATGACCAAAATGAAGAAAAAATTGAATTAGAACTTAGTATGTCCTTAAGTGGTAATTAAACTAAGGACTAACTAGTAATTAGTCTATTCATTAATAAGTGTTAGTGGCTTGGGGTGATCAAAGCCATTAATCTCCACTATTTTTTAAATATAAGGTTTAATAGTCATTGATAATTTATTAATAATTTTAGTTAAATTAAATTATATGATAAGAGAACATAGTGGGAGAAAGAAATACTAAAAAGAATAATTTCATAACACATCTTCTCATTCTTCTTCTTACACCCAAGCTTGGAAGGAACACGTTTCTCCTTCCCTCCATTGTCGTATCTAATAGCAAGAAATATGTAAGCTTTCTTTTAAATTGTTAGTTAAAATCTTGATGATTAATGATAGATACTAGTAGCCCAAATGATTAATTAGAGAATTCAAGAGCTTGATTTGAGTTTCCATGGTTCGGAACTTAAGAAAATTTGAATGGTTAGAATTGAGTCATGCATGTTAAAAAAATAGTAAGTTTACGTTAGCTCAATGGAACAAAACAAAAATGTCAAGAGGGGTGAATTGGCCTTTAAAAATTTTGGTGAAAACAAAGACAAAAAATAAAACAATGAACACAAAGAATTTAAAGTAGTTCGGCCCCAATTGTCTACTCCACTACTTTAGCTTTCCAGCACTAAAGATTTTTCCAAATTCACTAATTTGTTCAACCTTTGGGGACAAGGTTTAACCTTATAACTCCTTAATATTTCTACCCCAAATCTTAAGTTACAAACCCTCTCAAAGAGATACAAATAAGCAAACAAAGAAACAATCCTTACAAGATTAAGTTGTTTGCAAAATGAAGCTCAAATACAATAAAATACACTTGAGAAAGAGAATAGAGATAAAACTCACAAGAGTATGTAAGAAGAATGTGAAAGTATTAAGCTCCAAGGTTGTTTGATTGATGATTTTTGCTTGAAAGTGCTTTTCTTGATGTTGCAAGTCTTTGGAGGATGGTGTTTATACCCCCTAATAGATTTCCAACCATTGAGGTTGTTGGTGTAGCGAATATGGCCGTTGGGGATGTAAACCTAGAGCATTTATTTCACCTGCAACTGTGAGTATCGATACCAAATAAAAGAGTATCGATAATTTTTGTAATAAATGTTGATTCAGTGACCGTTGGAATTTATTAATTGATACTAAAAAATATTTTATCGTTACTTTTAGAAATAGGTATCGATGCCAGATCGATACTTTGCAGGGTTTTTAAGAAACATAATTCTATTTTGGTATCATTTTTAAGAAAGGTATCGATTATTTTCAGAAAGTATCGATACTGAAAAATAGTATCGATAATTTTTAGGGTTTCTGAAAACAGAATGCATGTTTGGTCTTGATTTTTCTAAGTGTATCAATAATTCCAAAAATATTGATACTTGGCCAAATGGTATCGATACTTTTTGGTCTGGAGCAATTTTGACTTGTTTGAAAATCATTTTGATGTGTTAAAATGATTTTAACTTGATTGAAATCATTTTGGCTTGGTTAAAATCATTTTCACTTGATTTTAAAAGTGTTTCAAATTTTTCTAATAGTTTAATGTAAATATTCAAAGTTTTATTCCTTAGACTTCAAATTTAAAAATCATTTTGTCAATTTTAACTTATATTTAAAAACACTTCTATTTGTTATATCAATCTTTTATCAAATAAAGCTTAGTTTAACAATCTCCTCCTTTTGATATAACAAAACATTTGGTAAATTTGTTTTGAATAATTGCTCCCTTAATAAAAGACATTTTAAATTTGAGGCCAAAATAAAATTTGTCATTCAAGTTGACATTCATTTTTACTTTAAGGAAAATTGGTCACAAAAATTTGCATTTAATTATCATCAAAAAATAATCAAATAATAATCAATCAATTTAGCTTTTCTTTTTCCCCTTTTTGTTATATCAAACATCAAATAGAGCTCAAGGAAAAAAAAAGTTAGTTCATCACAAGAGAGAAATAAAATTGAATAAGTAATGAACTGAAAAAAATTGTATCTCAAAATACAAAGAAAGCAATAAAGTGCAATAAAAACAAAGACACATGCATAAATATAGAAATGAAGATGCAAATATTATGAAAATGAAATGTATGTCCTAGAGCTACTGTAATAATCATGAGGAGGGGAGACTAGAGCTACTCTAATCATCATGAGGAGGGGAGAAAGTAGGCGTTGAGGGAAAACATGCAAGGGGAGACGCCATTTGATTCTCTGAAGTAGATAATACAGAGTTAATGTCTTCCCTATGAGATCGAACCTCTTCATGACCTCTAAACACTTCCTTCCTTCCCCTCTGCTGCCTCAAACCCTTTCTTCTAAATACTTCTCCACCCTCTCTAAACACCTCTTTCCCTCTCTTTCTTCCAAACCCATCCCCAAAAACCATTCTTTCTCGCTCAGGACTAATGGGTTTTCTTCTCTTCCTTCTCCAGTGTTTCTTCTCCCTCTCCAAGTATTTTTTATTTTCTGTAAATATGAGGAAAAAAGGTTGTTGCTTGATTGTTTGCTCTCCCACTGGTGTTGTAAGTTTGGTTCTTATTTTCTGGGTTTATTTAAATTTTTTTCTCTAGATTATGTTTTCTTTAATTATTATTAAAGAATACATTTGAGATGCCTTGTCCTGTGACACTTAAGTTGTGATTTTTTGTCATATTTAATTTTATATAAAATGCATGTCTTATTGTAATAGCAGTTATTTTTCTTTAATTTCATCATGGTTATCTCAATATTTTAACTACAATGTATCATGGAAGATGTTCGATTTCTCAATCTTCTATGAGAACTTGAATTAATTTGGCCTTGTTTTTTATTTTCCCTTTATTTTCAAGCAATTACCTCCGCTAGAACGAAGAAAGGTGATCTTTTCTTGGCTGATGTTAATACCCAACTGAAGTCTAGGAATGTTACATCTGATATCAAAGTGGACATTAACTCCAATATAAGTACTTCATCTGCTCCTTCTGTTGGTTTCTAGTTTTATGTATAAGTTTGAATTCTTGGTCGAAATTTCTTTTTGCAAGTTAGATACAATGCTTTTTCCTCTATTATATATTCTTCGACCTTCATCCAGCTTCTATTATAATAAAATTAGTAATCATGTCTTGTCCCCTTTATGTTTGAAACCCTAGCTTTAACTAGGAGAATATATGCTTGATAACATTGTTTAGAACATCATACTGCTCGAGACCTTGTAACAGTCCGATTTTTCAGTGGTGTCAGAAACAGTGGTTTGAGGCTACCAAATCCTACAAGCAAGCTCGTAAATTTTATTGTTTAATATTTACGAGTCAAATATGGTTTTAAAAAGATTTTTGAATGGGTAATTTATGTTTTATACTGAATTATTAGGTTCGAGTGGTAAAATCTTAGGTCAAATGGTTTTAAAAAGTAAAGTATCGGGACCTCATTTCTATAAACCGAGCTGTAAATATGTTTATAGATATTTATAGAGTGGCATTAAGGTGGTATTAAATTTTCGTTGAAAAATTTTAACGTTTCGATAGCTAATTAATTAAAAAGGACTAAATTGTAAATAATGTAAAATTTAATCACTATTTGATTAAATGGGTAATTGATAACGGAAAAGGGACTTAAATGATAATTAAACCATGGTCAAAGTTTCCAAGCGGTGGTGTTATCTAGCTTTTGGATTAATTGTTCTTTTAGTCCTAATAAGTTTGGGATTAAATTGTAAATAAGTTTATTTAGTTAGAATTTAATTAAATTGAAGGACCAATTGTGAAATTAAACCCTCCTTTGATGGTAATTGTGCCATATGTTTATGTGATGGACAAATATGGGCATAGATTTGATGTTTTAAATTAATTATTAACTAAGGGTAATATGGTAATTTGATGGATAAAATTAAATTAAAATAAAAACATGAGAAAAAAAAAGTGTGGTTATCATCTTCTTCCCCAATTACAACTGAAAGCTTCCATGAAAATAGAGCTAGGATTTGGCCAAGCTTTAAAATCCAACCCGTAAGTGATTTTCGTCCCGTTTTTAATAATTTTTATGTTTTTGAGATTGTTGCAACTAGAGCCAACTAGCCTATACCTTCGATTTTGAAACTGTTAAAGATTTTGAAAGTTTCCATTTGATAAACCATAAAAGTAACATATTTTAATCCCACATTTAGCATACTTTTGGATGATTTATCCCTTGATTTATGTAAAAAGGTACTCTTAATCCTTTCTTTTCATGTTTTATACTCAGGAAAGTACCTAGGGACGAAAAGAATGAGAAACGGGCTCTAAACGGATCAAAATGGGCCAAAGTATAAAATCCACACGGCCTGGGCCTAAGACCACACGGCCGTGCCTCCCTAATTTACTCTAACATGGCCTAGACCCCAAAACACACGGACGTGTCTCTTCAGCAGACTCGACCACGACCTAAAATCGATTCACACGTGCGTGTGCCATGGGCGTGTCCCTACAGCGGCCAAGAGGAATTTTACTCGGAATAGGATACTTGGAGGCAAAGAAACATATTCCAAAGCCTATTCAAACACCCTAGTAGGAATTCTACTTGAATTAGGATATGTAGGGGTCAAGTAAAGCATCTCAAAGTCTATATAAACACCCTAGGGGGCAACTTAAGCGGGGAGTTCGACAGAAGCCTTCTGCCAAGGCTTTTTGTCGCGAGCATTCAGCTAGGCCAAGGAGCCGAGCCGAAAAGGTCAAATTTGTGGGAATCACTCGAAGATAGCCAGTTGATCCATCTTAAGAAGCCGAAATTATACTCAAGATGACAGATCTCTCCTTTAACTGCTTCAGGTGGTTTTAGGGATTTCTTATGTTTTGTTTTATCTTTTCTTCTGAGATTTTTTATTTTATTGTTATGAACTAAACCCTTCAGATACCTGAAGGGGATGAAACCTAAGGCGGATCTTGTTATTGTTTTCTGAACTATATGATAAATATTTGATTTGTTCTTAATTATGTGTGCTTAATTCTTGTGTTAATATTTTCGGGATATTAATTCAAGTTGAATGTGCTTAGGTGGTGGAGCAAAAGTGTAACACCTCTAACCCGAAACTGTAGCCGAAATAGGGTCAAAAGCGTTACCGGACATATTGGAAACATTGATAACATTTCATGCATTTCATTCATCTATCATACACATAATGTCCCTTAAGTGAGTCATCGAGACCCTAAGCATGCTTATAATCCGAATCGGGACTAAAACAAAACACATACAAAGTTTCATGGAAAATTAAAAACTTTTCTATAATAGAGGGGACACACGCCCGTGGGGGTAGGCCGTGCCCCACCCACGGCTACAAGACACACCCATGTGTCCTCCCCCATGGTCGAAACTGACTTATGTACCACGGCCACCAGGCACGCCCGTGTACCCTGGCCGTGGTCGATCCTGCCAAATACCACACGGCTACTAGGCACGTCCATGTGCCTTGGCCATGTCCTACTAGGCCATATACTGACTTTACCCCACGATCACTAGGCACGCCCGTGTGCCATGACCGTGTGACATTATAGTCATTTGAAAGACCAAAATGCCACCCATTTGGGTCTCACCTACAAGAAACATTTTCCATCACATATCATGCATATATGGCAACCAAAAACATACCAAATTGACCATTCAATCTATACATTCAATACCAATTCCAACTATGCCAAATTACAAGACTAAAGTTCATCTCATCACAAGCATAGATCATCCATTTGCTTAGCCAAAACTTAACCATTTCATATGCATCAAACCATACCAAAACATACTTCACATACCCCATTCATTTGAGCATTTTATCAACTCAAAACTTGCCAAAACACATGGCTAAGTTCACTTTATAAACATATACACATATCTAGCCTATACATGCCATATTAAACTATATATATTTTCAAAAGGTACCAAAAAGAGTTTAGTAGTGTGATGATGATCCTTGACGGTCCTGAGCCTTCAGTAACTTTGATGACCAAAAGCTTAGTAAGTCAATATACAAACAAACTTGGCATATAAAGCATATATGCAATTTGATACATTTACACATTTCATTCACTTAACAAATTATCATATATATACTTTGATTCATACTTATGGCCACATTTGCCACATTCATCAATTCAAGAATCATTTGTACATTTAGCTCTTTCATAATCATTCTTGCATAATATCTAATCTTACTGCTCTTCAAAACAAAGTCGTATAGGTACTTACCATTTTATACACACTTGTGTATATACCAAATGTACCTGATTCAGACATTCGTTCACTTGAATGTTCAAAGCTCAGATTTAGTATTCGTATCACAGAATTGCCCATTGAACCTTTAGGAATCTAGTAGGATGCTCAGAGAATTTGAAATTTTCGTAAAATGTCAACATCCCAGACGAGGTCTTACATGCACACAGATATCGATGCCACTGTCCCAGACAGGGTCTTATACGAATCAAAACGGTGCCAATGTCCCAGACATGGTCTTATACGTAAAACTCATATCGATGCCAATGTCCCAGACATGGTCTTACACGTAAAGCCCATATCGATGCCAACGTCCCAGACGTGGTCTTACACGTAACTCATATCAATGCCAACGTCCCAGACGTGGTCTTGCACGTAAATCTCATATCGATGCCAACGTCCGAGACGTGGTCTTACACAAAATCACAAATCAACACCAACGTCCCAGATATGGTATTACATGATAAAACAGAACAGATACCTATGTCATAACAGAACTAATCCTATCTATTCCTAGGTTCGTACGGGACTTCTCGGACTTTGTCACTATATCAAACTTATCTCGGAATTCATGAACATAGCATCTCATACACATTCATTATCATCGTTAGTCATATAGATATATATATTCAGTTCAATAGAAATATGTTTATTTGTATAGTGACTTACCTCGGATTCGGTTTATCAGAATGAAAATGGCTACTCGGTTACTTTCGCTTTCCCGCGATCTAAGTCTGTTTTCCTCAGTTTTTGATCTAAACATATTTAGAATTAACCCTTTTATTCACTAGTTCATTCAATTCACTCCAAGGACACATTTTTAGGGCTATTTGCAATTTAACCTTCATATTTGCACAATTTATCAATTTAATCCATTTTTCTCAAAATATCAAATTCACAAAATCAACATATACACAAGCTTAGCCGAATACTTACGAACATCATACAAGCCCATTCTTTTCATCAAATTTTCAATTTAGTCCTTCAATTTACCATTTTCACAATTTAGCCTATTTAACTAAGTTCATCAAAACTTCAAAAACTTAACATGTTCATCAAGCTCAAATCTTTCATTTTTCATCATCAAACATCACATATCTCATGAATTCATCAATAGCATATTTCATATACATCATCAAAACACAAAATTAAGGCATGGGTTTTGTAGCTCTCAAAGCAACGATTCCGAAAACGTAAAAATTATCAAAAACCGAAACCAAATCATACCTTAATTTTGGCTTGTAAGTGCCGAATGCCTAGTTCAATTTTTCTTTCTTTTCTTTGGTTATTTCGGTCAAAAGAAGAGAATTAAAGGAT
The DNA here is from genome assembly GCA_025506655.1 of Gossypium rotundifolium. NCBI lineage: Eukaryota > Viridiplantae > Streptophyta > Magnoliopsida > Malvales > Malvaceae > Gossypium > Gossypium rotundifolium. The sequence continues at coordinate 22,415,905 of CP106724.1, forward strand.
GAACACTCATCTTTTGTTTCATTAAAACTAATGTTAATAATCTAATTACCAAAATAGCCTTTATTCATATAATTAAAACAATTATACTATATGGACATTTAAGACTTTTATCCATCCACTAAACATGATAATGGCTTAATTGTCATACAAGTCCTCCATCTTTTCAAAGTCACAACATATAAGTGCTTTAACATATAGCAAGCAACTTTCACATTTAATGCAATTCAATCCTTTTGTCAAATTAAACACACAGACAGACAAATTCGCTTACAAAAATTTAACACATGCCTAGTCACATCTCAATGGCATAGGAAATAATATTAAAATATTATACGGACTTGGATGTGTGGTCCCAAAACCACTGTTCCGACTAGGTATAAACCGGACTGTTACAAAAAGTCTCTACTTAAGAGTAGATCTAGCATAATTAAGTGGAGTTGATCGCGCGCCTAGAGATAGGGTGACGAGATTTTGCGGATTAGGGTGAAACCTAATATGGGGGTCCATAGATCGAGTTAATGCGATTCTAGGGGTTTTAATTAGAAAGAGATTTCAATTAATCAACCTAGGGTTAGACGTTATTCGCCTCGAAAGAGGGTTTAATATAAATTAGGAAATCCTATTGATCAAGTCAAGCGAATAAATCGTCTGGTTCAGTGTTAGATAACAAGTGAAGTCTAGGTGGATTCTACCTAAGGGTATCATCTTAATCAACTGAGTTTTCCCAACAGTATTTGCCCGATTCATTCTTTTTGTCTTTGCGTCTTTAGCTTAGTAGTTAGTTAGTTTTAGATTAAACAACCAATCACTTAATAATTAGGCTAAATAATAGAAAGAAGGTTAGTATTAGTATTTTTAGTTTCTTTGGGTTCGACAATCCGGTCTTGCCTAAGCTATACTACTGTTCGATAGGTGCACTTGCCTTAAGTCATTGTCAGAGTTAGTTTCCAGGTTCGATCATTCTCTTTATAAATTTTAAAACTCGACAAAATAATGATCAAGTTTTTGGCGCCGTTTCCGGGGAACTAAAATATTAAGAAAGCCCTATTTTTATTACTTTAGCCATTATTTTCCATAATTTATTTTTATTTTTATTTTAGTTTTAACCTTGCTAATTTTCTTTCTTTCTTTTCCAACACAGGTACCTTTAGTTTATGACTAGAAGGAACCCGAAAGGACCACTAGTATACGACAGTGATACTGAAGCTATCGCTCGCAAAAACCGCAGAGAAATTAGGTGAACCCTAAATTACAGAGAAGAAGAACAACAAGGCGAATCTAATCCTACTGAAGGGATGGACGAGAATAGCCTGCCACCACAAGATGTGGCAGAAAACAATGCTTCACGTACTATGTATGATTATGCTAAACCTCATTTAACAGGAGCAGAATCGAGTATTGTTAGGCCTGCTATAGCTGCTAATAATTTTGAATTAAAGCCTAACACTATACAAATGATTCAACAATTTGTTCAATTTGATGGTTTGCGTGATCGAAGACCAATACCCATATAGCTAATTTTTTAGAGTTCTGTGATACCTTCAAAATAAATAGTGTTTCTGATAATGCCATACGTCTTCGGTTATTTCCCTTTTCATTATGGAATAAAGCCAAACAGTGGTTGAACTCGTTACCATGAGGGTCAATCATTACATGGGACCAAATGCTCAAAATTATTTTATTAAAATATTTCCCACTGGCCAAAACGACCAAATTACGAAATGATATCTCTTCTTTTGTGCAGATGGATTTAGAAACATTATACGACGCATAGGAGAGATACAAGGATCTCTTGAGAAGGTGTCCGCACCATGGTTTACCCTTATGGCTCCAAGTCCAAGCTTTCTATAATGGTTAAACCCCTCAACAAGGCAACTAATTGATTCAGCCGCCGGTGGAACCCTGAACAACAGAACTCCTGAAGCAGCCTATGAGTTTATTGAAGAGATGTTGCTAAATAACTATTAGTGGCATGTTACAAGGACAAAACCAACAAAACCAGTCAGAGTTTTCAACCTCGGCGCAGTAACCATGCTATCAATGCAGGTAGAGATGATGAATAAAACACTTGATAGTTTGTGTTCTTCGTAGGTACATCCAGTGATACAGTGTGATGCAAGTGGAACTGTGGTGAATCCTGAGTACCCACCCTACCAATCGGGCATAGAAAGCGAACAGATGAACTATATAGGTAATAATTTCAGATCTAATAATAACTCTTATAGTAATACTTATAATCCAGGTTGGAGGAACCACCCAAATTTTTCGTGGAGAGGTCAAGGAAATCAAGGAAATCAGAGACAACAACCTCCTCCAAATTTCCAAAATCATCCATATCCACAAGAAAAGAAGCCGAACCTTGAAGTGATGCTGACAAAATTCATGGCAGCCACAGAAAACGGTTTCCAAGACACTGAGACAACACTTAAAAACCAACAAACATCGATTGAAGGGATCAAAAACCAAGTTGGGAAACTTACTAAGTCAGTTGGACTACTTACTAAGATAGTTTCTAAAATCCGATCAGAGATTTTTTCTAAAGGAACCGAACAGGTAAAGGCAGTTACACTGAGAAGTGGAAACTAGTTAGTCGAACCAAAGAAAAAATACCACACGAAGATAATAAAGGAAAGGATGAGGGAGTTGAGGATGTAACTCCAATACGCAACGAAAGTAAACTACAAATCCCATATCGAGCAAAGTTGAAAAACGACCGATTAGATGCCTAATACGATAAATTTCTTGAACTTTTTAAACAAATACATATTAACTTACCCTTTGTTGAAGCCATTTCACAGATGCCTACGTACGCAAAATTCTTAAAGGAGCTCCTGACGAATAAGAGGAAGCTTGAATAAATATCAACGGTGGAGCTTAATGAAAAGTGTTCAGCCATCCTCCAAAACAAGTTACCTGTAACACCCCTTACCCTGGTTTGAAGCCTGAACCGGATACGAAGCATTACCTAATTCTACCTGGTTAAACATATCACATCGGGCTATAAAATTTTGTTTTAGCTTAAATACTTTCTATTCAATCATCCTGGACTCATCCCTGCGAGGCCTTAAACCTACTTCCGAAAGGTTTCAAAAATTAATCGAAGACTTCTGCACACTTAGAAGATTTTTGTCTATACTGGCGCCACAAGCCCATGTTGCTCAAGGGACACGCCATTGTACCCCTGAGATAAGCCCGTGCTCTTCACCCGTGGTCGACACTGACTTATTACACACGGCCGGACACACGCCCGTGTCCCTTGCCCGTGTCCCTCACACGGCCTCAACACGCCCGTACCCTTAAACCGTGTCTGTCACATAGCTGAGATACATCGCTGTTTCTCTGCCCGTGTGGCCTGGAAGTTGGCTATTTTCCAAGTCAGTTCCCCCTCTAAAACACAAACTCTCTTGTATCCATTTCATCAACATGTATCATCCTATAATTGGACATCCGAATATCTAATTTTTGCATACACGTTCTCATACACATTGCCATTCATGAAATCATTTGTAAAGTGCACCCACAACATCTCAATTATGCAATTACTACATACATGAATAACCACATCATAGGCGTGTAACAACCGTCAATGTTGGCCATCTCCAAATAGCCTTAATAAAAAAAAATGAACATTTATTAAATAAGGGCCAACATTTTAGGACATAAGAAATATGACTTATGTGACAAAACGACCAAGCCTACTATACATGCCATAACCCAAATATTAATGCATCTAGATATACCAAGTGTTCCAATTGATAGTGTGAGCGAATCTCCGACGTCCACCGATCCCCGAGCTAACTTGGCGACACTACAAGGCAAGAGAAAAGAGAGGGGAATTAAGCATAAATGCTTAGTAAGTTCATATGAAAATAAGAAGAAATTAATAAACTTGTATGGATAAATCCTCACAATAATTTCTTAAGATGATATAATCATTATATCACATGCTTACACCTTGTTACTCATGTGCATATTAATCTGTCTACTTGAGTCATTGTCACTAAATTATTTATTTCTTGAGCTAAAAAGCTCCAAATGAAGAACCGTAAATTTTACCTGAAACAAGACTCACATATCTTCATACCATAAAATTTATAGAATTTTTGGCTTAACCAATTAATACTGTTTATTCATTAAAGTTTCCCCTGTTTTACCATTTGACTATTCTAACCTCTCTTCACTACGAATCACTTTTCTCCTCGTACAGAGTTTATATGACCTTCTTGTTTTATTCATTTGAAAATAGACTCATTCAGGATTTCATACATATAAATTATATCCCTTAATTATTTTTGTATAATGTTTACTAATTTTCCAAAGTAGAACAGGGGATTCCAAAACTCATTCTGAACCTGTCTCACTAAAATTCAAATATCTCATAATTCACACTCTTTTGCTTACTCTATTTCTTTTATAAAATAGTAGGCTAATTAAGGTTTAATTTCATATCTCTTTCAGCCTTTAATTCAATTTCTACTATTTTTGGTGATTTTTTAAAGTTATACTAATGCTGCTGCCCACACTGTTTTAATGTCAATTCCACTCATTCATTAATTCTTTATGTTCACTTTCATTTATACACACTTACACCAAAGCATATTATAATTTGGCTCATAACAACCAAGTGATCATAGACACATCTTACTCGTTTGCATCCTTATCAATAATGCATCATAATCCGAGCACATTATTTATGAATCTCGTATACATACCTTCGCCTATTCATAATACTCACATATCCTACTCTTACTTATCTTGAGCATACTCCTCGAACTTCCCATTGAACTACTTGTAACATTAAGGATGTTCGGGATATCTCGCACACCTGATAGGACGCCAATGCCATATTCCGATATGGTCTTACATGGGATCGACATCGGTGTCGATGCCATGTCCCGTATATGGTCTTACACTGGCACACTCATTGCCATGGTCCAACCAAAGTCTTTTCCGTCAATTCATCACGAGTCGTAGTATGAATGTACTTGACCCTGCATTTCTTACGATTGATCCTTCAATCCAATCTCGTACTTGCATACAGTCATGATTAGATAACATACATTTATAAAATAATACATCATCTCAATTCAAATTTAATAAGCATTCACTATAGACTATCCATATGAACTTACCTCAACGCGAATCGGTCATTTTTGATTGACATTTCCCCGTACTTGGTCCAAATCTTGATTTCTTTGATCTAAAAGGTCACATTTCACTTAATTATCACTCACATTACTCATTTTAATACAAAAATCATAGTACGGTAAATTTATAATTTTGCCCCTAAACTTTATCATATACGATTTTACCCCTAGGCTCGTAATATGATTTTTTATTCAATTTCTATGAAATTCAAGGTCAGTCGAACCTTTTTCTCTTCCAAAGCAACCTCAAATTCTTATTATTTCACACTTTTAGGAGCATTTATAACTTTTACTAATTAACCCGTTTTAACCATTTTCAACGAAAATCACTTAGCAAAAATCGTTCTCCTAGCCTCGTGCACTCTTATTCTACCATTAAACATCAAAATGCACAAATATCTAGCATGGGTCAATTTTTAAACTTCCTTTTTCATGCAAATAAATGGTATAAATAGAAAGGTTAAGCTTCTAGGATCTAAAAAATACGAAGAACATTAAAAACGGGGCTCAAATGCACTTACAATTGAGCTTTGAAAAAGCATGAAACCCTAGCCATGGCTTCATGAAAATTTCGGCAGCATGGAGAAGAGAATGAGCAGATTTTTGGGTTTAAATTTGGTCTTTTATGCCTTAAAACACCCAAATGACAAAAATGCCCTTTGTACTAAACTTTCAATTTTTACCCTTCCATGACTAGTTTTGTCAACAACAAAATATGATGGTCTATTTGCCATTTAAAGACCTCTAGTTTAAACCCCCATTTAAATCAAGTACTTATGTTCTAGAACTCATATTTTGCAATTAATGCAATTTAATCTCAATAATAAAATTGGGCACTTTATCGATAAAATTACTTAACAAGATTTACACATCATCACCCAAACATATCATAGACTCTAAAACAATCATAAATTAAATGTTTTTACTTCGGGTTTGTGGTCTTAAAACCACTGTTCCGACTAGGCCCTATTTTGGATTGTTATAATTTTCCTCCGCTTAGAGATTTTCGTCCTGAAAATTTTACCAAAAGATATACTTAGGATTGACTTCGCAAAGCACTATCAAATTCTCATTCAGCCTCGGCATCCTCAACATCTCACTTCTTAAACTAAGATTCTGAACTGTACTTTCTTATCCTGGACATAAGAACCACATCACTGAATTTCTCAAGTTCTGACGAAATACATACTAATAAGTAACTGGTCTCATTCTATCAATAGTCTTATACTCTTCGATGAACCGTAAATCACTTTTCTTTACTTACCAAATAAAATAAAATAAAATAAAAATTTCTGTCACAAAGATACTTTCAGAAGCACCTGTCACTTATTTAAGTTTCAATACTCTTATCTTTCGGTTCTATATGCAATTTCTGATAATATATAACTGATTTCTTGGTACAAAAACTCTATCTCAAAACAACAATTAAATGGTCAGATTCGACACGAGTTCAATCGGGTTAGTTCCTATCGAACACTTCTAACTGACCATTTACTGATAAAATTCTAAGTTTCACAAAATCATGGAATAAGTATCATTATTTCTGAATAATAGTCAATTTCTAATGCACATCATAAGATTCTTTTCATGCAGTATTAATTGAGTGCAAGCATAAGCTATCGTTTTCACGTTCTTGTATCAAAATACACTTCAAACCAATAAACTATCCAGACCAAATAATTGAATTGGTCTTGGCTGTTTCATAGTACTCTTCTAAAAGAACCATTTTCATCTGGTTGCCATGATAACTCAGACATGTATCCTATTGCAATTCTTTCTGGTTACGAATCAATGATCCTTAAATCAACTATACAGTTTCAATAATACATAACAATCTCATTTTTAACTCATTGAGATATATCAAATTATTCAGAAATAACAACCATAGCGGATTCCAATGACCTTTTATCGCTTACTCTTTTATCAATGTTGATTCCTTTCCCAAAATCTAAAGATAAATCACATCTAATAAAATTCATTTTACTGTTAATTCTCAAAATACTGAACCACATTGGAATTGTATCTCTCTGACAATTAAAATCGTAGCGCCATTTCAAGGATAACTTCTCAGTCACACCGATAAACAATATTTTAACCAATGCAAAAGCACAGTCTTTACACATCTGACAACAGTAACACTGTACGTTCACTATCAAACTAGATTTCATAATCACAAAAGGATGATTACTTCCAGTAAAAGAATATCTCTTGCACAATTCATAAAATAAAGTCGAAAAGAAATCTGGGATAAGGAAATCCAAGATTTGATACTGTACTAGAAGTCCGAGAATATAGCTCATAAGAGAAATAATACCGACTTCGACAAATTCTCAGAAAATTTCCAGAAGGAGAACAATACTTATAAGCATTGAACGATAACAGAAGCAATATAGTCTTCATATACACATTTCACAGAATAACAATCAGTGGAAACTGAATTTCAACATCATTTGAACTTTACTGTCACTTTTCTATCAACTCATTTTAATAGAATACCAGAAAAGATAGAGTAATACCGATCACGGCTTAGATAGATTAACATTGCTTTCATCTATCACTGAAATCAACTAGCATTCTCATATGATAAGAAACCCGAATGAGTCGATTAGTCAATATTAAAATTTTTTTTCTTTAACTGTAACATTGCGAAACCCGAATGATTTTTCATAAAATTTCATCATAACACCCCAGTTATTTTAGGCCATTTAACACACATATTCACGGTATTCATCCGTATCCTTTGTCTCTTCCGAAGGCTCATTCAGGAATTTCCTCACTTTCCATCATTTAAATAAGTATCAATAATATTCACTCATATTTCATATGATATATTAATATGTAAAAATATAAGTAAAAAGGATGTATCATTTACATATAAACTTACTCATTTCAAGTCTTACCACATTCCAAATACATATCGTAAACATTTCTCACATTTACATGCACTTGTACCCTGCACTTGTCATCACATAGTCACACGTAATTTCACTTTGTCAAAGTTTCCCGATGAACACTTCAGAATAATATCGAATACACAGTGGTTTCGCACACGGCCCACCAATAATGATAACTACGGTGGTATCGCCCACCAATAATAATAAATACGGTGGTATCGCACACAACCCACCAATAATGATAAATACGGTGGTATCGCACACAGCCCACCAATAATAATAAATACGGTGGTATAGCACACAGCCCACCAATAATGACATATTCACATGCTGCCATAATAAGACTAACTTCTCAATTACTTTAGTAGATAATGTCCCGGCTAAGAACAAAACATCTCGATCATCGGAGAAATTTAAACACAAATTTCATAACAACCAATACAAAAGCACAATCTTTATACCTCTAGTAACTGTATCAAAGTACTCTCGCCATCAAGTTAAAACTTATAATCATCCTAAGCATTTTAATAATAAGAAGAAACCATTTTCATCAATAGAACATTTCCTACTGATATCTCATGGCTGATACTTTGAACAATAATTTATTAAGGAAACAAAAATAACAAAATCTCAGAACATGGAGCTGCAGAGAAAATACTCATAACATTCACTTAATTTCACAAGTTATACTCATAGCATCATACAAATGCCAATCAAACATGAACACTTATCATATTATAAACTTTCCTTTCATCGCATCTTTCATATTTCAAAAGAAATTCCTATCCATAATTTATTCATCATCACATAAACATCATAAACTATTATTCTTACTTTTTACGAGTCTCAACTCATCATAAACACACTATTAGCACTATCAAATTTAGCTCGGTTGAAGTGCGCATTTGTCTAATAAAATAATTTACATCAGGGTTGGGAGTCGTCACACTATCACAGTTCATTATGGCATGTATAGCTAGACTCTCACACTCACTATAGTAGTCCGAGAACCGACTAAACCATAGCTCTGATACTACTAAATGTAACACTCCTTACCCGGGTTCGAAGCCAGAACCGGATATGAAGCATTACCTAATTCTACCTGGTTAAACATATCACATCGGGGTATAAAATTTCGTTTTAGCTTGAATACTTTCTATTCAAACTCATAACCTACTCATCCTGGACCTGCGAGGCCTTAAACCTACTTCCGGAAGGTTTCAAAAATTAATCGAAAACTTCTACACACTTAGAAGATTTTTGTCTATACTAGTGCCACAAGCCCATGTTGCTCAAGGGACATGCCCGTGTATCCCTGAGACATGCCCGTGCTCTTCACCCGTGGTCGACACTGACTTATTACACATGGTCAGACACACGCCCGTGTCCCTGGTCCGTGTCCCTCACACGGCCTCAACACGCCCGTACCCTTAAACCGTGTCTGTCACATGGCGGAGATACATGGCTGTGTCTCTGCCCGTGTGGCCTGGAAGTTGGCTATTTTCCAAGTCAGTTCCCCCTCTAAAACACAAACTCTCTTGTATCCATTTCATCAACATGTATCATCCTATAATTGGACATCCGAATATCCAATTTTTGCATACACGTTCTCATACACATTGCCATTCATGAAATCATTTGTAAATTGCACCCACGACATCTCAATTATGCAATTACTACATACATGAATAACCACATCATAGGCGTGTAACAACCGTCAATGTTGGCCATCTCCAAATAGCCTTAATAAAAAAAATGAACATTTATTAAATAAAGGCCAACATTTTAGGCCATAAGAAATATGACTTATGTGACAAAATGACCAAGCCTACTATACATGCCATAACCCAAAAATTAATGTATCTAGATATACCAAGTGTTCCAATTGATAGTGTGAGCGAATCTCCGACGTCCACCGATCCCCGAGCTAACTTGGCGATACTACAAGGCAAGAGAAAAGAGAGGGGAAGTAAGCATAAATGCTTAGTAAGGTCAATGCAAATAATAAGAAATTTATAAACTTGTATGGATAAATCCTCACAATAATTTCTTAAGATGATATAATCATTATATCACATGCTTACACCTTGTTACTCATGTTCATATTAATCTGTCTACTTGAGTCATTGTTACTAAATTGTTTATTTCTTGAGCTAAAAAGATCCAAATTAAGAACCGTAAATTTTCCCTGAAACTAGACTCACATATCTTCATACCATAAAATTTCCAGAATTTTTGGCTTAGCCAATTAATACAGTTTATTCATTAAATTTTCCCTTGTTTTACCATTCGACTATTCTGATCTCTCTTCACTACGAATAAATTTTCTCCTCATACAGAGTTCATATGACCTTCTTGTTTTATTCATTTGAAAATAGACTCATTAAGGATTTAATACATATAAATTATATCCCTTAGTTAGTTTTGTACAATTTTTATTAATTTTCCAAAATTAGAATAGGAGATTCCAAAACTCATTCTGACCCTGTCTCACTAAAATTCAAATATCTCATAATTCACACGTCTTTTTCTTACTCTATTTCTTTTATAAAATAGTAGGCTCATTAAGCTTTAATTTCATATCTCTCCCAGCCTGTAATTCAATTTCTACTATTTTTGGTGATTTTTCAAATTTATACTAATGCTGCTGCCCACACTATTTTAATGTCAATTCCACTCATTCATTAATTCTTTATGTTCACTTTCATTTATACACACTTACACCAAAGCATATTGTAATTTGGCTCATAACAACCAAGTGATCATAGACACATCTTACTCGTTTGCATCCTTATCAATAATGCATCATAATTGATAAACCGTAAAAGTAATATATTTTAATCCCACATTTAGTATGCTTTTGGATGAATTTATCCTTAATTTATGTAAAAAGGTGCTCTTAATCCTTTCTTTTCATGTCTTATACTCAGGAAAGCACCAAAGGATAAAAAGGATGCAAAACGGGTTTAAAATGGACCAAAGTGGGCCAACCCAAGAAGTCGGCACGGCCTGGACTTCATGCCTCACGACCGTGCCCCAATATCTAGATTGCACACGGTCACACCTTGATTTACACGACCGTGCCTCGTCGACAAAAAGGCCCAACACAGCATGACCCCGATGTACACGGCCGTGCCCCAATTGGCAGACCCGAAGCACGGCCTCTACTCAGATATTGCACGGGCGTGTCATAGCCGTGCCTAAATCGACAGGATGGAGACACGGGCTGGACCACGATTTACACAGGCGTGTCAAGGCCGTGCCCCTGCCACGGGAAAGAGCAATTTCACTCGGAATTGGATGCTTGGAGCCCAAGAAACGCAATCCTAAGTCCACTCAAACACTTAGGACGAATTTCACTTGAATTACGAGTACTTAGGACCCAAGTAAAGCATCCCAAACGTCTATATAAACAATCCAAGGCAGCAATTCAAAGTCGTCAGGTTTTAGCAGAGTTTTCTGCCAGAGCTTTACTCGTTTAGGGAATTACTCGAAGGTAGCCAGTTGATCCATCTTGAAGAGTCGGAATTCTACTCAAGACGGAGGATCTCTCCTTCAATTCCTTCAGGGGGTTTTAGGGATTTCTTATGTTTTGTTTTATCTTTTCTCTTGAGATGTTTTCTTATTTTATTATGAACTACATCCTTCAGATACCTGAAGGGGATGAAACCTATGATAGATTTTGTTATTTGATCTATTGGTTTATATGATAAATACTTAGTTTGTTCTTAATTATGTTGCTCAATTTAATCTGATGTGCTTAGGCGGAGGAGGAATAGACCCTGCCTAAGAGTAGATCTAGCATAATTAAGCGGAGTTGATCGGGCGCCTAGAGATAGGATTACGAGATTTTTCCAGATTAGGGTGAAACCTAATATGGGAGTCCATTGATCGATTTATTGCTTCTTTAGGGGGTTATTTTAAGAGAACGAGAGTTCCACTAATTAACCTAAGGTTAGACGTTATTCGCTTCGAGAGAAGGTTTAATATAGGTTAGGGAGTCTCACGGATCAAGCTAAGTAAAAAAAATCATATGAATTGAAAGTTAGATAATAAGTGAAGTCATAGGTGGATTCTTCCTAGGGTATCGCTTTTATCAACCGAGTTTTCCAAAGTCTTTTCCCGCTTTATTCTTTTGTCTTTGCATTTAGTTTAAGTATTTCATTAGTCTTAGATAAGTTAATTAATCACTCCATATTTAAGGCTAAATAATAGGAAGAAAGTGAGTAGTAGAACTTTTAGGTTCCTTGGGTTCGATAAGATATTCTTGCCAAAGCTATACTACTGTTCGACAGGTGCACTTGCCTCTATCGTTGTCATAGTTAGTCTACAGGTTTGATTATCCTTTATAAATTTTAAAACTAGACTATTTTGTAGCGATCAATAATCCGAGCACATTATTTATGAATCTCATATACATACCTGGGCCTATTCATAATACTCACATATCCTACTCTTACTTATCTTGAGCATACTCCTTGAGCTTCCCATTGAACTACTTGTAACATTAAGGATGTTCGGGATATCTCGCATACCTAATAGGACGCCAATGCCATATTCCAGATATGGTCTTACATGGGATCAGATACCGGTGCCAATGCCATGTCCCAGACATGGTCTTACACCGGCACACTCACTGCCATGGTCCAACCATGGTCTTTTCCGTCAATTCATCACGAGTCGTAGTACGAATGTACTTGATCCTTCAATCCAATCTCGTACTTGCATACAGTCATGATTAGATAACATACATTTATAAAATAATACATCATCTCAATTCAAATTTAATAAGCATTCACTATAGACTATCCATATGAACTTACCTCAACGCGAATCGGTCATTTTGATTGACATTTCCCCGTACTTGGTCCAAATCTCGATTTCTTTGATCTAAAAGGTCACATTTCACTTAATTATCACTCACATTACTCATTTTAATACAAAAATCATAGTACGGTAAATTTATAATTTTACCCCTAAACTTTCTCATAATTACGATTTTACCCCTAGGCTCGTAATATGATTTTTTATTCCTTTTTTTTGAAATTCAAGGTCAGCCAAACCTTTTTCTCATCCAAAGAAACCTCAAATTCTTATTATTTCACACTTTTAGTAGCATTTATAACTTTTACTAATTAACCCGTTTTAACCATTTTCAATGAAAATCACTTAGCAAAAATCGTTCTCCTAGCCTCGTGTACTCTTATTCTACCATTAAACATTAAAATGCACAAATATCTAGCATGGGTCAATTTTTAAACTTCCTTTTTCATGCAAATAAATGGTATAAATAGAAAGGTTAAGCTTCTAGGATCTCAAAAATACAAAGAACATTAAAAATGGGGCTCAAATGCACTTACAATTGAGCTTCGAAAAAGCTTGAAACCCTAGCCATGGCTTCATGAAAATTTTGGCAGCTTAGAAAAGAGAATGAGCAGATTTTTGGGTTTAAATTTTGTCTTTTATGCCTTAAAATACCCAAATGACAAAAATGCCCTTTGTACTAAACTTTCAATTTTTACCCTTCCATGACTAGTTTTGTCCACAACAAAATATGATGGTCTATTTGCCATTTAAAGACCTCTAGTTTAAACCCCCATTTAAATCAAGTACTTATGTTCTAGAACTCATATTTTGCAATTAATGCAATTTAATCTCAATAACAAAATTGGGCACTTTATCGATAAAATTACTTAGCAAGATTTACACATCATCACCCAAACATATCATAGACTCTAAAACAATCATAAATTAAATGTTTTTACTTCGGGTTTGTGGTCTCAAAACCACTGTTCCGACTAGGCCCTAGTTTGGGCTGTTACATTACCAACCAAATTAAAAGACCCAGGAAGTTTTACTATTCCCTGTTTAATTGGTAGTTTAAATATTAAGAAAGTATTAGCTGATCTAAGTGCCTTATAAAATGTTTAAACAACTAGATCTTGGGGAATCAAAACCCACTAGGATGAGTATTCAGTTAGTCGATAGATCTATTAAATATCCTGGGGGAGTTATTGTAACATCCTAGATAAGGGGTTGTGCGTTTGGAGCATAACTCAAGTGTTAATAGGCTTTAAGTGTGGTTGGTGATGTTTTAAGGGTTTTAAAACTCTAGGATTAAAAGGGGGATGCATTGGAAATATTTGAAATTTTAAGTTAAAAGGGGAAATTGGGCTAAGGAGGCCTTAAAGAAAATTTTAGGGGTTTAGGGACATGAACCTGGGCTTAGTAAAGTGGCTTGGGACGCTACATTAGGGGCCTTGGAGGCTTGCACAGGAGGGAAGAGGTTCAAGTAACGCGGGGCGCATCAGAGGCTTTTATTTTTGCGTCAAAAAGGGGACTAGGCTATGAAGGGTTTAAGAGAAGTTGTTGAGGATTTATGGCATAATAAATGCCTTGGTAAAGTGGCTTCCATGAGCCACTTAAGGGCTCTGGATATAACGCCAACAAGGGCCTTGGTTCAAACACTACCGGCGGTGGTGTTTTTATTTTAGCTTTTGGCGTTAAGACAAGGGGGAGCTAGGGAAGGAGGCTTTAAAAGAAATTGGGGCTAGTTTATATCACAAAAAGCGCTTTGGCAGAGTGGCTTTGTGCGTTAAAGCTTAAAGGGGCTTGGTGCAGGTCATGGGTTCAAGACGCAAGGGAAGTAAAAAAATTTTGAGGTTTTATTTTGCATTCTGGCATTAGGGAGAAGGAGTAGTGGACGACACTTGGGATCTTCAATTTGATAAGGATAATGCTTATTTAATCCTTTTAAAATTCATTGCGATGAGTAGGATAATTGTTGTTTTTATTCAAATAGGTAGATTAGTAGATAGGATAGGAGATTAAGTAGGGATAATTGATTTATTTTAGAATTTTGAATAGGTGATTAGGAGATAATGAGATGGATTTTATTTTATTTTATTAAAGTGATAAAGAAGAGATTAAGTATGGATTTATTTTATTCACTTTGAATATGTGTTAAAGAGATAAAATAGGAGAAAGTGTGTAGTATAAATAGGGTGCTCACCTTTTGATATTTCTTTTTTTTTCCATTCTAAATTCTTCTTGCCGAAATTGTTCTACCCTCTCCTTCTCTTCTTTATTTTTCTTCCAACCCAAATTCCTTACTTATTCTCTTGTAGCCAATCTCAAGGTACTTTATTTTCTCTTCGTTGTTGCGAGTCTTTGAAGTCAAACCTCTCTAATATTAGTCACTATTGCCGAATCTTTCAACCTCTTATTCTCTTTTCTATTTCATAATCTTTGAGGCCGAATCTACAAGGACAGTACCATCGATCTTTTGCTTTTGGTCTCGTGGTAAGCGTGTAAGGGTAAGTATTCTCTATTCTAGCAATCAATTTGGGTTCCTATTCCTTTAGTTTGCCAAAATCAAGTGTGCAGGCCTTGGTCTAAGGATGGCCGAATGTTCATTAAGCTATTTTATGTGTCTTTTGTGTAGCCGATATTAAGGAGCAGTAAGGAGTTCTTCGGGATTCGAAAGCATCAAGGTAAGTGGTATGTGTTAGTCGGCCAAGGGCCATTTTCCCTAGATTTATTGTTAAACCGAATCTAACAGAGGTTAAATAGGGAGTTTGACAACTTCTAAGACAAGGAGCAGTTTCGGGATTTAGATCCGTAAGGTAAGGCAGTAGTGATTTTCGGCCATAGGCCATTTTGGTATATAATGTTAGCCGATTCTGACTTAGGTGGTGTAGGAAGGAGTTCTACAATCGCAAAGGTGCAAATCGTTAGACGTGGTTTCGGGATTTAGTCAATTGTGCTAATCAGGTGCGTAGTTATGGCACTGTCTCTTGAATGTTTATATGTGTTATATGTGTTATTTCATGTATGTGTATAAAGTGAATGATAGCCGAAATAAGGGCTAAGATTGTGAATACCGTGGTGGGTGATTGAATAATCAGGTCAGTGATTTACGATAATAAATGATTATTGATGAATGTATAGAAATGTGATGGCATGTGATGTATATTTGTTTCAAGTAATATGTTGCCATGGTACACATATATATGCATGGGACTTGGGATGTGACTATTGGAGGAAAGGGTGTACACTATGTACGTGGTCTAATGCTAGCCCCGTGCTACATTAGCGCTTGATGTTAGCTATGTGCTTCATCAAGGGAGGTGTTGGCTAAATGCCCATCACGGCGGTTGATAGTTGTGTGCATCACCGTGGACTGATTGATATGTGGGATCACTTATGTGATTGGTGGCTCAGCCACGGCCTTGGGCGGCAGGTCTGCCAAGGTAAGATATGTGGGATCACTTCGTTGATTGGTGGATTAGCCACGGCCTTGGGCAGCAGGTCTGCCAAGGTAGGTGTGACGGATGGCCTTAAGTTGGGTTGGGTTTCATGTTGCATGATTTTGTATATGGACTGTGTGGATATGGGTCAAGCCCATATGTGGAGATATGTGAAATGACTATGCACTGAGTCGGTTTGACTCACCCAATATTTTAAATCTTTCAGGTGATGCGTAAAGCTTGGACCGGGTTGGAGTGGATACAAAGGTGGCCATGCAGAAGCAGATTTTCATGCACAAAGATATTTTTAATTAATTAAGCATTTATATCTTCAGTACTTTGATTATTCATTTATTGTAATAAGGCCCCTAAAAGTATTTAAAGTCTGTTTAAGTGTTTCTCATTAAGTTTATTATTGTGTTTTATTATGGATTGACAATTGAGGAATTATTTGCAAATGATTTTATTTAAATCTATATATACTAAAGTTTTAATCCAGATATTTTATAAACACCACACCTTACTTAAGAATTTTAATGAACACTGTTTTCTAAACTTAACAAAATTTTCATGTTTTATCCTTAAGTTCAAATTTGTTTCAAACGTTTTTCCGCAGTGGCATTTCAAATTCGGTCGTAGTGAATGGGCCGGGTTTGGGGTGTTACAGTTTGGTATCAGAGCCCGGTTCAAAACTCAGCTTTGAGGTTTTGGGCCCAAAAATAGTTTTCAAAAATGGGCTTTTCAAAAATATGGACTTTTAAGAAATTTTTCAGGTTATTCTGGCATGGCACCTGTACCTCCTACCAAGTCCCCTGTAAGTACTTCTAAATATTGAAGTGATTTGTTTATGTGAATGTTATGGGCTTATTTGGGCTCGTAGATTAGAATATTAGGGCTATTGAACCCTAGGGCTAGTCTACTCAAACACAAGATTCATAAGACTTAAGGACCATTAAACAAACCTGTGACTAAGTCGCCGAGCTAGGGTGTGGCAACCATTGTGTGCATGTCAAAGAGTGGATTCAGTAAGAGCTTGGTATTTAAGCAGTCCTAGTGACTCACCTCCTCTTCACTCGAATCCTACCTGGTGCGTAGTAACCGTTCACCCTAACCAAGAGGACTTAGTCATCGGCTAAAACAATGACTAAAACCCAAAAGGGACTAGCCGTATTTTTATAAAAACCTTAGTCTTTAAATCTTTAAATTACCTCTTCGATTTGTAACAAAATCTATAATAAAAATTTCTCTATTTTGCAGAAGTGTCCAAAAATTCTCTTTTGCAAAAAAAAAAAAAAATTCAATCAGTGTACTTTGATTTGGGAAAATTACTAAAATGCCCCTGTGTTGTAAATTACTAAAATACCCTTAGTTTTAAGATTTTCAAAAATACCCTCGACGTTTGCTAAAATATTTCTACTTTACAAAATACCAAAAACTTCTATTTTACAAATATTGAGATACCCTAATTTGTAAAATTTACCAAAATACCCCTGACTTACAAAATTACCGAAATAACCCCAACTTCTGAAATTTCTGCAACACCTCTGATTTGGAAAGAAACTTTTCAAAAATACCCATAAGTTTTGTAAATTTTGAAATGCCTCTGATTTATAAAGATTTTCAAATTGACCCCGATTTGTTACCAAAATACCCCTATAGGAAAAATGACGAAAATATCCCTGGGACAGAAACGGACAAAAATGTTCGAATAGTGAATGTGGGTGGTGGATACCACTGAAAGAATGTGGCCTTGTTGAGAAATGAAGATATCTCCATTATGAATGTGATTGTGAATGTGATTCTTTGAATTAGAGTAGTGAACTCGAACTGAAACTTTGATTGATCGAAAGAACAACTTCTGGAAACTTCATTTCATAAAATTGCTCGTGGATAAATAGTGAAACAAAATTTCTAATGCATAAAATTTCATAAATCAGACTAAATCGAAGCGCTAGAAATGAGTTCTAGAGGACATGGTCGTCGTGGACGTGGTCGAGCGAATGATCGCGCTTGAACCCGTTAGGTCAGGTCAAGGATCTAAGAATGGGGTACCACTGCCACTACCACCAGCTTTTGGTGTTGAGCAGCAAGATCAGACGGGGATGATCTTTGATCGCAGCGGTCTTGCGAGTTCTTGAGATGGTGGTTGGAGCAGGTGGAAATATGAGAGCTAGGAAGTCCGTACCCAAGCGACTCCGAGCTAATGGAGCTGAGGTGTTTCGGGGCATATCAGGTGTGGCACCCAGTATGACTGAATATTGGTTGGAAGCAACCGAGCGAATTATGGATGAGCTTGATCTGACCGCTGAGGAAAAAGTGAAAGGAATGGTGGCGCTGCTTCGCGACGAGGCATATCAATGGTGGCTAACAGTTCGGGATAGTGCCACGGCGGAGGATCTCACTTGGGAGTACATTAAGGCGGCATACCAGAAGAAGTATGCCGGTACTCATTATATTGATGCGCAGAGGAAGGCGTTTCTCAGGCTAGTTCAAGGGAACAAGTCCGTAGCGGAATATGAGGCTGAATTCTTAAGGTTAAGCCGATATGCTCTAGGGGTAGTTACTACGGAGCATGAGCGATGTGTCCGGTTCGAGGACGGATTAAGGGATGACCTAAGGTTATTGATAGCTCCTCATCAGGAACGGGAGTTCACTGTGTTAGTCGAAAAGGCTAAGGTAGCTGAAGGGATTAAGGACTCGGTGAGACAGAATAGAGATAAGGATAGGAATCGAGATAGGAGGAATTTTGGATCGTCTGAATCATTTGAGGGTCTTTAGAAAAGACCGAGGGTTGAAAATTCTGTTCGTGTCGCTAAGCCAACTATGGAAAATCCGGACCGTCCGTGTGTTCAGTGTGGAAGGTATCATGTCGTGAGTGTTGAAACCGGAGCAACGGAATGTTTTAGGTGTAAGTCTAAGTCTCACCTGATTAAGGATCGCCCTCGGGATCCGAATAGGGCTCGGACAATGTGCCAAGGTTATGTGTAGCCGGGTAGAGGCGGCCGACAGTTGACAAAGGGTCGAGTCCGAACCATGGAGGAAATGGTTCAGCCGAGGTCGTGGAGCACCAAATGAGAGGTGAAGGTGCGGATGCAAGGCGACCAAGGTTGGTTTATGCGGTCGGTCATCACGAGGGGAAGATGTGCCCGAGGTGACAACGGGTAAGTTTCTTATTTCTGGATTATCCTTCATTGCTTTGTTCGTTATAAGGTCAGTTCGTTCCTATGATTGCTAATGAAGTGTATGGAACCTTGATTGCAAACTTAGAGAATGTGCCTAGGTAGTATAATAGTTCTTTAAGATCAAAGTGCGCAGCAGTGGAGTAAGTGGGGTAAGTTAGGATGTACGGATGCTCGTTAGTAAGTAATTTCGAGGACGAAATTATTTTAAGGAGGGTAGAACTATAACATCCTAGATTAGGGTGGAGCATAACTCAAGTGTTAATAGGCTTTAAGTATGGTTGGTGATGTTTTAAGGGTTTTTAAAACTCTAGGATTAAAAGGGGGATGCATTGGAAATTTTTGAAATTTTAAGTTAAAAGGGGAAATTGGCTAGGGAGGCCTTAAAGAAAATTTTAGGGGTTTAGGGACATGAACCTGGGCTTAGTAAAGTGGCTTGGGATGCTACATTAGGGGCCTTTGAGGCTTGCGCAGGAGGGAAGAGGTTCGAGTAACGCGGGGCGCATCAGAGGCTTTTATTTTTGCGTCAAAAAGGGGACTAGGCTATGAAGGGTTTAAGAGAAGTTGTTGGGGATTTATGGCATATGGAATGCCTTGGTAAAGTGGCTTCCATGTGCCACTTAAGGGCTTGGATATAACGCCAACAAGGGCCTTGGTTCGAAACACGGTGGCAGCAGGTGGTGTTTTTATTTTTAGCTTTTGGCGTTAAGACAAGGGGGAGCTAGGGAAGGAGGCTTTAAAAGAAATTGGGGCGAGTTTATATCATAAAAAGCGCTTTGGCAGAGTGGCTTTGGGCGTTAAAGCTTAAAGGGGCTTGGTGTAGGTCATGGGTTCAAGATGCAAGGGAAGAAAAAATTTTGAGGTTTTATTTTGCATTCTGGCGTTAGGGAGAAGGAGCAGTGGACGACACTTGGGATCTTCAATTTGATAAGGATAATGCTTATTTAATCCTTTTAAAATTAATTTGCGAAGGTAGGATAATTTTGTTTTTCATTCAAATAGGTAGATTAGTAGATAGAATAGGAGATTTAGTGGGGATAATTGATTTATTTTAGAATTTTGAATAGGTGATTAGGAGATAATGAGATGGATTTTATTTTATTTTATTAAGGTGATAAAGAAGAGATTAAGTATGGATTTATTTTTATTCACTTTGAATATGTGTTAAAGAGATAAAATAGGAGAAAGTGTGTAGTATAAATAGGGTGCTTACCTTTTGATATTTCTTTTTTTCCATTCTAAATTCTTCTTGCGAAATTGTTCTACCTCGTCCTCCTCTTCTTTATTTTTCTTCCAACCCAAATTCCTTACTTATTCTCTTGTAGCCAATCTCAAGGTACTTTATTTTCTCTTCGTTGTTGAAAGTCTTTGAAGTCAAACCTCTCTAATATTAGTCACTATTGCCAATCTTTCAACCTCTTATTCTCTTTTCTATTTCACAATCTTTGAGCCGAATCTACAAGGCGTTACCATCGATCTTTTGCTTTTGGTCTCATGGTAAGCTTGTAAGGGTAAGTATTCTCTATTCTAGCAATCGATTTGGGTTCCTATTCTTTTAGTTTGTCAAATCAAGTGTGCGTGCCTTGATCTAAGGATGGCGAATGTCCATTAAGCTATTTTATGTGTCTTTTGTGTAGCCGATATTAAGGAGCGATAAGGAGTTCTTGAGATTCAAAGCATCAAGGTAAGTGGTATGTGTTAGTCGACCAATGGCCATTTTCCTAGATTTATTGTTGTCGAATCTAACGAGAGGTTAAACAGGAGTTCGACAACTTCTAAGACAAGGAGCGGTTTCGGGATTTAGATCCGTAAGGTAAGGCAAGAGTGATTTTCGACCATAGGCCATTTTGGTATATAATGTTAGCCGATTCTGACTTAGGTGGTGTAGGAAGGAGTTCTACAATCGCAAAGGTGCAAATCATTAGACGTGGGTTTCGAGATTTAGTCAATTGTGCTAATCAGGTGCATAGTTATCGCACTGTCTCTTGAATGTTTATATGTGTTATATGTGTTATTTCATGTATGTGTATAAAGTGAATGATAGCCGAAATAAGGGATAAGATTGTGAATACCGTGGTGGGTGATTGAATAATCAGGTCAGTGATTTATGATAATAAATGATTATTGATGAATGTATAGAAATGTGATGGCATGTGATATATATTTGTTTCAAGTAATATGTTGCCATGGTACACATATATTTGCATGGGACTTGGGATGTGACTATTGGAGGAAAGGGTGTACACTATGTGCGTGGTCTAATGCTAGCCCCGTGCTACATTAGCGCTTGATGTTAGCTATGTGCTTTATCAAGGGAGGTGTTGGCTAAGTGCCCATCTCGGCGGTTGATAGCTGTGTGCATCACTGTGGACTGATTGATATGTGGGATCACTTATGTGATCGGTGGCTCAGCCACGACCTTGGGCGCAGTGTCCGCCAAGGTAAGATATGAGGATCACTTAGTTGATCGGTGGATTAGCCATGGCCTTGGGCAGCAGGTCTGCCAAGGTAGGTGTGACGAATGGCCTTAAGTTGGGTTGGGTTTCATGTTGCATGATTTTGTATATAGACTGTGTGGATATGGGTCAAGCCCATATGTGGAGATATGTGAAATGACTATGCACTGAGTCGGTTTGACTCACCCAATATTTTAAACCTTTCGGTGATGCGTAAAGCTTGGACCGGGTTGGAGTGGATACAAAGGTGGCCATGCGAAAGCATTTTCATGCGAAAAGATATTTTAATTAATTAAGCATTTATATCTTGATTACTTTGATTATTCATTTATTGTAATAAGGCCCATAAAAGTATTTAAAGTCTGCTTAAGTGTTTCTTATTAAGTTTATTATTGTGTTTTATTATGGATTGACAATTGAGGAATTATTTGTAAACGATTTTTATTTAAATCAATATATACTAAAGTTTTAATCCGGATATTTTTATAAACACCACACCTTACTTAAGAATTTTAATGAACACTGTTTTCTAAACTTAACAAAATTTTCGTGTTTTATCCTTAAGTTCAAATTTGTTTCAAACGTTTTCCGCAGTGGCATTTCAAATTCTGTCGTAGTGAATGGGCCGGGTTTGGGGTGTTATAGTTATCGAAGATGTCTTGGTAAAAATCGATAAATTTATTTCCCTATTGATTTTGTTGTGGTTGACATGGATGAGGACATTGAGGTTCCCTTAATTTTAGGGCGCCCTTTTTTAGCTACTACTAGGGCTGTTATCAATGTAGGTGATGGGAAACTTGCATTCAGAATAGGTGATGAGGAAATTATTTTTCAAATTTATGATGCCATGCGATATTCTAGAGAACAAGATGATTCCTATTATTTTGTTGATACTACTGATCATATCATTCAAAACTCATTACAGGAAATCATACATGATGACACGATGGAACTGTGCCTTACTCAAGAAGAGGGGGAAGAAGATGAAGTCGACGAGCTGAATTTGAATACATCTTCATCTAGACATATGGAAAAAAAGAGCATTGAAATCAATGACGATCTAAAACAAAAGCCTTATATTGATGAGCCGCCCAAATTAGAATTAAAACAATTGCCGAAACACTTAGAATATGCATTCTTGGAGGAAGATTCTACGCTACCAGTAATTATCTCTTCAGAACTAAAACCCAAGGAGAAAGAGAAGTTGCTACAGGTACTAAGAGAACATAAAAGAGCCATAGCTTGGAAAATCTCTGACATTAAGGGAATAAACCGATCGTTTTGCAGCCACAAAATTCTAATGGAAAAGGAATACAAGCCATGTGTGCAACCTCAAAGACGATTGAATCCCAACGTAAAAGAAGTTGTGAAAGCTAAGGTAATTAAACTTTTAGATGCTGGAATAATTTATCCTATCTCTGACAGCAATTGGGTAAGTCTTGTGCAGGTTGTTCCAAAGAAAAGAGGCACGACAGTGGTAGCCAACGAAAAGGATGAACTAATCCCCACCAGAATAGTCATAGGTTGGAGAGTTTGATTGATTACAGGAAGCTGAACGACGTCACTAGAAAAGATCACTTTTCTTTACCTTTCATTGATCAAATGCTAGAAAGGTTATCTGGGCGTATGTGCTATTGTTTCCTAGATGGATTTCCGGCTATTTCCAAATCCCAATAGCACTTGAAGACCAAGAGAAGACAACATTCACATGCCCATATGGTACGTTTGCTTATCGTAGAATGCCTTTTGGATTATGTAATGCTCCTACTACTTTTCAGCGTTGCATGTTGGCAATCTTTGACGAACTTGTGGAAGACATTATGGAGGTATTTATGGATGATTTCTCGATATTCGATATTTCCTTCCATCTTTGCCTTGAAAATAATGAGATGTGAGGAAACAAACCTTGTTTTAAATTGGAAAAAATGTCACTTTATGGTACAAGAGGGAATTGTACTGGGACATAAAATTTCTAGTAAAGGAATCGAAGTAGATAAAGCAAAGGCCGAAACCATAGAAAAACTACCTCCTCCTAGCTCAGTTAAGGCTATTAGAAGCTTTTTAGGTAATGCAAGATTTTATAGAAGATTTAATAAAGATTTTTCTAAAATAGCTAAACCTCTAACGAAATTGCTAGAAAAAGATATACCTTTTAAGTTTGATCAGGAATGATTAGATGTATTTAATATCCTTAAAGAGAAATTAATAAATGCCCCAATTATAATTGCCCCTAATTGGAATCGTCCTTTTGAACTAATGTCTGATGCGAGTGACTTTGCAGTAGGTGCAGTTTTAGGACAGCGAAGAGACAAGCACTTCCAGCCGATCTATTACGCCAGCAAGACATTAACAACCACGCAAGAAAATTATACCACTACTGAAAAAGAATTACTAACTGTAGTCTTTGCATTTGATAAGTTTAGACAATATTTAGTATTATCTAAAGTTGTCGTTTAAACTAACCACTCTGCTATTCTTTATCTTTTAACTAAACCCGATGCAAAACCTCGACTCATAAGATGGATTTTACTCTTACAGGAATTTGATTTGGAAATACAGGATAAAAAGGGAGCTGAAAACCTTGCAGTAGATCACCTCTCTAGGCTTGAGAACTCACATATCGAAGTGCTCGACGAAAGTGAGATAAACAACTCGTTCCCTGAAGAACAACTCTTTTCTATAACCAACTTCGAGGTACCATGGTTTGCAGATATTGTGAATTATTTAGCTGCTAACATCTTACCAAAAAGATTAACACATCATCAAAAGAAACGATTCTTTGCTGATACGAAAAACTATTTTTGGGAAGATCCTTTTCTTTTCTGCATATGTGCAGATCAAGTAATTCAGAGATGCGTTACAAGGGCGAAAGCAAGCAAAATCCTGGAACATAGCCATTCATGTCCTTCAGGAGGACACTACAGTGGTATTAAGATAGCACATAAAATACTCGAGGCTTAAACTGTTTCCTAGGAAGCTGAAATTCAAAGTAGGGGACTTGGTCCTGCTATACAACTCAAGGCTTAAACTGTTTCCTGGGAAGCTGAAATTAAGATGGTCAGGCCCATTCATGATCAAAACAATTTTTCCCTATGGCACGATCGAGGTAACTCACCCCACTAAGGGCACATTCAAGGTAAATGGTCACCGACTCAAAATTTATAATGGTAAAGATTTTAGGGATATGAGAGAGGAGCTTCAGCTCCGTGAACCTTCTTTTAGAAATGAAAATAGGGTAAGTCTAGCTTAAGACTTTAAACGAGCACTTCTTGGATGGAAACTCGAGCACTAACTTCACTGACATTATACTTTTAATTGTTGGCATCTAACTTCATACTAATCCAATTAAGCGCAGGTTTTCAAACCACACGGCCTAGCACACGGGCGTGCCCATGGTCATGTGGAAGCGATAGGATGAAACACGGGCGTACTTGTAGCCATGCATGACAAGAGGTAAATTTCCCTAAACACGGGCAGAACATGGCCGTGCCTTACGACTGTGTGAAGATACTAACTTACCAACCACGAGCAGAACACGCCGTGCCTGACAACCGTGGACTATACTAACTTGTTGAGCACGGGCTAAACATGCCCGTTCTAAACAACCGTGGGAAGAAGAACACGGGCGTGGCACCTTGACCACGACCATGGCCAAATACCCTGAACGCGCCCAAAATTCAAAATCACGAAAAACACGGGCTGATTAAAAGTAAACACGGGCGTGGCCCCTAGCCGTGCTCTTAACCTTATTTAAGGAACTTAAACTCTCATCTTCCCGAAAATCACAACCCTAACCGATTCTCTCAACCCTCTCCTTCCCTAATCCAGCCACCATCCTAAAATCACCCCCATTTTGACCTCCATAACTCCTCCACCTTCCTCCTTTCAAATTTCCATACAAAAATGTAGCCACGTCCGTGTCAAACAGAAGCCCATGACTTTGCCACCACCGTGCGTATCCAGAAATTTCATAGCACACGACCATGCTTCGACCGTGCTCCACCTGTGCTTCGCCAATTCACATAGCCCCACATCCCAAAACACTGTTGGTCACTCTTCACTATTCCATTTTTTTCATCTATTTTAACTATTTTTTGATTAAAACTTCATGTTAGTTCTTTTCACTTTTAGTATTATTTAGTTTTATTAATAATTTCTTAAAATTTTAGAACTAATTTGATTGCTATAATTTTGTTTAAATTAGTTAATTTGATTGCTATATTTTTTATTGGTATATTTCTCATGATTGAAATGCTTAAGTAGTTTAAGTTAGTTTAATTTCTCATGTTTTATTTTTGTTTAAGTTAGTTTTTAATATTTTTACTATATTGGGTATCAAAATAATTGACATTATTTGGTAGACAATTACTTGAATAAAAATTATTTTCACGTATAATGTCATCGTCAAGAGGAAAACGAACCGTAGCCACCACTTCTGAGAAACAGAAGGGACCCGACTCATCCTCTATTAGCACAACCACTGAAGTGCGCCACCGTTCCTCCAATTCCCTCAAGCCATCCAAGAGGACCGTTAGATGGCACTAAGGGTGCGACCTTTTGGCACTGGTAGATGCATTGATTGGGCCGCTTTAGAGGAGGTCCGTCTCGCAGAAGATGTCCGAGCGCTGCTTACAACCGATCCATGGGATCAATTTTTTACCATCATCGAGCCCACGTACTTGGAGCTCACTCTAGAGTTCTACTCGACGTTCCAACTTTAGATGATGATGACGGAACATGATGATCCAGGTACAATACAATTTCGCATCGAAAGCACTATACGACAGATGAACGTACCACAGTTCGGAGCCACACTCGGGATTTATACAGACGACTTTGTAGTAGAGAATGATCTCTCCGAGCTACATCATCATTTTCATCGCACCCCCGTAAGCTGTTGGTATAACATTTCCCCCAACGGAGGAAATTACGACCCCAACCGCTCCAAAGCGACAGCCCTTGCCCTGTCCCTAAGGTACATACATGCTATTCTAGCCCATACACTTACAGGTCGGCGAGAAAACACTAGCATCATCAATACTCACGACGCCTACTACCTGTGGTGCATGTCAAACGGGCACGTCTTCGACCTAGCCTACTTCATAGCCCATGCCATCCAGCACCAGATGGAGCCACATAGGAAGGGAATCCTATGATGGGCCTATACATCACACGTTTGGCTCGGTACTTTGGCCTCCTCAATACTAAGACCTAGACCACCTCCCTAACACTGATGGGGTAGATGGTACCCCAGGGTATCCAGACGATGCTGCACATGAGAAAGATCAAGTATCAACCTGGGATCGATCCTCCTCAATACCGACTAACTGTCCATACTGACGAGGAGAGACCTAAGGACATTACTGATGATGTCCCACCACCATAGGAGGAACCATTCCCGAGCCAGCTCCCCTTCCATGTAGCAGCTTCACTTTCAGACATTTCTACACGCCTTACCCAGTTCGAGCAGTACTGTACTCAACAGTTCAATAACACCGCTCGAAGATTCGACGGCATTGAAGTGACTCTCCATCAGATCTGCATCACTTCCACATATCAACACCACCTCTACCTACCGATCCAGCTGACGATGAGGACTTTTGAGTTTAAAGGTTCAATGGACCACTCTGAGAGTCGAAAATAACATTATGAGTCTTTACCACCACAATCACTTATGTTTAAGGCATCATCATTAATCATCCAACTCAAGGAATCCATCCAAAAATT
Source organism: Gossypium rotundifolium (assembly GCA_025506655.1). Taxonomy (NCBI): domain Eukaryota; kingdom Viridiplantae; phylum Streptophyta; class Magnoliopsida; order Malvales; family Malvaceae; genus Gossypium; species Gossypium rotundifolium. The sequence goes on from CP106724.1 coordinate 22,443,557, forward strand.
CAGGAAGTTTCACTTCTCTCCCTATCTTATGATTACTAAATTACTATTATCTATCTTTATACATTGAGGGCAATGTACATCTTAAGTGTGGGGGGTAAAAGTGCCTAACTTTTTGCATTATTCTTAAATCCCTGAATTATATCTAGTTCTTAAGTAATTTCCTCATATTACTAATTAGGATGAAATTTCTCATGATTTATGATTCTTATTGATATGTTTTTGAGTAAGTCATAGTTAATTGTGCATTGATGATTTGAATTTTAAGATACTAGAGAATCAAGCACGATTAGTCTATTTTTCAGAATTAAAATTTTTGCTAGGTTGTTGACCTAAATCTGAACATTACTTTGAAGTTTGAAATTTACGAGGTTGACATCAAAAACACCCATAATTTTTGTGAGATTTTGAGCCTTATAGAGTATACATTCTTTTTCGTGCCCACTTTTTGATTATGAGTGTGTCAACATTGAACTGTTATTCTAGAACTTGCCTCGACTATACATGTTGAGACCACATTTTTGATTTGATATACTGAGATGATAAAGGCACCTAGGTTTTAACCCACTTACTCCACTAAAAAGCCTACCTTCATAATTAACCCCTAGTGAACCCCGTTGATCCTAACAACCCTTTTATTTGATTCACCCGCTAATATTAACCCAAAATCCCGCTCGTATTTGTTACCACCATTCCTTTTGACTACCTTTTTGTCGAGATTTGATTTGAGCAGTTGCCTAACTATGTTCTTTATTTCCGTTGTTAAAGTTTTTTCTTATTAAATTTTTTATTTGTTCTTAAAAAAACGAAGTATATTCATTATTAATTCTATGTTCTAAGAGCTTGTACGTTTAAATCCAACATCTTGAAGAAGAAGCTTGTATTATTAGTATTTTCATGTGATGTAATTATTCGGGTTATTAGTTCATTTTTCTAGTTAGGTAATTTGTCAATTCAATCTTGATTTTAGCCTTATAATTCAGCCTTTATCCACACCTTTAACCCAAGCCCCGTTACAACCCTGTTAAAGACCTTTTGATTTGTGTATCATCTCATATTACAGTGGTGGAGATTTGATTTTCAGGCAAGCCTATGGGATTAACTTTTCAGGTTTGAGTTATGAGTGCTTTTTCCTAAACCTTAAACACTTCGAGTGCTTTGAGTGAATCTTTAGTGAGGATGTCAATCCTTGTCGATTTTGAATCAGAGGTAATTATTTAGATAAAGGGAGACACCTATGTTTTCATGCTACAAATATATGACTTAGAATTGTTTGAATCTTTAGGAGTCTTTGAGTTAAATTATCCATGTATGAATTGTCTATGAATTATGATGAGACATTATTGATGAGGATTATGAATTGTGGAAAGTTCGTTTTAATTGTAAGTTGAGAATTTTGCTTAAGGACAAGCAAAAGCTTAAGTGTGGGGGTATTTGATAAACTGTAAAAGTAACATATTTTAATCCCATATTTAGCATACTTTTGGATGATTTATCCCTTGATTTATGTAAAAAGGTGCTCTTAATCCTTTCTTTTCATGTTTTATACTCAGGAATGCACCTAGGGATGAAAATAATGAGAAACGGGCTCTAAACGAACAAAAATGGGCCAAAGTATAAAATTCACACGGCCTGGGCCCAAGACCACATGGCCGTGCCTCTTTAATTTACTCTAACATAGCCTAGACCCCGAAACACACGGGCGTGTCTCTTCAGCAAACTCGACCACGGCCTGAAATCGATTCACATTGGCGTGTGCATGGGCGTGTCCCTGCCGCGGCCAAGAGGAATTTTACTTGGAATAGGATACTTGGAGGCAAAGAAACACATTCCAAAGCCTATTCAAACACCCTAGTAGGAATTCTAGTTGAATTAGGATATGTAGGGGCTAAGTAAAGCATCTCAAAGCCTATATAAACACCGTAGGAGCAACTTAAGCGGGGAGTTCGGTAGAAGCCTTCTGCCAGGGCTTTTTATCGCGGGTGTTCAGCTAGGCCAAGGAGCCGAGCCGAAAAGGTCAGATTTGTGGAAATCACTCGAAGATAGCCAGTTGATCCATCTCAAGAAGTCAGAATTATACTCAAGACGGCGGATCTCTCCTTCAATTGCTTCAGGGGGTTTTAGGGATTTTTTTATGTTTTGTTTTATCTTTTCTTCTAAGATGTTTTCTTTTATTGTTATGAACTAAACCCTTCAGATACCTGAAGAGGATGAAACCTAAGACGGATCTTGTTATTGTTTTCTGAACTATATGATAAATATTTGATTTGTTCTTAATTATGTGTGCTTAATTCTCGTGTTAATATTTTCAGGATATTAATTCAAGTTGAATGTGCTTAGGTAGTGGAGCAAAAGTCTCTGCTTAAGAGTAGATCTAGCATAATTAAGCGGAGTTGATCGCGTGCCTAGAGATAGGGTGACGAGATTTTTCTGGATTAGGGTGAAACCTAATATGAGAGTCCATAGATCGAGTTAATGCGATTCTAGGGGTTTTAATTAGAAAGAGATTTCAATTAATCAACCTAGGGTTAGACGTTATTTGCCTCGAGAGAGGGTTTAATATAAATTAGGGAATCCTACGGATCAAGTCAAGTGAATAAATCGTCTGGTTCAGTGTTAGATAACAAGTTAAGTCTAGGTGGATTCTTCCTAAGGGTATGGCCTTAATCAACTGAGTTTTCCCAACAATATTTCTCCGATTCATTCTTTTTGTCTTTGCGTCTTTAGCTTATTAGTTAGTTAGTTTTAGACTAAACAACCAATCACTTAATATTTAGGCTAAATAATAGAAAGAAGGTTTGTATTAGTACTTTCAGTTCCTTTGGGTTCGACAATCCGGTCTTGCCTAAGCTATACTACTGTTCGATAGGTGCACTTGCCTTAAGTCGTTGTCGGAGTTAGTTTCTAGGTTCGATCATTCTCTTTATAAATTTTAAAACTCGACAAAACAACGATCACCATTGATGAACCTTGTGATTTTTTATATTAAATGATGATTTTAAGATATTAATTGTTATTTAAAAGTATTTTATCAAGTGATTTTTGATGATTTTTTGATTAAGGACTAAATTGTTAAAATAGTATAAATATAAAGGTTTGTTGTGAAATTATTGCAAAAATGGGCTGTATTGAATGCCTTGAATATTCGGCTAGCTTGGATTTGTATAAAAAATGGTTAATTTGCATGTTTTCGATTTAGGGACTAAATTGAATAAAAGTAAAACTTTAGGGGCAATTTTATTAAAAAATGTAAAAAATGACCAAATTACATTTAATGAATTTTTTTATTGTCTAAATTAATATAATGAATAAAATTATCAATTTAGATCAAGATCAGGTGAATAACCGAGGAAAATAGAAAATTACCAAAATACGCCTAAGTCTTGGTATTTCTGCAATTTATCCAGGTAAGTTCGTATGGTTAAAAATTAATATTTTTATTAATTTGATGGATTATATTATGTAGTTATTTTATTATTGAAAATGAATTATTGTTGGAATTATAATATTGAATTGAATATTCGGGTTGAATGGAACGTAGGATTTGAGTACATTCGTTATTTGGCATATGACGCTATTGAAGGAAGATATCAGAAAATTACCCAAGTAAAATCGGGTTTAGCATTTTTTTGCAAAATCTCGTGTTTTACTTTCTATTTAGCTCTTTCGAGCTTCTGTTTAGTTCTTTTGAGCTTCTGTTATGCTCTTACGAGCTTCTGTTAAGCTCTTATGAGTTTCTGTTCAGCTCTTACGAGCTTCTGTTCAACTCTTATGAGTTTCTGTTCAGCTCTTATGAGCTTCTGTTATGCTTTCGAGCTTCTATTGGTGTATCTGGAAGGCCCAGCTCTTATGAGCTTCTGTTAACGATGTACTCTTATCCGTAAGTTGTTCTTCGATTTGGGAAAGTCTTGGTAAAGTGATTTATTTGATGAATTTTAAAGTTATCCAACGATATTCTAAATGGTTCAACGGGCAATGTTCTGTTACGAGACAATATGAGTTTGATACAAACTAATACATGTATATACACAAAATAAATGGAAATGATGGTACATGATATATTAATATATTTGTTCCATCCAAAACTTGGCAATGGGTGTAATTCGAAAAGGATTCATCAGTGGTTGTTAATGGAGTCGAAGTTACCAAATTCAGAGGAGTCGTATCAATTTATCCCTAATTGCTCCACACATAGTTCCTCTAACTACATTTTCTAAAAAAACCAAAGCTAACTCGAATTGATCTTGTAAGAGATCCGCTACAAAATGAATACACTTATTTTTCAAATGATTCATATCGTCAAGTGTACCCATTCTAAATTTTATTTCAATCAAATGATCCGCAACTGCCAATATATCTCATGGTAACAAAAAAGTATTATCCTGAGGTATATTAAGATTCAATATCTGGTTCATATTTCGTCAACCAATCCTTCCTAATTCACATCTTTACTGAAAGAATTTGTTTTTCAGATTACACCCATTGTCTCAAGTTTTGATCCTTTTGTTCTGGGAGGAATAGCCTCTCATCATATTGTAGTAGGGACATTAGGTGTATTAGCGAGCTTATTCCATTTTAGTGACCGCCCGCCCCAACGGTTATACAAAGGATTATGTATGGGAAATATTGAAACCATCCTTTCCAGTAGTATAGCTATTGTCTTTTTGCAGCTTTTGTTGTTGCCAGAACTATGTGGTATGGTTCAGCAATGACCCCCATCGAATTATTAGGTCCTACTCGTTATCAATGGGATCAAGGATACTTCTAGCGAGGAATATATCGAAGGTTTAGTGTTGGGTTAGCCAAAAATCAAAGTTTATCAAAAGTTTGGTCTAAAATTCCTAAAAAATTAGCTAATGATATATTGAAATAGATGATATATGTATATGAAGAAATGGTAAGAGAATGATATGTATAATGACATGAACATCTACGAATATCTTTGATATGTTGATACATGGAAATTATGTAACACCCCAAACCTGGCCTAGACGATATGGCCAAATCCGGAGATGTTACGGAGCATGGGTTTTGAAAACAGAGTCATTACATTAAATCATCTCAGCTTATTAACTCATATTCTTTTATGTCCATTGCTGAAAACGTTAATTAATCGGTTTTTTTACCAAAACATATTTTACAATAGAAGTCTAAGAATACCGTTATATTTTGGAAATCCAATTCGTATTTTTAAAATAACCTTTTTGTTTGAGTAAAACCGTCATTTGCTTAAAATTTTTTGTTAAACCATGCAAATAAACAAGCAACAAAGGAAAACCAAAAGTTTGAAAATCGTCCAGTCCAAAGAGTCCCATAAATTACAAACTCTCAATTAAGTTAGAAATTTAAATAAAAACCATAATTACTGAGTATAATCAGTTCTCGTATGACTGGTCACCGCTGAGTCTCTATCGCATCAATCCGCCTAAGTCTGTGGATTACCTGTACAGAACAGACAATAGATGTGAGTTTTCGTAAACTCAGTGTGTAACCCAACAGAAGTATGCAGGAAAATCATTCAGAAATCTCATGCTCAGTCAGATGCGAATAAAGACTTATGTCTATTTCAGATCCAGATAACAGATACAGATATGCAGAATCCTACCCCATCCTCTACATGCCAACTCCGTCCATCTCAATACACCATGTGGGGTTAAAAACACTCACCCATCCCCACACACCATATCATGTCAGTACAACACATATTGGATATTATGCAGCCATGCTGCTAGAATATAGGCGGTGATCACCATACAAAACACTTCCTCCAAATATACAAATCCCACCCCAAAATAGTTACAGAAATCAGATACAAATATTACAGATTAGACATGCTCAGCATGCTTATATACAAATAACAAACATACATATAGCAGAATAGTCAGACATGTAAAAAAATGTCCTATTCAGAGCATACTATCAGAATACTAGATCACATAAGCTAGGGTTTGGTTAGCCCTTATCGACCCTAAGGTAGGCTTACAGTCGATCGGAATGACTCGTACGACCCTCGAGAAAATTTTAGAAACTTGGGCCCACACTTCCATGTGGCCCACATGCCCAGATTGGCCTTGCCCGTGTAGCCCACACGACCTGGGCCAAAATCCACACGCTAATGCGGCATGCCGATGTGGGCCCACATGCCCAACTTGGCCTAGTCCGTATGGCCTACATGGCCACCCTCACACCACTACACGGTCATGTCCTCGCATACGGTCAACCATACGGGCGACCACACACCCGTGTAGCGTCGATAGTGGGCAATTTTGACTTTCGCTGAAACCTTATTTTTCACGATTTAGGAACACACCTGGTACGATTCTTGTATGGAAACACTCCTGAGACACACAACACCTAATAAACAATAAAAGTAACATATTTTCGGCCCACATTTAGTATGCTTTTGGATGATTTAGCCCTTGATTTATGTAAAAAGGTGCTCTTAATCCTTTCTTTTCATGTTTTTACTCAAGAAAGCACCCGAGGACAAAAAGAAAAGAAACGGGCTTAAAACAGGCCAATTTGGGCCAAAGAGGAAATCGACACGGCCTGGACTTCAAGCCACACGGTCGTGCCTCAAAAATTAACTAAGACACTTCCATGCCACGATTTACACGATCGTGCCCCAATCGACAGAATCGAAACACGACCTGAAGATGATTTACACGGGCGTGTACCATGGCCATGTCCCTGCCATAGAAAATAGCAATTCTACTCGGATTTGGATACTTTGAGACAAAGAAACACATTCTAAAGCCTATTCAAACACCGAGTAGGTAGTATATTTGAATCGGGACACTTAGAGGCCAAGTAAAGCATTCCAAAAGCCTATATAAACACCCTAAGTGTAACCTGATAGAGGGCGTTCAGCGAGGCCAAAGAGCTGAAGCCAGAGCAGTTCAATTCAGGGAATTGCTCAAAGATAGCCAGTTGATCCATCTCAAGGAGCTGAAATTCTACTCAAGACGGCAGATTTCTCCTTCAATTCCTTTAGAGGGTTTTAGGGATTTCTTATGTTTTGTTTTATCTTTTCTCTTGAGATGTTTTCTTTATTGATTATGAACTAAACCCTTCAGATACCTGAAGGAGATGAAACCTAGATGAATCTTGTTATTATTTTCTGAATTATATGATAAATACTTAGTTTGTTCTTAATTGTGCATACTTAATCCAAATCTGATGTGCTTAGGTGGAGGAGGAATAGACCCTGCTTGAGAGTAGATCTAGCATAATTAAGAGGAGTTGATCGCACGCTTAGAGATAGGGTGATGAGATTTTGCTGGATTAGGGTGAAACCTAATATGGGAGTCCATAGATCGATTTACTGCTATTCTAGGGGGTTATTATAAGAGAACGAGAGTTCCACTAATTAACCTAGGGTTAGACGTTATTCTCCTCGAGAGAGGGTTTAATATATGTTAGGGAGTCTTACGGATCAAACTAAGTGAATAAAGCTTATGGTTCAGTGTTAAATGACAAGTGAAGTCTAGGTGAATTCTTCCTGAGGGTATCGTCGTGATCAACTGAGTTTTTCATCAAGTTATTTCCCAATTTGTTCTTTTTGTCTTTGTGTCTTTAGCTTAGTAGTCGCTAAATTCAATTAAATTAACCAATCACTCTATAATTTAGGCTAAATAATAAAAAGAAAGTGAGTATTAGTACTTTTAGTTCCTTTGGGTTCGACAATCCGGTCTTGCCTAAGCTATACTACTGTTTGATAGGTACACTTGCCTATAATCGTTGTCAGAGTTAGTTTCCAGGTTTGATCATATTCTTTTTAAATTTTAAAACTCGACAAAACAACGATCAGCATCTAAAATCAACAAACCAAACTCACATAGTTAGTCTCAATCTACAATTAAATCGAACCAAAGAAATCGACAACGATGAATAATCAAGCGTTCGACACTTATCTAACCTCCCGAGCAATTTCTACTACAATTTCGCAAGAGAAGAACGCCGTCCTACTCGATTTACTGCTGCCAAAATAGAAATTAAGATTCTAAATGGTAATTTGGAAATCAAAACTACAAAGCACTAGAATCCCACTTACCAACAATCGAAGAAAAATGAAGAAGTAGATTACAGATATTTGACAATCGATCGAAACAAAGGAGAGGGAAACAACAAAAAAAAGAAAAATGAATGCGCAAAGGGAAACAAAACAAAGTTGACGTAAGTTTTCTTTTTTGGAAAAATAGAAAAAATTTGAAAACAAAAGAATAAAAATGAAAGATAACTCCCAAATCCCTCAGATTACTCCTCACTAACCCACTAACTATCAACTTCTCAGAATCCAACTCCACCAAGACTCTATCAGACAACCAAGCAAAAATATAACCTCCACACTCATGCAAGGATTCGAACACAGGGCCTCTAACACACTAACCCCTTACCACTCGAACCAGTAGGCTCATTTTGATAAGGATTAACAGATAATTTTTTATAAGCCCATTCAACAAGGGTGAGTCTTGGATAAAAAATGACAAAAATTGCCAAAGTGGGAAATTGAACCCAAGGCCTCTCATACACACCTATAACACTTAACCACTGAAGCAGATACACAGTTGTGCCAGATATTTTCAGAATAAAAAAATTATTCAGGGCGTTGCATATTATGTAAGTTGACACGAGTAATAAACTCAAGTGTGACATGTTGAGATAATAAGGTTATCTATGTTGAATTTATATGAAATATGTTCAAGTATGCTAATAAGTGTTGTTGTTTGATGCTTAGGCAAATGCCAAGCTATTGGTTGAATGGTTATATGTTCAATTATAAGTTGTATTGAAATGATAAGTGTTCAAATGAAAATATGCTTCAGCTCATGAAGGAGTGGTAAGGTTTAAAGTTATTTAAAATCCTACTATGCTAGGGATGATATGTATAAGTGATGCTGTGGATTTATTCACCTTGTGGGTTGTTGAATATAGCTTCATGAATCTTGCGATACCGATATTGGATTATTCTTGATATGTATAAATTTCATATTTGAAATGAATTGATATATTAAAGTTTATACAAGCTTACTAAGCATTCATTGTTTATGTATTTGCTTTTCCTTACTTTTCAGATTATCGGAAGCTCGATTGGGTTGGAAGCTTGATAATCATAATTTATACATATTTTAACCCATGCTTGGCTTATTTTTGGATGAATTTTCATTAGATTTGGTGAATTCGATGCTCTTAATACTTTAATTTCATGTTTTGCACCCAGGAGAGCTTAGGGAGTCGAGAAGAACGAGAAATAGGCCAAAAAGGGACAAATTGGGCCTACCTCAAAAAACAATACGACCTGGACTATCACATACGGTCAGACCACATGCCGTGTGTGACAAGCAGAATCGAACACAACTGGGACTATAGCACACGGGTAGACCACATGGATGTGTGTTACTAGCAGAATCGAACAAGGCCTAAGCTATCGGACACGGCGTGTATCATGGGCGTGTCCTGCCGAACCCAAGTCTAATTCTATTCGAAAAAGACCACTTATGGTCCAAGAAAGGTGTTTCAAAGCCTATATAAACACCCTAGGGGAGAACCTAAGGGGACACACAGAGTAGAAAGCAGAAAATACTCAAAGATAGCCATCGGAAGTAGCTTGAAGAAGGATCTCCATCAAGACTGAAGATCTCCTATCAATTTCTCTTGAAGTTTTTGGGTTTTCTTATGTTTTTTAGTTTTCCTTATTTTAAGATGTTTTCCTCTATCAGTATGAACTAAATCCCTTAAATACATAAGTGGATGAAACCTAAGACAAATCTTATTACTATTTGATTTATAAGATAAATACTTGTTCTTATTTTTAATTGTGAGTTATTATTCTTGTTTTGATAATTCAAGTTATTAATTCAAGTCGAATGTGCTTATTCAGAGGAGCAAAAGTCCCTGTTTAAGAGTAGATCAACACAATTAAGCAGAGTTGAATGCAATCCTAGATATAGGACAACGTAAATCTTTTGGATTAGAGTCAAATCTAATAACGGAATCCATAGATCGAGTTAATGCGATAATAGGGGTTTTAATTAGAAAGAAATTTCAATTAATCAACCTAGAGTCAGTTGTTTTTAGTCTTGAAAGAGATATTAAAATAAATCAGGGATTTTTACAAATTAAGTCAAGTGAATAAATCGTATGAATCAGAAGTAATAAGTGAAGTCTAGGTGGAATCTTCCTTGGGTATTGCCTCTCTCATATAGTTGTCTAAAAGTATTTTCTCAATTCATTCTCTGTCGTGCTTTTAATTAATTTTAGTTTAAAAGAAATCACTCCAATTCTTAGGCTAGATAATAAGAAGATAGTAATTACTAATACTCTTGATCCTTGTGGATACGATAATTTTGGTCTTACCATAACTATACTATTAAACGATAGGTGAGCTTGACTTTATTGTGATCATAGTTAGTTAGAGACACATCAAGTTTTTGACGCCGTTGCTGGGGACTAAGATATTAGGAACACTAAATTTTTATTACTTTAGGCATTTTTATTTTATTGCAATTTATTTTTATCTTATTGTTACTTTTCTAATTTTTATCTTTCTTTTCTTCTGGCAGGTATCTCTAGTTTATGACTAGAAGGAACCCGTTAAGACCCTTGCTTTTTGACAGTGAGATGGAAAGTACTGCTCGCAGAAATCGTAGGGAGATAAGGCAAAGTTTACAATACATAGAAGAATAGCAAGAGGACGAAACCCATATTACAGAGGATATGGCTAATAACAATCCGCTACCTCTTGTGGTTGCCGCAAATTCGGTGAATCAAAATCCTACTCCTCGTACTATGTATGATTATGCTAAACCTACTTTAACAGGAACTGAATCAAGTATTGCTAGACCTGCTATTGCTACTAATAATTTTGAACTAAAACCTAACACTATTCAGATGATTCAACAGTTTGTTCAATTTGATGGTTTGCAGGATGATGACCCAAATACTCATTTAGCCAACTATTTAGAGTTGTGCGATACTTTCAAAATTAATGGCATTTCTAATGATGCCATTCGCCTTCAGTTGTTTCCCTTCTTGTTAAGGAACAAAGCTAAACAGTGGTTGAACTCGTTACCACGAGGATCCATCACTACATGGGAACAAATGACTGAAAAGTTTTTACTTAAATATTTTCCACAGGCCAAAATGGCTAAGTTGAGGAATGATATCTCTTCTTTTGTGCAGATGGATTTAGAAACACTTTATGATACATGTGAGAGAAACAAGGATTTACTGAGAAGATGCCCTCACCATGGGTTACCATTATGGCTACAGGTTCAAACCTTTTACAATGGTGTGAACTCCTCAACTAGGCAATTGATTGATGCAGTTATCTGTGGAACCCAAAATAAGAAAACCCCTGAAGCAGCTTATGAATTTATAGAGGAGATGTCACTGAATAACTATCAGTGGCAAGTCATGAGAATAAAGCCAAAAAAGTCGCCAGTGTTTTTAACCTCGACGCAGTCACCATGCTATCAAACTAGGTATAGCTTTTAAGTAAAAAGATTGATGGTTTGTGTGGTTCTTCGTAGGTACATCCAGTGATGCAGTGCGATACGAATGGAGCAGGAATGGGCAATACAGAATATCCATCTTACAACCCTGGCATGGAGAATAAGCTGCTGAATTATATGGGTAATAACTCTAAACCTCCAAATAATCCTTACATTAATACATATAATCCATAATGGAGGAACTACCCAAATTTCTCATGGGGTAATCAAGGGAATCAAATACCGCAAACCCCTCCAAGTTTCCAATCACCCTACCAGCAAGAGAAGAAGCTGAACCATGAAGATATGCTAGAAAAGTTTATTTCGGTGTTAGAGACTCATTTTCAGAATATTGAAACAGCATTGAAAAATCGAAAAGCATCAATTCAAGGGCTTGAGAATCAAATTGGACAGCTGGCTAAGTTAGTTTTCGAAAGGCAACCAAGTAATTTACCTAGTAACACCAAACCTAACCCAAAAGAGCATGTGAAGGCAGTTACACTAAGGAATGGGAAGGTGTTGGTTGAAGCCGAAAAGAAGATGCCACAAGAAACTGATAAGGCAAAAGGTGAGGAAGTAAATGAGAATGTAACACCGGTGCTTAAAGAGTATAAACCACTGATCCCATATCCAGTGAAGTTGAAGAAAGACCGCGTGGACGCACAATTTGGTAAATTTCTTGAACTTTTTAAATAATTACATATTAACTTACCTTTTGTTGAAGCTATTTCGTAGATACCGACATACGCAAAATTCTTTAAAGAGCTTTTGACAAATAAAAGGAAGTTTGAAGAACTATCAACCGTGGAGCTTAACGAGGAATGTTCAGCTATTCTCCAAAATAAGCTACCAACCAAATTGAAAGATCCTGGAAGTTTCACTAATCCCTGTTTAATTGGTAGTTTAAATATTGAGAAAGCATTAGTTGATTTAGGTGCCAGTATTAATTTAATGCCTTATAAAATGTTCAAGCAGCTTGGTCTTGGGGAACCAAAACCCACTAGGATGAGTATTCAAATAGCTGATAGATCTATATCCTAGGGGAATTATTGAAGATGTTTTGGTAAAAGTTGATAAATTCGTATTTGATCGTGTCAAACAGTCGAGTTTTAAAATTTATAAAAAGAATGAGCGAACCTGTAGACTAACTATGACAACAAGAGGCAAGTGCACCTATCGAACAGTAGTATAGTTTAGGCAAGAATATCTTATCGAACCCAAGGGAACCTAAAAGTACTACTACTCACCTTCTTTCTATTATTTAGCCTGAAATATGGAGTGATTGGTTTATTAATCAAATATTAAATGAAATACTTAAACTAAATCCAAAGACAAAAAGAATGAATTGGAGAAAGACTTTAGGAAAACTCAGTTGATGAAGACGATACCCTCAGGAAGAATCCACCTATGACTTCACTTATTATTTATTCCTCAAACCATATGATTTCTTTACTTAGCTTGATCCGTGAGACTCCCTAACCTATATTAAACCCTCTCTCGAGGTGAATAACGTCTAACCTTAGGTTAATTAGTGGAACTCTCATTCTCTTATAATAACCCCCTAAGGAAGCAGTAAATCGATCAATGGATTCCAATATTAGGTTTCACCCTACTCCAGCAAAATCTCGTAACCCTATCTCTAGGTGCCCGATCAACTCCACTCAATTATGCTAGACCTACTCTTAGGTAGGGTCTATTCCTCCTCCACCTAAGCACATCAGATTAAATTAAGCAACATAATTAAGAAAAAACTAAGTACTTATCATATAATTTAGAAATCAAATAACAAAATCCATCATAGGTTTCATCCCCTTCAAGTATTTGAAGGGTTTAGTTCATAACAAAATAAGAAAACATCTCAAGAGAAAAGATAAAACAAAACATAAGAAATCCCTAAAACTCCTTGAAGGAATTGAAGGAGAGATCCTCCGTCTTGAATGGAGCTTCGACTTCTTAAGATGGATCAACTGGCTATCTTCAAGTGATTCCCTAAAAGATGAAAGCTTCGGCAAAAGCCTCTGCCAAAAATCGTCCTATTTCAGCCTTTTCCGAACTCCCTTTTTAGTTGCTACATTGGGTGTTTATATAGGCTTTGAGATGCTTTACTTGGCTCCTAAGTATCCTAATTCAAGTAGAATTCCTCCTAGGACGTTTAAGTAAACTTAGGAATGTGTTTCTTTGCCTCCAAGTGTCCAAATCTGAGTGAAATTGCTCATTCCCATAGCAGGGGCACGGCCATGGCACATGCCCGTGTAAGTCGACTTCAGGCCGTGTGTTGATTCTGTTGATTGAGGCACGGCCATGCAAGTCGGGGTTCAGGCCTTGCTTCGGGTCTGTTGATTGGGACACGACCATTTAGATCGCTTGACATGCCTGTGTGTGGTAATGAGATGATGTGCGACCGTGCAACTCATAAGTTAGGCCATGCTCTAGGTAATCAGCAAGACATGGTCGTGTAGACTTTGTGCCCGGCCATGTTGATTTCTTGCTAAGGCCCAATTACTCTGTTTTAAGCCCGTTTTGTGTTCTTTTTATCCTCGGGTGCTTTCCTGAGCATATGACATGAAAAGAAAGGATTACAAGCACCTTTTATATAAAACAAGGGCTAAATCATCAAAAAACATACTAAATATGGGATTAAAATATGTTACTTTTATGGTTTATCAATTCCCTGTTGATTTTGTTGTGCTTGACATGGATGAGGACGTTGAGGTGCCTTTAATTTTAGGACACCCATTTTTAGCTACTACTAGGGCTGTCATTGATGTAGGTGATGGTAAACTTGTGCTCAGGGTAGGTGACGAGGAAATTATTTTCAAAATTTATGATGCTATGCGATACTCTAGAGAGCAAGATGAGTCTTGTTATTTTATCGATGCTATTGATCATTCTATTCAAGATTCCTTTCAGGAAATCATACATAAAGACAAGTTGGAACTGTGTCTTGCCCAAGGTGAGGAGACAGATGATGATACCAATGAGATGGGGGAGAAAAAATTTGAGTTAAATTCTAATACTTCTTCCCCAAGACAAAAGAAGTATGAGGGCATTGAAATAAATGACAAACTAAAACAAAAACCATCTATTGAAGAGCCTCCCAAATTGGAATTAAAACAGTTATGAAATCACTTAGAGTATGCATTCCTCAGAGATAATTCTACACTATCGATAATTATTTCTTCTAAATTGGAACCCAATGAGAAAGACGAGTTCCTATAGGTACTAAATGAGCATAAAAGAGCCATATCTTGGAAGATTTCTGACATTAAAGGGATAAGCCCATCATTTTGCACCCAAAAATTTTAATGGAAGATGAATATAAACCATGTGTGCAGCCTCAAAGACGATTAAACACCAACATGAAGGAAGTTGTTAAAGCTGAGGTAATTAAACTTCTAGATGTAAGAGTTATTTATTCTATTTCTGATAGTACTTGGGTAAGTCCTTGATCGTGTCAAACAGTCGAGTTTTAATATTTATAAAGAATGATCGAACATGTACACTAACTATGACAATAATGGAGGCAAGTGCACCTATCGAACAATAGTATAGTTTAGGCAAGATTATTTTATCGAACCCAAAGGAACCTAAAAGTACTACTACTCACTTTCTTTCTATTATTTAGCCTAAAATATGGAGTGATTGGTTTGATCTAAAACTAAAGAAAAACTAAACTAGATGCAAAGACAAAAGAATGAAACTTTTGGAAAAAGACTGTGGAAAAACTCAGTTGATTACGACGATACCCTCAAGAAGAATCCACATATGACTTCTCTTGTTATCTAACTTTTAATTCATATAACTTCTTTACTTAGCTTGATCCATGAGACTCCCTAACCTATATTAAACCCTCTCTCGAGGTGAATAATGTCTAACCTTAGGTTAATTAGTGGAACTCTCGTTCTCTTATAATAACCCCCTAAGGAAGTAGTAAACCGATCAATGGACTCCCATATTAGGTTTCACCCTAATCCGGCAAAATCTTGTCACCCTATCTCTAGGCATGTGATCAACTCCGCTTAATTATGCTAGATGTACTCTTAGGCAGGATCTATTCCTCCTCCACCTAAGCACATCAGATTAAATTAAGCAACATAATTAAGAACAAACTAAGTAATTATCATATAATTTAGAAATCAAATAACAAAATCCATCATAGGTTTCATCCCCTTTAGGTATCTGAAGGGTTTAGTTCATAACAAAAATAAGAAAACATCTCAAGAGAAAAGATAAAACAAAACATAAGAAATCCCTAAAAGCCTCTGAAGGAATTGAAGAGGAGATCCTCTGTTTTGAGTAGAACTCCGGCTTCTTGAGATGGATCAACTGACTATCTTCGAGTAATTCCCTGAATAAAAGCTCTGGTAGAAAACTCTAGCCAAAACTCCATCTCTCTAGAACGACTGCCTTGGGTTGTTTATATAGGCTCCTTAGATGCTTTAATTGGCTCCTAAGTACCTCCTTCAAGTAGAATTACTATTAAGGTATTTAAGTGGACTTAGGAGTATGTTTCTTTGGCTCAAGCATCCAAATCTGAGTGAAATTGCTTATTCTCATGGCAGGGGCACGCCCAAGGCACACCCGTGCAAATCGTCTTCAGGCCGTGTCTCGATTCTGTCGATTGGGGCACGGCCGTGTAAGTCATGGCATGGTCGTGTGAAGTAATTTGAAGAGGCACAACCGTGTGGCTTGAAGTCCAGGCCGTGTTGATTTCCTCTTTGGCCCAAATTGGTCTATTTTAAGCCCGTTTTATGTTCTTTTTATCCTTAGGTGCTTTCCTGATTATAAGACATGAAAAGAAAGGACTAAGAGCACCTTTTTACATAAATCAGGGATAAATCATCCAAAAACATACAAAATGTGGGATTAAAATATGTTACTTTTATGATTTATCAGTCCTGTACGGTGATCGCTGCAAAATAGTCTAGTTTTAATATTTATAAAAGAGTGATCGAACCTGTAGACTGACTGCAACAACGATAGAGGCAAGCGTATTTATCGAACCCAAGGAACCTAAAAGTACTATTACTCACTTTCATTCTATTATTTAGCCTAAAATATGGAGTGATTGGTTTATTAAATCTAAAACAAATGAAATAATTAAACTTAAATGCAAAGACAAAAGAAAAAAACTTTGGGAAAAGACTTTGAAGAAAACTCAATTGATAAAGACGATACCATCGGGAAGAATCCACCTATGACCGCATTTGTTATCTAACTTTCAATTCATATGATTTCTTTTACTTAGCTTGATCCGTGAGACTCCTTAACCTATATTAAACCTTCTCTCAAAGCGAATAACGTCTAACCTTAGGTTAATTAGTGGAACTCTTGTTCTCTTATAATAACCCCCTAAGGAAGCAGTAAATCGATCAATAGACCCCCATATTAGGCTTCACCCTAATCTAGCAAAATCTCGTAACCCTATCTCTAGGCGCCTGATCAACTCCGCTTAATTATGCTAGATCTTCTCTTAGGAAGGGTCTATTCCTCCTCCACCTAAGCACATCAGATTAAATTGAACAACATAATTAAGAACAAACTAAGTATTTATCATATAAACCGAAAGAATTAAATAACAAAATTCATCATGAGTTTCATCCCCTTCAGGTATCTGCGGGGTTTAGTTCATAATAAAATAGGAAAACATCTCGAGAGAAAAGATAAAACAAAAAATAAGAAATCCCTAAAACCCCCTGAAGGAATTGAAGGAGAGATCCTCCGTCTTGAGTAGAATTTTGGATCTTCGAGATAGATCAACTAGCTATCTTCGAGTAATTCCCTAAACGAGTAAAGCTTTGGCAGAAAACTCTGCTAAAACCTGACGCCCCCTAATTGCTACCTTGAATTTGTTTTTATATATGTTTGGGATGCTTTACTTGGCTCCTAAGTACTCGTAATTCAAGTGAAATTCATCCTAAGTGTTTGAGTGGACTTGGGATTGTGTTTCTTGGGCTCCAAGCATCCAATTCCGAGTGAAATTACTCTTTTTCTGCGGCAGGGGCATGGCCTTGACACGCCCGTGTAAATCGTGGTCCAGCCCGTGTCTCCATCCTATCGATTTAGGCACGGCTATGACATACCCGTGCAATATTTGGGTCTAGCCTGTGTCTCGATTCTGCCATTTTGGGAACGGCCATGTAGATCACTAGGCACGCCAGTGTGTGGACTTTATCGATGGGAAAATGGCCGTGTGAATCGGGGTAAGGCTATCGTCTAGATGACTATCGAGGCATGGTCGTGTGGCATGAAGTCCAGCCATGCTGACTTCTTGGGTTAGCTCACTTTGGTTCGTTTTAAGCCCGTTTTGCGTCCTTTTTATCCTTGGGTGCTTTCCTGAGTATAAGACACGAAAAGAAAGGATTAAGAGGACCTTTTTACATAAATTAAGGATAAATTCATCCAAAAGCATACTAAATGTGGGATTAAAATATGTTACTTTTACGGTTTATCAACAGGTTGTTCCAAAGAAGAGAGGCATGACTGTTGTAGCCAACGAGAAGGATGAATTGATTCCAACAAGAACAGTCACATGTTGGAGAGTTTGCATTGACTATAGGAAGTTGAACGATGCCACAAGAAAAGATCACTTTCCCTTACCCTTCATTGATCAAATGTTAGAAAGATTATCTGGGCATATGTACTATTGCTTCCCAAACGGACTCTCTGGCTACTTCCAAATTCCAATAGCTCTTGAGGATTAAGAAAAGACAACATTTACATGTCCATATAGTACATTTGCTTATCGTAGAATGCCTTTTGGATTATGTAATGCTCCTGCTACTTTTCAGAGCTGCATGCTTGCCATCTTTGATGAACTTGTGGAAGATATTATGAAGGTATTTATGGATGACTTTTCGGTATTTGGTAATTCTCTCCACCTTTGCCTTAAAAATTTAAAACAGGTTCTAATGAGATGTGAGGAAACGAATCTTGTGCTTAATTGGGAAAAGTGTCACTTTATGGTTTGAGAAGGGATTGTGTTAGGTCACAAAATTTCTAGTAAAGGACTTGAGGTTGATAAAGAAAAAATTGAAACCATAGAAAAATTGCCTCCTCCTAGTTCAGTTAAGGCTATTAGAAGCTTTTTAGGACATGCTGGATTTTATAGAAGATTTATTTGGGTGGCTTCTCCAACCTGCGTTATAAGTGTTACTATAAGGATTATTATTGGATCTAAAATTGTTACCTATATAGTTTGTTTGCTCATGTTCTGCTCCTAGTTGGTAGGGTGAGTACTCAGAATTTGTCACATTCCCACTCGCTTCGCATTGCATTACCGGGTGTACCTGTGAAGAACATAAATTGTCAAGTTTTTTATTCATCATCTCCACCTGTGTTGACAGCATTATTATTACGTCTATCTTAAAAACTCCAGCTGATTTTGTCGGTTTGGCCCTTGTAATTTACCATTGATAGCGATTCAACGACATTTTTTCAATAAAGTCGTAAGCCACTTCAGGAGTTTTGTTATTCAAAGTTCCACCGGCTGATGAGTCAATCATTTGCCTCGTTGAAGAATTCACACCATTGTAAAAAGTTTGGACTTGAAGCCACAAAGGTAATCCATGGTGTGGACATCTTCTCAGGAGATCCTTATATATTTCCCATGCATCATATAATGTTTCTCCGTCATTTTGCACAAAAGAAGATATTTCATTCCTAAATTTGGCTATTTTGGCTGGTGGAAAGTATTTTAAAAGAAATTTTTCAGTCATTTGATCCCATGTGGTGATTGACCCTCGTGGTAACGAGTTCAACCACTACTTTGCTTTATTCCTTAATGAAAAGGGAAATAATCAAGACGAATGGCATCATTAGAAACACCATTTATTTTGAAGGTATCACAGAACTCTAAGAAATTAGCTATATGAGTATTCGGGTCTTCGTCCTGCAAACCATCAAATTGAACAAAATGTTGAATCATTTGTATTGTGTTAGGCTTTAATTCAAAATTATTAGAAGCTATAGCAGACCTAACAATACTAGATTCTACTCCTGTCAAATTAGTTTTAGCATAATCATACATAGTACGTGGAGCATTCTGTTCTTGCACATTTGGCGGTGGATTGTTTTCATCCATCCCTTTAGTAGGATTGGATCTGTCTTGTTGTTCTTCTCTTTGGTAGTCTAGAGCTCGTCTAGTTTCTCTGTGATTCCTGTGAGCGGTAGCTTCAATGTCACTTTCGTACGCTAAAGGTCCTCTTGGGTTCTTTCTAGTCATAAACTAGAGGTACCTGCTAGGAGAAGAAAGAAAGAAATAAAAATTTAACCTAAACTAAAAATAAAAGTAAATTGCAAAAAAATAATAAAATAATGGCTAAAGTAATAGAAATAGAGCTTTCTTAATATTTTAGTGATCCCCGGCATCGGCGCCAAAAACTTGATCATGTCAAACAATCGAGTTTTAATATTTATAAAGAATGATCAAACCTGTCGACTAACTATGACAACGATGGAGGCAAGTGCACCTATCGAACAATAGTATAGTTTAGGTAAGATTATTTTATCGAACCCAAAGGAACCGAAAAGTACTACTACTCACTTTCTTTCTATTATTTAGCCTAAAATATGGAGTGATTGGTTTGATCTAAAACTAATGAAAAACTAAACTAGATGCAAAGACAAAAGAATGAAACTTTTGGAAAAAGACTGTGGAAAAACTCAGTTGATTTTGATGATACCCTCAGGAAGAATCCACCTATGACTTCTCTTGTTATCTAACTTTTAATTCATATGACTTCTTTACTTAGCTTGATCCGTGAGACTCCCTAACCTATATTAAACCCTCTCTCGAGAAGAATAACGTCTAACCTTAGGTTAATTAGTAGAACTCTTGTTCTCTTATAATAACCCCCAAGGAAGAAGTAAATCGATCAATGGACTCCCATATTAGGTTTCACCCTAATTCGGTAAAATCTCATCACCCTATCTCTAGGCGTGCAATCAACTCCGCTTAATTATGCTAGATCTACTCTTAGGCAGGGTCTATTCCTCCTCCACTTAAACACATCAGATTAAATTAAGCAACATAATTAAGAACAAACTAAGTACTTATCATATAATTTAGAAATCAAATAACAAAATTCGTCATGAGTTTCATCTCCTTTACGTATCTAAAGGGTTTAATTCATAACAAAATAAGAAAACATCTCAAGAGAATAGATAAAATAAAACATAAGAAATCCCTAAAACCCCCTGAAGGAATTGAAGAGGAGATCCTTTGTTTTGAGTAGAACTCCGGCTTCTTGAGATGGATCAACTGGCTATCTTATAGTAATTCCCTTAATAAAAGCTCTGGCAGAAAACTCTGCCCAAAACTCCCTCTCTCTAGAACGGCTGCCTTGGGTTGTTTATATAGGCTCCTTAGATGCTTTACTTGGCTCCTAAGTACCTCCTTCAAGTAGAATTACTATTAAGGTGTTTAAGTGGACTTAGGAGTATGTTTCTTTGGCTTCAAGCATCCAAATTCGAGTGACATTGATCATTCCCGTGGTAGGGGCACGCCCATGGCACACGCCCGTACAAATCGTCTTCAGGCCGTGTCTCGATTCTATCGATTGGGGCACTACTGTGTAAGTCGTGGTATGGCCGTATGAAGTAATTTGACGAGGCACGACCGTGTGGCTTGAAGTCTAGGCCGTTCGATTTCCTCTTTGGCCCAAATTGGTCCGTTTTAAGCCTATTTTACATTCTTTTTATCCTTAGGTGCTTTCCTGAGTATAAGACATGAAAAGAAAGGATTAAGAGCACCTTTTTACATAAATCAGGGATAAATCATCCAAAAACATACTAAATGTGGGATTAAAATATGTTACTTTTACAGTTTATCAAATACTCCCAACTTAAGCTTTTGCTTTTCCTCAAGCAAAATTCTCAATTTACAATTAAAACAAACTTTCCATAATTTATAATTCCTATCGACAATGTCTCATCATAATTCATAGATAATTTATACATGGATAATTCAACTCAAAAAGTACTAAAGATTCAATCACGATAAGTCATACCTTTGTAGTATGAAAACATAGGTGTCTCCCCTTATCTGAATAATTACCTTGAATTCAAAACCGACAAGGTTTGACATTCTCACTAAAGGTTCACTCAAATCACTCAAAGTGTTTAAGGTTCAAGAATAAGCACTCATAAGTTGAACCTGAAAATTTAATCCCATAGGCTTTCCTGAAAATCAAATCTCCACCATTGTATATGAGGTGATACACAGATCAAAAGGTCTTTATCAGGGTTGTAATGGGGCTAAGGTTAAGGGTGTGGATACAGGCTGATTAGAGGGTTAGAATCGAGACTGACTTGACAAATTACCTAACTAGAAATAATGAACTAAATATGAATATTTACTTCGATTGAAAAATAATAATACCACTATTGATAATTACTCTATAATAAAGAGTTTTTCATCACTTAAAATTTGATAATACTTTAATACGAGCTTTTTCTTCAACAATTGGAATTTAAATGCTCTAGGCTCTTTTATATACTACTAATATTGAATATATTTGGGTTTTTTTTAAGAACAAACTAAAATATTACATCATAAATGATAAATGTAACTACTGAACTAATATATTTTGGTAACTTAATCAAATCAAACCTCGATTAAAGGGTAGTCAAAAGAATGGTGATAACAAATTCAAAGGGATTTTGGGTTAATATTAGTGGGTGAGTCAATAAAAAGGTTATTAGGATTCAACGGGGTTCACTAGGGGTTAATTTGTGAAGGTTGGCTTTTTATGGAGTGGGTTAAATCCTAGGTGCCTTTATCATCTCTGTATATCAAACCAAAAGTGTGGTCTCCACGTGTATAAACGAGGCAAGTTCTAGAATAACAGTTCAAAGTTGACACACTCATAATCAATAAAGTGAGCATGAAAAAGAATATATGCTCTATAAGGCTCAAAATCTCACAAAAATTATGGGTGTTTGACATCAATCCCTGTAAATTTTGAACATCAAGGTGATATTCAAATTCAGTTCAACAACCTAGACAATTTTTAATTTTTAGAAAGTAGACTTATC
The DNA here is from genome assembly GCA_025506655.1 of Gossypium rotundifolium. Lineage (NCBI taxonomy): Eukaryota > Viridiplantae > Streptophyta > Magnoliopsida > Malvales > Malvaceae > Gossypium > Gossypium rotundifolium. The sequence continues at coordinate 22,466,083 of CP106724.1, forward strand.
ATGCTCGATTCTCTAGTATCCTTCAAATTTAATCGTCAATGCACAATTAACTATGACTTAATCTAAAACATATCAATAAAAATCATAAATCATTAGAAATTTCATCCTAATTAGTAATGTGAGAAAAATACTTTTGAACAAGTTTAAAATTCAGGATTTTTGAGAATAATGAAAAATTAGGCATTAATTTGAGAATAATGCAAAAAGTTAGGCACTTTTATCCCCCCACACTTAAGATGCACATTGCCCTCAATGTACAAAGATAGGTAATAACAATTAATATAAGATCAAAGAGAGGATAGAGTGCCACTTCACGAATTTTGGGTGATTTCGGGAGGATGGCGAGAGAAATATAAGTTGGAGGGCCACTCGGTGGGGTGTCTACCGATGATCTTTGTGCTAGATAAAGAATGAAGCAGTGGCATGAACTTATATAGATCGGTCTCCCATAGGGAGATTGTGATTGGCCTCTTACGCTTCTTTGGTATGATTTTAGTGTAACTCAAGAGTCTGAACACCTTTTCTAATGTAAGATAGAAAAATTGAAAGAAAAAGAAAGAGGAAAGAAGATGGGGGATAGGGGAAGGGCTGTATGGTTTAAATAGATTTTTGCCTCTGACGCTGTCCCACGCCCGTGTATCTAGGGCATGCTGCTTTACACGGTTGTATTGTATGGCCGTGTTTGGAGGTGAGTTGGAGATTAAACGCCCGTGGTCGATAAGTCATGCCCGTGGTCGATAAGTCAGTATCTTCTCAAGGTCGTGTCGCACGACCGTGTTCTAGGAATGTTGGAGTGCCACGCCCGTTTGTCTCTGATGCCACGCCCATTTCTATAGTGGCAGTGTTGACCCACGGCCACTTCGCACGGTCGTGGTGGGGTAGGTGAGCCCGTGACTTCTGCAGTTGGTTGGGGCAGGATTCGTACGGCCTCTGCTATGTCAGTATGGTGATTCAAAGTACCCACACGGCTATGGCCACGGTCGTGTGCTAGACCGTGTGGTCTGGGAATCTGTAATTTTTCAATTTATTGAATTCTAAAAGATAAAATAGAGATAAGAATAAAACTAAAACTACAAAATAGAAATTATTGTTAGTACTCGGGCTGCCTCCCGAAAAGCACTTGTTTAAAGTCTTAAGCTAGACTTTCCCTGTTTTCTGTTCTAAAAGGAGGTTCATGGAGTAGAAGCTCCTCTCTCATACCTCCAAAATCTACACCATTATAAATTTTGAGTCGGTGACCATTTACCTTGAATGTGCCCTTAGTGGGGTGAGTTACTTCAATTGTGCCGTATGGAAAAATTATTTTAATCATGAATGGGCCAGACCATCTCGATTTTAGCTTCCCAGGAAATAATTTAAGCCTTGAGTTATACAGTAGGACCAAGTCTCCTACTTCGAATTGTTTCGACTTCTTTAGGCGAGAGTCATGGCGTCGCTTTGTTGCCTCTTTGTATAATTTTGAGTTCTCATAGGCCTCCGATCTCCATTCGTCTAGCTTGTTCATCTGCATCATTCTTTTCTTTCCTACAGTTCTAAGATCAAAATTTAAAAACTTCATGGCCCAAAAAGCTTTGTGTTCTAACTCGAATGGTAGATGACAGCTTTTCCCATATACTAGTTTGTATGGTGATGTCCCTAAAGGTGTTTTAAATGCTGTTCTATAGGCCCATAAAGTGTCATCTACTTTTAATGCCCAATCTTTTCTATTTGATTCAACCGTTTTTTCTAAGATGTGCTTAAGTTCTCGGTTTGCTACTTCAACTTGCCCACTGGTTTGAGGGTGATATGGGGTAGCTGTCCTGTGATATACTCCATATTTCTTTAGCACTTTTTCAAATTGAGTATTACAAAAATGAGTACCCCTATCACTAATGATAGCTCTAGGTGTCCCGAATCGAGAAAATAGTTTCTTGAGAAATTTAACTACTACCCTAGCATCATTGGTAGGTAAAGCTTCTGCTTCTACCCATTTTGACATATAATCTACTACCACTAGGATGTATTTATTTCCAAATGAACTAGGGAATGGTCCCATAAAATCAATACCCCATACATCAAATAATTCACAGGATAACATGTATGATTGAGGCATTTAATCACGTTTAGAAATATTACCTGTTCTTTGGCATCTATCACACGAGGTAACATAGCAGTTGGCATCTTTAAATGGAGTAGGCCAATAAAAACCTGATTCGAGTATTTTGTGTGCTGTCTTAATTCCACTGTAGTGTCCTCCTGATGGTCCTGAATGGCAATGGTCCAAGATTTTGTTTGCTTCTGTCTTTGTAACACATCTTCGAATTACCTGATCTGCACATATGCGGAAAAGAAAGGGATCTTCCCAAAAATAATGTAACACCCTGATTTTGGGCCTAGAATAAGTGGGTTCGTGTGGCGAGAGAATGGACTTTGTCGTAAAAAAAAAACTTGTAATTATTGTTTGGATTTAGATTAATGTGTAATTATTGTATACTAATTTTTCCTCCCTTTTAAATATATTAACTGAATTATAATAAAATTTAATGTGGCATAATATTAAACTCTATGTAGTCAATTTATGCATGAATTTATCAAATATTTTCCATAATTTTGTCCTTGTCATATAATTAATTATTTTATTTATGTTATCGGTGTGATGAACTAAGTTATAATTTAGAAATATTAATTTTCTATTATTCTCGATTTAATTTTTATATTTTAATATAATTTAGTTCTTATATTTTTATATTAATTTCTATCATTAAATTTTCATTAATATACAATATGAGTATATAATTTGAATGTACTCGTTCTTATATTTTTTATATTAATTTCTATCGTTAAATTTTCATTAATATACAATATGAGTATATATAATTTGAATATACTAAAAAAAATAATATGTGGTTTATACTAAAATAAGATAATGGTTAATTTTAATTGACCCTAGATTATGCTAAAATTTGGGGATTTGATTTATATGCTTTACTTTCTTTTACATAGTTTGTCCCTCTACTTTTATAATGTCACTAATACATTTAAATAGTTAATTTTTCTTAAAATATTATTCAAATGTAAATAAATTATTTTATCATGAAAAGTTTGAATGGACATTTTCTTTTAAAAAATTATTATTGCATGTTTAGTTTAATTTGTAGGGAGGTTGGTGGTAGTCATAAGGCTTTTAAAATATTGTTGGGTTAAAAGATATCACAAGGAAGTAGGTGGTCTGGTGGCTTGTGGCTTTTTAAATAAACTGGAGGTTAAAAGTTCAAGTCTTGGGTATGGAAAAAATTTTATTTCGCATATGTTAGTATGAAGGCCAGAGCTTAGGCCTTATAATTAGTTGGGGCTATTTCATGACACAAGGAAACGCTTGGCCCAGTGGCAAAGGCGTTAGGAGCAGGAGGGGGCAGCAAGGTTCTAGTCGCGTTGTGCGCTAAATGTTTGATTGTTTTTTAAGTAAACCTGGAGCACAGAATAAAGGTTGATAATTAATTGGGAAGGAATTATGACTCAAATAAAATATGTGGCGCAGTAGCAAGGGGCGTGTACCATAGTGAAAAGGTTGGAGGTTCGAAGCCTGGTGTTGTCGAATATTTCTTGGATTTTTTTTGGATGATTTGGTCATTGTGAAATAGGCCTTAAAAGAAGTTGAGAATGAAACATATCACAAGAAAAGTTCTAGTGTAGTGGCTGGTAGCGTGTGGTTGTGCTTGAAGGTCTCGAGTTCGAGTTGCCTTGTGTACAATAATTTTCTATTTTGCTGCAGGCGTGGGAAGGTGGTTGAAGTGGACCGAAACACCCAAAGAATGGCTGCTGTTCAAGGAAGACAATTTGAATGTAATTAAAATTGGATTTTTGGCTAGTAATGGAATTTTTGGATGAGGATTGAAGATAAAATTTAGTGATAATAAAGGAATTTAATTGGTGATAAGTTTGAGTCGATTAGGGAGTGTAGGTTTATTCTATTTATTTATTTATTTATTTTAGTATATATCTGGGTGCCGAAATTCTCTTTAAATAGGGATAGCATCTCTTCAATTCTGGCATTTGAACCCTATTCTTTTCTCTCATTCTCTGTTGCCGAAACTTTTCTTTTCTTTTTCTTCTTCTGTTGAAATTACTTCCTAGCCGAAATTTCTAAGGCTCTCTTTTGTTTACTTTTCCTAAGCCAAAACTGAAACTCCATTCAATTCTTTTAAAAGCCGAAAAGCACATCTAGTTCATTTTTTTCGGGATTTCCTTAAAAAGTCGAAACTTCTAGATCTCTAATCTTCTACGGTTGCCGAATCTTTCTACAAGGGATAGCCAAAATCTTCTGTAGGGTAAGTACCGATTTGGGTTTTCTTTTGATCCTTTTTCGACTTTTGGAGGCCATAGCCGAATGGCCATATGGAATTAATCTTGTGTTTTTCTTTCTTTTTCGGCATTCCAGGATCTGTAGTAGGGCCAATCACATAGATCTCTAAGTTGTAGTTTGGTAACACTCGAATCGTGTTACCTTTGGGATTTCAAGGTAAGGAGATTTGTTTATTTTTAAATATATGAAATTGGGTAAAACACTAACTATGGCCGAAAATAAGAGAGGCCCTATTTTCACATCTTTCCGGCTTTTTGAGCAAAGTGGTAGATAGAAGGCAGTAAATCGATTTAGCAAGGGTATCGACATAATCAGGTGAGTAACTTTCCACACCATCTAGATTTGTTTGTTAAATACATGATTATGAGACTTGTATGTTCTGATAAATGCCGAAATCCCGGCATAACGTTTGAAACCCAAAGAGGGTAAAGAAAATCACCAGGTTAGTGATCCCTGTCATTCTAAGTGAATGTTCTGATTAAATGATATGTGTATGCCGATTTTCTGTGATTGTATGGGTTGGGTTTGATGAAAGGAGGAAGTTATATGTTGTAGCGGTTTTTACTGTGATCTGTTGTAGAGGTTCTTACTGTGATCTGTTGTAGCGGTTCTTACCGTGATCTGTTGTAGCGGCTTTTGCCATGATCTGTTGTAGTGGCTACGGCCACGATCTAATGATGAGCAGCACGACTGCCATCATGGTGTGTAGCGGTGTGGGTTGATTTTAGGAATCCCCAATGGTGTGAATGGCTGGTACGGGTGGCGTGTAGCGGATGGAAACCTAGGATTTGGGTTGGGCTTGCATAATTTTTGGTATATATATGTACTAATCTATTATTCTGTTCTATGGGGCTAAGGCCCAAATCTAATGGTGCGTGAGGGTTGCACACTGAGTCTCACGACTCACCCAATTATTTAACAATCTCAGGTGACACTTAGAGTATCGGACCGGGCTGAAGAGGAGAGCAAGGTGGCCATGCGACAGAGCATTGAGGATTCAGCAAAAAGACTTAGTTAATATTTTATTTTCTTTTAATTATCGGGTTTAAATTTCCTTGTAATAAGGCCATGGGCCATTAGGCTACCATTTATGTTTAGGGGTTTTGTTGGGCTTTTATTACTGGGCTTTTATTTTAAGTTCCGTGTTTTCTATTAAGTCAACACAAATATGAAATTTTCGGTTTTCATCCACCAAGATAACTTATAACTTAATATTTTATTCTTTAATGTATTCTTAAGCTTTTGGAATAAAGGTTTAAACCTAGTAATTGTTTTTCAATATGCAACATGTTTTGTAAAATCCCTTAAGTGACATACCAAATCCAGTTGTAGCGTTTGGGCCGGGTTTGTGGTATTACAATTTGGTATCAGAGCCCGTTCAAAACTCGGCTTTGGGGTTTTGGGGCTCAAAACGTTTTCTAAAGATGGGTTTTTGAAACATGCATGTTTATAAATGATAACAGGTTTGTTAGCTCGGCATGGCACCTGCGTCTCCGGCCCAAGTCCGCCAGGTAAGTATTCTGAACTCACTATGTGGTATATATGCATGTGGGCTTGATGGGCTTTAAGGGACGTAGATTATCTTAGCTAGAACTTGATGGATTTTAGGCTTAGCTTAAACAACTTCTTAAATCTCATAAGACTTAATCTATCCAAATAAACCCGTGAACAAATCACTAGATTAGGGTGTGGCAACAGGCATATGCATGTCTAGGAGTGGACTCAGGGAGAGCTTGGTATTTAAGCAGTCCACGTGACTCACCTCCTCTTCGCTGGAATCCTACCTAGTGCGTAGTGACTGTTCACCTTAGCCATGAGGACTTGTTGACGGGCCAAAATTTATAATTAAAACCTGAAAGGGACCAGCCACCCTATTTTGCAAAATTACTAAATACCCCTGAATTGTAAAATTACCGAAATACCCCCAGATTGAAAAATTACCAAAATACCCTTATTTTGTAAAATCACCAAGAAACCTTATTTTGAAAATTACGAAAATACGCCTATAGGTTAAAATTACGAAAATACCTCTGGTAGTGAAATGACGAAAAAAACCCTTAGGTGATGGATGCTACTTGTATGTGGGTGTGTATGAATGTTGAATGTGCATGGTTCCTAGAATTAGGAAGACTGAAAACTATAGGTAGGTTCGAATTCGAAAGAACCATTCTTAAAACTACTAATCATAAGACTGTCCGTGGATAATCAGTGGAAGAAAACCAATAATTCATAAAATTTTTAATCAGATAAACGCAAACCGATAGCATGAGTACAAGGGGACGAGGATGCTCTAGATGTGAATACCGGTGTGTACTCTACCATAGAATACTAAGTGTTTATTTTGGGTTTAGAATTGGAGTGCGCAGCGAAAGCATGGTAATGAGACGTAGGTAGTATGATTACTAGTTAGTTGGACATTTCGAGGACAAATTTTTTTTAAGGAGGGTAGAATTTTAACACCCTAAATTTGGGCCTAGAATAAGTGGGTTCGTGTGGCGAGAGAATGGACTTTGTCGTAAAAAAAAAAAACTTGTAATTATTGTTTGGATTTAGATTAATGTGTAATTATTGTATACTAATTTTTCCTCCCTTTTAAATATATTAACTGAATTATAATAAAATTTAATGTAGCATAATATTAAACTCTATGTAGTCAATTTATGCATCAATTTATCAAATATTTTCCATAATTTTGTCCTTGTCATAGAATTAATTATTTTATTTATGTGATCGATGTGATGAACGAAGTTATAATTTAGAAATATTAATTTTTCTATTATTCTCGATTTAATTTTTATATTTTAATATAATTTAGTTCTTATATTTTTATATTAATTTCTATCGTTAAATTTTCATTAATATACAATATGAGTATACAATTTGAATGTACTCGTTCTTATATTTTTATATTAATTTACGTAGTTAAATTTTCATTAATATACAATATGAGTATATATAATTTGAATGTACTAAAAAATAATATGTGGTTTATACTAAAATAAGATAATGGTCAATTTTAATTGACCCCTAGATTATGCTAAAATTTGGGGATTTGATTTATATGCTTTACTTTCTTTTACATAGTTTGTCCCTCTACTTTTATAATGTCACTAATACATTTAAATAGTTAATTTTTCTTAAAAATATTATTCAAATAGAAATAAATTATTTTATCATGAAAAGTTTGAATGGACATTTTCTTTAAAAAAAAATTATTATTGCATGTTTAGTTTAATTTTTAGGGAGGTTGGTGGTAGTCATAAGGCTTTTAAAATATTGTTGGGTTAAAAGATATCACAAGGAAGTAGGTGGTTTGGTGGCTTGTGGCATTTTAAATAAACTGGAGGTCAAAAGTTCAAGTCTTGGGTATGGCAAAAATTTTTATTTCGCATATGTTAGTATGAAGGCCAGAGGTTAGGCCTTATAATTAGTTGGGGCTGATTCATGACACAAGGAAATGCCTGGCCCAGTGGCAAAGGCGTTAGGAGCAGGAGGGGGCAGCAAGGTTCTAGTCGCGTTGTGCGTGAAATGTTGGGTTTTTTTTTTGTAAGTAAAACTGGAGCACATAATAAAGGTTGATAATTATTTGGGAAGGAATTATGACTCAAATAAAATATGTGGTGCAGTGGCAAGGGGCGTATACCATAGTGAAAAGGTTGGAGGTTTGAAGTTCGGTGTTTTCGAATATTTCTTCAAATTTTTTTGGATGATTTGGTCGCTGTGAAATAGGGCTTAAAAGAAGTTGAGAATGAAACATATCATAAGAAAAGTTCTAGTGCAGTCGCTGGTAACGTGTGGTTCTGCTTGGAGGTCTCGGGTTCGAGTTGCCTTGTGTACAATAATTTGCTATTTTGCTGCAGGCGCGGGAAGGTGGTTGAAGTGGACCAAAACACCCAAAGAATGGCTGCTGTTCGGGGAAGGCAATTTGAATGTAATTAAATTGGATTTTTGGCTAGTAATGGAATTTTTGGATGAGGATTGAAGATAAAATTTAGTGATAATAAAGGAATTTAATTGGTGATAAGTTTGAGTATATTAGGGAGTGTAGGTTTATTCTATTTATTTATTTATTTATTTTAGTATATATCTGGGTGCCGAAATTCTCTTTAAATAGGGATAGGATCTCTTCAATTCTGGCATTTGAACCCTATTATTTTCTCTCATTCTCTGTTGTCGAAACTTTTCTTTTCTTTTTCTTCTTCTATTGAAATTACTTCCTAGCCGAAATTTCTAAGGCTCTTTTTGTTTACTTTTCCTAAGCCAAAACCAAAACTCCATTCAATTCTTTTAAAAGCCGAAAAACACATCTAGTTCATTTTTTTCGAGATTTCCTTAAAAAGTCGAAACTTCTAGATCTCTAATCTTCTACGGTTGCCGAATCTTTCTACAAGGGATAGCCGAAATCTTCTGTAGGGTAAGTAACGATTTGGGTTTTCTTTTGATCCTTTTTCGACTTTTGGAGGCCATAGCCGAATGGCCATATGGAATTAATCTTGTGTTTTTCTTTCTTTTTCGGTATTTCGAGATCTGTAGTGGGGCCAATCGCATAGATCTCTAAGTTGTAGTTCGGTAACACTCGAATCGTGTTACCTTCGGGATTTCATGGTAAGGAGATTTATTTATTTTTAAATATATGAAATTGGGTAAAACACTAACTATGGCCGAAAATAAGAGAGGCCCTATTTTCACATCTTTCTGGCTTTTTGAGCAAAGTGGTAGATAGAAGGCAGTAAATCGATTTAGCAAGGGTATCGACATAATCAGGTGTGTAACTTTCCACACCATCTAGATCTGTTTGTTAAATACATGATTATGAGACTTGTATGTTCTGATAAATGCCAAAATCCCGGCATAACGTTTGAAACCCAAAGAGGGTAAAGCAAATCACCAGGTTAGTGATCCCTGTCATTCTAAGTGAATGTTCTGATTAAATGATATGTGTATGCCGATTTTCTGTGATTGCATGGGTTGGGTTTGATGAAAGGAGGAAGTTATATGTTGTAGCGGTTTTTACCGTGATCTGTTGTAGCGGTTCTTACTGTGATCTGTTGTAGCGGTTCTTACCGTGATCTGTTGTAGCGGTTCTTTACCGTGATCTGTTGTAGCGACTTTTACCATGCCATCAAGGTGTGTAGCGGTGTGGGTTGATTGTAGAAATCCCCAATGGTGTGAATGGCTGGTACGGGTGGCGTGTAGTGGATGGAAACCTAGGATTTGTGTTGGGCTTGCATAATTTTTGGTATATATATGTACTAATCTGTTCTTCTGTTCTGTGGGGCTAAGGCCCAAATCTAATGGTGCATGAGGGTTGCACACTGACTCTCACGACTCACCCAATTATTTAACAATCTCAGGTAACACTTAGAGTATCGGACCGGGCTGGAGAGGAGAGCAAGGTGGCATGCGGCAGAGCATTGAGGATTCAGCAAAAAGACTTAGTTAATATTTTATTTTCTTTTAATTAACGGGTTTAAATTTCCTTGTAATAAGGCCATGGGCCACTAGGCTACCATTTATGTTTAAGGGTTTTGTTGGGCTTTTATTTTAAGTTTTGTGTTTTCTATTAAGTTAACACAAATATGAAATTTTCAATTTTCATCCACCAAGATAACTTATAACTTAATATTTTATTCTTTAATGTATTCTTAAGCTTTCGGAATAAAGGTTTAAACCCAGTAATTGTTTTCCAATATGCAACATGTTTTGTAAAATCCCTTAAGTGACATACCAGATCCGATTGTAGCGTTTGGGCCGGGTTTGGGGTGTTACAAATAATCTTTCACATCAGCAAAGAATCCCTTCTTTTGGTGATGTGTCAGTTTTCTTGGTAGAACGTTAGCTGCTAAATAATTTTGCGATATTTGCAATCCATGGTACCTCGGAATGTGTTATAGAAAAGAGTTGTTCTTCAGAAAATGAATCATTTATTTCACCTTCGTCAAGCTCTTTGATGTGTTGATTCTCAAGCCTAGAAAGGTGATCTGCTGCAAGATTCTCGGCTCCCTTCTTATCTTGTATTTCTAATTCGAATTCCTGTAAGAGTAAAATCCATAGTATGAGTCTAGGTTTTGCATCAGGTTTGTTTAAAATATATCTGAGAGCTAAATGGTCAGTGTAAACGATAACTTTAGCTAGTATTAGGTACTATCTAAATTTATCAAAAGCAAAAAACTACGGCTAGTAATTCTTTCTCTGTAGTGGTATAGTTTTCTTCTGCGGGCGTTAGTGTTCTGCTGGCATAGTAAATTGGTTGAAAGTGCTTGTCTCTTCGTTGTCCCAAAACTGCACCTACTACAAAATCACTTGCATCACACATTAGTTCAAAGGGTAAGTTCCAATCAGGTGCAATTATAATCGGTGCATTTATTAGTTTATCCTTAAGGATATTGAATGCATTTAAGCATTCCTGATTGAAATCAAAAGGAACATCTTTTTCTAGTAATTTTGTCAATGGCTTAGCTATTTTAGAAAAATATTTAATAAATCTTCTATAGAATCCTACATGTCCTAAAAAACTTCTAATAGCCTTAACCGAACTAGGGGGAGGTAGTTTTTCTATGGCTTCAATCTTTGCTTTGTCTACCTCAGCCCCTTTACTAGAAACCTTATGTCCTAACACAATCCCTTCCCTAACCATAAAGTGACATTTTTCCCAATTCAAAACAAGGTTCGTTTCCTCACATCTCATTAGAACTCTTTTTAAATTTTTAAGGCAAAGATGGAAAGAATTACCCAATACCGAGAAGTCATCCATAAATACCTCCATGATGTCTTCCACGAGTTCATCAAAGATTGCCAACATGCAGTGCTAGAAAGTAGTAGGAGCATTACACAGTCCAAAAGGCATTCTACGATAAGCAAATGTACCGTATGGGCATGTAAATGTCGTCTTCTCTTGATCTTCAGGAGCTATGGGGATTTGGAAGTAACCGGAGAGTTCATCCAAGAAACAGTAATACATATGCCCGGATAATCTTTCCAGCATTTGATCTATAAAGGGCAGAGGAAATGATCTTTTCTGGTGGCATCATTCATCTTTCTATAGTCTATACAGACTCTCCATCCTGTAACTATTCTTGTGGGAATTAACTCATTCTTTTCGTTGGGCACTCTAGTCATTCCTCCTTTATTTGGAACTACCGCACAGACTTACCCAAGTCTTTGTCGAAATAGGATAAATTATTCCTGCATCTATAAGTTTAATTACCTTGGCTTTGACCACTCCTTTCATGTTGGGGTTTAGCCGTATCTGAGATTGCACACACGGCTTATATTTTTCTTCCATTAAAATTTTGTGGGTGCAAAATGCGAGGCTTATTCCCTTGATGTCAGAAATTTTCCAAGCTATAGCTTTCTTGTGTTCTCTTAGTACCTTTATCAGCTCCTCTTTTTCTTTGGATTCTAATTCTGAAGAGATGATTACCGGTAGTGTAGAATTGTCCCCAAGGAATGCGTATTCTAAGTGTTTTGGTAACTGTTTTAATTCCAATTTGGGCGGATCTTCGATGGAGGGTTTTTGTTTTATTTCATTATTATCTTCAATGCTTTCTTCTTTTATTCATCTGGATGATGATATATTCAGATTCAACTCATCGTCCTCATCTTCTTCCCCCTCTTCTTGAGTCAGGCATAGTTCCATTGTGTCGTCATGTATGATTTCCTGTAATGAGTTTTGAATGATATGATCAGTAGTATCAACAAAATAACAGGAATCATCTTGCTCTTTAGAATATTGCATAGCATCATAAATTTGAAAAATAATTTCTTCATCACCTATCCTCAGTGCAAGTTTACCGTCACCTACATCGATAACGGCTTTAGCCGTGGCTAAAAAGGGACGCCCTAAGATTAAAGGAACATTAATGTCTTCATCCATGTCTAACACAACAAAATCAACAGGGAAAATAAATTTATCAATTTTTACCAAGATATCTTCGATAACTCCTCTAGGATATTTAATGGATCATCTGCTAACTGAATACTCATCCTAGTGGGTGTTGGTTCCTCGAGATTCAATTGTTTAAACATTTTATAAGGCATTAAATTTATACTGGCGCCTAGATCAGCTAATGCCTTCCTAATATTCAAGCTACCAATTAAACAAGGGATAGCAAAACTTCCTGGGTCTTTTAATTTGGTTCGTAGCTTATTTTGGAGGATGGCTGAGCACTTTTCTTTAAGTTCCACCATTGACACTTCTTCAAACTTCCTTTTATTCGTCAAGAGTTCCTTTAAGAATTTTACGTACTTCGTCATCTGTGAAATGGCTTCAACAAAAGGTAAGTTAATGTGTATTTGTTTAAAAAGTTCGAGAAACTTACCATATTGAGCATCCAATTATTCTTTCTTCAATTTTGCTGGATATGGAATTGATGCCTTTTTCTCTGGAGGCGTTAGAGTATTGGTTTCAACTTCTACACTCCTTTCCTTGATAATCTCATGTGGTTTTTTTCTTGGTGATTCCATCAGCGCTTTACCACTTCTTAGTGTAACTGCCTTTACCTACTGTGTGCCTTTGAAAAAATCTCTATCCGTATTTCACATACCACCTCAGTAAGTAATCTAATTTGATTCTCAATCCCTTTGATCGATTTTTGTTGTTCATCAAGTGCTGCTTCAGACTTTTGGAAACAAGAATATGTGGCTGTCATGAATTTCGTCAGCATCTCTTCGAGGTTTGATTGCTTCTCTTATGGATATGGCTGATTTTGATAATTTGGAGGAGGTTGCTTCCTTTGATTTCTTGTCCTTCCCATGAAAAATTTGGGTGGTTCCTCCAACCTGTGTTATAAGTGTTACTATAAGGATTATTATTGGATCTGAAATTGTTACCTATATAGTTTGTCTACTCATGTTCTGCTGCTGGTTGGTAGGGTGGGTACTCAGAATTCGCCACATTCCCACTCGCTTTGCATTGCATTACCGGGTGTACCTGTGAAGAACATAAATTGTCAAGTTTTTTATTCATCATCTCCACCAGTGTTGACATATTGTTATTGTGTCTATGTTAAAAACTCCAGCTGATTTTGTCGGTTTGGCCCTCGTAATTTGCCATTGATAGGTATTCAATGACATCTTTTCAATAAAGTCATAAGCCGCTTCAGGAGTTTTGTTATCCAAAGTTCCACGGCTGATGAGTCAATCATTTGCCTCGTTGAAGAATTCACACCATTGTAAAAAGTTTGGACTTGAAGCCACAAAGGTAATCTGTGGTGTGGACATCTTCTCAGGAGATCCTTATATCTTTCTCATGCATCATATAATGTTTCTGCGTCATTTTGCACAAAAGAAGATATGTCATTCTTAAATTTGGCTATTTTGGCTGGTGGAAAGTACTTTAAAAGAAATTTTTCGGTCATTTGATCCCATGTGGTGATAGACCCTCGTGGTAACGAGTTCAACCACTACTTTGCTTTATTCTTTAATGAAAAGGGAAATAACCGAAGATGAATGGCATCATCAGAAACGCCATTTATTTTGAAGGTATCACAGAACTCTAAGAAATTAGCTATATGAGTATTCGGGTCTTCGTCCTGCAAACCATCAAATTGAACAAAATGTTGAATCATTTGTATTGTGTTAGGCTTTAATTCAAAATTATTAGAAGCTATAGCAGGCCTAACAATACTAGATTCTACTCCTGTCAAATTAGTTTTAGCATAATCATACATAGTACGTGGAGCATTCTATTCATGCACATTTGGCGGTGGATTGTTTTCGTCCATCCCTTCAGTAGGATTGGATCTGTCTTGTTGTTCTTCTCTTTGGTAGTCTAGAGCTCGTCTAGTTTCTCTGTGATTCCTGCGAGCAGTAGCTTCAATGTCACTTTCGTATGCTAAAGGTCCTCTCGGGTTCCTTCTAGTCATAAACTAGAGGTACCTGCTAGGAGAAGAAAGAAAGAAATAAAAATTTAACCTAAATGAAAAATAAAAGTAAATTGTGAAAAAATAATAAAATAATGGCTAAAGTAATAGAAATAGAGCTTTCTTAATATTTTAGTGTTCCTCGGCAACGGCGCCAAAAACTTGATCATGTCAAACAGTCGAGTTTTAATATTTATAAAGAATGATCGAACCTGTAAACTAACTATGACAACGATGGAGGCAAGTGCACCTATCGAACAATAGTATAGTTTAGGCAAGATTATTTTATCGAACCCAAAGGAACCTAAAAGTACTACTGCTCACTTTCTTTCTATTATTTAGCCTAAAATATGGAGTGATTGGTTTGATCTAAAACTAATGAAAAAACTAAACTAGATGCAAAGACAAAAGAATGAAACTTTTGGAAAAAGACTGTGGAAAAACTCAGTTGATTATGACAATACCCTCAAGAAGAATCCACCTATGACTTCTCTTGTTATCTAACTCTTAATTCATATCACTTATTTACTTAGCTTGGTCCATGAGACTCCCTAACCTATATTAAACCCTCTCTCGAGGTGGATAATGTCTAACCTTAGGTTAATTAGTGGAACTCTCGTTCTCTTATAATAACCACCTAAGGAAGCAGTAAATCGATCAATGGACTCCTATATTAGGCTTCACCCTAATCCGGTAAAATCTCGTCACCCTATCTCTAGGCGTGCGATCAACTCCACTTAATTATGCTAGATCTACTCTTAGGCAGGGTCCATTCCTCCTCCACCTAAGCACATCAGATTAAATTAAGCAGCATAATTAAGAACAAACTAAGTACTTATCATATAATTTAGAAATCAAATAACAAAATCATCATAGGTTTCATCCCTTCGTATCTCAAGGGTTTAGTTCATAACAAAATAAGAAAACATCTCAAGAGAAAAGATAAAACAAAACATAAGAAATCCCTAAAACCCCCTGAAGGAATTGAAGAGGAGATCTTCTATTTTGAGTAGAACTCCGGCTTCTTGAGATGGATCAACTGTCTATCATCGAGTAATTCCCTAAATAAAAGCTTTAGCAGAAAACTCTGCCCAAAACTCCCTCTCTCTAGAACGGCTGTCTTGGGTTGTTTATATAGGCTCCTTAGATACTTTACTTGGCTCCTAAGTACCTCCTTCAAGTAGAATTACTATTAAGGTGTTTAAGTGGAGTTAGGAGTATGTTTCTTTGGCTTCAAGCATCCAAATCCGAGTGAAATTGCTCATTCCCGTGGCAGGGGCACGCCCATGGCACACGCCCGTGCAAATCGTCTTCAGGCCGTGTCTCGATTCTGTCGAGTGGGGCATGGCCGTGTAAGTCATGGCATGGCCTTGTGAAGTAATTTGATAAGGCACAGTCGTGTGGCTTGAAGTCCAGGCCGTGTTGATTTCCTCTTTGGCCCAAATTGGTTCGTTTTAAACCCGTTTTACGTTTTTTTATCCTTAGATGCTTTCCTGAGTATAAGACATGAAAAGAAAGGATTAAGAGCACTTTTTACATAATTCAGGGATAAATCATCCAAAAACATACTAAATGTGGGATTAAGATATGTTACTTTTACGATTTATCAGTCCTTTATAGGTTGTTCCAAAGAAGAGAGGCATGACTGTTGTAGCCAACGAGAAGAATGAATTGATTCCAACAAGAACAGTCACATGTTGGAGAGTTTGCATTGACTATAGGAAGTTGAACGATGCCACGAGAAAAGATCACTTTCCCTTACCCTTCATTGATCAGATGTTAGAAAGATTATCTGGGCATATGTACTATTGCTTCCTAAATGGACTCTCTAGCTACTTCCAAATTCCAATAGCTCCTGAGGATCAAGAAAAGACAACATTTACATGTCTATATGGTACGTTTGTTTATCGTAGAATGTCTTTTGGATTATGTAATGCTCTTGCTACTTTTCAGAGCTGCATGCTAGCCATATTTGATGAACTTGTGGAAGATATTATGGAGGTATTTATGGACGACTTTTTGGTATTTGGTAATTCTTTCCACCTTTGCCTTAAAAATTTAAAACAAGTTCTAATGAGATGTGAGGAAATGAACCTTGTGCTTAATTGGGAAAAGTGTCACTTTATGGTTTGAGAAGGGATTGTGTTAGGTCACAAAATTTCTAGTAAAGGACTTGAGGTTGATAAAGCAAAAATTGAAACCATAGAAAAATTGTCTCCTCCTAGTTCAGTTAAGGCTATTAGAAGCTTTTTAGGATATGCTAGATTTTATAGAAGATTTATTAAGGATTTTTCTAAAATAGCTAAGCCTCTAACGAAATTACTAGAAAAAGATGTGCCTTTCAATTTTAATCAGGAATGTTTAGATGCATTTGATACCCTCAAAAATAAATTAATAAATGCTCCAATAATAATTGCACCTGATTGGAATTTGCCCTTTGAACTAATGTGTGATGCGAGTGATTTTGCAGTAGGTGGGGTTTTGGGACAACGAAGAGACAAGCATTTTCAGCTGATTTATTACGCTAGCAAACCATTGACGGCCGCACAAGAAAATTATACCACCACAGAAAAAGAATTGCTAGCTGTGGTTTTTGCATTTGATAAATTTATATAGTATTTGATATTATCTAAAGTTGTCGTTTACACTGACCATTCATCTCTTCGTTATCTTTTAACTAAATCTGATGCAAAACCTCGACTCATAAGATGGATTTTACTCTTACAGGAATTTGAATTGGAAATTCAGGATAAGAAAGGAGCTGAAAATCTTGCGGCAGACCATCTTTCTAGGCTTGAAAATCCACATATCAAAGAACTCAATGAGAGTGAGATAAATGACTCGTTTCCTGAAGAACAACTCTTTGCTATATCCGACTCCGAGGTACCTTGGTTTGTAGATATTACGAATTATTTAGCTGCTAACATCCTACCAAAAGGGTTAACACATCATCAAAAGAAGCGATTCTTTGCTGATGTGAAAAAATTATTTTTGGGACGACCGTTCTCTTTTTCGTATATGTGCAGATCAAGTAATTCAGAGATGTGTTACAAAGGCAGAAGTGTAACACCCCTTACCCGAGACCGTTGCCGGAGTCGAGCATGAGGCATTACTAGACTTAACTACTAATTCGGGGCATAAAAATTTAAAAGTGTCCATCTGCGTCATGTTGACTAAATTGACTATAATTTGAGTTAAAAAACTTGAAATTTTGATCCATAAATTTTCTTGAAACTAGACTCATATATATTATTATTAAAATTTTTCCAGAATTTTTCATGTGGCCAATTAGTACATTTTATTCATTAAAGTTTCCCCTGTTTCACTGTTTGATGGTTCTAACCTATCTTTGCAAAAACTCAATTATATCATTGTACAGAATTAAAATAATGTTCTCATTTATTCCAATAAAAAATATACTCATTAAGGATTCTAAGCATATAAAATATGCTCCATTATTGTTTTTGTACAATTTTTAAAAATTTTTCCAAGACAGAATAGGGGATCACGAAGTCACTCAAAACCAGTCTCACTAAAATTTAAATATCTCATAATATACAATTCCTTTGCCTACTCTGTTTCTCTCATATAAAAATAGACACAATAAGATTTAATTATATATCTTATTAACTTTCTAGTTCTGTTTCTCCTATTTTTGGTGATTTTTTTCAAAATCATGTCACTGCTGTTAACCAAAAACTATTTCATTGCAAAATATGGTTAACTAGTTTATAACATCTTTACTCCATTTCATTTAAACTCTATACATTAACCATACTTATATATACTAAAACCAAATCAACCAAAACCACAACCAAACATAATCATCAAGCCAAAATATAAATTCCAAGATTAACAAGATGGGCAAGCCATTTTCGCATGGCTTATAGAAATATATACAACTTCAACACCAAACATAATATTTCTAGCCTATACATGCCATATATGTTCATAATTTCAAACTTTTAAAATACCGAAATAGCAATCGATAGTGCGACGATATTTCAAAATGATCCCCGCGCTCGTAACTAGACTTCAAAATCTACAAAACAATGCAATTAAACACACACAGTAAGCTATCATAGCTTAGTAAGTTTTAAGCAATTTTTATGACAATAATACATTACGTCATTATCTCATAAATTTATTAGAAATTTAATAGACAAAAATCCATTAACTACTCATTTTCTTATGCAACCACAAGACATTTCTTATCTCTCAAATTCAAGCCGAACCTAATATAATTATTTCTTCTCCATGCATTATCCATGTATTCAAGTTCTAAACTATTCAAACATATTTCTTATATCAAATTTTCACATATTCAATCACATTTTATAATTCATAAATAGTCAATATGACTATGTAAACATATGTACATATCAACTTACATCATTTTAACTATACATTTAAAAGACACATTTTATCCCATCCACAAATAATCACTTACTCTTAATGTCAAATACCATTTCTCGTAGTTTCAATACTTACCAAAATTAGGTCTTTGAATTGAAAATTTACTCGTGCCTTTAATACTCGTTGACCGATTTCGCACACTTGGTGCTCGGTAATTCAATTCGCACACTTAGTGCATAGTGACCGATTTCGAACACTTAGTACTCAGTATTTTAAATTCGCACACTTAGTGCCTTTCTCAATCCTATTACACATTTATATATCCAATCTCATAAAAAAATTAAACCTCCACTAAATATACGAATTATCTTAAATCAATCTCAATAATCAACATCCCATTTGGGTGTATCAACAGCACATATACATATCTCACATTCGGCTATACTATGCACATACATATAATTATCACAATTGGATATATCAATAAGATTTATACATACTTCCATTAAATTCACATATACCACTATAAGAAAAATCCAATTCATCTCAATTGCTTAAAAACTTACCTCGAAAATCGACGGATTAGGTTTTCCGGCTTTCAACTTAGTTTTTCCCCGATCCAATCCCGATTCTTTTTGTTTTGATCTAAATAATTTCAAATTAAGCTCATTCAACATTTTTCTCATTCAATTTAGTCCAAAAACACATAATCGAGTAAATTACAATTTTACCCCTAACATTTACAATTTTTACAATTTAGTCTCTATTGCACAAAAAACAAAATACTCAAAATTTCAAGGTACCCATGTTTGGCCGAATTTCCATAATGTTCATATAAGCCCATATATTTCATTTATTTCACATTTTGACCCCTCAATTTACAAATTTCACAATTTAATCCTATTTAGACATTTCTATCAAAAATGCCTTAATTAAACTTAACAATCTAACAACCTATATTTATTTTCCATCACTAAACACCAATTTCATCAAGCAATCAACAATGGCAATTCATGAATACATCATCAAATTCAAAAATTCCAACTTGGGCTAGCTAGTATTCAAAGCAACGATCTCAAAAATATAAAAATTATCAAAAACCAAACTCAAATCACTTACCTATTTGAGCTTGTAAGGGCCTAATATTACAAAGCTTCTTCTGTCTATTCTTTTCTCTTAGTTTCAGCCATGAACCCTGAAAAAGATGAGCACTTTCATCTTTTATCAATTATAATATTTTTTTATCATATTAAATTATAACATAATAAAATATAATATAATAAACAATTCAAACTACTATTACATGCATACCAACTATCCACTATGCCCATTTTATGGTTAAATTGCTACTTTAAACCTCCAATTTATAAAGACATCATCAATTTGGCACTATCTCATTTAACCCTCAAATTTTCATTTTACGTGATTAAGCCCTTTTTAACAATTAAGCACCAAAACGATCAAATTTTAATACGAAAATTTCACACACACCAATTCACACATAATGGACATAGAAAATAATATTAAAATATTTTTCCAACTCAGATTCGTGGTCCCGAAACCATCGTTTCGATTAGGGTTAAAATCGGACTGTTACAACTCTCCTCCCTTAAGGATTTTCGTCCTCGAAAATCTTACCGGTGAATAAATTTGGGTTTCGTTCTTTCATCGAAGCCTCAAGTTCCCAAGTTGCTTCCTCGATTCCTTGCTTAAGCCAAAGCACTTTTACCAACGATATTTTCTTATTACACAACTCTTTCACTTCACGAGCCAAAAACGAATCGATTCTTCCTCGTATGTCAAATAAGACTGAATCTCAATTTCTAACGGACTAATCACATGAGAAGGATCGGATCTATATCGTCGAAGCATGGAAACATGGAAAAGTGGATCTTTTCTAACTCAGGTGGCAACATCAATCTGTATGCAACCGGCTCGATACGCTCAATAATCTCGTACGGCCTAATAAATCTCAGACTCAGCTTTCGCTTGCGACCAAATCTAAGTATTTTCTTCCACGGTGAGACTTTCAAAAATACTCGGTCACCATTTTGAAACTCTATATCTTTACGTTTCACATCCGCATAGGATTCCTGAAGGTCTGACGCTACTTTCAAACTTTCGTGGATCACTTTTACTTTCTGTTCAGTCTCTTTGATTAGATCAACCCCGTGCATCTTGCTTTCACTTAGCTCGATCCAATACAAAGGTGTACGACATTTACGACCGTACAAATCTTCATAAGGTGCCATTTTGGTACTCGATTGAAAGCTATTATTGTACGTAAATTCAATCAAAGGCAAGTATCGTTCCCATGTACCCTCGAACTCAAGAACATAACATCTCAACATATCCTCGAGTATTTGAATAATACGTTGGAATTGATCATCCGTTTGAGGGTGAAAAGCAGTACTAAAATACAATTTAGTACTTGGAGCATCTTGCAGTTTCTTCCAAAACCATGATGTAAACCTCGGATCTCTATCTGAAACAATAGAAATAGGTACTCCATGCAATCGTACAATCTGGGAAATGTACAATTCAGCTAACTTATCAAGTGAGAAATCCGTATGTACCGAAATAAAATGAGCCGATTTCGTCAATCTATCAACAATAACCCAGATTGCATCCTTCTTTCTAGGTGTCAACGGCAACCCAGCTACAAAATCCATCGTGACTCAATCCCATTTCCACTCAGGTATCATAATCGGCTGAAGTAATCCTGATGGCAGCTGATGCTCGGCTTTTACTTGTTGACATATTAAACACTTCGACACAAAATCTGAAATATCTCGTTTCATACCGTGCCACCAGTAATGCTATCTCAAATCATTATACATCTTTATGCTACCCAGGTGAATAAACATTCTACCATTATGAGCTTCATTACAAATCATCCGAATCAACTCAGGATCCTTTGGTACACATATTCGGTTTCTGAACCGTAAGCATCCCTCAGCATCAATTTGAAATTCTGAGCTAGTATTCGAACCACAATGGTTTCTTTTTGCTAATAAATCATTATCAACCTTTTGAGCTTTGTAAATCTGCCGAATGAATAACGGTCTCGCTTTCAACTCTACAATAATCGCACCGTCATCAATCATAGCTATATCCACATTCATAGAACACAGAGTAAATAGTGATTTTCGACTTAGTGCATCAGCAACCATATTAGCTTTTCCCGGTGATAATCAATCACAAGCTCGTAGTCTTTTAACAATTCCAACCATCGTCGTTGTCTCAAATTCAGATCTTTCTAAGTCATTAAATATTTTAGACTCTTGTGATCGGAATAGACATGGCATTTTTCACCAAATAAATACTGACGCCATATTTTAAGAGCAAAAACTATGGTGACCAACTCGATATTGTG
This sequence comes from Gossypium rotundifolium, assembly GCA_025506655.1. Classification (NCBI taxonomy): domain Eukaryota; kingdom Viridiplantae; phylum Streptophyta; class Magnoliopsida; order Malvales; family Malvaceae; genus Gossypium; species Gossypium rotundifolium. The sequence continues at coordinate 22,488,020 of CP106724.1, forward strand.
CGTCAGATAGTTCTTTTCGTGCGGCTTCAACTGTCTCGAGGCGTAGGCTACAACTTTACCCCATGCATCAAAACACAGCCCAAACTATTTAAGGATGCATCGCTGAAGATAACGAACTCTTTACCCGACTCTGGCTGAACAAGCACTAGAGCTTCCGTTAACAAGGTTTTTAGTTGATCAAAACTCTTCTGGCACCTCTCTGAACACTCTAATTTAACATCTTTCTGTAACAGTGATAAACCCTAAAAAAACATATTTTAATCCCACATTTAGTATGCTTTTCGATGATTTATCCCTGATTTATGTAAAAAGGTGCTCTTAATCCTTTCTTTTCATGTCTTATACCTAGGAAAGCACCTAAGGACAAAAATATTGTAAAACGGGCTTAAAACGGACCAAATTGGGCCAACCCAAGAAATCGACAAGGCTTGCACTTCAAACTACACGGCCGTGTATAGATGGAAACATTCTACATGGTCTAACCAATGATTTACATGGCCGTGTATCATCAAATTACCACGCACGGACGTGTCCAGATATTTACACGGTCGTGTCTAAAATGACAGAATCGAGACACGACCCAACCACGATTTACACGGGTGTGTGCCATGGGCGTGCCCTACCACGGGAATGAGCAATTTCACTCGGATTTAGATGCTTGAAGCCAAAGAAACATACTCCTAAGTCTACTTAAACACCTTAATAGTAATTCTACTTAAAGGAGGTACTTAGGAGCCAAGTAAAGCATCTAAGGAACCTATATAAACAACCCAAGGCAGCCATTCTAGAGAGGAAGTTTTAGGTAGAGTTTTCTGCCAGAGCTTTTATTCAGGGAATTACTCAAAGATAGTCAGTTGATCCATCTCAAGAAGCTGGAGTTCTACTCAAGACAGAGGATCTCCTCTTCAATTCCTTCAGGAGGTTTTAGGGATTTCTTATGTTTTGTTTTATCTTTTCTCTTGAGATGTTTTCTTATTTTGTTATGAACTAAACCCTTCAGATACCTGAAAGGGATGAAACCTATGATGGATTTTGTTATTTGATTTCTAAATTATATGATAAGTACTTAGTTTGTTCTTAATTATGTTGCTTAATTTAATCTAATGTGCTTAGGTGGAGGAGGAATAGACCCTACCTAAGAGTAGATCTAGCATAATTAAGCGGAGTTAATCACACACCTAGAGATAGGGTGACGAGATTTTTCTAGATTAGGGTGAAATCTAATATGGGAGTCCATTGATCGATTTACTGCTTCCTTAGGGGGTTATTATAAGAGTACGAGAGTTCCACTAATTAACCTAAGGTTAGACGTTATTCGCCTCGAGAGAGGGTTTAATATAGGTTAGGGAGTCTCACGGATCAAGCTAAGTGAAGAAGTTATATGAATTAAAAGTTAGATAACAAGAGAATTCATAGGTGGATTCTTCTTGAGGGTATCGTCTCAAATCAACTGAGTTTTCCCACAGTCTTTTCCCAAAGTTTCATTCTTTTGTCTTTGCATCTAGTTTAGTTTTTCATTAGTTTAAATAAACCAATCACTCCATATTTTAGGGTGAATAATAGAAAGAAAGTGAGTGATAGTACTTTTAGGTTCCTTTGGGTTCGATCAAATAATCTTGCCTAAACTATACTATTGTTCGATAGGTGCACTTGCCACAATCGTTGTCATAGTTAGTCTATAGGTTCGATCATTCTTTATAAATATTAAAACTTGACTATTTGACATGATCAAACAGCTTTGTCATCAGAGCTGCGATCATTGAAAACCCTTTCACAAAGCGTCTATAGTAACCGGTAAGTCCCAGAAAACTCCGAACTTCAGAAACATTTTACGGGGGCTTCCAATCAAGTATAGCTAAGATTTTACTTGGATCAACATGAATACCTAATACTGATACAACATGTCCCAAAAAACTAACTTCACTAAACCAAAACTCACATTCGCTGAATTTCGTTTACAACTGTTTATCACGTAAAATCTGTAGCACAAGTCAAATGTTCGGCATGCTCGGTCTCATCGCGCGAATAGATCAGAATGTCATCATTAAAAAAAACCATGAACCGATCCAAATACTGTCTGAATACCCGATTCATCAAATCCATGAAAATAGCAGGGGCATTAGTGAGTCCGAACGACATCACTAAAAACTCGTAATGGACGCATCTCTTCCAAAAAGCAGTCTTAGGTACATCTGAGTCTCTAACTCGCAGCTGATAATAGCCTGATCTCAGATCGATCTTCGAAAATACTGAGGCTCCCTTTAGCTGATCAAATAAATCATCGATACGTGGCAATGGATATTTATTCTTTATGGTCACTTTATTGAGTTGTCGGTAATCGATACACATTCTCAAAGTTTCGTCCTTCTTTTTCACAAAAAGAACTGGCGCACCCCAAGGAGAGAAACATGGTCAAGCGAAACCTCTATCTTTCAATTCTTGCAACTGAGCTTTCAACTCTTTTAATTCAGTCGATCCCATTCTATACGGAGCTATTGAGATTGGAGTATTCCCTGGCATTAACTCGATACCAAACTCTACCTCCCGAACAAGTGGCAACCCCGATAATTCCTCCCGGAACACATCTGGATACTCACATACAATTGGTACAGATTCTATCATACAACTGGTACAGATTCTATCTTCTTTTCGGTTACTTTACTATCGATCACATAAGTAAAGTAAGCTTCGCAACCCTTTCTCAAATACTGTCGAGCCAATATTGAAGATATTACTGCTGGTAGCGCATTCAAATCTGCAGATTAAATTTGAATTATCTCATTATTCTGACACTGCAGATAAATAGTCTTTCGTCTGCAATTCACAACTGCATCGTGCATAGTTAACCAATCCATACTGAGGATAATATCGAACTCATCAAATGGTAGTAACATCAAATCAGTCGAAAAATATGAATCTCAAATCATCAAAGGGCAATTCTTACACACTCTATCAACTAGCACACACCGGCCCAGGGGGTTCGAAACCCGAATCACAAATTCAATAGACTCAACAGGTAATGTCTTACTAAATACTAATGTTTCACACACATTGGAATGAGTTGAACCGGGGTCAATCAGAGTAATCACACTAGTATTAAAGAGAGTAAATATACCGGTGATAACATCTAGAGATAAAGCCTCCTCTCGGGTACGAATGGCATAGGCTCTAGTTGGTACACGAGCCTCTAATCGAATAGTTGTATCGAAGTCCATCTCTGAGTGCCGTTCCTACCTCCTACATTTCAGGGTGGTCTACCTCTAGCTGCAGTACCGCTCGGTCTTGCACTCTGAGCATTATCCTTTTCAGCTAACTCTGGGCAATCCCGGATGAAGTGATCCTGCGAACCACACTTGTATCAAGTTCGGTTGTTGGACTTGCCCCAACATTCACCAAAATGTCGCCTACCACACTGTTGACACTCGGGCTTATTCGGTCCAGTATTGCCGACATTTGCAATCGAGGTAGCTCGTGAACTCACTGGTGGTCGCTCTCGTATGAAAATCCCAGCACTATTCTTGGATCTGTTACAATCATTTTTGAACTTCTTTGATGCCGGTTGAGAAGTTTTTCCCACTGATCTCTTACGAAAATCTCTAACTTTAAACTCAGTTTTTCGTTTCTCTTTTCTTAGCTCTTCAGCTTTGCAGGCTCGCTCAACTAGTACCACGAACTCATTTATTTCAAGTATACCAACGAGCAATTTCATGGCTTCGTTCAACCCTTCTTCAAATCTTCTACACATAGCAGCCTCAGATGAAACACACTCGTGGGCATATCGGCTGAGTCTCACAAACTCACGCTTCATACTCAGATATGGTCTTACCACCTTGCTTTAGCTCAAGAAATTCTTTGCGTTTTTGATCGATGAATCGCTAACTAATGTACTTTTTGTGAAACTCTGCTTGAAAGAAGTCCCAAGTGACCCGTTCCCTCGAAACAACCAAAACCAGAGTGTTCCACCAATAGTAGGCCGAATCTCGTAATAAGGAAATAGTACATTTCAAGAATTCCTCAAGCGTACAAGATAATTCATCAAAGACACGAATAGTATTATCGAGCCAAAATTTAGCCCGCTCAGCATCATCCGTAGCTATGGCTCTAAACTCTTCAGCTCCATATTTTTTGATTCTGTCTATCGGAGGCTTGTTTAATCTCTCAAGATTAATGATCGGAGGTACCATAGGTACTATAGGAGGAGTATTCAGATTCAAGGGTTGTTGAACAGTCGAATTTGTCTGAATATACTGATTAAACCAATCGTTCATTATGCTAAAGAAGGCTTGTTTAGCCTTCTCATCTTGGTTACTCGTAGCTGGTTGAGATTCAACCGTGTAGTCCCTTGGACGGGAGCCAGCACCACACTCTCAACATCATCGGCTACGACTCACTCGGGATCAGGATCCATTACTATATGAAAGAAGAGAAACACATTTCACGGTCAGAATTCATCACACTATCACAATAAAAATTATGGCATGTATAGCTAGACTCACACGCGCTACTTTAGTCTGAGAACCGACTAAACCGTAGCTCTGATACCAATCAAAAGTAACACCCCTTACCCAAGACCGTTTTTGAAATCGAGCATGAAGCATTACTAGACTTAACTACTAATTCGGGGCATAAAAATTTAAAAGTGTCCATCTGTGTCATGTTGACTAAATTGACTATAACTCGAGTTAAGAAACTCAAAATTTAGATCCGTAAATTTTCCTTGAAACTAGACTCATATATCTTATTACTATAATTTTCCAGAATTTTTCATGAGGCAAAATAGTACAGTTTATTCATTAAAGTTTCCCCTGTTTTAATGTTTGATGGTTCTGACCTATCTTTAAAAAACTCAGTTATCTCATTGTACAGAATTAAAATAATGTTCTCGTTTATTCCAATCAAAAATAGACTATTAAGGATTCTCAATATATAAAATATGCTCCATGATTATTTTTGTACAATTTTTAACAATTTTTCCAAGACAAAAAAGGGGATCACGAAGTCACTCAAAACCAGTCTCTCTAAAATTTAAATATCTCATAATATACAATTCCTTTGCCTACTCTGTTTCTCTCATATAAAAATAGACACAATAAGCTTTAATTATATATCTTATTAACTTTCTAATTCTATTTCTCCTATTTTTGGTGATTTTTTTCAAAATCATGTCACTGTTGTTAACCAAAAACTATTTCATTGCAAAATATGGTTAACTAGTTTATAACATCTTTACTCCATTTCATTTAAACTCTATACATTAACCATACTTATATATACTAAAACCAAATCAACCAAAACCACAACCAAACATAATCATCAAGCCAAAATATAAATTCCAAGATTAACAAGATGGGAAAGCCATTTTCGCATGGCTTATAGAAATATATACGACTTCAACACCAAACATAATATTTCTAGCCTATACATGCCATATATGTTCATAGTTTCAAACTTTTAAAATACCGAAATAGCAATCGATAGTGTGAAGATGTTCCAAAACAATCCCCGAGCTCGTAACTAGACTTCAAAATCTATAAAACAATGCAATTAAACACACACATTAAGCTATCATAGCTTAGTAAGTTTTAAGCAATGACAATAATACATTACGTCATTATCTCATAAATTTAATAGAAATTTAATAGACAAAAATCCATTAACTACTCATTTTCTTATGCAACCACAAAACATTTCTTATCTCTCAACTTCAAGCCAAACCCAATATAATTATTTCTTCTCCATGCATTACCCATGTATTCAAGTTCTAAACTATTCAAACATATTTCTTATATCAAATTTTCACATATTCGAATCACATTTTATAATTCATAAACAATCAATATGACTATGTAAACATATGTACATATCAACTTACATCATTTTAATTATACATTTAAAAGACACATTCTATCCCATCCGCAAATAATCACTTACTCTTAATGTCAAATACCATTTCTCGTAGTTTCAATACTTACCAAAATTAGGTCTTTAAATTGAAAATTTACTCGTGCCTTTAATAATCATTGACCGATTTCGCACACTTAGTGCTCAGTAATTCAATTCGCACACTTAGTGCATAGTGACCGATTTCGCACACTTAGTGCTCAGTAATTCAATTCGCACACTTAGTGCATACTGACCGATTTCGCACACTTAGTGCTCGGTATTTTAAATTTGCATACTTAGTGCATAGTGACTGATTTTGCACACTTAGTGCTCGATATTTTAAATTCGCACACTTAGTGCATAATAACTGATTTCGCACACTTAGTACTCGGTATTTTAAATTCGCACACTTAGTGCCTTTCTCAATCCTGTTACACATTTATATATCGAATCTCATAAAAAAATTAAAACCTCCACTATAAATATACGAATTAGCTTAAATCAATCTCAATAATCAACATCTCATTCGGGTGTACCAACAGCACATATACATATCTCACATTCAGCTATACTATGCACATATATATAATTATAACAATCGGCTATATCAATAATATTAACACAAACTTCCATTAAATTCACATATACCACTATAAGAAAAATCCAATTCATCTCAACTGCTTAAAAACTTACCTCGAAATTTGACGGATTAGGTTTCCCGGCTATTCGTTCAACTTCATTTTTCCCCGATCCAATACCGATTCTTTTTGTTCTTGATCTAAATAATTTCAAATTATGCTCATTCAACATATTTATCATTCAATTTAGTCCAAAAACACATAATCAGGCAAATTACAATTTTACCCCTAACATTTACAATTTTTACAATTTAGTCCCTATTACACAAAACACAAAATACTCAAAATTTCAAGGTGCCCATGTTTGGCCGAATTTCCATAGTGTTCATATAAGCCCATATATTTCATTTATTTCACATTTTGACCCATCAATTTGCAAATTTCACAATTTAATCCTATTTAGACATTTCTATCAAAAATGCCTTAATTAAACTTAACAATCTAACAACCTATATTTATTTTCCATCACTAAACACCAATTTCATCAAGCAATCAACAATGGCAATTCATGAATACATCATCAAATTCAAAAATTCCAACTTGGGTTAGCTAGTATTCAAAGCAACGATCTAAAAAATGTAAAAATTATCAAAAACCGAACTCAAATCACTTACCTATTTGAGCTTGTAAGGGCCGAATATTACAAAGCTTCTTCTCTCTATTATTTTCTCTTAGTTTTGGCCAAGAACCATGAAAAATATGAGCACTTTCATCTTTTATCAATTATAATATTTTTTTTATCATATTAAATTATAACATAATAAAATAAAATATAATAAACAATTCAAACTACTATTACATGCATACCAACCGTCCACTATGCCCATTTTATGGTTAAATTGCTACTTTAAACCTCCAATTTATAAAGACATTATCAATTTGGCACTATCTCATTTAACCCTCAAATTTTCATTTTACGCGATTAAGCCATTTTTCACAATTAAGCACCAGAACGATCAAATTTTAATACGAAAATTTCACACACCAATTGACACATAATGGACATAGAAAATAATATTAAAATATTTTTTCAACTCAGATTCGTGGTCTCAAAACCACCGTTCTGATTAGGGTCAAAATCGGACTGTTATAAGAAGCAAGCAAAATCCTAGAACATTGCCATTCAGGACCAACAGGAGGACATTACAGTGGGACTAGGGCAGCACATAAAACGCTTGAATAAGGTTTTTATTGGCCCACTCTGTTCAAGGATGCTAATAGGTATGTTACTTCGTGTGATAGATGTCAGAGAACAGGTAATATCTCTAAATGTGATGAAATGCCTCAAACGTATATGCTATCATGTGAAATATTTGATGTATGGGGTATTGATTTTATGGGTCCATTCCCTAGCTCATTTGGGAATAAATACATCTTAGTAGCGGTTAATTATATGTCAAAATGGGTGGAAGCTCAAGCTTTACCTACTAATGATGCTAGAGTGGTAGTAAGATTTCTTAAGAAACTCTTCTCTCGATTTGGAACACCTAGAGCAATTATTAGTGATAGGGGTACTCATTTTTGTAATACTCAATTTGATAAAATCTTAAAGAAATATGGAGTGCACCACAGAACAACTACCCCTTGTCACCCTCAAACTAATGGACAAGTTGAAGTAGCCAATCGAGAGCTTAAGCGTATTCTAGAGAAAACCGTAGAATCAAACAGAAAAGATTGGGCATTAAAAGTAGACGATGCTTTATGGGCATATAGAACTGCTTTTAAAAATCCAATAGGAACATCCCCATACAGACTTGTCTATGGGAAGAGTTGTCATCTACCATTTGAATTAGAGCACAAAGCATTTTGGGCTATAAAATTCCTAAACTATGATCTTAAACTTTCAGGTGAGAAAAGATTGATGCAGTTGAATGAGCTAGATGAGTGGCGAGCTAATGCCTACGAGAACTCACGTTTATACAAGGAAGCAACAAAGTGACACCATGATGCTCGTTTGAAGCAACTGAAGAATTAGAAGTTGGAGATCTTGTTTTACTATACAATTCAAAGCTCAAACTATTTCCTAGAAAGCTGAAATCATGATGGTCAAGTCCATTCGTAATCAAAACCATTTTTCCCTATGGCACAATTGAGGTAACTCATCTGACTTATGGCACATTCAAGGTTAACGGTCAACGAGAGGGATATAAGAGAGGATTTTCAGCTCCGTGAACCTTCATATAGAGATGAAAACAAGGTAAGTCTAGCTTAGGACTTTAAACAAGCGATTCTCGAGAGGCAACTCGAGCACTAACCTCACTAATGTCCATATTTTCAATTTTTAGCACCTAACTAAAAACTAACCAAATTAATAAAGTGCAGGTTTCCCTACCCACACGGCCTTGTACATGGGCGTGGCCGTGGCCGTGTGGACACCACGACTAGGTACACCGGCGTGGCAGAGACCGTGTGGGAATAGGACAAAAATTTCCCCAAAACACGGGCTGCGATAAAATGCCACGGCCATGCGATGCATCTGTGGTCGACACTAACTAAAGAACACGGCATGTGATAACCCCACACGGGCGTGCCTTAAAATCGTGGGCGATACTGAGTAAATGACACGGACGGGTGACACGCTCGTGCCTAGAAATCGTGGTTGAAACTGAAAAAGTCACACGGGCGTACGACACTCCCGTTCCTATAGGCCGTGGTCGATACTGTTTAATTAACACGGGTGTGTGCACCTATACACATGCGTGGAAGAAACGAACAAAGCATCACACGGTCGTGCGATTCAGCCATGTGACCCAACACGCCCAAGGAACACGGGCGTGGGGCAAGACTCAGACACGCCCTAAACCAACAATTACGAAACACACGGGCAAACACATGGTACACGGACGTGGCAACTGACCGGGTGACCCAACCCCTATTTAAAATCCTGCCTCCTATTCAATTTCTTCCCTAAAAATTTCCCCCCAAATCCTAGCAGCCGCTCCCCATTTCCAGCCATCATCCTCCTCCTCTACTTCCCTTGTTTCCCCCTTCTTCTCTAACCTAAAAACCTCCCTCCCTTTTCCTTTTGCTCCTTCTTTCCCTTCCCTATTCTCCTTTTTCTTTCCCTAACGCACCAGCCTCCGCCACGACCACCACCTCCTGTCAGTTCACCCTTCTCTTCCATTGTTGCTTCTTTCTTTCATTTTTATTTATTTATTTGATCTTATTCTTTGTTCTTATTATTATTTTCATTTAGATTTCTATTTCAATTTAGTTTAGTTCTTTTGATTGTTTATTTAGTTTGATTTTATTGCTAAGTTTAATGATTATGTTGATACTACTTCTTATTGATCTTGTTAATAAAATTAATTTTATTTTAGTATATTCCTTTACAATTCCATATCTAATTTTAGTATTTGATTTTAACATTACATGATAATCTAATTCACTATTACGATTATACGATTATTTTGGACTACCAAGATAGTACATTTTTGGCTAGCAATGCTACTTGATTTAGTGAAAAAAATTTTACATTTTCAGGTATGTCATGACTCCCCCATGTGGGAAAAATACTGCTATCCCCGCTTCGAAAAAGTGGAGAGGACCCGGAGTTACCTCCTCAAGTGCATCTGCCGAAGTACGCCACCCTTTTCTACAGTTCCCCTTAGGTCCCCAGGAGGAACTTTTTCAGATACTTCGCGCACGACCCCTCGGCGTGGGGAGATGCATTGATTAGGCCGCCTTTGAGCAGGTCCAACTAGTTGACGTAATCCGGGCCCTATTGACTACTGACCCGTGGTGACACTTTTTCGATATTATCAAGCTGACCTATCTCAAGCTTACTTTGGAGCTCTGTTCCACCTTCAATCTTCAGGAAGTCATGATAAATTTCGACGACCCAGGCACAGTCCAATCCCGCCTGGGAGGCCTAGTACGAGAGTTAAGTATCCCAAAGTTTGGGGTCGCTTTGGGACTTTACACTGAAGAATTCATGGAGGACGACGACTTCGAAAACCTTCATCTTCATATCCACTACTCACCTTCGTCCTACTGGAGAGACCTAGTCCCTGCCTCGGCTACCTACGATCCCAATCACTCCAAGGCATCAGCTCTCACCCCATCCTTAAGGTACCTACACGCCATCCTATCTCACACTTTGACAGGAAGGTGAGAGACCACCGGCGTCGTCAACACTCACGACGCCTACTTCCTATGGTGAATGGCGCATGGGCACGTGTTTGACTTAGCCTACTTCATTGCCCTCACTATTCGACATCAGATGGAGTGACATAAGAGAGGATCCTCTCCATTGGCCCATATGTGACGCGCCTGTTCGACACTTTGGCCTCCTCAATACCATAGCTCAGTCTTCCTTGCTCACGCTTATTGGGCAGATGTCCCTACAGGCATTGTGACGATGCTTCATATGAGGATGATTGAGCATCGGTGTGGGTTTGATCCTCCTCAGTACTTTCTATTAAGGACCACCGATTAGGATGACCTGGAGGACATAACTGATGATGTCCCTTTGCATCATGAGGAGCCACCTTCTGTGCCACCACCGCCTCACCAACCAGTTTATGCAGCTACTTCACTGATTGACATCTCTGAGCGCCTCACTCATTTTGAGCAGTACTGCACTCAACAATTTAATGACAACACTCGACAATTTGACGGCATCGAGGCAACTCTGTAACAGATTTGACAGCATTTTCACATATCACCACCACCCTCACCTCACGACCCATCTGCCGATGAGGACCTTTGAGTGCATTTATTTTTTCATTTTCTTTTATTTTAATTTTTAAATTATTTCTCTTTATTTTTCTTGTCTTTAATTTATATTAGAATATTTTAATTTCTTTTTATCTCTGGCTGTTTATTATCGAGTAACCATAATGAAGTCCATTAATAAAACTCCCTAAAACTTTACTGATGACTTCGCAGTTTCAAAAGGTTCAATGTGCTACTAAGGAACAAACAAACTATCGGAGTATTCTCCCCCACCTTCACTTCTACCTAGTCATCATGCTTCTCATTGGATTTATTTCCCCAAATTTTCACTTCCTAAGGATTTCATCCATAATTCAGGAAGTTTCACTTCTCTCCTTCTCTTATGATTTTCATATATTATTGTCATTATCTATTTTCGTACATTAAGGACAATGTACATCTTAAGTGTGGGGAGGTTAATTATATAGAAAATCCCTGAATTATGTCTTGTTCTAAAGTGATTTTCTCATAGTACTAATTAGTATAAAATTTCTATTGACTTATGATTTTTATTGATATGTTTTGGATTAAGTCATAGGTAATTATGCATTGATCGTTTATACTTTAAGACATTAGAGAATCAAGCATTATAAGTCTATTTTCAGAATAAAAAATTTTTTTAGGTTGCTTCCCTAAATTTAAATATTATCTTGAAGTTTGGAATTTGCAAGGTTGACATCAAAGACCATAAACTTTTTGTGAGACTTTGAGCCTTTTAGAGCATATATTTTTCTTGCTCACTTTATTGTTGGTTATGAGTGTGTCAATATTGATTTGTTATTTTAGAACTTGCTTCGATTATGCATATCGAGACCACACTTTTGATTTGATATACTGAGATGATAAAGGCACCTAGGTTTTAACCCACTTATTCCATTAAAAGCCTACCTTCATAATTGACCCCTAGTGAAACCTTTTGAGCCAAATAAACCGTTCCTTAACTCACCTATTAATATTAACCCAAAACTAAATTTTTACTTCTCTTACTTTATTGATTTCCCTTTTGCCGAGATTCGATTTGATCAGTTGCCTAACTATTTTTCTTTATTTTAGTTGTTAAATTCATCTTACATCGTGTTCTTATTCTTAAAATATATATAAATTTGGAAATATATTCATTATTGAGAAGAAGCTTATGCTATTATTGATAAGTTTTCAATTATTGTTATCATTCAGTATTAGTTCATTTTTATAGTTAGATAAATTGTTAATTCAATCTCATTCTAACCCTTTAATTCAACCTTTATCCACACCTTTAACCCAAGCCCCAATACAACCCTTTTAAGACCTTTTGATTTTTATATCATCTCATTTTATAGTGGTGGAGATTTGATTTTCATGCAAGCCTATGGTAATAACTTTTCATATTTGACTTTTGAGTGCTTAATTTGAACCTTAAACACTTTGAATGATTTGAGTGAATCTTTAGTGAGGATGTCAACTTTTGTCAGTTTTGAATCAAAGGTGATTATTTAGGTAAGGGGAAACACCTATGTTTTCGTGCTATAAAAATTTGTGACTTAGATTGTTTGAATCTTTAAGACTCTTTTAGTTAAATTATCAATGTATAAATTATCTATGAATTATGATGAGACATTATTGATGAGAATTATGAATTGAGGAAGTTAATTTTAATCGTGAGTTGAAAATTTTGCTAGAGGACAAGCAAACACTTAAGTGTGGGGATATTTACTAAACCATAATTTATACATATTTTGACCCCATGCTTGGCTTATTTTTGGATAATTTTCATTAGATTTGATGAATTCGATGCTCTTAATCCTTTAATTTCATGTTTTACACCTAGGGAAGCTTAGGAAGTCGAGAAGAATGAGAAATGGGCCAAAAAGAGACAAAATGGGCCTACCTCAAAAATCAACACGACCTGGACTATCACACATGGGCAGACCACACGACCGTGTATGACAAGTAGAATCGAACACTGCTGGGACTATAGCACACGGGCATACCATAAGGCCGTGTGTTACAAATAGAATCAAACACGGCCTAAGCTATCGTACAGGCGTGTCCTTGCCAAACCCAAGTTTAATTTTATTCGAAAAGACCACTTGTGGAACAAGAAAGGTGTTCCAAAGCCTATATAAACACCCTAGGGAAGGACCTAAGGGGATACACAGATTAGAAAGCAGAAAATACTCGAAGACAGCCATCGGGAGCAGCTTGGAAGAAGGATCTCCATCAAGACTGAAGATCTCCTATCAATTTCTCTTGAAGTTTTTGGGTTTTCTTATGTTTTGTAGTTTTTCTTATTTTAAGATGTTTTCCTCTATCAGTATGAACTAAATCCCTAAAATACCTAAGGGGATGATACCTAAGATAGATCTTATTACTATTTGATTTATAAGATAAATACTTGTTCTTATTCTTAATTGTGAGTTATTATTCTTGTTTTGATAATTCAGGTTATTGATTCAAGTCGAATATGCTTATTCAGAAGAGCAAAAGTCTCTGTTTAAGAGTAGATCAACAAAATTAAGCGGAGTTGAATGCAATCCTAGATATAGGACGACGTAAATCTGTCGGATTAGAGTCAAATATAATAAGAGAATCCATAGATCGAGTTAAAGTGATAATAGGGGTTTTAATGATAAACTGTAATATATACATATTTTAATCCCACATTTGGCATACTTTTGGATGATTTATCCCTTGAATTGTGGAATTTGATGCTCCTAATCCTTTAATTTCATGTTTTATACTTATAAGAGCATAGAAGGATGAAAAGAAGGAAAAACGGGCAAAAATGGAGAAAATGGGCCAAAGTAAGAAATCAACACGGCCTGGAGTTCACCACACGGGTAAACCATACGGGCGTGCCACTTTAGCAGACTTGAACATGGCTCTGGGATCAATTCACACAGGCGTGTCCCTGTTGTGACCCGTTTTAAGTTCACTCAGAATAGGATACTTGTGGGCCAAGTAAGGCATCTCAAAGCCTATATAAACACCCTGAGGGCAACCTAAAGGGAGTTCGACGAAGGCTTCATTAGAAATTTGTTGACGAGGAGCGAAGCGAGAGAAATGAATATAGGAATTACTCAAAGAAAGCCGTTGATCCATCTCAAAGCCGGAGTCACACTGAAGACTGAGGATTTTCCTTTCAAATTCCTTCAGGGGGTTTTAGGGTTTTTCTTTATGTTTTGTTATTTGATTTCTTCTAATATGTATTCTTTTATAAACATGAACTAAACCCCTCAAATACCTGAGGGGGATGAAACCTAAGACGGATCTTGTTAAGGTTTTCTGAACTGTATGATAAATACTTGATTTGTTCTTAATTATGTGTTCTTGATTCTTGCTTTAATATTTCAGGATATTGATTCAAGTATTGGTGTGCTTATTCAAAGGAGAAAAAGTCCCTGTTTAAGAGTAGATCTAGTATAATTAAGCGAAGTTGATCGTACTCCTAGAGATATGACGACGAAAATTTACCAGATTAGGGTCAAACCTAATATGAGAGTCCATAAATTGAGTTAATGCAATACTAGGGGTTTTAATTAGAAAGATATTCCAATTAATCAACCTAGGGTTAGATGTTAGTAGCCTCGAAAGAGGCATTAATATAAATTAGGGAATCCTAAGGATCAAGTCAAGTGAATAAATCGTCTAGTTCAGAGTTAAATAACAAGTGAAGTCTAGGTGGATTTTTCCTCGGGTATTGTCTTAATCAATTGGTTTTCTCAAAAGTATTTTCCCAATTTATTCTCTGTGTCTTGGCATCCTTAGTTTAGGAATTAGTTAGATAAACATCAATCCTCTTTATTTTAGGCTAGATAATAAAAAGAAAGTCAGTAGTAGTACTTTTGGTTCCATTGGGTTCAACATTTCGGTCTTGCCACTAAGCTATACTACTGTTCGATAGGTGCGCTTGCCTCAATCGTGGTGATAGTTAGTTTCTAGGCTCGATCATTCATTATATAAATATTAATACTCTCAGACATGATCATTTAATTAGAAAGAAATTTCAATTAATCAACCTAGAGTCAGTTGTTTTTAGTCTTGAAAGAGATATTAACATAAATCAGGGATTTCTACAGATTAAGTTAAGTGAACAAATCGTATGAATTAGAAGTAATAAGTGAAGTCTAGGTGGAATCTTCCTTGGGTATTGCCTCTCTCATATAGTTGTCTAAAAGTATTTTCCCAATTCATTCTCTGTCGTGCTTTTAATTAGTTTTAGTTTAAAAGAAATCACTCCAATTCTTAGGCTAGATAATAAGAAGATAGTAATTACTAGTACTCTTGGTCCTTGTGGGTACAATATTTTCGGTCTTACCATAACTATACTATTAAACGATAGGTTCGCTTGCCTTTATTGTGATCATAGTTAATTAGAGACACATCAAAGCTTGTCGGAGTTATATCACACTATCCATCGATTTTATCGGTACTTTTGGTTGTTTTGATTTTGGTTATAATGACATGTATAGGTTATTTTGGCTAAATGTTGGCCTATATGTATTTTGTAGAGATTAGCCACTTATTTGGCTTGTGTTTTAGCACATTTTGGTTTGTGCATATTTAACTTATGTGGTTGATGTGTGGTTTAGTTTATGGTTGTATAGTGAAAGGTAAAGTGTTGCTAAATGTGCATTTATATACATGTGTTTTAGTATGCGATGAGTTGATCATGAATCGGTACTTTGATATGTAAGGTATATATAACTAAATATGCTAATATTTGAAATACATTTTGGCATCAAATGGTATGTTTTGGTAGGTAAGTGACTTGGTTTAAAATAATGCAAATTAGTTTGGTAAACCTTGGGTACAAATATGTATATAAGTTAGTTATACATATGAATAAATTGAATACATGAGTACACATGTTATAATCTGTCATCTGAGGTGCCTAAAGACATATTGGTTGTATGTGAAGATATTATATTTGAAAAGCTTGATTTTGGTTTGTTTTAGTGCCTAATTTTGGCTTGTTGACATGCATAATGTTGATTGTAGGCTAACACCAAATTAGGTGATAAATATGGCTTGTAAAATGGCCTATTTTCGTCCACACGGGTAGAGACACGAGCATGTGTCTCAGCTGTCTGCAACACACGGCCAGGTGACATAGCCGTGCTCCCCTGTATCTTTTTAAGAATGCAAGTCAGTATCCTCACAGGGCCTAGCACACGGGCGTGTGGCTTGGCCGTGTGACCCAAGTCAGAGAGCTCACAAGTTTGGACATGCGTTGGGACACGACTGTGTGCCCCTATTTCGAATACCCATATAGCCTGAGACATAGGCTTGTCTCTTGACCGTGTGAGCTACATAACCTGGCGACACGGGTGTGTGTCCCTTGCACCTCCGAAAAATTTTAATATTTTCTAAAAAATTCTCAGTGTACCCAGTTTAGTCCTAACTTGTTTCTAATGTGTATTTTGGGCCTCGAGGGCTCACATAATGGACATTATGCTTGATTTCAATTAGTTTCTAATATGAATTCCATATGATTTGAAATATATTTTTATTTGGTCTGTAAATTTTGGTAATGCTCCATAAACCTATTCCTAACGGATACGGGTTAGGGTGTTACAGACCTAACCTATTTGGTGGAAATGCTTTTCAATTTAAGGATCTCTTTGGCTGAGTTCATAGTTTTTTTTTTTTTTTACCTTCTTATATTCCTTTGTTGTTGATATATATGTCTGCCATCTTTAGTAAGCCTTTTTGAAAATCGTTTTTGTACTAAAGTACATTATGTTTATAAGCTATTTACCACCATAACAGTTGATAAACCTATACCTAGGCTAAAGGCAATCTTTGGCTTCAGAGTCCCTGATCAAAGGCCTAGTAAGGCACAAAATACTATATCATATTTCAATTTGTATCCTTCGAAACTTTATTCTTGTTTTGGCTTTTTTGCGAGAACGTGTTACTTAAAATGTGTTTTGAGATGCTGTAGGACATGTCTTTTTTTTTCGCTTTTGTGTATACCAGATTAAACTCTAATATTTGCATGAGTATGTTGGGATAAGCTCAAGCATTGGATTGACTGCCAACCCGATAGTTAACTTCTCGAGTGTGCTTGGAACAAATGTTCTTGCACTAGGTACTGATATCTCATTCGACACGAAGACTGGGAATTTCACCAAATGCAACGCGAGATTGAGCTTCACCAATGTAGACCTCATTGCTTCTTTGGCTCCACATGTGGTTATGTTTTATATACCTATCTACAGCTGAACATTCCAAATGATATAATCTCAAGTTTAATACCTTGTTTATCAATGCAGGAATGAAAAGGGTAATTCGATTAATGCATCTTACTACCATATTGTGAATCCATCAACCAACACTGTTGTTGGTGTTGAGGTGTGTAACATCCTAAATGTGGGCCTGCGCATTTATATGATAGTTTAATATGTTAAATTGAGATTTTAAGGATCGGGCTAATTTTTTTTTATTAGGGTTTAAATTAGTGCTCTGGGTATTTTAAAGTGATACATATTGGGCTTAAAAAAATTTGGGTTAGGTGGCTAATAAATGGTGTTAGCTCATAATTTAAGTAGATAGTTAATTAAGTGACAAGCTGGGCTTGTGGCCCAAAGATTTGAGGAGCTTTAAGTGGACATAAGGTGGTGTCATAAGGGGGGACGAGTTTGGGCCAAGTGAGGGCTACTTAGAGCCCAAGTTTTGGGTCAAAAATTTGGCACTTAGGAGCCTTAGGAGTGGAAGGCACACTAGCTACAAAATAGGGATTTTAATTCTTTTATTTTCTTGATAAATATGAAGATAATGAAGAGAAAGATGAGGGCTATTTTTAGGGAGATAAGGGATTAAGATAACAAGGAAGATAAAATCTATCAGATGACAGCAGAGTTGGCCGAAAATACAACTCTGAGAGGGGGAGTGTATTGCCGAAATCTATATAAGCCAAGTGATCATCCTTTCTTTCAATTTTTCTCTTTTCTTCCTCACCTAGCCGAATTTCTCTTCTTCTTGTCTCTCAAAACCTTTTCTTTGTCGCAACTCTCCAAACACAGTTTACTTTCCCCTTTTCTCTTCTCAAAGCCGAATCTACAAGTGAAATCTCTATTTCCCGAAGGTGTACCGTAAGCTGTATACTCCTCTTTAATCCGATGAGTTTCGAGATTTTTCCTTTTCTGTGATTCCTTTGTTTTGATCAACTCCTAATCTAAATCATTGTTTCCAAGGCCCCGTCGATTATACTCTTTACTCCTCGAAGCCGAATCAGTTCCATTAAAGCCGATTTGGTGGAAAAGCCGAAGGTAGGTGGTGGTAGGTTTGGCCGAATGGCCTTCCATGATTCCTTTTTGCTTTGGCCGAATATTATTTGGGTTAGGTTGGTTGTGTGAATTGGTTGGTTTGATATTTTTTTGGTGGTGGCCGAATATAGGTAGGGAGGTGACGTTTCTTAGGGAATTTCGGGATTCGACAAATAAGGCTCTACGTTAAGGATAATAGATTTTCGCGATAACAGGTGTGTAATACTTCCCCACCATCTAGATCTAATCATAAAATGCATGATCATAAGATTTATATGTTTTGATAATTACCAACATCTCAGTTTATTGATGAAAGCCCAAGGAGGGTAAAAGCGGATCTAGTAAATAATCTGTTTAAATGTTATAAGTAAAATGCTTATATGTGATTGCATGGGTTGGGTTGATGAAAGGAGGAAGTTATACATTATATGTGTAGCGATTTTACCATGATCTGATGTAGCGACTATTGCCGTGAATTGTTATACGGGCTTCGGCCATTATATGTTATAAGGGCTTCGGCCATCATATGTGGATGAGCAGCATGATTGCCATCTTGGCGTGTAGCAGTGTGGGTCGATTGTAGAAATCCCCAATGGTGTGAACGGTTGGTACGGGGGCGTGTAGCGGATGGAAACCTAGGCAAACAGGTTGGGCCTTGCATATTATTTGTTATTAATTTTTATTATGAGTATTAAACTGTTTATGTTGTCTAACGGGCCTAAGGCCCAAAATCTAGTGGTGCATGAGGGTTGCACATTGAGTCTCACGACTCACCCTTTTAATTAACATTTCGGTGATACCTAGTGCTCGAACTGGTGTGGAGAGGCACGTAAGGTGGCCATCTGAGAAGAATATGTGGATTTGGAAAAAGACCGAGTTAATTGTTTTATATCGTATTTTGATTAATGGATTTTAAACTTCAATGTAATAAGGCCATGGGCCACTGGTTTATATTTTGTTTTGTTATGGGCTTTTATTACTTTTAGTTATTTAAATTTTTACTTTAATTAAACTAAGGCATGTAATTAAGTTTGGGTTTTATTTTACAAAGGCACGTTCTATATAAAATATATTTGGGCTTTTCTGAAAATACGACATGTTTGACAAAATTTTCCTTAGTGACATACCAGATCCGGTTGTAGTGTTTGGGCCAGGTTTGGGGTGTTACAAATTGGTATCAGAGCCCGGTTCAAAACTCGGCTCTGGGGGTTTTGGGGCTCAAAACGTTTTCTAAAGATGGGCTTTTGAAATACACATGTTTTTAAATAATAACAGGTTTTTAGCTCGGCATGGCACCTGCGTCTCCGGCCCAAGTCCGCCAAGTAAGTACTCCGAACCATTGTGTGATATATTTATGTGGGCTTAATGGGCTTTATGGGACATAGACTAAGTTAGACTTAGACCTTGATGGACTTTAGGCTTAGTACAAACTACTTCTTAAAAATTCATAAAACTTAATTTCACTGAACAAACCCGTTAACGAGTCGCAAGGCTAGGGTGTGGTAACCGTCATACCCATGTCTAGGAAGGATCCGAAAGAGCACGGTATTTAAGCGATCCAGTGACTCACCTCCTCTTATTGGAATCCTACAGTGCGTGGTATTTGTTCACCTTAGTCAAGTTAGGGTGTGGCAATGGGCATCGCATGTCTAGGAGTGGATTCGGGGAGAGCTTGGTATTTAAGCAGTCCTAGCAACTCACCTCCTCTTCGCTAGAATCCTACACAGTGCGTAGTGACTATTCACCCTAGCATGAGGATTTATTAATGGGCTAAACCTTATAATTAAAACCCGAAATGGACCAACCACCTATTTTGAAAAAAAATCCAAGGTTTTGAAAAAAAAATTTCAAAACATATTTGATTTGTGAAAATTTTCGATCAACCATGAACTTATAAAATACGTATGTTTCAAAAATTTACCCGAAAATCTCACATTTACAAGAATAACCCGAACCATGAAATTAGTTTTTTTCCAAAAGTACCCCTGTTTGAAAAAAATTACCAAACTACCCTTACTTGGCAAAAATGACCAAAATACCTCAGATTTCAAAATTACCGAAATACCCTCAGATTTCAAAATTACCGAAATACCCCCAGATTTTTAAAATTATCGAAATACCCTTAGATTTCCAAAATTATCGAAATACCCCCAGATTTCTAAAATTATCGAAGTACCCCCGGGATTACAAAATTACCAGAACACCCCTATTTCACAAAATCACCAAGGACTTTATTTTGAAAAATTACGAAAATACCCCTGTAGGATAAAATTACGAAAATACCCCTGGGTAATAGAAAACAACAACAATGACAACCACAACACTTTTCTATAATGAACGCGAGTTCATGAATGTTGATGGTTGAATGAATGAACTTGAGACTGTAGTGTGTGTATGAATTCGAAAGAACTACTTTTTAGAACTATTAATCATAAGACTGTTTGCGATAAATCAGTGGAAAGAAATAATGATTCATAAAATTCTTAATCAGATAAACGCAACTCAGAAGAATGAGTTCAAGGGGTCGAGGACGTCCGCCGCGTGGGCGTGGTAGAATAGAATGACCGCATCGAGCCGAGAGGTGCAGCCACGGTCGAAGCGAGATGCCAAAGCTGGGATGTAGAAGGAGAATTTCGGGATGAGGCGCCCAGAGATGATCTTGCATCTCGAGCGATGTTGAGGTTTTAGAGAGGTTCTTTGGTAGGCGAGGGCACGAGAGCTCAAAAATCATGCGAAACGGTTTAAGGTCAATGGGCGAAGTGTTTAGGGGAGTTTACGGTGTAGCCCTAACACAATTGAGTATTGGATAGAAGCGGCTGAGCGTATAATGGATGACTTAGATTTTACGGTGGAGGAGAAGCTAAAAGGGGTCGTGTCTCTTCTTCGAGACAAGGCTTACCAGTGGTGGCTCACGGTGAAAGAAGGTACTTCTGCAGATCGATTGATAGGATTTTTTAGGAGTCATTTCATGGAAAGTATGTCGGGGCCACTATATAGATGCCCAAAGAAGGCATTCTGAACTTGGTATAGGGAAGTAAGTCTGTGGCCAAATATGAGGCTGAGTTTCTGCGCTTGTATCGTTACGCTCGAGGAATGGCAGCAACAGAGTATGAACGTTGTGTTCGGTTCGAGGATAGGCTGAGAAATGAGTTAAGGGTTCTGATAGCATCGCAACGGGAAAGGGGTTTTGTTGTTTTGGTAGATAAGGTTAAAATAGCTGAAGAAGTGAAATGGGTTGAGAGGCAAGAAAGGGATAAGGATCGGGGTAAGAATAAGAGAAGTTTTGGGCAATCAAGAGCATCGGGGAATTTTCAGAAGAGGCCTAGGGCTAATGGGCCAGTTTGTGCTCTGACAAGTCAAAATTAAGCATGTTCTACATGTGGGAGAATGCATTATGGGGAGTGCAGAATAAAAATAGGTGGATGCTTTAGGTGTGGGTCTACAAAACATCTGATTAAGGACCTCCCCGGATGAATCGAGGCGACCAATGGGCCGAGGTGTCTTGATCAAGCGAAAAGAGGTGATCACTGGACCAAGGGTCGAGTGCGAGTGTAGAGGAGGAAATGGGGCTGGTCGTGGTCGTGAAGCACTGGCGGAGGTCTTGGTAATGTAAATGCAAGACAATAGGGTCTAGTTTATCTGATTAAATCGACAGGAGGATGGTGGCCTTGCCGGATGTCATAATCGGTATGTTTCTTATAATTGATGACCTTTTTTTGCTTTGATTGATATTGGGTCAACCCACTCCTATATTGCATGTTCGATATCTGAGACCTTAAGTGTAGATCCTAAAACAACTACCAGGAAGATGACTGTGGTTAGTCCCCTAGGACAATCTAGGGTAGTAGACAAAATTGTTTAAGGATGTACCTTTAGAGACTCAAGGGTAGTGTTTCCGCGGACTTAATGGAATTGCCATTCAGAGAGTTCGATCTTATCCTAGGAATGGATTGGTTGTCAAAGCATCGTGCTAAGTTTGATTGTGGGACTAAGCGTATGGTGTTAAGTACCCCGGAAAGCGGGAAGATGGTTGTATTAGGAGAAAGAAAGAATTATTTGTCCAACGTAGTGTCGGCCTTGAAAGCTGTTAAGATGATTCGGAAGGGATATAATGCCTTATTAACTTTTATTAGTGCTTTGGATGCTAAAGAGGTGACTGTCGATGAGGTTCGAACAGTCAAGAATTTTGCAGATGTTTTTTCGGAAGAGTTGCCAGGATTACCCCCAAATCGCGAGATGGAGTTTGGAATAAAACTATTCTCGGGTACGGTATCTATTGCCCCTTATCGAATGGTGCCGAAAGAGCTGGTAGAGCTCAAGGCTCAGATTCAAGAGCTATTGGATCGAGGATTCATCCGACCGAGTGTGTCTCCATAGGGAGTGCCGATCCTATTCGTGAAAAAGAAGGACGAGACTATGCGTATGTGCATAGATTACCAGCAGTTGAATAAGCTGACCATCAAGAACAAGTACCCATTGCTGAGGATAGATGACTTGTTCGATCAGCTTAAGGGGGCCGCGGTATTTTCAAAGATAGATTTAATGTCAAGGTATCATCGACTTAAGGTAAAGCGGATATCTATAAGATGACTTCCGGACAAAATGCGGGCATTATGAGTTCTTAGTAATGTCATTCGGATTGACGAACGCCCAATTGCGTTCATGGATATGATAAATCGGGTTTTCCAACCCTACTGGACCGATTAAATTGTTGTGTTCATAGACGACATCCTAGTGTATTCCAAGTCTGAGGAAGAATATGATGAGCATCTCCGGGTGGTGTTGCAAGTGTTAAGGAAAAGAAGCTTTATGCCAAGTTCAAAGAAGTGCAAATTTTGGTGAAGGAAGTTCGTTCTTAGGGCATGTGGTGTACATGGAAGGAATAAGGTAGACCCTCGGAAGATTGAGGCAGTATTAGATTGGAAACCACCTAAGTCAGTGGTAGAGGTTCGAAGTTTCTTGGGGTTAGCAGGCTACTACATGAGATTTGTTGAAGGGTTCTCGTCAATAGCAGCACCTCTGACGAAGTTGTTGAGAAAAGAGGTACCTTTCGTATGGGCGGATAAGCAGCAGGAGAGCTTTGAGAAGCTTAAGAGAGTATTGACAGAGGCTCCAATTTTGATTTAGCCAAAAGCAGGGAAAGACTTTGTGGTATATTGTGATGCTTCCCATACAGGATTGGGATGTGTTCTACTGCAAGACGAAAAAGTAGTCGCTTATGCGTCTCGGCAATTGAGGCCACATGAGGGTAACTATTTGACGCATGATCTGGAGTTGGCTGCAGTAGTGTTCGCTTTAAAAGTGTAGAGGCACTACTTGTGTGGAGAAAGGTCGGTGATTTACATAGACCACAAGAGTCTGAAATATTTGTTAACCCAGAAGGAGCTAAATTTGAGACAGCAAAGGTGGGTGGAGTTGCTGAAAGACTACGACTGTTTAATAGAGTATCACCCGGGCAAGGCAAATGTGGTGATAGATGCCCTAAGTCAGAAAGTGGTGTCGGATCTGAGGGCGATGTTTGCACATCTTAGCCTTTATGATGATGGAAGTGTGCTAGCAGAGTTGCAAGTGAAGCCGACGTGTTTAAGCCAGGTAAAGGAGAAATAGTTGGTAGATGGAGATCTGAGTGCTAAGCTACGGCAAGTGCAGGATGGGGGATTGGAAGGCTATGATGTAAACGGTGACGGAGTGCTGTGTTTTTGGGGTAAGGTTTGTATGCCGAAGGATGAGGAATTAAGGCAGAGAATTCTTCGAGAATCGCATAGCGATCCATATGCTATGCATCCTAGAGGAAGTAAGTTATCTGAGGATCTACGGGATCGATTTTGGTGGCTTTGGTCTTAAGCGAAAAGTTCTGAATTTGTAGGAAGTGTTTAACGTGTCGTGAGTTAAAGTCGAACACCAAGTATCTTCGGGTTTGCTTCAATCGATAAAAATTTCGTAATGGAAGTGGGAGAGAATTACCATGGACTTCGTTAGTGGGCTTCCCCTTACGCCTACTAAGAAAGATTCAATTTGGGTAATTGTGGATTGACTGACGAAGTCTGCTCACTTCATACCGATTCGAGTGGACTTTTCTCTACATAAGTTGGGTAAGTTGTACGTGGCTGAGGTTGTAAGATTACATGGCGTACCGATGTCGATCATATCGGATCGGGACCCTAGGTTCACGTCACGATTTTGGAAGGCTCTTCATCAGGCAACGGGGACAAGGTTAGACTTGATCTTCGCTTTTACCTGGTGATGGATGGTCACCGAGAGGGTAATTCGAGATCTGGAGGATATGCTAAGGGTTGCATCATCAATTTTAGGGGTAGTTGGGAGGAGCATTTACCCTTGGTGAATTCGCATACAATAATAGCTATCAAGCTAGTATTCAAATGGCGCCGTATGAAGCATTATATAGAAGGAGATGTCGTACTCCAACTTGTTGGACGGAGTTGAGTGAACGTCAAGTATTGGGTCCGGAACTAGTTTCAGAAACGGAGGAAAAAGTTAAGTTAATACGGACTCGATTGAAGGAAGCGTCTGATCGGCAGAAATCTTATGCGAATCTAAAGCGGAAGGAGGTGGAATTCGCAGTAGGAGACCAAGTCTTCTTGAAGGTATCTCCGTGGAAGAAAGTAATGAGGTTTGGACAAAAGGGTAAGTTAAGTCCTCGATTTATTGGGCCTTATCGGGTGTTAGAACGTGTGGGCCCCGTGGCTTATCATTTGGAGTTACCTTCAAAGTTGGAGCAGATACATGACGTGTTCCATGTCTCGATGCTGAGACGTTATCGATATGATCCATCGCACATAGTGCCGATAGAAGAGATAGAAGTAAGCCCAATTTTGTCTTTTGAGGAGAAGCCAGTGCAAATCCTAGATCGAGACGTAAAAGTGTTGAGAAGGAAGTCCGTTCCTTTGGTTAAAGTTTTATGGAGAAACCATGGCGCAAAAGAGGTGACATGGGAACCGAAGGATGTTATGCGACAACAGTATCCCCATCTTTTTAATCAGGTAAATTTCGAGGCCGAAATTTATTTTAAGGGGGTAGAACTGTAACATCCTAAATGTGGGCCTGCGCATTTATATGATAGTTTAATATGTTAAATTAAGATTTTAATGATCGGGCTGATTTTTTTATTAGGGTTTAAATTAGTGCTCTGGCTATTTTAAAGTGATACATATTGGGCTTAAAAAAATTTGGGTTAGGTGGCTAATAAATGGTGTTAGCTCATAATTTAAGTAGATAGTTAATTAAGTCACAAGCTGGGCTTGTGGCCCAAAGATTTGAGGAGCTTTAAGTGGGCATAAGGTGGCGTCATAAGGGGGAGGAGTTTGGGCCAAGTGAGGGCTACTTAGAGCCCAAGTTTTGGGTCAAAAATTCAGCACTTAGGAGCCTTAGGATGGAAGGCACACTAGCTACAAAATAGGGATTTTAATTCTTTTATTTTCTTGATAAATACGAAGATAATGAAGAGAAAGATGAGGGCTATTTTCAGGGAGATAAGGGATTAAGATAACAAGGAAGATAAAAGCTATCAGATGACAGCAAAGTTGGCCGAAAATCTAACTTTGGGAGGGGGAGTGTATTGCCGAAATCTATATAAGCCAAGTGATCATCCTTTCTTTCAATTTTTCTCTCTTCTTCCTCACCTAGCCGAATTTCTCTTCTTATTGTCTCTCAAAACCTTTTCTTTGCCGTAACTCTCCAAACACAATTTAATTTCCCCTCTTCTCTTCTCAAAGCCGAATCTACAAGTGAAATCTCTGTTTCCGAAGGTGCACCGTAAGCTGTATACTCCTCTTTAATCCGGTGAGTTTCGAGATTTTTCCTTTTCTGTGATTCCTTTGTTTTGATCAACTCCTAATCTAAATCATTATTTCTAAGGCCCCGTCGATTATACTCTTTACTCCTCGAAGCCGAATCTATTCCATTAAAGCCGATTTGGTGGAAAAGCCGAAGGTAAGTGGTGGTAGGTTTGGCCGAATGGCCTTCCATGATTCCTTTTGCTTTGGCCGAATATTATTTGGGTTAGGTTGGTTGTATGTATCGGTTGGTTTGATATTTGTTTTGGTGGTGGCCGAATATAGGTAGGGAGGTGACGTTTCTTAGGGAATTTCGGGATTCGACAAATAAGGCTCTACGTTAAGGATAATAGATTTTCGCAATAACAGGTGTGTAATACTTCCCCACCATCTAGATCTAATCATAAAATGCATGATCATAAGATTTATATGTTTTGATAATTTCCAACATCTCATTTTATTGATGAAAGCCCAAGGAGGGTAAAAGCGGATCACCAGGTTAGTAAATAATATGTTTAGATGTTATAAGTAAAATGCTTGTATGTGGTTGCATGGGTTGGGTTGATGACAGGAGGAAGTTATACGTTATATGTGTAGCGGTTTTACCGTGATCTGATGTAGCGGCTATTGCCGTGAATTGTTATACGGGCTTCAGCCATTATATGTTATAAGGGCTTCGGCCATCATATGTGGATGAGCAGCATGACTGCTATCTTGGTATATAGCGGTGTGGGTCGATTGTAGAAATCCCCAATGGTGTGAACGGTTGGTACGGGGGCGTGTAGCGGATGAAAACCTAGGCAAACGGGTTGGGCCTTGCATATTATTTGTTATTAATTTTTATTATGAGTATTAAACTATTAATTTTGTCTAACGGGCCTAAGGCCCAAAATCTAGTGGTGCATGAGGGTTACACACTGAGTCTCGTGACTCACCTTTTTAATTAACATTTCAGGTGATACCTAGTGCTCCGGACCGGGCTGGAGAGGAACGCAAGGTGGCCATGCAGAAGAATATGTGGATTTGGCAAAAAGACTCAGGTTAATTGTTTTATATCATATTTTGATTAATGGATTTTAAACTTCAATGTAATAAGGCCATGGGCCACTGGTTTATATTTTGTTTTGTTATGGGCTTTTATTACTTTTAGTTATTTAAATTTATGTAATTAAGTTTGGGTTTTATTTTACAAATGCACGTTCTATATAAAATATATTTGGGCTTTTCTGAAAATACGACATGTTTGACAAAATTTTCCTTAGTGACATACCAGATCCGGTTGTAGTGTTTGGGCCGAGTTTGGGGTGTTACAAGGTGACCCATAGCTTCTCTACCAATGTGAACATCATCACTGTGGGTACACAACATGCATTGGATCCATTAACCACAATCAAGGCACGGGTGAACCATGCCGGTATGGCAAGCGCACTCATCCAACATAAATGGCGCCCAAAATCCCTCTTTACCATTTCTGGAGGGGGGATACAAAGTCCATCGATAAGAGCCCTAAGGTCGAACTTGCATTGGCACTCAAGCCTTAAGAGCTTTAAAAAAAAGCCCATTTTGGTAAGAGTATGGTAGACTTAAAAAGATTTTTGAAGTTTTAATCTGTTGTTGACTTTCATGGTGTTGCCATCTTCCTTTTTATGTCAATGATTTTTCATTTTTAAAAAGAATAAAGTGAAAAAAATGTGATAACTATTTTTAGTCATTCCTTGTTTAATTGAGGTGAAGTAACTTTGATTTGCCCCATAAATTTTTTTTAAAGGCTCTCTTTATTTTTTCATGAAATTTGCTAATAAAGGAAAATAAGGGTTGTACCTTTTCTTTGTTGAGGACAATTTTTACTTGGTATAGAACTTGGTAACTGTTATATGCATAAAGTCTAACATTGGATCAACTTGTAAAACTCGGCCATGGAAAGCTTTCATTACTAGTGGTGAGATTGGCTAAAGGTAGAACTATCATGGAGGCTCTCATATTACGAGTTAGATTGTATTTTGATCTCTATTTAAGAAATGGAAAAATTAGTACATTTATGTTGAAGTAAAGAGTAAATTTTTTTTTTTACGGCACAATTCGGAACGACGACATTACAAAAGAGAACGAATACTTTAAATCATTTAGTTTAAAAGTGTTCAGTTTGCTATCAAAAAGTACTTTTGATAACATTTACTTTAGACGTGATGTTATGACATAAAATATTATTGGCTAACGTAAACGTGATGTTTAAATTCATTAATATTATATATTTTTAGTAAGGATATAAAAGAAAATAATGTTATGATATAAAATATTATTGGCTAACGTAAGCGTGATGTTTAAATTCATTAATATTATATATTTTTAGTAAGGATATAAAAGAAAATAATTTATTATTAGCTCATTATTAATATTTTGATATATAAAATATAAATTTTAAATATTTTTAACAATTAATATTAATTATTTTAAAAACAAAAGAAAGATGTAAATAGTAAGAATAAAATGTATATATTTTAAACAAATAAAATTAGATTAAAAAAGTTAAAGATATGAATTTGTTGAATTCAAAAATATTTTTATAGATTTTAAATTCATTAATAATTAAGCTTTTAGAATGTATTTTTTGTGTGTAAACTATAATGAATATAACTTGAGAAGCAACGGATTCAAATACTAGTGTATTATTTTAAAATGTACTAAATAAAAATTTTAAATATTTTAATATAATTTTATATAAAATAAAAATCTTTTAATATAATATAATTATATTAAGAATTTTATTAAATTATATTTTTATTAAATCATATTTAATAATAATTATATTAAAATATAATTAAATTATTTATTATTTTATCAAATTATATTTAATAATAATCTATTAAAATTTAATAACAATAATCATCATCTAAAAAAATTTTGCTAAGGGCACTCTGGTCATTTTAGCTTTTTTCTTTATGCTATTACAAATCTATTCAATTCAACCAAACACAAAAATACTATTACAGTTTTATTCCATTCCATTCAACCAACAATTGAATTACTAATTACAACTCTATTCCATTACAATGAACCAAAGCGTCGTAAATGGCTTAATGATTTTCAATTGTATATGTACCAATAATGTTATTCTTGAAATGTTGTTGGTTATTATGAAAAATCTTGCTAAATGGTTGTATATATGATTTTATTATGTTTATAATTGAATTCAAATTATGTAAACACCACTGAGTAGCATTACTTAGCGTACGAATTTGTTTGTTTTTGCATGCAGGTCTTGAATAAAAGCTATAAAAAAAAATTTGGTCAAGAATCCAACTCTCCAACTCAGCTTGGAAACCATTATGTCCTCTTTTTTTTTTTTTTTTTTTTTTTGTATATATGGTTTTGAGGTTATATGACATGTATCTAGGCTGGTAGGCTTGTTGCCTAAGTTAATGATTTGGTACTTTTGCTAGTTGGCTTATAATGTTATAATGGTTAGATTTTATCTTTTGACTATTATTTAAATATGCTTGTTTTTATTAGTCTCATTGTGTGAATTCATCGGTTAAGTGTTGATGATTAAAGGTTATGATTTGGTGATATTTGATTGTGTTTAGATAGATTAATTTGATGATTATATTTTGAGGCAAATTTTAGGTAAGTTTGGGTTCAATTGATTAAGGCTTTGGATACTTAGAAATGTGTAATTTTGGCTAATTGATCATTAAGTCTCGAGACAGGAACAACATATCTCGAGACAGTTAGAACAAATTTTATCTTATTGTTCTCCTATGTGCTTAATGTCTTGAGACTTGGCAAGCTAGTCTCAAGACAAGTAGCCTTTGTCTCAAGGCTAAAGTACTTCGAAGCTAAATTAATTTTGCCCTATTTTAGGTCTCGAGATAAGAATCCCTTATCTCAAGTATCCAAACATCGAAGCAAAAAATAAGAAAATATGGGAGGGCTAGTCTCGAGACATGAGGGATTTTACCTTGAAACACAACTTCTAGTGTCTCGAGACATGTTATTTTTTAAGCTAGAACTTCCAAAATAATTTATGGCCTATCTTGAGATGGGGGACCATCTCGAGATAAAACCTTGAATTTTGGCAAATGAGTTTGGATTCGTGTCCTAACCTCGGTTTTTTCTTTGCATAACCTCGTAATTAGATGAAATAAAATCTTAAACCTTATGAATTCAAGTGAATGATTTTATTAAACGATTGATTTGTTATGCTATTGATAAATGTGAATTAAACCTGATAGAATTATGTTGAGTTAGTCTGAGTTGTTTTAGCAACGTAATGTGATGTCACACATTTAGATTCAACAACTAGGTCGGGTGTGAGGGTACCACATATTTAATTGAGTTGATTTGTCACGCAAAATGGTCAAACAAAGTTAGGAGAATTTGGTTTGAAATTTTCCCTATGAAGGATATTAAGGCATAAGTTCTTATAGACATTGTTACTCAATGCTCATATTGCATCAAAGTCGACATCAAGCTTATAAAAAGAACTTGCTCCAAGTATCTCCAATGACTACAAAGTATATATTGTGTCCCATTTATAACAATTACTCGTTTATACTAATAATGGTCATGTTTACACTTACAAAGTAGAGAGATGGGCAAATAAACCCACTCTAAAATAGTCACAAGCAATAAGTGAATCTTCCAAAGAAAAGTGGATATCAAATGTAGATGGTTACTGTGGAAAGACTAGTTTTACCACACACATTTTATTCATGAACCCTCAGGGCAATAAGTGGTGGTATGGGCTGTTCTTTAGTGTTATAGACTATTTATAGGTTTTAAAGGTGGGGTTATGTTAGGGGCATTTAATGGGACCCTAACACACATAAGTGGTGGTAGGCTTTACAATTGAGATTCTCTCCCATAATCTTCTCCCCAATCTCAAAGGTTCAAAATTTTTTATCATGCGTATTAAACAAAAATAAACACATTTTGATAAAAGTGTTCAATATATTGGTCACCAGGCAGACCATCATGCCAATATGGCAAGTTTGGCAAGTTAGCCAACGAATGAATATGCTTCGTGCAATCTAAAGATAAAGTATAAATACCTAGCTAGGTAAGACCCTCTTTCTCTCACACAATCTCATGTCCTTTATGTGCCCAAGTTATTTGCTTCCTTTATTGTAATGGCATCCTTTAGTGAAGCATTAAAGGGCATAAGATCCGATAGCCCCATAATTTATGTTCGTTTTGCGGGAGTCTTGAGTTTTCAAGCTTAACTCTACTTGAAGTAAGCTTAGTGTTGTTCAATAAGTTGAAAAAAATAAGAGTTGAATAATTAAGTATTAAAAATTTAAGTTATAAAATATGTTTGATATATTATTTAAAATTATGGTATATAATCATATTGTTTGATAAATGTAAATTTTAATTTATGAAAAAAAATGTATTCTATATTTTATTCTTGATTTTTAAAAATTCATCTAATTCTAAGTACAATCAAAATTTAAATGTAAGGTCTTTATATGATAGTATAATGTTAAAAGAAATAAAATTGAATTAAATTAATTAAAATATTCTCTTGTAAGTAACTCTTATAAATTTATCATTTTCACATTTTTATAAAAATTTCTATCCGTTATTCTTTTTAAATTTTGAATTATTATATGCATATAAAGAATTAACTTACTAAAAATATTAAATTTTAATTTATTTAATTCTTCATGAGTTTATCAAACAAGGTATTAGCCCATTAACAAAACAATTTTAAATTATTATATAAATATATTGAAAATAAAACTAAAAGTATCGATTAATTTGATCTCTTTAATTAATGGATAAGTGATTGAATTAATGAATTTTTGATTAAACCGAGTAATCAAATTAAACCATTTCACATCAACAAGTTTTAATTTGGGTTAACAAATAAATTTACCCTAAATTTGTCTATTTGTACTTAGTTGACATATAATTTTTTTAGGCTTAATTAGTAGCTAAATTTGTATTCCATCATATAGTTTAGTAACTCCACACTAATATCGTTAGTTTATGTTAATATAACAATGATAGTCAATATGATGGTGACAGGTGGCAGCCTCTCATAATGCCATCTGTCTATATTCATTCTATACCTGTTTTTTCAATAAATTTATATTTTAATTTATTTTTTTAAAATATCAATTTTTAGGTTATAATTATTTTGAAAATATATAAATCATAAAGTTAAATGTATATAAATTAAAATTTTATAAAGATCCTATACTATTTTGAAAATATAAAATTTATAATTTATAATTTATAAATTTACAAAAAAATAAAAATTTATAATATATATAAACTGAAATTTAAAATATATATAATTATTAAAAAATCACCTCAAAATAGATGATAAAGTTAATATTTGTTAACTTTGTTGACATGACATATATATATATATGTGTGTGTGTGTGTGTGTGTGTGATTATCATGTGAATCACACATCAACATTTAATTAATTTTTAAAAAATTTTAAAAAATTTATAGTTTTAATACTTTCTTAATAATTTAAATGATTTTAATTCTTAAAATACTTTTTATAATTTTTTTAAAATTTTAAATTTTAAAAATCAATTAAATGATGTCATGTCATTCATTTGGCAATCCACTTGTATCCTACGTTAGCAAAGTTTAAAAATATTAACTTTTTCATCAAAATTAAAGTGATTTAACAAAAATACAAATCTAAAGGCTAAAAAGATAAAATTAAATAGGATGGTTAAAATAATTTTTTTATAAAATTGAAAGGTTAAATAAATTATTATACTTTTTAAGTTCGGCAGTAAATTTTGACTTCAGTGACATCAAAAAGTAGTTTCTCAATATCCCATTATCATTCCTACGTGATTAATTATCTCTTATCTAAAGCCATTCAGAATAAAATTAATTTTATGCTTTTGAACCAGAAATGTGCAGAAAATATTTGCAATTTTCCCCATATTATGCATGACCTTATTGTCATATACTTAATGAATTTTTTTAATCAAAGTTGTACTTCTGAAATGTTTAATCTAATATTCTTCCTCAAACCAGGAGAAAGAAAATTTACATCATAGATAGTAATTTAAGAAAGAGAAATGTATTACAAACCGGCGTAGCAACAGACGGAGACACCAAAAACATTAAAAAAAGGCATGAAAATCGAAATACCAAGCATTTATGCTGATCAGGCTCTCTGGTTGACAACAAAAATTGAAACCATGAAAGCAAGGAATCCAAGCACCAAAGATGGAGATACAAGGTGGCTGCTTCTATTGGGCGTGGGCGCCGAGGGCATGACGGAGCCTGGTGGCATCACCATGCCGGGCGGCATGTCCATTTGAGCTGCTATTGCAATGATTAATGCGGCAAAACAGGTTGACCAAACAGTCGCTTTGATCAAAGAACCCATATTAATTAGTGATTGATTGTGATATGAGGTAGGTGGTTCATCATTGCTGACTAAAACATTTATATTGGTGAAGGCCTCGTTGTGTCCATGCTGCTTTGTTAAGGTCAAGGACCATGGCAGCTGTTGGGTAGTTTCAATCGTTGAAATCTATTGCCCTAATTTGTCTTTAAGCTTTCCTTATTAAGAAAGATAAAACAATGAAAATTTAAATATATATATTATTTTCTCATACTTCATCTACCATACTATTAATAAATAATAAAATGATATACTGTGATTGATATAAAATAAAAAAATATTGAAGATTAATTTAAAAGTAAGACTAATATTTGATGCATCATCGATATATATACTATAGGTAAACCATAATTCATCACTTCTTTGGCCCTTTAATTTTATAAAAAAAATTATTTTAACCCTTCATTTAATTTTTCATTTCTTTTAACCCTAAACTTTTACTATTTGTCAAATCACCCCAAAATGAATAAAAAGTTTATATCTCATAACTTTCTTTGGCGTGGCATACATGTGGATTGCCACATTAGCAATTAATTATATTTTAAAATATAAAAATTATTTAAAATTTAAGAATTATAAAAAATATTTTTAACTTTTAAAGAATAAATTAATTGCTAATGTGACATATACGTGGATGCCACATTAACAAAGTTATCAAACGTTAATTATTTCATCAATTTTAGAGTGATTTGATAAATAATAAAAATTTAAGGTGTACAATAAACGAAAAATTAAATGAAGAACTAAGATAATTTTTTTATATAAAATTAAAGTGCCAAATAAATCATTATGCTAAAATATAAATATTCATACAACCCAACTAAAAAATAGCAAAAAGAGAGAGTTAAGTGGTAGTAGTAAATTCTCTACACCTATATGGTATTAAATTAGTCACAATATTAAAATTAAAGATATGGTAAAGAAGGTTCGTATTACAACATAAACCATCATCATGTTTAATAATATTTGTCCTAACCATTTTTTTGATGAAGCAGCAAACGACGCGGTCGACTCAATTTTTTTGAAAAAGAAAAGGAAGGGAGTCACCACCGATCTTTATTTGGTGTGATCGGATCACCTTTGTTTTAATAAAACATTTAATTTACTAAAACAGTGCTTTTGGTCCACGAACTTTGAGAAAACGGGTTCGGAGGTCGATTACGTGCGAGGAAGGATTAGCACCCTCGACACGCCCAAAATTGGTACCAAACTGATTGATTGATGTCCTATTTGTTGAAAACTTAAAAGGGGTTCGAAAATACAATGCTTTTTATTTTTAAAATTGGAAGGGACGTTAAGGCTTTCTTATTTTCGAAGAGATAAAGCATTACGTCCAGTAAGTTAGGGCATAATACTTTAAACTCCCGAAACTAGGCTCGCCTTTTGAAGCTTGGTTTTTGTTTGAAGAGAATCTTCCGTTATTCGTCAAATGAGAAACTGGAACCCAGTAAGTTAGGGCTCGATTTCCCGAGATTTCAAATACGGAAGATGGCCTCTATTTTTAGGAAAAGAAACTTATCCCGAAGTATCTAAGTGTCGAGTCCATGAAGTTAGGTATGACGTTTGAATTTTCGAGACTACATATTTTGTTTTAAAATTTAAATTACGATTTTAAAAGAGACATCCGTTGTTTTGCTTTAAACGAGGAGAAATCGAACCCAGATAAGTTAGGGCTCGATTCACCGAATTGCTAATCTGAATATCAATTTAAAATGGAATTCGTCATTTTGAAAGAGATATCCCGTTGTTTAATTTAAACGGGAAAAATCAGAACCCAGTAAGTTAGGGCTCGGTTCCCTCGAATCTTTAACACGAAATATCGATTATTTGAAAACTGATATATTGAGGGAAAATTAGTGTGACCAATGATAATATGAAAACACGATGTTATAGGTGAAAAGTACAATAATAATGAAATAACGATGTAAAATAATACGCTATTACAAGTGATACTAAGATATTAATAATAACGATAAAGTAAAAGTAATAACATAGGTAGTGATAAAATAAAGCTATTATGATAATAATCGATATATTAACGATAGTAGAAAATAATGATAAAATAATAATGATGGTAAAATAATGGGAGTAAAATATATAAAATAATAATGTTAGTGAAAATAGAAGTATATACATAAAATAATATAAGTATAAAGAGATAAATAAAATTAAATAGATAATAATGGTATCAAACTAAGGAAATAAATATAGATAGGAATATAAAATGATAAAATAAGAAATAATAATAATAATAATAATAATAATAATAATAATAATGACAAACAAAAAGTGAAAATAGTAATAAATATAAATGAGATAATAATGAAATGATAATAATAGTAATAAATGTAAAAGAAATAAGTATAAAGAATAAAATAGTGATAGAATAAAGTAAAAATGAGGTAATGATAATAAATAATATTACAATAGTAAATGAATAATACTAATAAATAAATAATAATAATAATAATAATGATAATGACATTAGTAAATAAAAATAAAAATAAAAAGCTATATTAATAATAACAATATAGTAAAGTAGTACTAACAATGATAATATTAATTGCAAAATAACTAAAAAGGAGTAAATTGAACTTAAAACGAAAGTTTGGGGTTAATTTGAAATAAAAAATAAAAGAAAAGGACCTATTTGTACGCGTGGAGGAAACAGAGGGACTAAAAAGGCAATAAGCCCTTCGGTCAAAAACGCACTGCATGACTCAGGGACTAGATTGCGAACTAGAATAAATCGTGGGGTAAAATTTGAAAATAAATAAAACCTAATTAAAAGGAGTCGAAAAAGCGAAAGGGCCATTTGCGTAATTTACCCCTTTGTTTAAAAACACGCGGATCCTGAGGCGGGTCGGGTCGGTCGGATCGGGTCAAGGTCAAAACGACGTCGTTTTGGGGCTTATGGGCGCCGACCAAAACGACGTCGTTTTGGTTTGGCTATATAATCAGATTTTTTTTGCAAAAATTTCATTTCTCACTTGCCTTTAAAAAAAAAAACTGATTTACTTCTTTTTTTCCTCTCTGCAGGGCCCAAGTCCGTGAGGTTTTCCGTTTCACCGCTTCTTAATCACCACACGCTTGATGGTAGGAAGTTCGAAAAAAAGTAAGCTTTCGTATTTTTATTTCCCCCTTTTTTTACTGTTCTTTTTTTAGCAAAAAGATGTGAATATATGTGTGGTTACTGGATTCGAAGAACAAAAAAAAAGAGAAGAAAAAAAAATTTAGCACCTTTCAAACTCGTTTTTTTTCGATATTTACTGCTTCTTGACTTTTTTTTTGCTCGAACCTCTACTTTGTGTTTGAATCTGCTTTCTTTTATTTATCAAAAAAAAAACTTCCTTTCTACAAAGAGTTCTCTCCTTCCCCCTGGTGTTTTTCATGGCCTTTTATAGCCAAAAGGAAATTTTATTTATCATGCCTCTGTTTGCTTTTGCTGTTCGTTTTTCTATTTCATTGCGTGTCTGCCTTGATTTGCAGGAGAGCAGGTAAAGGCGGTGGCAGAGCAAGTGGCACGGCGGCGGTGGCAGTGTAGCAGGTGAGGTTGGTGGGCTGCGGCCAGGCTAATTTAGGGTTTTAGAAACCCTAAAACTTTTCTGACTTTATTAATGCTTGGGCTTCGGGTTTGGGTCAATTTTTGGTTTTGGGTTTGTAAATGGGTTTTAATTTTTGGTTTTTATTGGTCTGCTGGGCCCGGGCAATTTGGGCTTTGTACAGCTGCCCCTCTTTGCTCATTGTCGAGTAACGAGAATAGAGCAAAGACTTTAAAAGCCCAATATTGCCCGGCCTCGTCGAGTCTTGGCCTCTCAGGTGCTCTCCTTCAGTGGCGTCGCTTTTGCCCACCGCATCTTGTTGCTTCGATCCACTCCACCGATATGTGGCTTCAATCTACTCTTGCTGCGACTTCAATGGGATGTGACTTGTTTATTTTCGATCTGCTCTTGCAAATTTAGGAATGTCTAAACTGCTATCTTCAATCTGATCCTTGCAAACTCAAGGATCACTAGACTGATATCTTCGATCTTGCTTCCTGCAACTTTAGGAGGGTCAAATCTTCTTTCTTCAATCTGATCCTTGCAAACTCAAGGATTACCAGACTGATATATTCGATCTGCTTCCTGCAACTTCGGGAAGGTCAAATCTGCTTTCTTCAATCTGATCCTTGCAAACTCAAGGATCACCAGACTGATATCTTTGATCTGCTTCCTGCAACTTCAGGAACTCCAAATCTGTTTTCTTCAATCTGATCCTTGCAAACTCAAGGATCACCAGACTGATATCTTCGATCTACTTCCTGCAACTTCAGGCACGTCAAATCTGCTTTCTTCAATCTGATCCTTGCAAACTCAAGGATCACCAGACTGAGTCTTTTTTCCTGCAACTTCAGGAACGTCAAATTTGCTATATTCAATCTGATCCCTGCAAACTCAGGGACCACCAGACTGAATCTTCAATCTGCTTCCTGCAACTTCAGGAAGGTCAAATCTGCTTTCTTCAATCTGATCCCAGCAAACTCGGGGATCACCAGACTGAATCTTTGATCTGCTTCCTGCAACTTCAAGAACATCAAATCTGCTATCTTCAATCTGATCCCTGCAAACTCAGGGACCGCCAGACTGAATCTTTGATCTGCTTCCTGCAACTTCAAGAACGTCAGGTTTGGAATCTTCAGCTTGTTCCACTGCTAGTCAAGAAGACAGGACGATTATGTTCTACTGCTGTTTAGGGCAACAGGATCGATGATCTTGACCTATTCCATTGCTGGTCCGGACAATAAGATGGTGGCTTAAATCATGTTCCCTAATGGTTAAGGAGCTAAGATTTGCCTTCGGTCTTGCCCCACTACTGGTTAGGGCGACAAGATCTACAATTTTTGACCTATTCCACGGCTGGTAAGTAGCAATAGGACGGTGGCCTAAATCATGTTCCCTACTGGTTAGGGAGCCACGATTCGCCTTTGATCTTGCCCCACTGCTGGTTAGGGCGACAAGATCTATAATTTTTGACCTATTCCTCTGCTAGTCAGTGGCAATAGGATAGTCTTCAACCTATTCCAACACTAGTCGATGGTAATATGACAATCTTCAACCTATTCCACCGTTGGTCGATGGTAATAGGACAATCTTCAATAGTGTTGCTACATCGTCCTCCAGAGGGCATATCCTGTAGACTCGACTTTATATGCTTGTATTTATGCCAAATGATGCGGATGCTATGGTCGAAATGACTCAAATGCTCCCAACTATGTGTGATATGGATGACATTTACATGAATGCAGAATGTCATGAGAATGATGATTGTCCATTAAGATGCAATGATTGTAATAAATTGAATGCTCCTAGCTAAATGATATTATGGAGGACATTTGCATGAATGCGGGATGTCATGATAATGATTCTTTGTTGAAAATGTATAAGGATCACGATGCGATGATTGTATGCTCCTAATGATGATGAATGAATGTAAAATGAAATGACCCCTTTTTATGCTTAGGGTTGTCACTGCTCGTCGTCCACCAGAGTCGTACAACCCTGATATCTCGCTATTGCTGGTACCTTTGCCAGAAACTCAAAGAAACAATTATATTTTTCTCAATTTGCCCTAATGTGACTTCAAGGCCCACTCCACGGCGCATACGAGACTTTAAGGCCTATACCATCTTCAGATCAACCCATTGTGCCTTAAGGGTATAAAAATTATGTCATCTTCAATCCATCCCACTACGACTCAGGGGTGTCATCTTCAGTCAATCCCACTACGACTCAGGGGTATAGAATTTGTTGATTTGGTCTGTTGCACCTTTCCATTCCTGTGGATTGTGACCAGGTGTGCACACATGATAGTTGCATGGATACAAAATCATTTTTCGCGCGAATGATTCCCCATTCAAAAATCCCTTTTTATCGAGATGATACTATTTGCGTAATACCTCGTCATTTGTTCAATCACCATTTTCAATTCGAAGAGATAGCCTCAGTTCAGAATTTTCCCCCACCATTATTCTTGTCCCCTAAAACTCGAGGAGTTTTAAGCAATGGTCCTGTTTCAGGTTCCGATACTACTTAAAAGTTTCCTAGAGTAATATGTGAAACTCTTTTTTGTGGAAGTGTCGTTAGTCCATTAATCGTTATTTCAATGCAAAATGTCCGAAAGAGATCCTAACTATGGGTAAGAACGAAGTTAGTTAGGAGTATAGCTCGAAACCAATG
Source organism: Gossypium rotundifolium (assembly GCA_025506655.1). Taxonomy (NCBI): domain Eukaryota; kingdom Viridiplantae; phylum Streptophyta; class Magnoliopsida; order Malvales; family Malvaceae; genus Gossypium; species Gossypium rotundifolium. The sequence continues at coordinate 22,527,905 of CP106724.1, forward strand.
GGTTAAGCAAAGGTAGCGAGTGCAATCAGGAAAGAAATTTATTGGCAGTGTATCTTGCAAGGTAAAAATAGGAACTAGGTGCCCGAGATATCGCAGCCTGAGCTTCTCTGTTCAAACTTCTTGAGGACCATTTTAGGCTCAATATGTGTTTAGGGGATCCGGAGTACTTTGTCGATGCTCCCAGACGCAACATACTTCTTCATTGTTAACTCAAGCGTGGTAAGACTACCGTACGCCTTACTTTTGATCAAAATTTAAGCTGCCCTTCTCGGGTTTTCAACTCAAATCCTCTTTGATCCCAAGGCGCCCTTTGCGGGTTTTCGCCTCGACCTCTCTTTTTCCTTTTTTCTTTTTTCGTGTTTTTTGTTTTTGTTTTTTCACCATTTTTTCACAAGACTCTTTTTTTTTTTTTTGAAATTGAACTCACCGGATTGGACAGGTCCTTGCCATCCATCTTGATTAGTATCCATGTTTCCTCAGAACAAGCCTTTTTTGCTGCATTTACTTTTCCTTTCGAGTCCTCTTGAATCTGAAGAACCCTTCTTAATCTGGGTCTTTCTCCGAAATTCTTTTGAGCGAACATTTTGTCATAAACCAATGGTAAAGGTGCCCGTGAAAGTCTTGCCAACTTTAAAAACCTAGAGGGTAAATGGTAACTTCTCTATGCCAACCTTTACAAGTCTCAGTCATTTTTCAAAAAATTTGAATGGTTTTGGCTGTCTTGTTGCTCTGATGTGGTGTCTATTCTTTGACAGACTATAAATTCGTGCCAACGCTGCGTTTTTTTCGGCATTCTTTATCGCCATTCTCTTTTTATTCTTCTTCCTCTTCTTTTTTTCTTTTTTTTTTGTTTGGTTTTTTTTGTGTTTTTTTTTTTTTTGATTTTTGATTTTTTTGATTTTTTGATTTTTTTATTTTTTGATTTTTTTGATTTTTTTTTTTGGAAGTTGAATTTAAAGTTGGAGTAGACGACCGCTGACTTTGTAATTTTGACATGTGAAGCGACCTTTACCCTCTTGGTAAGGTAACCAAAGGCTATGACTATGAATCGATGTCGGCTCAAAGCTCTTGAGGAGACTGGCTTGATAGCGTCCATGCCTCACATATAGGAATCCACGTTTCAGTGGCCTTAATGTGTCTAACTGTGATCATGCGATAATTTCTTGCCTTATTCTTGCGGTGAGCTAAGCTTCCATCTTCATCTCCTTCGTTGGCTTGCAGTGTTGGCTGATATCTCGCGAGTAGGATCGCCATTTTAACAAATTAGGAAGTAAGTTGCAATCTCATCATCTTCTAAGTCCTTAGATTCTTCTAGACACATATCTCACTAGAAAGGGAGTTCGTAATAACGTCGCTTCGTGTCATTGATATCCGGGACCCATATCCGTATGAAGGTAATTTTCGAGAATGAATGATTATTTATGAATGAAGAATAAAAGGATATTCAATAGAATGTATAGCATGGAAAATAAAAATATTGGTCCAAAAGATACATTTTATTGAAGTAGTAATTGAAACACGAGCCTATTTCACAAAAGAGATTTTATTGCCTCTAGGCTTAAAGCAACAAGTATACTTCATACATTACTCTAGGTAAGCTTCTAAATACTATCGAATTTCTTCCACAGTCTCATTGCTCAAAATGCTCCTGTGTTCATGCTTACGCTTTTGGTGCGTCGCCTATCTCCACAACACCCATTTTGACTAATTTTTCCACCAACTTCTTAAAAGTCAGCAATTTTCTATCGAATGTCCTGTAACTCCGCATGATACTCACATTGGACATTTAGGTTATACCATCTTTGGGTATGGAGGTTGCAGTGGTTTTATAAAATAAGGAGCTACAACATGCATATCAAATAAGTTACGTATAACTCCCTATACGTCATGGGAATAGGAGTGAATCGAGGTTTTTCCGAATAAGCTCCTGGATTGGGTTCTTGCTTTGGGGGGATCGGGTGACTAGTAACTGTCTTTTTTAACTGGTTTGCTGTAAACGGCTTCGAATAACCCTTAATATACACACTCGTGCCAGCCCCATCCTTATCCTTCCTCTTCGGGGCTTTTGAAACCCCTTCTCTTTTTTTCTCTGCCTCTGGTAGGCCAAAAACATCACGATTGACTTGCTCATTATCAGGGCTCCTCAGAGGATTCAGCAGCACCGAAGTATCGGTCCTATATTGAGATCCAATAATAACAAGTACCACGCGAGACTGTGCATCTGGTTGAGTTGGGACCTTTCTTGGGGAATAAACAATGTCTTCATCATTATCCATATTTTCGGTCACTAGGTCATTTCTTTTTTCAAGTTCTCCAGCTAGTAATTGAGTTAGCTGGCCCATCATGTTCTTTTGCTCTCGCATTTCTTGTTGAATTTGGGACAATTGCTCTTGCATCTGTATTTGCCTTTGCTCTATCCTCACCAACCTTTTTTCCATGTTTTCCAGGTTAACTGAAACATTTTACCTAATTAGGGTCCTTTTGTAAAAGTTTAATGCAAATGAATGCAATGTAATACGAATGCAATGTAGTGCGAATGCATGAATACAAAGAGGCATAGATTCTGATCAACTTCATTTTAGAAAACTTTATTAGAAAACAAATTCTTTTACATAAAACGGACTACTATATGCTTTCGTCCTAAATCCTAAAGGCTTTTATTTCCAAAACAATGTAGCTAGCTCTTGACTATGATCAGACTGTAGCCCATATTTTATGCCTAACATATCCACCTATAGAGGACCAACTACCCCTTGAATCTGAACTATCACTTCATCATGAGGTAATCTCGACTCTTTAACTTGATGATCATAAGAACGATAAAATTTTTCTTTCAACATTCCTTTCTTGTCTTCAGAAGCTTGATTCGCAGTTCGCAATTGTGATTGCAGATTACAGCTTCGAGGGTAGTGAAGAGACTGTCCCAGCTTAGCGTCGCTTCCATGGCTCATAAAGATTAGAGTTTTTCTAGACGAAGAAGGAATTGCAGAGCTCCAGACATTTTAGATTGTATCCGTTCAATAGCTTTTCCAATTCCAACCACAGGTGAAAATCGTCTATTCTGGTTTGTCTCTTTGAATCTATCTAACCGGTCAATACAAATTTTTTTCATTTCTTCACAAGAATCAAATCCCTTGCAATGTTGTTTGGATCACAACGATGAGCCCAGAAGTTCGCAACAGCCTATCCTTTCATCCTAGATGGTTCCACCAATTCTATCCCCCATTCTTCAGAAAGAAACAACCTTCGACTTGGGTGAAATTAGTGTTGAAAGAAACACCACAAGCACGCAGCATTGGCTCGGCACTATGGTTGCTCCCCTGTGAAGCATAGGATAAGGCTTTCACTCTTTCCTGAAATTTCTGTCTTAACCAAAGAAGCTCTCTAGTTAGTGCTTTGTCAATTGCAAGTACATCAAGGAATGGAGCTCCAAAGGAATGTATGTAGGTTGTTTCAGCTCTCTGACATTAAAGCATAGCAAGTCTTGCAAAAAAGCGCGACTGTATTTTGTGATGGTCGATAAAATGATTATAGACAATAATCTCTAGATTCTCAGCTTCACAATTAGCTTTCTTCACACTTTTCTCCTTCAATGAAAACAACGGATCTTTGCACAACTGCTCGATCAATCCAATGATCTTGTACTCGTGATTGGATGGACTGACTTTTGTCCTCAGGTTCTCAAGGCTTTGTTTTGCCAAGATCTATGGCATTCTGATTGGCAAAGAATCCACAACCGGACTGGGACGAATATTCTGGGAAAGGCCTCTCTGAGTGGCTATGAAACTTGAATGGAAACCCCTATAGTCAAGGGCACCTCTTCCAATGTCTGTGAAGCTATTCTGATTATCTTGAAAGATTGGCGAACCAGTAGGCATCCCTGTTTCGCAGCATACTATCTTAAAATGACATCTATCACTCTCAATACTTCTTGAGAGCTTTTAGATTCCTGTCTGCGCCAAGCATTTTGAGTTGCTCGCATGGGTGTCTATGCAACAAGGCTATTTTGACCGATAAGGCCATTTTATTCTCTTCTTGTCTTGCCTATTTGGGTCATCATGGACATCAGGTCTTGCATTACTGTTGTTTTTGTTAGATGTAACATCCTCAAATACAACTACAAACTCATGCTTGTTATTTGGAAGGGCACCAACAGTAAATAAACTTTTCTCCTCGTTATAAGCGAATTCCTTTTCAGCTAATTTATTGTCATAGGTCTCTTGCCCTCTGCCAATCACTTTTCTTCCAACTGCCACATTTTTTTTTGCTCAAATGGATCCATACCCTTCTAACTGCCTAGGTTCTAACTATACAAACGACTGCATTGTCTTCCACTTTATCAAGGAATCCATTTTCCATAACCAGCTTTCTAACTCTGGCCCGACCGTGAATCGATACCTCTTAAAGTATGAAATGATATGCACAAAAAGAATGAAACACAACAAGTTAGTATCATAAGTAAAATAAGCAAACACCTACCTGGATGACCACTAAGGTTTGACATAGCTTTACCTAAGGTGGGCTCCTAGGGTTTACTATATGCGGTTTTGGTTCTAAAGTTTGAGGTACCCGAACCAGTAGATTCCTCGATCCTCACCCATTATAGGCTCATACGGATCGAGTTCGGTTCAGGGGAATACATTTCCCTATGGCCATGCGGAAGTGAAAACTTCACGAAGACATAGGTACGGATGTATCCCGAAAGCAGTCCACTAGCCCATGCGGAGGTGAAAACCTCACGAAGGCATAGCTTCTCGCTCCCACTTAAAGGTGTGACCACAACGGTCATGCAATGTAATGCCAAAAGTATTTATGAGACCAATATTAAAGGTGCATTAAAAGAAGCGTGATTTTTCAAAACCATTTTAATCAAAAGGACAAAAATCAATCAATCTATGGCTTGACCCTCGGGTCCCCAGTGGAGTCGCCAAGCTGTCGTAACCATTTTTTGATGAAACAAACAAGCACGCGGTTGACTTAATTTTTTGAAAAGAAAAAGAAGGGAGTCGCCACCGATCTTTATTTGGTGTGATCGGATCACCTTTGTTTTAATAAAACATTTAATTTACTAAAACAGTGCTTTTGGTCCACGAACTTTGAGAAAAGCGGGTTCGGAGGTCGATTACATGCGAGGAAGGATTAGCACCTCGACACGCCCAAAATTGGTACCAAACCGATTGATTGATGTCCTATTTGTTGAAAACTTAAAAGGGTTCAAAATACAATGCTTTTATTTTAAAATTGGAAGGACGTTAAGGCTTTCTTATTTTCGAAGAGATAAAGCATTACGTCCAGTAAGTTAGGGCATAATACTTTAAACTCCCGAAACTAGGCTCGCCTTTTGAAGCTTGGTTTTTGTTTGAAGAGAATCTTCCGTTATTCGTCAAATGAGAAACTGGAACCCAGTAAGTTAGGGCTCGATTTCCCGAGATTTCAAATACGGAAGATGGCCTCTATTTTTAGGAAAAGAAACTTATCCCGAAGTATCTAAGTGTCGAGTCCAATGAAGTTAGGTATGACGTTTGAATTCGAGACTACATATTTTCTTTTAAAATTTAAATTACGATTTTAAAAGAGACATCCGTTGTTTTGCTTTAAGCGAGGAGAAATCGGAACCATAAGTTAGGGCTCGATTCACCCGAATTGCTAATCTGAATATCAATTTAAAAATGGAATTACATCATTTTGAAAGAGATATCCGTTGTTTAATTTAAACGGAAAAATCGAAACCCAAGAAGTTAGGGCTCGGTTCCCTCGAATCTTTAACACGAAATATCGATTATTTGAAAACTGATATATTGAGGGAAAATTAGTGTGACCAATGATAATATGAAAACACGATGTTATAGGTGAAAAGAACAATAATAATGAAATAACGATGTAAAATAATAAGCTATTACAAGTGATACTAAGATATTAATAATAACGATAAAGTAAAAGTAATAACATAGGTAGTGATAAAATAAAGGTATTATGATAATAATCGTATATTAACGATAGTAGAAAATAATGATAAAATAATAATGATGGTAAAATAATGGGAGTAAAATATATAAAATAATAATGTTAGTGAAAATAGAAGTATATACATAAAATAATATAAGTATAAAGAGATAAATAAAATTAAATAGATAATAATGGTATCAAACTAAGGAAATAAATATAGATAGGAATATAAAATGATAAAATAAGAAATAATAATAATAATAATAATAATAATGACAAACAAAAAGTGAAAATAGTAATAAATATAAATGAGATAATAATGAAATGATAATAATAGTAATAAATGTAAAAGAAATAAGTATAAAGAATAAAATAGTGATAGAATAAAGTAAAAATGAGGTAATGATAATAAATAATATTACAATAGTAAATGAATAATACTAATAAATAATAATAATAATAATAATAATGATAATGACATTAGTAAATAAAATAAAAAATAAAAAGCTATATTAATAATAACAATATAGTAAAGTAGTACTAACAATGATAATATTAATTGCAAAATAACTAAAAGGGAGTAAATTGAACTTAACACGAAAGTTTGGGGTTAATTTGAAATAAAAATAAAAGAAAAGGACCTATTTATGCGCGTGGAGGAAGCAGAGGGACTAAAAGGCAATAAGCCCTTCGGTCAAAACGCATGCGCATGACTCAGGGACTAGATTGCGAACTAGAATAAATCGTGGGGTAAAATTTGAAAATAAATAAAACCTAATTAAAAGGAGTCAAAAAAGCGGAAGGGCCATTTGCGCAATTTACCCCTTTGTTTAAAAACACGCGGATCCTGAGGCGGGTCGGGTCGGTCGGATCGGGTCAAGGTCAAAACGACGTCGTTTTGGGGCTTATGGGCGCCGACCAAAACGACGTCGTTTTGGTTTGGCTATATAATCAGATTTTTTTGCAAAAATTTCATTTCTCACCTGCCTTTAAAAAAAACTGATTTACTTCTTTTTCCTCTCTGCAGGGCCCAAGTCCGGCGAGGTTTTCCGGCGGTTCACCTCCGTCTTGCTGGTGGTCTTACCACCGCCGCAGACGGTAGAAGTTCAAAAAAGTAAGCTTTCGTATTTTTATTTCCCCCTTTTTTATTGTTCCTTTTTAGCAAAAAGATGTGAATATATGTGTGGTTACTGGATTCGAAGAACAAAAATAAAAGAAGAAAAAAAAACTTTAGCACCTTTCAAACTCGTTTTTTTTCGATATTTACTGCTTCTTGACTTTTTTTTTTGCTCGAACCTCTGCTTTGTGTTTGAATCTGCTTTCTTTTATTTATCAAAAAAAAACTTCCTTTCTACAAAGAGTTCTCTCCTTCCCCCTGGTGTTTTTCATGGCCTTTTATAGCCAAAAGGAAATTTTATTTATCATGCCTCTGTTTGCTTTTGCTGTTCGTTTTTCTATTTCGTTGCGTGTCTGCCTTGATTTGCAGGAGAGCAGGTAAAGGCGGTGGCAGAGCAAGTGGCGCGGCGGTGGCAGTGTAGCAGGTGAGGGTTGGTGGCTGCGGCGCAGGCTAATTTAGGGTTTTAGAAACCCTAAAACTTTTCTGACTTTATTGGGCTGCTTGGGCTTCGGGTTTGGGTCAATTTTTGGTTTTGGGTTTGTAAATGGGTTTTAATTTTTGGTTTTTATTGGTCTGCTGGGCCCGGGCAATTTGGGCTTTGTACAATATTATTATGTAATATATATTTTTGTTAGATTAGAAGGCAAGAGAAAATATATTAATCAAAATTTCACTCTGAGATTAAACCAATCATGTCTATCATACAGTGAATGGATAGAATTAGTTAACTAATTTACCGGATATTCACCCAAAAGTTTATTATCATAACTACAGAAATGAGTCCAGATTATTACCATCTAGTTTCCAATAATTCTGTATAAATAATTTACAAGTATAAATTAAATTATTAAAAATAAAAACTAAATAAACCTGACTGAATTGAACTGAAAAAATTTATTTCGGTTTATTCGATTTTGACATTCTAGTCAGTTTTTAATGGTTTAATTGGTTTATTCTATTCTTGAAATCTGCAAAAGGATTTACAAAGTTAGAATGGTGAAATGGAATGTTTTAAGGCTTGGATCGTAGGTAAGGGGTACAAGCAACAAGAAGCAACATTCTCTCTTGTCGACTGTTCTGACTGTTGTGGCATTTGCTGCTATTCATGATTGGCCAATACAATAATGGATGTATATAATGCTTTCTTCCGAGACGATTTAGATGAGGAAGTTTATAGGGTGGGTTTTGGCAATCAGGGGGTCAAGTCCCTATAAGGTTTAAAACAAGCGTCTTGGAAATGGAGCTTAAAGCTCACCCAGTCATTGTTGAAGGCTGGCTATGTAGAGAGTGAATAGGATTACTAGGAAAGAAGGAGAAATGGCATCGACAGTAGCTGAAGTTGGGTGGAATGTTAAAGGGAAATTGACAGTCAAGCAGCTCTCCAAATTTCAACAAACTCCGAGATAACTAAGCATAGAGAAGTCAATTGTGAGTTTATAAGGGAAATGAAATCAACAAGAAAGGTATCATGTGTACACAACAGAACAGCTTGCTGATCTTATGACCAAAGCACTTGGAGTTCAATAACATGGTTTTCTTTTTTCTCAAGGGGAGTGTTAAAAGAGTACATTAGCAACTTGGCTAGTTAGCTAGTAAAAGCAATATATATAAACTATATGGTTTCATTTGTAAGTTAAAAGAGTTGTACTTCTGCCCTGTATTCTAATCTTCATCATCAATCTCAACAATATTATCCATACTTTATTAAGTTGATGTCACAAATTATTCAAGCACCAACTCAATTAAAAAATTACTAAAATATTCTCTCTATATAAAGTGATAATATAAAAGTAATCTTGTCTTTTATATTTTTAAATAAGATAATACTATAATAAAGTTTAAACTTTTATCATTACAATCGCACTATTTTTTATATGAATTTTTAATAAATATATTATTTTTTTTCTCACATCATGAATCTAATATATTTTAAGTAACTTGATTATTTTTGTTCCAAACCAAATTATTTTAAAAGATGTTATATCAATAGCCAATTAAAAATTTTCCAATTAAATTAATAAATTTGATTTTAAACTGTTAATTCAATTAAAATTAAATTACACACTCTATTACACCATAGTTGAGTCTCTTAAAATAATCACTTTATGCAAAAAATATTACTAAAAAGTAATAAGTGATACCATATCTCACATCAGTTGAATTTCATTTCATTTTTTTCCTTATAAATTATACAACATTAAAATTTACTTTTTAAAATAATTACATTTTAAGAAAACAAGTGGATGTTTTTAGTGATAATTATGTATTAATATAGATAAAAGTAAAATAATAGGGTAATTTACCAAAAAAAAGCCCTAAAAATTCAAAAATTACGGAAATGGGCCAGTTTGTAGAAAATTTACGGGAAAGGACCATTTCCCCCAAAAACGCGTCCACGTCAGCGCGTTTTTGGGGGATAAAGGACTAAAGCGCGCCCCTGGGGACGCGTTTTTGTCCACCTCAGCAAAAACGCGCCTACGTGGACGCGCTTTTGCTGAGGTGGACAAAAACGCGTCCCCAGGGGCGCGCTTTAGCCGCAACGGTCATATTTTTTTGACCGTTGGCTCCCCCAACGGTCGAAAAAAAAAAGTATAAAAGCCCCTCCACCCTTTATTTTTTCACATTTCAATCCTTTCTCAATTTTCTCTCAATTTTCTCTCAAGGTCCTTGAAATTTACTCTCAAATTTCAAAAATAGTCCATTACTATTTACGAAAAAGCTCTTTTTATTTTTTAATATATCTTTTTGAAAAATTTTAAAATTTTTATCAAATTACAATGGCTGAGGAATTACGTCGCCTAGACGACAAGCACATTTCACGAGCAATTGAAAATGGTAAGTTTTAATTTTAATTTTTCAATATAATTTATTTTTTCAATTATGCAATTTTAATTAATTGTTAATTTTATAATTTTTAAATAGTCGTAGATCGGTGTTGGAATGTTATATTCAAACATGCATGGTCCCCATCGCCTTGATCGAGAATTACTGCGGAAGCGGGTTTTTGGCGATGGCCACGATAGGTAGGGGTTCAAGTTGGAGCCGCCTTTGATCGGTAGCGTTGATTGAGAGGTGGAGACACGAGACCCACACTTTCCATCTCGCCATGCGAGAGTGTACCATCACTCTAAAAGATGTGCAATTGCGTTAGGATTACCGGTGGATGGGTCGGTAGTCACCAGGTCCGTAATATCTACCGATTGGATGGCCGTATCTACGAGCTTCTGGGTGCCATTCCGGATTGAATTCAAGGAGCTCGGATCGATATGGCTCGATTACGAGACGCAATCCGGGCCGAACGAGGTTCGACCAAGTAGTAAGAATACGGTATGCTCGGGCATACATTATTCAAATAATCGGAGGCTATCGATGCTTGGGACGTCTCTAGAAACCTCGTCCACCGAGATAGCTCCCAAACTTGTTGATTTCAAAGCGGTAGGTGAATTGAGTTGGGGATCTGCCGTGCTGTCGAGGTTGTCTTAGGGAGATGTCGGGCGACACGACCGAGTAAAGCAAAAATCGGAGGTTGCCTATCATTACTGCAGTCATGGGCATGGTTTCGATTTCCATTTTTACGCCCTCGACTCGACCACCCATATTCATTCCCACTGATAACGAGGTAAATTTAATATTATATTTTATAATTATTTCATAGATTTATAGTATAATTGCATGCTAAAAGTTTATTTAATTAGCTGGAACCATTTGGCGAGTCATGTTGGAATACCTAACTCACTTGAGGATATACGGCTCCTATTGGACCAAAGGTCGGAATCACAAGTAAGTTTCGAATTTTGTTATTATAATTTAGTATTTCGTATGTAGTGTCTATTATTAGGTATATAACTAATATTTTCGTAATGTTAATATAGTTTCAATGGACACCGTACGACGATCCGAAAATTCGGGCAGTAATTTTGGAGGAGTTCCTCCAAAATCCGAACGGTTGGCACGTAAAGGTCCCATTGATCACCTACGCGACCGTGGAGATGCACCAGGCCGATCGGATTCTGCAACAATTTGGATTCCGGCAACCGATCCCCGTGTCACCGGAGGTGCTCGATGATGAGCACAAAGTGGACTTACGACAGCCGCACACGAATTGGCCAAGATTTTGGTTGGGTTATATCGAGACGTGGGAGAACCGGTATGACTATATACCTGACCGGGAACCGATAGTCATTCTGGAGTTAGCGTGCGTGCCGGAGTACACGCCATGGTTTAGGATCTATGGCAAGTCGATGTCTGTTGTCGGAAGAAGAAAGGCGACGACAACCATGAGCGAAGGAACGTCGGGCCCTTTAAATCCAAGGAGAAGGGTGATGAGGAGGGCCATCATCGGTAGCGACACGATCACGGGCCAAAGAATGCGGCTTATCTGATCCACCGGCCCATCGATTCGGAAACAACACCGATATCGCAACATCTACTGTTCATGCCAAAGCGTACCCTTCCCTTATATGTATCCTCCTAACCTATATATGTTTTAGTTTTCTAGTCCTAGCCGGTTGGAGTGCATGGCGGGTTCGAGTCCGTTCTGAGTACTTTCGTTGGCGGTAGATGGTGAGGCCGACGTCGCATGTGGGTTCGAGGAGGCGCCGTCGGGAGCACTTCTTTCGCCAGCTCCTTTTCCGTCGGATGCAATCACCCCGCCGTGGTTTATGCAAACACCTCCGGTCATTATTTTATCGAGTGGGTCACCATCGCAACATCCGAACTGCACCCACCACCGGCAAAACCCGATTCCCGCCTCGAGGTTCCACGACCCTGGGAAGCCGGAAGAAGGAGGAATCCGGTAGTGTAAATCGGCCGATCACCTGTGTGCACCGGTTCCCACCCCAGCATCAACACTAAACCCTAAACTCCTAATTTGAGTAATTGTAAATTAATTTATAATTTGAGTTTAATTTTTTTGTAATTAAGGTTTAATTTTTTGTAATTAAGTTGTAATATATTTAATAAAATTTGAGTTTGTTTTTTATTGTAATTTAATTTTTTAATTTATTCAATTTTAATAACTTTGACAAAATAGAATTGGTTTATTTTTTTTTGTAATTAAGTTGTAATATATTTAATAAAATTTGAGTTTGCTTTTTTTTATTGTAATTTAATTTTTTAATTTATTTAATTTTAATAACTTTGACAAAATAGAATTGGTTTAATTTTTTTTGTAATTAAGTTGTAATATATTTAATAAAATTTGAGTTTTTTTTTTATTGTAATTTAATTTTTTAATTTATTCAATTTTAATAACTTTGAAAAATAGAATTGGTTTAATTTTTTTTTGTAATTAAGTTGTAATATATTTAACAAAATTTGAGTTTGTTTTTTATTGTAATTTAATTTTTTAATTTATTCAATTTTAATAACTTTGACAAAATAGAATTGGTTTAATTTTTTTTTTGTAATTAAGTTGTAATATATTTAATAAAATTTGAGTTTGCTTTTTTATTGTAATTTAATTTTTAATTTATTTAATTTTAATAACTTTGACAAAATAGAATTGGTTTAATTTTTTTTGTAATTAAGTTGTAATATATTTAATAAAATTTGAGTTTACTTTTTTTGTAATTTAATTTTTAGTTTATTTAATTTTAATAACTTTGACAAAATAGAATTGGTTTTATTTTTTTAATTAAGTTGTAATATATTTAATAAAATTTGAGTTTACTTTTTTTGTAATTTAATTTTTAAATTTATTTAAATTTTAATACCTTTGACAAAATAGAATTGGTTTAATTTTTTTCTTGTAATTAAGTTTTAATATATTTAATAAAATTTGAGTTTGCTTTTTTTATTGTAATTTAATTTTTAATTTATTTAATTTTAATAACTTTGACAAAATAGAATTAGTTTATTTTTTTTTGTAATTAAGTTGTAATATATTTAATAAAATTTGAGTTTGCTTTTTTTTGTAATTTAATTTTTTAATTTATTTAATTTTAATAACTTTGACAAAATAGAATTGGTTTATTTTTATTTTTGTAATTAAGTTGTAATATATTTAATAAAATTTGAGTTTGCTTTTTTTATTGTAATTTAATTTTTTAATTTATTTAATTTTAATAACTTTGACAAAATAGGTTTGGTTTATTTTTTTTTGTAATTAAGTTGTAATATATTTAATAAAATTTGAATTTGCTTTTTTTATTGTAATTTAATTTTTTTAATTTATTTAATTTTAATAATTTTGACAAAATAGGTTTGGTTTTTTTTTTGTGCCTCAATTGTCTATCCGGTAACAGCTTATACGGTGCAAGCGATACCGATGGCCACTTACGTTCATCTGGGACTGGTGGGAATACGTGTCTCCACACGTTGTACATGTTTTCTAATTTATACATTTCGTCGACATATCTCATTGGATCAAGACGGAGATTCTGACAAGTCGCAATTACATAGGCGCATGGGTAACGAAGTGCATCAAATATCCCACAGCCGCAGGTCCTATTTGTCAAATGTACACGATAATGGCCGCCAACAACACCTTGGTTCGGTCTGTCAAACTCCGTGACACGAAACCATAGGTTGTCGCGATCGTGACACACTGTGTGCATGGTGTTCGATCGTGCCTTCCCACGGTTTATTTCTTGCAATACCTTCGGGCTCCATACATGGCCTCCTTGCATCGCCTCTATAACTCATTTTTCTTCTGAAATAGTACCGCTAATCAAAAATATGTCTCTCGCTGACAACCGATGTAATCGGCAGATGACGGGTTCCTTTCGAGCGTAATTTATGCATTCGACCGTGTTTGTGGTCATATGCCCATATCGTAGGCCGTCATATGCTTGTGTCCAATGTTCGAAAGGAATATTGCACAGGTAGTTTGCGCCTTCGGCGTTATCTGAGCGCAAACTGTCCAGCATATCGTGAAAACAGTCTTTATTGATCTCATACCCTGCCAATATACGTTGATAGCGAATACTACATACCACTCTTTAATTGAGAATAAATTGAATATTACAAACGAAATTATATCAATAGACATTTCATACCCATATCGGTCACTTGCCGTTTCTGTCTTTTAGATCGATGTTGCGCATAGTAGTTGGATGAAACATGCCTCAGGCAATATCGATGGTGTGTGCGATGCCACATGCTTCCTTGACGTTCTATTGCCGCAAGTATTCCAGGGCCCCGATCCGATATAACGCATATGTCAGGTTGGGGGCAAACATGCCTCCTTAACCTAGATAGGAAGAAGTCCCAGTCATCAACTGACTCCCCCGGTGTTATTGCGAACGCAATCGGAAGGATTCTCCACGGTAGTCTTGTGCCACAGCTAGCAATAGCCGATCGTATATCTACCATACATAAATGTACCGTCAATTTGTACCAATGGCTTGCGATTTTAAAGGCATCTCGGCATTGCTTAAATGTCCGAACAAACGCTTGAACATCTGCGCATCCACGAGCGAGACGATCGTTGTAGTCTGCGCAGTTCCGTTTCAAGGTCTGTCGTCTTTGCTCGGGACATATCTCTCAAAGACTGACACCACTATCACACTTCATTATATGAAGTGTCCCACCCACCGTGTAACTTTTCTAACGCCTTCTGCTTGGCTATCCAAGCCTTTCTGTAAGAGGGCGTGTACCCTAATTGGCTACGAATCCTGCCAATTAAGGCCGACACCGTAGTCTTGGGATCGGCCTTCACCGTCGGCATTATTAGTTCACCAACATGTACGAATCCATCTTCGGATGATCTTGTGTTACACCATCAGCGAAATCGTTAAACAATGCAACATTACATATTATTATCAGTTATTCTAAATCATTGAACACATAGTGGTACTGTCACCGAAGCAAGACATGTATGTGTACCTTTGTACTTTTTATCTCCCACAACCTATCCTTTTCATCAACGACGCCATGATTTTCCATGAACATGTGCCATCTTGCCTTTGCACACTTCGTCGAACTTATCGAGTTTTGATTTAACCACCTTGTAGTTAACCCGCTTTTAATCTTTGTCTTGTTTCAATACAAAGAAGAAAAGTATTCTTGTTGGAAAATGGTTACCCACTTCTAATTGGTCCGAATCCAAAGAAGAATCATGACGGTCACGCGTCCGGTGTGGTAGTTCAGAAACTCCAATGCATCATCTTGAGATAGATCGACATTATGCATGTGGGTTTTGGTGGTACGCATACGAATAGCAGATCTTCTTCTTCTTCGTCGAACCGCCTCAACATCTTGGTACAATTAGAACGGGCTCGATTCGTAAAATAATCCAACTTCTGCACCGTCGGGCCCTGCCTCCCGAGGTGGATCCACATCAGATTCATTGTCCGACCCTCCATAACCTGCAACAAACGAGGGCCCCTCGCCGATAGATGTCGTCGAAGTACATCATCCCTCCTTAAACATCTTTCGTAAAGATTCCAATCGTATGTGGATTGCCAACCACTAGAAGTTGACGACGTCCCCCAATACGTATTTCTATCATCGGACGTTGAATGACGGATATGCACGTCCCATCCACCAACCTAGTGTCGTGCAGGGGTTATGTTTTCCATACTACTACCACACATGGGCACTTCTGTGTTTTGCCTCCCACTTACAGAGTGTCGGCTTGAGGTCGTGTATTCTCCTCGAACGGCAGTAGATGTCAAGGTCGCGCAAAGATCACTTGGAGATGAAAATTCTACATATACATCGATATAGGGTGATCCACTGGCAAGATGAGTCTCCACCATTGCCTCAAAGCTCCGAGCACCTTTGATGTCGAACGACTCATATCTCACCGGATCAACCGAGGCGCAAAATCTATACTTAATACACTGAACTTTCATTGGCGTTATTCCGAATATTTTACGCCTAATTCTTTTGCAAAGTTCTACTAAATCGATGTTCCGATTAAAACTTAGTCGCGCTATGTTTTTCGATAAAAAAACAACGCCATTTTCGGTGTCACGAACTTCACCGTCGTAGTAAATAACAGCATTAATACGTTCACTCATTTTCAATTTTTTTTTCCTTTTGCCTCAATTTCCCTTATGCAACCTCAGAATGAAATTTGACTGATTTATAGCCTAATTTTACCGGAGACTCTCAGAGCAAAAGCGCGTCCACGTGGGCGAGCCAAGATCTTTTAAGACACCTAGCGTTTTGCTCGTTTGTTTAAACGTCTCATCAAAATTATTTTGCCGGAGACTCTGCAAAGCGCGTCGTGGGGCTTTTAAGACGCGATCTTGACGCCTCGCCTAGCGTTTTAGGCCACTGTTTGTTTAGAGACATCTCATCAAAATTATTTTGCCGGAGACTATTGGGCCAAAAACTTCAAAAATAATTTCATAGGGAATGAGCCCCAGCGTCACGTCGGTAGCGTCGGGGATAAAGTTTTTTGCGCCACAGGATTTTGTCCACTAAAACACGCCGTGTTTTTTGAGGTGAGGGGCACGCTTTAGTCACTTTATCCCCAAAAACGCTACCGACGAGACGCTTTTGGGGAAATGGCCATTTCCCATAAATTTTCTACAAACTGACCCATTTTCGTAATTTTTAAATTTTTAAGGCTTTTTTTGGTAAATTGCCCAAAATAATAACTTCGACGGTAGTTTTTTTTTTTCATAGGACTAAATACACCTTGCTCAAATTGACTTTTATTTATTTATAATTTCAACGTTGTATTAATAATGTGACACAAAATTTAGTTATATATAGATAAATGCACAATAAGTGAATTTTAACATTTTTTTTAAATTTTACTAATGAGTTAATGTAACTAAATTGACACAAAATTTAATCAAAAATTTATCTAATATTAAGAGTTTGGTTAAATTAATATGATTTTAACTCAATTGTAAAATTATTAAAATTCATTTCTTTCAAAAAAAATAGATATTATTTCAAAGATATTTTTACTATCTCAACTTTATAATTTTAATCAAACCCCATTTGATTTTTATATCTATATTTGTTACATAAATTTTTACTCATATCGTGAATGTGTCACAATCTAGTATAGATAGATACAAATGTATAAATCTTACTAGTTCTGACGGCCAGAAATATTATTTGAAATTATGGAACTGTCTCCATTATAAGTAAACTGTTTTCCCAATTTCAACATGTAAAGAAGCTTCCATAACTCGGTCTGGCCTAAAACAGACCTTTAGTTTATAAGCCATCAGACTGAGTTGCAAGGACAAGATGATGCGGATTTTGATGTACATGAATCAACAAGAAGAAACCTCATGCCATCCCCCCAAGGATGAGGCTTCCTACAACCTTGGCACAGTGCAGTTACATGCTGAAACAACAATTGGGGCTTCAATACATTCCAATGCAAGCTACGGTAGATAAGAATGCAATACCCAAAGAAACAAAATTCATAAAAATACAGATGATACTCGCAATTGATCCCTTAACATGTTTGTGGACAAAATTATGGAACTTGTGGAATAGAACTAATTAGGAAGGGCCAGCTATATCCATTTCATATAGACCACATCTCCTTCCAGAAAGAACATCCAACTTATCATAAGATGGCATTTGCCTTGCACATTCTTTCCAATAAGTTAAAGAACCTATAACCCTAATTAAGTCCAAGAGTGCGAGACAGGTGAACTTGATGGAAACAAAGTATCTGTCTGCTCCTCTTCTTTTCTTTTCCCTTTTTTTTTTTTTTTTTTTCATTTTTCAATTTTCTTTGTGTGTGTGTGGGCGCTTGTGTTTGTGTTTGTGCAGAGAGCAAGGAGAGTAGGAGAGATCTTTCACAATGGGAATTTGTTCTTTAAAATATTTAATACCATACCTTTAAGTAACAAAAAAAGAAAAGAAAACTCACTTGGGTGATAATGATACAAGATTAGTGGCTAACTATCGTTCTTTTTGTACCATGTCTTACACCATCAATTCAGCAGTTGATATGTGCCCCGCTTTGTTTGAACCTGCTAAATTAAACAAAAATATCAAAATTTTGAGATACAGTATAAAATCCATAAAGTGGAAATTTTGGCATGTAAAATCCAATCACAAACCCTTACCTCTCTTTTTAAGCTTGTTCCGGAAACTTCTTTTCCTGCTAAATGCTGCTTCCTACAGCCAACAAATAACTTTTAGTCATTGCTCAAGGAAGTGCAAGTCATAAACAGGCATACGGAATTTGATTTGTATAACAAGATTTCCTAATCTTTGAATCACTGCCTTATGCATTTATTCAGGGTAAGAAAATAAAGAAAAGAAAAAGGAGAGAGAACACTGGAGGAGGGAACCAGAAGAGGATTATCATTTCCATCTGTGATTAAGGAGTGTAGAATTGTCAATTTAGCTAAACTTAAAGCGCAAGCTTTTTGAATTACCACAGGCTGACCCAGCTTCCCAGCTGCACGGATTGCATTAACAAGATCTTGGTTGGATTCATTGTAGAGGCTGGTAACAACTCCAAATTGACCAGCCCGTGCTGTACGACCAACCCGATGCAAGAAATCTACGGCAGAAGTGGCAAAGTCTGCCTGAAAGAACGCAATATTTCAGATGATTAGCTCCATAAATTAGATAATTCACTAGTCAAAAACTTATAATAATATCAGTACTCAATAGTCACTGGTCAACCAACAGCAACAGGAAAAGTTTACTACTTGACACAGATTAGTCCCTACCAATATTTATTTACGTATTTCTCTTCTAATAGGAATGATTTCCTTGTGGTCTATATTATTCCTCAGAGGTGATTGCACAGAGGTATGAAGAAATATAGATGCTTTTTCTTCCTATATTCCATAGTACCAAACTGCTTCAAAATTTATATTTCTAGCATTGGTTATGCTCGTGTGACATGTATGCATGCCTATTGTTATTTAGATTATTGTTGCATTATCTGGTTCAGCAAATCTGACCAGCTATCTATTTGTCAGTGTATTGAGAAAAGACTTGGAAAAAAAAAGTTGCCCAAGTCAGGATACAGCCAGATCACTCTAACTAGGAACCTGCTTTTCTAAAGCAAAACTTAATCAAGGTGTTACAATCAATAATTTCCTTTAAAGAGAAATGACAATACATTTATGTAGTTATAGTCAATTTTTCATTAAAACCTATATAAGTTTGGTAGAAGGGTGGAAAGGAGAAAGGAAGTGAAACTTTAATCCAAAGTTCAGCTATAAAATAGCAAATGTGGTTATGAATTCTAACTACTACAAAAGGTTTTCCATCTATTTTCCATCCTCCCTACCAAAATAAGCCTTGGTGAAACTATTCTCCGGTCACTTTTACTACTATTATTGTTACACGATACACAGTTTATTTTATTTTCCTACTTGCATATAAAAGGAGCCACATGTTGCAAGATTATTCATTTATCATGAGCATAATTTTACCTCTATAAAATTGATTTAGTAAAAATGAATCACCTGGATGACATGTGAAACATTTGGAATGTCAACACCCCGAGCAGCAGCATCCGTGCACACAAAAATTCCACCTTTCGCTCGGAAATCATCTAAGGACTCGGCACGCTCTGCCAGAGAGAGGCCTGTATGGTAACGGTAACATACAAACCCAGCCCTCTGCAGTATATTAGTCACAGCTTCAACAGCCTCAACAGTGTTACCAAACACCATGGTTCGGCTAACACCAGCACCATGATCCGATGCTTTTGAGCCAAATTGTTTTACAGCCTCTATTAGTGCATCAACCTGATTGTCAGTTGTGACTTCAATCCATTTCTCCTTCAATCTGAAATTGGAAAAAAACAACAAATCACCAACAAAGCTAAATATTGCATTGAAAATAACAGGAGTTAAGGGATTGAAATGATGATTTGTGACAAAGGCAGACACACAATTAACTAGAGGCATAAAGGAGCTGAAAATCATGCCACAGAACAAACCAAACAAGAAGAGGCAGGATTCTGTAGGGTAAGCTGTTTTTCCAAATGTCAAACTATCAAGATATTGGATCCTCAAATATTAATTGTTTCAGCATTTCAGATAAATTAACAAGTCCTGTCAATTATTTTTATTATCAACATTTCCTTTGTCCAAAGCTAATTAAAAGCATCTTTTTGGCAATCAAGATCCAAGAGTCAGAAGCCCTTAAAGTTTAAAGACATGAACAGACAAAAGGAAATAAATGTTATTTTAAAATGATTATAGTGGCTTCTACACTAAGGTTGGGCGTTCGACAGCTGCAGTTTTAATCAGGTAATTTGTGATATATCCTAAATTAGACTTGACAATATTAAACATGATATGAAAAAAATAACTAAAACATGACACAAACAAGACAATGAATGCACAAATGTTTTAGAGTCTAGTTAATACGAGTTATTAAAGCATCAAAGTTATGTAAATATAAAATACCCTAAATATGATTATGGCGCAACAGAATACACAAACACAATGGATACACATTGCCAGGTCTAGCCTAGTTCTACATGCATATGAAAAATGATAACACAAATCTCTAAGTTCTTGTTCCTTGGTGATAACAAGCACAGTTGATTTTGAAGCAAAACTGATCGACATGAGCAGTGACAAGCTTAAAACAATAAAATATGAGATTGAGATAAATATAACTTGCATCTAAACAATTCTAATAACCATAACTAAATGCAGCACCGTTTATCTACGGAAAGGGGAAAAAATAGTATAAGAATTTAGCACCTAGGGTTGTGTTGATGGAGGTAGCTTCCACTAACCCAGTTGGCATCCGGAAACATCTTTTTCAACACTGCACCAGCAGTTTTCTTTCCGTTAACTGGAAGGGTTGCGGCAACAAATATGTACTGCTTACTTCGTTCATAATTTTTTCTCACTCTCCTCCAGTCCTTTCTCTTGACAGGCGAAGTTTGAGTTTCTTCCATCAAGTCCTCCGCATCAACAATACCCTCAGACGTTTCCTCAGCTTCTGAGATGGATTCATTTTGCATGTCTTCCTCACCCTCGAAGTCAAAGTTTGACACAGAATCAGAACTCGGTTCTACAGGATTCTCAGATCCAGCTTTATTCACCCGAGACAATAGTTTTTCATCAAAATGGAGCATGTGTATAAGACGAATAACATGATTCTCAAAGCCCCCAGAAAGGAGCATATCTGCTTCATCAAAAACCTGCCAATTATTATAAACACACTTTTTCTTTTAAAAAAAGGCCTTGTAGTTTCCCAAATAACCAAAAGGAATATAAAGTAATGAGTGAGAAAACATACCACGTACTTTACAGTACGAATGAAATCTGAACGATGATGTTTTTTGGGGTCTATACTGTTCAAAAGAGCAACTGGTGTTGACACAATAACATCTGGTTCATTCACCGGCCACCCCTGTAGTAAAGGGTCATATATGTGACCATCAGATTTTATCAATAAAAAAGGAACAATGCCAAATATATACATGCACCTGAAAAAATTTAAAAGCACTCTCTAAGTTCCAATAACATTAAAAACCATGAATACTACCAATGCCAAAGAGATATGTGTTGCTGTTCACAAAAATACCTGTCGACCACACACGGCTGCAATTCTGAGAAGTGGTCTACCATCATCGCCTGAAAGATCATTAGCCATTCGAACCACTTGTTCACAGAGCAATACATTTGGGCAAAGAACAATGGAGAAGGTACGTGAAGAAACAGTAGCTTTCTCCAAATCATTGTCCGCATCATGCCGAGCACCATAAAGCTTATCAATTAGAGGAACTAGATAACCATATGTTTTACCACTGCCAGTTTCTGCTGCAATTACTACATCTTTTCCGGAGAGAATAGATGGCATGCAGGCAGCCTATAATGCATAGGGGAAAGTTTTTCAATAAAAACCAAAAGCCACCAGTTAAAAGTGAGAAGGTCGAATAGAAAAAAAAAAAAAAAACCGAAGGTGATAAACTAACTATTGGCCTCAATAAACTAAAACTCCATGTCGAATTCAAATATATTGAGTACTAAATGATATATGCATTTGCTTGTTTTCGGTAATATGTTTAGAATAATAATATATAGATGTAAAAAGAATTGTTCTACCCCTTTCAGATTTGCTCTTTAACAGTCGGTAGCATCAAAATTGATTAAACAAAAACAAATAAGTAAAGAGCCAGGCCAACACTAAAGTAAATACCAATCATTTTGTTCTTTAAAAAGGCGTTGAACAGCAAAATTAACGAGAAATGGAGCTTAAATCACAAGGAAAAAATATGAATTCATCAAAAGAAGGAGGTAAAGCACCTGAACGAGGGAGGGCCTGTCAAAACCGGCATTGGAGAGAGCTTGAGAGATCCGATCAGATAAGCCTAGAGACTGCCAGGAAACAGTGTCTTCAGCAAAGAAGGTATCCGTCTCAGTGTTCTTTGGAGAAGAGGCGGTAACAACGGCGCTACTGAAGGCCCTGGTTCGGCGGCTGTAGGATTGATTGAGCCAAATTCGGAGTCGAGGAGATAGTGCGGAAGTAGAGAGAAAAAAGGAGGGAGTGAAATGAGAGAGGAGCTTTGGGGTGGTGGTTGACAAACTGAAGGAATGGAGCATCGCAGTGGAGCGACGTAAAATCATTGCCACTGTTGAGATAAGCTTTTTCTATTTTTCTGGGGTTTTAAAACTGGCAGGAAGAGAGGAGGAGATCAGGGTTTAGGGTATAGGGTTTAATCCTCTTCACCGCTGCTTAAGCCTTCTTTAGCCTTGTTTATAAGAGCCACAAACTATCTGTTCACTCGTAAGTCGTAACTAATGTTAAACCAAAGTACAAAAATTTTAAGAAAATGTGTGTATTTTGGGTAAATTGTTGTTACACAAAATTTTATTACATTTATAGTAATTTATATGATTAATTAATGCTTTATGTAATTTATATAAGCTATTGCTTAATTATATAAATTATTCTAATATTTTCTTTCGTAATTACATAAAGCATTAATAAATCAAATAAATTATTATAAATTTAGTAATATTTTGTAAACATAAAATAAAATTTTAAGATTTAAAAAAAAATAAATAAATTTTAATTTAATAGTTACAAATTAATTGACTTTATTAAAGATAAAAATTAGCAATTTATTTAATTGAATTTAATATTTTAAAATTTAAAATTTTGACAAGGATATAAATAAGTATAGTTCAACAAATTTTAATATATTATTTTAGTTTATATTTTTTTTACTTTAATTCTTAATTTTCTCAAACTAACACTTAAAACAAATAAATTTTTTGTCACCCATAATGATTTAATGTTTAATGACTAAAATGAAAACACTTGAATGATAAAATTGTAAAAGAAAATTGGTAACTAAAGCGAAAGCAACTAAAAGTTAGATAACCAACTGAATAAATTGCACCAATATTTTTTATAACATGTTAAACAGTTGAAATTATAAACCTTTGAGTCTGACTCAATGGCTTTTCACAATTTCTTTTTAGAAAAACATTTTCAACTGTAATAACAATAATAAATTAGCTTTTATAGGATTAGAAAAACATTTATGGTCGGAAAAATTATGCTAAATAACAACCTTTTATGAAAGAGAATAACATAAAATATTTTGAAAAATATTTAATAGAAAAGTAGTATTACGTTTTTTGACCTAAATGAATCAATAGTTAAAATTCTTATTAGATATCTAATTGGTACGGTCTTAAATTGTGTTACTACATCCTCTATCTATATTATTGTATAAAAAAAACAAAAAGCAATATTTTATAAAAAAATTCTCTTCGTTGAATATAGATGCCAATTTTCAGCCTAGGGTCTTTTGATTTAAATGAAATAGTGATTAAAGTTCTTATTAACATTGTTAATTTTTTAAAAAATGTTACTATGACATTTTTAAATAAAAAAACTCACTTGGTAGCTATATAATTTTAAAAATTATTTTGTAATTAATTTGAATTTAACCAAAAAATTAATAATATCAACAGTTGGACTGAATTTTAAAATCAAAAATAAAACGATTAAATTTCATGAAATATAAATACAGGGATTAAATTCTTAATTTTCAAAAAGTAAAGGGACTTGTGGCAGATTTTAACCTTTTCTTTTCTTTAACTGTAACACCATTCAAGAGGGTGAGCAAAACTCGATTCGATTCAAAAATTGAAAAAAATTGAATTTGAATTATTCGAATCGAGTTAATCGAGTTAATCGAGTTAATCGAATCAACTCAATTTTGAGTTTCAATTTCAAGTTCGAATCGAGTTAAATTTTTGAAAATTGAATAATTGAATAAACCGAATATAAACTATATTTTTTTTATTTTTTTAAAATTTTAGGCTTTTACCCATTTCTCTCCAAGCCCATCAGCACTTAGCCCAAATTTTTTTTTCCCTAAATCCTAAATTCCTAACCCAATTCCTCTTTCTCCCCAAATTAAACCCCAAATCAATTTTTAATTTTTTTAAATTTTAAGATTTTATTTATTCACTTATTTACCTTAATTTTTATTGTATGATCATGTTTTAAAAATTTAAAGAAAATTATTTTTTAAAAAATTACATAAAAATAAACAACATTAAAGTCATTTTTTTAAAATTTAACTCGAACAAATATATTCGATTCGATTCGATTCGAATTTCGTCTCACTCGATTCGATTCGAAAAAATTTTAAATTAAATTGAAATGATAAAATACGATTTAAAAACTTAATTAACTTAAAATTTTTCGATTCTATTCGATCGAATGCTCACCCCTTCCATTCAGCAGTGTAAACTAAAACTAAAACTAAAAATAAAAATAAAAAGCATAGGGGTTTTAGGATAAACGTTAAACCCCCGAACGGTAGTAGAGGAAGAAAAGAAGATAAGAGAGATCAGAAAGAGATGGGTTCATTGAGCAAAGCTTTTCTCCCCTCCACGCTTCGCTCTCTTCCCTCCTTTTCTTCTCCCCCCACTCCCTTCTTCTCCTTTTCTTCTTCATGTTCATTCACTCCAAATTCTCCTTCCTTTGCATTCAAAAGCTCCTTCACTTCTTCTTTAACTAGCAAAGCCCCCACGCCTAATTCGCTCTCTTTCTCGTCCACCACCTTCATTTGCAAAGCTGCCGAGTACAAGTTCCCTGACCCAATTCCCGAATTCGCTGATGCTGTAAGTTCCCCTTTCTTCCTCTCTTCCCTCTAGCATGCGGTCGCCTTCCAATATCTCGGGTATGACTTTATGTTGACTGATAATTCACTTGTTGGGTTTGTTTTTTTCATCTATGGTACTTCAGGAAACGGATAAATTTAGGTCGCATCTGCTCGACAAACTGTCCAAGAAGGATACTTATGGAGACTCGGTTGAAGAAGTTGTGGGAATCTGCACCGAGGTAGTCCTCTTTCTGTTTTCTTACAACATTTTCTTCTTATTTTGATTGTTGGTGGGGCGTGAGTATGATTGTTGTTTGAGTGGATATTGAAGATTACGCGTGATTGAATCTCTCTTATTTCAGAATATGAAATCCTATTCATAATTATCACGATGACACTTGCTAAAGAAACTAAAACAACAATTTTATTACAAGGTTTGGACTTTGAACTTCAAATGAGATTATTATGAATGAGAATGGCTTGGTTTTTCAGAACCTGTTTAAAATAGTTTCAATTGGTTTCAATTGGTCAATTATGAGGTTGTCTGGGAAAACCTGACATTGTTTTTAGAAAAAGGTGGAATATAAGCTCACCATCAATCTTTTGACCTTTTTTTCTCTCATATTCCTTTGTCTCATAGCTAGGATGGTAATAACAGTTGGATCATATAGAACATACTCAGTCATAGGTAGCCCATTGTCCAAATGAGAAGGAAGAAGAGGAAGTTAATTCTAGTACTGGCTTCGCATTGAAAAAACACACTGTTTCATAAGGATCTTTAAGTATGCATTCCTGAACTATTTGGCATATATTGGTTTACAATTAACCAAAGAATATTCTGTGGATAATGCCACTTGAACATGTTTGTATGTATCAAGGAACAGGCAGAATGCTTGATAAATTCTAGTGAATCGAATGGTGTCATTTCATTCAATCCTAAACTTGTTTACAATTACCTTAAGTAGCACACTCTAGAGATGCCATGAACAGAAGGGATTCATTGACTTTGTTCGCACAAGGGTCAGAGGGCAGTAGTAACCTCTTTGCTGTTTGTCCTTCATGAGCAGAATTCATTAAAATAGAGATAATTGTATGTCATTTGTTTAGTTAGATAATATCTGCGTAAATAGAAAACTAGGTATGTAGTCAAAAGAGTTTAAACAAATGGAATAGCTTATCCATAAAGGGGAATAAATAATGAATGAAAAGGCCTTCTGTTTGTGTTTTGTTGCTGTCATCAGAGACTGATTGTTGGAAGAATAAACGGAAAACAAGTCCTTTGTTCTTAGTGGCAAAGAACAATATACTAAACCAGTACTTCTAATTGGTATGCAGCAATGGAATAAACATTTCATTTGAGCTCTATCATATTGTTGTGGTGATCTATCTAATTAGACAAGCACACAAATTATGTTGTTTCTGGTTTATTCTGAGCAGATATTTAGTACTTTCTTACATACTGAATACGGTGGTCCTGGGACACTATTGGTCATACCTTTCATTGACATGGCTGATACTATAAATGAGCATGGGTTACCTGGAGGACCGCAAGCTGCACGAGCTGCAGTTAAATGGGCTCAAGATCATGTAGACAATGACTGGAAAGAATGGACTGGCACCAATTAACATAGAATCGAAAAGCCTCCTTATATCAGGAATGTATGTTGTAAGAGCTAGTTCAGTATTGAAAATAGCGTTTATTCTTACCCTGCTTCCTTTCGAGATTGAGGAGTCATTGTGATTCTGTGTTTGAGCCGGTTTTGTTTTCGTATGTAGTTTTGAGGAAGCTTTGTATCAGATATTCATGACCAGAATATGATGCATAGACAATTTTGCAATTTTAAGCTGTTGATTTTTAAGTAGAAACTGTTGTATCACTGCCTCACAAATTTGAATACAAAGACAAGTTCATCCCCGTTATCTCTTGGGTGTTCAGAGAACTTAAAACTTGTTCTTATTAATATGAAAAAAACCATGTTTCTCCAAATTGCTCACATCAGAAACAGAGAAAATAACTAAAACATGATTACATGACTAACCACGAGGTATTTAGATTACTTAATAAGAAATAGAGCTTTGCAATCTATTGCAACCAGGTGGAAAACATTTACTGCTATACATTTTACACCCTACTAAGAAACAGTTATCAATGGACATCTGCCATAAACTAAACTTGTCTAATTGTATTTAAGGGAATCCAAGTTACAAATTCGATCGATTACGATCACGATCCATAATTTCTTCCCTATCAATGAATCGCTCCAAGAGCTCGCTCTCTTGCAAAACTAGGCAGTCTTCACTCTTCCCAAACCAGTCATAATGCCGCTTAGCAATGAAATCATAAACTGCATCCCTCAATGGAGTTGGAATTATCAAGAGCGCACTTAAAGCGGAGTAGGGAAGTGGCAAGTATGATAGCACTCTCAATGCAGCTGCAGAACAATCAATTTCAGAAGGCAGGAAATAGACGTACATCAAGCAATAAAATTCTCAATCTGATAACCATCAAAAAATTAACTTCAGCGGGCATTTAGTTTTTAGAAGCTTTTTTCATGGAAATATTGTTCATTTCATCGCATCAGGTCCAAGTGCATCACATTAAACGGTAAATCTTTAGTAACCTAAAAGCCATTTGGAGTTCTCATAAGTGGTTTTCTAGACTGCAAACAAATGCAAAAGAATTCCTAAAGTTTCAAACAATAATTTCTCCATGGCATATAATGGTACAACCAAAGAACTTGAGAAAAAGGCATTGAACATCAATTTCCAAGACAAACCCAACACAAAATCCATAACATATTTTAAAGTGAAGGACTGCAAAGAGGAAGGCATTAATTTGGAAGCAAAATAAATGGTGAGAAAACTAACCTGTGGAACCTTGATGATAAAGACCAAGGCCTTCAATGAACACAAAACGACGAAGAACATCCTCTCGATCAATACCGCAAACTCTCAAGTATGGTTCAGCAGCCTTTGATTGCACACAGCAGAACTTGATCTTCCTGTGTTTGTCCGCTTTAATCACCCACTTAACCCCTTCGAAATGACAAAAACAACAGGAAAAAAAAAATTGTAAGGAAAGACTTGAAGGTAAACAAAACCCAATCCCTGGAGAACACTTAAAAAATTTTCATCGAAGAATGCGAAAAAGTAAAAAGAGTGGAAACAGAGAAAAGAAAAAAAACCTCGGTGGCAAAGATGGCAGACCCCATCATAGATGACGACACGAGGTTGAAGGAGATCGGGCAAAAGAGGCTTGATGGTGGCTGATACAGGTGGGTCTGAGTACACCAGATCGCTTTTTCCAGAAATATCGGCAACATCAGTGGCAGTGCCGGCGAGGATTTTCTCTGAAGCATAAGAAAGGGAAGGAAGGGAAAATAATAATAAATATTTTAAAGAGAAAGGAGGGGAGGGTTTAGCTGTGGTTTTGGTGAGGTTTGCAATTCTTTTCATCAACATTGCCATAATTTCCCGTTTATGAAGACTATTAGGAGTTGATTTGATTACGTTTATGGTAATTGAGAATGGCTCGTATTTCAGTTGGGCAGGCATGGATGGTTGCTTTCTTGGCTTCCAAGTCGGCATGTGAAAGCAGGCTGGTGTTAGCCGTCGGATATAATGGGAACCATGAAAATGTTGGTTGGGCATCGTTAGCTCCGGCCCAACCAAATATTAATATGCTCCAAATCTCATTTTAATTTGTTTAGGTTCATATTATCTTATGCTGCCAAAAATAAAATGATTTGTTTGCCTTGAAATTAAATTTCATTCATATTAAATCTTCCACACTTCCTTCCTCTTCATTTAAATATATTCACTTAAACAAATGAAGACAGAAGCTTTGAATATTTATTATTTATATTTGAGATTTATTATGTACAAATATATATATATATATATATATATATTTATGAATTTTAATCTTATCATATGTCATTATCACGAATAGATTTTAGTTTGAATAGTTTCGATTCTTATTTTGTTTGTGTCGTAATCGTTTGATTCTACACTTTCTTTTGATTCGTAGTCCATCTCTACTATAATAATTTGATTTTACAATTTGTAATTGCTTAAACATGTACTTGTATTTGTACTTTTAAACTTCTAAAAATAATTTAATATCTCATTTGGTGTCCAAGTTTGACACCTTTTTCTAATGTGGTACCAATATTATTTTTGGTCTAACCTAGTACATATATTTGATAAAATCTATTTCTATATTCATAAAATAATTTTGAAAATCACAAATATTCAATCTACAATCTAAACCTTCTTCCCTAATCTCCAACCACCAGATCAACATCAATCTAAAGTATATTCTTCTATTCATCAATGAATACTAATCCATCGTACCGATCCTCAAATCATTACTTAAAGATCATTAATCAAACCTTTTAAAAAAATCTTCATAGCCCAATAACTTCAATCAAACTTTCGAATAATTCAATAAATTAAAATGAAAACTTTCGAATAATTTCAAAATCATTTTGTAATTTTGTGAAGTGACCAAAAAAATAAACTATTTACCCAAAAAAAAAAAATTTCTTTCAAATTTTTAATGTTCCTACAAGTACACACCAATAATTCCTTCCCTAGCCTCAATTCACAACGGAATCAGAATATTGCAGTGTCTATAAGCTGGTCTTCGCACATTTGTATAAAATAATGGTTATGGTATACTTTCTCTGCA
The DNA here is from genome assembly GCA_025506655.1 of Gossypium rotundifolium. NCBI lineage: Eukaryota > Viridiplantae > Streptophyta > Magnoliopsida > Malvales > Malvaceae > Gossypium > Gossypium rotundifolium. Next base: position 22,557,647 of record CP106724.1, read on the forward strand.
CTTCAATAATCAGGCAAAGGATAAAAAAGAGAAGCAATATCAGAAAATTACTGAACCCCTTAAAGAGGAAATAAAGAATATCAAAGTCCTATAAAAGCATGACCATGGGTTCAATCCTTAACAGTTTCACCCTAACCTTTTCTACATTGGGATAAAATGGAAACCTGGAGTGGTAAAGAGAGATCCAAAATAACACTGAAGAGTTATCTTAGGGCAATGGTAAATCTAGACCTTAATGGATTTCTCAGAATGAACTCACTCCCTTCCCTTCACTGTAGATGATCTTAGGTTCCCACAACAATCTGTAGAATAAGGATTTAAATAAAACCAATTGTATGCCATTTGAATATGATACCCTTATTAACATGCCTCCCCCACAAACAAAACTGAAATTCCTTTGCAGAGCTGAGCTTGAAGGCCAACAATAACATGATCTTTTGGGGTTTAAATGCAAAATTTTGCACCTACACAAGATCAAAATTTTAGCCAAATAGTGACAAAATCCTTGACCTCATTTGTGTTTTATAAATACATTCCATAACAAACTTCTGCAAGCACAATCAATGACTTAGGCCAACTCCTCCTGGATTTGACCTTCTGCAAGGGTTAGAAAGATCTCATAAACATCCAGCATTTAATTGATTATTATAAATAACAAAATGGTTAAAACCAATCCTCACCAGCAAGTTTGACAGCCAAGTTGGCCTCAGCATCAGCCTCGCCATTCAGTTCCTTTCAGAGGTGAGCAAGAAAGGTTAAAATCATGCAATGCAACAAAAAGACAAAAGGGGGACCAAAAGATCTTATTCATGAGAATGCATTTCCAGAGCAATTGATTTCACTAAATTAGAATACACACTGGAAGGGAAGAAACAACAGTAAAATAACATTATTGCAAAGGCTGGTCTGAGGTTGTTTAGATTTGAGACTTGAGAACTATTGGTAAGACTGATCAAAACTGATGTTTTAACACTGCAAATTATTTACAAGGTCTCATTTTTCATTCCGCGTTATCCAGGAGAAATACAAATGGTATTGAAAACAAATATTAGCCATCAGTTTCTATTTTACAGGCTCCCAGCCAAAAAGCTGGTACAATAGCCAAATCATGCACTCCATAAAAGAGCTTAAATATAATTAAAAGGAAAATTGTAGATGCAAGCTATGATCCAAACTTCAAAAACATCTTAAAGACCTATCAATGATGGCACAACAAAAAGGCCATATTAGTCACAAGAAAAAGAAATTTTGCCCATTACTTTGCTATCAAGTATAAAAACTGGTCATACCCTTAAAACGTGATTGATCTGAAATGAAAGAAACTTATCCTTCAGTTTCATTGCTTGCTCATACAACTCAGACATGTGCTCATGTTTGACTTTCCATAAACCCTGCAGCTGTTCAAGGAAATAGTAGTTGTTAGAATACCAGAACAAAACAGAAGCTAAGCTCCTTAACTTGAAATGATAATACTTCAATAAAATGAAAATAAACAACATAGCTCCAAGATTTAGGCACAATTATTATTATTTCGGTCAACCAAAATTTAGGCCCTTATTGAAGCCCAGGAATAGCAACAGTGGAGCTATAATTTTCCCAGAGACAATTTAGTTTGTCCCAGGTGACAGGCCAGCCAAAAGAGAAGAAAAATTTTCTTTTATTTTTATTTTTATTTTTATTTTTTTTTTGGGGGAGGGCAAAGGTTGGATTTAGGAAGCATGACAGAGGTAAAGAACAGGTGTGCATTCTAATAGGAAAGTCCATTAATCAGATAAAATACTCATCCCTTGTAGAACCAACTTAAGAAGGAAAATTATACAGCTTTCTTGTTTTGAAAGTTTTTAAAAAAAGGGAGAAGGGACAGTGCTTCCATGCTGAACCAAGTTGCTAAGGAAACAATTGCCCGAAGGCTAAAACTCAAAACATCTAATAGAAAACAAATGGGGCCCTAAAATGAGTCAACTAGCTTGCCAAAACTATTGCAATAGGTACGCCCACTGAAATTGAAGTCCAATAACAGATTGGATAGCTTTACTCCATTTGTGCTGAAGCATTAACCTAGTTCCAGCATTATCATCCAGATTTTACTTTCTGAGAAAAATAACATCAACAAAGCAACAATAAACAGATAGAAAGTTGGATTACCTGCATACAAACGAGCTTCGAGTCACCTCGTACACGAATGTTTGTATAACCTTTTCTAAGAGCATGTTTCAACCCTAAAATTATGGCGCGATATTCAGCAGCATTATTGGTTGCTATGCCCAAACCCTCGCGCAATTTGCAGATCTGTTCAAATAGCATATTATGGAAAGATTTACATGAGGAAAAGGTCTAATTTCTAAATGGTTAATTGCATACCACATTTCCAGCATCAGTTTTCAATACAGCTGCTGCACCAGCAGGCCCAGGATTTCCTTTTGATGCACCATCAAACTCAAGAATACAAGATTGCTGCCACAAAGACATAAGTACAGGCATCAAAGCCAATTTTTGGAGCAAAAAAGCATCACTTAATCTTGGTAAATTAATTCAGACACCTTTCTCTCTCGCATAGGAAACCCTCTTATGTTGTTTGAGGAACTATATTCAACCATCTACTTGAAAAAAAGAAAGAAAAGACAATGGCCTTCAAGACTATCTCCCCAATTCTGTGAATGAAGTTGATGCCAATATTCACCAACATAATCAGTTGTCACTACCAAATCTACTTACATGACCAGAGGATGTTATTTGAGCCTCAGCATGTGGATCCAACTTGAAATGCTTTCTCACGGGATCGGCTACGGCTATTGAACCAAGTGATCCCAGTCCCTAAAAAAGGTTAAAGGTAGAACACTGAAAAATAGTGTCACACCCAAACTTGTATGATATTAATAATGATGTGCTCAGGGAACATTAAAACAGCTAACCTACCCCATACTCTGACTGAAGCATATCCTGTGGTCTCTTTTTGGTTGCATCATTATGAGATGTTTCACCTTTAGAAGAAGCTGGCTCCTGAAACACAAAAAATAGGAACATTGGCCTTTGAATCTATAAGAGCCAATATCTTCACCTTCTCTGGATGGTGTAAAACAGCCTTTGTGATACAGTTAACATGTGAAAGAAAGAAACTAATCAAAGAACAAATAGATTGATCATCGATGGCCTCAAAACCTCCAAGCAGATCACGTTAATTGGGAGATGCAAGTTTTAGGTGCAATTGCTGTCACAAGAACACATTCAAGCAAACAGAGACATGGGCGCAGGTGCAGAAAAAAAGGAAGACAACATCAAAATCTTTTTTCTTTTCTCACAGACTTGTTCAAACAATCAACAAATTTGCAGTATGCATAAGGTTCATGCTCAAGGTCTCACCTGGAAAGGGCAGGGCATGAGCGCTCCAAAAAGATCCTCTTTCACATCTGCAGCTCTAATAGTGTAGAGAGCATTCTTAAGCCCACAGGAAGACAGATATATTTCAGTTTCCTTTGTCAAAGAGTAGCCTTTGTAGACACTGACCGGAGGATCACATATCTACTCCAAAAGAACAATAACATGTCAAACTTAACAGAATAGCGAAAAGAAGAAACACAGTATCTAAATTTGAAAGACTACTATGTTATTTGAATTACAACTATTATGTCATTTCATTGAAATCTAAAAAGCACATAAGTATTAATATTCCAATTTGCAATAACACAGTATAGCACAACAATTAGACTGAAAGTAAATCGACTTTAGGTGACATTAGAAAAAGCAAGTAAGAAGAATTACCGAGGATCCAACTTGGGCCTGACAATCAGCAAAGCTCTTGAAAACACCAACAACATCTCCCTTTCTCACTACAAAGAATGCATCTTTCTCGTTTTCCATCACCGGTGGTTGTTCAGGATGAACTTTTTTAGTCCTGGATGCTTTTTTTGTGCTACTACTACTATTACTTTTCCGGGAAAAGTAACACTGAGTGCGAAATCTTGTCAATAAGAACTCTAAATCCACAGTCTTAACACCCGCGTGATCAAAATTTATTTTCCATAAGGGAACATGGCATTGGTTCAAAGAAGTTGTTGCAATGAAATTACCAGCCTTTCTAAATAAAGCTGAGCCATAAGCACGCACGTGTGGCAGGCAGTTCATCAGAGAGTAAAATTGCTCCGCACTGCCTAAATTTCTAGAGTTAAAACAAATATAAGTTTCTAACTAAATGACTGATATACGGAATTGTTTGTAGCATTTCGCGTTTAATCATTTCTATTGATAAGCCCTCCCCCAAAAAAAGAATAATTTTTTCATCTGCTTTTTCAGCAATGGAGACTTTCATAGCAATAGCTAAAGGAGCGAAATAAACCCTAGGTAGGAAATTGAGAAAGAAAGCCTAAGACAAAAAAGGGAAAGGGCCAAGGAATGAGATATATTGTTAAAACATACCATTACCAATGTAGGAGCTGGAAACAGAGACGAACTGGAAGTAGCCTTCTTCTGCTGATATTCACGCCGGAGAGGGACGGAAAAAGATGGGTTCCGGGTGGTTTAAAAAAGAAGTGATAAATGGAGTTCTGCTGATATCCAATCGTCCTTGAAGAGTTTTTATTTTCCTCTTCAGTTAAACTCGTCTCTATCTCTTCTCTCTCCTTTTTTTTCCCGAATTTAGCCAGCTGTTCTTGGAAGACCTAAGCCTAATTCTTCAAGTAGTTTGGGCTCCTATGATGCCCATTTGTTCATGGGTTTGGTCCCCTTAAACACCTTTCAGTTGGCATGTAAAAATCAAAACAAAACACAAGTACATTTACATAAACCACATGCCGCATGAAAATTTTGAACTCCATATGTTTCATTTATATAATTTTTTTTAATGTTTTAATCAGGACATTCTTTAGTCTCTTAAATACATATCATAAATTATTATTCATATTAAATACATAAGACAACTTAGTTCCTTCTTGTGGAGTAAAAAAAATTCATTAACAATACAATTGCGTCTACTTGGAAGAAAATATAGAATGCATTTAAAAGTTGTTTAGTAATTAAATTTAAGTGTAATTGATTGTTATTATACATGTGTGGCATGTTTAATTAACCATTATAATTAGTCTTAAATATGGGTTTGGAATGGAAGGAATTACATGAATAATTACTTTTGATGACTTTCTATTATTATTTAGTAAAAAAAAACAAAAAGAAACTATCAAAGATAATATTAAGAATTAAGATATAATTGCACTACGCCAACCATGTCTTGTAATTATAATTAGCAATTATATCCAAACACACCCTAACCAAATGGTAATCTCTATGATTTGAACGATGAAAGTTATAAAATTTAAGCAATCTATATTATATTGAGACATGACATTGCAGCCCATTTTACTCATCGGCCTAGCTACATGGGGCTGCATATTTACCTGGTCCCTAATGCTTAGTTTTTCAGCCACACGAGAACGAAGATTCAACAGCAGCTTCTGACTGATCTAATGATGAAATGTGGTATCGAATCCTCAAGAAATTTGGAGCAGTTTATTTACGTCCTCATCTTTAAGAGATTATTTCTTAATAAGGGTTTGAGTTCCAACATTTGAATCCCTTCCTCTATTCAGATCTTTTATCCGATAAGGAAAAATCTTGCCAAGTTACTTAAATCGCTTATACAATTCTTTTTAGGGTAAATTATATAAATAGTTGTTTCATTATGTTCGCGTTCTTGTTTTAATCACTCAAAATTTAATAAATTTCAATTTAGACAATTAGCGTTTGATTTCATTGCTGTTTTGATCATCGTCGTTAAATTGATAATGGGAAACCTTTTTCTAACTGGTATAACTATATATTTAGTTCTCAATAGTTACATATTCTATCAATTTGATCCTAATTCTATAAATTTGATCCTCAAATTTTCTAACAAAAACTTTCAACTTTTAAAATAGAAGTATTCCATATGTATAAATTTGTAAACCCCCCAAAAAAAAAACAATCCACATTTAATTAATACACACATCTAGCTCGTGCAATTTATCCTAATAGTTAGATATATCAATTAATTTATGCACGGATTTGATTGTATATATAAATTAAAATATGTTAAATATATTAAATATATTTTATGATTGATATTATAATTAAGTTTAAATCATTTTATTTGGTCTTCAATATCTTATTTGATAAAATTAATAGCTTAAATCATTGTTATATATATATATATATATATATATATATATATATATATATATAGTTTCCTAGATTAAACATATATGAAAAAGTGTTTATAAAAATCTATTAATTTTTATTTATGAAATCTATTTCTAATAAACATCTTAATTTTTTTTTAAAAAGCTTTTCTAAAATTTGTTTAATTTATTCAGAAACCTGTTTTAAATTGTTTTCAAAGTATAAAATCTATTTTGAAATTATTTTATTCACATAGTTTAAAATTTAAATTTTAGATTTAAGTATGCTACTTAAAAAAATAAATTATTTTAATTTATTAATAGTTGGATAGCTACTAATGTAATTTATCTTAAAAAATACTCAAAATCCACATTTATAAATTACAAAATGATTAAATGTATTTTAATTGATACACTTACATCTAACTCGTGCATTGCACAAGTGTATTGAATAGGATATAAAAGGGTGTCTTTGTTTTCTTGAGATGTCTCTTGTATTGCTTACAAATCATATACTTATTGGTTAAATGATGAAAATTTTAATATCTAAAATTTTATGTTTGAGTATTGTAAATTAGAAAAAAAAAAAGCTTTATTGGGTTAGCTTGATACCAATATAAAGCCTCTTACCATTTGTTTTATTGGAGAAGTTTTTTTTAGGGGGGGTTTACAAATTTATGTGGAATGCCTCTATTTTAAAAGTTAAAAGCTTTGGTTAAGAAGTTTGAGGATAAAATTGATAAAATTTGTAAATGTGAAGGGTTAAATTCATTGAATAATAAATCAATTAGGATCAAATTGATGGAATATGTAAGTATTGAGGACTAAATGTATTATTATACCAATTATAGAAAGGCTTTTTGTTATCAATTTAACGGCAGATGATCAAAACATGAACAAATTCAAACATTAGTACCTAAATTAAAACAATTTAAAGTTGAGTAACCAAAACAGGAAAGCAAACATAGTTGGTTGACCACTTGTATAATTTACCCTGAAGATGAGATGGATAGCTGACGGCAGTAGTAGATATTAGTTGGAGGAGCACATGCAGTTGGTGTCCACATGCTGCTAGCAAAACCCAAGTTGAGGGCAGGCTAGCCCACTTATGTCTTAGTGCAAGGCCCATTTTCTACAGTTGGCTGCTTATTTTTCATTTCATTGTAGACCCTAAGTAAAGATGCTACCTAACCTTTGTAAATTGTATATGATGTTTGTCGAAAAATAACCCTAAACTTGGGGTTGAAGCAAACGTAAATCCCTGCAACAAGGGGACACAAACCCTGATGTCCATTCCTACTGGATACGCTCCATATCTTGCCTTTCTTTTTTTATTAGATGTTAAAAACTAAGAAACAAATGAAGTGGCAAACCCTAATAAAACAATTGGACAAAGGATGTTTTAGTAGACAAAACCAGAAATGCTAGGCTGTTTAGTAGACCCCAGTAGTTTAGTGTCCATACCATTCTTCCTTTTTCTCTTTGATGGAAGTGTCCATACCGTTCTTGATTTGGAGTTTGGTGTGTGGGATGGAATAGAAAGTGGAGGGCATTGTTCCATGGATGTTGCCATTGGTACCTTGAGCTTTTCATTAGGTCTTGTTTAACGATTGGATTCCTTGATATTTGGTAGTATTTTGATGATGTTATTTTACAACTAAGGCTTATTCAAAATCTCCATCAAGCTTGAGCTTTATCATATATTATTAATATTTGGTGAAAAGATTGTATAAAATTGTATGAAATTATGATTTCACGTTATTTCTATCTCTTTCTAATTGGAGAATGATAAATAAGATTTTTTCTCCGAAAAAATCAAATTCAACTAAAATACTAAAATTAAGAAAAAAATATACTTTGTCATTCTTCTATTAAAAGAGATAAAATGACATAGAATTATAATTTTTACAATTCTTTTTCTATTTGGTGAAATGGGAAATTTCTTGTCTCAAAATTTAAAAATTATTAGTATTTAGTTAATAGAAAAAAATCAATTTAAACTCATTTAATGTAAATATTTTGACTTTAATCTCTTAAAAATTTATAATTTTATTTTAATCCATTTAAATAAAACTTTTTATTTTAAAAATTTTAAAATCAGGTCCAAATCATTAATTTACCGATTTAATTAAAATTATAAAAAATCAATTCAATTATCAAGTAAATCAATTAAATCACAATTTAACTAATTTAAATTTTGAAAATGAAGAAGTATGGGGAAATGATACCCTCTAATCAAGGCCTAGAATATTTCTTTTTATAAAAATATGTATATATTCAGTTTGATTTGACATGGTTGTTTCAATTCAAAATTAAGAGGTTTGAAACTTGTGCCAGTATTGTGTGACTGTGAGACAAGTTGGTCCCTATCGGGTGGTTGACAGGTTATATATATATATATATATATTGCATTAAAAGGATGCAAAGCTAGGTCAAATTAAGAAAATGACGATGCCTTTTTAACTGATCTTGTTCAGCATTAAGCTTCCAGTTATCCAACAAGGTGGTTGAGATTTCAAAATAGCTGGGTCACAATATCAGACAAACCTTTTGATGGATAAAACACTATTAAAACCAGTAACAGAGAGTTGGACAAGCCGATTTGTCAATTGCTTGCCTTGATTTATGCACAGTTCCTAATTGAATTTTTGTTCATCATTTAGGTAGAAGGTCATTGCATTCACTCTTCAACATATGATGTTGACAAATCAAGATTGAAGAGGACAGAAATGAGTTTTAAATATGTACTTGGATCCCGAAAATAGAAATGCTTTTCTTTCTTTTCCTAATAATTTACCACTATACTATTTAGTATGCTATTCTTTTATTGGATTTATATCAGAAACAGGTCTTGGGAGTTGAAATTTGTGGGGATGAAGTATGTACTCACATGGTCAGTATACCCTCAATAATTGGGTATGGTGAACAATTTAAATACACATACTAAGATCTCTGGTTTTGTCCAAAGACTTAGTTGGAAAAGTAGGATAATTGAAGGAGATTAAATAAATTATGTAGCCACTTCAAAAAGAAGACAGACTCATTATGATCGAGTTCTAGATTACATATATATTAGTTTAATTAAAACAATGAAAGCTACCAAACTTTATAGGCTGCTAAACAATAACCTAAGGAAAGCTGGGTTTGATATTAAAACTATATAAATTTGGTTTGTATCCGAAAAAGCAATAATCTTAACCTAATTAGTGGGATCATCACATTTGACAAGTTTGGATCATTATTTGTACTTTGAAATTTGTTATAAGAGTAAATAACACAAAAGGTATTGAGAACAGAAATTCAACAGTGTTTGTTCAATGTGGTTATCCCATTCGACCGACCAAAGTCCCAAAGGCAGTTTATGGGTCCTATGTATGAATATTGTTTATGTTTGAGCGTGCTGAAATAGTCTTAAGATAGGAACAGGTACCAGAATCCTAAGGCCTATATATCACCATCAAGGGTCCAATTTCTAGCACAATATTTCTTTTCTAAAATAAATAGCTGCACCTATTGTTATTATTATGTTATAATCAGAAGATAGACGATAGGGAAGAAGAATAAACGGAAATAAAGAATGCAATTCTTGTGCTTATATTTTCTCATTCACTTCAATCACTCCATGTATAAGATAGAGTGAATGATAGTCATAAAACTTACAAAATCAAACACAAATAAATGAGATAAACTAATATTATGGGTATCCATAATCATTTATATTATTTATAGCCTTTTTTTTCTTGGATATTATCATTAAATTACGTACCTGGCTAAAAAATTTAGAGGTATGTTTGGATGAAGAATTCATAGAGGAATTTTATTTGTATCAAAGTTTTTAAAATTTTAAAATTATGTTCTTGAAGTTGCATTTTCAATTCCATAAGTTTCTTCGGTGCCATGCGGTAAGGAGCAATGGACACCGGAGCTATTCTAGGTAATACCTCAATTTCGAACTCAACCTCCTTATTCGGTGGCATCCTCGACAATTCCTTGGAAAAATGTCCAGAAATTCTCTAACTGTTCGAATACTCTTACCAAAAGATTCCACAATACTCGTATCATGCACATTAGACAGAAACGCTTCACACCCTTTTCGGACTAACTTTTCAGCTACTCGAACGAAGATTACATTAGAGAGGTAATCTTGGAGCTCACCAAGCATTACTATCTCTACATCATTCTCATTTTTCAGAGTTAACCTTTTAGTCACACAATCCAAATTGACTTGATGCTCCACAAGCTAGTCCATACCCAGATTCAAATCAAACTCCCCGAATGGTAACTCTATCAGATTAGCTGGAAACATAACACTTTGGATATCTAACAAACACCTCATATACACCTTACTAACTTGTACAAACTGACCCAATGGACTAATCACAGAAATCCCACTATAAGTATCATCAGCAGGAATCCCCCCAAATTACCAGAAACCATACTAGCTATGTTAGAACCAACATCAATCAATGCAAAATAAGGAAGAGAATGGATAGTGAACGTATCGGCTATCACGTCGGCACAACTCTATCCATGCGGTGCCTCACTGTATACACTAACATAGACTATCTCGCCTCAGTCTAATTAGTACCTCTGTCCGGTACTCTCTACCGGCGACCCATACCATTACCACCCCTAGCCTGACTACGACCCCTAGATGGCTAATGAACTACTCTCTGTAGCTAAACCAAACTTGGAGCTAGAGCTTGCAACTGATCAACGCAATACGGATAATCCTTAATGCAGTGCTCCATAAACCCGCACCAAAGACAAGCTCCCAACCTCCTTCAACACCCACACAAATGGCGTCTACCACTATCATCACAAATCTAAATCCCCACATTAGTAACCGGTGCCTCAACTTGTGGAGGTCTATTAAACCTTGCCAATTTCTTGGACTAATAAGCAGAACTAGAAGGAACCGAATCCCTCTTATTCTTATTTTGACCCATCACCTTATCCCTCATTTCGCGCTCAATGCGCTTAATTTACTCGGTGATCTTAGTCTTCTCCACTAGCGTTTTGACAACTCTCTTTTGCTATGGAACCACTAACACTTTTAAGTCATATCGTAATCCGTTCTTAAAGCGGACACTCTTATCATACTCGGCTACCAAACTCTGAGTGTACCTGCTCAGCCTCAGAAATTTGGCCTCATACTTGGCTACAGTCTGATCACCCTAAGTAAGGTCGATAAACTCTAACCTCTAAGTCTCAATATACCTTGCCTCCACATACTTTTTCTAGAAGACACTCTGAAAGAAAGCCCAAGTCACTCGCTCAACTGATTGCCACCATTGATATGCTTCATCGCAAAGTAGGGATACCAAACCCTTCAGTTTCTGCTCGGGGGTGTAGTCTAAGTTATTCATTATTCTCTTGGTGGCCTCCAGCCAATATTTAGCTACCGTCGAGGTAGTCCCATTGAGGCTGTCGAAACCATTTTTTAAAACGGTGTTTTGTAAAACGGGGATCGACTTTACAAGTATGGAAATGGAGTCGCCACCGATCTTTTATTCGAGGTGTGATCGGATCACCTTGAGATGGATTATTTTAATAAAACATTTTGATTTATTAAAACAATAATTTTGGTCTACGAAATCTAGAAAATGGGTTCGGGAGTCGGTTACGCATGAGAAAGGGTTAGCACCCTCGATACGCCCAAAATTGGTACCTAATTGATTAATTAATGTCTTGACGTCAAAAATTTGAAAAGATTTTAGATTACGATCCGTTGCTTGAAATACATTTGAACAGAATCATATTGGATGCCAAAGCTTCTTATTTCGGAGAAATAAAATGCCATACTTAGTAAGTTGGGGCACCACATCTTATATTCTTGAAATTAGGTTTATCCTTCGACATTCAATACTCGTACATTTAAAAATAAGAACGATATTCAATTATTTGGGTCAAATGAAAATTGCAACCCAGTAAGTTAGGGCATTATTTCTCAAAATTCTCGAATACGGAATACTGCCTTTGTTCTTTTGAAATTTTTATCTCAAGATGACGAAATATCACACTCAGTAAGTTAGGTGCAATATCTCATCTTCCCAAGAATAAGTTTTTTATATAAAATCATGCATTTAATTTAAGAGAGAAAGGATACCCGGTTACAAGGTTTTAAACGAAGAGAACCGGAACTCAATAAGTTAGAGCATGATTTTCTCGAAACCCCTAAACACGAGCATTGCCTTGTGATCTTAAAACTGAAATGACAGTAAAACACTACACCTTTCGTAAGATATAATGGAATACTAATATACAAAGTGAGGTATTAATCCATACATAATAGCGATAATTATCAAACATTAAATCAATGATAAAGAAAATTGATTAACATACATACATCAACAATATTACAAAATCCAGGAATAATTCTAATACTAATTTTACATATATATACACATTAAAAAATATATATATACTAAATTATGAAAGAAAAATATGTATAACATAAATAGTTTTAGAGAAGATTAAATATCTACATAAATAGATAAAAAAAACATAATATGAACTTAATAATATATGCACAAGAACAAAATAATTTTAATACAAATTATATACACGTATATTAGAAAATAGTTTAATTTAAATAGTGTATAAATATACATTTTATCATATTATAAAATAATTTAAAACAAAATAAAAAATGAATTAAACCTAATAAAATGGGAAGATTGTATATAAAACAAAAAGGTGCTTAATTGAAACAAAACAAAATTTAAAGGCTATTTTATAATAAATAAAATCATTTAAACATATGCAGGGATCGAACAGAAATTCACGTAAACTATTGGGGACTGAAATAGAAATTATTCTGACGATCAAAACGCAACGTATGAATGAGGGCTGAATTGAAATGCGCTTAAAATTTTAGGCCAAAATAGCAATAAATAAAAGAAACAGCAAAAGGATGCAATCAAATCAGTGCGAAATAGGGAAGGATCAATTGCATAAATAGACCGATTTTCAGAAATGCGCGGATCTTGGAGGTGGATTCGGGTCAACGCGTGGGTTAAGCACCTTCCTAAACGGCGCCATTTTGTATTATTCTCTTTACCTAATTAGCCTTAAACTAAACAGATTTTCTTTACTTCCTAAATCGAACCCTAATCCCTCTTTTCTTTCTATGTTTCTCCGCCGCAATCCAAACACTCTCTCTTTGCCGTGTCTGAGACGACCATCAAACTCCCATAGCGCTGCTGCCGTTGATGATTTAATGAAGAATCTAGGCTACTTGAAAGGTTTCTTTTAAATCAATCTCGAAGGTCTCGATATTTCGAACATTCACGATCCTTCTTACTTCGATTTCGACGAAGAGAATGATTCGACAGTTCGTCTCACTAAGGTAAACTTCCTATTCTTTTATTTTTATTTCCGTATATATATATGTTTACAAATGATGAAACAAAACTCTAAATCGAAGAAAAAGAGAGAATGAAAATCACCTTTCAATTTTTTGATTTTGTATTTTTTTTTGTAATTTGTTTCTGTGTATACAAAAATGGGGATCTCCCTTTACAAATGTTTGCTTCGGTTTCTTAAAACCGAATTCGAAAAATAAAAATAAGGAAAAAATAATCCTTTTCTTTGCTGTCAATTGCTACTCTATTTGCTGTCATTGCTTGTCTCGTTTTGTAGGTATGGATGTGGCCAAAATGTGGGGAGTTGTACAATACTCTCGCTACTGGAGGCGAGACGGAGGCACACTAGTGAAGGCTTGTGCGTGGGTGGAGCGCGTGGCGCAAGCGGACACGAACGGTCGCGGCGTGAAAGCACGCAGAGTCCAAGAGTCGCGTGGTGGCACGCGGAGAGGTCGCCAAGTTTTGGAATTCACCGCTTAGGCCATCTGGGTAGTGTAAATTAGGCTTAATGTTGGGTTTAGTTAATGGGTTTGTAAAGAAACTGTTTATTGGACTTTGGTTGTTATTATTTTTGGTTTTTGGTTATAAAATGGGCCTGGGCAAATTTGGGCTTCTACAGACACCCTTAAATAACTTAGCCCCATTCGATTGAAGTCATTCGTTATTGACCTTCGGCTACTAGATCTAGTTCAGGCCCCAGCGACCCTCTAAAGCACCCTAAATATAGCTTGAGATAGTGTGTCGTCCACAATAATCTAAGCTTGACACTCGATCTTAGCAGTAGGTGTCTCAATAGTCTTACTCGTACCTAAACTGGGCATGCTGTCCTTCGAAGATGGCTCAGATCGAGCCTCTCTTTATCATCCACCGCTCCCACGGTTACCGCATTCACGGGTTCTACGCATACTCATTATGCTAAGTTATCTACAATTCAGAATTTATGATCAACTTAAGTTTATTATTGAAAACCCTAAGTCTACAATTTTATCAAAAGTTTTTACAGGGTTATCATAATCTTTAGCTAAAGTAGAGTAATTTTAGCATTACAGTGTTTACAAGATTATCAAGTATAGCTAAAGAAGAAGTACTTACAAGATCAGCGTCGGAGACTCGGATTCATTTTTTCAGACTCAATTATCAGAATTAATAAAAAATACAAGTTATTTAAAACAATTTTCATAAAAATTTTGAATCTAAAAATCACAGCTCGAGTTTTGAACCTGACTTTGATACCACAAAATGTAACACCCCAAACTTGGCCTAGATGTTATGTCTGAATCCTGAGGAATTACATACGTTCGTTTTAAAACCAGAAATTAAAATCGAAAACGTAACATGGAACAAAACTTGACAATGATATTTTCAAGTTTTTAGAAAAAACCTTTTAAGTTCATTGATTTTAATTGCAGAAAAGCACATACAAGATCACTTAGTTTTGCAGCGGAATTCTTTTAGTTATACAGAGTTTTGAAAATTGTGGTTTGATTTGAAATTCAATGGATTGTAGTTTGAAATAAAATAATTTAAATATGATAAAGCAGTTCAAAAATGACAATTAAAATCCAAAACAATTAAACAGTTCCCAAAGAGTCCAAAACAGTCTAATTAGAAATAAAACCTTAACTTAACCAAATTATAAAATAGAAATTTAACCCAACTCGCTACGCAAACCCAACCTAAGTTTACTGTTTACTTTAGAGGAAAGCAAACAAATCGTGAGCTTACAAGTTCAGTGTGCAACACATCCCAATTAACATATTAGATACACAAATTAATAGATACATTTTTAGATGCAACTCAGATACAGATTGAAATATAATCTTAGATACAGAATCATATGCAATATCAAATAAAAATCAGATCTTACCCTCATCCACTACACACCATTTTTGTCCATCACTATATACCAGTAAGGGTATCAAATACCCATCTAGCCCTACACATCAATAAGTGGGCATATGTCACTTTTTAGAAATAGTACAGTCAAGCTACTAGATAATAATACACGGTAAACCCACTAGATTCAGATATATGTGGTCAAGCTATCAAAACAGATATATGTGGTTTTAAACCACCACATAAGGCAAATGGTTAAACTGCCAACACTTCCTCCGTCATATCAATATTCCGATGTAACAATCCGGTTTAGAACCTAGTCAAAACAGTGGTTTCAAGACCATAAATTTGAGTTAGAATAATATTTTAATATTATTTTCTGTTCCTGCAGTAAGTGATTAAGTATGTGTGAAAGTTTCGTATGAAAAATTGTCTATTTGTATGCTTAATTTGAGAAATAGGCTAAATCGCATGAAAGGCAAAATTGACCTTCTATTTGAATAAGTGTTGAATTGCTATTGTTCTTATTATGTGAAGTCCTTAAAGTGGAAATAAGCCATAAATAAAGATAGTGGAAGGATATGGACGGTTATGCCATTAATTATATAAGTTATATATGTTTTATATTAAAGTTAATTTTGTAAATGGAATAATAACATGATATTTAATAAAACCAAAAGTATGAAACTAGCTAAGGTCATCATCTTTTTACTGAAAATCAAAAGAAAATAAGGGTTTAAAAGCTTTCACACATTTAGCCATTGGTATTTTTTGATTTAAGGTATGTTTTGCTTCGATTTTTGATAATTTGTACGTTTTTGAAATCGTTGCTTTGTGAACTACAAAACTCATGTCTTAATTTTTAGAATTGATGATGATTTTGAAATGTGTCTTTGATGAACACATGAGCTTTGAAATATTTGATGATGAAATATGGAATATATGTGTTTGATTAGCATATCTTGTATTTGGATTTTTAGTGAATTTGAGTATTTTGGATTAAATTGAGAAAATAGTATTTTGAATGATTGAATTGTGAAATAAATGAAATGTATGGACTTGTATGAGATATATGAATATTCAGCTAAGCATGGGTATATGGTAATTTTGTGTATTTTGTGATTTTGTGAAATAGGGACTAAAATGTCCAAATGTGAAAATGTGAGGGTTAATTTGTAAATTACCCTAAATGTGTGTTCGTGGATTTAATTGAATGTTTTGATGAATAAAAGGGGTTAAATTTGAATAAGTGTAGATCAAGAACCGAAGAAAACAGACTTAGATCGCGGGAAATCGAAAGTAGTCGAATAACTGAATCTGATCAATCATCTGAATTTGAGGTAAGTCGATATACAAATAAATGTATTTGAATTAATTTATTTATGCAATATGAAATTTGAATTGCTATGAATATGCTCGAGATGAGATGTATGTGAAATCCAAGAATTTGTATCAATGAATATGTAATGTCTGAGAAGTCCCATACGAACCTAGGAATAGATAGGATTACATATGTCATGACATAGGTGTCCGATATGTGATATCATGTAAGACCACGTCTGGGACGTTGGCATTGATTTGAGATTTCGTGTAAGACCACATTTGGGATGTTGGCATCGATATGAGATTTACGTATAAGACCATGTCTGGGACATTGGCATCGTATTGATTCGTGTAAGACCTTGTCTGGGATAGTGGATCGATATTAGGTTACATGTAAGACCACGTCTAGGACGTTGGCATTGTACGACTATTTTGAGCACTCTGAGTATCCTATTTAGTTCCGAACGGTTCAACGGGCAAGTCTGAGAAATAAATGAATATGTGAATTGTACATTCGTTTCAGGTAGGTTGATGTATATGCTTTGTATAAGCATGAAAGGTGAGTATGTATGTGCATTAATGCAAATGAACATTTGAGATATATATATGATTGAGATATGAGCAAATGAGATATTTGAGATATGATGATTTGGTAAGCAATGGAAAATCAAGTGAGCCAAAGAGCTTATTTATGTGCTTGAATTGAAGATATGTTAATGAATTCAAATAGCTATGCTTATGAATGATTTATGATAAGTTTATTTTTATATGGCTTACTAAGCTTTTGAAAAGCTTACTTTGTGTGTGTTTGTTCTGTTTTATAGATCGTTGAAGGTATGAGAGGCTCGGGGACCGTAGAGGATCACCATCACACTACCTAAACTCATTTTGGTACCTTTTGGAGATGTATATATTAAGTATGACATGTATAGGCTAGTTATTTTAGATTATGCTTGAAATGTGTATAAATAGTCATGAGATGTGGCTAGATAAATGTTGGTAATATGCATGAATGAATATGATATATGATGCATGTTTTGGTATGACTTGATGGCAAATGAAATGGTTAAGGCTATGGTAAACATATAAATGCAATATGAGTATGTATGTTTGATCAAAGAAATGGTTATATCAAAGGTAAAATGTGGATGAATCATGCTTGGATATATATGTGTTTTTCTTATGCAAATTGGTATATAAGTTGGCATGATTAGAGATGAGATTAATTGGGATGATATGTTGATCTTAAGACATGATTTTGGTTGCCAATTGTGTATGGAATATTGCTTGTTTGAGCTTGTAAGTATGACCCTTGTGTGGGTGGCAATTTGGCCTTGAAAGTGGCCTATAATTGCCCACACGGTTTAGCATACGGGCATGTGGCTCGACCGTGTCCCTCGTGGTTGTAATTTAAAATAAGCCAGGATCGACCACGGGTTGGACACACGGGCGTGTGACTGGCCTTGTGGTACAAGTCAGGATCGGCCACGGGTGGAGCACACGGGAGTGTCTGAGGCCGTGGGAGGCACACGGCCTACCCACACGGGCGTGTGACCTTTGTAACTTAGAAATTTTTTTAAATTTCTAAGAATTTCTATATGTGTTCGGTTTAGTCCCGACCCTATTCTTAAAACATATTTAAGGACTCGTAGACCTATTTAAGGGACACTTTGATGTGATTTGACATATTATATTATGAAATGTCTGTAAAGGTTTTCGATTGTTTGGTAATGCCTTTTAACCCTAATCTAGTAATGGATATGGGTTAGGGGTGTTACATTTGATTGGTATCAGAGCTACAGTTTAGTTGATTCTCGGATTAACGTAACGTATAAGAGTCTAGCTATACATGCCATATATCTAAATTGTGATAGTGTGATGAATCCTGACGTGTAAAATGTGTATTTTATATAGTAATGGATCCCGAAAGAGCCGTAACTGGCGATGTAGAAAGCAATACGCCTACTTCCGCTCAATGGACAACGCCATCTGAATCGAGACTGGCTACGAGCGGTCAAGAGGGAGAAGCTAAACAAGCTTTCTTCCAGATGATGAGTGAATGGTTCACTCAATTTGTGAGAAATAACCCGACTGTTTCACAACCTCCGCCCCCGTCTAATCCCCCTCAGACCTCAGTTGTGCCTTCGGTAATGGGTATAAATCTGTTGAATAAGCCTCCGATCAATAAAATCTGTAAGTATGAGGTTGAAGAGTTTAGGGTACCAGTGATGACGACGCTGAAAAGCTGAGTTTTGGTTAGAAAACACTATCCGAGTATTTGATGAGATGCCTTTGACTCAGAAAGAAAGTAGTGAATGTGTTGTTTCACTGCTACGAGACACAACTTATCAGTGGTGGAAAGCTTTGATTTCTGTTGTTTAGAAAGAGTGGGTCATATGGGATTTCTTTCAGATTGAGTTTCGGAAGAAATACATAAGTCAGAGGTTTATTGATCAGAAATGGAAAGAATTTTTGGAGTTGAAACAGGGTCGGATGACCGTGACCAAGTATGAACAAGAATTTATGAGATTAAGTTAGTGTGCTCGGGAATGTGTATAAACTGAAGAAATAATGTGCAAAAGATTTGAAGATGGCCTAAATGAAGACATTCGTCTGCTAGTTGGTATTTTAGAGATAAAAGAGTTCGTTGTTCTTGTAGATCGAGCGTGCAAAGTTGAGGCACTTGAGAAAGATAAAAGAAAAGCTGAGTCTGAAGCCAGAGATGTGAGAAAGAGATTCTTGAGCAAATATTTTTCTCTTCTTCGAAGAAATTTTGAGATGAGAATAGCCGTTCAAAGGCTAATGTGGGACATTCGGGTAGAGATCGAGCTAGATCACAGTTGAGCTCCAAAGCTCCATCAACTTCAATGGCAAGTGTTGGAAACGTCCGGTCCGAGCGACTTGAATGTAAACATTATGGTAAAAGGCATCCGGAAGTTGTAGGTTGAATGACCGGGCTTGCTTTAGATGTGGATCGTTAGATCATTTTATTCGAGACTGCCTAGAGTCTGTTGAACAAGAGATTGTTCAGAACCCGAGGTCCGATAATGTTACAGCTAGAGGTAGACCCTCTCAAACGCAAGAAATGTCATTGGTAGTCAAAGAACTACGAGAGACACCGTAGCGAAATCTGAAGCTAGAGCGCTTACTAGAGCGTATGCCATCCGAGCTCGTGAGAAAGCTTCATCTCCAGATGTTATTATGGGTACATTTACTATTTATGATACTTCTGTGATTGCATTGATAGACCCAGTTCTACCCACTCATATATATGCATGAACTTAGTATCCAGTAAGACTTTGCCTTTAGAGTCTATTGAGTTTGTTATAAAAGTATCGAACCCCTTATGTAAAAATGTCTTGGTTGACAAAGTATGCAAGGACTGCCCGTTGATGTTTTAAAATATCTATATTTCTTCCGATATGATGTTATTACCATTTGACGAGTTTGATATGATTTTGGGTATGGACTGGTTGACTTTGCACGTTGCTGTTGTGAATTGCAAAAGAAAGACCATTGATTTGAGATGTCAAAATGATGAAATAATTCGGGTTGAGTCCAATGACTTGACTGGGTTACCTACTGTGATATCTGTGTTAAAAGCTCAGAATTATGTCAAAAAGAGTTATTAAGCTTATTTTGCTTATGTAATTGATTCGAAAGTGTCTAAAAAGAAAGTGGAATCAGTGCCTGTAGTATATGAATTCCCTGATGTATTCCCTGAAGAATTGCCGTGTTTGCCTCCGATACGTGAAGTTGAATTTGGCATTGATTTGTTGCCTAGTAGGACTCCTATTTCGATAGATTTGTATAGAATGGCACCAACAGAGTTGAAAGAATTAAAGACACAGTTACAAGAGTTAACTGACAGAGGGTTCGCAAGACCGAGTTTCTCACCTTGGGGTGCTCCTGTTCTATTTTTGAAAAAGAAAGATGGCACGATGAGACTGTGCATTGACTATCGTCAGTTGAACAAAGTGACTATAAAGAAAAAATATCCGTTGTCCAGAATTGATGATTTGTTTGATCAGCTTAAAGGAGCTACTATGTTTTCAAAGATAGATTTAAGATCAGGATACTACCAGTTGAGAGTAAAAGATTCAGATATTCTGAAAACTGCTTTCAGGATGAGATACGGGCATTATGAGTTTTTAGTTATGCCTTTCTGACTAACGAATGCTCCTGCTGTTTTTATGGATCTGATGAACAGAATTTTTAGACCGTACCTAGATCGATTTGTTATTTTTTTCATTGACAACATTTTGATTTATTCATGTGATGAAAATGAGCATGCTGAACATCTGAAAATAGTGTTGCAAACTCTGCGAGAAAAATAATTATATGCGAAATTCAGCAAATGTGAATTCTGGTTACGTAAAGTTGGTTTTCTGGGACATATTGTATCGGCCTTCGGGATACGAGTTGATACGAGTAAGATTTCTGCTATTCTGGAATGAAAACCTTCGAAGAATGTGTCTGAAGTCTGTAGCTTTCTAGGACTTGCTGGTTATTATCGAAGATTTGTGAAAGGCTTTTCGATGATAACTACTCTATGAACTAGATTGGTTCAGAAAGATGTGAAATATGAATGGTCCGATAAATGTCAGAAAAGCTTTGATCAGTTGAAATCCCTTCTGACTGAAGCTCTAGTGTTAGTACAGCCAAAATCGGGCAAGGAGTTCGTGATTTATAGTGATGCTTCATTAAGTGGTCTGGGTTGTGCCTTGATGCAAGAAGGCAAAGTAATAGCTTATGCCTCGAGACAATTAAATCCGTATGAAAAGAACTATCCAACTCACGATCTTGAGTTAGCTGCGATTGTTTTCGCATTAAAGATTTGGCGTCACTACCTTTTTGGTGAAAAGTGTCATGTGTATTCAGATACAAAAGTCTGAAATATTTAATGACCCAGAAAGATTTGAATCTGCGACAGAGAAGATGGTTAGGGCTGTTGAAAGTCTACGAGCTTGTGATAGATTATCACCCGGGTAAAGCAAATGTCGTTGCTGATGCATTAAGCCGAAAATCAATGTTTGTATTTCATGCAATGAATGCTAATTTAGACCTGTCTGATGATGGTTCAGTGTTAGCTGAATTGAAAGCGAAATTGTTGTTTTTACAACAAATTTATGATGCTCAAAAAATTTGATAATGACTTGTTAGCGAAACGAGCTCAGTGTGATTCGAACTTTGATATGAATTTCAAATTAATGTTACTGATTGCTTAAGGTTCCAAGATTGAATTTGTGTTTCGAGAAACCCAGAGTTGATTCAGTGATTTTGAATGAAGCACATAGCAGTCGTCTATCTGTTCATCCAGGAAGTACAAAGATGTATCATGATCTGAAGCAACACTATTGGTGGTCTGGTATGAAAAGTGATATCTCTGATTTTGTATCGAAATGTTTAGTCTGTCAGCAAGTGAAAGCTAAACATCAGGTTCCGTTTGACTTGCTACAACCGATTCTGATTCCTGAGTGGAAATGGGATAGAGTGACGATGGATTTTGTTTCTGGATTGCCATTGACTCCTAGAAAGAAAGATGTGATTTGGGTCGTAGTTGATCGATTGACGAAATCTGCTCATTTTATTTCTGTACAATCAGATTTCTCACTTGATAGATTAGCTGAGCTTTACATTTCTGATATTGTGAGATTGCACGGAGTGCCATTATCCATTGTATCAGATAGAGATCCGAGATTTACTTCACGGTTCTGGAAGAAATTGCAAGAAGCTTTAGGCACGAAATTGCATTTTAGAACAACTTTTCACCCGCAAATGGATAGTCAATCCGAACGGATCATTCAGATTCTTAAGGATATGTTGAGATGCTGCATACTTGAGTTTGATGGTACGTGGGAACAGTATCTGCCATTGATTGAATTTGCATATAATAATAGTTTTTAGTTGAGTATCAAAATGGCACCTTATGAAGCTTTGTACGGATGTAAATGTCTAACACCTCTATATTGGACTGAACTCAGCGAGAATAAGATACACAGGGTCGATTTAATAAAAGATACTAAAAAGAAAGTGAAAGTTATCCGTGACAGTCTAAAGACAACATCTGATCATCAGAAGTCTTATACAAACTTGAAACAAAAAGATATTGAATTTGAGATTGGTGACAAAGTGTTCTTAAAAGTGTCTCCGTTAAAGAAAGTACTCCGATTCGGACGTAAAGGCAAGTTGAGTCTGAGGTTCATCGGGCCATATGAGATTATCAAGCGTGTAGGGCCAGTTGTGTAACACCCAAATTTTTGGGCCTAGATGAATTGGGCTTTGGGATTTAGGTTTCATAATTTTTTTAAGAAAGAAAATGACAAATGACATGTTGGTTTTAAGGGTTTAATAAACTTGGAGTGTCTAGGGGTGTTGGAGAAGTCATGGGTTCGAACTTTAAGGAGAATGAATTTTTAATTAATTATTATAGAAACCAGGGCAGTGAGTAGTTGGGCTTTTAAATAATAATAAGAAAAAATGACATCAAAGAGCCTTGTGGTGGAGTGGCTAAGTGATGCCACTTAGGGTATAGGAAGGTGGCGTTATGGGCTAGCAAGGAGATCCTAGGTTCGAATCCTAGCTTAGTATTTTTTAGGAGTTTAATTTTGGCATTCTAGAAGGTTGGAAGTGGTGTGATGATGGACTCTAAAGAGAGTGATCAGAAGAAAAAATTTAGGAAAAGGATTGGGGAGTTATCAGGGAGAAAAAAAGAGAGGAGATGAGATGGGGAAGAGTTGGAGCCGATTAGGACTTTAGGGGGTAATCGGCGTTTCGATTTTGTATATAAATAGGGGGTACCGAATTCCCTCTGTGCTATTTCGGTAATTGGAATTCCCTTTGTGCTTTTTCGGCAACTATAGTGCTCTGCTGAATTCTCCTTCTCTTTTTTTGTTTTAAACCTCGCCTCTTCCTTATGTGTTTTCTTTTCTTCTCTCCTAAGGCCTTAAATCAAATATCATTCTGTTCTTTCTCCATTTCTTGTGCCATCCTACCTTGATTTTAATTGTTGATGTAACATCCCAAAGTTGGGCCTAGTAGGATTGGGCCCATTGGGCCTTGGGGGTAGTAGCGTTTAAAATTTTTGAGAACAAGAGAATGGTACTAAGGCAAGTTGGACCTATTAGGTGAGTGATTTTGGAAGGTTAGGGGGCTTTTATGAAGTCCCGGGTTAAAGTTAGGCCATAGGAAAAATTCTGGTTTTAGGTGAAAAAAAACCTTGGGAGTTGGTAGGTAGGCTTTAAGAATAAAATGTGGGGAAAAATGACAAGTGGAGTGTATGGTGTAGTGGCAAAGTGACACCACTTAAGGAGCAAGGGGGTGATGCCATAGAGGAAGGAAGGAGGTCCAAGGTTCAAGTCTTGGTGCTTGCATTTTAGTTTTCTTTTTAAATGGATTTTTGAATTTGGCCATAGGACTTATATTTAGTTGCGCATGATTTTAGAAACAAGGAGCTAGTTGGTAAAGTGGCTAGCAGCGTGGATTATGTTACAAGGGAGCCTGAGTTCGAATCTTATGGAAAGCAAAGGAGTATATATTTTTCAGATTGGACGGGAAGAGTTTGAGTTGGATTTAAACTCTACTGACGAAGGGATCCCACATCGGAAAGATACAAAGAAGGAAGGTGAGAAGCTAGCTATATATAGAGCTGCCTAGGAGGAGAAGGAGCATACCTGGTTGGCGTTGGGCGTAGGAGTGCTCGGAGCGCGGTTTAGCAGCTTTAGATTCCTATCATGTGTGTACTCTCTCTACTATAGTTGTAGAGTGGCAAATGACAGATAAGCCGGTCACACGGTGATGGTAACCACACGAGCGTGCGAGCGCACGTGTAGGGCTTCAACGCGATAGTTGATGCCATTAGTAGTGTTCTTGTGGGTGTGGGCTATTGGGCCAGGATGGCCTGAAAGGAGCCAAGTGGTCCCAATGGGCCTAGGGGGACCCATATGAGTAAAATTGTATGATTGAGTAGTAAATAGTGAACTAGACTATGTGAAACTCAAATATGTGGCTAAGTTTGGGCTAAATGGGCCACACGAGTGTGTGGGCTTACTTGGTCGAGAATGGGCCTTAGGCCCATTCGCATCATTATCTCTGTTTAGAATACTTGAGATGTTCGAGGTGACAGTGGACCTTTTGTTGGGTCGTTAACACCCTGATTTGTAAAATTACCAAAATACCCTTGGTTTGCAAATTACCGAAATACCTTTGATTTGTAAAATTACCAAAATACCCTTGGTTTGCAAAATTACCGGAATACCCCTGGTTTGTAAAATTACCAAAATACCCCTGGTTTGTAAAATTACCAAAATACCCCTAGTTTTTAAAATTACCAAAATACCCCTGGTTTGTAAAATTACTAAAATACCCCTGGTTTACAAAATTACCGAAATACCCTTAATGTGTAATTACCATTTTACCCCTAAACGAAAAATAACTGTTGTACCCTCGTGGTAGTACTAATGTTGTCTGTGTTAATTGTATGATTGATTATGTTCGAGATGCTCTTCATACATGGATTAGTTTTGAGTAGAATTACCAATTTTGGTAGGTAAATTACTGAAATACCCTCGATAGGTAAAATTACCGTTATACCCTTTGGGGTTGATTAGCGTGATTGTGTGTAAGTTCTCACACCATCTGTAATGTTATGTTAATATAATATCATATTCTATTAAATGCCGAAACTCGGTATGGCTAGTGGGTTACCCTTGGAAGGTAAATGCGAGACATCAGGTTAGTGATTCCTGTTACACCAAATAATGGTTATGATGAGATGACATGTTATATGTGATGAGCATCCTATACATGCATGTCGAAACCTGTTGAAACCATACATCAGTATCTTATGCCTACATGGGGTTGGGATTGTGATATTAAAGGGGAAGTATTTTAGTGGCTCTGCCATGATCTGTTGTAGTGGCTCTGCCATGATGCATTGTAGTGGCTCGCCACGATGCATTATAGTGGCTCGCCACGATCATTGTAGTGGCTCGCCATGATCATCGGTGACTATGTCATGATTCTGATGATGAGCAGCAAACTGCAGCATGACTGCCAACAATAGTGTATAGCGGTGAGGGTTGATTGTAGAAATCCCTATTGGTTTGATTGGCAGGTACGGGTGGTGTGTAGTGGATGGAAAATTAGGTTAGGCTGGGTTTGCATCGCATTGCATACATGATCTGCTGTGACATATGATATGGGTTAAGGCTCAACCGAGGCTATTTTGGGCTAAGGCCCAATTGCCACCGTTATTGTAATGGGCTTCGGCCGGGATTATTCTTGATGCATGTTCTTCTGGATGAAGGTTGTGCACACTGAGTTTTCGTAAACTCACCCCCTCTTTTTATTAAATTTTTTAGGTGATTCCTAGCGATTGAGGATTGGGAGCCGTGGAGGACTCGGGGTGGCTATACATCGGAGATCTTTGCTCGTGAACTTTAGTAATTTCGATTTTGCCTTTTCTTTTAGATTATTTATTTTGGGTTAATATTTTGTAATAAGGCCATTGGTTTATTTTTTCTAAGTTTTCATTTATAATCTAAACTTATAAATATGGGTTTTTTTTAAAACATTAGCAATCATTTTCTAAAATATCATGTTTACACAACGGTGCAAGTTCAACTTTCATAACATAACAGTTTTTCAAAATAATAACTTTTAAACGGTCATTTAGTAAATCATGTTTTTCTCAATCAAACAACGAACTCAGAGTTCAAAAATCTGATAAAACTTTTCTAAACAATTGCTTAGCTTTTCAACTTCCTTCAATGTGACACGCCAGATTCGGACCTAACTTCTAGGCCGGGTTTAGGGTGTTACAATTGGGGACCTAATATTCGTGACTTTAAAAGTCGAAAACCTTTGCTCTTGGAGTCGTTTTCTTCATCGCCCCAAACCTTGTGCCAAATACTTTAGTGACCAAATCTCCGTTATGCTGTCATCATTCCTTTGATTTTTGGTGGATCGGATCTTGGAAAAATCAGAATCAAGCTTGGATCTACAAGTCTTTGTCGAAAAGCTATCCATACGTTCGATTTTTTTGGGTAAGTGTTCTTGATTTTGGGGTAAGTTGGTCGAATAGTCTATAGGAAGTGAAAAGGGTGACATAAGTGGATACAAGTCACCTATTATTTTGTCTTTAACGATTAAGATTGATGCAGATCTAGGAAATATTCGTGAGAAGTAGCTAAGGAAGGGCTATTAGGACTGGTGGCACACGGTAAGGTTATGGTAAGGCTTCGGTTTTTGGTAAATATTGTGGTTAAGTGTGTGATTGATTGGAGGTTGGTATTGGTTGTAAGTTCAAGGCTGGGGTTAGTGTAGCACGTCGCATTAGCCAGGTGTGTACATACACTTCACACACGACAAAATGACAAAAGTCAAATCCCGAAAAACTAGAATGCCAAAAAGTCAAAAAGGCGAAACACCGAAAGGTTGGATCTGGCGACCACACGAGCATGCGAACATTCGTGTGGGAACACCGATACGACTACTGAGACCTCTCGGGCCACTATTTGGCCAACTGGGCCAGAAGGGGCTAAATAGACCTACCAAGCTCGTGGGCCCAAATTGGCAAGAGTTGATATTGTAACACCCCAAACTCGGTCAAAACGCTACGACCAAATCTGGCATGTCACAGGGAAGAAAATGATTTTGAAAACAAGTTGCCATCTCTAATTTAAGGAAAACTTTTGATGTTATGAAAAACCGAGTTGATTTAAAAGTATTACTAAAACTGTTTTGAATTTAGCTTTAAAAAAAATCTCGATACTTTGTTAATCTTACAAGTTTGCTTATCTATCCGAAGGTGAAGTTTTAGAAAAACCCGATAATTTGTGTGAATTTAGAAAACATTCAATTAATAAGTTATTTAGGCATGCCATTTTATTTAATTTATACAAATCTCCATGAAAATAAAACAGATAAATAAACTCCAAAATAAAATTTAATGGCCTTATTACAACCCAAAACCAAATTTTAAAGTAAGTAAAACCGAAATAGAAGTTTAAAACAAAACCCAAAAGAAAAAGCACATGGCCACCTCGAAGTGCATCCGGCTTCGCATTCGCGATCTCATTTAATCATCTACAAAAATGCAGAGGAAGGGGTTAGTCAATGAGACTCAGCGTATAAATCCCCATCCCGATATTATCAAGCCCTTACACAATTTCATAAATTAACATGCAAGTCATGCAACCCCACCTAACCATCTGAACTCCTGTATCTACCCCGTGTGGTCAAAACCACTGGTGACCGTAGTCACAAATAATGTAAGTGTGGACAAAACCACTGATGACCGTAGTCACGAAATAATATGATGGGGCCAACCCATCTTGTGGTCAAACCACTAATGACAATCCCGTTTATCAATATGTGGGGCCAACCCACTGTGGTACCAAACCATTGGGACAAGTCACAAGAACAACAACATGTGGTTCCAAAACACTAGTGGTCAAAACCACTGAGATTAGTCACAATAATCATATAGAAAGCGGGGCCAACCCACTGTGTGGTCAGAACCACTGGTGACAGTCTGAATCATCCTTTCCCCTCCTCTCATCATACCCATTAATGTACGTACTTTTCATGGCATAAATATCATGCTTAGCAATTAGAGATTACATGGCATGGCATGTACAGATTTTATCAGGCATTTTAATGTTAACCAAACAAAGTGGACTTACCCGGAGTCCTCGATTTTACCCTCATGGGTGTCATACCCATTCTAACTATTAATCCGGCTTTTAGTAGTTTACACGCTAATACATATTAACAAAAAAATGTGTAAGGGTTACACACCTGATTACTCGCAATATGGCACCCTCCACGTCGGTACTGTCGTTAATCGACACCATCGCTATTTGACTACTACGTTGCTCAGGTGTTCGCCCACACCTAGGTGGCTAATCGTGAACCGCCGACACTGCCCTCTTTTTGAACTTAGGAACCGGGGTCTCAGATCCAACCCCTCCTAATGATTGGTTAGCCTTCAAGTCCATAACACTTTAGTCACTAACTCAGATTAAAGCAGTAAAACAAATCGTAAAGAACTAAATCCCAAAATTAGATCCCTTACCTAATCGATAAATCCCGAAGATTTAAATTTAAACCACGAGTCAAGTAACTCCCGGGAATCCAAATGCTTGTGTCACACCTTCCCTATAATCGACCAAACATACCATTATTAACAAATAGCCATTCGACTTGGGCAAGAAATCCTGAAAGAGATAATGCAAATACAAGGGAACGTCCCTCCTTCTTACCTTAACTCCATAAATTCGGCAACACTAGAGTAGAAGAGAACCCAAAAGAAACAGAGGAGAAGATAGTTTCGGCCCAAATGTGATGAAGAGAGGAGGTAGTTTTGGCTCTTTGAGAAAAATAAAAGAGAGTGACCAGGATATTCAGCTATCACAAAATGTAGATGAAGAGGGAAAGAATGATGAATACTAGATGCGGCTAGAACCAAAATGAGAGAAGAGAAGGAAGATTTAGGTATTTCAGCACAAGAGAACCTAGGAGAAGGAAAGAAATTAGAAGAGAAGTGGAATGATGCTTTCGACTTAGGTTCAAAATGAAGAAAAGAAAGTAGAATAGATTTGGTTACGGCTTGTTGAGAGGAGAAGAAAAGAAGAAGAAGGGTAAAGAACCAATAGGGGTTTTGGCAATTGCAAAAGGTGAGAAAAAGAGGAGAGAAATTGCTTAGGAGAGGTTTCGGCTTGTATTTGAGAGAAAAGAGAAAAAAAATGCCAAAAAATGGTATGAATATCTTGGTTTTGACAAAAAGAAAATGAACAAAAATGCTCCCTCCTAACTCTACTAATCAAATTCGGCACACCCTCTAACCACTCTCCAAAATCGAAAGCACACCCTACACTACTCAAATTTCGGCCACTCACCCCAATTCCCTTCAAATTCTATGCTGTCCCCCTTCTTTCTCCTTAAATTCCCCTCTTCCACCCATTCAAACAATTTGAATGAGTCAAGTTCTACCATTTCCTCCCTTCCACCCATTTGAAATTGTTGACACTTTCAAACCTCATCCATCGGAGTCCCTCCTGAGTGCAACTCCCCCTTGTCCTGGAGTCAAAAAGAAATGCACAAAGGGGATTCTTGCAGCTCGAACCAAAGCTCTCCCACCTGCATGAGGCATCCGTCCCCTTGTGCTTAAGTGGCGCCTCCCTTGCCACTTTACCAAGGCATCTCTTGCGACACACACCTCCACCAAATACTCTTAACACCTAACACCAATAGCTTCCCCCTTCTAAAGCCCAAAATGCAAATTTTTGCTATGACTCTGGCCTATCCCTAGCTCGAGCCTAGACCCTAAAATAGCCCAAACTAACATACCTACCATACAATACACATGTAACCACACGAAATTCAAAGGCCCTGGTTTAAGGATGTTACAGTTCTACCCCCGTAAAAAAATTTTAGCCTCGAAATTACCTGATCAAAAGAGTTGAGGGTATTGTTGCTGCATTGCATCTTCCGGTTCCCACATGGCTTCTTCCGTTCTGTGATTCTGCCATAACACCTTCACTAAAGGAACTGACTTCCTACACAGAACTTTGACATCCCGATCTAGAATCTACACTGGTTCTTCCTCAAAGGACAAATCCAACTTACTTCTATTTCTTCAATCGACACAACATGCGACGGATCGATCGATAATGCCTCGGATAGAAACATGAAACACGCCATGGATCGACTCAATTTCACTGCAATTCGAAATGATAAGCTCTCGGTCCCACACGCCTTAACACCTTATACTACCTAATGAACCTAGGGCTCACTTGCCCTTCCAACCAAATCTCAAGACTTTCTTCCACAAATGCGACACCTTAAAAAGACCTCGCCCCATCAAACTTTATATCTCTTCGCTGAAGATCGGCATAAGACTTCTGCCTGTCTGAAGCCTCCTTCAGACGAGTCCGAATCAGCTTAACCTTATCCTATATTTCAGCCACTAGCTCTGGACCCAACAACTGACTCTCTCCCAGCTCTGTCCAACACGTAGAGGTACGACACTTCTGTCCATACAGTGCTTCATACGGTGCCATCTGGGTACTTGCCTGGTAACTATTATTGTACGCAAATTCTGGCAATAGTAGATATTCCTCCCAACTACCCCTGAAGTCCAAAACACAACCCCCCAGCATATCTTCTAAAACTTGGATTACTCTTTCTGACTGTCCATCTGACTGCGGATGGAACGCCGTACTGAAATCTAGCCTTGTACCCAATGCCTGGTGCAACGCTTTCTAGATTCTTGATGTGAATCGAGGATCCCTGTTCGAAATAATCGATACTGGCACCCCCATGCAATCTCACTATCTCTGCAACATACAACTTGGCCAACTTTTGGAGTGAGTAATCTACCTGAACCAGTATGAAATGAGCTGATTTTGTCAGACGATCTACAATTACCCATACTAAATCTTTCTTGCTAGGCGTAAGGGGTAGCCTAGTGATGAAGTCCATCGTAATCCTCTCCCACTTCCACTATGGAATCTTTATCGGTACCGCAATGAGACAGAAGGTAATCGATGTTCGACTTTAACTTGTCGACGTGTCGACACTTACCCACGAATTCCGTTACTTCTCTCTTCAAACCCGGCCACCAGAACTATTTCTGCAAATTTTGGTACATCTTGCTACCTCCCAGATGCATAGCATATGGGCTGCTATGAGCTTCCTACAGAATCTTCTGCCTTAACTCAATGTCTTTCGGCATACAAACTTTCCCCTGGAAACACAACACTCCCTCGCTATTCAAAATATAACCTTCCAATCCATCACTTTGCACTTGTAACTTTCGAGCACCTAGAACCTCATCTTTTAGCTGTTCCTCCTTAATCTGATTTACCCAAATCGACTTTATCTGCAACTCCGCTAATAGACTCCCGTCATCAAATAAACTAAGATGAGTGAACATTGCTCTCAAATCTGCTACCACCTTGTGACTCAACGCGTCAGCCACTACGTTAGCCTTACCCGGATGGTATTCAATCAAACAATCATAGTCTTTCAACAACTCGATCCACCTACGCTGTCTCAAATTCAACTCTTTCTGTGTCAACAGGTACTTCAAACTCTTGTGGTCCGTGTAGACTATCGATTTCTCTCCATATAAGTAATGCCTCCATATTTTCAGGGCGAAAACCACTGCAACCAATTCCAGATCATGTGTTGGATAATTTACTTCGTGAGGCCTCAACTGCCAAGACGCATGCGCCACCACTTTCCCTTTTTGCATCAGCACACAACCCAAACCACTATGCGACACATCACAGTAAACCGTGAACTCCTTCCCTGCTTCGGGTTGAATCAATACCGAAGCTTCTGTCAAAATTCTTTTTAACTTATCAAAACTTTCCTGCTGCTTGTCTGACCACACAAATGGAACCCCTTTTCTCAGCAATTTGGTCAGTGACGCTGTAATCAAGGAAAACTCTTCCACAAATCTTCTATAATATCCAGCCAAACTTAGAAAACTCTGTATCTCTGCTACAGACTTAGGTGGTTTCCAGTCCAATACCGCCTCAATCTTCCGAGGATCTACCCTAATCTCCTCAACTGACACCACATAACCTAAGAAAGTTACCTTCTTTAGCCAGAACTCGTATTTATTAAACTTTACGAATAATTGCTTCTCTCTCAAAATCTGCAAAACAACACGCAGATGTGAATCATGCTCCTTATCAGATTTTGAGTACACCAATATGTCATCTATGAATACCACAACGAAGTGATTCAAATACAGCTGAAACACCCGATTCATCATGTCCATGAATGCCGGTGTATTGGTCAACCCAAACGGCATTACCAAGAACTCGTAGTGCCCATAGTGAGTACAAAACGCAGTATTATGGATATCAGTTTCCTTAACCTTAAGCTGGTGATACCCAACCTTAGGTCAATCTTAGAGAAGACTGATGCACCCTTAAGTTGATCGAACAGGTTATCTATCCTCGACAACGGGTACTTGTTCTTGATCGTCAGGTTATTCATTTGTCGATAATCTATACACATCTGCATCGTATCATCTTTCTTCTTAATGAATAGCATAGGTGCTCCCCAAGGTGATACACTCGGCCGGATAAACCCTCGATCCAATAACTCCTGAATTTGTGCTTTCAGCTCCACCAACTCCTTCGGTGCCATCCTATATGGGGTAATAGACACTGGCGCGGTTCCTGGTAACAAGTTTATCCCAAATTCAACCTCGCGATCTGGAGGACCCTGAAGCTCTTCTGGGAATACATCCACAAACTCTTTCACCATTCGGACATGCCCTAAAGTTAGCTCCTTGGCCTCCAAAGCACAAACATGAACTATGAACGCCTCAAAACCCTTCCTCACCATTTTTTTGGCCTTCAAGGTGGATACAACATTGGATAGATAATCTCTTCTATTACCTATCATCACCACATATTCACCCTCAACTGATCTCAATACCATACGCTTAGCTGCACAGTCCAAACTCGCTTGATACTTCACTAACCAGTCCATCCCTAGGATCAAATCGAACTCCCTGAATGGCAGTTCCATCAGATCAGCCAAAAACACTAACATCTTTATAAAGTTTGTTTATTTCTACAGAGTGACCTAGAGGGCTAATTACAGTCATCTCCCTAGAAGAAATCTCAAAGGCTAAGTTCATAGTTCCCACAATACTACTGGCAACATAAGAATACGTCGAACCAACATCTATCAAAGCAATATAAGGTAGTCTAAAAATTAAGAACGTATCGGTTATAACGTCCGGTGCGTCGCCCTCCTCTCGACGCCTTACTGCATAGACCAACCCTGGCTGTCTTGCATCAGTATTCCCGGTACCCCTGCCCAGTGCTCCGCGACCTAGTCCAGAACGATTACCTCCCCTGATCGGAACGCGACCCCTCTGTGGTTTCTGGCCATCCCTTCTAAATTGTGTACGCCCCTGACCCTCAGACTGGACCCTAGCTGCTTTTCACGGACAATCCCTTACCTGATGCTCCATAGATCCACACTCGAAGCACCCTCAGTTCTCGGTCCAACACTGTCCCATATGAGACTTTCCACATCAAGCACACCGTGGCGGCCATCGAGTAGTAGTAGCAGCTCGAAACCACGATTACGCCCACCATATCTAGCCCTTTTTTGTGAATTCCTGCACCACGATGACCCGTAACTCCTCTTGGTCTAATTCCTATCCTGATTTCGTCTCACCAACTGCTTCACTTCCTCGGCAATCTTGGCCTTCTCCACCAAGACAGCAAATTCTCTCTCACGCTGTGGTGCAATCACCATCCGCAGCTCATCTCTCAACCCGTCCTCAAACCTAACACACCGCTCGTGCTTCGTAGCCACAATACCTCGAGCATAGTGACTTAACCGGAGAAACTCTGCCTCATATTCTGATACTGTCTTGTTCCTCTAGACCAAGTTTAAAAATGCCTTACACTGTGCATCAATGTAGCTAGCCCCGACGTACTTCCTCTGATAAGCTGACTTAAAGAAATCCCAAGTGAGATCATCAGCTGTTGCACCATCCCGGACCGTAAGCCACCACTGATAAGACTCATCTCGTAAAAGAGACACTATCCCCTTCACTTTTCTCAACCGTAAAGTCCAAGTCATCCATAATGCGTTCTGTTGCCTCTAGCCAATACTCAGCTGTATTGGGAGCCACTCCATATACACTCCTGAATACCTCTGCTTGATTAGCTCGGAGTCGTTCAGACATAGATTTTCGAGCTCCCGATCCTCCACCTGCTCCAGCTACTCTCTCCAGAACCCACAGCATTACCTGCGACACCACGTCGTCCCCTCCTGTCTGATCTTGAAACTCCTGCTGGTTCAGACATAGCCATCCTACCTCTGCCACGTCTGCGTGTATTACGTCCACAACCTCGATCGCTCATAACTACCGTTCACATTTTAATCTGATTTAAAAATTTTATGCGTTAGACTTATTCCACTGTTATTACGAAAAATTTTATGAATAGTTTATCATGAGGATTATTTTCGCAGGTTCACCCAAATTCTATGTGTTTCAGTCTCTAAAGTAATTTCCTATTACTATTAGTCATATTACAAGCACCACAATTATATAAACAACAGTTAAGGGGTACTTACCTGTACGGATCGGTGCCGGAGACTCAGTGCCATGCTTTCCCAAGACATGCATTTTCCATCAAAATCATTTCATAGTCCATTATTGAAAACATTTTAGACCTCGGGCCCACAGTCGAGCTTTTGAACTTAGCTCTGATACCATAATTGTAACACCCCAAACCCAGTCAAAACGCTACGACCGAATCTAGTATGTCACAGAGAAGAAAATGATATTGAAAACAAGTTGCCGTCTCTAATTTAAGGAAACCTTTTGATGTTATGAAAAATCAAGTTGATTTAAAAGTATTACTAAAACTGTTTTGAATTTAGCTTTAAAAAAAATCTCGATACTTTATTAATCTTACAAGTTTGTTTATCTATCCGAAGGTGAAGTTTTAGAAAAAACCGATAATTTGTGTGAATTTAGAAAACATTCAATTAATAAGTTATTTAGGCATGCCATTTTATTTAATTTATACAAATTTCCATGAAAATAAAATAGATAAATAAACTCCAAAATAAAATTTAATGGCCTTATTACAACCCAAAACCAAATTTTAAAGTAAGTAAAATCGAAATAGAAGTTTAAAATAAAACCCAAAAGAAAAGCACATGGCCACCTCGAGTGCACTTGACTCGCAAGATCCGCGATCTACTTAATCATCTAAAAAATGAGAGGAAGGGTGAGTCAACGAGACTCAACGTATAAATCCCCATCCCGATATTATCAAGCCCTTACACAATTTCATAAATTAACATGCAAGTCATGCAACCCCACCTAACCATCTGAACTCCTGTATCTACCCCGTGTGGTCAAAACCACTGGTGGTCAAAACCACTGGTGACCGTAGTCACAAATAATGTAAGTGTGGTCAAAACTATTGATAACCGTAGTCGCCAAATAATATGATGGGGCCAACCCATCTTGTAGTCAAAACCACTGATGACAATCCCGTTTATCAATATATGGGGCCAACCCACTGTGGTACCAAACCACTGGGACAAGTCACAAGAACAGCAACATGTGGTACCAAACCACTGGTGATCAAAACCACTGAGACTAGTCACAATAATCATATAGAAAGTGGGGTCAACCCACTGTGTGGTCAAAACCACTGGTGACAGTCTGAATCATCCTTCCCCCTCCTCTCATCATACCCATTAATATACGTACTTTTCATGGCATAAATATCATGCTTAGCAATTAGAGATCACATGGCATGGCATGTACAGATTTTATCAGGCATTTTAATGTTAACCAAACAAAGTGGACTTACCCGGAGTCCTCGATTTTACCCTCATGGGTATCATACCCATTCTAACCGTTAATCTGGCTTTTAGCAGTTTACACGCTAATACATATTAACAAAGAAAGTATGTAAGAGTTACACACCTGATTACTCACAATATGACACCTTCCACATCGGTACTGTCGTTAATCGACACCACCGCTATTTGACTATTACGCTGCTCAGGTGTTCGCCCACACCCAGGTTGCCAATCGCGAACCGCCGACACTGCCCTCTTTTTGAACTTAGGAACCGGGGTCTCAAATCCAACCCCTCCTAATGATTGGTTAGCCTTCAAGTCCATAACACCTTAGTCACTAACTCAGATTAAAGCAGTAAAACAAATCGTAAAGAACTAAATCCCAAAATTAGATCCCTTACCTAATCGATAAATCTCGAAGATTTAAATCTAAACCACGAGTCGAGTAACTCCCGGGAATCCAAATGCTTGTGTCACACCTTCCCTATAATCGACCAAACATACCATTATTAACAAATAGCCATTCGGCTTGGCTAAGAAATCTCGAAAGAGATAACGTAAATACAAGGGAACGTCCCCCCTCTTACCTTAACTCCATAAATTCGGCCAACACCTAGCAAGATTTGGCAACACTAGAGTAGAAGAGAACCCGAAAAGAACAGAGAGAGAAGATAGTTTCGGCCCAAATGTGATGAAGAGAGGAGGTAGTTTCGGCTCTTTGAGAAAAATAAAAGAGAGTGACCAAGATATTCAGCTATCACAGAATGTAGATGAAGAGGGAAAGAATGATGAATACTAGATGCGGCTAGAACCAAAATGAGAGAAGAGAAGGAAGATTTAGGTATTTCGGCACAAGAGAACCTATGAGAAGGAAAGAAATTGGAAGAGAAGTGGAATGATGCTTTCGGCTTAGGTTTAAAATGAAGAAAAGAAAGTAGAATAGATTTGGTTACGGCTTGTTGAGAGGAGAAGAAAAGAAGAAGAAGGGCAAAGAACCAATAGGGGTTTCGGCAATTACAAAAGGTGAGAAAAAGAGGAGAGAAATTGCTTAGGAGAGATTTCGGTTTGTATTTGAGAGAAAAGAGAAAAAAAAGCCAAAAAGTGGTATGAATATCTTGATTTTGACAAAAAGAAAATGAACAAAAATGCTCCCTCCTAAGTCTACTAATCAAATTTGGTACACCCCCTAACCACTCTCCAAAACCGAAAGCACACACCCACACCACTCAAATTTCAGCCACACACCCCAACTCCCTTCAAATTCTATGCCGTCCCCCTTCTTCCTCCTTAAATTCTCTCTTCCACTCATTCAAACAATTTGAATGAGTCAACTTCCACCATTTCCTCCCTTCCACCCATTTGAAATTGTTGACCCTTTCAAACCTCATCCATTAGAGTCCCTCTTGAGTGCAACTCCCCCTTGTCCTGGCATAAAAAAGAAATGCACAAAGGGGATTCTTGCAGTTCGAACCAAAGCTCTCCCACCTGCATGAGGCATCTCTCCCCCTTGTGCTTAAGTGGCGCCTCCCTTGCCACTTTACCAAGGCATCTCTTGTGACACACTCCTCTACCAAATACTCTTAACACCTAACACCAATAGCTCCCCCCTTCTAAGCCCAAAACACTAATTTTTTCTATGACTCTGGCCTATCCCTAGCTCGAGTTTAGACCCTAAAATAGCCCAAACTTACATACCTACCATACAATACACATGTAATCACATGAAATGCAAAGGCCCCAATTTAAGGATGTTATAGATATGTGAAATTGAATGATGGATTGATATGGATAGTTGTATGATTTGATTATGATCGGGCCTAATGGGCTATATATACATGATTGGGCTTAATGGGCCTTATGGGATTTTAGAAATGCATGCTAGGGTTTTAATGGACTTTAAGCTTAGTTCTGATGAATTCTTAAACAGCATAGAACTTAATTTAATAATCAAACATGTCTGTGGACAAGTCGCTAGGGTAGAGTGTGGCAATGGACATATGCATGTCTAGGATTGGATCTAGGGAGAGCTTGGTACTTAAGCTGTTCTAGTGACCCACCTCCTCTTCTCTAGAATCCTACCTGGTGCGTAGTGTCTGTTCACTTTAGCCATGAGGACTTGTTGACAGGCCAAGGTTTGTAATTAAGACCCATACTGTTAAGAATTATTGAAATACCCATATAGGGTAGAATTACCGAAATACCCTTGATTTGTGAAATAACTAAAATACCCCTACGTGTTGATTGTAAGATTTATGGATGTTACATGTACATTTGCTGCATTCATATTATATTTTATTTAGGATGCATATGGATGGGAATTATGGAACGGAGGAAGTATATGAGGATCGCATGGTTGCTTGACAATTGTGGATCCACCGATGGCTTTTTTAGCCCATTATATGATCAGAAACTTTGCTGCAATGTTAGGTAGTACCGCAACCGGGCTACCCTTGATGTGTATCGGATGGGTGGGTCGATTTAGAAATCCCCATAGATGTGTTTCGGCGAGACGGAGATGATGTGTACCGGATGGATTATTTGGGAAGGGTTTGCACTGCATTGCATGTATGATATTACTATGTTAATGATATGATATGTATGCTATTTTTTTTGACGAGGGTCGTACACACTGAGTTTTTGAAAACTCACTCCCGCTTTTATTTTTCTCAGGTGATCCTCAGTAGGCAGTTCGACGGATGGAGGGATTCAGAGGTGGCCAACTAGCAAGACGATTGACCTGTTTTTCTTAATATCTAAATTCTAGATTTTGAGTTATTTATTTTAAGTTGTTTTATTTCAGATTGTAATAAAGTTTTCCCTCTAGTTATTATTCCATTACTTCCACTATGCATTATAATTTTGAAACGGAACCTTGATTTATTTCTTTTAAGTATATTTCAAGTTTTTTGAAAATAATTGTGTTTTAAGAACGAGCTTTCGCTGTCAAAAGAAATTTTTACATAGTAAAAAGGAAATGGTTTTTAGCTACACCTCGTTCTGAAAGCAAATTGGATTTTACTTAACTTTTCTCTAGAAGGGTTTTCAATGAAAATAAGGTTTTCGCAAAAACACTTCAATTTGACACGCCGGATTCGGGCCTAACTTCTAAGCTGAGTTTGGGGTGTTACAAGTTGCATACAGATTGTTGTTACCCTCAGAGCTAGAAAAGATACATAATGTATTTCATGTGTCAATGCTCCATAGATACCGATCTGATCCATCACAAGTTATTGCTCCGTCTGAAATTGAAATCCGATCCGATATGACTTATGAAGAAGAACCGATCTGTATCTTAGCTCATGAAGTGAAAGAGTTGAGAAATAAGAAAATTTCATTAGCAAAAGTGCTATGGCATTGACACAGAATGGAAGAGGCTACGTGGGAGCCCGAAGATTCGATGAGACAGCAATATTTGATCCTGTTTAACGGTAAGATTTTCGGAGACGAAAATCCCTAAGGGGGAGAATTGTAACAGTCTGGTTTAGACCCTAGTCGAAACAGTGGTTTTGGAACCACAAATCCAAGTTAGAATAACATTTTAATATTGTTTTCTGTGCCTGCAGTAAGTGATTAAGTATGTGTGAAAGTTTCATATGAAAAATTGTCTGTTTGTGTACTTAATTGGATAAATGGCTAAATTACATAAAAGGTAAAATTGACCTTCTATTTGAATAAGTGTTGAATTGCTATTGTTCTTATTATGTGAAGTCCTTAAAGTAGAAATAAGCCATAAATAAAGATAGTGGAAGGCTATGGGCAGTTATGCCATTAATTATATAAGTTATATATGTTTTATATTAAGGTTAAGTTTGTAAATGAAATAATAACATGATATTTAATAAAACCAAAAGTATGAAATTAGCTAAGGTCATCATCTTCTTGCTGAAAATCAAAAGAAAATAAGGGTTTAAAAGCTTTCACACATTCGGCCATTGGTATTTCTTGATTTAAGGTATGTTTTGCTTCAGTTTTTGATAATTTTCATGTTTTTGCAATCGTTGCTTCGTGAACTACAAACCCCATGTCTTAATTTTGAGAATTGATGATGATTTTGACATGTGTCTTTTTGAACACATGAACTTTGAAATATTTGATGATGAAATATGGAATATATGTGTTTGATTAGCATATCTTGTATTTGGATTTTTAGTGAATTTGAGTATTTTGGATTAAATTGAGAAAATAGTATTTTGAAGGACTAAATTGTAAAATAAATGAAATTTATGGACTTGTATGAGATACATGAATATTCAGCTAAGCATGGGTATATGGTAATTTTGTGTATTTTGTGATTTTGTGAAATAAGAACTAAAATGTCCAAATGTGAAAATGTGAGGGTTAATTTGTAAATTGTCCTAAATGTGTGTTCTTGGATTGAATTGAATGTTTTGGTGAATAAAAGGGGTTAAATTTAAATATGTATAGATCAAGAACCGAAGAAAAAAGACTTAGATTGCGAAAATCGAAAGTAGTCGAATAATTGAATCCGATCAATCATCCGAATCCGAGGTAAGTCGATATACAAATAAATGTATTTGAATTGACTTATTTGTGCATATATGAAATTTGAATTGCTATAAATATGCTCGAGATAAGATGTATGTGAAATCTGAGAATTTGTTTCGATGAATATGTAATGTCCGAGATGTCCCGTACGAACCTAGGAATAGATAGGATTACATATGTCATGACATAGGTGTCCGATATGTGATATCATGTAAGACCACGTCTGGGACATTGGCATTGATTTGAGATTTCGTGTAAGACCATGTTTGGGATGTTGGCATCGATATGAAATTTATGTGTAAGACTATGTCTGGGACATTGGCATCGTATTGATTCGTGTAAGACCCTGTCTGGGACAGTGGCATCGATATTTGGTTACATGTAAGACCACGTCTAGGACATTGGCATTGTGCGACTATTCCGAGCACTCTGAGTATCCTATTTAGTTTCGAATGGTTCAACGGGCAAGTCTGAGAAATGAATGAATATGTGAATTGTACATCCGTTTCAGGTACGTTGATATATTTGCTTTGTATAAGCTTGAACGGTGAGTATGTATGTGCATTAATGCAAATGAACATTTGAGATATCTGTATGTTTGAGATATGAGCAAATGAGATATTTGAGATATGATGATTTGGTAAGCAATGGCAAACCAAGTGAGCCAAAGAGTTTATTTAGATGCTTGAATTGAAGATATGCTAATGAATTCAAATAGCTATGCTTATGAATGATTTATGTTAAGTTTATTTGTATATGGCTTATTGAGCTTTTGAAAAGCTTACTTTGTGTGTGTTTTCGGTTTTGTCCTGGCCCTATTCTTAAATCATGTTTAAGGTCTCATAGACCTATTTAAGGGACACTTTGATTTGATTTGACATATTATGTTATGAAATGTCTGTAAAGGTTTTTGATTGTTCGGTAATGCCTTTTAACCCTAATCCGGGGACGAATATGGGTTAGGGGTGTTACATCCGACGCCAATGGTTATACATGTACTAACAGATAGTAAATGTACATATGTAATGTATGTTTCTCACATCAGAACATGCTATTAGAATTATCAGATTACAGATCACATACGAATTTCGCATTTTAGACATGCTAGTAGTTAAAACACATACAATAGTAGTTTATCAAATTTCATGTTGCAGAGTCATTTTAAATAGTACAGATCCTACGGGGTGGCTAAATACGAATCACGGATCAATACGACCCTAGGTGAAAGTTTTTAAAAAATGGGCCCACACACTTGTGTGGCCTACATGACCCAATTGGTCCAGCTCGTGTGGCTCACACTGCTCGATGCACGGCCTAACACTCGCACATATGGCCCACACAGTTTAGGACACGGCTGTGTGGCACCAATAGTTCACTTTTCAGCATCGTGTCGTTCTCTATTTTTTGGGTTTTTTGTTACTCACCTTATCGTTTTTTATGCAAATCCAACCCTGTGAATTCTAGAACCTAAAATCAACATTTAAAATGCTCAAATTAGTAATGAAACCCTAAAATTAAATCACTAATTCGGCAACAAATGCTAACCGATAATCCTTAACATCATCAAACAATCACTAGCACCACATTCGATTACTTACCCAAATTGAACAACAACTTCCAATAGAAATTAATTCGCTGGAGGAATGTTTGTTTCAAGATCTTCACCTAAAACAAAGATTTCACAATAATTAAATCTAAGCCGTATAAAAATAACCAATTCATCCTTCAAAAATCTCTTATAACAACCAAAAACAATACACTTATGCAAAGCAGAACGAAAGATTAACAGCACGAAAGGTAGAACACCAAAATAAGATTTCTAGCACGAAAGTAATAAGAACAAAAGAGTGAGAGGGAACATAAATACAAACAAGAAAGAAAATAAAAATAATATACTTGAGAAGTGGGGAAAAGATAGTGGTCGCCTATAGTGGGGAAAAAGATGACGACAATTGTGGAGATTTTTTTTTTTGGGAAATTTTCAAAAAGAAATTTAAAGTAACCAACCACTCACTCCCCACCAAATCTGATTTTTATCTAAATAGATTTCCCAGAGTTTAGATTCAACCCAAATACTTCTATGTGTCCAACACTGATAGGGAAAAGAAAAAAGAATTTGGCTTTTGCACACAATAGGATTCGGACATGAAACCTCTAGGTAAACTAAAGCCTTACCATTAAACCAACAAGCTCATTCTGACATCAGTTGAGCAAACATAATTTATAAACCAAATGTTCACAGATAGGGGTTTAGAAAAAATAATAAAAATTGAATGAACAGGATTCCTAGAAATTTGAGTTTAATTATTATTAATTTTTGGGTATGTAATTAGATCGTGAACTATCATCTCCACGTTAGATTATTTTTTATTTTCGAATAATTTATGTGAGTGAAAACAAACATGAGACTTATGTAACTAATATTTTTGGTGAAATCCGGAGAACCAAGACGAATGTAGGTTGATCGAGACGATACAAACCAACCTAGCTAAATCGAAAAAAAGACCAATGGTGGTCCGATAAGGGAGGCCAACGAAAATGGTTGGTGCTGACTGATGTGGTCAAAGGCAACCTGATGGTTGTCAGAAACGGTTCGGTGGTGGTCGGAGGCCGCCTAGGGTGGTGATGTCCACTAAACTAACTATTAAATCGAATAAAACAAGTGCACTTCTCAATTAATAGTATAGCTGGTGAGCCATGATATTGTTTCCTCGAGGACTACAACGACTAGTAATTATCATCTTTCTATTATTTAACCTAATAATTCAAAGGATTTATTAAAACTAAAGTTAGCTACAAATGCACAGAATAACGAAACATGAAAATAATCAAATATCAATCAGGTGACAAAATAATACATAGGGAAGAATCCACCTAGATTTCATTTATAATTCACAACCTAATTTATGCAACTTCTGTTCTTAGTTTTTGATTAGTAGAAATCCCTAATTTAAGCAAATATCTCTTTCGAGCATAAGATCAACTAACTTTAGGTTGATTAATTTAAATTTCTTTCTAATTAGAACCCATATTATTGCATTAAGTTGCTTTATTGATCCCCATATTAGATTTGACTCTAATCCAGGAGATTTATGTCGTCATATTACTAGGATTGCATACAACTACATCCAATTCTGCAAAATCTAATCATAAGAAGTGTAACACCCCTAAACTGTCTCTGTTGTCGGGTTAGAGTTACAAAGTATTATGACATATAACAAATTCAATAATAGACTTCTACTATTCAAATTAAATTTAAAAATCAAATATTCATGATCAATAAACATTCATAGCATATATATGCGAACATGGGCCTTAACTCGAGCCTACGAAACATTTAAAACAGACTGGAATGGATTCTAGATTAATTTGAAATTTTTACAAAATTTTTAGTGAAAAGTGTAAATAGGGGTCACATGGTCGTGTGGAGGAGAGCAGCCCGTGTGGCTCCAAGCGTGGCCGTATGGCTACTCTACACGCCCATGTTATCATACCGTGTACAATTTGAAAATAGGGTCACATGGTCGTGTCGACAGGCTATTTAACAACCTGTGGCTATGTGGGAAAAACCTACACCAATATTAAATAAGCCATACGGCCGTGTGGAGAAACCGTGTGTGACAGCCCGTGTCCTAGGCCATGTTCACCTAAAATGACTTCTAAAAAAAGCTAAATCATCTAGCTTTTGTTAGGTGACAAGCCAACCCAATTCCAACCATTTTCACATACCCAAACATGCCTAAAACATACCGAAACATTCAACCTATGTGTCTAACCAATATGTCCTCATTGGATCCACAATCCAATCACCATTCTAATATCTATTTCAATATTCAAGATCACAAGTTTTCTTACCATATAAACATGTTAAACATCCAATTCATCCATTCCAATCACATCCATCTTATCATAACTCATTCTTTCACAAGGCATAAACCAATTGACCAAAAGCACTTATATACAATCAAGAGCCATAATACCAAATATTTACACAACTACAAATCATAGTTAACCAAAGTTATAAAAAACATCATCATAAGCAAAATAAATTAAAGGCTCCTAGTATATGCCATTTATAACCAACTTGAAAATGATCAAAACTTCTACCGATTTGAAGATCGGATAGTGTATGTACTGGAACTTGAACTTCCAACCAACCTCGACT
Source organism: Gossypium rotundifolium (assembly GCA_025506655.1). Lineage (NCBI taxonomy): Eukaryota > Viridiplantae > Streptophyta > Magnoliopsida > Malvales > Malvaceae > Gossypium > Gossypium rotundifolium. The sequence goes on from CP106724.1 coordinate 22,602,364, forward strand.
TCCAATGATCTATAATGAATGAAAATGCAATAAACGTAAGTAATCAATGCTTAGTAAGCTCGTATAAATTAAACTTAAACCTATCAAATAGGTATTTATTCAAACCATTCATGCATAGATTCAATACTTAACTCATAATCACATTTCTTTCCTATACACTAAAAACCTCATAAGGTTAGAGAGTTCCACAATAAAACATATAATCTCAACATGTCATTGTAACACCCCAAACCCGGCCCAAACATTATGACCGAATCTGGTATGTTACAGAAGAAAATTTGTTGAAAACCCCCTTTTAATTACTTTAAATTTTTGGTAAAAAGAATATAGTTTTGTTTAAAACATTTGAGGTGTATAAAAAAAACAACACTTAGCTTTGTTATTTAAAATCTGTTATGTCATGTTGTTACCAATTCAGTCAATGTACCCGATGGTACGAAAGAAAATCATTTACGTTTGGATTTAAGAAACTTGTGTAACCATTTTAAAGTCATTAAACAGTTTAAATAATTCATCCAAAACATGTAAAATAGTAAAAATAAAATCTTAGGAGGCCTTATTACAACTTGAACAAATAAAACCAAAAAAATAAAATAAAAATAATTCAAAGTTTGTCTAATCCATATTTTCACTGCATGGCCACCTCGAGTCCATCCGGCTCCTCATCCGCGATCTACGAATCACTTGAAAAAGATTAAAGGAGAAGGTGAGTCACCAAGACTCAATGTGTAACCTTTCCCCCGGTTTAGTGCAACATCATACACAATTTATAGCTAAATTTAACATGCACTAAGTTTAACATGCACCCAACCTACCTATCCAAAACACCTTTCTCTACCCCGTGTGGTACCAAACCACTGGTGGTGCCAAACCATTGGTGACTCAAAGTTACGATATCCATCAATATTGTGGTGCCAAACCACTGGTGACTCGAAGTCACATATAATAAGTTGTGGGGCCAACCCACGTGTGATACCAAATCACTGGCGTCGATCCCATAATATCATCCGTGGGGCCAACCCACTGTGGTGCTAAGCCATTGGGACAAGACGCTATGAGGTGCCAAACCTCTGGTGACCAAAGTCATGAAATGTGGTACCAAACCACCGTGTCCAAGACACGGATATCACTTCCCCTCCACTGCTTAACCCACATATTTATGATATGCACTTAACATAAATCATGCCAAACATGTTTATTTAATAACATATCTTGAATTTATCAAAAGCCATCTTCTTATATGCCACATATACCAAATATGTCAAGCATCATAATCAAACTCATATTGACAAGGACTTACCTGGATCCTTGCTTATACCTTTATGGTATTAAATCCAAATCTACACAATCCAGTTTAGCATACACAACATATTCAAAGACATTAATTAGTTATAAAGTGTGTATGTACACACTTGTTACTATCGGTATCCCTAAATCCAGAAGAGTCAATTGGCCACACTAGATTTCTTGCTCCAATATTCTACCAAACCTGAAGTTAGTGACATGGCTATTCTACTAAACCACATAAATCCAAAGGGTTAACACATGAACCCAAACCTCACCTAAACGCCTTGAGTACAAACTACAAAGACATGATATGCGAATCGCTTCACCCCTACAATCGGCAAACCGTTAGCATCCACAACAAATAGCCTTCGGCTTTCAAATACCAAATAAATGGTTAACCAAAATTCTTACCACCACTACCAAGAATGATTGCTAACGAATGGAGGCTTGACTGAATACTTCAAAACCCCAGAGTACCTAGATAAAATCGGTTCCAAAGCACTGATTAGCCAAACCATCAGTATATTTCAGCTTTTCCATTCATCCTAGTCGACAGAGAACAAGAAAAATAGAATAAAAGGCATTCGGCCTTGGACACTTACCCACCTTTACAAACCGATTGGAGGAAATCCTAGAAGAGATCACCTTTGCTTTGATGTTCGGCCAAAACTACACCAAATAGGGAGGAGGGATTCACTATGGTTGATTAAAATAACATTCAAGGTTCTGCTAAGAAGAAGCAAAAGAGAAGTGAAAATTTTCAATAATTTTGGGCAATTGTCTAGGGAATTTCGCCAAAGACAAGAAAGAAAAACAAAGAGGACTTCTTTGAATGATTTTGGCACTCTAATGCTTAACACAAAACCGAAATAGGATGGCCCTAAAGAGTCCCTATTTCGCCATTGCTTGCTTTTGTGATAAACCTCCACCTTTAATTATCAAAATTAAACAAGGTTTATCTTACTTCTTTATCTCCTAGCCACTCTCATCAATTTAAAAGTAAATAAACTACTAATAATCCCCTTCCAAATTAAATATGTTCAAAATAGAGCTCATCCACATCACTTCAAGAGTCCAACAAGAAGCCATCACCTACTCTCCCATTCACGCCAATTTTGAAAAAAATAAAACCAAATTGTCGCTACTTTGGTTCAACCTGAACCTCATGCCACACCCTCCTTTCAACGCCCATGCCATTTCTCCCATTAGACTTTCATGTCATAAAACCCCTTATTAAACTTTAAAGCCTTACTACTTAAGCCCATCACCTCATATACAAAAAAAAAAAAATACAAAAGGCCCCTCCTGCCACTCGAACCTGTGACCTGCGCCTCTCTTCACCTCTAACACTTAAGTGGCGCATGGAACCACTTAGCCAATTAGTTCTTTGTGTCAAGTTCCTTTCAAAATTTTCTTAACCCCTATCTCACCTAGCTTCCTCCTTTAAGCACTTAAAAGAAATTTTAACCCTAAGTCAGCCTATCTAGGGTTTATTTCTAGACCTTAGAACATGCCAAATAAATCATAGTATTTATTTCTTCAAGCACACACACACATGGGAACAAATAATTAAATTTTCAAACAACCCCTAATTCAGGGATGTTACGCCTACCCTTAAAAGAATTTCGCCTCGAAATTACCCGGATTAGAAGAGTTGGGGTATTCTTGCCGATCACATCCTCGGGTTCCCATGTGGCCTCCTCCGTACCATGATTCCGCCATAACACCTTTACCAAAGGCAATCGACTTCCTAAGTAGAACTTTGACATCACGATCCAAGATTTGTACTGGCTCCTCCTCGAAAGACAAGTCCGGTTTACTTCAATTTCTTCAACCGCACAACGTGTGAGGGATCGATCGATAGTGCCTCGGCATCGAGACATGGAAGACATCATGGATCCGCTCAACTCTGCAGAACTCAAGTCGGTAAGCTCTGGGTCCCACGCGCTTTCAACATGTGTACGGTCCGATGAATCTAGGGCTTAGCTTCCTTTTCGCCCAAATCTTAATACCTTTTTCCAAGGCGACACCTTGTAAAAACTTTATCTCCTCTTGCATATTCCATCTCCTTGCGCTTAAGATCGAGATAAGACTTACGCTTATCGGACGCTTCCTTAAGACGAGCCCAATTACCTTAACTTTATCTTCGTTTACATACCAATTACGGACCCAAAACTTGTCGTTCACCCAACTCCGTCCAACACGTAGAGTACGGCATTTACGTCCATATAGTGCTTCATATGGTGCCATCTCGGATACTCACTTGATAACTATTGTTATAAGTGAATTACGCTAGCGATAGGTACTCTTCCCAACTACCACCAAATCCGAACACAACCTCTTAGCATATCTTCTAAAATCAGATGACCTTTTCGATCGCCTCGTCGACCGTGGATGGAAAGTTGTCTCGAAATCCAATCGTGTACCCAAAGCCTGATGCAACGCTTTCCAGAACCTTGACATAAATTTGGGATCCCTATCTGAGATGATCGATACTGGCACTCCATGCAACCTCACTATTTCTGACACATACAGCTTAGCTAGCTTCTGAAGTGAGTAATCCACCCTTACCGGTATGAAGTGAGCTGATTTAGTCAGACGTCTACAATCACCCAAACTGCGTCCTTCTTGCTGGGCGTGAGGGGTAGCCCACTGAAAAAATCCATAGTGATCCTCTCCCATTTCCACTGAGGGATCTTCACTGGTTGAAGTAACCCTGATGGCAGCTGGTGTTCAGCCTTAACCTGCTGACACATCATACACCTTCCCACAAATTCAGTTACCTAGCGCTTCAGCCCTGGCCACCAGAACTGTTTCCGCAAATCTCCATACATCTTTCTACCTCCAAGATGCATAGCGTATGGGCTGCTATGTGCATCTTGAAGAATTCTTTGCCTCAATTCAACATCCTTCGGCATACAAGCTCGCCCTTGGAAACATAATACTCCATCACCAGACAAACTATACCCTTCCAAACCACCATCTTCAACTTGCAATCTCCGCGTATTCAAACTTTCATCTACCAACTGTTTTTCCTTAATCTCCTCGATCCAAGTTGGCTTAACTTGTAGTTCTGCCAAAAGACTTCCATCGTCATATAGACTGAGGTGAGCAAACATCGCCCTTAAGTCCGTCACAGCTTTCTGACTCAAAGCGTCAACTACCACGTTAGCCTTGCCCGGATGGTATTCAATTGAACAGTCGTAGTCCTTTAACAGTTCAATCCATCGGCGCTGCCTCAAATTCAAATCCTTCTGAGTCAAAAGATACCTCAGACTTTTGTGATCCGTGTAGACTATCGACTTTTCCCCATACAAGTAATGCCTCCATATTTTCAAAGCGAAGACTACTGCCGCTAATTCCAAGTCATGAGTCGGATAGTTAACCTCATGCGGTCTTAGCTGACGGGATGCATAGGCCACTACCTTCCCTTCCTACATCAATACACATCCCAACCCGTATGGGACGATCACAATAAACCGTAAACAACTTCCCCGCCTCAGTCAGATCGTAAGCTGGAGCTTAGTCGTAATCTTCCTAAGCTTGTCAAAACTTTCCTGTTGCTTCTCCGACCATACAAATGGAACTCATTTTCTTAATAACTTAGTCAACGGTGCTGCGATTAAAGAAAATCCTTCCACAAATGTTTGATAGTATCTGCCGGACCGAAAACTCAATTTACGCCGGCTTAGGTGGTTTCCAATCCAACACCGCTTCAACCTTGCGAGGTCCACTCTAATCCTTCCATCGACACCACGTGACCTAAGAAAGCCACCTCCTAAGCCAAAATTCACATTCTTCAATTTGGCATATAATCGCTTCTCCTCAAGATTTGTAAAACTATACGCAAATGCATGTCATGCTCCTCCTCCGTCTTTAAATAAACCAATATGTCGTCTATAAACACCACGACAAATTGATCCAAGTACTGCTTAAACACCCTATTCATTAAGTCCATGAATGCTGCAGGTGCGTTGGTCAACCCAAATGGCATCACTAGAAACTCGTAATGCCCATATCGAGTACAAAATGTCGTCTTGTGAACATCACCCTCCTTCACCTTAAGTTGATGATAACCTGACCTAAGGTCTATCTTTGAAAAAATCGATGCACCCTTCAGTTGGTCAAACAAGTCATCAATCCGGGGCAACGGATACTTATTTTTAATCGTTAACTTGTTTAGCTGACGGTAGTCAATACACATCCGCATTGACCCGTCTTTCTTCTTGACAAACAAAGACAGTGCTCCCACTTGAGATATACTTGGTCGGATAAACCCTCGGTCCAAGAGTTCCTAAATTTGAGCCTTCAGCTCCACCAATTCCTTTGGTGCCATTCGGTAGGGTGCTATAGACACAGGCGCCGTTCCGGGTAATAAGTCTATACCAAACTCAACTTCTCGATTTGGTGGCAAACCCGAAAGTTCTTCTGGAAACACATCAGCGAATTCCCCTACCGTTCGAACCTTCTCAACTGCTGATTCCTTAGCCTCCAAGGCACATATTCAGACCAAAAATGCCTCACACCCTTTCCTGACCATCTTCTCCGCCTTCAACGCAGACACCACGTTGGATAGGTAATCTCTTCTATTACCTATCATGACCACTTCATCACCCTCAGCCATCTTTAGAACCATGCGCTTAGCAGCACAATCCAGCTTTGCCTGATACTTAACCAACCAGTCCATTCCAAGAATCAAATCAAACTTCCCAAATGGTAGTTCCATCAGATCAGCCACAAACACTACCCCTTGGAGTTCTAAGGGTACATCCCTAAATAGCTTGTTTACAACTACAGAGTGACCTAGAGGGCTAATTACTGTCATCTCCCTAGAAGCAGTCTCAAAGTCTAGGTTCATAGTCTCTACCACACTACTAGCAACGTATAAATGCGTCAAACCCACATCAATTAATGCAACATATAGAAGACCAAAATTAAGAACGTACCGGTTATGACATCTGGTGCTTCACCCTCCTCTCGACGCCTTGCTGCGTAGACTAGACCAGGCTGCCTTGCCTCTGTGTTGCTTGCACCTCTGCCCGGAATTCCACGACCACGATTAGAACCATTGCCTCTTCTACCATTACCACGACCCCTCTGTGGTGGTCCTACATTTCTAGCCTGAGTACTGTTCGACCTCCTGGTGGTTCTTAGCTAACCGAGGACAATCCCTTACGGTGACCCAAAGATCCACATTCAAAGCATCCATTTTCACCGGTCCAACATCCTCCCAATGTGATTTCCACACAATGATTACCTTGGTGGTCCCCGATTAGTAGCCATGGGCCTTCCCGCTCGATTCTACCACTCGCCTAGCCTTCTTCTGTGCATTACTAACCGATCCAGATGATCCAAAGCCTCTTTTCTACTTGTTCCTATCGTAGTTTTGTCTTACAGACTCCTTGACCCCTTTGGCTACTTTAGCCTTTTCCACCAAGATAAAAACTCACGCTCCTGCTGTGGAGCAATCAGCAGCCTCAAATCATGCCTAAGTCTGACTTCAAAGCGGACACACCGTTCATGCTCTGTTGACACAATTCCCCAAGCATAGCGACTCAGCCTCAAAAATTCCGCTTCATACTCTGACACATTCTTATTTCCTTGTACCAACCCCAGAAAGGCTTTCCTCTGCGCATCAGTGTAGCTGGTGCCCACATACTTCTTCTGATAAGCAGCTTTGAAGTACTCCCAAGTAAGATCATCTACCGTGGCACCATCCCGAACCGTGAGCCACCACTGATATGACTCATCCTTTAGAAGCGACACCGCTCCTTTCAGCTTCTCCTCACTTGTCAGATCGAGATCATCCATGATCCTCTCGTCGATTCTAACTAATATTTAGTCAGACTGGTGCCACTCCTAATACACCGGAATACCTCAAAGTTGGATCGAGTCGCTCGGTGCAGTTTACGAGCTCCCATACCTCCACTTGCCCCACCACCATCTCAAGGACTCATGACCCGACTTGCGACCGCCTCACCTCCTAAAATCGATCCTGCTCCTCAAAGCACCAAAAGTCGGGGTGGTGGTGGAGGTGGTACCTCATTCTCAAACCCCGACCCGACCTCATGAGTTCTCGACACGGTCATCCCCCCTCTGCAAGGCCCACGACGGCCACGCCCTCTAGAGCTCATTCTTAACTATTGCGCTTTAATCGATTAAGAAATTTTTATGGATTAGTACTTGTTTCACTTGGTTACCCAAGAAATTTTATGAAGAGAGTTTAATAGAGATTCTTTTGATCAATCAAAGTTTTAAGTCCTCTATCCTAGTTCACACAGGAAAGCACATCCATTCCCTAATACCTTTCATACACACTCACTCTTTCGGGCATTTACATCTGCTTCTATCCTGCGGTATTTTCGTAATAACCAAAGAAATTTTAAAAATTTTAATAAATCAAGACGTTTTGAAATTTGAAAATTCCAAAACTGGAGGGTATTTCTAAAAATTTGTCAAATTAAAGGTACGGCAGAATTTTGGAATCCAGGGGTATTTTGGTAATTTTGTCAATCAGGGGTAATTTTGTAAATTTCCAAAGTCAGGGTATTATTTTGAAATACAAAATTTTGGATACTTTTGCAAAGTAAGAGAATTTTATTGAAATCGGGGTAGTCTGAGAATTTTAGAAACCAAGGGCATTTTCGTAATTTTGCCACTAGGGGCATTTTGGTAATTTTGGTAAATTGAAAATATTTTGAAAATTTTCCGAAATAAATTTTGTTACTATTTAAAGGATTATTGTAATAATTTTTAAAACTTAGAGTTTTCATAAAACATGGCTAATCCCTTCTAGTTTTATTTATTGTGTTTGGCCTATGACCGAGTCCTCTTGGTTAGGGTGAACCAAGCTACGCACTGTAGGATTCTGCCAAGAGGAGGTGAGTCACGAGGACCTTAAGTACCAAGCTCTTCCGGATCCAATCCTAGACATGCGCACCAGGGTTACCACACCCTAACTCGGCGACTTGGTCATAGGTTTGTTTACTTAGGCATTTAAAGTCTTATGTCTTTTGTTGGGGTAAACTAGTCCTAAAGTTTAAAGCACTTATCATACTATCTACATTCCATACCTACCCTTCTGGATAATAATTCACAAAGAAGTCAAGTACTTACAGGGTGGATTGGTGCCGAGACTCGGTGCCATCTTCGTTCAAAACCAAAAATATTTCAAAAGGCCTATTAAAAACATTTTGGGCCTTGGGCCCCTACAAATGAAGCTTTGAACTGGCTCGATACCAATTTTATAACACCCCAAACTCGGCCCAAACATTACGATCGAATCTGGTATGTTATAGAAGAAAATTTGTTGAAAACCCCCTTTTAATTACTTTAAATTTTTGGTAAAAAGAATATAGTTTTGTTTAAAACATTTGAGGTGTATAAAAAAAACAACATTTAGCTTTGTTATTTAAAATCATATGTCATGTTGTTACCAATTACATCAATGTACAGATGGTACGAAAGAAAATCATTTACGTTGAATTTAAGAAACTTGTGTAACCATTTTAAAGTCATTAAACAGTTTAAATAATTCATCCAAAACATGTAAAATAGTAAAAATAAAATCTTAGGAGGCCTTATTACAACTTGAACAAATAAAACCAAAAAAATAAAATAAAAATAATTCAAAGTTTGTCTAATCCATATTTTCACTACATGGCCACCTCGAGTCCATCCAGCTCCTCATCCGCGATCTACGAATCACCTGAAAAAGATTAAAGGAGAAGGTGAGTCACCAAGACTCAATGTGTAACCTTTCCCCCGGTTTAGTGCAACATCATACACAATTTATAGCTAAATTTAACATGCAAGTTTAACATGCACCCAACCTAGCCATCCAAAACACCTTTCTACCCCGTGGTACCAAACCATTGGTGGTGCTAAACCACCGGTGACTCAAAGTCACGATATCCATCAATATTGTGGTGCCAAACCACCGGTGACTCAAGTCACATATAATAAGTTATGGGGCCAACCCACGTGTGATACCAAATCATGGCGTCGATCCCATAATATCATCCGTGGGGCCAACCCAATTGTGGTGCTAAGCCAGTGGGACAAGACGCTATGAGGTGCCAAACCTCTGGTGACCAAAGTCACGAAATGTGGTACCAAACCACTGGTGTCCGAAGACACGGATATCACTTCCTCCTCCACTCGTTTAACCCACATATTTATGATATGCAATTAACATAAATCATGCCAAACATGTTTATTTAATAACATATACTGAATTTATCAAAAGCCATCTTCTTATATGCCACATATACCAAATATGTCAAGCATCATAATCAAACTCATATTGACAAGGACTTACGGATCCTTGCTTATACCTTTATGGTATTAAATCCAAATCTACACAATCCAGGTTTAGCATACACAACATATTCACAGACATTAATTAGTTATAAAGTGTGTATGTGTACACTGCATTACTATCGGTAGCCCTAAATCTCAAGAGTCAATCGCCACACTAGATTTCTTGCTCCTATATTCTACCAAACACGGAAGTTAGTGACATGGCTATTTGGCTAAACCACATAAATCCAAAGGGTTAACACATGAACCCAAACCTCACCTAAACGCCTTGAGTACAAACTACAACACGATATGTGAATCGCTTCACCCCCACAATCCAAGCAGCTGTTAGCATCCACAACAAATAGCCTTCGCTTTTAAATACCAAATAAATGGTTAACCAAAATTTTACCACCACTACCAAGACGATTGCTAATGAATGGAGGCTTGATGAGTACTTCAAAACCGGAGTACCTAGATAAAATCGGTTCCAAAGCAACCGATTAGCCAAACCATCAAGATATTTTGGCTTTTCCATTCATCTTAGTCGACGAGAACAAGAAAAAGTAGAATAAAAGGCATTCGACCTTGGGCACTTACCCACCTTTACAAACCGATTGAGGAAATCCTAGAAGAGATCACCTTTGCTTTGATGTTCTACCAAAACTACACCAAATAGGGAGGAGGGATTCGCTATGGTTGATTAAAATAACATTCAAGGTTACGCTAAGAAGAAGCAAAAGAGAAGCTGAAATTTTGAATAATTTTGGGCAATGTCTAGGGAATTTCGCCAAAGACAAGAAAGAAAAACAAAGAGGACTTGCTGAATGATTTTTGGCACTCTAATGCTTAACACAAAACCGAAATAGGATGGCCCTAAAGAGTCCCTATTTCGGCCATTGCTTGCTTTTGTGATAAACCTCCAGCCTTTAATTATCAAAATTAAACAAGGTTTATCTTACTTTTTATCTCCTAGCCACCTCATCAATTTAAAAGTAAATAAACTACTAATAATCCCCTTTCCAGCCGAATATGTGCAAAAATAGAGCTCATCCACATCACTTCAAGAGTCCAACAAGCAGCCATCACCTACTCTCCCATTCACGCCGGTTTTGAAAAAAAAAAAAAAGCCAAATTGCTGCTACTTTGGTTCGAACCTGGAACCTCATGCCACACCCCTCCTTTCAACGCCCCATGCCATTTCTCCCATTAGACTTTCATGTCATAAAACCCCCTCATTAAACTTTAAAGCCTTACTACTTAAGCCCATCACCTCATACAAAAAAAAAAAACAAAACACAAAACGCCTCTCCACACTCGAACTCATGTGACTGCGCTCTCTTCACCTCCAACACTTAAGTGGCGCATGGAACCACTTAGCCAATTAGTTCTTTGTGTCAAGTTCCTTTCGAAAATTTTCTTAACCCCTATCTCACCTAGCTTCCTCCTTTAAACACTTAAAAGAAATTTCTAACCCTAAGTCGAGGCCTAGCTCTAAGTTTATTTCTAGACCTTAGAACATGCCAAATAAATCATAGTATTTATTTCTTCAAGCACACACACACATGGGAACAAATAATTAAATTTTCAAACAACCCCTAATTCAGGATGTTACAGTCATAGAACATTTATAAGTTATCATATTAAGTATACATTTCATTCATCACATATCCAATAAGCATAACTCTTTCATTTCAAGTGTTCACCAGCATTTTCCATTTCACATGTTAAGATCATATAACATTTCCTATATATACATTCATTTAAGCCTTTATCACCTATTAAACCAAATGAAATAACATTGAATATTTGGAAGAAATTCTCACACAAGCTATAATTGTAAGCGTATATGCTCACACAAGCTATGAAATGGGCCTGCTAGAAACACGAAAATATACACACTTTTTCATGCCCCTTTTAACTCAAATTCATGCATTTTCGGTAAAATTATTGTCGAAAAATATATAATTATTATAAAATAATTATTTTGTACTTAAATTATTAACATAATGCATTTTAATTAATTTTATAATAAATTTTGATTAATTTTAATCATTTTCTACAAATTCGTACAAAGGGCGAAAATTGGCTCGATAGACACTACTGGAAGCGCAAAATCGAGAAGCAATTTTTGAAGCATCGAGAGGAATGAATTTTTTAGCTAAAGATGGTCCAAATTATGTGTATTAATTCATAATATAATTAATTTTAATTTTAATCCAATTTAATTTGGGTTAAATAAATTACTATTAATTAATTATGAAAAGTGGCCCAGTTGAGCTGAACCAAAAAACCGAACCAACCAAGCTATAGGCAGCCCAAAACCGTCCAGCATGCTAACCCGATCAGATTTCTTGGCTGATTAATTGGCTTGCAAAAAGGCCCTTGAAGGCTTTGTCAAACTTCAAACAAGCCCCTCTTCTTTTAATGCCTTTCTAGATTTGCCTTAGCCTTAATATAGCAAGTTTGAAAGCTTCAAACTTGCCACATGTGTCACAGGCCATGGGAGGGATCTTTGGCTGCTGATTTTGGCTATTTTTAGTAGCCCTCTCACCCTACAAAAAACCCCCTTGGCTGCTCATTTCAACACACCACAACATTCTCATCTCTTCTCTCCTCTCTCAACTTTCTCTCTTTATTTTCCATCCATTTTCCTTTTTCCTCTTGCCAATTTCACCTCTTGAAAAAGAGTCATTCATCCATCATTTGGAGCAGCACTCAAGTGTTCAGAGAAGCCTCAGTTCTACAAGAACAAGTGCAGAAGGAAGAGTGGAGCAAACCAGTCAAGCCACGGAGAAACACCGAATTTTCTTCTTGTTCCCTATTCTTTTTAATTTTGTTGTTGTTATGATGAACATGTCTTTGAATATTTGTGATGTTGATTGTAACACCCCAAACCCGGCCTAGAAGTTTAGACTGAATCCGGGATGCCACATTAATCATCGAAGTGATCGTGAGAAAACTTTACAAAACAATTTATCTCAGTAGACCAAAAGTATAAACAAACGTTTAATAACCAGTCAGTAAAACTTACAACAAGACTCAATATAAAATTCACTTAAAAAAATAGGAAAAGTACATGTAACAAAAATCGTACCATAGTATTTTAAAACCTTACAGTTTAAAACCAAGTATAAAAACTAGAAAACACAAACTGGTATCCCAATTTGTTGAAGCTGTCCGAGACCTCCGCGTACCGAGTCCTGCATCAGAAATCAGAAAAAATACCTGAAAGGGGAAACATAAGAGGGGGTGAGCTACTCGAGCTCAGTGTGAGATCAAAACCAGTAACGCTATGGAAATGAAAATAGTATAGGCACATAAACAGAAAAGCCTGGAAGCAGTTCAACACAAATCATTCTTACAAATAGATAACAGTTGAGCGGGTTCACCCCAAACCAAATGTACACTATATGTAACTTTACAGGCATATGGCCTAATCGAAAATAGTAGCAGTAATTCGAAAATAGTTACAACCAAGGCCTAAGGCCTTTCCAGAATCAGAATCAGTTTGGGCCTTAGCCCATCACACAAGGTCCTCTTAGGCATGAGTGCCCTTCGGTCGAACAATATAATCAGACATTTCAGTCAAACATTCAATCAAATTCAATCACAGTATCACGTTCAGTCACAGTGTCAAAATGATGTATATGAGTGCACATGTGTCATAAAATAACCCACCCATCGAGCCAACATACCATCTCCATCCAACCCTACACTTACTATGGGGATTTAATCAATCCACCCATCCCATGCACTCTGAATAGGACCTCGAAAATCCCATCCAACCTTATATCCCATAGGATGTAATCCCGTGTTGCCCGACGCAATGATAATCATCAGTATTGTCCTTGACCTTCAGGGAATTGCGATCGCCCTTGACCCTCTGGGAATTGGGCTATCAGAATGTAGATAAACTGCCAAATCGTGAGTTACTCAGCAAAGATAGCATAGAAGCTGTACTGTGCAATACGGTAATCTATGGAACAAACGTACAGTAGGAACTGCCAGATCAGATAATGGTGCATGGCGTAGCTAACGTACATGCAGTACAGTGCAATGTGGTAATCCATTATACAGATGAGTTGTAGTAAAACTGCCAGATCAGATAGTGGTACATAGCGTAGCTAACGTACATACGGTACAGTGCAATGCGATAATCTGCTATACCTTTATGATGTCATCCCAAGTTGCCCGAAAACGATGATCATCGGCATTGTCCACGACCCTCAGGGTATTGGGACTATCAGAATACAGATAAACTGCCAAATCATAAATCTCCCTTGTCTTCAACATCCCAATCCAAAATACTTTATATGCAGATGTATGTATGCAAATGTATGTATGAAGATGTGTGAATGCAGTTATACCAAATCAGAATACAATTTCAGGAGTGTGTATGCTCGTACACTCAAATTCAACATAAAGCTTGTCACATAATTAATCACATATCACTCATACATAAAATCAGATTAGAGTTATATTTATCCTCATTAAAGCTTAGTCAAGGTTTAGAATGCATTGATTTGAGATTACAATCAAATCGACTTAAATTTAGAATCTGGCAAGTTAGGGCCACACACCCGTGCTTCGATCGTGTGAGCAGTCCAGGCCATATGGGGATCCAAACGTCCGTGTGGAGGGTGGCACACGGCCATGTGACAGAGGCACACGCCCGTGTGGTGCAGGGACACGACAGTGTGAACAGGCCATGTAACTCACTATCTAATTTCGATAAAATCAAGCGCAGGGCAGACACGGCCGTGTGAAGGTGTCACAAGCCCTTGTGGCCACCATACATGATCGTGTGTCCCATAATACACGCCCGTGTGGAATCCCTAGGCCCCAAATCAATCACACTACCATGTGTCCCGAGATACGCCCGTGTAAAAGCCCTATTTCCCCTAAATCAGTCATACGACTGTGGCCCCAAAAATTAGAATCCCTAATTCCCAAAACGACAGCCCGTGTGCTCAAAGGACACATTCATGTGAAAATAAAAAAATCCCCAAAATCAGCCACACGACCGTGTGGCACCCAACATCGACCGAAAACCCTAATTTCTAAATCCATATGGCTGTGTGCCTCAGACACACGCCCTTGTGGCCATCGGGCAGCCACAAAACTTCTCTGAAACAACCCCTGAAACCCTGTTTAAGCCACCGTAATAGTCTCTAACCCTTTCCCTATCAACATATATCAGAAAACAATGTTTTCTCTTCACTTTTAACATCTAAAAGCTCGAAAAACAATGGGTTGTTGCATAGTTATGAAAAGCCAAAGGAAAGGGATTTGCAACACAAGATGGCAATCGATTTAAGAGTAGAAGGTAGTACTAGATTAGAATCCCACACCTGATTTAATGATGAATAGAACGGAGGAGGAGCGACAATCCCGAAATTCGCAGGCAAACTCTTGACGGAAGAAAAACCAGGTGAAACCAGCCAAAAAAAGAAAAGAGGAGAGATGGGGAGAGGAAAATGTGAAATTGATAGAGAGTAGTCCCAAAAAAATAGAAAAAATAATATCCAATAATAATTACTTGTTAAAAAAATGAAGAAAATAATTTAGATAGCTCTAAATAAAAAAAAAGCCTCACGCAAAGACTTGAACACAGGATCTCTAAGATTCCAATGCTCCACTTAACCATCAGACCTAGCAGGCCCATTCTGACAACAAATTGCATAACTTAACTTATGTACGCAACCTTCTCGTTGTCTCTACACTCAAAACCCAAAACTTCTAGGCCCAAAATATGGGGCGTTACATTTATATTTTTAATTTAATTGATATGGTTAAATTTAATTCATGTTAGGTTGATTGCATTTCATCTTCTTAATTTATTAAAATTGTGTTTGTATTGTTATAGGTCTCGGTAAGATGTTTGATTAAGTAAAACCATAACTAAGTTATTCTTGCATTACAATTGTAAGGTAACTAATGAATTAATTATTTAAATGGATTGAAATTGTAATTAATTAACACCATACTTAATCTGTGCATGTTTAATCATCTAAGGTAGCTGAGGTTAAAATAGCAACGATATTGAGAGATACAATTGCCTTACATAACTTGCAAGATTATTGTGATTAAACTATTTCAAGGTAGGAATAAATTGTTACCTCACTTAATCTTTTACGTGCTTATGTGATTGAATTAATTGTTTGAATTGACATAGGGATATGTACAAGAGATTATTTTAATTTCATAAGTATGTATGTGCATTAATATATTTGTCTACTAAAATTTGTTTAATCAAAATTGACATTGAGATATAGTCAAGAGATAAATGGATTTTGGTAGGTAAGTATGTTCATAAGTTAGCAAATTACCGAGTTGCCGTGAATCTATTCATAACAACATAAACATGAGTTTAATAATTCTAAGTTACGAAATGAAATTAATCTAACACAATTATGTCATCTTGATTAAAATCAGCTTTTGAAATCGTGCATTAGAACTTTATTTTATTTTATTTATTTTACTTTGTTTTCTAGTTTCTGATCATTTCTCAAATCAAAATATTTTCTTCACAAAAGTGTTTTAAATTGCATTCATAAATAATTCTTTTCACAGTCCCTGTGGGTACGATAACTCGACATTTACATGTCACTTTATTACTTGTTGCGATTGTGTACACTTGCACATTTCGTCGTTCCACCTGCTTACATGAGCTGTGGGTTGATATGTTAGGCTACACGACACTGCTCACATTAGTTGTGGAGAATCCACAACAAAAGGAAAACCTCAACCATCGATAGAGCATCCAAGACCGGCACCCGAAACTGTAATAATCCCCTAATGACATGTCATTTGTATCCTAAGCACTCACGAATTTCAAATGGGCCATTTCTTATCCAAACCTTATGGTTATTTGCACATTAATTCGTCGCCATTACTTAACCATGTAATTTCTCATTTTCAAACATAACTTCAATTTAACTAACATTATAATTTAACCCAAATCACTAATTAACATTTAACAATAAATTAAATCTATAAATAACACAAATGTTAATCAATAATTCACCCAACACAACAATTAATAAGTTTAATCAGTATACGAACTTTCATAGAAAAAAATGGTTACGAAAACAACGCCGATGACTAATCCATTAACTTGACTTTTCTACGAATTGAGTTCGAATGATTTGTTTCTTTATTTAAATAATAAATTGTCACTCAATTAGTCAATTCAAATAGCTCAAAAATTAAGCTTAAGCTGATATGTAACATCCTGAAAAGGGCCGATGCATTTTTGGTTTAATTGTATGAAATGACATGTCTTACGTGTTATGAATAAATTTTGAATATTTTTGGAAACCTGGGAATGTATAGAAATGTTACGTTAAAAAGAGGAAAGTTAACATTTTGGAAACCTAAGTAAAATAGGAAAGTGACCATTTTGGAAACCTAAGTAAAATAGGAAAGTGACCATTTTGGAAACCTAAGTAAAATAGGAAAGTGAACATTTCTGGAAACTTGGAAATGTAAGGAAATGTCAAGTTTAAAGAGCCAAACAAAAATTTTTGGAAACTTAGAAATAACTTAGAAATGTCGAGTTTTAAAGTTTAAAAGAGGAAATTAAGGCAAAGTGGCCTTAAGAGAAAAAGTATGTGAAATTTGACACACAAACAGGCTTGGAAAAGTGGCCTGAAGATGCCACTTAGGGCCTCTGGAAATGGCGCCACATGCAAGGGTGTTGGGCCTGAGTTCGAGTCACATGGGAAGCAAATAAAAGAAGTTTTATTTTTGCCTCTAGAAGCACAGAGGCGGGTGGCACAAGGCTTGCAAAAGAGGAGTTTTATTTCCTTTAGAATTTTGGCTAAATAGGAGATAATTGTTGGATTTATTTTTGATAAAGTGATAATTATCACATAGGAAGAGTGGTGGCCAAGTAGGGGACTCTAGCCTAGCAATTTCGGCTAAGAAAGGAAGAGTAAGGCTATTCTTCATTCATTCTCCCTCTCTTTCCTTTTTGCCAAATTTCTTTCTCCTCTCCTCTCCAAGATTTTCTTCTTCTCAAGCCAAATTCTTCATAGCCTCAAAAGCTGAAAATAAGCAAAGCCCTAGCCGATTCCTTCACAGCATAAAAGCCAAACTTTGTGTTACATATGAGAGCCATAGCCGATTATTACTAAGGATCATTCGGTTTTAAAACAAGGTAAGTACATATATGTACATTCGCCAAAGGTCTCTTCCATACTTTAATATTAGATCAAATCTAACATATGATTATAAGGATTTCGACAGCACCTAAGACAAAAGATCAATTTGGGATTTAAGATTTGGAAGGTAAGTCTCTATAGCATTCTGCCAAGGCTTATTTTAGTGTTTGGATCTATCTTTTATTATCTCAAAAGCGAAAACTAATATGTTAAAGGGATCTAGAGTTGGTCAATACAAGGAAGAAGCATAAGCAAAGTTTCGGATTTGAGACCTCCAAGGTAAGTGTATTCACATATTCGCCAAGGCCCTATCTAAAGTACTTAGATCTATTTGTTTTAACCAAACCTAATCGATTCAAGGGATCTAGTGAATAGCCGATTTCAAAGGGGGAAGAATACAAGTTTTCGGGATTTGATTAATCATCTAAACGGCAACAAGGTAAGTTTTAAGAATACAAATCCTACTAGGATTTGGTTTTATGGCCGAATAGGCCTTTGCTAAATATTACCATGTTGGCCGAATGTAGGCACTAAAAACCTAAAGTAGTAGATCGGATTTCGTGATTTCAAGTGAAATCGTTAAGCGAATCAAGTGTGTACCCCACACTAATCTTAATTGATTTATGGCTTAAAATTGATATATGTGTTAATATGAAAGTGTAAGAATGTAGCTAAAGTACCATGTTATGGTATAAGGTACTAAGGTACGTTTCCTACTCCTACTAGGATTACTGAAACATGTTATATTTAACATGTGAACAAAGGACATAAATGTGAACTATAAGCATGGTATATATGATATGAATAATATTAGGGCATTCAAGTTATATGAGAAAGGGGAAGTGTATGTGGTGACTTCGGTCCCACTATCTGAATGTGGTGACTTCGGTCACATTATCTGAATGTGGTAACTTCAGTTACATTATCTGAATATGGTGTCACATGACACAATTATTTAATCTGGTGGCTATGCCACAACTTTTATATGGGTGATGAGCACGCCGATCGCAAATGATCGCCTTTGATGGTGTGTAGCGGATGGAGGGTTGACTTAGTAGTCCCCACGGTGTGCAGGTTGGTACGGGGATGTGTAGCGGATGGCATCTAGGTTTGGGTTTGGGTTGCATCATTATCTTGAATAATTAAATGTGAAATTATGACATGTATGAATATGATTTGTTATGCCTGAATTTGTTAAGACTTAGTGTTTGTGTACACATTGAGTCCGTTGACTCGCCCCATTGTGGGAACATGTTTCAGGTGACGAGCAGTGATGGACCGGGTTCGGTAGAAGCTTAGGGATGGCCATGCCCAGCATGAAATTTATGACTTGGACTTTTATTTTAATTTTAGTATTTTAAAGTTTATTTGGTTTTAATTTTGGGAAATTATTTGATGTAATAAGGCCGTAGTAGCGTTTACTTTACTTTTATTTATTGAGCCTACAATCTTTATATTTATTAAAAGATTAAGTAAAATTAATTAAATACAAAGCCCAAATGTTTTGTCACCTAAATCAAAAGGATTTTTAATAACGATATAAACTTGATTTCAACTCAAGCCCAACCCACTACAAACTGTCTTCAAAACACACAGTTTTCAAAGTAACAAAAGAAATTTGAACCGATTTACATCGAGGAACATACCAGATCCGGTCCAGGCTCGTGGGTCAAAAGTGGGTGTTTCAATTTGGTATCGAGCCCAGCTTTAAACTCTCGGCCATGGTCTAAGGCTCAAAACGTTTTCAAATTGAGCCCAAATGAGTTTTATGGAAGTATTTACGAAAATAGGCGTGTTTGATGGCATGGCACCTAAGTCTCCAATTCATGATCCACCGTAAGTACCCCTAACTATCTCGTGTGATTATGTGAATTATAGAAGGGTAGAAAATGAATGGAACGTAGAATAGCATGATAGGAACTTGAACCCTAGGATTAGTCTACTCAAACACAAATACATAAGACTTAATGCACTAAACAAACCTATGGCTAAGTCAATCGAGTTAGGGTGTGGCAACCATGGTACGCATGTCAGGATTGGATCCTAAGAGCACAGTATTTAAGCAAATCCTAGTGACTCACCTCCTCTTCGTAGGAATCCTACCTGGTGCGTAGCTTTGGTTCACCCTAACCCAGAAGACTTAGTAGGTGTGGCAACCTCTGTGCGTATGCCTAGGAATGGTTTCAGTGGAAGCTTGGTATTTAAGCAGTCCGCGTGACTCACCTCCTCTCCACTCGAATCCTACCTGGTGCGTAGCTTTGGTTCACCCTGACCAAGAAGGCTCGGTCATAGGCTAAACCCAATAACTAAAACCCGAAAGGGAACTAGCCATATTTTTTTAAGAACCCTAATTTTAAAAAACTCTTAAAATCATTTTTCTTTAATTTGTGAAAACTATTTTTCCACACCATTTTCCGAAAAGTTTTTGATTTATAAAATTACAAAAATACCCCTAGTGGTAAAATTACAAAAATGCCCTTGGTTTATAAAAATGTCTAAAATACCCACAGTTTTAATCAACATTATCATTATTTTATAACAAGTCCAAAAACCCTTATTTGCAAATTATCAAAAATACCTTGATTCTTGGAAAATTACAAAATTTCCCCTAACTTACCAAAATTTCCAAAATGACCCTGATTTCCAAAATTTTTGGCAACTTCATTGTTTTGGAAAATAAATTTCTCAAAAAGAACCCTCAAAGTTTTGCAAATTTTGGAATATCCCTGAACTATTAAACTTTATAAATTTACCCTGGTTTATTACCAAAATACCCCCAAAATTTAAAATTACCGAAATACCTTAGAATTTCCAAATTTATCGAAAAGCCCCGGGATTTTAAAATTTCCAAAATACTTTTTGATAAAATCACCAAGGAACCTTATTTGACAAATTACAAAAATACCCCTGTAGGACAAATTACGCAAATACCCTTGGGAAGTGGAAAAACAACAACAATGAAAACTACAACATTTCTCTGAATGAACAGAAGTTCATAATTGATGATGAATGTATGAATGTGAAGACTGTGCATGTATGAATACTGAAAGAACCACTCCTAAAATTCTTTTCATAAAACTTCTTCGCGGTTAATCGCTGGAATAAAGGCTAATTTATAAAAACTTTCTTAATCAGATTAAAGCGCGTTGTTAGATATGAGTTCTAGAGGACGCGGTCATCATGGACGCGGTAGAAGAAGAATGACTATGTCAGAACCCGTTAGATCAGGTCAAGGGTCCGACAATGAGTTACCACCGCCACCACCACCCCAATCCGCTTGTCGAGCAAAGCAGCTCAGACGGGATGATGTCAGATCGCAGTCAGTCTGGACTTCGGAAATGGTGGTGGAGCGGGTGGAAATATGGGGCTCAAAAGTCCGTGACTGAGCGACTCGAGCTAACGAATCGAGGTGTTCCGTGGAGTGTCGGTGTGGCACCCAAGATCAATTGAATCTCGGTTGGAAGCAACCGAAGCGTATTATGGATGAGCTCGATCCGACCGGAGGAAAAGTTGAAAGGAATGGTGGCATCATTACGTGATGAAGCGTACTAATGGTGGTTAATCGTCTCGGGATGGTGCCACTACCGAGGATCGACACAGGAGTATGCTAAGGAGGCATATCAGAAAAAGTATGTCGGCACACGTTATATTGATGAACAGAGGAAAGCTTTTCTGGGCTGGTTCAAGGGAACAAGTTGGTAGCAGCATATGAAGCTGAATTTCTTAGGTTGAGCCGATATGCTCGAGGAGTAGTGGCTACGAAGCATGAGCGATGTGTCCATTTTGAAGACAGATTAAGGGATGACCTAAGGTTACTGATAGCTCCACATCAGGAACGGGAGTTTTTCGCATTGGTTGAAAAGGCTGAGGTAGCTGAGGGAATCAAGGACTCGGTTAAGCAGAGCTCAGATAGGAATAGACCCAAGAGGGGTTATGGGTCATCAGGATCATCGGAAATGTGTAAAAAAGGCCCAGAGCTGATGGGCCGAGGGGTCAGCAAGTTGGTACAGGAGGGCAGTATCGTCCTTGTGAGTATTGTGGAAAGAAGCACTTAGGGGAGTGCTGGAAAAAGACGGGAGGATGTTTTAGGTGTGGGTCCAAGGACCATATGCTCAAAGATTATCCTAAGAAACCAGATGAAAGTCGATCGCCACTCGTAATGTTAATCAGCTGGTAGAGGAGGACAGCAGCCTCAACGGGGTCGTGGTTCGAATAACAGAGGTAATGGTGCCGGCAGAGGACGTGGAACACAAGACAGAGGTGCCGCTAATACTGAGGCAAGGCAGCCGGGTTTGGTTTACGCAGTTCACCGGAGGGAGGATGGAGATGTACCGGACGTCATAACCAGTACGTTTTTTATTTATGGCAAGCCTTATTATGCCTTAATTGATGTGGGCTCGACCCATTCTTATGTTGCCTGTAGTGTAGTTGAAACACTAGGCCTAGACTCTGAACTTTTTGGTAGGGAGATGACGGTAGTAAGCCCGTTAGGCCAAACTGTAGTGGTGGATAACATCTTTCGGAATGTACCCCTAGAAATTTAGGGAGTGAGCTTTCGAGCTGACTTAATGGAGTTACCCTTCGAGAATTTGACCTCATACTTGGTATGGATTGGTTAGTAGAACACCGAGCCGTGTTGGATTGTACGGCTAAACGAATGGAACTAAGGACCCCTGAGGATGAGGTGGTCATTATGATAGGAGAGAGAAGAAACTACTTGTCTAATGTAGTTTCGACGCTTAAGGCTGAAAAGATGGTTCGAAAAGGGTGCGAGGCACTTTTAGCCTTTGTAAGTGCGTTGGATGGAAAGGAGAAAGGTGTCAATGGAGTTAGAACGGTAAGGGACTTTGAGGATGTGTTTCCAGAGGAATTACCAGGAATACCCCAGATAGGGAGGTGGAATTTGGAATAGATTTGCTACCGAGAACAGCTCCTGTGTCAATTGCTCAATACCGAATGGCGCCAAAGGAGTTAGTTGAGCTCAAGGCTCAAATCCAAGAATTGCTTGACCGTGGGTTTATCCGGCCCAATATGTCTCCGTGGGGAGCACCGGTCCTGTTTGTGAAGAAGAAGGATAGAACTATGCGTATGTACATAGACTATCGTCAATTGAATAAGCTGGCCATCAAGAACAAGTATCCTTTGCCTAGGATTGATGACTTGTTCGATCAAATTTGAAAGGGCCATGTTGTTCTCAAAGATCGACTTAAGGTCAGGATATCACCATTGAAAGTGAAGGAGGTAGATATCCATAAGACAGCCTTTAGGACAAGATACGACCACTATGAGTTTGTGGTAATGTCGTTCGGGTTGACAAACGCCCCAATCGCATTCATGGATATGATGAACCGAGTGTTTCAACCTTACTTGGATAGGTTCGTCGTACTGTTCATCGACGACATCCTCGTATACTCTAAGACTGAAGGGGAGCATGATAAGCATCTCCGAGTTATGCTGCAAGTGTTAAGGGAGAAGAAGCTCTATGCCAAATTCAGCAAGTGTAAATTTTGGCTCAAGGAGGTGGCGTTCTTAGGGCATGTGGTGTCCGCAGAGGGAATAAGAGTGGATCCTAGGAAGATCGAAGCGGTGTTGGATTGGAAACCACCTAAGACCGTGGTTGAGATCTAAAGTTTCTTAGGTTTGGCAGGCTATTACAGAAGGTTAGTGGAAGGATTCTTGTCTATAGCCGCGCCTTTGACAAAGTTGTTGAGGAAGGAAGTACCCTTTGTATGGTCGGATAAGCAGCAGGAGAGCTTTAAGAAGCTTAAGAAGGTTTTAACGGAAGCTCCAGTATTGATTCAGCCAGAGGCAGAAAAGAATTCATGATGTATTGTGACGCTTCCCATACAGGTTTGGGTTGCGTGTTGATGCAAGACGGAAAGGTGGTAGCATATGCATCTCAGTAGTTAAGGCTGCATGAGGTTAACTACCCAACCCATGACTTGGAATTGGCAGCAGTGGTTTTCGCCCTTAAGGTGTGGAGGCACTATCTCTATGGAGAAAGGTCGGTGATCTACACGCACCACAAGAGCCTTAAGTATCTGCTGACTCGTAAGGAGTTGAACTTGAGGCGTGAAGGTGGGTAGAGTTATTGAAGGATTATGATTGCTCGATAGAGTACCACCCGGGCAAGGCGAATGTGGTAGCTGATGCCCTAAGTCAGAAGGTGGTGTCGGATCTGAGGGCAATGTTTGCCCATTTAAGTTTGTATGAGGATGGAAGCTCATATCGAAAGTTGCAAGTCAAGCCAACGTGGTTGAAGGAGGTGAAAGAGGGGTAGTTGATCGATAAGGATTTAAGTGTTAAGTTACAACAAGCAAGAATGGAGAGTTAAAGGATTATGAAGTTAGTGATGAGGGAATGTTGTGCTTCAAAGGAAAAGTTTGTATGCCGAGGGACAAGGAGTTAAGACATAGGATTCTTTGAGAAGCGCATGGTAGCCCTTATGCTATGCATCCCGGAGGCACAAAGTTGTACAGAGATCTAAGAGAACAATTTTGGTGGCCTGATCTTAAACGAGAAGTTACTGAATTCATGGGAAAATGTCTGACGTGTCAGCAAGTTAAGGCTGAACACCAAGTCCCATCAGGATTGCTTCAGCCAATTGAGATTTCGCAGTGGAAGTGGGAAAGAATTACCATGGACTTCGTTAGTGGGCTTCCCCTTACGCCTACTAAGAAGGACTCGGTATGGGTAATAGTGGACCGTTTGACTAAGTCCGCACATTTTATCCCAGTAAGAGTGGATTATTCCCTTTAGAAGTTAGCCAAGTTCTATGTGGCAGAAATCGTGAGACTACACGGAGTGCCGGTGTCAATTATTTCAGATAGAGACCCAAGGTTCACGTCTCGATTTTGGAGGGCACTTCATCAAGCTTTAGGCACTAAGTTGGACTTCACTACGGCTTTTCATCCACAATCAGACGGGCAGCCTGAGCGGGTAATACAAGGGTTGGAGGATATGTTGAGAGGCTGTGTGATGGATTTTCGAGGAAGTTGGGAGGATTACTTGCCTTTAGCAGAGTTCGCCTACAACAACAGTTATCAGGCTAGCATTTGGATGGCACCGTATGAAGCATTGTACGGTCGGAAGTGTCGAACTCCTACTTGTTGGATTGAGTTAGGAGAACGTCGAGTTTTGGGACCAGAGTTAGTGGCAGAAACTGAAGAGAAGGTAGGGATAATTTGGGCACAGTTAAAGGAAGCCACTGATAGGCGGAAGTCGTACGCAGACCTCAAGCGGAAGGAAATAGAGTTTGAAGTGGGAGACCAAGTGTTTCTGAAAGTCTCGCCTTGGAAGAAGGTGATGAGGTTTGGTCAAAAGGAAGTTAAGCCCAAGGTTTATATGACCCTATCGAGTACTAAAGCGAGTTGGGCGATGGCATATCGCCTAGAGTTGCCACCAGAGTTGCGAGAGATGCATGACGATTCCATGTGTCCATGCTACGTCACTACCGATCGGATCCATCTCACGTGGTACCAGTTGAAGAAGTGGAGCTAAGGCCAGACTTATCCTACGAGGAAGAGCCGATTCAGATTTTGGAACGTGATGTGAAGGTGTTACGGAGGAAGTCGGTTCCTCTAGTCAAAGTGTTATGGCGCAATCATGGATCGGAGGAAGCTTCGTGGGAACCAGAGGAGGCAATGCGACAGCAATACCCTCAATTATTTTAGCTAGAAAATTTCGAGGACGAAATTATTTTAAGGGGGTAGAACTGTAACATCCTGAAAAGGGCCTATGCATTTTTGGTTTAATTGTACGAAATGACATGTCTTACGTGTAATGAATAAATTTTGAATATTTTTAGAAACCTGGGAATGTATAGAAATGTTACGTTAAAAAGAGGAAAGTTAACATTTTGGAAACCTAAGTAAAATAGGAAAGTGACCATTTTGGAAACCTAAGTAAAATAGGAAAGTGACCATTTTGGAAACCTAAGTAAAATAGGAAAGTGAACATTTCTGGAAACTTGGAAATGTAAGGAAATGTCAAGTTTGAAGAGCCAAACGAAAATTTTTGGAAACTTAGAAATAACTTAGAAATGTCGAGTTTTAAAGTTTAAAAGAGGAAATTAAGGCAAAGTGGCCTTAAGAGAAAAAATATGTGAAATTTGACACACAAACAGGCTTGGAAAAGTGGCTTGAAGATGCCACTTAAGGCCTCTAGGAATGGCACCACATGCAAGGGTGTTGGGCCTGAGTTCGAGTCACATGGGAAGCAAATAAAAGAAGTTTTATTTTTGCTTCTAGAAGCACAGAGGTGGAGGCACAAGGCTTGCAAAATAGGAGTTTTATTTCCTTTAGAATTTCAGCTAAATAGGAGATAATTGTTGGATTAGTTTTTGATAAAGTGATAATTATCACATAGGAAGAGTGGTGGCCAAGTAGGGGACTCTAGCCTAGCAATTTCAGCTAAGAAAGGAAGGGAAAGGCTATTCTTCATTCATTCTCCCTCTCTTTCCTTTTTGCCGAATTTTTTTCTCCTCTCCTCTCCAAGATTTTCTTCTTCTTAAGCCAAATTCTTCATAGCCTCAAAAGCTGAAAATAAGCAAAGCCCTAGCCGATTCCTTCACAGCCACAAAAGCGAAACTTTGTGTTACATATGAGAGCCATAGCTGATTATTACTAAGGATCATTCGGTTTTAAAACAAGGTAAGTACATATATGTACATTCGCCAAATGTCTCTTCCATACTTTAATATTAGATCAAATCTAACATATGATTATAAGGATTTCGACAGGCACCTAAGACGAAAGATCAATTTTGGGATTTAAGATTTGGAAGGTAAGTCTCTATAGCATTCGGCCAAGGCTTATTTTAGTGTTTGGATCTATCTTTTATTATCTTAAAAGCCGAAAACTAATATGTTAAAGGGATCTAGAGTTGGCCGAATACAAGGAAGAAGCATAAGCAAAGTTTCGGGATTTGAGACCTCCAAGGTAAGTGTATTCACATATTCGGCCAATGCCCTATCTAAAGTACTTAGATCTATTTGTTTTAACCGAAACCTAACTGATTCAAGGGATCTAGTGAATAGCCGATTTCAAAGGGGGAAGAACACAAGTTTTTGGGATTTGATTAATCATCTAAACGGCAACAAGGTAAGTTTTAAGAATACAAATCCTACTAGGATTTGGTTTTATGGCCGAATAGGCCTTTGCTAAATATTACCATGTTGGCCGAATGTAGGCATTAAAAACCTAAAGCAGTAGATCAGATTTCGGGATTTCAAGTGAAATCGTTAAGCGAATCAGTGTTGTACCCCACACTAATCTTAATTGATTTATAGCTTAAAATTGATATATGTGTTAATATGAAAGTGTAAGAATGTAGCTAAAGTACCATGTTATGGTACAAGGTACTAAGGTACGTTTCCTACTCCTACTAGGATTACGAAACATGTTATATTTAACATGTGAACAGTGACATAAATGTGAACTATAAGCATGGTATATATGATATGAATAATATTGGGGCATTCGGGTTATATGAGAAAGGGGAAGTGTATGTGGTGACTTCGGTCCGGTCCCACTATCTGAATGTGGTGACTTCGGTCACATTATCTGAATGTGGTAACTTCGGTTACATTATCTGAATGTGGTGTCACATGGCACAATTATTTAATCTGGTGGCTATGCCACAACTTTTATATAGGCGATGAGCACGTTGACTCAAATGACGCCTTCGATGGTGTGTAGTGGATGGAGGGTTGACTTAGTAGTCCCCACGGTGCAAAAAGTTGGTACGGGATATGTAGCGGATGGAATCTAGGTTTGGGTTTGGGTTGCATCATTATCTTGAATCATTAAATGTGAAATTATGACATGTATGAATATGATTTGTTATCCCTGAATTTGTTAAGACTTAGTGTTTGTGTGCACATTGAGTCCGTTGACTC
The DNA here is from genome assembly GCA_025506655.1 of Gossypium rotundifolium. Lineage (NCBI taxonomy): Eukaryota > Viridiplantae > Streptophyta > Magnoliopsida > Malvales > Malvaceae > Gossypium > Gossypium rotundifolium. Next base: position 22,630,018 of record CP106724.1, read on the forward strand.
ACCCCATTGTGGGAACATGTTTCAGGTGACGAACAGTGATGGACCGGGTTCGGTAGAAGCTTAGGGATGGCCATGCACAGCAAGAAATTTACGACTTGGACTTTTATTTTAATTTTAGTATTTTAAAGTTTATTTGGTTTTAATTTTGGGAAATCATTTGATGTAATAAGGCCGTAGTAGCGTTTACTTTACTTTTATTTATTGAGCCTACAATCTTTATATTTATTAAAAGATTAAGTAAAATTAATTAAATACAAAGCCCAAACGTTTTGTCACCTAAATCAAAAGGATTTTTAATAACGATATAAACTTGTTTTCAACTCAAGCCCAACCCACTACAAACTGTCTTCAAAACACACAGTTTTCAAAGTAACAAAAGAAATTTGAACCGGTTTACATCGAGGAACATACTAGATCCGGTCCAGGCTCGTGGGCCGGGTGTGGGGTGCTTCATGATAAGTCTTTTCATTATAAATTTACAAAATTAGCCCAACATTTTACCCTGTATGCAATTTAGCCCATAAACTCGAAACTTACAAATTAACCACATTTAAACAAAACTCATGCTAGTTGGATATCCTAGGGCTTCTCTGCAACCCATATTTATCATGTTTTCACAAAAATTTCATGAATTTTTACCATTTAAACAATTTAGTCATTTAACATTAAAATTACTAAAAACTATTTCACAAAATAGTCCTATTCAACAACGAACTTAATAATCTATCATCAAGCTTCAAAGACAACTCAAGCTCATTAATGGCATAATATAAAACATTTAACAACTTTACAAATTAACCCTTGGGTTAGCTAGATTAAGCTAAAACGATCTCAAAACATAAAAATCCCTAAAAATGGGTAAAAATTACCTGCCATGCATAAGAAATAACCTTTAACTGAAGCTTCCTAAGACAAAAATAGAGAATTTGATTTTGGCTAGGTGAAAAACAAAGAAGATGGTGGCTTTCCATCATTTTTTTGTTTTTTAATTAGAATTATTTACTAAATTACAAGTTTACCCTTTAATAATTCATCAAATTTCATATTATGAGACACCAAAACTGTCCATGATCACAACTAGGGGTATAATTACCCATTAAGACCTTCTAATCATGTTTCTTTATTAAATTAACACCTTTAACTAATAGAAACTAACTTTTTCAGCCTTTAGGATTTATTCCTTTTTACTTAATTAATTATCTAAACGTTAAAATTTTCTAACCAAATTTTAATAAGACACTATAATAGACTCGTAAATGTTAAATAAATAATATTTACGTCCCAGCTAGTCAGAATTATTGCCCCGAAACCACTATTTTTGACACCACTAAAAACGAGCTGTTACAAGAAGGGTCTATTCATCCTCAAACTCATGCACAACAAACATGGATTAATACTTGATAAGCCGTAAAAGTAACATATTTTAATCCCACATTTAGTATGCTTGTGGATGATTTAGCCTTCAATTTATGTAAAAGGTGCTCTTAACCCTTTCTTTTCATGTCTTATACTCATGAAAGCACCCAAGAACAAAAAGAATAAGAAATGGGCTTAAAACGGACCAAATTGGGCCAACCCAAGAAATTGGCACGACTTGGACTTCAAGTCACACGGCCGTGCCTCGCCAATCATTCAAAGACACGCCCCAAGCACGATTTGCATGGCTGTGTCCCAATCTACAAACCTGAAGCACGGCCTGAATCTCGACCGTGCCTCAATCAATAGAATCAACACACAGCCTGAAGTCGACTTACATGGGCATGTGCCATGGCCGTGCCCCTGCTATGGGAATGAGCAATTTCACTCGGATTTGGAAGCTTGAAGCCAAAGAAACATACTCCTAAGTCTACTCAAACACCTTAATAGTAATTCTACTTGAAAGAGGTACTTAGGAGCGAAGTAACGCATCTAAGGAGCCTATATAAACAACCCAAGGCAGCTGTTCTAGGGGAGAGTTTTTAGGCAGAGTTTTCTGCCAGAGCTGTTATTGAGGGAATTACTCAAAGATAGCCAGTTGATCCATCTCAAGAAGCCAGAGTTCTACTCAAGACAGAGGATCTCCTCTTAAATTCCTTTAGGAGGTTTTAAGGATTTCTTATGTTTTGTTTTATCTTTTCTCTTGAGATGTTTTCTTATTTTGTTATGAACTAAACCCTTCAGATACCTGAAGGGGATGAAACCTATGACGGATTTTGTTATTTGATTTCTAAATTATATGATAAGTCCTTAGTTTGTTCTTAATTATGTTGCTTAATTTAATCTGATGTGCTTAGGTGGAGGAGAAATAGACCCTGCCTAAGAGTAGATCTAACCTAATTAAGCGAAGTTGATCGAGCGCCTAGAGATAGGGTTACGAGATTTTGTCAGATTAGGGTGAAACCTAATATGGGAGTCCATTGATCGATTTACTGCTTGCTTAGGGGGTTATTATAAGAGAATGAGAGTTCCACTAATTAACCTAAGGTTAGACGTTATTCGCCTCGAGAGAGGGTTTAATATAGGTTAGGGAGTCTCACGGATCAAGCTAAGTAAAGAAGTCATATGAATTAAAAGTTAGATAACAAGAGAAGTCATAGGTGGATTCTTCTTGAGGGTATCGTCGTAATCAACTGAGTTTTTCCATAGTCTTTTCCCAAAGTTTTGTTCTTTTGTCTTTGCATTTAGTTTAAAGTATTTCATTCATTTTTTTTAGATTAATAAACCAATCACTCCACATTTCAGGCTAAATAATAGGAAGAAAGTAAGTAGTAGTACTTTTAGGTTCCCTTGGGTTCGATAAGATACTCTTGCCTAAACTATACTACTGTTCGATAGGTGCACTTGCCTCTATCGTTGTCATAGTTAGTCTACAAGTTCGATCATTCTTTTTATAAATATTAAAACTCGACTGTTTGACATGATCAAGTTTTTGGCGCCGTTACCGGGGAACACTAAAATATTAAGAAAGTTCTATTTTTGTTACTTTAGCCATTATTTTATCATTTTTTTCTCACAATTTACTTTTATTTTTAGTTTAGATTTTTATTTACACTAAATTTCTTTCTTTCTTCTCCTAGCAGGTACCTCTAGTTTATGACTAGAAGGAACCCGAGAGGACCTTTAGAATACAAAAGTGACATTGAAGCTTCCGCTCGCAGAAATCGTAGAGGAATTAGATGAGCTCTAGACTACCAAAGAGAAGAACAACAAGACAGATCCACTCCTACTGAAGGGATGGACGAAAACAATCCACCACCAAATGTACAAGAACAGAATGCTCCGCGTACTATGTATGATTATGCTAAACCTAATTTGACAGGAGCAGAATCTAGTATTGTTAGGCCTACTATAGCTGCTAATAATTTTGAACTAATGCCTAATACAATACAAATGATTCAACAGCTTGTTCAATTTGATGGTTTGTAGGATGAAGACCCAAATACTCATATAGCTAATTTCTTAGAGTTCTGTGATACCTTCAAAATAAATGGCGTTTCTAATGATGCCATACGTGTTCGGTTATTTCCCCTTTCATTAAGGAATAAAGCAAAGCAGTGGTTAAACTTATTACCACGAGGGTCAATCACCACATAGGATCAAATGACTGAAAAATTTCTTTTAAAATACTTTCCACCAGCCAAAGCGGCCAAATTTAGGAATGACATATCTTCTTTTGTGCAGAATGACACAGAACCATTATATGATGCATGGGAAAGATATAAGGATCTCCTGAGAAGATGTCCACACCACGGATTACCTTTGTGGCTTCAAGTCCAAACTTTTTACAACAGTGTGAATTCTTTAACAAGGCAAATGATTGACTCATTAGCCGGTGGAACTTTGAATAACAAAACTCCTGAAGCGGTTTACGACTTTATTGAAGAGATGTCATTGAATACCTATCAATGGCAAATTACAAGGGCCAAATTGACAAAATCAGCCAGAGTTTTTAACATAGACGCAGTAACAATGCTGTCAATACAGGTGGAGATGATGAATAAAAAGCTTGATAATTTATGTTCTTTGCAGGTACACCCAGTAATGCAATGCGAAGCGAGTGGGAATGTGGCGAATCCTGAATACCCACCCTACCAACCAGGAGCAGAACATGAGCAGACAAACTATATAGGTAACAATTTTAGATCCAATAATAATCTTTATAGTAACACTTATAACGCATGTTGGAGGAACCACCCAAATTTTTTGTGGGGAGGACAAGGAAATCAAAGGCAACAACCTCCTCCAAATTATCAAAATCAGCCATATCCACAAGAGAAGCAAACAAACCTTGAAAAGATGCTGACAAAATTCAAGGAAGCCATGGATTCTCGTTTCCAAAAGACTGAAACAACACTTGATGAACAAAAAAAAATTGATCAAGGGAATCGAGAATCAATTTGGAGAACTTATTAAGTCAGTTGGACTACTTACTGAGATAGTATGTGAAATACGATCAGAAATTTTATCTAAAGACACAGAACAAGTAAGGGCAGTTACGCTGAGGAGTGGCAAAGAGCTGATTGAACCACAAGGAAAGAAATCACATGAGGTTACCAAGGAAAAGAGTGTAAAAGTTGAGAACGATAATCCATTGCATACAAAGAATAGAGCACAAATTCCATATCCAGCAAAATTAAAGAAAGAACAATTGGATGCTCAATACGGTAAGTTCCTCGAACTCTTTAAACAAATACATATTAACTTACCTTTTGTTGAAGCTATTTCACAGATGCCGAAGTATGTAAAATTCTTAAATGAACTTCTCACGAACAAAAGAAAGCTTGAGGAAGTATCAACGGTGCAGCTTAATGAAGAGTGTTCAGCCATTCTCCAAAATAGATTACCACGAAAGTTAAAAGATCCAGGGAGTTTCACTATTCCTTGCTTAATTGGAAGTTTAAACATCAAGAAAGCATTAGCAGACCTAGGCACTAGTATCAACTTAATGCCCTACAAAATGTTTAAACGGCTAGATCTTGGGGAACCAAAACCCACTAGGATGAGTATTCAATTAGGTGATAATATCCTAGAGGAGTTATTGAAGATGTCTTGGTAAAAATTAATAAATTTATTTTCCCTGTTGATTTTATTGTATTAGACATGGATGAAGACATTAATGTTCCTTTAATCTTAGGGCGTCATTTTTTAGCCATTGCTAGAGCTATTATTGATGTAGGTAATGGTAAGCTAGCACTAAGGATAGGTGATGAAGAAATTATTTTTCAAATTTATGATGCCATGCGGTATTCTAAAGAGCAAGATGATTCCTGTTATTTTGTTGACACCACTGATCATATTATAAAAATTCATTACAGGAAATCATACATGACGACACGATGGAACTGTGTCTGGCTCAAGGAGAAGGGGAAGAAGATGAAGGCAATGAGATGAGTTTGAATACATCATCATTTAGACAAATGAAAGAAGAAAACATTGAAGAAGATGATGTATTAAAACAGAAACCCTCCATCGAAGAACCGCCCAAATTGGAATTAAAACAGTTACCAAAACATTTAGAATACACATTCCTTGGGGAAAATTCTATGCTACCAGTAATCATCTCTTTAGAACTAGAACCCAAGGAAAAGGAGGAGCTGATAAAGGTACTAAGAGAACACAAGAAAGCCATAGCTTGGAAAATTTCTGACATCAAGGGAATAAACCCCGCGTTTTGCACCCACAAAATTTTAATGGAAGAATATAATAAACCGTGTGTGCAACCTCAGAGACGATTAAACCCTAACATGAAAGAAGTGTTCAAAGCTGAGGAAATTAAACTTCTAGATGCAAGAATAATTATCCTATTTCTGACAGCACTTGGGTAAGTCCTGTGCAGGTAGTTCCAAAGAAAGGAGGAATGATGGTAGTACCCAACGAAAAGAATGAGTTAATTCCCACAAGAACGATTCTGAAGTTGGAGAGTCTCAGATAGACTATAGAAAGCTGATTGATGCCACTAGAAAAAGATCACTTTCCTCTACCATTCATTGATCAAATGTTAGAAAGACTATCCAGGCATATGTACTACTACTTCTTGGACGGACTCTCCGGCTACTTCAAATCCCCATAGCTCCTGAAGACCAAGAGAAGACAACATTTACATGCCCATACGGTATATTTTCTTATCGTAGAATGCCTTTTGGATTATGTAATGCTCCTGATACTTTTCAGCGTTGCATGTTGGCAATTTTTGACGAACTCGTGGAGGACATCATGGAGGTATTTATGGATGATTTTTTGGTATTCGGTAATTCTTTCTACCTTTACCTCGACAATTTAAAAAGAGTTCTAATGAGATGTGAGGAAACGAACCTTGTGTTGAATTGGGAAAAATGTCACTTTATGGTTACGGAAGGGATTGTGCTAGGACATAAAATTTCTAGTAAAGGGATTTAGGTAGATAAAGCGAAAGTTGAAGCCATAGAAAAACTACCTTCCCCTAGTTCTGTCAAGGCTATTAGAAGTTTTTTTAGGACATGCAGGATTCTACAGAAGATTTATTAAAGATTTTTCTAAAATAGCTAAGCCATTGACAAAATTACTAGAAAAAGATGTTCCTTTTGATTTCAATCAGGAATGCCTAAATGCATTCAATATCCTTAAAGATAAATTAATAAATGCACCAATTATAATTGCACCTGATTGGAACTTACCCTTTGAACTAATATGTGATGCAAGTGATTTTGCAGTAGGTGCAGTTTGGGACAACGAAGAGACAAGCATTTTCAGCCAATTTACTACGCCAGTAGAACACTAACACCCGCACAAGAAAATTATAACACCACAGAGAAAGAATTTCTAGTCGTAGTTTTTGCCTTTGATAAATTCAAACAGTATCTAATACTATCTAAAGTTGTCATTTACACTGACCATTCAGCTCTTAGATACCTTTTAAACAAACCTGATGCAAAACCTAGACTCATACGATGGATTTTACTCTTACAAGAATTCGACTTGGAAATACAAGATAAGAAGGGAGCCGAGAATCTTGCAGCAGATCACCTTTCTAGACTTGAAAATCCACACACAAAGAGCTTGACGAAGGTGAAATAAATGATTCGTTTCATGAAGAACAACTCTCCTCAATAACCCATTCTGCGGTACCATGGTTTGCAAATATCGCAAATTATTTAGCACCAACGTTCTACCAAGGAAACTGACACATCACCAAAAAAAGCGATTCTTTGCTGATGTGAAAATTTTTTTTGGGAAGATCCCTTTCTTTTTCGCATATGTGCAGAGTAGATAATTCGAAGATGTGTTACAAAGATAGAAGCAAACAAAATCGTGGAGCATTGCCATTCAGGACCATTAGGAGGACACTACAGTGGAATTAAGACAGGACACAAAATACTCGAATCAGGTTTTTATTGGCCCACTCTATTCAAAGATGCCAACAGGTATGTTACCTCGTGTGATAGATGCTAGAGGATAGGTAATATCTCTAAACATGATGAAATGTCTCAAACATTTATGTTATCATGTGAGATATTTGACGTATGGGGTATCCATTTCATAGGATCATTCCCCAATTCATTTGGAAATAAATACATCCTAGTAGCAGTTGATTACATGTAAAAATGGGTAGAAGCGGAAGCTTTACCTACAAATAATGCTAGGGTAGTAGTTAAATTTCTCAAGAAACTATTTTCCCGATTCGGGACACCTAGAGCCATTATTAGTGATAGGGGTAGTCATTTCTGTAATACACAATTTGAAAAAGTTCTAAAGAAATATGGAGTATGCCACAGAACAGCCACCCCATATCATCCTCAAACCAGTGGGCAAGCTGAGGCAGCAAACCGAGAGCTTAAGCGCATTCTAGAAAAAATTGTTGAATCAAATAGAAAAGACTAGGCAGTTAAAGTAGATGATGCTTTATGGGCCTACAGAACAACATTCAAAACACTTCTAGGGACATCCCCAAACAAACTTGTATATGGGAAAAGCTGTAACACCCCTTACCCGTAATCCCCGTTGGAATCGAGCACGAGGCATTACCGTATAATTTCTTTTAGACTTACAAGACCTCACTTACACATGTGAAGGCTCTCGAGACTATATCGGGAACTATTACGATCCGTAAAATTTCTTTCCCATTTAAACAGGGTGTACACGCCCGTGTTAGATGACACACACGCCCGTGTGTAGTCACACACGACCATGTGCTCACACCGTGCTCAAAAATACCAACCATTATGCCAAAACTCCCACGGTTAGGGCACACACTTGTGTGGAATGGGGGCACGCCCATGTACCCACACAACATGCCCGTGGCTTTGAACCGTGGGGAGTTACTGACTATATTCACACGGCCTTGACACGCCCGTGGGCCTAGACCGTGTGTTAATCCTTGGTATACTGACTTGTTCACACGGTCTGGGGCACACATCCATGTCCAAACTATGTATCCTACAAGGCTCATACAAACGGCCGTGGAGTTTGATCATGGCCTATCCTGACTTAACACAATAAGGTGCAGGTTACGTACGGCCTAGACACACGCCCGTGTGTCTACCCGTGGGAGCACATGAAGGCTATTTTCCAAGCCAATCACCACCCTCAGTTGCATACATTCATTCATCATCACTTAAATTATAGTAATATCATTATAATTCTTGGTTTAAATACATTTAAACACAAGAGAAGTAAAGTCTGCAATCCATACACAAAGGGAGCTATTTCCCATATAATTACAACCAACTTAAGCCATTATCTATGGCTATACGCGAACAACTATAAGTTCTCTTAGGCCAAAACAATTTGGCTACATTCACAAGACTTAATCAACCTCAAGTACTAGCCCTATACATGCCATGACTTATAAGGACTTCATACCTAATACTAAGTGTCAGATCGATAGTGTGAAAACATCTCCGACGATCTCCAACCCGAGCTAGCTAAATTAACCTATAAAAGATGAGAAAAGGAAAAAGGAGTAAGCAATAATGCTTAGTAAGTTCATCTACATATAACTGATAAATACTGATATTCATTGAATATACACAACTACAAGGCATTTTAATGAGTTTTTCTCATTATCTTATGGTTGCTTACTTGACCATTTTTGAAGCTTACTTACTCTATCTCTTACCGCATCTTAACTGGGTCACAAGCCAATTGCTCATTTAATTAACATACAATCCTGCACTGATCACTACATAATCATATGAAACAACCCATCAAACATTTTTCACTAAGCCACTCATATACAAATCTCTCGGTGGTTTCGCACTTAGCCCACCAATTATTTATACTTGTGATGGTATCACACTTAGCCCACCTATTATTTATACTTGTGGTGGTATCGCACTTAGCCCACCAATTTATAATATAGTTGATGGTATCGCACATAGCCCATCGATTACTAATTAATCAGGTGGTAACACACATAGCCCATCGATAACGGTATAATTGATGGTATCACACATAGCCTATCGATTACTAATTAATCACGTGGTAACACACATAGCCCACCGATAACAGTATAATTGAGGGTATCACACATAGCCCATCATTAACATCAATAAGTTTAAAGTTTTAAAACCCAGTTGGCCCAAAATTTTTTAAAGAAAACCCTTCCTTTTGGTTTCCCTTTTCCAAAAAAATTCCTTTTTTAAAAGATAAACCCCTTTGCCCCCTTTTGGTACCCTTGGGAAAATCCCATTATGAAACTTTTTGGTTGGGGTGGGCCGGTGAATTTAATTTTGAAAAAGGGAAAACCCTTTAATTTTTTTTAAAGTTCTAAAAACTTTTAAATTTTTTTAAAACAAAAAACCCTTCCCTTTTCCCAAAAATTTTAAAACCTGTTTTTCCAAATTAAAAAAATTTTTAAACCCTTTGGGTTTTCGGAAACCCCCTAACCAAACTTCCCTTTTTTTCTTTTTAAACAAAACCTAAAAATTTTTAAAAACCCTTTTCCAAAAAAAATTCCCAAAAATTTTTAAAAAATGGTTTACCTTCCCAACCTTTAAAAACCAAATCAACTAAAACCTTTTTTGGGGCCCGGGCCAATCAAATTTTAAAAAAAAAAATTTACCCCAAAATTTAATTTTTGGGGCCCTTCCAAAAAAAATTTTTGGTGGGGGTCCCAAAAAATTTTTTTTTAAAAACCCTTAAAATTTTTAAAATTTTTAAATAACTTTTGTCTTTTAAAAAATAAAATTACCCTTAAAAAAAAAAATTTTTAATCAAAATTAAATTTCCAAAAAAAATTTAATCCCACCAAAAGTTGGGAAATTAAAAAGTTTAATTACCAAATTAAAAACCCTTTAAATTTAAACCCATCCCTTTAATTAATTCCCTTTTGGGAAATCCATTTGGAAAACCATTTGGAAATTTTTCGAAATTTTCAAAAACCCTTCCTTTTGGGGTTTTAAAATAAAATTTTTTTAAAATTTCCCCCCAAAAATTGTTCCTTAGATCCCTTTCTTTTTTTAAAAAAAAAAACCCCCTAAAACCCATTTTTTTCAAAATTTTTTAAAAAGTTCCTTGGTAAAGCTTTTTTACCAAAATTTTTAATTTTCATTTAATTAACCTTTTTTAAAAATCTTTTAGGTTTTTTTAACACTCCCTTTAAATCAAAAACCATTTTTTAAATTTAAAATTTAAATTTAGGGCCTTTTTTAAAAATAAAAATTTTAAAAAATTTTTTAATATTTAAACACCTTTCCCTTAAAGGGCCCATTTTTTTTAAAACCTTTGGGTTTGGGATTGGGAAAGGGGAAGTAATTTCCTTTCAAAAATTTTCCCCCGGTTCAAAAATTTAAAACTTTGGAAATTTAAAAAAGGGGGTTTAAATGAAAAACCGAAAATTTTTGAATAATGGCCCCTCCATTTAACCAAAAAAAAAGGCCCTTTTTCCAATTTTTTTAAATTTGTAGCTTTTTGAATTATATTTCCCTTTAAAAAGAAAAAAAAATTTCCAAAAAATATTTTTTTTTTCCTAATCCTTTTAAAAAAAAAAATTTAAGGCCCTTTTTCAAAGCCCTTTTCCTTTATTTCCCCTTTAAAGGTACCCCCCAACCTTTTCAAAATTTTTGGGTTTAAGGGAAAACCCTTAAACCCTTTTTAATTTTTTAAAAACCCTTTAATTTTAAGGACCTTTTTCCCCAAAAACTTTTTTCTTCCCTAAAACCCCTTTTTTTTTGGGTTTAAAACTTTCCCTTTTCCAAATTTCAAATTTTCAAATTTTTAAATTTGGCCCAAAAATTTCCCCTTTTTTTCCAAATTTCATTTCCCAATTTCCAAAATTTATCTCTTTTTAAAAAGTTTTTTTTACCAAAAAAAATGTCCCCAAATTTTACCCAAAAATTTTAAAATTTTTTAATTTAAAGGTTTATTCTTTCCCTCTAAACCTTGTCCTTTAAAAAAACCCTTTTGGGGAATTCCCTTTTTCCCCCTTAAAATAATGGCCCCTTAAATATATTTTTTTTAACCCAAATTTAATCCTTTGGAAAAAATTTTGGGCCCTTGTTTTTTTTGGAATTATGAATCGGCCTTTTTGGTCCCTTTTTTCCGGAACTTTCCTGGGAAACCAAACCTTAAACCCCCAGGGCCCGGCTTCGGAAATTTCTTTACTTAAAACTTTAAACCCCTTTTTCCCTTTTCTTCCCAATTGTTTTAAATTTTTTTCCCCCTTTTTCCCAAACTTTCCAGCCCTTTAATTTCCGGTTTAAATTTTTTTATTTCCCCCAAACTCCCCCTTTTTGGGCCTCTTGGCCCAAAATTTTCCCCCTTCCCAACCATTTTTTTCCCCAAAATTGTAATAAATTTTTTTTAAAAAAATTATTAAACCTTTGGGGCCCCAAATCAAACCTTTTTCCCCATTCCCAAATATTGCCCCATCCTTAAATTTAATCCCCCAAAAGGGGTAACCGGGTCATTATAAGCCCAAAACTCGGCCTTTTTACAAAAGGGGAAAAAAATTTCCATTAATTTTCCCATTTGGGAATCCCTTGGGGCCTTTTGGGTTTTCCCCCTACAATAAAACCCCTTTAAAATGGGGCCCAAAGCCTTAATTGGAAATGTTTTCCAAAAAAAAATCCCTTTTTTTTTAACTTTCCTTCAAATCCTTCCCCAAATCCCTTAACCCCCTTCTTCTCCCTTTGTACCTTTACCCTTTTTCCCCCCTTTTTCCTTTCCCTTTAATTTTTTTTTAACCCCAACCCTTGGGTTTTGAAACCCTTTAATTAAAACTTGGGTTTTAGCCCTTTCAACCCCTTTGGGTTACATGACAATTTTCTTACCCCACCCTTAAACCCTCCCTTTTCCCCCCCAAAGGTTTCTTTCCTTTGTGGGAATTTAAATTTTCCAAAATGGCCTCCCCCCCCAAAACCCTTTGCTTCCCAATTCCAAATTTTTTATTCCTCCTTTTTTTAAAAACCCTTTTTTCCCCAAACCCAAACCGGCTCCTACCTAATTTTTTTAAAAATCCTGATTTGGGGCTTTCAAAACCCCAAAAACCCTTTTCCTCCAACCAAAGGGGGTTCGGCCCCCGGGCCCCCCCCAAAAACTTTTCCCTCCCTAAAATTGCTTCCTAAATCCTCCTTTTCCCTTAACCCCCCAAACCCCCCAAAAATTCCTTCCCAAATTTCCCTTTTTTTTTCCTTCAAACCCCCGGGGACATCCCCTTTTTAAAACCAAAATTATGGCCGAAACGCCCCAATTTAAAACTTTTTTTGGCGGGCGGTTTAAAATCCGCCCAAAATTTTTCCCCCCTTTAGGAAACCCCCCATCCTGAAATCCCCTTTAAGTCAAACAATATATTTTCCGGCAAAAATTTGAAAATTTTGCTGGATTAGATTTTTTCCAAGCGCCCAGTTTTTTCCCAGGGAACCCTTTTGGAACCCACTGGCAAATTTTGACCCCATCCCTTTTCTTGGCCCAAAATTTCCCTTAAATTTTATTCTCCTTTTTTAAAATTCCCCTTTTTAAAATTTTAATTTAATCCCCTTTTCTTAATTCAAACAAATTTTTTTTTGTTTTTGGTTTTCTTTTTCTTTCCCAACCCTTTTTTCTCCCCTAAATTTTTTCCGTCATTCCAAATTTTAGGGTTTTTTTGTTTGTTTTCCCCCACACCCCAAAATTTTTAAATCCCAATTTGTAATTTTTAAATTTAAAATTTTGGTAAATTTTTTTTAAAAAAGGGTTACCCTAATTTTTCATTAAATTTTAAAAAACCCTTTTAAATTTAATAAAAAAGGAATTTTAAAACCCCCCTTTTTAATATTTTCCAAAACCCTTCCTCCTTTTAATACCCCCTGTTTTTCCTCCCTTTTACCCAAAATTAAAGTTTTTTCCCTTTCCCACGGGTTTTTAACAATCTGGAAATTTTTCTTCCCCTCTTTGGCCCTAAATTTTTTCCCCTTGGGTTCCGGTTAAGCTTTTAAATTTCCCCCTCAATTTCCCCTTTTATTTAATAAAACCTCTTTTTAATTTTCCTTTGCTTTTTAAATTTAATCCCAAACCTTTTGCCCTTTTCCCTTTAAAAAACCCTTGGCTTTCTCTTAAAATCACCCAGTTTCAACAAACCCCTTACGTCCTCAAAAACCCCCCAAAATCCTTTAATTTTCCGGGAAAAAAAAATTCCTCTTTTAAACCCTAACCCCAAAATTTTTTAAAAATCCCTTTTCCCCCGGGGCCCCAAAAAATAAACCCCGCCGGGTTTCCCCAATTTTTAAAAATTTTAGTTCCCCAAAAATTTAACCTCCAAGGGTTTTTTTTCCACCACCCTAAAACTTTCTTGGGTCCAAATTTAAGAAACCTTGGTTTCCCTTTTGGGTTTTTCCCCGGCACCCCCATTTGGCCCCGTTTTTCCCCGGGGGGGGGTTATGGAACTTTGGGCCCCTTCCCCTTACCCCCACTTCCCTCCCCGTGGGTTAAAACCCAAAATCTACATTTTTAAAAAATTTAAAAAGGGTTTTATTCCTTAATTCCCAAGTTTTAAAAAAATTTTTTTTTTTTCCATCCATTTTTCATTCCCCAAAATTTAATTATTTTAAGGTTTTTTTTTTTTTTTCCCCGGGGCTTTTACCCGAGGTATTTTAAATTTTTAAAAATTCCTTAAGAAAAGGGTTTTTTTTTCCGAGGTTTTTAATTCAAAATTTTAAAATATTTTTCAAAATTGAAATTTAGGGCCCTTTTTAAAATTTATTTTCAAAATTTATGAAATTTAATATCAAATTAGAAAATCTACATTTTTAAATTTTTTTTAATCACATAACAAACTACTAAATGACCGTACTCTCATCAAATTTGGCCCGTTTGGGGAATGAGCAGAACCAATTTGCCTTTTTAACTTCCAACCATAGGGTTTAACAATTCAATGAAATATTTATAGTCCCCACCAACTTTTATTCCATTGATTCAACGTAATAACAAACTGTCTTCTAATCTTAAACTTTTTTACTTAAAATTCAAGCAATTATTTGAGTTTCTCCATTTAACAAAACCTTTCTTTCATACTCACAATAAAGGGAATCTTATGGGTTATTAACTCTTTAAACTTAAATTCCAAAGTAACTATGTTTTCCTTATACAAATCATCCCAACTTTTCTTACCAAATGGTTCAAATAAAGGAATTCCAATTACTTCGCAAATTTTCTTTTGAAAATCCAACCTGGTCTCGACATGGTCCTTGCCCGAATTCACGTAATCTTGAAAATTGCCATACAATTATGGTTACATGGAACACTTAAGTTCAAACATTGTTTTCAACCATTTTTCCTAACCCTTAATAATTCTTTTCATTTAACAAATTTAAGAAACCTCATAATAATAAATTAGGTTTCTAAAGCTTGAATTTCCCATTAACACATCTTTAATTTTAATTTCCTTGGATTTCACAGTGACTATTATCATTACATATTTAACAACTTTTTACCTTAAATATTACCCCATTTTCGGGGTTAAAAAATTCCTCACTTTATGGGCAAACCAACCCATGGGTGGTTTATAACACCTTAAATGCAATCCATTTGTTGGTCTTTATAACTTTCCATGTTCATGCCATATTCCAAAATGGCTATATTGTCTACCGTGGGAGCACATGAAGGCTATTTTCAAAGCCAATCACCACCCTCGATTGCATACATTCATTCATCATCACTTAAATTATAGTAATATCATTATAATTCTTGGTTTAAAGACATTTAAACACAAGAGAAGTAAAGTCTGCAATCTATACACAAAGGGGCTATTTCCCATATAATTACAACCAACTTAAGCCATTATCTGTGGCTATCTGAAACAACTATAAGTTCTCCTAGGCCAAAACAATTTGGCTACATTCACAAGACTTAATCAACCTCAGTACTAGCCCTATACATGCCATGACTTATAAGGACTTCATACCTAATACTAAGTGTCGGATCGATAGTGTGAAAACATCTCAAGCGATCTCAACCCGAGCTAGCTAAATTAACCTATAAAAGATGAGAAAAGGAAAAGGAGTAAGCAATAATGCTTAGTAAGTTCATCTACATATAAGCGATAAATCTTGATATTCATTGAATATACACAACTACAAAGGCATTTAATGAGTTTTTCTCATTATCTTATGGTTGCTTACTTGACCATTTTGAAGCTTACTTACTATCTCTCTTACCGCATCTTAAGCTGGGTCACAAGCCAATTGCTCATTTAATTAACATACAATCACAGACCGATCACTACATAATCATATGAAACAACCCATCAAACATTTTCACTAAGCCACTCATATACAAATCTCTCGGTGGTTTACGCCTTAGCCACCAATTATTTATACTTGTGATGGTATCACACTTAGCCCACCTATTATTTATACTTGTGGTGGTATCGCATTAGCCACCAATTTATAATATAGTTGATGGTATACGCATATAGCCCATCGATTACTAATTAATCGGTGGTAACACACATAGCCCATCGATAACGGTATAATTGATGGTATCACACATAGCCTATCGATTACTAATTAATCACGTGGTAACACACATAGCCAAATACTTGATATAATTGAGGTATCACACATAGCCCATCATTAACATCAATAAGTCGATATCGCCCATAGCTCACCGTTATTTTACATTCATGGATAATAATCCACATATATTCTCTATTCTAATGTTCACTCGAGAACATCCTCACGCACTACTTTTCTTACTTAACCTTCCACGATAATCATTTGCATTCCTACCATGCATAAATAACCCTATCTCATGCATTTAAAACACATTGATCATACATAACCCGCTAGGGTTTCATCATGTACTGAATCCATCTCAATTTAGTTCTAACACGTACCTATACCTCTCCTGGTACAATATATTCATTCTCAATTTTAAAAATACTTATTACATTTCTTACTCCTCTTAGATTTCCAATTCTCTTAACAACTCATCAACACTTATTTAATACAGTCATTGCATAATTGTACATTCTCTACAACATTGGAATACTAAAATAACTCATACGTAATTACCACATTTGCACATGACCTTACCTTGATGACGAAAGGGCCGAAAGGGACCTTTTTGCCCACATTTCTCTTTTCACTCGTTCTAGGTCTGAAACTCATTTTCATTGATCTAAAACAATGGAATTTAGTGATTTAATCACTTATAAATAATAATTCACAATAAACTACACTTTAGGCAAAAATGACTATTTTGTCCCTACACTTTGGCAAAATTACGATTTTACCCTTAGGCTCGTAAATAAATTTTCATCACATTTCCTTGCTAAACAAGCCTAGATAAACATTTAATCATCTTACAACTATCCATAATTCCAACTATTTCGTGCCTTAATGAACAATTTACAACTTTTGCATTTTAGCCCAATTTAGGTGTTTTCACAACAACACCTTTCACAAAAGTTGTTTATTAACATTCTATCATTCATTTCCTTCCATAAAAACTCATCAAACAACATAAACTCTCTAATGGCAAGTCCCTAGACTCTCAACCATATTGCAAAATAGTCCCCTCATTAGCAAGCTTAAGCTTTGGGAACTCCAAAAGTACAAATTTTCTAAGAAAAGTCATCAAAATCACTTACTTGAGAGGAGGAAAGTTTGCTGAAATTTTCAAGCTTTCAAAACCCTATCTTTGTTGGTATTTTTGGTTGAAGAAGAAAAGAAAATGAAAAAATGATAGTCTTGGCTTATTTCATCTTATTTTATTCATTTTGTCAACTAATATCACCAACTTTTGACCAACATTTAATGCCTTTGTCCCTTTAGCTTTCTATGGCTGGCCAACACACCTAACAAGGCCAAATTGCACATTTGGGACCTCCAATTTATAATCCATAGCTATTTGGCACCTCTAGCAATTAAAATAAAACTTTCGCACTTTATGTGATTTAGTCATTTTTCACAATTTAGCTAAAAATTGCTAAAATTAGACACCAAAATTTCCGTACATCCTTATAAACATGTTATAGCACATAACATAACATGAATATAATTTTATCAAACCTCGAATTAGTGATTCCAAGATCAACTTTATTACGACTAACCCTAAATCGACGATTACAATTCTCCCCCTTAGGGATTTTCGTCTTCGAAAATCTTATCAGGAGAAGTCATTGCCCACATTCTTTAAACATTTCTAGAAATTCTTTAAAATCGCAAATCTACTTATCTTCAAGTTTCTCTTGTCAACAACCTTTAAGCTATCTTACACAAGGTTGAAGCATCACTTGCTACCTAGGTATTTCTTCCTCCGGGACGTATGCTTTCGATAATCCACTAATTTAGAACTCCTGCATGTCCAAATGATCATTCGGATCCTTAGGTTGATTTACTACAACTCAAATGTCATTCCCTTCTTGGGAATTTTGTCAAACCACACTTGACATCTATAAGGTTTTATCTCAATTTCTCATTAAAGTATTCACCGACTTTAACACTCTTGACTTGTACGCTTTAAAAACTCAGCTTCTAGTGGTCAACCACTTTTGGCCATAGACTCAATCATATCGTGAAATGTACTCTATTGTCAAAAACATTTATTCACATATCTGCAATTTATTATCCTTGTATTAGTAGATATGCTACTACTAAACCTCATACCAAAACTTCTGTATAAGTTCTTGACTCATCAATATTCAAATTCTATTTCAAGGAAACATCGACAACAAAAATCTTATCCAACCTGGATTTTATCATCTTAAATAAACTCATTCAGAGCTTATTTAAAATACCATTTACTACCTCATTTCTGAACTCCTTTACTCTGAAAGAAAGACTCGCTCTAGTCATTAACCTCTTTGAAATAGAAATATTACTCACTAAGATCAATCAAGTAACTAATTCGCCTTGTTTAACATGGATCCTTCAACCCGACATCTGTACTATGCCTACTATCTGAGAAGTATTACAATAACTATATAGACCATTGCAATAGTTCATGCCGTTTCCACTATTTCATTTTCAAAATCTTCTGCAGCATAAGATACACCAACTCATCAAAATTAGAAAATACATATCAAATTTTTTTAATTTTTTTTCATGGACCATTTCATAACATCTAACTCACTACATAGACACAAAAGTGATCGTCTCTGGATCACCAATTTGGCAACTCGTTTCAGAGTAAACTCAGTACCAGAACTTTCAATTAATAGTCCTTTTTATAACTTCCACTCGACCATCCGGTTTGAACATTTCAATGAGAATATCTTTGTATCATGCTCCCCCACTCACGAACGCACATAATTTTATTCCCTTTATTGATTCATACGTGAATATACACAGAACTCGAATCATATCTCAATACGTTAATCTACTCTTTTCTCCATACTGAGAACATATCTTAAGCACACTCTCATTTGAGTTTCTCTTGCTTATGTTAATCTAAAACCTTTACTATCGTCATATCTCACAATAGTAGGGACATCTCTATTGGATTCATTAACTCTATTCGGCTTGCCCGAAAACTCATCACACAATGTGAAGCTCATGATTTCACTCCTTATACTAGAATCCTCACCAACTTCCTCCTCAAAGTACCCAAATAAGGTTACAAGGAGATAAAGGAATGTCAATTCCAATTACTAAATCGACAACTATTTAATAAAATTTTGAAAATCAGCTAACTTTCTCGCACGATCTCGATTCATGAGATAAACAACTACATCGCTCCTAAAAGGTAAAAGATATTAACACGTAATACTTAAAGAGATCATTACGATCCATACAATTATGGTTATCATGATTGAACACTCTCACAGTTCAAACATTTTTTCTCTAACCATTTTGTCCTTAACTCCTTAATAATTCTTTTCATTAGTGAACATCAATTTAAGAAGACCTCGATAATCATAAACCTTAGGCTTCCTACTCACATGCAATTGCCTCTGTTAGGTATATGACTTAGTCCCACATTACTCATACTCATCTATCTCCTCCCATTGATTCTTTGGGATAATCGAGACACACATTCCTTATCATTTATGTAGGCATGAAACCAATGCCACCTCCCAAGGTGGTCTTATATGGAGTCACCTCTAAATGCCAATGCCATAACCCGGTTAAGGTCTTATATGGACTTCCGCATCAAGTATCGATGCCATATTCCAAATATGGTCTTATACGACTCTCATATCCATTACTGAAGCCACTTTCTGGATGTAGTCTTATACGAAATCATAACTTGGTGCCGAGGCCATCCCTCGAACATGGTCTTATACGATACCTTATCCATTTCACATCTTAATGATAGGCTTTTCTTTATAGTACCTTAGGATTTCAACCCCATGTTCAACCACAATTACTTTATCTAACATAGTGTCATGTATCAAGGTGATACAGAACATTCCCAGAATGCTAACATAAATAATGTGTTAATCACATGCAAATTTACACAATTTGACTCTCGTAGCATCTCATCATAATTTGACAGTGGTAAGGAGGGTGAGGTCATAGAGCCCCTTGACTTGACTCTCGTGACTACATACATATGATTTAAAATTCACCATCAATGAAATAGTATTATAGTCACACAACTCACTCCAAGTGAGTTTCCACTTTTATCACACTACAACTGTGTCTATCACTCACACTTTCAAATTGTGACTTTAATAATTCAAGTTCCATATTAATATCTGCTCGAGTACTTAACATTTAACTCTACTTTCTCTTACAGTCACTCATCAACTAAAGAATGTCTTACGGGTTTGAGTACATCATTTATCTGATTGCCATAGTCCAACTATGGTCTTACTCGTATCACAACATCATGGTCTAACTATTTCTTTACATGTCATCACGACGCCACAGCCTCGCTATGGTCTTTCACGAAATCTCATGCCAATTCCATGTCTCAGACATGGTCTTACAAGGAATCACGTATCGTCACCAATGCCATGTCCCAGACATGGTCTTACATGGGATCACATGTATCGCCATGGCCCAACCATGGTCTTTTTCATCATTTTATCATTAAACAACTGTACTCATCCCTACATTCAATTTAATCAAACTTTCTAGTTTAACTCTCACACCATAATATTCGTAGTTTCATAAAGAGTCACAAAATAAAACATTATACATCATCTACTTTAATAGTCGCACATGAAATTCAACTATGTGGACATATTGATCACACATCATTCAAACAACCATACCTACACATATACCCCATCCTCTGGGTAAATTTACTCACTATATGCACCTAACCCGATGGGTTGAGTATATAACACCTTATGCACATCCATGTACTGATTAGCTTATCACTTTATAACTCTCATGTCATGCATTATCACACACATGTCATATACTTCTACTCATACCTCATTGAATCTCATCAATGCATAGGAATATTTCAATTACCTCATTATCACTTACAACATTATTGGGCTTAGCTTTCGGTTTAGGAACCATCCATCTTAACAAAATAATTTACGTTAGAGCCGAGAGATATCACACTATCATAGTCCACCTATGGCATGTATAGCTAGACTCTTACTCAAGCTATTTTAGTCTGAGAATCTACTAAACTATGCTCTGATACCACTAAATGTAACACCCCTTACCCGTAATCCCCGTTGGAATTGAGCATGAGGTGTTACCGTATAAAAGTACTTGAATACCACTTAGGCTCAACGTGACTACTCCCCTTTATGTCAATACAACAACTTCTTTTTGACTTACAAGACCTCACACACACATGTGAGGCTCTCGAGACTATATCGAGAACTATTACGATCAAGTAAATTTTTCCCATTTAAGCAGGTGTACACACGGTGTTAGATAACACGCGCATGTGTGTAGTCACACACACGACCATGTGCTCACACCGTGCTCAAAAATCCCAACATTACGCCAAAACTCCCACAGTTAGGGCATACTTTGTGTGGAATGGGGGCACGCCCGTGTACCCACACAACGTGCCGTGGCTTTGAGCAGTGGGAGTTCTAACTATATTCACACGGCCTTGACATGCCCGTGGGCTAGGCAATGTGTTAATCCTTGGTATCTTGACTTGTTCACAGTGCAGGGCACACACCTATGTCCAAACCGTGTGTCCTACAACTCATACAAATGGCGGTGGAGTTTGACCGTGGCCTATCCTAACTTAACACAATAAGGTGCGAGTTACGCGGCCTGAACCTGCACGCCCATGAGTCTACACAGGGAGCACATGAAGGCTATTTTCCAAGCCAATCACCACCCTCGATTGCATACATTCATTCATCATCACTTAAATTATAGTAATATCATTATAATTCTTGGTTTAAAGACATTTAAACACAAGAGAAGTAAAATCTGCAATCCATACTCACAGGAGCTATTTCCGAGATAATTACAACCAACTTAAGCCATTATTTACGGCTATATGCAAACAACTATAAGTTCTCTTAGGCCAATACAATTTGGCTACATTCACAAGACTTAATCAACCTCAAGTACTAGCCCTATACATGCCATGACTCATAAGGACTTGATACATCATACCAAGTGTACGATCGATGGTGTGAAAACATCTCCAAAGCATCTCCAACTGAGAGTTAGCTAAATTAACATATAAAAGATGAGAAAATGAAAAATGAGTAAGCAATAATGCTTAGTAAGTTCAGCTGCATATAGCTGATAAATACCGATATTCATTGAATATACATAACTACAAGGCATTTTAGTGAGTTTTTTTCATTATCTTATGGTAGCCTACTTGACCATTTTTGAAGCTTACTTACTCTATCTCTTACCGCATCCTAACTGGGCCACAAGCCAATTGCTCATTTAATTAACATACAATCCTCAACTTTGATCACTACATAATCATATGAAACAACCCATCAAACTTTTTCACTAAGCCACTCATATACAAATCTCTTGGTGGTTTCGTACTTAGCCACCAATTATTTATACTTGTGGTGGTATCGCATAGCCCACCTATTATTTATACTTGTGGTGGTATCGCATTACCAATTTATAATATAGTTGATGGTATACGCAAATAGCCCATCGATTACTAATTAATCGGTGGTAATGCACATAGCCCATCGATAAGCTGTATAATTGATGGTATACGCATTAACCCATCGATTACTAATTAATCGGTGGTACATATAGCCCACCGATAATAGTATAATTGAGGTTATCGCACATATCCATCAAGAACATCAATAAGGTGATATCGCCCATAGCTCACCGTTATTTTACATTCATGGATAATAATCACATATATTCTCTATTCTAATGTTCACTCGAGAACATCCTCACCATTACTTCTTTTCTTACTTAACCTTCACGATAGTCATTTGCATTCCTACCATGCATCAATAACCTATCTCATGCACTTAAAACACATTGATCATACATAACCCGCTAGGGTTCATCATATATTGAATCCATCTTAATTCGGTTCTAACACGCCTATACCTCTCACGGTACAACACATTCATTCTCAATTTTCAAAATACTTATTGCATTTCTTACTCTTCTTAGATTTCCAATTCTCTTAACAACTCATCAATGCTTATTTAATACAGTCATTGCATAATTATACATTCTCTACAACGTTGGAATACTGAAATAACTCATACGTAATTACCACATTTGCACATGAACTTACCTCGATGACGAAAGGGCCAAAAGGGACCTTTTTGCCCACATTTCTCTTTTCACTCATTCTAGGTCCGAAACTCATTTTCTTTGATCTAGAACAATGGAATTTAGTGATTTAATCATTTATAAATCATAATTCACAATAAACTACACTTTACGTAAAAATGACTATTTTGCCCCTACACTTTGGCAAATTTATGATTTTGCCGTTAGGCTCATAAATAAATTTTTATCACATTTCCCTGCTAAAAAAGACTAGATAAACATTTAATCCTCTTACAACTATCCACAATTCCAACTATTTCATGCCTTAATGAACAATTTACAACTTTTGCATTTTAGCCCAATTTAGGTGTTTTCACAACAACACCTTTCACAAAAGTTGTTAATTAACATTCTATCATTCATTTTCTTCCATAAAAACTCATCAAAAAACATAAACTCTCTATTTCAAGTCCCTAGACTCTCATTAGCAAGCTTAAGCTTTGCGACTCCAAAAGTACAATTTTTATCAAGAAAAGTCATCAAAAATCACTTACTTGAGAGGAGGATAGTTTGCTCAAATTTTCAAGCTTTCAAAACCCTATATTTGTTGGTATTTTTCGTTGAAGAAGAAAAGAAAATGAAAAGATGATAACCTTGGCTTATTTCATCTTCTTTTATTGATTTTGTCAACTAATATCACCAACTTTTGACCAACATTTAATGCCTTTGTCCCCTTAGCTTTCTATGGTAGGCTGACACACTAACAAGGCCAAATTAGCATTTGGGACCTCCAATTTATCCATAGCTATTTGGCACCTCTAGAAATTAAAATAAAACTTTCACACTTTATGCGATTTAGTCCTTTTTCACAATTTAGCTAGAAATTGCTAAAATTAAGACACCAAAATTTCCATACATCCTTATAAACATGTTATACCACATAACATAACATGAATATAATTTTATCAAACCTCGAATTAGTGATTCCAAGATCACTGTTCTGACTAGCCACTAAATCGGGATGTTACAAGTCCCCCCTTAGGGATTTTCGTCCTCGAAAATCTTGCTCGAGGAGTCATTGCCTTACATTCTTTAAACATTTCTAGAAATTCTTTAAAATTGCAAATCTACTTATCTTCAAGTTTCTCTTGTCAACAACCTTTAAGCTATCTTACAAAGGTCGAAGCATCACTTGTAACCTAGGTATTTCTTCCTCCGGGATGTATGCTCGATAATCCACTAATTTAGAACCTGCACATGTCCAAATGATCATTCGGATCCTTCTGGGTTGATTTACTACAACTCAAATGTCATTCCCCTTCTAGAATTTTGTCAAACCACACTTGACATCTATAAGGTTTTATCTCAATTTCTCATTAAAGCATTCACCGACTTTAACACTCTCTTGACTTGTACGCTTTAAAAACTCGACTTCTAGTGGTCAACCACTTACGGCCATAGACTCAATCATATCGTGAAATGTACTCTATTGTCAAAAGATATATTCACATATCGCACTTTCTTATCCTTGTATTAGTAGATATGCTACTACTAAACCTCATACCAAAACTTACGTATAAGTTCTTGATTCATCAATATTCACAGTCTATTTTAAGGAAACATCGACAACAAAAATCTTATCCAACTTGGATTTTATCATCTTAAATAAACTCATTGGAGCTTATTTAAAATACCATTTCTACCTCATTTGAACTCCTTTACTACGAAAGAAAGACTCGCTCTAGTCATTAACCTCTTTGAAATAGAAATATTACTCACTAAGATCAATCAAGTAACTAATTTGCCTTGTTTAACATGGATCCTTCAACCCGACATCTGTACTATGTCTACTTAAGAATCCTTAAACTATAGGAAATTCGGCAGAGAGAGGAGAATCTGCTTAAGAAATTCGACAAAGAAAGAGTGAATGAATGAATGGCCTCTTTTCCTCTAGTAGCCGAAATTACTAGCTAGAGTCCTTTACTTGGGGACCACTCTTCCTTATTTTGATAGCTTTGTCCCTTGAATTATCACCTTATTCAAATTAAAAATTTAATCCAACAATTATCTCTTGAAAATAATGATAAACAAATCTCTTATTTATCCTTATTTATCCACTAATTATAAAAGAATAAAAGCTCCTAGAATTTAGCCATGTGCCATCCACCTCTCTACTCATTGTAGCAAAATAAAACTTTTATTTTAGCTTCCCAAGTGACTCGAACCCGGGCCCAATTGCACTTGTGGCGTCACTCCTTTGGGCTTTAAGTGGTATCTTGAGCCACTTTTTCCAAGCTGTTTGTGTGTCAAATTCCTCCTATAATTTTCTTAAGGCCACCTTGCCTTAGTTTCCTCTTTTAAACTTAACATTTCCATACATTTCTAGGTTTCCAAAATGTTCACTTTCCTCTTTTAACTTAAGTTTCCAAAATGTTCACTTTCCTCTTTTAACTTAAGTTTCCAAAATGTTCCTTTCCTCTTTTAACCTAACATTTCCAAGTTTCCAAAATGTTCACTTTCCTATTTTTGAAACTTAACATTTCTAAATCATTTCTTACATTTCCAAGTTTCCAAAATGTTCATAATACATTCATAACACATAAGACATGTCAATGCGTACAATTAAACCAAAATGCATAGGCCCTTTTAGGGATGTTACTGATTCTACCCCCTTAAAATAATTTAGGTCCTCGAAATTTCCTAGCTAAAATAATTGAGGGTATTCTTTGTGCATTGCCTCTTAGCTCCATGAAGCTTCTTCGATCCATGATTGCGCCACAACACTTTGACTAGAGGCCGACTTCCCGTAATATTTTCGTCTCGATCCAAGATTTGAATCGGCTCTTCCTCATAGGATAAATCGGCCTTAGCTCCACTTCTTCAGCGGTACTACATGGGATGGATCCGGTCGGTGGCGACATAGCATGGATACATGGAATACGTTGTGCATCCTTCGCAACTCTGGTGGCAACTCAGTGATATGCCATGGCCCAACTCACTTTACTTCGATGTAGCCCTATAAACCTTGGAACAACTTCCCTTTCAGACCAAACCTCATCACCTTCTTCCAAGGAGACTTTCGAAACACTTGGTCTCCCACTTCAAACTTTATTTCCTTCGCTTGAGGTTGGCGTAAGACTTACGCCTATCGAGGCTTCCTTTAACCGTTTGAGATTATCTCAACCTTCTCTTGATTTACGCCACCAACTTTGGCCCCAAAACTCGGCGTTCTCTAACTCGGTCCAACAAGTAGGAGTTCGACACTTAGGACCGTACAATGCTTAATATGGTGCCATCGAGATGCTAGCACGATAACTATTGTTGTGGGGAACTCTACTAGCATAAGTAATCCTCCCAACTTCCTCGAAAATCCATCACCTGACCTCTCAACATATCCTCCAACACTTGTATTACGAATTCGAATGCCCGAAATCGAATGTGGATGAAAAGAGTGAAGTCAACTTAGTGCCTAAAGCTTGATGAAGTGCCCTCCAAAATCGAGGCGTGAACCTTGGGTCTCTATTCAAAATAATTGACACCGCACTCCGTGTAGCCTTACAATCTCGCCCGTATAATTTGGCTAACCGAAGGAATAATCCACTCTTCCGAGATGAAGTGTGCGAGACTTAGTTAAGCAGTCCACTATTACCCATCTGAGTCCTTCTTAGTAGGCGTAAGGAAGCCTACTAGAAGTCCATGGTAATTCTTTCCCACTTTCGCTGCGGAATCTCGATTGGTCAGAAGCAATCTCGATGGAACTTGGTGTTCACCTTCACTTAGCGACATATCGAGGCATTTTCCCAATTAAGTAACTTCCGTTTAAGATCAGGCCACAAAATTGTTCTCTTAGATCTCTGTACAACAATGCCTCCGGGATGCATAGCATAAGAACTACTATCTTGACTACGAAGAATCCTCTGTCTTAACTCCTCGTCCTTGACATCTGAGACTTTTCCTTTGTAGCATAATACTCCTTCATCATTAACGCCATAATCCTCTAACTCTCCATTACATTTCTTGCGTAAGTTAGCACTTAGGTCCTTATCAGTCAAGCTGTCCCTTTTCACCTCATTCGGTATGTGGGTTTGACTTGCAACTTTCCTTAGCAGCTTCCATCATCATACAAACTTAAGTGGCGAATATAGCCCTTAGATCGACACAACCTTTGACTTAGGGCATCGGCTACCACATTCGTCTTGCCGGGTGGTACTCTATCGAGCAATCGTAATCCTTCAATAACTCCACCCACCTTGTTTGTCTCAAGTTTAACTCATACAGAGTCAGCGAGATACTTAAGGCTCTTGTGGTCTATGTAGATCAACGACCTTTCTCTATAGAGATAGTGCCTCCACACCTTAAGGCGAAAACCACTGCTTGCCAATTCAAGTCATGGGTTGGGTAGTTAACCTCATGCGGCCTTAGCTGAGATGCATTTGCAACTACCTTTCAGTCTTGCATCAATCGCAACCCAAACACCTGTATGGGAGCGTCACAATACAAGTGAATTCTTTTCCTACCTCTGGTGAATCGATCTTTGGAGCTTTCGTTAAAACCTTCTTAAGCTTCTCAAAGCTCTCCACATTCTTATCCGACCATACAAAGGTACTTCCTTCCTCAACAACTTTGTCAAAGGTGCGGCTATAGGCGAGAACCCTTCCACAGAACATACGTAATAGCCTACCAAACCTAAGAAACTTGAATCTCGATACGAACCTAGGTGGCTTCCAATCCAACACCTTTGATCTTCCTAGGATCCTCTTATTCCCTCTGCGGATACCACATGCCCTAAGAACGCCACCTTGAGCCAAAATTCACACTTCTTTGAATTTGGCATAAACTCTTCTCCTTAACACTTGCAACACAACTCGGAGATGCTCATCATGCTCCTCTTCAGTCTTGGAGTACACCAAAATATCGTCGATGGACACGACAACGAACCTATCCAAGTAAGGTTGGAAAACTCGGTTTATCATATCCATGAACGCGACTAGAGCGTTCGTCAACCCAAATGGCTGGCCGTATCTTGTCCTAAAAGCTGTCTTATGGATATCTGCCTCTTTCACCTTCAACTAATGATATCCCGGCCTCAAGTCTATCTTTGAGAATACTACGGCCCCTTTCAGCTGATCAAACAAGTCATCAATCCTTGGCAAAGGATACTTGTTCTTAATGGTCGACTTATTTAACTATGATAATCTATGCACATCGCATTGTTACATCCTTCTTCTTTACAAAGCAGGGCAGGGTGCTCTCCATGGAGACACACTAGGCTAAATGAACCCACGATCCAGCAATTCTTGGATTTGAGCCTTGAGCTCAACTAACTCCTTTGGCGCCATTCGATGTGGAGCGATTGACCTGAGAGCTATTCCCTGATAGTAAATTTATTCCAAATTCCACCTCCCTATCTGGGGTATTCATGGTAATTCCTCCAAAAATACGTCTTTAAATTCTTTTACTATTCTAACTCCACTAACTCCCCCTTCTTTTGCATCTCTGACATTGACGAAAGCGAAATGCTTTGTACCCTTTCTAACCATTTTCCCGGCCTTCAATCTACGAAACTTCGTTAGGCAGGTAGTTTCTTCTTTCTCCGATCATTACCACTACTTCATCCTCAGGGTCCTTAGGTCCATTCGTTTAGCCGCACAATCCAACACGGCTCGGTGCTCTACTAGCTTGATCCATTCCAAGTATGAGTTCAAACTCCCCAAAGGTAGTTCCATTAAGTCGGTCAGAAAGTTCACTCCACGAATCTCTAAAGGTACATTTGAAGATCTTATCCACCACTATAGTTTGGCCTAATGGGATAACTACATTCATCTGCCTATCAAAAAGTTCAGAGTCTAGGCCTAGTGTTTCCACTACACTACATGCAACATAAGAATGGGTCTAGCCCACATCAATTAAGGCATAATAAGGCTTGCCATAAATAAAAAACGTCTTGGTTATAACATCCGGTCGTCACCATCCTCCTCCCAATAAGCTGCATAAACCAAACCCTTTGCCTTGCCTCCGTGTTAGCGGCACCTCGCCTTGTGTTCCACGTCCTCTGCCCGGCACCATTACCTCATTATTGAACCACGACCTCGTTGAGGCTCTTTGTCCTCCTCTACCGGCTGATTAACATTACGTTGGCGATCGACTTTCATCTGGTTTCTTAGGACAATCTTTGAGCATATGGTCCTTGGACCCACACCTAAAACATCCTCCGTCTTTTCCGGCACTCCCTAAGTGCTTCTTCCCAATGATCCTGGGGCGATCTGCCATCCCATACCCGACTTGCGATTTCCACCCCATCAACTCTAGGCCTCTTTTGAACCTTCCGGATGATCCAAAACCTCTTTTAACCTATTCGATCCATAGTCTACTTTGTAGCATCCTTAATTCCCTCGACTACCTTGGCCTTTTCTACTAAAGTAAAAACTCTCGCTCCCGATGCGGTGCTATCAACAATCTCAAATCATCCCTTAGTAGTCCTCAAAATGAACCTGAGCGTTCATGCTCGATTCTACTACTCCCGAGCATATCGGCTCAACCTCAAAATTCACTTCATCACTGCCTCTTGACTTGTTCCTTGAACCATTGAAAAACCTTCCTCTGCTCATTAATATATCGGTCCCCACATACTTCTTACGTCTGTTTGTCTTAACATAATCCCGGTCGGATCCTCGGTAGTGGCACCATCCATTTAACCACCAACGTCGCTTTATCGGCTGTAATGCGGTGCCACTATTCCTTTCAACTTCTCTTGAGGTCGGGGCGAGCTCATCCATAATGCGCTTCGGTTGCCTCAACCGATGTTCAATTATCTTGGGTGCCACACGGACACTCCACAGAACACCTCGGCTCCGGTTGGCTCGAGTCACTTAAGTCTGACTTAGAGCTCCATATTTACGCCGACTCCATACCATTTCGAACTTCGTAGCACGACTGCGATTTAGCATTATCCCGTCCGGCTGCTTGCTTGGCACCAACAGTGGGGTGGTGGTGGTAGTGGTAACTCATTGTCGGACCCTTGACACGATCTAACGGGTTACGACCACGACCATTCTTCCTCTACTGCGCCCATGATGACCGCGTCCTCTAGAACTCATATCTAACAATGCGCTTTAATCTGATTTAAGAAAGTTTTATGAATTAGCCCTTATTCCACTGATTATCCACGATGAAGTGTTATGAAAAGAATTTTAAGAGTGGTTCTTTCGTATTCATACATGCACACAATCTTCATATTCATACATCCATCAATCAATTATGAACTTCCGTTCATTCAGAGAAATGTTGTAGTTTTTGTTGTTGTTGTTTTTCCACTACCCAAGGGTATTTGCGTAATTTGTCCTACAGGGGTATTTTCGTAATTTGTTAAATAAGGTTCCTTGGTAATTTTATTAATAAAGAATTATTACAGTAATTTTTTCATTCCAAGGGTATTTTGGTAATTAACTTTGGGTAAATTTGTAAGTTTAATAATTCGGTATATTTCAAAATTTACAAAACTTTGAGGCACTACATGAGATGGATCCGACCGTAACGACGTAACATTGAAACATGAAACACATCGTACATTTGCTTCAACTCCGAGGGCAATTCTAACGATATGCCATCGGGTCCGACTCGCTTCAAAACCCGATAAGGTCCTATGAACTCGGACTTAACTTCCTTTCAGACCAAATCTCATCACCTTTTTTCAAGTCGAAACCTTTAGGAATACTTGATCCCCACAACAAACTCTATTTCTTTCCGCTTAAGATCTCAGGTAGATGACTTTTGCCTATCGATGCCTCCTTTAACCGAGCCCGATTACCTTAACCTTTTCTTCAATTCACCACTATTTCGGTCCCAAAACTTGACGTTCCCCAATTCCGCCCAACACGTAGGAGTGTGACATTTTCGCCTATATAGTGCTTCATACGGTGCCATCCGAATCATCGGCTTGGTAATCTTGTTGTAATGCAATTTACGCTAAAGGTAAGAACTCCTCGACTTCCTCTGAAATCTATCACACATCCCTTAACATATCCTCTAAGACTTGATTACTCGCATTCGAGTAGGCCGTCCGACTATGGATGAAATGCCGATCAAGTCCAATCTGTGCCCAAAGCCCGATGCAATGCTTTCCAAAAGCTGAGACGTAAACTTGGGATCCCTATCCAAAATAATCGACACCGCACTCCATGTAATCTCACAATCTCGACCACATACAACTTCGCCAATTTTGCAAAGAGTAATCAATTTGAACTCGATAAAATGATTTCATTAATCGATCCACTATCACCCATACCGAGTCTTTCTTAGTAGGCGAGGAGGAAGCCCACTAACAAAGTCCATGGTGATTCTCTCCCACTTCCACTCGAGAATCTTTATCAATTTGAAGCAATCCCAAGGTACTTGATGTTCAAATTGACTTGTTGACACGTTAAACACTTTCCTCACTGAATTCAGAACTTTTCGCTTAAGACCGCATCAGCAAAACTAATCTCAGAATCTCGGTATAACTTACTTCTTCCAGATGCATAGCATAAGGGCTACCATGCGACTCTCAAGAATCCTTTGCCTCAACTCCTCGATTCCTCAAATGCAGACTTTACCTTTGAAACACAATACCCCATCACCGTTAATACCATAATCTTCTAATTTCCCATTCACTTTCTGAAGCTTAGTACTCGATCATCGCTCACCAACTGCTCTCTTTACTTGACTCAACCACGCCGGCTTTCTTGTAATTTCGCCAAAGAAGCTTTATCGTTATAAAGACTAAGATGTGCAAACATCGCCTTAGATCCGACACCACTTTCCGACTTAGAGCATCCGCCACCACATTCGCTTTGCGGGTGGTACTCTATAGAACGATACATAGTCTTTCAACAACTCTACCCACCTTCGCCGTCTCAGATTCACCTCCTCGAGTCGCCAGATATTTCAGACTCTTGTGGTCCGTGTATATCACTGACTTTTCCCCATATAAATAATGCCTCCAAACCTTAAGAGTAAAAACTACTGCAGCCAACTCCAAATCATGCGTCGGGTAATTAACCTCGTGTGGCCTTAATTGTCGAGACGCATACGCAACTACCTTCCCGCCTTGCATCGTAACACATCCTAACTCGTGAGAAGCGTCACAATACACCACAAAATCCTTCCTTGCCTCAGTCAATCAAAATCGAGCTTCAATAAAACCCTCTTAAGCTTCTCAAAGCTCTCTTGTCGCTTATCGCCCATACTGAAAGGTACCTCTTTTAAGTAATAATTTTCATTAAAGGTGCAAATATCGATGAAAATCCTTCGACTAATCTTCCGAGTAGCTTGCTAAACCCAAGAAACGCATGTAACCTCATTTACGGACTTAGGTGGTTTCCAATCTAGTATCGCCTCAATCTTCTCGAGGATCCACCCTTATCCCTTCTTGCAGACACCACATGGCCTAAAATGCAACTTCTTTCACCAAAATTCACACTTGCTGAATTTGGCATAAAGCTTCTTCTCCTTAACACTTGTAACACTATCCGAGATGCTCATCATGCTCTATTTCTCGACTTAGAATACACCGATGTCGCCTATGAATACCACGATGAACTAATCCAAGTAGGGTTGAAAACCCGATTCATTATATCCATGAACAGCAATTGGTCGTTCGTCAATCTGAACGGCATTACCAAAACTCATAATGCCCATATCTTGTTCGGAAAGTCGCCTTATGAATATCCGCTTCCTTCACCTTAAGCTAATGATACCCGACCTTAGATCTATCTTTAAGAATACCGCAGCTCCTTTTGTCGATCGAACAAGTCATCGATCCTTGGCAAAGGATACTTGTTCTTGATGGTCACTTATTCAACCGCGGTAGAATCTATACACATTCTCATCGCTTGCCCTTCTTCTTTACAAACAAGACCAAGGTTCCTATGGAGACACACTAGGTCGAATAAACCCACGATCAAGCAACTCTTGAATCGAGCCTTAAGCTCAACCAACTCCTTTGGTGCCATTCTATACGGAGCGATAGAACCGCACCGCTTTCGCAATAAGTCAATCCCAAATTCTACCTCTCGATCCGGAGGCAATCCTCGAAGTTCTTCCAAAAACATCCACAAATTCTCTCACAATCGACCTCTTCAATGCTTTGCTTCATTAACCTCCAAGGCACTAACCAACATCGTAAAAGCTACACATCTCTTTCTAACCATCTTTTCGCTTCTAGCCAAGATACTACATTTGATAAGTAATTTCGCCTCGCCCATCACCACAACTTCTTTGTCATCAATAGTTTTTAATGACATCCGCTTAGTAGCACAGTTCACATTTGCACGATATTTCACTAGCCAATCCATGCCTAAGATCAGTCGAATTCCCGAATGGCAACTCCATTAAATCACCAAACTCGCTGCGCCCCTTGAACTTCTAAAGGCACTTCCTTAAAGAGTTTATCTATTATTACGCATCATCCTAAAGGACTAAGTACCATCTTCCCGGTACAGCCTCAAAAGTCACATGTAGAGTTCCAGATACTTCACTAGCGATGTAGGAATGAGTTGACCTTATATCTATCAAAGTATAAAAAGGCAACCCGAAATCAAAACGCATGCGGATAACATCGCCGCGCCACTATCCTCTCTCGCTGATTTAATCGTGCATATACTGTATCACGTTTGCCTACCGTAACTACCATCGCTCCGCCGAGTCCCGCGACCTCTACCGGGACCATTACTTCTTCCATTTGGACCACGACCTCTCATCGGTTGTTTGCCCATCTCTGCCAAATTAACACCTCGACTTTGGGCGATTCTTATCTGTATTCGTCGGCAATCCTTAATCATATGATCTTTAGACCCGCACTTGAAACATCCCCGCCTTTTTTCCAACATTCTCCGGTGCATCTTCCCACATTGAGCACAAGTACGATATTGTCCTCCCGTAGCAACTCCGGCCGACCTCGTGGCCCATCAACTCTAGGTTTCTTTTGAAAATTCTGATGACCTCAAGATCCAAAACTTCTCTTATTCTTATTCCGACTTTCGTCCTGCCTCGCTCTCACCGCTTTAACTTCTTCAGCTATCCTTGCCCTATCCACTAAGACCGCAAAGTCTCTTTCCCGATGTGGAGCAATCAACACTCGCAGCTCATCTCTCAGTCCATCCTCGAATCTAACACACCACTCATAATCAGTAGCTACTATCCCTCTAGCATATCAGCTAAGTCGTAAAAACTCTACTTCATACTCAGCTATCGACTTATTTCCTTGCACTAAATTCGTAACGCTTTCGAGAGTCGATGTAGCTAGCTCCAACGTATTTCCTTCAAACTTAACCTTAAAATACCCCAATCCACTCTATCCACGGGGTACTCTCAATAATGTGAGCCACCATCGGTAGGCCTCATCATGAAGTAGTAAATGGAACCTTTTAACTTTTCTTCAAGAGTGTGTACCAAATCGTCCAGATCCTCTCGATCGCTTCTAACCAAGATTCGCTACATTCGAGCTACTCCAGATACTCCCTAAAAATCTCAAATTGCTTGATCTAAGTCTCTCGCCTACTAACTTTGAGCCCCATTTCCCATACTAGTTCCTCTACTCGTTCCAAAACTCACAAAGATATCCTCGTGATATGCGTCATCTCCTCCAATTTGTTCTTGAAATTCCACCCCAACAGGTGGTGGAGCTTCATTTTGGAACCTTGACTGCACCTAATCGGTTCCGACACAACCATTCTCGCCTCTACGACATCCACGATTTACCACGCCCCTAGAACTCATGTCTACTATGCATCTTATCTGCTTTACTTAAAAAGTTTTATGTATTAGAGTCTTTTCACTTCTTGTTTAAAGAAAGTTTTATGTAACAAAGATTTATTCAATTGGTTTTTCCGTAGGTACACATACACCTAGGGTCCATGTCTCTAAAGTATAGTTTCCTTAGGCTTATCACTTAAAATATCATACATTCACATCAATTTATCAACAAAAGAACTTACTCGATGGACTGGCCGAGAACCCGGTACATGCTTCTATAAAACCATTTTAACTAAAGAAAATTTTCAAAAAGTCATTTGGGCCAAATTTTAAAACGCTGTGGGCTTCAAAACCCAAGGCCGAGAGTTTAAAATCGGGCTCGATACTAAGTTGAAACACCCCAAACCCGCCCACAAGCCCGAATTTATCTGTATGTTCCTCGAGTAAAACTTCAATTAATTCTCGTTTGTTTTATAAGAAAATATGATGGTTTCAGTATAAAATGGATCTATTTAGTGGTCGCGTTGTAAATGGTGTTTAATATAGTTGGTGTCTCATTAAAACGTTATCTTTAAGAGAAAGATTTTAAGTTAAAAGAAAACCAAATTTTATGAACAACTTATTATCATTGAAAAAACATAGGTGTTTAGGTGTCAAAAGCAGTTTTAAGTTTTTTTTTTTGAAATCATTTAATTATTTAGTAAATATTTGATCGTAGCAGATAAAAATCTAAAACATAAAAAGTTAAATACTTCATAGCGGCCTTATTACAAAATAACATAACCCAAAATAAATCTTAAATAATAAAAACAAACTTAGTAAGTTTAATTAAAAGAAACTCCGAAATACTTAGTTGAGCAATGGCCACCACGTAGTCCTCGCTGACCCGATCCATCACGCTAAGAGTCACCTGAAATATATCCCATAAAAAGGTGAGTCAAGACTCAATGTGTAACATTACACTAAAAGCCCAATCGATCAAAGCCATTAAGCCCATTTAAAACATATTTAGCCATAAGCCCATTTTGTATCAAATCGATAAAATCGATTAAATCACATGTATATATATATAAATGAAATGGAACCTTGAGCCCACCTAAAAATCCATCCGCTACACCACCAATTACTCTACCAATCACAACGTGAGGATTACTAAATCGACCCTTCATCCGCTACACACCATCGAAGGCGCTTGTTCAGCCAACATGCACATCGCCTTATAATTTTGTGGCATGGCCACAGATAATTGTGGACCAAGTCACGGATTCATATATGTGACCAAGTCACCAGATTCATATTATGTGACCAAGTCACCGGATTCATATATGTGACCGAAGTCACCGGATAATGTGGTAAAACCAACGAACACTTCCCTTTATCAATATCACCCATATGCCCATGCAATAAACATATTATTTTGAAATCATGCCATATACCTCCAAAATCATAACGAATCATACACATTTCATATTCATGCTTATAGCATTATTAACGGCATTAGGGTAAACATACACTCAATACCATGTACCAATGAATGGTACATAACCATTATCTTACATATTTTCTTAACACATACAAATCATTAATATTATCGATCTAATAGAAATTTAGTGTAGTGTTACACACCTTATAATAAAGTTGAGAACGATACCTTCCCGCCGTTTACACCTAATTATTTATCACACTTGAATAAAACACACTACTACTTATAAATCTATACTATTGATGAATAATCTAATTCTTCACTTAGAATCTCTGGACAATCATATATGTGATTTTTCTCCAATAGATGGATCAAAATCCGATGACAAACCACAAACAAATAGTGGCTCTGTGTACGCACGATTTCAAATAATCGATCTTCATTGGCGTAAGGTCCACAACCCGGTGGAAAGTCTCGAATCCCGACATGTTCCTTCGCTTGAAATTTGAGAGTATATGTAACCACCCTCTTCCAAATACTCTTTACCACTCTTTTCGAACCTATTTTGTTTGCCCCAAAATCTTACGCTCACGGAAAATGATCGAAATATAGAGTCCCCAAAACGAAAGCAATTAGTAGTCTATCTAAAACGATATAATAAGTATATAAACTCCTTTACCTTGAATATTTAATTTCCGATGGATCTCTCCTTAATCGTTGGCTACAAAAAGAATCCCAAAATCCTCCTTCAAAGATTTGGCCAAGGAGAAATAATAGGATTAGATTCCTAAAATCGGCTAATCCAAAAGAAAAGAAAGAAGAACGATTGATAGATAATCCTTACCCGTAACGCAGAGAATGATTGTACCCTTACTTGAACTATCAAGAGATTCGGCCTTAACAATTAAGAAGAAAAGAAATGGTGGTTTCAGCTTTAACAAAAGAGAAGAGAAAAAGATGGTGGTTTCGGCTTTAACCAAAAGAGAAGAAAGAAAGATGGTGGTTTCGATTTTAATAAAAGAAAAGAAAGAAAGATGGGAGGTTTAAGATGTTATGATTATGGTGAAAATGGAGGATGGTTTCAGCTAAGATAAAGAAGGAGAAAAGAAAAAGATGAAAAAAGACCTTAGTGCTAGGATGATTTCTAAGACTAGAGAGGAAGAAAAGAAAAGAGAAATGTCTTCTAAGCTTTTTGGTGTTTTCGCAATAGAGAAAAGAAACTTGAAAGAATAGGCAATTACACCAAAATGGTCAAAATGATAACCAAAACAAAACAAAACTTTCACCTAATGCCAATGACAAATTCGCTAAGAAGAAAGATTTTGGAGAAAAGGAAAAAATTCACAAATGTTAAGATTTTGGCCAACTATCACCCCCTAATCCCATACAACATTCGGCCAACTCACATGCCAACACAATCCCACTTTTTCCTCCTCATTTCTTCCCTATCTTCCCCCTAATCACTATCACAATTAAGCCAACCCACTTATCCCCTTATGCCGTACACATTCATGGTCAAATGGCCATAGAAAAACTTCCAAAACATCACCCATTCATCAAGTCTTTTGTCCCCTTATCCTTCCATAACATCTTGATTCTATATCTTAACTAATAACTTGCCTTTTCCCTTTGGTCTACTATCCAAAAATGAAAGGAAATCCATCCATACTAAGATAAGGCTTGACCGACACTATAGGAAGAGAACAAAAATAAAAATCCTTCCAATTGCTACTAAGGGATTCAACCTCTCCTCTCATGCATTCACCCATGTGCCAACACCACCTTGCCAATTGACTTGTTATGATTAAAACCTCATGCCAATTTTTCTTAAAGCCTATCTTGCTTAGCTCCATCTTAAGACTTAAAAATTTAATATTTTTCTAAGGCATTCCCTTACATACTGAAGTTCCTAAAACTCCCAAAGCACACTCAACTACACATAGGCATGCAACCACATACAACTAAGTTAAAAAAATGCATAACCCCTATTTTCTGGATATTACAACCTTTGAATCCCTTTAATTATCTACATTTTATTGTCTTATTTTTAGTGTTATTTTTATTTTTATTTTTCCTTTATTATCATAATTTGCTACTTTTCTTCATTACAAACTTTTATCATTACTTATCTAATCTTCGAAGTATTCCTAACATTTATTTATCTTACACCCTCGAAATATCTAACTGATGACTTCGCAGTTCTGATCACACACTCCACATACACCTAACAAATCACTAGGAGTAATTCACTACTACATAAGTCATCTTCCATCCTAACAATCGCCAACTCCTAGAAATCATCTAAAATTCGTGAAGTGGCACTCTATCCCTCTCTTTGATCTTATATTAATTGTTATTACCTATCTTTGTACATTGAGGAAATGTACATCTAAAGTGTGGGGGATAAAAGTGCCTAACTTTTGCATAATTCTCAAATTAATGCCTAATTTGCCATTGTTCTCAAAATCCACGAATTTTAAACTTGTTCAAAAGTATTTTCTCATATTACTAATTAGGATGAAATTTCTAATGATTTATGATTATTATTGATATGTTTTAGAGTAAGTCATAGTTAATTGTGCATTGATGATTAAATTTGAAGAATACTAGAGAATCGAGCATGATAAGTCTACTTTCTAAAAATTAAAAATTAATAGGTCGTTGAACTGGATTTGAGTACTACCTTGAAATTTGGAATTTATAAGGATTGATATCAAAAACATCCATAATTTTTGTGAGATTTTGGGCCTTATAGAGCATATATTCTTTTTTCGTGCTCACTTTATTAATTATGAGTCCGTCAACTTTGAACTGTTATTCTAGAACTTGCCTTGTTTATACATGTCGAGACCACATTAATGATTTGATATACTGAGATGATAAAGGCACCTAGGTTTAACCCACTTACTCCATAAAAAACCTACCTTCACAAATTAACCCCTAGTGAACCCTGTTGAATCCTAACAACCTTTTTATTGACTCACCCACTAATATTAACCCAAAGTCCCTTTGAATTTGTTATCACCATTCTTTTGACTACCCTTTAATCGAGGATCGATTTGATTAAATTACCAAATTATATTAGTTCAGTAGTTACATTTATCATTTATGATGTAATATTTAGTTTGTTCTTGAAAAAACCAAGTATATTCAATACTAGTAGTATATAAAGAGCTTAGAGCATTTAAATTTCAATTGTTGAAGAAAAGCTCGTATTAAAGTATTATCAAATTTTAAGTGATGAAAATACTCTTTATTATATAGTAATTATCAATAGTGGTATTATTAGTTTTCATTCGATGTAAATATTGATATTCAGTTCATTATTTTTAGATTAGGTAATTAGTCAATTCGATCTCAATCCTAACCCTCTAATTCAAATTTTGTATCCACACTTTTTCCTTAGCCCTCATACAACCCTCGATAAAGACCTTTTGATCTCATGTATCATCTCATATAAAGTGGTGGAGATTTGATTTTCAGTGCAAGCCTATGGGATTAACTTTTCATGTTCGACTTAGAGTGCTTATTCTTGAACTTTAAACACTTGAGTGATTTGAGTGAATCTTTTGCAGGATGTTAATCCTTGTCTTACACTACCGATGTCGACTTTCATGGGCGTGTGCCATGGCCGCGTGCCCCTGCCACAGAATGAGCAATTTCAATCGGGTTGGATGCTTGAAGCCAAAGAAACATACTCCTAAGTCTACTCAAACACCTTAATAGTAATTCTACTTGAAAGAGGTATTTAGGAGCAGTGTAACGATCTAAGGAGCCTATATAAACAACCCAAGGCAATGTTCTAGGGGAGAGCTTTTAGGCAAAGTTTTCTCGCTAGAGCTTTTATTGAGGAATTACTCAAGATAGCCATTGATCCATCTCAAGAAGTCAAGTTCTACTCAAGATGAGGATCTCCTTCAATTCCTTCAGGGGGTTTAGGGATTTCTTATGTTTTGTTTTATCTTTCTCTTGAGATGTTTTCTTATTTTGTTATGAACTAAACCCTTCAAATACACAAGGGGATGAAACCTATGGCGATTTTGTTATTTGCTTTCTAAATTATATGATAAGTACTTAGTTTGTTCTTAATTATGTTGCTTAATTTAATCTTATGTGCTTAGGTGGAGGAGGAATAGACCGCGCCAAGAGTAGATCTAACATAATTAAGCGGAGTTGATTGAGCTAGCCAGAGATAGGGTTATTTAGATTTTGCCGCATTAGGGTGAAACCTAATATGGGAGTCCATTGATCGATTTATCGCTTCTTTGGGGGTTATTATAAGAGAATGAGTTCCACTAATTAACCTAAGGTTAGACGTTATTCGCCTAGAGAGAGGGTTTAATATAGGTTGGGAGTCTCACGGATCAAGCTAAGTAAAGAAGTCATATGAATTAAAAGTTAGATAACAAGAGAAGTCATAGGTGGATTCTTCCCGAGGTATCGCAGTAATCAATTGAGTTTTTCCACGTCTTTTCCTAAAGTTTCGCTTCTTTTGTCTTTGCATTTAGTTTAAAGTATTTCATTATTTTTTTAGATTAATAAACCAATCACTCCATATTTCGTGCTAAATAATAGAAAGAAAGTGAGTAGTAGTACTTTTAGGTTCCCTTGGGTTCGATAAGACACTCTTGCCTAAACTATACTACTGTTCGATAGGTGCACTTGCCTCTATCGTTGTCATAGTTAGTCTACAGGTTCGATCATTCTTTTTATAAATATTAAAACTCGACTGTTTGACATGATCAATATTTTAGAAATATTAACCCAAAAGCAATTAGGCATTCATTATTAATTACAAAGAAACTAAAATTTTATTGCATAAAACTAGAAACCCATGACAACTTTATAGGAAATCATCTTGGAATCTTGAATCTTGAAGGAAAACTGCTAAGGAATCAACTTCAATGGTGTTGCTTTGTGTAATTTTCATGCTAAACTCAAACGCTTGGTCCTTTTTATTATTATTATTATTATCATTTATACCTTCCCAAAATTCCAAAAAACCAAAAAATCAAAATTTCCTATCATTGGTGCACATGGTCTGTGAAATTGACATGCCTTGGGTTAATAACAACCACTTATTGCCTGGCAAAGCGAAACTTCCAAACCGCCCAATGTTATGATTTTCACTATTTTCACTTCTATTACTCCCAAGTGCTTTATGAAGCTTCAAAACATGAATTTAATGGATTAGGAGTATATAATTCACAATTCACAATTAACACCACGTAATCACCCAAAGATGCATTAAGAATGAGACTCAAATATGTTACTTTTGACACTTATCAAATATACCCACATTTAAACATTTGCTTGTCCTCAAGAAAAGTTCTAGACTTACCCATTATTTTCATTGATCATGTCTTAGGATAATCTATAGATAATCATGCATTAGAAATTTAAACTAAAATGACAATAAAGAGCATAAGCAATCCAAGAAAAAAATTAATGCCAAAAATATAGGAATCTCCCTGCTTAATAATAACTTGTGATAAACCGTAAAAGTAACATATTTTAATCCCACATTTAGCATACTTTTGGATGATTTAATCCCTAAATTGTGTACAAAGGTGCTCTTAATCCTTTCTTTTCATGTTTTATACTGTGAAAGCACCTAGTGATGAAAAGAAAGAGAAATGGGGCCTAAACGGACCAAATTGGGCCAAAGAAGAAATCAACATGGCTTGGGCTCAAGACCACTGCACTGCCTCCCTAATTTACTCTAACAGGGCCTAGACCCCAAACACATGGGCGTGTCTCTTTAGTAGACTTGACCACACCACAAAATCCATTCACAAGCGTGTGCCATGGGATGTCCGCTGTAGTGGCCAAGAGGAGTTTTACTCTAATAGGATACTTAGAGGCAGAGAAATACATTTCAAATCCTATTCAAACACCCTAGTAGGAATTCTAATTGAATTAGGATATGTAGGGGCCAAGTAAAGCATCTCAAAGTCATATAAGCACCCTAGGGGCAACTTAAGCGGGAGTTTGGTAAACCTTCCGCCAGGCTTTTCATGTGTTAACTAGGCCAAGGAGCTGAGCTAGAAAGGCCAGATTTATGGGAATCACTCGAAGATAGCCAGTTGATCCATCTCAAGAAGCCGGAATTCTACTCAAGACGGTGGATCTCTCTTTCAATTCCTTCAGGGGGTTTTAGGGATTTCTTATGTTTTGTTTTATCTTTTCTTCTGAGATGTTTTCTTTTATTGTTATGAACTAAACCCTTCAGATACCTGAAGGGTATGAAACCTATATGAATCTTGTTATTGTTTTCTGAACTATATGATAAATACTTG
Organism: Gossypium rotundifolium; assembly: GCA_025506655.1. Classification (NCBI taxonomy): domain Eukaryota; kingdom Viridiplantae; phylum Streptophyta; class Magnoliopsida; order Malvales; family Malvaceae; genus Gossypium; species Gossypium rotundifolium. Next base: position 22,672,494 of record CP106724.1, read on the forward strand.
ATTTGTTCTTAATTATGTGTGCTTAATTCTTGTGTTAATATTTTCTAGATATTGATTCAAGTCTAATGTGCTTAGGTGGTGGAGGAAAAGTCCCCGCCTAAGAGTAGATCTAGCATAATTGCAGCATCTTCATCAGCGCCTATAGATAGGGTGATTTAGATTTAGCCAAATTAGGGTGAAACCTAATATGGAGTCCATAGATCGAAGTTAATGTGATTCTAGGGGTTTTAATTAGAAAGATATTTCAATTAATCAACCTAGGGTTAGACGTTATTCGCCTCCAGAGAGGGTTTAATATAAATTAGGGAATCCTACAGATCAAGTCAAGTGAATAAATTGTCTGGTTTAGAGTTAGATAACAAGTGAAGTCTAGGTGGATTCTTCCTAAGGGTATCATTTTAATCAACTGAGTTTTCCCAACAGTATTTCCCCAATTCATTCTTTTTGTCTTTGCATCTTTAGCTTAGTAGTTAGTTAATTTAGATTAAACAATCAATCACTTAGTTAATTTAGATTAAACAATCAATCACTTAATATTTAGGCTAAATAATAGAAAGAAGGTTAGTATTATTACTTTTAGTTCCTTTGGGTTCGACAATCCGGTCTTGCCTAAGCTATACTCATCGCTCGATAGGTGCACTTGCCTTAAATCGTTGTCAGAGTTAGTTTCCAGGTTCGATCATTCTCTTTATAAATTTTAAAACTTGAAAAAACAACGATCAACTTGAAGTTAAAACTAAACAAGGTTTAACATCCTCACTAAGATTCACTCAAAACACTCAAAGTGTTTAAAGGTTAATTAATATACCCTCAAGAGCCTAACGAGGAATGTCATTACTAGAATCTTGCTTAAAAATCAGATCTCCACAACTACAAATATAAGATGACATAAAGATCAAGAGGTCTTTACAAATGTGGCTTATGTTAGGGGTATGTAAAGGTATAAAAGGTGGATAAGGTCGAGAGTTGAAATGATGAGTTACCAAACCAAAGCAATTGAATACAAGATATGATAATGATGTTGAATTGCAAAACTTAACATTAATGAGAAATAAAGAATTGAAGTGAGCTTTTATATAAGATATGATAATGATGATTTAAGCTTAACAAATAAGATAATGAGGCTTATAACATGAATACTAACCTCTCAATTGAACAAAATAGCCGAAAAATTTTTTCTTCTATTTTTTCTTTTTTCTGAATGAAAAAAATCAGCAATACAAATGATCAAACATAATTAGGCAACTTACAAAAATCTAATATCGACTAAAGGGAAGCAATGAAAAGGCAATTCTCAAAATTAATGGGGTTTGAGGGTTAAAATGGATGGGTGATAAACATACAAAAATGGATTAGGCTTAAAGTGGTTTACTAGTGGGAAATTGAAAAGGGTAGACTATTTAAAAGTTAAATAGGTTAAATCCTCTATCATCTAAGTATATCAGATCATTAATGTGACCTTCACATGCATAACAAAAGCAATTTCTATAATAAGAAACCTAGCAGACATACTCAAAACCAAAAATAACATGAGTATAAAAGGATGGATACTCTAAAGGCTCAAAAGCTCACAAAATTATGGTTTTGATGTCAAAACTTGGAAAGTTATAATTCAAGACAATTATTAAATTCAGGGAGAAAACTTAAATTATTTTTCTGAAAATAAAAAAAATGCATAAAAAATATTCAAACTATTACAATGCAGAATCAACAAAAACTCCAGGTTTAGAAAAGATAACTCACACTGTATACAATTTGCAAGATTTTAAGGACTAATTTGAACGAACATTTACAATCTGTCCCACACTTAAGATGTGCATTGACCGCAATGTACAATAGAAGTATAAGAAATAACACAAATTAATAAAACGATGAAGGAACCTGAACCGCCTCGAATTGGGGTGATTGTGTTGAGAAAGTGAAAGCTTGAGAGATTGGAGATTCGACGTTAAAATAAAGCTTATCCTTGCACAATAAGAAGAAGACAAAAGAAAGAAAATAAATAAAAAATAACAGAATGAACGAAAGTGCAATAAAATAACAATAAAGTCAAAAAATGAGAAAAATCTAGAAAATTAAGACAAAATAATAAAAACAAGTAAACGAAAATTTTGGAGAATGCTTTGTAGTGAACATCGATCGTCCGACATCTCCTTATCTCAAATTCTGGTGGAAAATTTCACGATCCTTAGATTTGCTTATACAATGCTCTTACCCATCGAATGGGTCAATCCCATTGTAAAAAGGGTAGTTAAACTTTCCCTTGAAACATTTTCATTTTTACCTTGGTAGAATACCGAGCTACCACTCTAATTCCAAATTCCTAATTCAACAAGAATAATTGCTTGTCGCTTACTCGGAAGGGTCATCATTGATTAGATCCATGACTAGTCCTCGCTTTCATAAGGGTCATACCTTATTGGATAAAAGTTGGCATAAATTCTTGTTTTGGTAATCTTAAACATTTCTTCTTTCTCCCAATGCTATATATGGCTTCCTTACATTAATGAGTGTGAACGTTTCCTTAGAACCCATTAAGTTTTCCATTATTTCTACTATTTCCTTTAATTATTATCGAACCCAATCGTTAAGGGATTTTCACAACTTCTCATTTCCTCCTCCATTTTGCTCTTTGTTTCTCTTTTCATTTCCTTTCTTTCTTTCCTTATCTAATATCCTTTCTAGAGTGCAATTCTCCAAGTCCGACCTTTAGATTTCAAAATAAATCCTTTTATCCCCTCGCCTTCCTTACTTCTCACCCTTTTAAATCTTCATTTTTTTTTTCCTTATCTAATATCCTTTCTAGAATGCGCTTCCACTAAACCGACCTTTAGATTTCAAAATAAATCCTTTTATCCTCGCCTTCCTTAATTGCCTACCCTTTTAAATCCTTTATAAAAGTCATAAGGCAAGGTAATAGTTCTCCGATTTATAGGATCACATCCATTGGTTATAATATGATTTATTACCTTTATAATTCGAAATCCATTTTCCCTTCCTTATTTTTGTCCTCGTAACAAATCGTAAGGGTCCAGATAACCCTAAACTCGACTTAGACTTTATGGTCAGATTCGCAATGTCACATGATAGTGTTTTTTAACCCTTGTTGTTACGATGAAAACATTCCATGTTATTATCTTTAGTAAACCTTTGTTAGAACTTAGGAAGTCGCCTTTATTCATTTAAAACATATGTTTTGAAACATCCTCGTTGTGTAAGCTTTAATAAATCAATCTAGGTGATCATAGCTTAGAAAATACTTTAACTTTTTTTTTTGAAAACCGAATTTCCACGCATCAAACAGTATAAACCTATAAAGAAAAACCCAAATTTAAAACCAAAGTCCCAAAGGGTGCTTAAATTACAACCCAAATAATCAATAATAAATAAATCATAACTCATAAATTAAAAACCATGAAGTCCAAAAATTACTATGGTCACCACTGAGTCCTCCGTCATGACAGATCTGCCTAAGTTTGGAGATTACTTGTGCAAATTAAATAAAAAGGGTGAGTTTACATAAACCAGCAGTAATCCCACATAAATAAACAACAAAAATCGATTCACAATGCATGCTTGAATGCCTTGGGCCCAAGCCCTTTCAAGATCAAAGGATGATTGGGCATCGCATCTCATCTCAAGAGAAGTCAAAATAAAGTAGGCCTTAGCCCATCACAATATCAAGAGTAGTAACAAGCTCATGCAATAGTAAAAATCCTACCCAACCATCCTCTCTACACACCATCTCCGCTCCAACCTTACATTCCATGTGGGGATATAATAAACCCACCCATCCCTACAAATAAAGTAGTAATCGAATGCTGCACACAAAACAATAGTTTGTAGTTGAGCTGCCAATAAATTAGGGTTTAAAGCCTTCAAAGGCACTTCATCCAAGAACAACCCCCAACCCAATGCAATGCAACATACAATGGATGATACGCTATTATGCAATGTCAAAGACATATATTCAACTTATTAACATTAACAAGACAAGATATTAATCAATCAATTTCACACATTTAGTGGTCTAAGTAGTGCTTATCGAATTCTATAGTAGGTTCCATGCCACCCTTGGGACGACCGCAGGCAACCTTAAAAATTTTTCAGAAAACGGGCCAATATGCTCTCGATAAAACGTAAAAGTAACATATTTTAATCCCACATTTAGCATACTTTTGGATGATTTATTATTCCTGAATTGTGTAAAAAGGTGTTCTAATCTTTCTTTTCATGTTTTATACCTGGGCACTACATGAGATGGATCCGACCGGTAACGACGTAACATTGAAACATGAAACACATCGTGCATTTGCTTCAACTCCGAGGGCAATTCTAACTGATATGCCACTGGTCCGACTCGCTTCAAAACCCGATAAGGTCCTATGAACATGGGACTTAACTTCCCTTTGCGACCAAATCTCATCACCTTTTTTCAAGCTGAAACCTTTAGGAATACTTGATCCCCCACAACAAACTCTATTTCTTTCCGCTTAAGATCTGCGTATGACTTTTGCCTATCAGATGCCTCCTTTAACCGAGCCCGGATTACCTTAACCTTTTCTTCGAATTCAGCCACTATTTCTGGTCCCAAAACTTGACGTTCCCCTAATTCTATCCAACATGTAGGAGTGTGACATTTTCGTCTATATAGTGCTTCATACGGTGCCATCCGAATACTGGCTTGGTAACTGTTGTTGTACGCAATTTCTGCTAAAGGTAAGAACTCCTCCCAGCTTCCTCTGAAATCTATCACACATCCCCTTAACATATCCTCTAAGACTTGGATTACTCGCTCAGACTGGCCGTCCGACTATGGATGAAATGCCGTACTGAAGTCCAATCTGGTGCCCAAAGCCTGATGCAATGCTTTCCAAAACCGAGACGTAAACCTCGGATCCCTATCCAAAATAATCGACACCGGCACTCCATGTAATCTCACAATCTCAGCCACATACAACTTCGCCAATTTTTGCAAAGAGTAATCAACTCAAACTGGGATAAAATGTGCAGATTTCGTCAATCGATCCACTATCACCCATACCGAGTCTTTCTTAGTAGGCGTAGGAGGAAGCCCACTAACAAAGTCCATGGTGATTCTCTCCCACTTCCACTGCAGAATCTTTATCGGCTGAAGCAATCCCGAAGGTACTTGATGTTCAGCCTTGACTTGTTGACACGTTAAACACTTTCCTACGAATTCTGTAACTTTTCGCTTAAGACCAGACCACCAAAACTGATCTCGTAAATCTCGGTATAACTTACTTCTTCCAGGATGCATAGCATAAGGGCTACCATGCGACTCCTGAAGAATCCTTTGCCTCAACTCCTGATTCCTCGACATGCAGACTTTACCTTTGAAACACAATACCCCATCACTGTTAATACCATAATCTTCTAATTCCCCATTCTGCACCTGCTGAAGCTTAGTACTCAGATCATCGTCTACCAACTGTCTCTCTTTTACTTGACTCAACCACGTCGGCTTTCTTGTAATTCTGCCAGCAAGCTTTCGTCGTTATAAAGACTAAGATGTGCAAACATCGCCCTTAGATCTGACACCACTTTCCGACTTAGAGCATCTGCCACCACATTCGCCTTGCCCGGGTGGTACTCTATAGAACAGTCATAGTCTTTCAACAACTCTACCCACCTTCGCTGTCTCAGATTCAGCTCCTTCTGAGTCAGCAGATATTTCAGACTCTTGTGGTCCGTGTATATCACTGACTTTTCCCCATATAAATAATGCCTCCAAACCTTAAGAGTAAAAACTACTGCAGCCAACTCCAAATCATGCGTCGGGTAATTAACCTCGTGTGGCCTTAATTGTCGAGACGCATACGCAACTACCTTCCCGTCTTGCATCAGAACACATCCTAATCCTGTGTGAGAAGCGTCACAATACACCACAAAATCCTTCCCTGCCTCAGGCTGAATCAAAATCGGAGCTTCAGTCAAAACCCTCTTAAGCTTCTCAAAGCTCTCTTCTTTGCTTATCCGCCCATCTGAAAGGTACCTCCTTTCGTAACAATTTCGTTAAAGGTGCAGCTATCGATGAAAATCCTTCGACGAATCTTCTGTAGTAGCTTGCTAAACCCAAGAAACTGCGAACCTCATTTACGGACTTAGGTGGTTTCCAATCTAGTACTGCCTCAATCTTCTGAGGATCCACCCTTATCCCTTCTGCAGACACCACATGGCCTAAAAATGCAACTTCTTTCAGCCAAAATTCACACTTGCTGAATTTGGCATAAAGCTTCTTCTCCCTTAACACTTGCAACACTATCCGGAGATGCTCATCATGCTCTATTTCTGACTTAGAATACACCAGGATGTCATCTATGAATACCACGATGAACTAATCCAAGTAGGGTTGAAAAACCCGATTCATTATATCCATGAACGCAGCTGGGTCGTTCGTCAATCTGAACGGCATTACCAAAAACTCATAATGCCCATATCTTGTTCGGAAAGCTGTCTTATGAATATCCGCTTCCTTCACCTTAAGCTAATGATACCCCGACCTTAGATCTATCTTTAAGAATACCGCAGCTCCCTTAAGCTGATCGAACAAGTCATCGATCCTTGGCAAAGGATACTTGTTCTTGATGGTCAGCTTATTCAACTGCCGGTAATCTATACACATTCTCATCGTTCTGTCCTTCTTCTTTACAAACAAGACCGGTGCTCCCCATGGAGACACACTAGGTCGAATAAACCCACGATCAAGCAACTCTTGAATCTAAGCCTTAAGCTCAACCAACTCCTTTGGTGCCATTCTATACGGAGCGATAGAAACTGGCACCGTTTCAGGCAATAAGTCAATCCCAAATTCTACCTCTCGATCCGGAGGCAATCCTGGAAGTTCTTCCGAAAAAACATCCACAAATTCTCTCACAGTCCTGACCTCTTCAACAGTTGCTTCATTAACCTCCAAGGCACTAACCAACATCAGAAAAGCTACACATCCCTTTCTAACCATCTTTTCTGCCTTAAGCGAAGATACTACATTTGATAAGTAATTTCGTCTCTCGCCCATCACCACAACTTCTTTGTCATCAATAGTTTTTAATGACATCCGCTTAGTAGCACAATCCACATTTGCACGATATTTTACTAGCCAATCCATGCCTAAGATCAGGTTGAATTCCCCGAATGGCAACTCCATTAAATCAGCCAAAAACTGCGTCCCTTGAACTTCTAAAGGCACTTCCTTAAAGAGTTTATCTATTATTACAGTCTGTCCTAAAGGACTAAGTACAGTCATCTTCCTAGGTACAGTCTCAAAAGTCACATGTAGAGTTCCAGATACTTCACTAGCGATGTATGAATGAGTTGACCCTATATCTATCAAAGTAATAAAGGGCAACCCAGAAATCAAAAACGTACCCGTGATAACATCATTTGCATCACTATCCTCTCTCGATTTAATCGCATATACGGACACGGCCGTCTCGCCTCAGAACTACCACTGCCTCTGCCTGGAGTCCCGCGACCTCTACCAGAACCATTACTTCTTCCATTTGGACCACGACCTCTCATCGGTTGCTGTCCACCTCTGCCAGCCTGATTAACACCCTGACCTGCTGGGCGATTCTTATCTGTATTCGTCGGGCAATCCTTAATCATATGATCTTTAGACCCGCACTTGAAACATCCCCCAGTCTTTTTCCAACATTCTCCCGGGTGCATCTTCCCACATTGAGCACAAGTACGATATTGTCCTCCCGTAGCAACTTTCAACGACCTCGTGGCCCATCAACTCTAGGTTTCTTTTGAAAATTCTCGGATGACCTCAAGATCCAAAACTTCTCTTATTCTTATTCGACCTCTGTCCGGTTACATCTCTCGGTCTTTAACTTCTTCAGCTATCCTTGCCCTATCCACTAAGACCGCAAAGTCTCTTTCCCGGTGCGGAGCAATCAACACTCGCAGCTCATCTCTCAGTCCATCCTCGAATCTAACACACCACTCATAATCAGTAGCTACTATCCCTCTAGCATATCGGCTAAGTCGTAAAAACTCTACTTCATACTCAGCTATCGACTTATTTCCTTGCACTAAATTCAGAAACGCTTTTCTCTGAGAGTCGATGTAGCTAGCTCCAACGTATTTCCCTTCAAACTTAACCTTAAAATACCCCCAATCCACTCGATCCACAGGGGTACTCTCCTTGACAGTGAGCCACCACTGGTAGGCCTCATCATGAAGTAGTGAAATGGAACCTTTTAACTTTTCTTCAGCAGTGCAGTCCAAATCGTCCAGATCCTCTCATTGCCTCTAACCAAGATTCGCTACATTGAGCTACTCGGATACTCCCTAAAATCTCAAATCCGTTTGATCTAAGTCTCTCAGCTACTACTTTCGAGCCCCATTTCCCATACTAGTTCCTGCTACTCGTTCCAAAACTCACAGCATAGCCTGTGATACTGCGTCATCTCCTCCAATTTGCTCTTGAAATTCCACCCCAACAGCCGGTGGTGGAGCTTCATTTTTGGAACCTTGACCAAACCTAACTGGTTCCGACACAGCCATTCTGCCTCTACCACATCCACGACGACCACGTCCCCTAGAACTCATGTCTACTACGCATCTTATCTGTTTTTACGAAAAAGTTTTATGTATTAGAGTCTTTTCACTTCTTGTTTAAAGAAAGTTTTATGTAACAAAGATTTATTCAGTGGTTTTTCCGTAGAAGTACACATACACCTAGGGTCCATGTCTCTAAAGTATAGTTTCCTTAGGCTTATCACTTAAAATATCATACATTCACATCAATTTATCAACAAAAGAACTTACCTGATGGACCTGGGCCGAGAACCCGGTGCCATGCTTCTATAAAAACCATTTTAACTAAAGAAAATTTTCAAAAAGTCATTTGGGCCAAATTTTAAAAACGTTGTGGGCTTCAAAACCCAAGGCCGAGAGTTTAAAATTGGGCTCTGATACCAAGTTGAAACACCCCAAACCCGGCCCACAAGCCCTGACCGGATCTGGTATGTTCCTCGAGTAAAACTTCAATTAATTCTCGTTTTGTTTTATAAGAAAATATGATGGTTTCGTATAAAATGGATCTATTTAGTGGTCGCGTTGTAAATGGTGTTTAATATAGTTGGTGTCTCATTAAAACGTTATCTTTAAGAGAAAGATTTTAAGTTAAAAGAAAACCAAATTTTATGAACAACTTATTATCATTGAAAAAAAACATAGGTGTTTAGGTGTCAAAACAGTTTAAGTTTTTTTTTTGAAATCATTTAATTATTTAGTAAATATTTGATCGTAGCAGATTAAAAATCTAAAACATAAAAAGTTAAACAGTTCATAGCGGCCTTATTACAAAAATAACATAACCCAAAATAAATCTTAAATAATAAAAACAAACTTAGTAAGTTTAATTAAAAGAAACTCTGAAATACTTAGTTGAGCAATGGCCACCACGTAGTCCTCGTTGACCCGATCCATCACGCTAAGAGTCACCTGAAATATATCCCATAAAAAGGGGTGAGTCAACAGACTCAATGTGTAACATTACACTAAAAGCCCAATCGATCAAAGCCATTAAGCCCATTTAAAACATATTTAGCCATAAGCCCATTTTGTATCAAATCAGATAAAATCGATTAAATCACATGTATATATATATAAATGAAATGGAATCCCGAGCCCACCTAAAAATCCATCCGCTACACACCACCCGTACCTACCAATCACAACGTGAGGATTACTAAATCGACCCTTCATCCGCTACACACCATCGAAGGCGATTCTTTGCGATCAACATGCACATCGCCCTTATAATTTTGTGGCATGGCCACCAGATAATTGTGACCGAAGTCACCGGATTCATATATGTGACTGAAGTCACCAGATTCATATTATGTGACCGAAGTCACCGGATTCATATATGTGACCAAAGTCACCGGATAATGTGGTAAAAACCACCGGAACACTTCCCCTTTATCAATATCACCCATATGCCCATGCAATAAACATATTATTTTGAAATCATGCCATATACCTCCAAAATCATAACGGAATCATACACATTTCATATTCATGCTTATAGCATTATTAACGAAGCATTAGGGGTAAACATACCTGAATACCATGTACCACTGAATGGTACCCGCAACCATTATCTTACATATTTTTCTTAACACATACAAATCATTAATATTATCGATCTAATAGAAATTTAGTGTAGTGTTACACACCTTATAACAGTGAGAACGATACCTTCCCGCTCGTCGACACCTAATTATTTATCACACTTGATTAAAACACACTACTACTTATAAATCTATACTATTGATGAATAATCTAATTCCTTACCGTTAGAATCTCGGACAACTGTTATATGTGATTTTTCTCCAATAGATGGATCAAAATCCGATGACAAACCACAAACAAATAGTGGCTCGGGTGTACGCACGATTTCAAATAATCGATCTTCGTTGGCAGAAGGTCCACAACCCGGTGGAAAGTCTCGAATCCCCGATACAGCCCTTCGTTTGAAATTTGAGAGTATAACAGAACCACCCCTCTTCCAAATACTCTTTACCACTCTTTTCGAACCTATTTTGTTTGCCCCAAAATCTTACGTTCACGGGAAAATGATCGAGCGATAGAGTCCCCTAAAACGAAAGCGATTAGTAGTCTATCTAAAACGATATAATAAGTATATAAACTCCTTTACCTTGAATATTTAATTTCCCGATGGATCTCTCCTTAATCGTTGGCTACAAAAAGAATCCCAAAATCCTCCTTCAAAGATTTGGCCAAGGAGAAATAATAGGATTAGATTCCTAAAATCGGCTAATCCAAAAGAAAAGAAAGAAGAACGATTGATAGATAATCCTTACCCGTAACGCAGAGAATGATTGTACCCTTACTTGAACTATAAAGAGATTCGGCCTTAACAATTAAGAAGAAAAGAAATGGTGGTTTCGGCTTTAACAAAAGAGAAGAGAAAAAGATGGTGGTTTCGGCTTTAACCAAAAGAGAAGAAAGAAAGATGGTGGTTTCGATTTTAATAAAAGAAAAGAAAGAAAGATGGGAGGTTTAAGATGTTATGATTATGGTGAAAATGGAGGATGGTTTCAGCTAAGATAAAGAAGGAGAAAAGAAAAAGATGAAAAAGGACCTTAGTGCTAGGATGATTTCGGCACTAGAGAGGAAGAAAAGAAAAGAGAAATGTCTTCTAAGCTTTTTGGTGTTTTCGGCAATAGAGAAAAAGAAACTTGAGAGAATAGGCAATTACACCAAAATGGTCAAAAATGATAACCAAAACAAAACAAAACTTTCACCTAATGCCAATGACAAATTCGGCTAAGAAGAAAGATTTTGGAGAAAAGGGAAAAAAATTCACAAAATGTTAAGATTTTGGCCAACTATCACCCCCTAATCCCATACAACATTCGGCCAACTCACATGCCAACACAATCCCACTTTTTCCTCCTCATTTCTTCCCTATCTTCCCCCTAATCACTATCACAATTAAGCCAACCCCCTTATCCCCTTATGCCGTCCACATTCATGGTCAAATGGCCATAGAAAAACTTCCAAAACATCACCCATTCATCAAGCCTTTTGTCCCCTTATCCTTCCATAACATCTTGATTCCATATCTTAACTAATAACTTGCCTTTTCCCTTTGGTCTACTATCCAAAAATGAAAGAAAATCCATCCATACTAAGATAAGGCTTGACCGACACTATAGGGAAGAGAACAAAAATAAAAATCCTTCCAATTGCTAGCTAAGGGATTCGAACCTCTCCTCTCATGCATTCACCCATGTGCCAACACCACCTTGCCAATTGACTTGTTATGATTAAAACCTCATGCCAATTTTTCTTAAAGCCTATCTTGCTTAGCTCCATCTTAAGACTTAAAAATTTAATATTTTTCTAAGGCATTCCCTTACATACTGAAGTTCCTAAAACTCCCAAAGCACACTCAACTACACATAGGCATGCAACCACATACAACTAAGTTAAAAAAATGCATAACCCCTATATTCTGGATATTACAACCTTTGAATCCCTTTAATTATCTACATTTTATTGTCTTATTTTTAGTGTTATTTTTATTTTTATTTTTCCTTTATTATCATAATTTGCTACTTTTCTTCATTACAAACTTTTATCATTACTTATCTAATCTTCGAAGTATTCCTAACATTTATTTATCTTACACCCTCGAAATATCTAACTGATGACTTCGCAATTCTGATCACACACTCCACATACACGAACAAATCACTAGGAGTAATTCACTACTACATAAGTCATCTTCCATCCCGAACACTGCCAACTCCCAGAAATCATCTAAAATTCAGGAAGTGGCACTCTATCCCTCTCTTTTGATCTTATATTAATTGTTATTACCTATCTTTGTACATTGAGGGAAATGTACATCTAAAGTGTGGGGGGATAAAAGTGCCTAACTTTTTGCATAATTCTCAAATTAATGCCTAATTTGCCATTGTTCTCAAAATCCTGAATTTTAAACTTGTTCAAAAGTATTTTTCTCATATTACTAATTAGGATGAAATTTCTAATGATTTATGATTATTATTGATATGTTTTAGAGTAAGTCATAGTTAATTGTGCATTGATGATTAAATTTGAAGAATACTAGAGAATCGAGCATGATAAGTCTACTTTCTAAAAATTAAAAATTAATAGGTCGTTGAACCGGATTTGAGTACTACCTTGAAATTTGGAATTTATAAGGATTGATATCAAAAACACCCATAATTTTTGTGAGATTTTGGGCCTTATAGAGCATATATTCTTTTTCGTGCTCACTTTATTAATTATGAGTCCGTCAACTTTGAACTGTTATTCTAGAACTTGCCTTGTTTATACATGTCGAGACCACATTAATGATTTGATATACTGAGATGATAAAGGCACCTAGGTTTAACCCACTTACTCCATAAAAAACCTACCTTCACAAATTAACCCCTAGTGAACCCTGTTGAATCCTAACAACCTTTTTATTGACTCACCCACTAATATTAACCCAAAGTCCCTTTGAATTTGTTATCACCATTCTTTTGACTACCCTTTAATCGAGGATCGATTTGATTAAATTACCAAATTATATTAGTTCAGTAGTTACATTTATCATTTATGATGTAATATTTAGTTTGTTCTTGAAAAAAAACCAAGTATATTCAATACTAGTAGTATATAAAAGAGCTTAGAGCATTTAAATTCCAATTGTTGAAGAAAAAGCTCGTATTAAAGTATTATCAAATTTTAAGTGATGAAAATACTCTTTATTATATAGTAATTATCAATAGTGGTATTATTAGTTTTCATTCGATGTAAATATTGATATTCAGTTCATTATTTTTAGATTAGGTAATTAGTCAATTCGATCTCAATCCTAACCCTCTAATTCAGCTTGTATCCACACCTTTTTCCTTAGCCCCGTTACAACCCTGATAAAGACCTTTTGATCTGTGTATCATCTCATATACAGTGGTGGAGATTTGATTTTCAGGCAAGCCTATGGGATTAACTTTTCATGTTCGACTTAGAGTGCTTATTCTTGAACTTTAAACACTTCGAGTGATTTGAGTGAATCTTTTGTGAGGATGTTAATCCTTGTCGGTTTACACGGCCTGATGTCGACTTTCATGGGCGTGTGCCATGGCCGTGCCCCTGCTACAGGAATGAGCAATTTCAATCGAAGTTGGATGCTTGAAGCCAAAGAAACATACTCCTAAGTCTACTCAAACACCTTAATAGTAATTCTACTTGAAAGAGGTATTTAGGAGCCAGGTAACGCATCTAAGGAGCCTATATAAACAACCCAAGGCAGTCGTTCTAGGGGAGAGTTTTTAGGCAAAGTTTTCTGCCAGAGCTTTTATTGAGGGAATTACTCGAAGATAGCCAGTTGATCCATCTCAAGAAGCCGAAGTTCTACTCAAGACAGAGGATCTCCTCTTCAATTCCTTCAGGGGGTTTTAGGGATTTCTTATGTTTTGTTTTATCTTTTCTCTTGAGATGTTTTCTTATTTTGTTATGAACTAAACCCTTCAAATACCTGAAGGGGATGAAACCTATGGCAGATTTTGTTATTTGCTTTCTAAATTATATGATAAGTACTTAGTTTGTTCTTAATTATGTTGCTTAATTTAATCTTATGTGCTTAGGTGGAGGAGGAATAGACCCTGCCTAAGAGTAGATCTAACATAATTAAGCGGAGTTGATTGAGCGCCTAGAGATAGGGTTACGAGATTTTGCCAGATTAGGGTGAAACCTAATATGGGAGTCCATTGATCGATTTACTGCTTCTTTAGGGGGTTATTATAAGAGAACGAGAGTTCCACTAATTAACCTAAGGTTAGACGTTATTCGCCTAGAGAGAGGGTTTAATATAGGTTAGGGAGTCTCACGGATCAAGCTAAGTAAAGAAGTCATATGAATTAAAAGTTAGATAACAAGAGAAGTCATAGGTGGATTCTTCCTGAGGGTATCGTCGTAATCAATTGAGTTTTTCCACAGTCTTTTCCTAAAGTTTCGTTCTTTTGTCTTTGCATTTAGTTTAAAGTATTTCATTATTTTTTTTAGATTAATAAACCAATCACTCCATATTTCAGGCTAAATAATAGAAAGAAAGTGAGTAGTAGTACTTTTAGGTTCCCTTGGGTTCGATAAGACACTCTTGCCTAAACTATACTACTGTTCGATAGGTGCACTTGCCTCTATCGTTGTCATAGTTAGTCTACAGGTTCGATCATTCTTTTTATAAATATTAAAACTCGACTGTTTGACATGATCAATATTTTAGAAATATTAACCCAAAAGCAATTAGGCATTCATTATTAATTACAAAGAAACTAAAATTTTATTGCATAAAACTAGAAACCCATGACAACTTTATAGGAAATCATCTTGGAATCTTGAATCTTGAAGGAAAACTGCTAAGGAATCAACTTCAATGGTGTTGCTTTGTGTAATTTTCATGCTAAACTCAAACGCTTGGTCCTTTTTATTATTATTATTATCATTTATACCTTCCCAAAATTCCAAAAAACCAAAAAATCAAAATTTCCTATCATTAGTGCACATGGTCTGCGAAATTGACATGCCTTGGGTTAATAACAACCACTCTATTGCCCGTGTGCAGCTTCCAAACTGCTCCAATGTTATGATTTTCACTATTTTCTCACTTCTATTACTCCCAAGTGCTTTATGAAGCTTCAAAACATGAATTTAATGGATTAGGAGTATATAATTCACAATTCACAATTAACACCACGTAATCACCCAAAGATGCATTAAGAATGAGACTCAAATATGTTACTTTTGACACTTATCAAATATACCCACATTTAAACATTTGCTTGTCCTCAAGAAAAGTTCTAGACTTACCCATTATTTTCATTGATCATGTCTTAGGATAATCTATAGATAATCATGCATTAGAAATTTAAACTAAAATGACAATAAAGAGCATAAGCAATCCAAGAAAAAAAATTAATGCCAAAAATATAGGAATCTCCCCTCGGTTAATAATAACTTGTGATAAACCGTAAAAGTAACATATTTTAATCCCACATTTAGCATACTTTTGGATGATTTAATCCCTAAATTGTGTACAAAGGTGCTCTTAATCCTTTCTTTTCATGTTTTATACTCAGGAAAGCACCTAGGGATGAAAAGAACGAGAAATGGGGGCCTAAAACGGACCAAATTGGGCCAAAGAAGAAATCAACATGGCTTGGGCTCAAGACCACACGGCCGTGCCTCCCTAATTTACTCTAACAGGGCCTAGACCCCGAAACACATGGGCGTGTCTCTTTAGTAGACTTGACCACAGCCTGAAATCGATTCACACAAGCGTGTGCCATGGGCGTGTCCCTGCCGTGGCCAAGAGGAGTTTTACTCGGAATAGGATACTTAGAGGCAAAGAAATACATTTCAAATCCTATTCAAACACCCTAGTAGGAATTCTAATTGAATTAGGATATGTAGGGGCCAAGTAAAGCATCTCAAAGTCTATATAAGCACCCTAGGGGGCAACTTAAGCGGGGAGTTTGGCAGAAACCTTCTGCCAGGGCTTTTGCTGTTAACTAGGCCAAGGAGCTGAGCTAGAAAGGCCAGATTTATGGGAATCACTCGAAGATAGCTAGTTGATCCATCTCAAGAAGTCGGAATTCTACTCAAGACGGTGGATCTCTCTTTCAATTCCTTCAGGGGGTTTTAGGGATTTCTTATGTTTTGTTTTATCTTTTCTTCTGAGATGTTTTCTTTTATTGTTATGAACTAAACCCTTCAGATACCTGAAGGGTATGAAACCTATATGAATCTTGTTATTGTTTTCTGAACTATATGATAAATACTTGATTTGTTCTTAATTATGTGTGCTTAATTCTTGTGTTAATATTTTCGAGATATTGATTCAAGTCGAATGTGCTTAGGTGGTGGAGGAAAAGTCCCTGCCTAAGAGTAGATCTAGCATAATTAAGCAGACTTCATCGCGCGCCTATAGATAGGGTGACGAGATTTAGCCAAATTAGGGTGAAACCTAATATGGGAGTCCATAGATCGAGTTAATGCGATTCTAGGGTTTTAATTAGAAAGATATTTCAATTAATCAACCTAGGGTTAGACGTTATTCGCCTCCAGAGAGGGTTTAATATAAATTAGGGAATCCTACAGATCAAGTCAAGTGAATAAATTGTCTGGTTTAGAGTTAGATAACAAGTGAAGTCTAGGTGGATTCTTCCTAAGGGTATCATTTTAATCAACTGAGTTTTCCCAACAGTATTTCCCCAATTCATTCTTTTTGTCTTTGCATCTTTAGCTTAGTAGTTAGTTAATTTAGATTAAACAATCAATCACTTAGTTAATTTAGATTAAACAATCAATCACTTAATATTTAGGCTAAATAATAGAAAGAAGGTTAGTATTATTACTTTTAGTTCCTTTGGGTTCGACAATCCGGTCTTGCCTAAGCTATACTACTGTTCGATAGGTGCACTTGCCTTAAATCGTTGTCAGAGTTAGTTTCCAGGTTCGATCATTCTCTTTATAAATTTTAAAACTTGAAAAAACAACGATCAACTTGAAGTTAAAACTAAACAAGGTTTAACATCCTCACTAAGATTCACTCAAAACACTCAAAGTGTTTAAAGGTTAATTAATATACCCTCAAGAGCCGAACGAGGAATGTCATTACTAGAATCTTGCTTAAAAATCAGATCTCCACAACTACAAATATAAGATGACATAAAGATCAAGAGGTCTTTACAAATGTGGCTTATGTTAGGGGTATGTAAAGGTATAAAAGGTGGATAAGGTCGAGAGTTGAAATGATGAGTTACCAAACCAAAACAGTTGAATACAAGATATGATAATGATGTTGAATTGCAAAAACTTAACATTAATGAGAAATAAAGAATTGAAGTGAGCTTTTATATAAGATATGATAATGATGATTTAAGCTCAACAAATAAGATAATGAGGCTTATAACATGAATACTAACCTCTCAATTGAACAAAATAGCCGGAAAATTTTTTCTTCTATTTTTTCTTTTTTCTGAATGAAAAAAATCAGCAATACAAATGATCAAACATAATTAGGCAACTTACAAAAATCTAATATCGACTAAAGGGAAGCAATGAAAAGGCAATTCTCAAAATTAATGGGGTTTGAGGGTTAAAATGGATGGGTGATAAACATACAAAATGGATTAGGCTTAAAGTGGTTTACTAGTGGGAAATTGAAAAGGGTAGACTATTTAAAAGTTAAATAGGTTAAATCCTCTATCATCTAAGTATATCGATCATTAATGTGACCTTCACATGCATAACAAAAGCAATTTCTATAATAAGAAACCTAGCGTATATACTCAAAACCAAAAATAACATGAGTATAAAAGGATGGATACTCTAAAGGCTCAAAAGCTCACAAAATTATGGTTTTGATGTCAAAACTTGGAAAGTTATAATTCAAGACAATTATTAAATTCGGGAGAAAACTTAAATTATTTTTCCGAAATAAAAAAATGCATAAAAATATTCAAACTATTACAATGCGAAATCAACAAAACTCGTGTTTAGAAAAGATAACTCACACTGTATACAATTTGCAAGATTTTAAGGACTAATTTGAACGAACATTTACAATCTGTCCCACACTTAAGATGTGCATTGACTGCAATGTACAATAGAAGTATAAGAAATAACACAAATTAATAAAATGATGAAGGAACTGAAACTGCCCTGAATTGGGGTGATTGTGTTGAGAAAGTGAAAGCTTGAGAGATTGGAGATTCGACGTTAAGTACAGTTATCCTTGCACAATAAGAAGAAGACAAAAGAAAATAAAATAAAAAATAACAGAATGAACGAAAGTGCAATAAAATAACAATAAAGTCGGTCAAAATGAGAAAAATCTAGAAAATTAAGATAAAATAATAAAAACAAGTAAAACGAAAATTTTGGAGAATGCTTTGTAGTGAACACTGACTGTCCGACATCTCCTTATCTCAAATTCTGGTGGAAAATTTCACGATCCTTAGATTTGCTTATACAATGCTCTTACCCATCGAATGGGTCAATCCCATTGTAAAAAGGGTAGTTAAACTTTCCCTTGAAACATTTTCATTTTTACCTTGGTAGAATACCAGAGCTACCACTCTAATTCCAAATTCCTAATTCAACAGTAACAATTGCTTGTCAGGCTTACTCGGAAAGGGCTGTCATTGATTAGATCCATGACTAGTCCTGCTTTCATAAGGGTCATACCTTATTGGATAAAAGTTGGCATAAATTCTTGTTTTGGTAATCTTAAACATTTCTTCTTTCTCCCAATGCTATATATGGCTTCCTTACATTAATGAGTGTGAACGTTTCCTTAGAACCCATTAAGTTTTCCATTATTTCTACTATTTCCTTTAATTATTACTGAACCCAATCGTTAAGGGATTTTCACAACTTCTCATTTCCTCCTCCATTTTGCCCTTTGTTTCTCGCCTCTCTTTTCATTTCCTTTCTTTCTTTCCTTATCTAATATCCTTTCTAGAGTGCAGTTCCCCTGCAAATTCGACCTTTAGATTTCAAAAATAAATCCTTTTATCCCCTGCCTTCCTTACCTGTCTACCCTTTTAAATCTTCATTTCCTTTCTTTTTTTCCTTATCTAATATCCTTTCTAGAGTGCAATTCCCCTGCAAATCCGACCTTTAGATTTCAAAAATAAATCCTTTTATCCCCTGCCTTCCTTACCTGTCTACCCTTTTAAATCCTTTATAAAAGTCATAGGCAAGGTAATAGTTCCTGATTTATAGGATCACATCCATTGGTTATAATATGATTTATTACCTGACATTTCGGGAAATCCATTTTCCCTTCCTTATTTTTGTCCTCAGAACAAATCAGGGTAAGGGTCTGTAACACCCTAAACTCGACCTAGACTTTATGGCCGTATCTGGCAATGTCACATGATAGTGTTTTTGAAACCTCGTTGTTACGATGAAAACATTCCATGTTATTATCTTTAGTAAACCTTTGTTAGAACTTAGGAAGTCGTCTTTATTCATTTAAAACATATGTTTTGAAACATCCCTCGTTGTGTAAGCTTTAATAAATCAATCTAGGTGATCATGCGTTTAGAAAATACTTTAACTTTTTTTTTTTTGAAAACCAAATTTCCTACGACCAGCAGGTATAAACCCATAAAGAAAAAAAACCCAAATTTAAAACCAAAGTCCCAAAGGGTGCTTAAATTACAACCCAAATAATCAATAATAAACAAATCATAACTCGTAAATTAAAAACCATGAAGTCCAAAAATTACTATGGTCACCACTGAGTCCTCCGTCACACCGATCTGTCTAAGTTTGGAGATTACTTGTGCAAATTAAATAAAAAGGGTGAGTTTACATAAACTCAGTGTGTAATCCCACATAAACAAACAAAATCAGTATTCACAATGCACAGTTGAACAGTCTTGGGCCTAAGCCCTTTTCAGTATCAGTGACAGATTGGGCATCAGCCCATCTCAGTACAGTGTCAAAAATAAAGTAGGGCCTTAGCCCATCACAATATCAGTAGTAGTAACAGTTATGCAATAGCAAAATCCTACCCAACCATCCTCTACACACCATCTCCGTCCAACCCTACACTCCATGTGGGGATATAATAAACCCACCCATCCCTACAGTCAAAGTAGTACTGAATGCGGCACAAAACAATAGTTTGTAGTTGAGCTGCCAATAAATTAGGCTTAAAGCCTTTCAGTGCACTTCCTCCGAAGAACAACCCCCAACCCAATGCAATGCAACATACAATGGATGATACGCTATTATGCAATTTCAGTACATATATTCAGTTCAGATATTAACATGCTCAGTACAGATATCAATCAGTCAATTTCACACATTTAGGGGTCTAAGTAGTGCTTATCGACCCTATAGTAGGTTCACAGTTGACTTGGACGACCCGTGCAACCTTAAAAATATTTCGGTAAAAATGGGCCAACATGCCTGATAAACCGTAAAAGTAACATATTTTAATCCCACATTTAGCATACTTTTGGATGATTTATTCCCTGAATTGTGTAAAAAGGTGCTCTTAATCCTTTCTTTTCATGTTTTATACTCAGGAAAGCACCTGTGGATGAAAAGAATGAGAAACAGGCCTAAAACGGACCAAATTGGGCCAAAGAAGAAATCGATACAGGCTAGGCCCAAGACCACACGACCGTGCCTTCCTAATTTACTCTAACATGGCCTGGACCACGAAACACACAGGCGTGTTTCTTCAGCAGACTCGACCACGGCCTGAAATTGATTCACATGGGCGTGTGCCATCGGCGTGTCCCTCCCGCAGCCAAGAGGAGTTCTACTCAGATTTGGGTATTTGAAGGCAAAGAAACACATTCCAAAGCCTATTCAAACACCCTAGTAGGAATTCTACTTGAATTAGGATATGTAGGGGCCAAGTAAAGCATCTCAAAGTCTATATAAACACCCTAGGGGGCAACTTAAGCAAGGAGTTCGATAGAAGCCTTCTGCCAGGGCTTTTGGCAGTTAGCTAGGCCAAGGAGCCGAGCCAGAAAGGCCAGATTTATGGGAATCACTTGAAGATAGCTAGTTGATCCATCTCAAGAAGCCGAAATTATACTCAAGATGGCGGATCTCTCCTTCAATTCCTTTAGGGAGTTTTAGGGATTTCTTATATTTTTTTTTATCTTTTCTTCTGAGATGTTTTCTTTTATTATTATGAACTAAACCCTTCAGATACCTGAAGGGGATGAAACCAAAGATGGATCTTGTTATTGTTTTCTGAACTACATGATAAATACTTGATTTGTTCTTAATTATATGTGCTTAATTCTTGTGTTAATATTTCTGGGATATTGATTCAAGTTGAATGTGCTTAGGTGGTGGAGCAAAAGCCCCCGCTTAAGAGTAGATCTAGCATAATTAAATGGAGTTGATCGCGCACCTAGAGATAGGGTGACAAGATTTTGCCAGATTAGGGTGAAACCTAATATGGGAGTCCATAGATTGAGTTAATGCGATTCTAGGGGTTTTAATTAGAAAGAGATTTCAATTAATCAACCTAGGGTTAGACGTTATTTGCCTCGAGAGAGGGTTAGTATTAGTACTTTTAGTTCCTTTGGGTTAGACAATCCAGTCTTGCCTAAGCTAGACTACTGTTCGATAGCTGCACTTGCCTTAAGTCGTTGTCAGAGTTAGTTTCCAGTTTCGATCATTCTCTTTTGTAAATTTTAAAACTCGACAAAACAACGATCAAGTTTTTGGCGCCGTTGCCGAGGAACTAAAATATTAAGAAAGCCCTATTTTTATTATTTTAGCCATTATTTTTATTTTTCCTCAATTTATTTTTATTTTTATTTTTATTTTAGTTTTAACCTTGCTAATTTTTGTCTTTCTTTTCCAACGCAAGTACCTCTAGTTTATGACTAGAAGGAACCCGAAAGGACCACTAGTATATGATAGTGATATCGAAGCTACCGCTCACAGGAATCGTAGAGCAATTAGGCGAGCCCTGATCGCTGAAATCAGAGCTTTAAAATTTATAAATAGAATGATCAAACCTGGAAACTAACTCTAACAACGACTTAAAGGCAAGTGTACCTATCGAACAGTAGTATAGCTTAGGCAAGACCGGATTATCGAACCCAAAGGAACTAAAAGTACTAATACTCACTTTCTTTTTATTATTTAGCCTAAAATATGGAGTTATTGGTTGCTTTAACTAATTTACGACTACTAAGTGAAAGACACAAAGACAAAAAGAATGAATTGGGAAATAACTTGAAGAAACTCAATTGATTGTGATGATACCCTCAGGAAGAATCCACCTAGACTTCACTTGTTACTTATTACTGAATCATATGATTTCCTTACTTAGCTTGATCCGTAGGACTCCCTAACCTATATTAAACCCTCTCTCGAGGCGAATAACGTCTAATCCTAGGTTAATTAGTGGAACTCTTGTTCGCTTATAATTACCCCCTAGAATAGCAGTAAATCGATTAATGGATTCCCATATTAGGTTTCACCCTAATCTGATAAAATCTCGTAACCCTATCTCTAGGCGTTCGATCAACTCCGCTTAATTACGCTAGATCTACTCTTAAGCGGGGTCTATTCCTCCTCCACCTAAGAACATCAGATTTAGATTAAGTATGCATAGTTAAGAACAAACTAAGTATTATTATATAATTCAAAAAATAATAACAAAATTCATCTAGGTTTCATCCCCTTCAGGTATCTGAAGGATTTAGTTCATAACTTGAAAATAAAACATCTCAAGAGAAAAGATAAAACAAAACATAAGAAATACCTAAAGCCCTCTGAAGGTATTGAAGGAGAAATCTGCCGTCTTGAGTAGAATTCCAGCTTCTTGAGATGGATCAACTGGCTTTCTTCGAATGATTCCCACAAATGTGATCTTTCTGGCTCGGCTCCTTGGCCTAGCTAACCGCCCTCTCTCAGGATGCATTTAGGGTGTTTATATAGGCTTTTACAATCCTTTACTTGGTACCTAAGTGTCCTAAATTAAGTCTGCTTCCTACTCGGTGTTTGAACAGGCTTTGGAAAATGTTTCTTTGGCTCTAAGTATCCAAATCTGAGTGAAATTGCTCTCTCCCGTAACAGGGGCACGGCCATGGCACACGCCCGTGTAAATCGTGGTTAGGCCGTGGCTTGATTCTGTTGATTGGGGCACAGCCGTGTAAATCGTGGCATGGTCGTGTCTTAGTTAATTATTGAGGCACGACCGTGTGGCTTAAAGTCCAGGCCGTGTCGATTTCTTCTTTGGCCCAAATTGGCCCGTTTTAAGCCCGTTTCTTATTCTTTTTGTCCTCGGGTGCTTTCCTGAGTATAAATATGAAAAGAAAGGATTAAAAGCACCTTTTAACATAAATTAGGGCTAAATCATCCTAAAAGCATACTAAATATGGGGTTAAAATATGCATGTGTTTTGGTCAAGCTCTCCTTGGTTAAGCCGATTTTTCTTTTGGTCAAAAGCTTCTTCTCATTTCTCTCTTCCAACCGATTGCTCAAGTCTCTTTTGGTCATTTTGTTGGTAAGTCAATGTCAAAAAAACTCTCCCACCCTATTCTCATTCTTAAGCCAAACCTTAAGTGCTTCATCTCTTGTTCATTTTCCTTTTGTTCTCCTTAAACCGAAAGCTTCAACACCTTACCCTTGCCAAATTACTTGGCCTCTTTCAATTTTATTGTTAGTCGAATGCCTCTCCCACTCTCTTTTCTTTTCGATTTACATTGAACACAACCAATTTGTTGCTTTCTCTTCAACCTTTGGCGAACCTAGCATCCCATCATCATTTTTCTTTCTTGAAACTTTGTTAGCGAAAGTCTCCCTCTCCATTTCCTCTCCTTTTCCAAGAAAGAACGAGGTATTTTCTTACCATTTCTTCTTCCCATTTCGATTCTTGGTAAAACTTCACCTCCAAAACACTCTCTCCAAGTCTTTTCTTGTTCAAAACCGAACATACCCTCCTCTCTAATCAATCTTTTATTTCTTTCTCCTTCTCGGGGCTTTAGCGAATCTTCCTTGTGTTGGCGAATAGTAGGTGTTATTGGGTGCTTGGTTCCAACCGATTGGTAGTGGGTAAGTGTTGGTAGAATGGCCTTTCTCCTTTCATTGGTACTTTGCGATTCTTGGTATGTTAAGGGCTAAGATCGATATTGGTTAAAAAGGTGTTAACTTCTTGTTTAATCTTTTCGTATAGGATCTTTGGACGTTGGAAATAATCAAGAGGAGCCTCCAACTCTTTTAGCCGATTGCTAAGTGGTGGTAAGAGGAGTACTTTGTTAGTCCGTTCCTTTAGCTTCGTTAAACCAAGTCTCGATGGATTAATGGATTTTCTTTTAGGTGGAGGCGGTTGTAAAGGAGAAACCTTTGTGGTTCGAGTTTGGTAGGAAGCCAAACGTTTGCAAGGTAAGGACTATGTGATAAACTCTCTTTGGTTTAATACTTGTGGCCGAATGGTATGATGGGTAATCCATTTGTTGGCGATTGTAGGATTCGAGTTGTAGAAGTGATCAAGGGGCGTAAATCGATTTTAGGGATTAATACCTTCGCTAATTCGGTGTGTAAACTAACACACTTCATTTAGTAATATAATTGATAACTTTGTGTGATGATTAATGAAACAGTGATGATTGATGTGATACCTAATGGGTATGATTACGGACTCGGGTAAGTCAATTATTATTATTATGAGTTTCTTGATGATCTATATGATACCATGGTTGTGCATATATGTGACATGGGGTATGAGATTAGACATATTAGCATGATATGCATGATTACATGAGTGTGGTATGTTGATGGGTGATCTGAGTGGAAGGAGCGGTGATATTTTGTCTTGTGAGCACTAGTGTTTTAGTAACACACTTTGTGACTTTGGGTCACGGAGGTTTGGCACCTCAGGAGGTTTGGTACCTCGGCGTCTCGTCCACATGGTTAACACCACCGTGGGTTGGCCCCACTTGTGAGATATGGGATTGGCGCCGGTGATTTGGTATCACTACGATGGGTTGGCCCCATCAGCATTTGTGACTACGGTCACGGTGCTTGGGTAGCACAATTGTGTCTTTGGGACACCGAGGTTTGGCACCTCATTGCGACTTGTCCTGTGGTTTAACCACAGTGGGTTGGCCCCATGAGATATGGGATCGTCGCTAGTGATTTGGTATCACACGATGGGTTGGCCCCATCAATGATTTGTGACCTCGGTCACGGTTGCTTTATTAGCACAATTGTGTCTTTGGGACACCGGTGTTTTGGTAACACATTGTGACTATATGTCACCGGTGGTTTGGCACCACCGGTGGTTTGGTACCACACGGGTAGAAAAGCGATATGGATGGTTAGGATCGGGTTGCATTAATTATGTTGCTTTGTATGATGTGTGTTAGCATGTTGTTTTTCGGGAGCGGTTACTTTTACGGTTTATCAAGCCTTAAATTACAGAGAAGAAGAACAATAAGGCGGATCCAATCCTACTGAAGGGATGGATGAGAATAACCTACCACCACAAGATGTGGTAGAAAACAATGCTCCACGTACTATGTATGATTATGCTAAACCTCATTTAACAGGAGCATAATCGAGTATTGTTAGGCCAGCTATAGTTGCTAATAATTTTGAATTAAAGCCTAACACTATACAAATGATTCAACAATTTGTTCAATTTGATGGTTTGCAGGATGAAGACCCAAATACTCATATAGCGAATTTTTTAGAGTTCTGTGATACCTTCAAAATAAATGGCATTTCTAATGATGCCATATGTCTTCAGTTATTTCCCTTTTCATTAAGGAATAAAGCCAAATAGTGGTTAAACTCGTTACCATGAGGGTCAATCACCACATGGGATCAAATGACCAAAAAATTTTTATTAAAATATTTCCCACCGGCCAAAACGGCCAAATTACGGAATGATATCTCTTATTTTGTGCAGATGGATTTAGAGACACTATACAATGCATGGGAGAGATACAAGGATCTCTTGAGAAGGTGTCCGCCCCATGGTTTACCCTTATGGCTCCAAGTCCAGACTTTTTATAACGGTATAAACCCCTCAACGAGGCAACTAATTGATTCAGCCACCGGTGGAACCCTGAACAATAGAACTCCTAAAGCAGCTTACGAGTTTATTGAAGAGATGTCACTAAATAACTATCAGTGGCAGGTTACAAGGATAAAACCAACAAAATCAGCCGGAGTTTTCAACCTCGACGCATTAACCATGCTATCTGATCGTGTCAAACAGTCGAGTTTTAAAACTTATAAAAGGAATGATCGAACCTGTAGACTAACTATGACAATGATAGAGGCAAGTGCACCTATCGAACAGTAGTATAGTTTAGGCAAGAATATTTTATCGAACCCAAGGGAACCTAAAAATACTACTACTCACTTTCTTTCTATTATTTAGCCTGAAATATGGAGTGATTGGTTTATGAAACTAATGAAAAACTAAACTATATGCAAAGACAAAAGAATGAATTGGAGAAAGACTTTAGGAAAACTCAGTTGATGAAAACGATATGTAACAGTCCGGTTTATACCCTTGTCGGAACAGTGGTTTTGTGACCACAAATTCGAGTCTAATAATATTTTAATATTATTTTCTATGCCGTTGGTATGTGTTTAAGCATGTACTAAATTTTTGTAAGTTAATTTGATTGTCTGTGTGGTTAATTTGACAAAAGGATTAAATTGCATGAAACGTGGAAGTTGCTTGCTATTTGCTAAAGTACTTAAGTGATGTGGCTTTTGAATGTTGTGGCCTTAATAGGAAAATATGCCATTAAGTGATTAGTGGATGGCTAAGGTCATAAATGACCTTGAATTATATGTTTAATATATTTGATTAAAGGTTAAAAATGTCTTTTATGTATTAAATGATTATATGATAAAATAAAATATGAAAATGGACTTAGTTCATCCATTCTTCCACCGAAAAACAAAAAGAAAAAGAAAGCTTTGAAGCTTTGTAATTTCGGCTAGTTTGAGGCACAAGTTAAGGTATGTTTTTACTTCAGTTCTTGATAATTTCTACGTTTTTGTAATCGTTACTTTGAGAGCTACAAAACCCATGCCTTAATTTTGTGTTTTGATGATGTATGTGAAATATTCCATTGATGATTTTACAAGCTTTGTGATGTTTGAGGATGATATATGAAAGATTTGAGCTAGATGAACATGTTATGTTCTTGAATTTTTGATGAATTTAGCTAAATAGGGCTAAATTGAGAAAATGGTAAATGGAAGGACTAAATTGCAAATTTGATGAAATATTTAGGCTTATATAGTCCCTAGAGAGGTTCGACCAAGCATGTGTGTGTGTGGATTTTGTGAATTTGATGTTTTGTGAAAAATGGACTAAATTATTAAAGTGTGCAAATATGAGGGTTAATTTGTAAATAGCC
The DNA here is from genome assembly GCA_025506655.1 of Gossypium rotundifolium. NCBI lineage: Eukaryota > Viridiplantae > Streptophyta > Magnoliopsida > Malvales > Malvaceae > Gossypium > Gossypium rotundifolium. The sequence goes on from CP106724.1 coordinate 22,699,958, forward strand.
CAAAATATATGTGTATGGATTGAATTGAATGGAATGGTGAATAAAAAGGTTAATTCTGAATATGTTTAGATCAAGAACCAAGGAAAACGGATTTAGATCGCTGGAAAGCGAAAGTAATAGAGTAGCCATTTTCGTTTCGTTAAACCGAACCCGAGGTAAGTTACTATGCAAATAAACTTATCTGTATTGAATTGAATATATGTATTTATATGTTTATCGATGAAAATGAATGAGTATAAGATGCTAAGTGCATGAATTCTGAAATAAGTTTGATATAGTGATAAAGCCGAGAAGTCCCGTGCGAACCTAGGAATAGATAGGATTAGCTATGTCATGACATAGGTATCTGTTCTGTTTTATCATGTAAGACCACGTCTGGGACATTGGCGTTGATTTGAAATTTGTGTAAGACCTCATCTGGGACGTAGGCATCGATAGGATCTTTACGAGTAAGACCATGTCTGGGACATCGGCATCATATTAATTCGTATAAGACCCTGTCTGGGACAGGGGCAACTATATCTGAGTACATGTAAGACCTCGTCTGGGACATTGGCATCGTACGACTATTCTGAGCTTTCTGATCATCCTACTAGATTCCTATGGGTTCAACGGCCAAGAGTATGATATGAATGCCAAATCCGAGCTATGAACAATTATGTGATATTAAGTTCGATTCAGGTACGTTGTCTATACACTATTTATGTATGTAAGGTAAGTATCTAAGTGATCTTACTATGGTGATAAATATATGGAAATTGTGATATGATAAGAATTGTGTTGGCTAGATGAGCTATGTGTTCATATGATTCTTGAATGGTGAAAATGGCTAATGTGGTTAAAAGTGTATGAACCAAAACAAATATGTAAAATTTTGCCAAGTGATTGTTACATGCTTTCTATACCAAGTTTATTTGTATATGACTTACTAAGCTTTTGAAAAGCTTACTCTGTGTGTGTTTTCTCTGTTTTATAGGTCGTCGAAGCTACGGAGGCTCGGGATTGTCAAGGATCGTCATCACACTACTAAACTTATTTTGGTACCCTTTTGAAAATGTATATGGCTAATTATGGCATGTATAGGCTAGATAGGTGTATATGTTTATGAAGTGAGCATGGCCATGTCTATTGGCAAGTTTTTGAGTTGATAAATGTTTGAATGAATGAGTTATGAAGCATATATTTAGTATGTTTTGATGCATATGAAATGGTTAAGTTTTGGTTAAGCAAATGGATGATACATGTATGAAATGATGTAGGATTTAGTTTGCAATTTGGTATGATTGGAATTGGTATTAAATGTATGGATGAAGTGAACCATTTGATATGTATTGGTTGCCGTATATGCATATTATGTTTTGGTATGTATTGCTTGTAGGTGAGACCCAAAATGGATGGCTTGTTGGACTTGCAAGTGACCTATTATGTCACACGGCCATGGCACACGAGCGTGCCTGAGATCGTGGGTGAATTGGCAGAATGTAACCTAAATTCTATAAGGCCTCGACACAGGGGTGTCATCTAGCCATGGTGTACAAGTCAGTAGCTAGCCACGGCCGTGGCACACGGGCGTGTTTGGTGGCCGTGGAGATCAAGTCAGTATATAGACACGGAAAGGACACATTGGGGTGCCTAAAACCCATGGAAGGCACACGGTCTCCTCCCACGGGCGTGTCTCCCTTGTATTTTAGAGAAGTTTTAGTTTTCCTTGAAATTTAGTATGCATTTCAATTTAGTCTCGACTCGGTTATTATCATGCTTAAGGTCTCGATTATCTACATAAGGGACATCATGTTTGATATTATTGAATGCATGTATGATTAATTCTATAAATGTTTCTGATCTGTCTGGTAACGCCTTTAACCCTAATCCGGCGACGGATACGGGATAGGGGTGTTACATGATACCCTCAGAAAGAATCCACTTGTGACTTCACTTATTACTTATCCCTAAACCACATGATTTCTTTACTTAGCTTGATTCGTGAAACTCCCTAACCTATATTAAACCATCTCTCGAGGCGAATAACGTCTAACCTTAGGTTAATTAGTGGAACTCTCGTTCTCTTATAATAACCCCCTAAGGAAGCAGTAAATCGATCAATGGATTCCAATATTAGGTTTCACCCTAATTCGGCAAAATCTCCTAACCTTATCTCTAGGCGCCCGATCAACTCTGCTCAATTTTGCTAGATCTACTCTTAGGTAGGGTCTATTCCTCCTCCACCTAAGCACATCAGATTAAATTAAGCAACATAATTAAGAACAAACTAAGTACTTCTCATATAATTTAGAAATCAAATAACAAAATCCATCATAGGTTTCATCCCCTTCAGGTATCTGAAGGGTTTAGTTCATAACAAATTAGGAAAACATCTCAAGAGAAAAGATAAAACAAAACATAAGAAATCCCTAAAACCCCCTGAAGGAATTAAAGAGGAGATACTCTGTCTTGAGTAGAACTCCGCCTTCTTGAGATGGATCAACTGGCTATCTTTGAGTAATTACCTAAATAAAAGCTCTGGCAGAAAACTCTGCCTCCTGTTTTGGCTTCTGTTGAACTCCCCTTTTTAGTTGCTACCTTGGGTGTTTATATAGGCTTTGAGATGCTTTACTTGGCTCCTAAGTATACTAATTCTAGTAGAATTCCTCCTAGGATGTTTAAGTAGACTTAGGAATGTGTTTCTTTGCCTCCAAGTATCCAAATCTGAGTGAAATTGCTCATTCCCATAGTAGGGGTACGGCCATGGCACACGCCCATGTAAGTCAACTTCAGGCTGTGTCTTGATTCTGTTGATTGAGGCACGTCCGTACAAGTCGGGGTTCAGGCCATGCTTCAGGTCTGTCAATTAGGGCACGGCCATTCAAAACTGTGCCTGGGTCGTGTTGGGCTTTTTGTCGACAAGGAACGACCGTGTAAATTGGCGACAAGACGTGTACTAGATGAATGGCAAGGCACGGCCGTGTGACGTGAAGCCCAGGCCGTGTCGTCTTCTCGGGTTGGCCCAATTTCGTCCGTTTTAAGCCTGTTTCTCATTCATTTCATCCTCGGGTGCTTTCCTGAGTATAAACATGAAAAGAAAGGATTAAAATCACCTTTTTACATAAATCACGGGCTTAATCATCCAAAAGCATACTAAATATGGGGTTAAAATATGTTACTTTTACTGTTTATCAAATACCCCCACACTTAAGCTTTTGCTTGTCCTCAAGCAAAATTCTCAACTTACAATTAAAATGAACTTTCTATAATTCATAATTCCTATCGACAATGTCTCATCATAATTCATAGATAATTTATACATGGATCATTTAACTCAAAGAGTCATAAAGATTCAAGCAATTCAAAGTCATACCTTAGTAGCACAAAAACGTAGGTGTCTCCCCTTAACTGAATAATTACCTTTAATTCAAAACCGAAAAGGATTGGCATCCTCACAAAATATTCACTCAAATCACTCGAAGTGTTTAAGGATCAAGAATAAGCACTCTAAGTCGAACCTGAAAAGTTAATCCCATAGGCTTGCCTGAAAATCAAATCTCCACCACTGTATATGACATGATACACAGATCAAAAGGTCTTTATCAGGGTTGTAATGGGGCTACGGTTAAGGGTGTGGATAAAGACTGAATTAGAGGGTTAGAATCGAGATTGAATTGACTAATTGACTAATTACCTAACTAAAAATAATGAACTAAATATGAATATTTACATCGAATGAAAATTAATAATGCCACTATTGATAATTACTCTATAATAAAGAGTATTTTCATCACTTAAAATTTGATAATACTTTAATACAAGCTTTTCTTCAATAATTGGAGTTTAAATGCTCTAAGCTCTTTTATATACAACTAATATTGAATAAACTTGGATTTTTTAAGAACAAACTAAAATATTACATCATAAATGATAAATGTAACTCTTGAACTAATATAATTCGGTAACTTAATGAAATCAAACCTCGATTAAAGGTTGGTGACCAAAGTCACGAATAATCCATTTGTGGGCCAACCCACGTGTGATACCAAATCACCGGCGGCGATCCCATATCTCAAAAGTGGGGCCAACCCACGGTGGTGTTAACCACGGGGCGAGTCACTATGAGGTGCCAAACCTCCGGTGTCCAAAGACACGAATGTGATACCAAATCACTTTGGTGGTGCCAAACCACCGGTGGTGCCAAACCACCGTGACCAAAGTCACGAATCATCAAGTTGTGGGGCCAACCCACGTGTGATACCAAATCACCGGCGGCGATCCCATATCTCAAAAGTGGGGCCAACCCACGGTGGTATTAACCACGTGGACGAGTCGCTATGAGGTGCCAAACCTCGGTGTCCGAAGACACGAATGTGATACCAAATCACCGGTGATCGAAGTCACGATATCAATCTTCCCTCCTCTCATCATGCAGTGCAATATGACATAATAATTAGTGTATGCGTTATGTCATGTATGCTAGACATATATCAAATATAAGTATAACATGAATTACCATCATAATCGGATAGACATAAAACAACATAATCATACTAATCAACCTCTAAAGGTATAACCGTAATTTTACCTACCACGGGTATTTTCGTAATTTATCCACCAAGGGTATTTTCGTAATTTACCTACCAAGGGTATTTCGTAATTTACCCACCAAGGGTATTTTTGTAATTTACCAACCAAAGGTATTTTTGTAATTTACCTACCTAGGGTATTTTTGTAATTTACCCACCAAGGGTATTTTCGTAATTTACCCACCAAAGGTATTTTTGTAATTTACCAACCAAGGGTATTTTTGTAATTTACCTACCTAAGGTATTTTTGTAATTTACCCACCAAGGGTATTTTCATAATTTACCCACCAAGGGTATTTTCGTAATTTACCCACCAAGGGTATTTTCAGTAATTTACTCACCAAGGTATTTTCGTAATCTACCCACCAAGGGTATTTTGTAATTTACCCACCAAGGGTATTTTCGTAATTTACCCACTAAGGGTATTTTCATAATTTTGTACCGGAAGGCCTTTCTAAGGTGCGATTATCGCATGAGCGACTCAACTACCATTTTCTTGTCTTTACTGGACTATTGGGCCTAAAACCCAATTTTGGCCCATTGAGACCCCACACGCGTGTGGCCCACCTAACAAATCTATCCACGTATATAAGTTCCACCTAGTCTAGTTCACTATATACTATATCATCATACAATTTATTCCAATTGGGCTCTACGAGCCCATTGGGCCCACTTGACCCATCGCATTAGCGACCCCAACCCACAAGAATACTCTTGATGGCCTCAACTATCGTGTTGAAGCCCCACACGCTTCCGCCGCTCGTGGTGGCTACTATTGTCGTGACTGCACTTGGCATTTGCCGCTTTACAACTAGAGTAGAGAGAGTTACACACTGATTGGACTCGGTGCTAAACTGTAGCTGCGACCACTCCACGTGCCCAACGCCCACCAAGGTATGTTAACCCTGTAGTCAAAAGAAAGGGTGATAACAAATACAAAGGGGTTTTGGGTTAATATTAGTGGGTGAGTCAATAAAAAAAGTTGTTAAGATTCAACGGGGTTCACTAGGGGTTAATTTGTGAAGGTAGGCTTTTTATGGAGTAAGTGGGTTAAATCCTAGGTGCCTTTATCATCTCTGCATATCAAATCAAAAGTGTGGTCTCGACATGTATAAACGAGGCAATTTCTAGAATAACAGTTCAAAGTTGACACACTCATAATCAATAAAGTGAGCATGAAAAAGAATCTATGCTCTATAAGGCTCAAAATCTTACAAAAATTATGGGTGTTTTTGACATCAATCCCTGTAAATTTCAAACTTCAAAGTAATACTCAAATTCAGTTCAACGAACTATTAATTTTTAATTTTTAGAAAGTAGACTTATCATGCTCGATTCTCTAGTATCCTTCAAATTTAATCATCAATGCACAATTAACTATGACTTACTCTAAAACATATCAATACAAATCATAAATCAATGAAATTTCATCCTAATTAGTAATATGAGAAAATACTTGAAAACAAGACTAAATTGAGATTTGAGAATAATGCAAAAAGTCGTACTTTTACCCCCACACTTAAGATGCACATTGCCCTGAATGTACAAAGGTAGATAAACAATTATGTAATAATAAAATCAAAAGAGAAGGGGAGAAGTAACACTTCCTGAATTTTTGGATGAAGTCTATGAAAAGAAACCGGATAAGATTGGAGGTGAACGTGGGGAAACATCTCGAACCGTTTGAAATTGAATCATTAAAGTAGCCGGCTTGGTTTTATTGTATCCTAAGCTAAATCTAAATATCATAAAGACTAAGAAGAAGAAAATAAAATAAAATAAAGTAAAAAATAATGATGAAATAAAATAAAAACAAAAATAAATAATGGAAAATGAAAGATAACTAGAAAAATGGAGAATGAGGTTTAAATAGATATGTAGCCCTTGTTTTGGGATTTTGAATTTTGAACGCATTCAGGGTGTTCAGGCATGGTCGTGCGTGTCGTGGCATGCCCGTGTCTTTCTTCACACGGTCATTTAATACGAGTGTGCTCCTCCCGTGTTCGATAAGTCAGAATGTTGGCATAGTTGAAAGTCACAACTGTGTTTAGCCCATGCTTGACAAGTCAGTAACCTCGCACGGGGCATCGGCACAGGCGTGGACTATTATCGCCACCCGTGTTGGGAAAAGAAATTTTTCTATGTCGTGCACGGCTACTGGCATGCCCATGGTTCATCCCCTGGCTTCCACACGGCCACGGGCACGCCCGTGTGTAGGGTCGTGTGGCCTAGAAATCTGCTCTTTGGTTAGTTTATGGTTAGGTGCTAAAATGAAAAAGAAAAGAAAAAATAAAAAGAAATGTAAAAATGGGGTTAGTGCTCGGGTTGCCTCCCGAGAAGTGCTCATTTATAGTCTTAGCTAGACTTTACCTCTCATTCGTATGGTCATGGTGGTTTGAGGAGGTGGAAATCCTTTTTCATGCGATCAACTCAGTTATGGATATAAAGTTTAAGTCGAGTAATGTTTACCTCAAAAGTGTTGAATTTAAGATTGCTTACCTCGACTATGCCGTATAGGAAGACATTAAGTACCTCAAAAGTGATTTCTTCATTTGCCTTGAGTTCTGAATTAGTGATTCGAGGGTCTTCCTTATTCAACAATACCTGATCCTCTATTTTGATGTGATTTGTTGTTCCTATCAGCTCGTCTGGGGTTTCTTTTGGTTTCACTTCGTGTGGTTCTGGTTCTTCTTTAATTTGTGTTAGCCACTCTTCTAGTTTGTTGACCCTAAGGCTTTGTTCCTCATATAATTCTTCTTTATTGGCACGAGGTCTAAGATCTAGCTCAGCTAGGTGATTTTGTGATGTTTCCTATAAAGAAGGTTCAACAAATGGTTATCAACGTTCATACCTTTATTACTCGATGTCCTAGCTCAGTCAAGAGCTTGAAGAGTGACTATCTCGTTTTATCAGTTAATTGAATGCTCATCCTAGTTTTATCAATTTTGATTAGAACATTTTCTATTATAACCCTAGGAATTCTTATAGTTTTATCAGTTAATTGAATGCTCATCCTAGTTTGTCTGGGTTTCCCTAGACCTAGTTGTTTAAACATTTTGTAAGGCATAACATTGATGCTTGCCCTTAAATCTGCTAACGCATTATCAATAGATAAACTACCAATTAAACATGGAATTGTAAAACTCCCTAGATCTTTTAATTTCTGTGGTAGTTTATTTTGTAGAATTGCTGAGCACATCTAATTTGCGTTTGTTGGTCAAGAGCTGTCTTAAAAATTTCCTCGAGTCTAGTATCTGAAAAAGAGCTTCAAGGAGAGGAAAGTTAATATGTAATTTCTTTAAGAGTTTAAGAAACTTACCGAACTGTTCCTCTGAATCGTCTCTTTTCATTGCTTCGGGATAAGGTATGCGAGGTTGGTACTCCTTGATTATCGGTTTCGACTTTTCTTGTGTTACCTGTACCTTACCTTCGTCTACCTTATTTTCTTGTATTAAGTTTGGTTCATCTAACCCCTTACTGTCTTGAGCTGAGATGGCTTGAATTTGCTCCTTTGGGTTAACCTCGGTGTTACTTGGTAGATGTCCTAGCAGTCATTCTGACATTAGCTTTGCGAGATGCCCCACTGACTTAGTAAGTTCTCCAACTTGATTCTCGATCCCTTTGATCGATTTTTTTTGTTCATCAAGTGCTGCTTCAGTCTTTTGGAAATGAGAATCTGTGGCTGCTGATCATTGCAAAATAGTCTAGTTTTAATATTTATAAAAGAGTGATCGAACACATGGTCGATTGCGACAACGATAGAGGCAAGCGCACCTATCGAACAGTAGTATAGCTCAGGCAAGAATATCTTATCGAACCCAAGGAACCTAAAAGTACTACAACTCACTTTCTTTCTATTATTTAGCCTAAAATATGGAGTGATTGGTTTATTAATCTAAAACAAATGAAATACTTAAACTTAAATGCAAAGACAAAAGAACAAAACTTTGGGAAAAGACTTTGAAGAAAACTCAATTGATAAAGACGATACCTTCGGGAAGAATCCACCTATGACCTTACTTATTATCTACCTTTTCAATTAATATGATTTCTTTACTTAGCTTGATCCGTGAGATTCCCTAACCTATATTAAACCTTCTCTCGAAGTGAATAACGTCTAACCTTAGGTTAATCAGTGGAACTCTCGTTCTCTTATAATAACCCCCTAAGGAAGCAGTAAACCGATCGATGGACTCGTATATTAGGTTTCACCCTAATTCGGCAAAATCTCGTAACCCTATCTCTAGGCGCCCGATCAACTCTGCTTAATTATGCTAGATCTACTCTTAGGCAAGGTCTATTCCTCCTCCACCTAAGCACAACAAATAAATTTAAGCAACATAATTAAGAACAAACTAAGTATTTATCATATAAACCGAAAGAATTAAATAACAAAATCCATCATAGGTTTCATCCCCTTCAGGTATCTGAGGGGTTTAGTTCATAACTAAACAAGAAAACATATCAAGAGAAAAGATAAAACAAAACATAAGAAATCCCTAAAACCCCCTAAAGGAATTGAAGAGGAGATCCTCCGTCTTGAGTAGAACTCTGACTCTTCGAGATGGATCAATTGCTATCTTCGAGACAATCCCTAAACGAGAAAGGCTTGGCAGAAAACTCTGCTCAATGATCTACCCCTTGAATAGCCGCCTTGGGGTGTCTTTATAGACTTTTGGGATGCTTTACTTGTCTCCTAAGTACTCATAATTCAGGTACAATTCATCCTAGGTGTTTGAGTAGACTTAGGATTGCGTTTCTTAGGCTCCAAGCATCCTATTCCGAGTGAAATTGCTCTTTCCCGCGGTAGGGCATGGCTAAGGCACGCCCGTGTAAATTGAGGCTCAGCCTGTGTCTCTATTCTATTGATTTAGGCACGACCATGGCGCACCCATGCAAGTCGAGGGACAGGCCGTGCTTCGGGTCTGTCGATTAGGGCACAGCCATGCAAATCGGGATAGGTCGTGTTGGGCTTTTTGTCGATGAGGCACGGCCGTATAAATTGGTGACAGGTCGTGTTCTAGGTGGATGGCAAGGCACGGCCGTGTGGAATAAAGCCCAGGCCGTGTCGACTTCTTGGGTTGGCGTAATTTGGTCCGTTTTAAGCCCGTTTTATGTTCTTTTTATCCTTAGGTGTTCTCCTGAGTATAAGACATGAAAAGAAAGGATTAAGAGCACCTTTTTACATAAATCAAGGATAAATTCATCCAAAAGCATACTAAATGTGGGATTAAAATATGTTACTTTTACGGTTTATCAAATACCCCCACACTTAAGCTTTTGCTTGTCCTCAAGCAAAATTCTCAACTTACAATTAAAACGAACTTTCCATAATTCATAATTCCTATTAATAATGCCTCATCATAATTCATAGATAATTTATACAAGGATAATTTAATTCAAAGAGCCCTAAAGTTTCAAACGAGATAAGTCATGATTTTGTAGCATGAAAATATATGTCTTCCCTTATCTAAGTATAGTTTTTTCAACTCATTAAAGTTTTAAGAATAACTCGAATCATGTAACAAACCAAATCTAGTCTCAACGCATAATTGGGTTTGGGGTGTTACATTTAGTGGTATCGAGTCAGATTCAAAAACTCGGTACGTGGTTTGGGTTCAAAAATAATTTACGTATGAAAACGTTCAATGATATTTTAAAGATCAGTATGGCACCACAAGCATCCGGCAACAAGTCAAGTAAGTATTTACTGCTTAAATGATTACTATGATATGATCATAGGAATACTCTAGAACTTCTAGTTTTAGATGTGAAAAACTGTAGAGATTGAGACTCTAGGACACGTTGTGAAAAACAACTTTATATCTCAAATCTCATAAAATATCGTTAATAAACACCGAAACAAAATTTACGATTCATAAAACTTGTAATCGATATAAGCGAACAAGCAATCATGAGTACAAGAGGGCGTGGTCGTGGGCGCGAGTAGACGTGGCTGTGGTAGAGGCCGAGGTGCTACGGTGAAGCACCAAATCATATGTTGTAAGTAGACGACTGCGTCAATTGAAAGTGAGACCGGATCACGCAATCACATGGAAGAAGATCATGCATTGACTCAAGCGATGCTCTGGGTCTTGGAAAGGTCACGGAACTAGAATTGGGCCAACAACTCGTGGGTCAATTTCTGAGCGACTTAAGGCAAATAATGCGAAGTTTTCAGAGGAGTCTCCGGTGTAGCCCCGATGTGGTGAATCTGGCTCGTCGTGGAACGGATTATGGATGATATGGAATGCAGTACCGAGCAAAAGCGGAGGAGCTGTATCTTTATTGAGAGATGAGGCGTCGGTGGTGGCTCATCGCTCGAGAAGGCACCGTCGCACCGATTAATCGGGAATTCTTTAAAGCCGCCTTTCAAGGAAAGTCGTTGGAGCGAGCTATGTAGACGTCGAAGGAAGGAATTTCAATCTTGTCCAAGGAAGTAAGACCGTGGCGAAGATATGAAGTGAATTTTCTACGATCAAGCAAAATTCTCAACTTACAATTAAAACGAACTTTCCATAATTCATAATTCCTATTAATAATGCCTCATCATAATTCATAGATAATTTATACAAGGATAATTTAATTCAAAGAGCCCTAAAGTTTCAAACGAGATAAGTCATGATTTTGTAGCATGAAAATATATGTCTTCCCTTATCTAAGTAATTTCCTTTAATTCAAAACCAACAAGGATTGACATCTTCACAGAAGATTCACTCAAATCACTCGAAGTGTTTAAGGTTCAAGAAATAAGCACTCTAAGTCGAACCTGAAAAGTTAATCCCATAGGCTTGCCTAAAAACCAAATCTCCACCACTGTATATGAAATGATACACAAATCAAAAGGTCTTTAATCAGGGTTGTAACGGGGCTAGGGTTAAAGATGTGGATACAGGCTGAATTAGTGGTTATAATCGAGACTGACTTGACAAATTACCTAACTAGAAACATTGAACTAAATATGAATATTGACTTCGAATGAAAACTAACAATATCACTATTGATAATTACTCTATAGTAAGGATTATTTTGATAATACTTTAATACGAGCTTTTTCTTCAACAATTGGAGTTTAAATACTCTAATATCTTTTATATACTACTAATATTAAATATATACTTGAAATTTTTTTTAGAACAAACTAAGTTAAACATAGTAGAAAGAACTTTGGTGATTGAAATAACCTAATTTGGCAATTGATCAAACCAATTCTCGATAAAGGGGTAGTCAAAGGAATATTGATGACAAATACAAAGGTATTATGGGTTAATATTAGTGGGTGAGTCAATAAAAAGGTTGTTAGGATTCAATGGGGTTCACTAGGGGTTAATTTGTATGGGTAGGCTTTTTAGCGTAGTGAACGGGTTAAAACCTAGGTGCCTTTATCATCTCAGTGTATCAAATCATTAATGTGGTCTTGACATGTATAAACGAGGCAAGTTCTAGAATAACAATTCAAACTTGACACACTCATAATCAATTAAAGTGAGCACGAAAAAGGGTATATGCTCTATAAAGCTCAAAATCTCACACAAAATTGTGGATGTTTTGACATATCCTTATAAATTTTGAACTTCAAGGTGATACTCAAATTAGGTTCGACAACCTATCAATTTTAATTTTAGAAAGTAGACTTATCATGCTTGATTCTCTAGTATCCTTCAAATTTAATCATCAATGCACAATTAACTATGACTCACTTTAAAACATATCAATAAAAATCATAAATCATTAGAAATTTAATCCTAATTAGTAATATGAGAAATATACTTAAGATCAAGACTAATTTCAGGATTTGAGAATTATGCAAAAAGTTAGGCACTATTACCTCTACACTTAAGATGCACATTGTCCTCAATGTACAAAGATAGATAATGAAATTTATGTGCCAAATCAAAAAGATAAGTGGGGAAAGTAATACTCCCTGAAATCTAGATGATCCCGGCGTCTTTGGTGGTGGTAATGGTGTTTTCTATGGGCCCGGTGGAGTGGCTACCGAGAAGCAATTTGCTAGATGAAAAAATTGGGTAGCCTGTGAAGATATAGCCAAGAGATCTAGAGTAATAATAATAATAATATACTAATAATAAATTTAAAGATTAAGGAAATAAAAAGAAGGAGATTAAGAAGAAAACTGAAATTGAAAGAAAAGACTAATGGACTAAGGAGTCCTTATTGTTGGATGGTTTGCGAAGTGGGTGTGACCTCAAAGGCTGTGGTGTGTGATTCCCTAGCAGCCTTTAGATCCTAAAACCAAGAAACTACTATGAAATAAATTAAATTAAGCAGAAAAGAAGTATAGATAAGGAAAATTAAGAAGACGAGAAAAGAAAAATAGAACCAAAAAGGTTTTTGAGACCCTTGGCATGTCAATTAAGTGAAGCTGCCGGCATGAACTCATGTTGAGGTTTCCTCTAAGGAGATGATGTTTACGTTTCTTCGGCATGATCTTTTTGTTGCTCAAGTGTCTTGGATCTTTTCTATGAATAGGGAAAAAATTTGAAAGAAAAGAGAAAGAAGGAATAAGAAAGAAGATGGGACAAAGAGGACGGGCTGTGGGGTTGGGGAAGGGGACGGTTATTTTAATATATAGGAAGGGTAACACGGCCTTCCGCCACGGCCGTGTTTAATTTGAAATGCCCATGCTTTTCGTGATTTCTTAAAATTGAGCGCGATTCAGGGTTTTTAACACGTCCGTGTGTCAATTTGACATGCCCATGCTTGGTAAGTCAGTATGTTTACACAATCGTGGTGCATGGCCGTGTTCTAGACGTGCTTAATAAGTCAGTATATTCACACGGTTGTGCAATGCCCGTGTTAGACAAGCCAGTAGCCTCACACGGTTATTCCGCACGGGCGTGTTCTGGTATTGTAGTCCGTGTTTGAGAAGTCAGTGTCTTCACACGGTCATGAGGCACGACCGTGTCTTTTTGTCGCAGCCCGTGTTGAAGAAGAGATTTTCCTGTTTGTACACGGTCATCAAGACGCCTGCAGTGTTCTGAGCCATGTTAATGATCCTGCATTTTTGTTAGACTTTTAGAAAATAATGTTAATGCGTTTATCGTTCGAGTTGCCTCCCGAAAAGCGTTTGTTTATAGTCTTAAGCTAGACTCTCCCTATTTTTAGTTCTAAAGGAAGGCTCATGGAGCATAAACTCCTCTCTTGTATCTCCAAAATCTACACCATTATAAATTTTAAGTCGGTGACCATTTACCTTGAATGTGCCTTTAGTGGGATGAGTTACCTCAATGGTGCCATATGTAAATATTGTTTTGATCATGAACGGTCCTGACCATCTGAATTTTAGCTTCCCAGGGAATAGTTTAAGCCTTGAATTGTATAGTAGGACTAGGTCCCCTACTTCGAAATGTTTTGATCGCTTGAGGCAAGCATCGTGACGTCGCTTTGTTGCTTCCTTGTATAACTTTGAGTTCTCATAGGCTTCTGTTCTCCATTCATCCAGCTCATTTATCTGCATCATTCATTTCTTTCCTGCAAGTTCGAGGTCAGTATTTAAAAATTTTATTGCCCAGAAAGCTTTGTGTTCTAACTCGAATGGTAGATGACAGCTTTTCCCGTATACGAGCTTGTATGGAGATGTCCTTAGAGGTGTTTTGAATGTTGTTCTGTAAGCCCATAAAGCATCATCTACTTTAACTGCCCAATTTTTTCTATTTGATTCAACCGTTTTTTCTAGAATGAGCTTAAGCTCTCAATTTGCTACCTCAACTTGCCCACTAGTTTGAGGATGATATGGGGTGGCTGTTCTGTGGTATACTCTATATTTCTTTAGAACTTTTTCAAATTGTGTATTACAGAAATGAGTACCCCTATCACTAATGATGGCTCTGGGTGTCACGAATCGGGAAAATAGTTTCTTGAGAAATTTAACTACTACCCTAGCATCATTGGTAGGTAAGGCTTCCGCTTCTACCATTTTGACATGTAATCAACTGCTACTAGGATGTATTTATGTCCAAAGGAACTAGGGAATGGTCTCATAAAATCTATACCCCATACATCAAATATTTTACATGACAGCATATATGTTTGAGGCATTTCATCACGTTTAGAGATATTACCTGTTCTTTGGCATTTGTCACACGAGGTAACATACCTGTTGGCATCTTTAAATAGAGTGGGCCAGTAAAAACCTGATTTGAGTATTTTGTGTGCTGTCTTAATACCACTATAGTGTCCTCATGATGGTCCTGAGTGATAATGTTCCAGGATTTTGCTCGCCTCTGTCTTTGTAATGCATCTTCGAATTACCTGATCTGCACATATGCGAAAAAGAAAGGGATCTTCCCAAAAATAATTTTTCACATCAGCAAAGAATCGCTTCTTTTGGTGATGTTTTAATTTTCTTGGTAAGATGTTAGCTGCTAAATAATTTGCAATATTTGCAAACCAGGGTACTTCAGAATGTGTTATAGAGAAGAGCTGTTCTTCAGGAAACGAATCATTTATTTCATGTTCATCAAGCTCTTTGGTGTGCGGATTTTCGAGTCTTGAAAGGTGATCTGCTGCGAGATTCTCGACTCCCTTCTTATCCTGTATTTCCAAGTCAAATTCTTGTAAAAGTAAGATCCATCGTATGAGTCTAGGTTTTGCATCAGGTTTGTTTAAAAGATAACGAAGAGTCGAATGCTCAGTATAAATGACAACTTTAGATAATATTAGATATTTTCTAAATTTTTCAAAAGAAAAAACTACAGCTAGCAATTCTTTCTCAATCGTGGTGTAATTTTCTTGCGCATGTGTTAATGTTTTGCTAGCGTAGTAGATTGGCTGAAAATGCTTGTTTCTTCATTGTCCCAAAACTGCACCTCCTGCAAAGTCACTTGCATCACACATTAATTCAAAGGGTAAGTTCCAATCAGGTGCAATTATGATCGGTGCATTTACTAATTTATCTTTAAGGACATTGAATGCATCTAAACATTCCTGATTGAAATTAAAAGGAACATCTTTTTCTAGTAATTTTGTCAAAGGCTTAGCTATTTTAGAAAAGTCTTTAATAAATCTTCTATAAAAACCTGCATGTCTTAAAAAGCTTCTAATAGCCTTGACTGAGCTAGGGGGTAATTTTTCTATGGTTTCAATTTTTGATTTATCTACCTCAATTCCTTTACTAGAAATCTTATGTCCTAATACAATTCCTTCTCTAACCATAAAGTGGTATTTCTCCCAATTCAAAACAAGGTTTGTTTCTTCACATCTCGTTAGAACTTGCTTTAAATTTTTAAGGCACAGATGGAAAGAATTATCGAATACTGAGAAATCATCCATAAATACCTCCATGATGTCCTCAACGAGTTCGTCAAAAATTGCCAACATGCAACGCTGAAAAGTAGCAGGAGCATTACATAATCCAAAAGGCATTCTACGATAAGCAAACGTACTGTATGGGCATGTAAATGTTGTCTTCTCTTGGTCTTCAGGGGCTATGGGGATTTGAAAGTAGCCGGAGAGTCTATCTAGGAAGCAGAGTACATATGTCTGGATAATCTTTCTAGCATTTGATCTATGAAAGGTAAAGGAAAATGATCTTTTCTGGTGGCATCATTCAACTTTCTATAGTCTATGCAGACTCTCCATCCTGTAACTGTTCTTGTCGGAATTAACTCATTTTTTTCATTTGGTACTACCGTTATTCCTCCTTTCTTTGGAACTACCTGCACAGGACTTACCCAAGTGCTGTCAAAAATAGGATAAATTATTCATGTATCTAGAAGTTTAATTACCTCAGCTTTGACCACTTCTTTCATGTTGGGGTTTAACCGTCTCTGAGGTTGCATACATGGTTTATATTCTTCTTCCATTAAAATTTTGTAGGTGCAGAATGTGGGGCTTATTCCCTTGATATCAGAAATTTTCCAGGCCATGGCTTTCTTTTGTTCTCTTAGTACATTTATCAGCTCCTCTTTTTCCTTGGATTCTAATTCTGAAGAGATGATTACTGGTAGCGTAAAATTGTCCCCAAGAAATGCGTATTCTAAGTGTGTTGGTAACTGTTTAAGCTCCAATTTGGGCGGCTCTTCGATGGAGTTTTTTTGCTTTATTCCTTTATCATTGTCAATGCTTTCTTCTTTCCTTTGTTGAAATGATGAAGTATTCAGATTCGACTCATTGTCTCCATCTTCTTCACCCTCTTCTTGATCCGGACACAATTTCATTGTGTCATCCTGTATAATTTCCTGTAATGAATTTTTAATAATATGATCAGTAGTGTCGACAAAATAACATGAGTCATCTTGTTCTTTAGAATATCGCATGGCATCACAAAGTTGAAAGATAATTTCTTCATCACCTATTCTCAGTGCTAGTTTCCCATTACCTACATCAATAATAGCTCTAGCAGTGGCTAAAAAGGGACACCCTAGGATTAAAGGAACATTAATGTCTTCATCCATGTCTAATACAATGAAATCAACAGGGAAAATAAATTTATCAATTTTTACCAAGACATCTTCAATAATTCCTCTAGGATATTTAATATATCTATCAACTAACTAAATACTCATCCTAGTGGGATTTGGTTTCCCAAGATCTAGCTGTTTAAACAATTTGTAAGGCATTAAATTGATACTAGCGCCTAGGTCTGCTAATGCTTTTTTGATGTTTAAACTACCAATTAAGCAAGGAATAGTGAAACTCCCTAGATCTTTTAACTTCCGTGGTAGTCTATTTTGGAGAAGGGCTGAACACTCTTCATTAAGCTCCACCATTGATATTTCCTCAAGCTTCCTTTTGTTCGTGAGGAGTTCCTTTAAGAATTTCGCATACTTCGGCATATGTGAAATAGCTTCAACAAAAGGTAAGTTAATGTGTATTTGTTTAAAGAGTTCAAGGAACTTACCGTATTGAGCATCCAATTGTTCTTTCTTTAATTTTGCTGGATATGGAATTTGTGCTTTATTTTATATAGGTAATGGATCATCGTTCTCATCTTCTACACTCTTTTTCTTAGTAACTTTATGTGGTATCTTTCTTTGTGGTTCAATTAGCTCTTTGCCACTCCTTAGTGTAACTGCATTTACCTGCTGTGTGCCTTTGGAGAAAAGCACTGTCTGTATTTCACATAATATCTCAATAAGTAGTCCAACCGACATAATGATTTCTCCTACCTGAGTCTTAATTCCCTCGATTGATCTTTGTTGTTCATCTGTGTCTCTTCAGCCTTTTGAAAACGAGAATCTGAAGCTGCCAAAAATTTTGTCAGCATCTCTTCAAGGTTTGATTTCTTTTCCTGTGGATAATGCTGATTTTGGTAATTTGGAAGAGGTTGCTGCCTTTGATTTCCTTGTCCCCCACAAAAAATTTGGGTGGTTCTTCCAACCTGGATTGTAAATGTTACTATAAGGATTATTATTAGATCTGAAATATTTACCAATATAGTTTGTTTGCTCGTTTTCTGCTCCTAGTTGGTAAAGTGGGTACTCAGAATTCGCCTCATTCCCGCTCGCTTCGTATTGCATGACTGGATGTACCTGTGAAGAACATAAATTATCAAGCTTTTTATTCATTAACTCCATTTGTGTTGACAACATTGTCACTGCGTCTATGTTAAAAACTCCAACTGATTTTGTCGGTTTAGCCCTTGTAATTTGCCATTGATAGGTATTCAACCACATCTCCTCAATAAAATCATAAGCCACTTCAGGAGTTTTATTATTCAGAGTTCCACCGGCTGATGAATCAATCATTTGCCTTGTTGGAGAATTCACACCATTGTAAAAAGTTTGGACTTGAAGCCACATAGGTAATCCGTGGTGTGGGTATCTCCTTAGGAGACCCTTATATCTTTCCCATGCATCATATAATGTTTCTGCGTCATTCTGACAAAAGAAGAGATATCATTCCTAAATTTGGCCGTTTTGGCTGGTGGAAAATATTTTAAAAGAAATTTTTCAGTCATTTGATCCCATGTGGTGATTGACCGTCGTGGTAACGAGTTCAACCACTGCTTTGCTTTATTCCTTAATGAAAAAGGAAATAACCGAAGATGTATGGCATCGTCAGAAACGCCATTTATTTTGAAGGTATCACAGAATTCTAAAAAATTAGATATATGAGTGTTTGGATCTTCATCCTGCAAACCATCAAATTGAACAAATTGTTGAATCATTTGTATTGTGTTAGCTTTAATTCAAAATTATTAGTAGCTATAGCGGGCCTAACAATACTAGATTCTGCTCCTGTTAAATTAGGTTTAGTATAATCATACATGGTACGTGGATCATTCTGTTCTTGCACATTTTGCGGTGGATTATTTTCCTCCGTCCCTTCAGAGAGATTGGATCCTTACTGTTCTCCTCTTTGATAGTGTAGGGCTCGTCTAATTTCTCTGCGATTTCTACGAGCGGTAGCTTCAATGTCACTTTAGTATTCTAATGGTCCTCTCGGATTTCTTCTAGTCATAAACTAGATGTACCTGCTATGAAGAGAAAGGAAGAAATTTAGAAAAACAAAAATATATGTATAAAAATAAGAGAAATTAAAAATAAAAAACAATGGCTAAAGTAATAGAAATAGAGCTTTTTTAATATTTTAGGAGTTTCCCGGCAACCGCGCCAAAAACTTGATCACTGCAAAATAGTCTAGTTTTAATATTTATAAAAGAGTGATCGAACTCAGGTATCGATCATGACAACGATAGAGGCAAGCGCACCTATCGAACAGTAGTATAGCTCAGCCAAGAATATCTTATCGAACCTAAGGAACCTAAAAGTACTACTACTCACTTTCTTTCTATTATTTAGCCTAAAATATGGAGTGATTGGTTTATTAATCTAAAACAAATGAAATACTTAAACTTAAATGCAAAGACAAAAGAATGAAACTTTGGGAAAAGACTTTGAAGAAAACTCAATTGATAAAGACGATACCTTCGAGAAGAATCCACCTATGACTTCACTTATTATCTACCTTTTCAATCCATATGATTTCTTTACTTAGCTTGATCCGTGAGACTCCCTAACCTATATTAAATCTTCTCTCGAAGCGAATAACGTCTAACCTTAGGTTAATTAGTGGAACTCTCTTTCTCTTATAATAACACCCTGAGGAAGCAGTAAATCGATCAATGGACTCCCATATTAGGTTTCACCCTAATTCGACAAAATCTCGTAACCCTATCTCTAGGCTCCCGATCAACTCCGCTTAATTATGCTAGATCTACTCTTAGGTAGGGTCTATTCCTCCTCCACCTAAGCACATCAAATAAATTTAACCAACATAATTAAGAACAAACTAAGTATTTATCATATAAACCGAAAGGATTAATTAACAAAATCCATCATAGGTTTCATCCCCTTCGAGTATCTGAGGGGTTTAGTTCATAACTAAACAAGAAAACATCTCAAGAGAAAAGATAAAACAAAACATAAGAAATCCCTAAAACCCCCTGAAGGAATTGAAGAGGAGATCCTCCGTCTTGAGTAGAACTCTGACTCTTTGAGATGGATCAATTGGCTATCTTCGAGACAATCCCTAAACGAGAAAGGCTTGGCAGAAAACTCTGCTCAATGATCTACCCCTTGAATAGCCACCTTGGGGTGTTTTTATAGACTTTTGGGATGCTTTACTTGTCTCCTAAGTACTCATAATTCAGGTACAATTCGTCCTAAGTGTTTGAGTAGACTTAGGATTGCGTTTCTTAGGCTCCAAGCATCATATTCCGAGTGAAATTGCTCTTTCCCGCGGCAGGGGCATGACTAAGGCACGCCTGTGTAAATTGAGGCTTAGCCCGTGTCTCTATTTTGTTGATTTAGGCACGGCCGTGGCACACCGTGCAAGTCGAGGGACAGGCCATGCTACAGGTCTGTCGATTAGGGCACAGCCATGCAAATCGGGGATAGGCCATGTTGTGCTTTTTGTCGACGAGACACGGCCGTGTAAATTGGTGACAGGCCGTGTTCTAGGTGGATAGCAAGGCACGGCCGTGTGGAATAAAGCCCAGGCCGTGTTGACTTCTTGGGTTGGCCCAATTTGGTCCGTTTTAAGCCCGTTTTATGTTCTTTTTATCCTTAGGTGTTCTCTTGAGTATAAGACATGAAAAGAAAGGATTAAGAGCACCTTTTTACATAAATCAAAGATAAATTCATCCAAAAGTATACTAAATGTGGGATTAAAATATGTTACTTTTACGGTTTATCAACTGCCATGAATTTCGTCAGCATCTCTTCAAGATTTAGCTCCTCCTCTTGTTTGTGTGGTGATTATTGAAAATCTGGAGGAAATTCCGATCTTTGGCTATTTTGATCATCCCACGAGAAATTGGGATGGTACTTCTAACCTGCATTATAAGTGTTACTATAAAAATTATTTTGATATCTAGAATAGTTACCTGTATAGTGAGCTTGCTCATTTTCCATGCCATATCTGTAGGGTGGGTACTCAGGATTCACCACGCCTCCTAGATTCAAATCATATTGTATTTCTGGATGCACCTGCGGGAGACTATTCAAACCATCCATCATTTTATTCATCATCTCTAACTGATTAGATAACCTGGTGACCGCGTCGAGGTTGAAAACACTGGTTGCTTTAGTAGGAATTGTCCCCATGCCTTGCCACTGATAATTGTTCAGTGCCATCTTTTCTATAGACTAAAATTTTCTGCCAAAAGCAAAATAGAGGAAAAATTAGCGAAGTAATAAAAATAGAGCTTTCTTAATATTTTAGTGTTCCCCAGCAACGGCGCCAAAAACTTGATCGTGTCAAACAGTCGAGTTTTAAAATTTATAAAAAGAATGATCGAACACAGAGACTAACTATGACAACGATAGAGGCAAGTGCACCTATCAACAAAGAGTATAGTTTAGGTAAGAATATTTTATCGAACCCAAGGAACCTAAAAGTACTACTACTCACTTTCTTTCTATTATTTAGACTGAAATATGGAGGGATTGGTTTATGAAACTAATGAAAAACTAAACTAGATGCAAAGACAAAAGAATGAATTAGAGAAAGACTTTAGGAAAGCTCAGTTGATAAAGACGATACCCTCAGGAAGAATCCACCTATGACTTCACTTATTATTTATCCCTAAACCATATGATTTCTTTACTTAGCTTGATCCGTGAGACTCCCTAACCTATATTAAACCCTCTCTCGAGGCGAATAACGTCTAACCTTAGGTTAATTAGTGGAACTCTCGTTCTCTTATAATAACCCCCTAAGGAAGCAGTAAATCGATCAATGGATTCCCTTATTAGGTTTCACCCTAATCTAGCAAAATCTCGTAACCCTATCTCTAGGCACCTTATCAACTCCACTCAATTATGCTAGATCTACTCTTAGGTAGGGTTTATTCCTCCTCCACCTAAGCACATCAGATTAAATTAAGCAACATAATTAAGAACAAACTAAGTACTTCTCATATAATTTAGAAATCAAATAACAAAATCCATCATAGGTTTCATCCCCTTTAGGTATCTGAAGGGTTTAGTTCATAACAAAGTAGGAAAACATCTCAAGAGAAAAGATAAAACAAAACATAAGAAATCCTTAAAACCCCCTGAAGGAATTGAAGAGGAGATCCTCTGTCTTGAGTAGAACTCCGGCTTCTTGAGATGGATCAACTGGCTATCTTTGAGTAATTCCCTGAATAAAAGCTCTAGCAGAAAACTCTGCCTCCTGTTTCGGCTTCTGCTGAGCTCCCCTTTTTAGTTGCTACCTTGAGTGTTTATATAGGCTTTGAGATGCTTTACTTAGCTTCTAAGTATCCTAATTCAAGTAGAATTCCTCCTAGGCTATTTAAGTAGACTTAGGAAAGTGTTTCTTTGCCTCCAAGTATCCAAATCTGAGTGAAATTGCTCACTCCCGTAGGAGGGGCACGACCATGGCACACGCCTGTGTAAGTAGACTTCAGGCCGTGTGTTGATTCTGTTGATTGAGGCACGGCCATGCAAGTCGGGGTTCAGGCCATGCTTCGAGTCTGTCGATTGGGGCATGGCCATGAAAAATTGTTCCTGGGTCGTGTTGGGCTTTTTTTCGACAAGGAACGACCGTGTAAATTGGGGACAGGCCGTGTTCTAGATGGATGGCAAGGCACGACCGTGTGACATGAAGCCCAGGCCATGTCGTCTTCTCGGTTTGGCCCAATTTGGTCCGTTTTACGCCCGTTTCTCGTTCTTTTTGTCCTCGGGTGCTTTCCTGAGTATAAACATGAAAAGAAAGGATTAAAAGAACCTTTTTACATAAATCAAGGGCTTAATCATCCAAAAGCATACTAAATGTGGGGTTAAAATATGTCACTTTTACGGTTTATCACTATCAAACCAGATAGAGCTTTTAAGTAAGAAAATTTCTGGTTTGTGTAGCTCTACACAGGTACATCCAGTGACACAATACGATACAAATGAAGGAAGGATGAGCAATACAGAATACCCACCCTACGACCATGGCATAATGAACGAAACAGGTAGAGGCGTGGCGAATCCTGAGTACCCACCCTACGGACATGGCACAGAGAACGAACAAGTCAACTATATGGGTAACTATTTTAGACCTCAAAATAATTTTTATAGTAACACTTATAATGCATGTTGGAGGTACCATCCCAATTTCTCGTGGGAAAGTCAAGGCAATCAAAGACCGTAACTTCCTTTAGGTTTTCAACAACCACCTCACCAGGAGGAAATGAAGCCGAACCTTGAGGAGATGCTAATGAAGTTTATCTCGAACACTGAAATAGAGCTTAAAAATCAACAAGCATCAACTCAAGGGCTCGAGAATCAAATAGGTCAGCTTGCTAAGCCAATCTCAGAAACACCACAAGGTATCTTACCAAGCAACACTGAATCTAACCCAAAGGAAAAAATTCAAGCCATAACCACCCAAAATAGTGAAAGGTTAGACAAACCAAACCCAAGGGAAGATCCTATGGTAAGTGAAGGTAAGGTTGAGGTGAGCCATGAAATACCAAAATCGGCAAATACAGGGTACCAACCTCGTATACTATATTCCCCAATTTTTCTTGAAAAATTAAATTGAAAAATCTAAGTGATTTTTGAAAAATTAATTTTGATCAAATAAAATAAAATTAATCAAATTAATTAAAATTAATATGATATTTTTGGAAGTTAAATTTTAAGTCGGACAATTGGCCTAATGGGTAATTGAACTTGAAAATAGGACTAGAGATCGTAATTTGGGCCCAGGAGCCCAAAATTGAACTGGTGGCTAGACCGGACCAGTTGGGTCGTCACTGATCCAGACTAAACCGACAGCAGCCGAACTAGCTCGGGGTGTTGTAAGGGTGTCGCACCTACATCACTGGATATGGCGGTGTCAGTGGCTGCGATGGTGGGTCTCGGTGGTTGGTCAGCGGTGGTTGAGCAGTGGAAGAGTTACACTCCTATTGGGACTCTACCAGAGAATTTGATTTCAGATTAATTATTTCAAAAATAATATTATTTTAATAGTTTAATATTAAATTAAATTTGATACTTATCTTAAAAGTATTTTATTAATTTAATATTAAACTAATTATCTTAATATTAAATTTAATTTAATGTTTATCTTGTAGATAAATATTTAATTATTTTAATAAGATTTAATATTAAATTTAATCTAATATTTATCTTGATAAATGTTATATTAATTTAATATTAAAGTGATTAAGTTTAATCATAGTTGAACTCTCTAAACTCTCCATATATAAAGAGAGCCTTGGGTCATTATTTATACACACTTGAATTCAAGAGAATGTTGTAGAGAGAAAATTCTCTTAAGAGATTATTCCACAAAATTTCTAGAGATATTTTTCTGATTTACAACTTGCCCAAAATTTTAGACAAATTGCAAAATTACCCCATTGATAATTTTTGTGAAAATTTTTCTGACTCGAAGCGAGCCCACAGTCGGTAGACGTGAGCTTGAGGATAACAAAGAAGATTACTAGATCGGAGTGCTCATCTTAGGCGAATAAAAAGGGTACAATTTTGATTAAGTGTTTATTACTTTAGATATCATAACCAAGATCTTGTTTTGGAAAAAAACTTAAAACTATGGTTTTCCTTAAATTTATTTTCCGCTACGCTTTCTTAAAATCGTTTTTCCAATAGAATATATGCTTTCTTTATTTTCAGATAGCCAAGAATATGGCGAGAATCTGCCTTAAGTACGTAGGGAGTCCCTTTCCTCAACCTCCCCATTCTTCTCTAGAATGTCACTCAATGAGGTTTTTTCTGTAACTTCGTGGGGAGACCACATCAATGTCACTCACCTCTCCCTCACATTGCATGTCAGTGGCCTAACACTCTGCCTCAACAATCCTATTGACTTTTCTTCCACTATCGATGGGGTAGGAAAATAAATCCTTGTCCATTCTGCAAAGTGGAAGGGAAGTTAGGCGAATTGAATTGGGGAGGGCCACCTATCCTAGTGGACGTCATATGCAGCTCCCTAATTTCGTACGAGTCCTTCTGCCAATGGTAGGGTTCTTTTATACTCTCCCTGCTTTAAGGGTTAAATTTCATCTCCCGCTGGTTCGTAGAAGAAAATGGGTTGGGGGAGTTATGCTCTGGTGAAAAGACGCACTTGAAAAATACGGAGTTTCTAAGCCGTCAAAGTTAACACTGTAGACACCTAGTTCGGCATCCAAGTGCACTTTCCTCCACACCACATTCATCTACTCCAAGACTGACCCATCACAAGGGTCTTCCCTGTCTGGTTTCAAATTCACAACCCTTACTGCATTTTGTTAAAAGGTTCATCCGATATATGGTTTAAACCTCACCCAACGACTGTAATATTTTACCTTTTTTGTATCTTTATTTTAAAAATATTTTTCCATTATCCAATAGTAGTACTTCAATGTATCTATTCAACCTGACTTTAATTATACTTTCATTGTGCTCTTCTTCTAAATCATCTATTTCTACGGTTATCAGCATCCACCAATCTCGGCAAATGTACTTATCCATATCACATTTTATCTTAATTAAATAAGGATTTGAGAGACACAATTAGATCAATCGTCATACACATAAGAGGTAATTCTCTCAAATCTTAGGTTTAGAGGACCGCATAAACCTTTACTCTGATATCACTAAATTTGTAAAAACCCCACTAGACTCGATTATCGAATTCAAGTATGGGCATTGA
This sequence comes from Gossypium rotundifolium, assembly GCA_025506655.1. Taxonomy (NCBI): domain Eukaryota; kingdom Viridiplantae; phylum Streptophyta; class Magnoliopsida; order Malvales; family Malvaceae; genus Gossypium; species Gossypium rotundifolium. The sequence continues at coordinate 22,725,646 of CP106724.1, forward strand.
TAAACCATAAAAGTAACATATTTTAATCCCACATTTAGTATGCTTTATGATGATTTAACCCTTGATCTTATATAAAAGGTGCTTGTAATCCTTTCTTTTCATGTCATATACTCAGGAAAGCACCCAAGGATAAAAAAACACAAAACGGGCATAAAACGAAAAATTGGGCCTTAACAAGAAATCAACACGGCCTGGCACAAAGCCTGCGGCCATGTCTCGTTGACTACCTAGAGCACGGCCTAACTCACGAGTTGCACGGTCGCGCATCACCTCATTACCACACATGGGCCTATCAAGCGATCTATATGGCCGTGTCCCAATCGACAGACCTGAAGCACGGCCTGAATCCCGACTTAACACGGCTGTGCCCAAAATGACAAAATCAAGGCACGACCCAACCTCGATTGACACTGGCGTGTGCCATGGGCGTGCCCCTGTCGCGGGAATGAGCAACTTCACTCGAAATTGGATGCTTGAAGCCAAAGAAACATACTCCTAAGACTACTTAAACACCCTAATAGCAATTCTACTTAAAAGAGGTACTTAAGAGCCAAGTAAAGCATCTAAAAAGCATATATAAACAACCCAAGGCAGACATTGAAGAGGACGTTTTTTGGCAGAGGCTTTTGCCGAAGCTTTCATCTTTTAGGGAAATACTCTAAGATAGCTAGTTGATCCATCTCAAGAAGCAGGAGTTCTACTCAAGACGGAGGATCTCCTTTTTAATTCCTTAACGGGGTTTTAGGGATTTCTTATGTTTTGTTTTATCTTTTCTCTTAAGATGTTTTCCTACTTTGTTATGAACTAAACCCCTCAGATACCTGAAGGGGATGAAACCTATGATGGATTTTGTTATTTGATTTCTAAATTATATGATAAGTACTTAGTTTGTTCTTAATTATGTTGCTTAATTTAATCTGATATGCTTAGGTGGAGGAGGAATAGACCCTGCCTAAGAGTAGATCTAGCATAATTGAGCGGAGTTGATCGGACACCTAAAGATAGGGTTACGAGATTTTGCCGGATTAGGTGAAACCTAATATGGGAATCCATTGATCGATTTATTGCTTCCTTAGGGGGTTATTATAAGAGAATGAGAGTTCCACTAATTAACCTAAGGTTTGGCATTATTCGCCTCAAGAGAGGGTTTAATATAGGTTAGGGAGTCTCACGGATCAAGCTAAGTAAAGAAATCATATGGTTTCGGGAAAAAATGATAAGTGAAGTCATAGGTGGATTCTTCCTGAGGGTATCGTCTTCATCAACTGAGTTTTCCTAAAGTCTTTCTCCATTTCATTCTTTTGCCTTTGCATTTAGTTTAAGTATTTCATTTATAAACCAATCACTCCATATTTCAGGCTAAATAATAGAAAGAAAGTGAGTAGTAGTACTTTTAGGTTCCTTTGGGTTCGACAAGATATTCTTGCCTAAACTATACTACTGTTCGATAGGTGCACTTGCCTCTATCGTTGTCATAGTTAGTCTACAGGTTCGATCATTCTTTTATAAAGATTAAAACTCGACTGTTTGACACGATCAAGTTTTTGGCGTAATTGCCGGGGAATACTAAAATATTAATAAAGCTCTATTTCTATTACTTTAGCCAGTTATTTATGATTTTCACAATTTACTTTTATTTTTAGTTTAGGTTAAATTTTTATTTACATTAAATTTCTTTCTTTCTTCTCCTAGCAGGTACCTCTAGTTTATGACTAGAAGGAACCCGAATGGACCTTTAGCATATGAAAGTGACATTGAAGCTGCCGTTCGCAGAAATCGCAGAGAAACTAGACGAGCTCTAGACTACCAAAGAGAAGAACAACAAGAAAGATCCAATCCTACTGAAGGGATGGACGAAAATAATCCACTGCCAAATGTGCAAGAACAAAATGCTCTGCGCACTATGTATGATTATGCTAAACTTAATTTGACAGGAGCAGAATCCAGTATTGTTAGGCCTGCTATAGCTACTAATAATTTTGAATTAAAGCCTAACACAATACAAATGATTCAACAGTTTGTTCAATTTGATGGTTTGCAAGATGAAGATCCAAATACTCATATATCTAATAAAACACTCCAAACTCGGCCCACGAGCCCTGACCGGATCTGGCATGCTTCTTGAGTAAAACATTTCAAAACTTGTTTGTTACTTTGGCAAAATTTGTGTGATTTTGAAGAACATTTGATTTTTGTTGAGTCTAAATTGAAAACGGTGTTGTTTTTGTAAACAATAAGTTAAAAGTATTGCCGGGTTTTTAGAGTTTAATAACAAATTGAAGATCGATTGTGATTAGGTGTCAAAACATCTAAAATTTGATTTTAAGAAAAATTTGTTTAACCTTTGATTTGATAATGATCATATCATGATTAACCAATTAAATGCATACTTAAAATGCTTAACAATAATGGCCATATTACATCATAGCAAAACCCTAATAAATCCAAAATACTTAGATATAAAACAACGAAAATAAAATAACTCGAAATGAGCATGGCCACCACTAAGCTCCCCGCCAATCTTGGTCTATTTATCGAGTGTCACCGAAAAGATATCCCACAATAGGGTGAATCAAACGGACTCAGTGTATAACCACCAACACAAAGTCCCAACGATTTAGGCATATCGGTTCATACATATATATATAGCAATTATAGATAATGATGCAATCCCAACCCAAACCTAGATAACCATCCGCTACACATCACCCGTACCAACCATCACACCGGGGACTACTAAGTCGACCCCCATCCACTACACATCATCGAAGGCGTCATTGCAGCACGATCGCACATCGCCCATATAAATTGTGGCATAGCCACCAAATAATATTTTGTGACATAAGTCACCACATTCAGATAAAACCACCAGATCACTTCCCCTTAAAATAACACCCATATGCCCCATGTCATACAAATCATACAAATATCATGCTTTATGCCTTATTTCACATTCTTATCAATATTCACTTATGTGCCATATTTCACATGTTCATAACATTTATTGACGTAATATTAAAGATTACGTACCTGAATGTTCTGTACCATTGTATGGTACCTTTAGCCACGTTCATATACTTTCATTGACACATATATTAAAACATTACCATAAATCTATTAAGATTTTGTGTGGGGCTACACACCTGATTTACTTAACGAGTTCACCAAATCCCAAAATCCTTGTACACCACCGTCGACCGCCTTAAATAACCATAGTTAGATTCGGCTAACATAATGACCAATATGGCCGAATATTCACATTCACTTACCTTGCGATTCCAAATCCCAAAAATAGTCACTTGACTATGAAGATGTCAAAATCCTTGGATTCTTAAAATCCCGAAGATCTTCTCTTATAGTCGACTATAGGCAAATCCCAAAACCTCCTTCATAGTTTCAGCCAAAGAACATTAAAAGAGATTAGTGCCTTAATTTATCGTCAGTTAGAGAAAGAAAAGAACAAGAGTTTGGCCAAGAAAGATCCTTACCAACTCAATCGAATATCCTAGCTTAAAACAGAGAGATTCAGCTCCTGCTTAAATGATCAAGTCAACACCAAAAAGGGGTAGAAGAGCATTCGGCTATGGCCACCAAATAGAGGATTTGGATTAGGCAAAAGTGAACAATTAGTTAAGGGTTTCTTGTGTATTTGACTTTGATTGAATTTGCAAAAGAAGAAGAAAAGATTGATGATAGAGATTCAGCCTCAACAAGATTGGAAAGAGAGAAAGGAGCTTTCGGCTTTGGCAAAATAAAAGAAGAAGAAAAGAGTTGCTTTCGATTTTTAGTCAACAGAGGAAAAGAATTTTGGCAGAGGCTCAATTGGAAAGAAAAGAAAACAAATGGCCTCACTCTCCTCCCCTTGGCCGAAAATACCACCAAAAGAGTCCTTTGGCCGGCCAACACACATCCCCTTCTCAAATCCCACTTTTTCCTCCTTATTTTTCTCTTTATCACCCATTCAAAATAATTGAACTAATCCAACATTATCCTATGCCCTTCGCCGAATTTTAAAAGGAATTAGACCATATATAAAGCTCATCCAATCAGTCTCCCTATGCCGTCCACCACTGCCCATCTTAGCTACAAAATAAAACTCCTCTTTGACTCTCTTGCTGCTCGAACCAAGGCCCTTTCCCCTTGCTTGTGGCGTCACTTACTAAGGCCCTAAGTGGCGCCTCCTTGCCACTTTGCCAAGCCCAATCTTATGTCCAATTTCCCCTACAATTTCTCTTAATGCTTATCAGGCTTAGCTCCCCTTTAAAACTTAAAATAAAATATTTTCTAAGGCATTTTCCTACTCTCTAAGGTTCTCAAAATTCACAAGACACATTCAAACACACATAGGCATGCTACTTCATACAATTAAGTAAAAAATACACAAGCCATAAATTCCCGGATATTACAGTTCTACCCCCTTAAAATAATTTCGACCTCAAAATTACCTGGCTAAAATAAATGAGGGTATTACTGTCGCATTGCTTATTCTGGCTCCCACGAAGCTTCCTCTGATCCATGATTACGCCATAACACTTTGACTAGAGGAACTGATTTCCTCCGTAACACTTTCACATCTAATTCTAAAATTTGAATCGGCTCTTCCTCATAGCTTCACCTCTTCAACCGGTACTACATGATATGGATCCGAACGGTAGCAACATAGCATCGAAACATGGAACACGTCGTGCATCTGCTTCAACTCTGGTGACAACTCCAACTGGTATGCCACTGGTCCAACTCGCTTTGATACCCGATAAGGTCCTATAAACCTTGGACTTAACTTCCCTTTGCGACCAAATCTCATCACCTTCTTCCAAGGTGAAACTTTAAGAAACACATAATCTCCCACAACAAACTCGATCTCCTTCTGTTTAAGATCTGCGTATGACTTCTACCTGTCAGATGCCTCCTTCAACCGTGTCCGAATTACCTTAACTTTTTCTTCTGATTCTGCCACAATTTTCGAACCCAAAATCTGACGTTCTCCCAATTCCGTCCAACACGTGGGAGTGCGACACTTCCGTCCATATAGTGCTTCGTATGGTGCCATCCAAATACTTGCCTGATAGCTGTTGTTATACACAAATTCCGCTAAAGGCAAATATTCTTCCCAACTTCCTCTGAAGTCTATCACACAGCCCCTCAACATATCTTCTAACACTTGGATCACTCGTTCAGACTGGCCGTCTGACTGTGGATGGAATGTCGTACTGAAGTCTAGCCTGGTGCCCAAAGCTTGATGTAGCACTTTCCAAAACCGAAATGTAAACATCGGATCCCTATCTGAGATAATCGACACCGGCACTCCGTGCAGCCTCACAATCTCGGCTACATACAACTTTGCCAATTTCTGTAGAGAATAGTTAACCCGCACCGGTATGAAATGTGTGGACTTTGTCAACCGATCCATGATCACCCATACCGAGTTCTTCTTAGTAAGCGTAAGGGGAAGCCCACTAACGAAGTCCATGGTAATTCTCTCCCACTTCCACTGCGGAATCTTAATTGGCTAAAACAACCCTGACGGAACTTGGTGTTCAAATTTGGCTTATCGACACGTTAGGAACTTTCCTACAAACTCAGAATCTTCCGCTAAGACCGTGCCACCAAAACTGCTTCCTTAGATCTTTGTACAACTTACTACCTCCAGGATGCATAGCATAAGGGCTACTATGCGATTCCCGAAGAATTCTCCGCCTTAACTCCTCGTTCTTTGACATACAGATCTTACCCTTGAAACACAATACTCCATCGCCATTAATACTATAATCCTTCAACTCCCTATTCTGCACTTGCCGTAGCTTCTCACTGACATCATCATCTGCCAACTGTCCCTCTTTCACCTCATTCAGCCATGTCGGCTTAACTTGCAATTCTGCAAATAAACTTCCGTCGTCATACAAGCTAAGGTGCAAACATCGCCCTTAACTCCGACACTACTTTCCAACTTAGGGCATCTGCCACAACGTTTGCCTTGCCTGGGTGATACTCTATGGAACAATCATAGTCCTTCAATAACTCCACCCACCTTCATTGCCTCTCGTGTTCACTCTTTTCGAGTCAAGAATACTTCGGCTCTTGTGGTCTCAGATAGATCACTGACTTTTCTCCATATAAGTAGTGCCTCCACACTTTAAGAGCAAAGACCACTACTTTAAATTCCAAATCGTGTTTTGGGTAGTTAACCTCATGTGGCCTTAATTGTCGAGACGCATAAGCGACTACCTTTCCATCCTGCATAAGGACACATCCTAATCCTGTGTGAGAAGCATACCACATAGTCCTTCCCTGCCTCAGGCTGAATCAAAATCGGAGCTTCTGTCAATACCTTCTTAAGCTTCTCGAAACTTTCTTGCTACTTATCAGTCCATATGAAAGGTACCTCATTTCTCAACAACTTCATCAACAGTGTGGCTATTGATGAGAACCCTTCCACAAACCTCTGTAGTAGCCTGCCAAACCCAAGAAACTACGAACTTCCACCATAGACTTAGGTGGTTTCCAATCCAATACTGCCTCAATCTTTCAAGGATCCACCCTTATCCCTTTATGACACCACATGTCCTAAAACGTAACTTCCTTCACCAAAATTCACACTTCTTGAATTTGGCATATAGCTTTTTCTCCTTAACACTTGCAACACGACTTTGGAGGTGCTCATCATGTTCTTCATCGGACTTCAATACACCAAAATATCGCCTATGAACACAACAACGAACCGGTCCAGATAGGGTTGAAAGACCAGGTTATCATGTCCATGAACGCTACCGGGTATTTGTCAATCCGAACGGCATTACCAAGAACTCATAATGCCCGTACCTTGTCCGAAAAGCTGTCTTATGGATATCAGCCTCCTTCACCTTAAGCTGATGATATCCAGACCTTAGATCTATCTTCGAAAATACTGCGGCTCCCTTGAGCTGATCGAACAAGTCGTCTATTCTTGGCAAAGGGTACTTGTTCTTGATGGTCAGCTTATTCAACTGACGATAATCTATGCACATGCGCATAGTTCCATCCTTCTTCTTCATAAACAAGACCGGTGCTCCTCATGGAGACACACTGGGTCAGATAAACCCACGGTCAAGCAACTCTTGGATCTGAGCCTTGAGCTCAACCAACTTTTTTGGTGCCACTCTGTACGGGGCAATTGACACAGGAGCTGTACCCGGCAGCAAGTCAATTCCAAACTCCACTTCCCTGTCTGGGGGTATTCCAGGTAACTCCTCTGGAAAAACATCTACAAATTCTCCTACTATTTTAACTCCACCAACTCCCCCTTCCTTTGCATCCAACGCACTAACCAAGGTCAAAAATGCCTTGCACCCTTTCCGAATCATCTTATTAGCCTTTAAAGCAGAAACTACATTAGACAAGTAGTTTCTTCTTTCTCCTATCATAATTATCGCCTTATCCTCCGGTGTCCTTAACTCCATTCGCTTAGCTGCGCAATCCAATACAGCTCGATGTTCCACTAGCCAGTCCATACCAAGGATGAGATCAAATTCTCCGAAGGGTAATTCCATCATGTCAGTAAGAAATACCACACCCTGAAGCTCTAGAGGTACACTCCGAAATATCTTATTCACCACTACAGTTTGACCTAATGGGCTCACTACAGTCATCTCTCTATTAGACTGTTCAGAGGCTATGCTAGTGTTTCAACTACTCTACATGCAATATAAGAGTGGGTAGAGCCAACATCAACTTGTCAGCTATAAGGAACGTACCGGTTATGACGTCCGGTGCATCTCCATCCTTCCTCCGGTAGACTGCATACACCAGGCTCGACTGTCTTATTTCTGTATTACCTATACCTTGGCCCGGTGTTCCCCGTCCTCTACCCAAACCATTACCTCTACCAGCCGAACCACGACCACGCGGTGGCTACTATCCTCCTCTTCCAGCCTGAATTAGAACCTTAACTTACTGGTCGGCCCCCTTCTTTTCTCATAGGATAGTCCTTAATCATGTGGTCCTTGGACCCACACTTGAAACATCCTCCCGTCTTCTTCTAACACCCCCAAGTGCATCTTTCCACACTAGCCACAAGTATGGTACTGTCCTCCAGTAGCAGCCTGCTGACCTCGTGGCCCATCAACTCTAGGCCTCTTTTGCACATTCCCAGATGACCCTGCTGATCTAAAACCTCTCTTTTACCTATTTCTATCTGTATTCTATCTCACAGAGTCCTTAATCCCTTCGGCTACCTTAGCCTTCTCCACCAACACAGCAAACTCTCGCTCCTGCTGTGGAGCTATTAACAACCTCAAGTTATCCCTCAGTCTGTCCTCAAATCGCACACATCGCTCATGTTTCGTAGCCACTATACCTTGAGCATATCAGCTCAACCTTAGAAATTCTTCCTCATACTCCGCTCATGACTTATTTCCTCGACCACCTCAAAATGCCTTCCTCTCACAGATCAACATAACTAGTTCCAATATACTTCTCCGACATGCCGCCTTACAATATTCCCAAGTAAGATCGTCTCACGGCAAAGACCATCCCGAACCGTGAGCCACCATCGATATGACTCATCGCGGAGGAGCGATACTATCCCTTTCAGTTTCTCCTCGGCGGACAGGTCCAAATCATCCATAATTCTCTCCGTTGCTTCCAACCAATACTCAGCCGTATTGGGCGTCACACCAGATACACTACGAAAATACTCAACTCCATTAGCTCAGAGTCGCTCAGGTACCGACTTTCGAGCTCCCATGCCTCCACCTACTCTAGCCACCCTTTTCAGAACTCGCAACATCGCTTGTGATACTGCATCATCCCCTGTCTGATCCTGATATTCCACATCAGCGGCTGGTGGTGGTGGCATTTCATTTTCGGACCCTTGGCTAGACCTAACGGGTTTCGACACGGTCATTCGGCCTCTTCCACGGCCACGCACACTATGACCACGTCCTCTAGAATTAATGCTTTTGAATCGCGTTTATCTGGTTAAAGAATTTTATGAATTAGTTGTTGTTCCACTGATTTATCGCGAACAGTCTTATGTTCAATAAGTCTAAGGAGTAGTTCTTTCGAGTTCATACACACACATAGTCTCAAATTCATTCATTCAATCATCACACTCATGAACTTACGTTCATCACAGAGAAGTGTTGTAGTTGTCATTGTTGTTGTTTTCCACTACCTAAGGGTATTTTCATAATTTTATCCTACAGGGGTATTTTGGTAATTTTTTTCAAATTAGGGTATTTGAAAATTTCGCAAAGTAGAGATTTTTGGTACTTTTACAAAATTGAAATACTTGGTAAGAAGATTTCAAGGGTAAAATGGTAATTTTATAAACTGAGGGTATTTTTGTAATTTTCCAAACCAGGGGCATTTTGATAATTTTTTTCTTTTTTTTTTTTTTTTTGCAAAATATGGTTCCTGGTGACTTTTCAAGATAAGGGTATTTTTGGAAATTTTTAATTCGGGGTACTCGGCATCTTTCCATACTGAGGGCATTTTGGTCATTTGTACAGGTTAAGGGTAATTTGGTCAATTTACAAATCAGGGGTATTCTAATCATTTTTTTTTAAATCAAGGGTACTTTGGAATTTTATAATCATGGTTTGAATTTTGAGTTTCACAAAACAAGGTGACGATCCCTTTTGGGTTTTAATTATTGGGTTTAGCGTGTGTTTGAGTCTTCTTGGCTAAGGTGAACCGTCACTACGCACTAGGTAGGATTTGAGCGAGAGAAGGTCACCACTAGGATCTTTAAATGCCAAGCTCCCCAGATCCAATCCTAGACATGCGCACAACGGTTGCCACACCTCTAACTTAACGACTCAGACACAGGTTTGTTTGGTTAGATTTTAAGTTTTATTTATCTTGGTGTTGAAGTAGGCTAACCCTAGGGTTTAATTCCTAATTTACTAATCTACGTCCCTATAAGTCCCACATACAAATCACAAAAGAGTTAGGATTACTTACCTGGTGGACTTGGTGCCGAGACTCAAAGCCATGCCGTAAAACCTGCTCATGTCTTAGTAAAATTCAATTTTAAAAGAAAGAAAACATTTTGGGCCCAAAAAGCCCTCAAGGCCGAGTTTTGAATCGGGCTCTGATACCAAACTAAAACACCCTAAACCCAGCCCACGAGCCCTGACCAGATCTGGCATGCTTCTTGAGTAAAACATTTCAAAACTTGTTTGTTACTTTGGCAAAATTTGTGTGATTTTGAAGAACATTTGATTTGTGTTGAGTCTAAATTGAAAACGGTGTTGTTTTGTAAACAATAAGTTAAAAGTATCTATGATACCTTCAAAATAAATGGTGTTTCTGACGATGCCATACGTCTTCGGTTATTTCTTTTTCATTAAGGAATAAAGCAAAGCAATGGTTGAACTCGTTACCACGAGGGTCAATCACCACATGGGATCAAATGATCGAAAAATTTCTTTTAAAATATTTTTCACCAGCCAAAATGACTAAATTTAGGAATGACATATCTTCTTTTGTGCAGAATGACGTAGAAACATTATATGATGCATGGGAGAGATACAAGGATCTCCTAAGAAGATGTCCACACCATGGATTACTGTTGTGGCTTCAAGTCCAAACTTTGACAACGGTGTGGATTCTTCAACAAGGCAAATGATTGACTCATCAGCTGGTGGAACTTTGAATAAAAAAACTCCTAAAGTAGCTTATGATTTTATTGAGGAGATGTCGTTGAACAACTATCAATGGCAAATTACAAGGGCTAAACCGATAAAATTAGTTGGAGTTTTTAACGTAGACGCAGTGACAATGCTGTCAATGCGGGTGGAGTTAATGAATAAAAAGCTTGATAACTCATGTTCTTCGCAGGTCCACCTAGTCATGCAATGCGAAGTGAGTGGAAATGTGGCAAATTTTGAGCACCCGCCCTACCAACCGAGCGCAGACAAAGAGCAGACAAACTATATAGGTAACAATTTCAGATCTAATAATAATCCTTATAGTAACACTTATAATGCAGGTAGGAGGAACCACTCAAATTTTTCGTGGGGAGGACAAGGAAACCAGGGAAATCAAAGGCAGCAACCTCCTCCAAATTACCAAAATCAGCCCTATCCACAGGAAAAGAAATTAAACCTTGAAGAGATACTGACAAAATTCATGGCAGCTACAGATTCTCGTTTCCAAATGACGGAAGCAACACTTGATGAACAACAAATCTCACTCAAGGGAATCAAGACTCAGGTGGAATACTTACTGAAATAGTTTGTGAAATATGGACAGACATATTTTCTAAAGACAGAGCAAGTAAGGGCAGTCACACTAAGGAGTGGCAAAGAGCTAGTTGAATCACAAAGAAAAACACCACATGAGGTTACCAAGAAAAAGAGTGTAGAAGTTGAGAACGACAATACATTGCCTAAAGAGAATAGAACACAAATTCTATATCTAGTAAATTGAAGAAAGAAAAACTGGATGCTCAATACGGTAAGTTCCTGGAACTCTTTAAACAAATACATATTAACTTACCTTTTGTTGAAGTTATTTCCCAGATGCCAAAGTATGAAAAATTCTTAAAAGAACTTCTCACAAACAAAAGGAAGCTTGAGGAAGTATCAAAGGTGGAGCTTAACGAAGAGTGTTCAGCCCTTCTCCAAAATAGACTACCATGTAAGTTAAAAGATCCAGGGAGTTTCACTATTCCTTGCTTAATTGGTAGTTTAAACGTCACAAAAGCATTAGCAGACCTAGGCGCTAGTATCAACTTAATGCCTTACCGATTGTTTAAATGGCTAGATCTTTGGGAGCCAAAACCCACTAGGATGAGTATTCAATTAGCTGATAGATCTATTAAATATCCTAGAGGAGTTATTATAGATGTCTTGGTAAAAATTGATAAATTTATTTTACCTGTTGATTTCGTTGTGTTAGACATGGATGAGGACATCAATGTTCCTTTAATCTTAGAGCGACCTTTTTTAGCCACTGCTAGAGCTATTATTGATGTAGGTGATGGCAAACTAGCACTAAGGATAGGTGATGAAGAAATAATTTTCCAAATTTATGGTGCCATGCGATATTCTAAAGAGCAAGATGATTCCTGTTATTTTGTTGACACTACTGATCATATTGTTAAAAATTCATTACAGGAAATCCTGCAAGATGACACGATAGAACTGTGTTCACCTCAAGGACATGGGGAAGAAGATGAAGGCAATGAGACAAGTTTGTATACATCAGAATTTAGACAAATGAAAGAAAAAAACATTGAAGAAGATGACATATTAAAATAGAAACCCTCCATCGACGAGCCTCCAAAATTGGAATTAAAATAGTTACCACAACATTTAGAATACGCATTCCTTGGGAACAATTCTACACTACCTGTAATCATCTCTTCAGAACTAGAACAAAAGGAAAAGGAGGAGCTGATAAAGGTATTAAGAGAACATAAGAAAGCCATAGCTTGGAAAATTTCCGATATCAATGGAATAAGCCTCGCGTTCTGCACCCACAAAATTTTAATGAAATAAGAATATAAACCGTGTGTGCAACCCCAGAGACGATTAAACCCCAACATGAAAGAAGTTATCAAAACCGAGGTAATTAAACTTCTAGATGCAGGAATAATTTATCCTATTTCTGACAACGCTTGGGTAAGTCCTGTGCAGGTAGTTCCAAAGAAAGGAGGAATGACGGTAGCACCCAATGAAAAGAATGAGTTAATTCCCATAAGAATAGTTACAGTGGAGAGTCTGCATAGACTATAAAAGTCAAGGATGCCACCAGAAAAGATCACTTTCCTCTACCCTTCATAGATCAAATGTTAGAAATACTATCCGGGCATATGTACTACTGCTTCCTGGACGGACTCTCCAACTACTTCCAAATCCCTATAGCTCCTGAAGACCAAAAAAAGACGACATTTACATGCCTATATGGTATGCTTGCTTATCATAGAATGCCTTTTGGATTATGTAATGCTCCTCCCACTTTTCAGCGTTGCATGTTGGCAATTTCTGATGAACTCGTAGAGGACATCATTGAGGTATTCATGGATGATTTCTCGGTATTCGACAGTTCTTTCCAACTTTGCCTTAAAAATTTAAAATGAGTTCTAATTAGATGTGAAGAAACAAACCTTGTTTTGAATTGGGAAAAATGCCACTTTATGGTTAGAGAAGGGATTGTTTTAGGACATCAGATTTCTAGAAAAGGGATTGAGGTAGATAAAGCAAAAGTTGAAACCATAACAAAATTACCTCCCCCTAGTTCAGTGAAGGCTATTAGAAGTTTTTTAGGACATGCAGGTTTTTATAGAAGATTCATTAAAGACTTTTCTAAAATAGCTAAGCCTTTGACAAATTACTAGAAAAAGATGTTCCTTTTAATTTCAGTCAGGAATGTTTAGATGCATTCAATGTCCTTAAAGATAAATTAATAAATGTACTGATTATAATTGCTCCTGATTGGAATTTACACTTTGAACTAATGTGTGATGCAAGTGAATTTGCAGTAGGTGCAGTTTTGGGACAACGAAGAGACAAGCATTTTCAGCTAATTTACTATGCTAGTAGAACATTAACACCCGCGCAAGAAAATTACACCATGACTGAGAAAGAACTGCTAGCTGTAGTTTTTACTTTTGACAAATTTAGACAATATCTAATATTATCTAAAGTTGTTGTTTACACTGACCATTCAGCTCTTAGATACCTTTTAAACAAACCTGATGCAAAACCTAGACTCATACGATGAATTTTACTCTTACATGAATTCGACTTGGAAATATAAGATAAGAAGGGTGTCGAGAATCTTCCAGCAGATCACCTTTCTAGACTTGAAAATCCACACACCAAAGAGCTTGATGAATGTGAAATAAATGATTCATTTCCTAAAGAACAACTCTTCTCTATAACCCATTCTGAGGTACCATAATTATTTAGCAGCTAACGTTCTATTAAGGAAACTGACACATCACCAAAAGAAACAATTCTTTGCTGATGTGAAAAATTATTTTTGGGAAGATCCCTTTCTTTTTCGCATATGTGTAGATCAGGTAATTCGAAGATGTGTTACAAAGACAGAAGCAACCAAAATCGTGGAGCATTGCCATTCAGGACCATCAGGTGGACACTACAGTGGAATTAAGACAGCACACAAAATACTCGAATCAGGTTTTTATTGGCCCACTCTATTCAAAGATGCCAACAGGTATGTTACCTCATGTGATAGACACCAGAGGATAGGTAATATCTCTAAACGTGATGAAATGCTTCAAACATATATGCTATCATATGAGATATTTGACGTATGGGGTATCAATTTCATGGGACCATTCCCCAATTCATTTCAAAATAAATACATCCTAGTAGCAGTTGATTACATGTCAAAATGGGTAGAAGCAGAAGCCTTACCTACCAATGATGCTAGGGTAGTAGTTAAATTTCTCAAGAAACTATTTTCCCGATTCGGGGCACCTAGAGCCATCATTAGTGATAGGGGTACTCATTTTTGTAATACACAATTTGAAAAAGTTCTAAAAAAATATGAAGTATGCCACAAAATAGCCACCCCATATCATCCTCAAACCAGTGGGCAAGATGAGGTAGCAAACTGAGAGCTTAAGCGCATTCTAGAAGAAACAGTTGAATCAAATAAAAAAGACTGGGCAGTTAAACTAGATGATACTTTATGGGCCTACGGAACATCATTCAAAACACCTCTAGGAACATCCCCATACAAACTTGTATATGGGAAAAGTTGTCATCTACCATTCGACTTAGAACACAAAGCTTTTTGGGCAATAAAATTTTTGAATTCTGATCTTAATGTTGCAGAAAAGAAAAGAATGATGCAGATAAACGAGCTAGATGAATGGAGAGCTGAAGCCTACAAGAACTCAAAATTATACAAAGAGGCAACAAAGCGACGCCACAATGCTCGTCTAAAAAGGTCAAAACAATTCGAGGTAGGAGACTTGGTCCTACTGTATAACTCAAGGCTTAAATTATTTCCAGGAAAGCTGAAATCAAGATGGTTTGGCCCATTCATGATTAAAACAATTTTTCCATACGGCACAATTGAGGTAACTCACCCCACTAAGGGCACATTCAAGGTAAATGGTCACCGACTCAAAATTTATAATGGTGCAGATTTTGGAGATATGAGAGAGGAGCTTCTGCTCCATGAACCTTCTTTTAGAATAGAAAATAGGGAAAGTCTAGCTTAAGACTATAAACAAGCGCTTCTTGGGAGGCAACCCGAGGACTAAACCACTAACATTTTATTTTCATCTTGCTAACACCTCACAAAAATTAGCCAAATCAAAGTACAGGTTTTGAAACACAGCCATAAACACGGGTATGCCAATGACCTTATGCAAGACACGGCCACAAACACGGGCGTGCATTAACCGTGCATAAATAGGAAAAAGAATGACCTTCTCTAACACAGGCTGTGATATTAAACCACGCCCGTGCCTTATCACCGTGTAAAGCTACTGACTTGCACAACACAGGTAGAAAAAGCCCGTGCCTCACAACCGTGCAAGGTTACTACCTTTTGACACACGGGCTAGACACGACCATGCTATTCCACCGTGCCAATATACTGACTTATAAGACACGGCGTGTCAAGAGTCGTGCCCAAATAAGGAAAAATTTTTATAGTCAACACGGGCTATGATACCAGAACACGCCTGTACGATCGAACCATGTAAAGCTACTGACTTGGCAAGCACGGGCTTGCCCAACGGTAACACGACCGTGCCAATAAACCTGAATGTGCCCAATCTTGAAAAACATGAAAAGCACAGGCGATTTCAAAACGACACGAGCGTGTTAACTAACCAAGCCCCCTCCGCTATAAATAAATTCTAACAGCCTTCTTCCCCAAATCCAAACCCTAAAATTAAGTTTTGAAACCCCTCCTCCCTAATTCCGGCCATAAAAACCAGACTTCCCCTTCCAAAACGCCACTTTTTCTCCTCAACTAACCCACACGGCCACAGCACCACCGTGCTCACATACCGCGCCCCTACCAGGTCGTGTTTACACTGTGAAAACTAGCCCCACCGTTGTATTCTCCAACCGTGCTCATCATCCATCACCACTACTGCAGGAAATATATCGACATCTCGAGTAAAACGCTCAGTCCCAAGTAAAAAGAGAAAAGGGCCCGGATCATCTTCCGCAAGTGCATCTTCCAAGCTACGGCATCCATTCCTCCAGTTCCCTCAAAACACTCAGGAAGAGCGTTACAAGGCATTCTAAGAACGGCCCTTAGGCACTGGAAGGTGCATTGACTGGAATGCCATTGAACAAATAGGACTAGCAACTGACATCTTGGCCCTCATTTCAACCGAACCATGGGAGCAGTTCTTTTCAATCATCGAGCCCACATACCTGGAGCTAACACTAGAATTTTGCACAACTTTTAATTTGCAAACAGTGATGGCACAGTTTGACGAGCCAGGAACAGTGCAATTCTGGTTAGGGGGTATGGTACGCCAATTAAGAATTCCCCAATTAGGCATAGCTCTTAGACTTTATACAGACGAATTTAGAGAGGAAAATCACCTCTCTGAGTTAGACCGAGAACTCCCCCGCAACCTCCTTAACTATTGACGTAGCCTAGCACCCACCACGAATGCTTACAACCCCAGTCGATCAAAGGAAACAGCCATTGGCCTACCCCTGAGATATATCCACGCCATCCTAGCCCACACTATCACAGGTCGACGCGAAAGCACCTGCGTAGTAAACAAGCACGATGTCTACTACTTATCATGCATGTCAGAGGGGGACGTTTTTGATTTGGCATATTTTATCTCACGTGCTATCCAGCACCAAACAGAGCCACACAGAAAGGGGATTCTATCAATGGGGCCATACATCACTAGGCTGGCTCAACACTTTGACCTCCTGAACACCGATGATCAAATCACCTCCCTCACATTGATGGGTAACACGGTACCTCAAGGCAACCAGACGATGCTACACATGGGGATGATTAAACATCGTCGAGGGACCGACCCCCCTCAATACCGATTAGCGACATCCATAGATGAGGGGGAGCCCGAAGACATTATTGACGATATCCCACCAGCTCCGAGACAGCAGCCATCCATGCAGCAACATCATGAGCAAATATCTCTGCACACCTCGACCAGTTCGAGTAGTGTTTCGTTGACAACACTCGACGTTTTGATGGGATAGAGGCCACCCTCCACCAAATATGCCAACACCTCCATATCTCATCACCAAATTTCACCACCAAATTCGCATTTATGAGGATGACCTTTGAATTCCTTTAATTATCTACATCTTATTGTCTTATTTTTAGTGTTATTTTTATTTTTATTTTTCCTTTATTATCATAATTTTCTACTTTTCTTCATTGCAATCTTTTATCATTACTTATCAAATCTTCAAAGTATTCCTAACATTTATTTATCTTATTCCCCCTAAATATCTAACTGATGACTTCGCAGTCCCGATCACACATTCTACATACGCAAACAAATCACTAGGAGTAATTCACTAATACATAAGTCATCTTCCATCCCGAACACTGCCAACTCCCGAAAATCACCAAAAATTCAGGAAATGGCACTCTATCCCTCCTTTTGATCTTATATTAATTGTTATTTATCTATCTTTATACATTGAAGGCAATGTACATCTTAAGTGTGGGGGGTAATAGTGCCTAACTTTTTGCATAATTCTCAATTTAATGCCTAATTTTTCATTAATCTTGAATTTAGTCTTGTTTTTAAGTAATTTTCTCATATTACTAATTAGGATGAAAGTTCTAATGATTTATGATTATTATTGATATGTTTTAGAGTAAGTCATAGTTAATTGTGCATTGATGATTAAATTTGAAGGATACTAGAGAATTGAGCATGATAAGTCTACTTTTTAAAAATTAAAATTGATGGGTCATTGAACTGAATTTGAGTATTACCTTGAAATTTGAAATTTATAAGGATTGATATCGAAACACCCATAATTTTTGTGAGATTTTGAGCTTTATAGAGCATATATTCTTTTTCGTGCTCACTTTATTAATTATGAGTGTGTCAACTTTGAACTGTTATTCTAGAACTTACCTCGTTTATACATGCAAGACCACATTAATGATTTGATATACTGAGATGATAAAGGCACCTAGGTTTTAACCCGTTCACTCCACTAAAAAGCCTACCCATACAAATTAACCCCTAGTGAACCCCGTTGAATCCTAACAACCTTTTTATGGACTCATCCACTAATATTAACTGAAAATCCCTTTGAATTCGTTATCACCATTCTTTTAACTACCCTTAAATTGAGGTTTGATTTGATTCAATTACTCAATTATATTAGTTCAAGAGTTACATTTATTATTTATGATGTAATATTTTAGTTTCTTCTAAAAAAATTTAATTTTATTCAATATTAGTAGTATATAAAAGAGCTTAGAGCATTTAAACTCCAATTGTTGAAGAAAAGCTCGTATTAAAGTATTATCAAAGTTAAGTGATGAAAATATTCTTTATTATATAGTAATTATCAATAGTGGTATTATTAGTTTTCATTCGATGTAAATATTCATATTCAGTTTATTGTTTTTAGATTAGGTAATTAGTCAATTCGATCTCGATTCTAACCCTCTAATTCAGCATGTATCCACAACTTTAACCTTAGCCCCGTTACAACCCTGATAAAGACCTTTTGATCTATGTATCATCTCATATACAGTGGTAGAGATTTGATTTTCAGGCAAGCCTATGAGATTAACTTTTTAGGTTTGACTTATGAGTGCTTATTCTTGAACCTTAAACACTTTGAGTGATTTGAGTGAACCTTCAGTGAGGATGTCAATCCTTGTCGATTTTGAATTAAAGGTATTTATTCAGATAAGGGGAGACACCTATGTTTTCGTGCTATAAAGGTATGACTTATTGTAATTGAATCTTTAGGACTCTTTGAGTTAAATTATCCATGTATAAATTATCTAGGAATTATGATGACACGTTATCGATAGGAATTATGGATTGTGGAAAGTTCATTCTAATTGTAAGTTGAGAATTTTGCTTGAGGACAAGCAAAAGCTTAAGAGTGGGGGTATTTTATAAACCATAAAAGTAACATATTTTAATCCCACATTTAGTATGCTTTATGATGATTTAGCCCTTGATTTTATATAAAAGGTGCTTGTAATCCTTTCTTTTCATGTCATATACTCAAGAAAGCACCCGAGGATAAAAAGAACACAAAACGAGCTTAAAACAGAGTAATTGGGCCTTAGCAAGAAACCAACACAGCCTAGCACAAAGCCTACACGGCCGTGTCTCACCGACAACCTAGAGCACGGCCTAACTCACGAGTTGCACGGCCGCACATCACCTCATTACCACACACTGGCGTGTCAAGTGATCTACATGGCCGTGTCTCAATCGATAGACTTAAAGCACGGCCTGAATCCTGACTTAACACGGCCGTGCCACGACCGTGCCCAAAATGACAGAATCAAGGCATAGCCCAACCCCGATTGACACGGGCGTGTGCCATGGGCTTGCCCCAGTCACGGGAATGAGCAATTTCACTCGAATTAGATGCTTGAAGCCAAAGAAACATACTCCTAAGACTACTTAAACACCCTAATAGTAATTCTACTTAAAAGAGGTACTTAGGAGCCAAGTAAATCATCGAAAAAGCATATATGAACAACCCAAGGCAGACATTGAAGAGGACAATTTTTCGCAGAGGCTTTTGCTGAAGCTTTCATCTTTTAGGGAAATACTCGAAGATAGCCTGTTGATCCATCTCAAGAAGCGAGTTCTACTCAAGACGGAGGATCTCCTCTTCAATTCCTTCAAGGGGTTTTAGGGATTTCTTATGTTTTGTTTTATCTTTTCTCTTGAGATGTTTTCCTACTTTTTATAAACTAAACCCTCGGATACCAAGGGATGAAACCTCGATGGATTTTGTTATTTGATTTCTAAATTATATGATAAGTACTTAGTTTGTTCTTAATTATGTTGCTTAATTTAATCTGATGCACTTAGGTGGAGGAGGAATAAACCCTGTCTAAGAGTAGATCTAGCATAATTGAGTAGAGTTGATCGGGTGCCTAGAGATAGGTTACGAGATTTTACTGGATTAGGGTGAAACCTAATATGGGAATCCATTGATCAATTTAATGCTTCCTTAGGGGGTTATTATAAGAGAACGAGAGTTCCACTAATTAACCTAAGGTTAGACGTTATTCGCCTTGAGAGAGGGTTTAATATAGGTTAGGGAGTCTCACGGATCAAGCTAAGTAAAGAAATCATATGGTTTGGGCAATAAATGATAAGTGAAGTCATAGGTGGATTCTTCCTGAGGGTATCGTCTTCATCAACTGAGTTTTCCTAAAGTCTTTCTCCAATTCATTCTTTTTTCTTTGCATTTAATTTAAGTATTTCATTTATAAACCAGTCACTCCATATTTCAGGCTAAAGAATAGAAAAAAAGTGAGTAGTAGTACTTTTAGGTTCCTTTGGGTTCGATAAGATATTCTTGCCTAAAGTATACTACTGTTTGATAGGTGCACTTGCCTCTATCGTTGTCATAGTTAGTCTGCAGGTTCGATCATTCTTTTATAAATATTAAAACACGACTGTTTGCCACGATTAGGCATCACAACTGAACCGATTTATTATTCACACCAAAATTTCACTATGTTAAATCATAATATATTGCCTATTAAATAATCTTATAGATAGTTTAGATTTTAAACAAAGTTTGTTCTTCACACTACAGACTCCAAGGAATCTAGATAGATATAATGTTATCGCCCTCTTGGCAAGTTTTCTTTAAGGTGACCCTTAACCTATGTTCATGACACTTTTCTTTGAAACCCCATGACTCATCCCAATCTAACTTTGTGCTTCCTTGAGTTCCTTATGCTAGGAACCTTGAATCCACAGGTCAACCATTTGTAAGTTCAGATGAACTCGATGAGTTTCTTTATTTAGATACAAACCACAACTTATAAGTGTTTGGGTGAGTGAATTCTTATAATAAATAATAACAATACAACTACTCCATGTTTGTTGGGATGTTTATATCAAATCATTGTAGTGGACTTGATCCTATTCCTGCCCTTATCCATTGGTGAGTAGATTGTTGAACGATTTTCTTTCGGCTATTCTTGTAACACCCCTAACCTGTATTCGTCGTTGAATTAGGGTTACGGGCATTACTAGATAAATCATAACTTTTATTCAACCAATTAAATCACATTTAAACAAACTTATATAATGATACACATATAAGCAAATAACAGCAGATGCATAAAACATACTTATTCTACTAGAACCATGTCACATCCTGAATTAATGGGCCTTTGCGTTTAATGTGTGGTTTTGTTTAATATGAGTGTTAGGGGTCCAGAATGGGCTCAGGGTTGGGCCGAGGCCTTAATCAAATTTTCTATTTGGACACGCTAGTGGAAAGCCAGTTAGGATAGGGCTTAAAAGATGTTATCTATTTTTTAAAATACAAAATGGGCTTGTAGCCCAGTGGGTAGTGGTGCTACATAAGGGGGCTATAAAGTGGCGTCAACTGAGGAGGCCCAAGTTTGAGTCACATGAAGCCCAATTATTTTAATTAAATTTAGTTAATTTTCAGCATTTAAGAGGGGAGAGTGGGATGGCAATGAGGCTTGGAAATAGGAGGATTTATTTGAGTAGATAATACAGATAATATGGCGGATAAAGGGAGAAAGAGGTAGTGCTATCTAGGCTTCTTTTGGAGGTGTGATCAGATAATGATAAGGGAGGAAATTTAGGATTTATTCACGGTCACAATGGTGGCCTAAATTCCAACAACGAGGGGGAGGAGGAATCGGTTCTGATATGTTCAAGGGGTGCCAAAAATTCCCTTGATTAATAGCTTAGTTTTAGTTTTTAAAAGGGGCATTTTCAATTTTTAGGCAGTAGGTGCCAAAATTTGGGTTAAGTAGGGGGATATCTCTTCAATTTTGGTAATTGGATCCTATTCTTTTTCTTTTCTTTTCTTCCCTCTCATATCCACTTTTTGAATAAAGTGAAGTGACAAACGAGGAGAAATGGATCTATTTATCTCTGATCGAATTATATTTGTTCGATACACTATTGTCAATATGAATGGAAATTTTGAATATTCCATTGTTCTTTTCTCTGCTTCCCTTTACAAGTCGAAACCTCACAGTTCCTCTCTACATCTTTTCTTTTGATCTCTTCTAAAGTTGAATCTCTTCACTTCAACTCTCTTCTCCACTCTTTCTTACTAGCCGAATACCTTGTCCACTCTTTTCTCCTTGTCAATTTCTTTCTTCTATCGTGCGAAGTGCTGAAATCTCTAAGGGTTAGTCGAATATATTAGTGTTAAGGTAAGTGCCGAATTCTCTCTTCACTTTTTCTCTTTCAGTTTTTTTTTGTTGAGGCCAAAGCCGAAAGGCTAGTTGGCGTGATAAGATTATCCTGGGAGTAATGTTTTGATTGTTCTCGTGTTCTTACTTTGGGGCGACACATCGGGAATCGAAGTAGATCGTCTAGATCTAAAAGCCGAAAATCTCTAGTCTCTAAACTCCATTTCTTTCAGGATTTCTAGGTAAGGGACCTCTGCACTATGAATGTACATTTGTGTTTGTATTCGATTCAATGTTTTAATCTAGTTTGTTGACTAAGATCTATTCCATGGATACAAATGCTAGTCAAACGAAAGAGGAAATTGGACCCGTAAATCCAACCCCTAGATTTAAGAAGCAAGCGATGTCAGCAGTACGAGATTGGCCACCGGGTTGTGGACCGGCTTCAGAACAAAACCTTAGATAGTTAGCAGTCGTATCGGCTTCTGATAGTGTTGACATAGTCTTGTCTGTAATCAGGTGTGTAGATCTCTATCACACTAGTTAATCTGTACTATATATGTTATGGGCTAAAAGTCAAAAAAAAAGGCCGTATGGACAGTCGTATACCTGAAAAGGGTAGGCAATGGATGCCAGGTACGTAATCATAGAAACTTCTCTTTGTGTATCGAAGTTTGTGATAGTCTATGATCTTTTAGGTAGTATATTGTTTTGATTCTGCATGGATGTATGCATGGGATGGGGTTAACATGATAAAGGGGAAGAGCATGTTAATAGGTCACTTGGTGATCGGTGGTTAAACCACGAATTGTAAAGTTAGGTCACAATAGTGATCGGTGGCTAAGCCACGTTAAATTTATTCCTGATTGTTAGGAATAGGCAGCATGGCTGTCGATATGGTGTGTAGCGGTTGGTGGGTTGATTGTAGAAATCCTCGAGGTGTGATGGCTAGTACGGGTTGGTGTGTAGAGGATGGTCTTTTAGATTGGGTTGGGCTATATAGCATGTAAATATTTTGTTGCCATTGTGTATGGGCCAAGGCCCATAATGTGTTTGTGGGCCTCAAGCCTTTTATGTGTTTTCAGGTTTTGCACACTGAGTCTTGGTGACTCACCTCTTTTATTTCCTTAACTTTTTAGATGAGCAGTAGATCGTGGACATGGGAGCCGAGGCAGACTCGAGGGGCCATCAAGTCTTTTATTTTCATAAACTATTTTTGGTTTCCCGTTAAGTTTTAATTTTGGGATTATTTATGTAATAAGGCCTCCATAGCTTAGGTTATCAATTTATATTTGTTAATATTTACATTCTATAAATTTAGGTTCAAGGACTTAATTATAAGATGGAAAAAATGGGATTTTCAAACAAGTTCTACAAAAAAAAAAAGAACTACAAAGGTTTTTTACAAATATCACTTATTTAGCGAATACCTACATAAACGAACCGAGATTTTCAAAACCCTCCAAAGCAAAGTTTTCAACATTTAACCCGTAGCATACCGATCTAGTCGTGGCGTTTAGGGCCTAGTTTGGGGTGTTACATTTTGGTATCAGAGCCAAGGTTACAAAACTCAAGCCGTGAAATGGGTCCAGTAGTGATTTGTAAAATTAAGGTGAACTTGAGAAAAGTTTTGATTGAGATATGGCCTTCGAGTCTACCAGCACCCGATCCACGCTGGTAAGTATTCTAACTCATTATGTGATATGCATGTTGGGCTTGATGGGCTCCGTAGGGACGTAGGCTAGTATGATTAGAGTTTGATGGGCTTTAGGCTTAGTTTGAACAATCCTTCAAATCTCATAAGACTTAATCTAATTAAACATGTCCGTGAACAAGTCGCTGGGTTAGGGTGTGGTAACAGGCATACGCATGTCTAGGATTGGATCCAGGGAGAGCTTGGTACTTAAGCGGCCCTAGTGGCTCACCTCTTCTTCGCTGGAATCCTACCTGGTACGTAGTGACTGTTCACCTTAGCCACGAGGACTTGTTGACGGGCCAAAATTTATAACTAAAACCCGAAAGGGACGAGCCACCCTATTTCACAAAATTATTAAAATACCCCTAATTTTGTAAAATTTTTAAAATACCCTTGATTTGAGAAAATTTCCCAAAATACCCTAGATTTGTAAAATTACTAAAATTTGTGAAATTACTGAATTACCCCCAGTTTATAAAATTACCGAAATACCCCGGTTGGCAAAATTATTGAAATACCCTCAGATTACAAAATTACCAAAATACCCCTATTTTGTAAAATCACCAAGATACCCTATTTTGGAAAATTACAAAATACCTCGGTAGGGTAAAATTACGAAAATACCCCTAGGTAGTGAAATGACAAAAATACCTTTATGTGATGAATGTGAGTTCATGGATGCTGCTTGTATGTTGATGTATGATGGTTGAATGTATGTGGTTCCTAGAACTAGGAGATTCAGACTTGAGACTGAAACCCGTAGATATAATTTTGAATTCAAAAGAACTACTCTTGAAACTACTATCCATAAGATTGTTCATGATTAATCAGTGAAAGAAATTAATAATTCATAAAATTTCTAATTAGATAAACTTGAATCGGTAGAATGAGTACAAGGGGTCGTGCATGTCCTATGCATGGTCGTGGTAGGGGCAGGATGGCTGTGTCAAAACCAGTGGGATCTGGCCATGGGTCAGAAGATGAGATGCCAGTACCCCCAGCTGCGAAGGTGGAATTTCAGGATTAGATCGAAGATGATGCGGTATCCCAGGCGATGTTAAGGGTTTTAGAGAGGGTTACTGGGGCAGACATAGGCACAGGTGCCCAAAAATTCGTGTTGGAGCGACTTAGAGCCAATGGGGCAGAAGTATTTAGGGGAATTTTTGGTATAGCCCTGAGTACAGCTGAGTATTGGTTGGAGGCAGTTGAACGCATAATGGATGATCTTGATTTCACGGAAGAGGAGAAATTGAAAGGGGTTGTATCTCTCCTGCGGGACGAAGCATAACAATGGTGGCTTACGATTAAGGATGGTGCAGTGGCTGACCGTATCATCTGAGATTTCTTCAAAATGGCATTTTAGAGTAAGTACATTGGATCGAGTTATGTGGATGCGCAGCGCAGAGCATTTCTGAATTTGGTTCAGGAAAGTAGGTCAGTGGTTGCATATGAAGCGAAATTCTTACGCCTTAGCCGTTATACTTGAGGGATGGTGGCCACAGACCATGAACGGTGTGTTCAATTTGAAGATGGTCTGAGAGATGATCTGCGTGTGTTGATAACCTACAGCGGGAGAGGGAATTTGCTGTCCTTGTGGAAAAAACTAAGATAGCTGAGGAGGTGAAGCGGACAGAAAAACTAAACCAAAATAGAGATAGGGGTGAAAGTAAGAGAAATTTTGGATCATCAGGGGCAGCTAGGCATATTTAGAAAAGACCTAGGTCAAATGGGCCGAGACGGGATGAGAGACCTGCTGCTGCTAGCCAGACACAGAAGTGTGCTCGATGTGGTAAATTTCATGTAGATGAGTGTTGAGTGGGCAGTGAGAGGTGCTTTAGGTGTGGATCTACGGACCAGTAAGTTAAAAACTATCCGTAAAAATAGGGCAGTGAGGGGCCCACAGATCAGGAGAATGCCAATAGGGCAGAGGAGGTCAACAGCCACAAAGAGGTTGTGGTCCAGCCAGAGGTGGTAATGGTTTCGGTCGGGGCCGTGGAGCATCAGGTCGAGGGGCAGAAAACACTAAGGTGAGACAGCCGGGGTTAGTCTATGCTGCCAGACGTCGAGAGGAGGCTGACGCATCGGATGTAATAACCGGTACGTTTTTAATTCTTGGTTTGCCTTACACTGCATTGATTTATATTGGGTCGAAGCATTCATATGTTGCTAGTATGGTGTCAGGAACTTTATGCATAGATTCTGAGATTTTCTCTAGGGAGATGACTGTAATTAGCCCGTTAGGACACTCTCTGGTGGTAAATAAGCTTTATCGGGAGGTACCTTTAGAAGTTCAGGGAATAGTTTTCCTGACTGCTCTGATGGAATTATCGTTCGGGGAGTTTGATTTAATCTTAGGCATAGACTGGCTGGTGAGGTATCAAGCTAATGTAGATTGTACAGCCAAGTGTATGGTGTTAAAAACTCCCGATGGTGGCGAAGTATTGGTAATAGGTGAAAGGGGAAATTGTTTGTCGAATGTGGTGACTGCCTTAAGATCAGAAAAAATGGTGAGGAAAGGATGCGGGCTAATTCTAATATTTGTTCGGGCTCTGAAAGCCAATGAACTAATTGTCAGGGATGTTAGGATGGTGAAAGAATTTCCTGATGTTTTCCAAAAGAGCTTTCGGGATTAACCCTAGATCGTGAAGTAGAGTTTGGCATCGATTTTCTTCCGGGAACAGCGCCAGTATCTATTGCTCCATATAGAATGGCGCCGAAGGAGTTGGTGGAATTGAAAGAACAGATTCAGGAGTTGCTGGATAGAGGGTTTATTCGACCAAGTGTGTCACCTTAGGGAGCGCCGATGTTATTTGTTAAGAAGAAAGATGGATCAATGCGTATGTGCATTGATTATCATCAGTTGAATAAGTTAACAATCAAGAACAAATACCCGTTGTTGAGGATCGATGACTTGTTCGATCAGTTGAAGGGGGCCTCAGTCTTTTTGAAGATAAATCTAAGATAAGAGTACCATCAGCTTAAAGTCAAGGAGGCGGATATTCATAAGACGGCATTCAGGACTCACTATGGTCACTAAGAATTCATGGTGATGCCATTTGGGTTGACTAACGCACCAGCAGAATTTATGGATATGATGAACTGAGTGTTCCAACCCTACTTGGATCGATTTGTCATCATATTTATAGATGATATCCTAGTTTATTCAAAGTCGAAGGAGGAGCATGATTCACATCTGCGAGTGGTTTTGCAGATTCTGAGGGAGAAGCAGTTGTATGCCAAATTCAGTAAGTGCAAATTTTGGTTAAGTGAAGTTACTTTTCCAGGCCACGTTGTGTCGGCAGAGGGGATTAGGGTTGACCCTCAAAAAATAAAACCGGTGTTAGATTGGAAGTCGCCTAGGTTTGTGGTGGAAATTCAAAGTTTTCTTGGTCTGGCCGGGTACTACCGAAGGTTTGTGGAAGGATTTTCTTTAATTGCGGCACCATTGACTAAGTTGTTACGAAAAAGGGTTCCGTTTGCTTGGTCTGATAAGCAGTAAGAGAGTTTCGAAGGTTAAAAAAGATTTTGACCGATGCCCCAGTGTTGATTCAACCGGAGGCTGAAAGGGAGTTTGTGATTTACTGTGATGCGTCACACACGAGACTAGGATACATATTGATGCAGGATGGAAAGGTTGTTGCGTATGTATCTCGACAGTTAAGACCGCATGAATTGAATTATCCCACGCATGATTTGGAATTGGCGGCAGTGGTTTTTGCCTTGAAAATTTGGAGACACTATCTGTATGGGGAGAAATCTGTCATTTATACCGATCACAAGAGTCTAAAATACCTTATGACCCAGAAGGAGTTCAATCTAAGGCAAAGGAGGTGGATCGAGCTGTTAAAGGATTATGACTGCTCGATTGGGTATTATCTGGGTAAACCTAACGTGGTGGCGGATGCCCTAAGTCGTAAAGTAATCTTTGCCTTGAGAGCAATGTTTGCTCACCTCAGTTTATACGATGATGGGAGTTTATTAGCTGAACTTCAAATGAAACCCTCTTGGGTCAGTCAGGTTAAGGAGAAGCAGTGGTCCGATGAGCTGCTTAAGGAGAAGTTGCAGCTAATATCAAATGATGGGCCAATGGAATTCAGTGTGAATGAGGAAAGACTGTTATGCTTTCGAGGGAGAGTTTGCATGCCAAAAGATTCGGACTTGAGGTGTAGGATTTTGCAAGAAGCGCATGGTAGTCCATACGCTATGCACCCTAGAGGGAGTAAGATGTATCAGGATTTGCGAGATCAGTTCTAGTGGCCAGGCTTGAAGCGAGAGGTAATCGAATTGGTGAGTAAGTGTTTGACCATCGTTGAGGTAAAGGCGAACATCGCCACCATCGTGGTTATTGCGGTAGGTGAAGATTCCACAATGAAAGTGGGAAGGATCACAATGGACTTTGTTAGTGGGCTACCTCTCACACTACTAAGAAAGATTCGATGCAGGTGATTGTTGATCGCTTGCGAAGTCTCCGCTCATTTCATCTCGGTGCGGTCGATTACTCTCTGCGAGAATTGGCTAAGCTATACATAGCGAAGGTAGAGAGGTGCATGGAGTACCAGTATCGATCATATCGGACAGTGACCCTAGGTTCACGTTGCATTTTGAAAGGCATTGCATCAAGCGTTGGGTACGAAGTTGGATTTCAGTACAGCGTTTCATCCTTAGACCGATGGATAGTCTGAGCGGGTAATTCAGATCTTGGAGGACATGTTGAGAGGTTGTGTCATTGATTTCAGGGGTAGCTGGAAAGATTTTATACCATTAGTGGAGTTTTCTTACAATAACAGCTACCAGTCTAGTATTCAAATGGCACCCTATGAAGCATTGTACAGTGGAAGTGTCGTACTCCTACCTGTTGGACGAAATTAGGGGGACGTCAGATTTTGGGTCCGGAGTTGGTGATCGAGAAAAAGGAAAAGGTTGAGTTAATTTGGGCTCGACTAAAGGAAGCGTCGACAGACAGAAGTCCTATGCTGATTTGAAGCGTTAGGACATAGAGTTTGCAGTGGGTGACAAGGTGTTCTTAAAGGTGTCACCATGGAAGAAAGTACTGAGGTTTGGACAGAAAGATAAATTAAGTCCCAGATTTACCAGACCTTATCGAGTGTTGATACAAGTGGGACCGGTAGCCTATCAGCTAGAGCTACCTTCTGAGCTAAGCCAGATTCACAATGTATTCCATGTCTCTATGTTAAGACGATACCGTTTGGATCCATCCGATGTGGTGTCTGTGGAAGAAATCGAAGTAAGACCCGATTTATCTTTTGAAGAGGAACCGATGGAAATTCTGGATCGTGATGTCAAAGTATTACGGAGGAAGACGGTATCTTTAGTTAAGGTTCTACGGCGGAATCGTGGATCTGAGGAGGCTACATGGGAATCAGAGGAAGCAATGCGGCAGCAATACCCATCTATTCTGATCAGGTAATTCTGAGGCCAAAATTTCTTTAAGGGGGTAGAACTGTAACATCCTAAATTAATGGGCCTTTGCGTTTAATGTATGGTTATGTTTAATGTGAGTGTTAGGGGTCCAGAATAGGCTCAGGGTTGAGCCGAGGCCTTAATCGAATTTTTTATTTGGACACGCTAGTGGAAAGCAATTTAGGATAGTGTCACATCCCGAATTTATGGGGCTTTGCATTTAACGTGTTGTGATGTATTGTTATGCTTATTATGCTTGTTAGAATGTTTTAGGGGTCCATAATGGGCTCAAAGTTGGGCCGAGGCCTTAGCAAAAATTTTCTGTTTGGGCACTCTAATGGAGAGTCAGGTAGGATAGGGCTTAAAAGATATTATCTGTGAAGTAAGACACAAAAATGGGCATGTGGCCCAGTGGTCAGTGGCGACATGCAAGGATTAGGAGGTGGCGTGTCAAGTAGTTAATGAGGTCCAAAGTTTGAGTCACATGATACCTTTTTTTTTTAATTTAATTTCGGCAATAGCAAAGAGCAGTAGTGGAGTTCAGCTTGGATGCTTGAAATTAGGAATTATTTGATGTGGATAATAAGGTTGATAATGTGCCGATAAAGGAAGGAAGAGGTGGTGTTACCTATGACAATGTGGATGAGTAATCAGATAAAGATAAAGAGGAAATTTCGATTTATCTACTGGTCACAGTGGTGGCCGAAATTCCAACACTGAAGGTGGAGGTGAAATTATTTCTGATAGGTTCAATGGGTGCCGAAATTTCCCTTGATTAAATAGCTTGGTTTTGATTTTAAAGAGGGGCATTTTCGGGTTTTAGGCAGTAGGTGCTGAAATTTTGCTTTAAGTAGGGGGATACCTCTTCAATTTCGGCATTTGACCCTATTATCTTTTTCTTTCCTCTCATCTCCACTTTTATGCAAAAGCCAAAATTTTCATTGTTCTCTTCTCTCAATCATCTTTTTCGCAAAAGCTGAAACTCTTAACTATTCTCTTGCCCATTCTTTTCTTATAACCGAATGATCATTGTTTTTTCCTTTATTCTCTCTTTGTCGATTTCTTCATAGATCCTGTTGCACTATTTTCCTTTTGATCTTCTCAGAAGTCAGAATCTCTAAGAGTTATCCGAATCTGTCGGTTAAGGTAAATGTCGAATTCTCTCTTCACTTATTCTCTTCCGATTTTTGGAGACCAAAATCGAAAGGCTAGATAAGATTATCTTTGGAGTAATCATTTGATTGTTCTTGTGTTCTTGTTTTGGGGTGACACATCGGGAATCGAAGTAGATCGTCTAGATCTAAAAGCCAAAAATCGCTAGTCTCTAAACTCTATCTCTTTCGGGATTTCTACGTAAGGGATCTCTGCCCTATGAACGTACATTCGTGTTTGTACTCGATTCAATGTTTTAATCCGATTTGTTGACTAAGATCTGTTCCATGGATACAAATGCCAGTCAAACGGAAGAGGGAATTAGATCCGTAAATCCAACCCCTAGATTTAAGAAGCGGTAATGTCGTCGTCGTACGGGATTGCCCACCGGGTTGTGGACCGACTTCAGAACAAAAGCTTAGACAGTTAGTAGTCGTATCGACTTCTGATAGTGTCGACATAGAAAGTCTCGTCTTGTCTGTAATCAGGTGTGTGGATCTCTATCACACTAGTTAATCTGTACTATATATATGTTATGGGCTAAAAGCCGATAAAAGGCTGTATGAACTGTCGTGTTACCCGAAAAGGGTAGGCAAAGGATGCCATGTAACACCCTAAAAATCTGAGTATCGATATATTGTATGTCTTAGTGTTTAGCTTATGAATGAAAATTTTCTTTTCTTCTTTTCGTGTTTATTATTGCCTTGAAAAGGGTATAAAATTATTGCCTTGAAAAGGGTATAGAATTATTCGGGTATAGAATAATTTTTAGTATGGAGAATTTAGTGAAGTGGATCAAGTGACCCTGATTCTTAAGTTAATTTAAGTGTCTAAAATTAGCACAAGATGAGTAATTGGCAAGGTGGTGTTGGCACATGAGAAATTGCATAAGGGGAGAGGTTCGAATCCCTTTGATAGCAATTAAGTGACTTTTATTTTTGCTCTCTTCCCTAATGTGTCGGCCAAGCTTTACTTTTAGATAAGATGGACTAATTTTTTTTATGGCAAGAAGACTTAAGGTTATGGTAAGCGTGAAATAAGGGATAGAATTGTTTGATTTTGGGGATAGAATTTCTTAAAATTTGGGATAGTAGAGGATTACAAGGCATGTGTCAAGGTGGATGTTTTGGAAAGTATTTCATGCCCATTTTGACCATGAATTTGGACGGCATATTAGACTAGGGGGTGGCCAAATTTTTGTGGTAGACTTTGGTAAGGATGAGTGGTTGGGTGTAATCTCATTTGGTCACTTTCTTTTGCTGAATTTAGCTTCAATTTAGCTTCATTCTTTTCTGAACTCTCACCCTTTTTCTTTCATAATCGAACCACACCAAAATTTTCCAATCTTCTCACTTGTGTACCTTGGCCGAAACTTCAAAGGACCATAAGGGTCATTTGTTTCTTTTCTTTTCTTCCTTGTTTTAGAGTAAGTTTAATCTACCATCTTCTCTTCTCTTCTTTCTCTTTATTTTGCTTAGGTGAATCTCTCTCTTTCAAAAGTTCACCATTGCCGAATCTCTCTAAACTTCATCTCTTTTCTTCTTATTTGTTAAGGCCAATCTCCCTTTAGACACAAAAGTCAAATCTCATCAAACTTAAATTCCTTCTCTTCTTCTTTTCACAATCCATCAAAAGCCGAAAGCACAAGTAAGTCTTAGCCGATTGTTCATTAAACCTCAAGCCGAAACCTATCAACATTTAGTCCATTTCTTCCCCTATTTCTCCTTTAAATTCGATCACTTCACTATTGTAGCCGAATCTCTATGTGGTTTCAAGCAAGGGTGAAATCAATCTCAACGTTAGGGGTAAGGGTTAACTGTCATTCGATTTTCTTTCTTTTTCTTTTGGTTTAGCCGAAATCTAGGGATCTAATCTATATATATACTCTCTTTGGCTGAAACCTTGAAGAAGGATTTCAGGATTCTTTTGTAGCCGATGGTTGGAAGGAAGATTATTTGAGAATTGAGTGTCCAAGGTAAGTGAAGTGTGATCTTAGGCCGAAGGCCATGTATTGTGGTTCATTAAATGTTAGAATTGAATCTAACATAGACCATGTAGGGATTTCAACATCTCCAAGGACAAGTGACATTTTCAGGATCTAGTCAATCAAGGTAAGAGGGTTTTAATATTCGGTCAAGGCCATATTGTCTTTTAAGGTTGACCGATTCTGACTATAATCTTTTAGGGATAGTTCAATAGGGATAAGCATTTCATTTTTATTCTTGCTAGCGAGAGCATTGGTATCGATAGTATCGTAATCACTGTTATCAGGTGTGTAGCCCTACACTAAATTTCCAATAAATTGATAGAATTAATATTTGCATGTGTTAATAAGAAATATGTTTGATAATGGTTGCGGGTACCATTCAGTGGTACATGATATTCAGGTACGTTAACCCCTTAATACTTCGTTAATAATGTTGTATGCATGGATATGAAATGTGTATGATTTCGTTATGATTTTGGGGGTATATTGCATAAAATCTGAATAATATCTATGTGCATGGGCATATGGGTGATTTTGATAAGGGGGAAGTGTTCCGGTGGTTTTTACCACATTATCCGGAGATTTTGATCACAATAATATTATTCGATGACTTGGTCACATATTATGATTCCATGACTCTGTCACAATTATTCGATGGCCATGCCACAATTTATAAGGCGATGTGCGATTGATCGCAATGACCGCCTTCGATGGTGTGTAGCGGATGGAGGTCGATTTAGTAATCCCATGGTGTGATTGGCGAATGCGGTGGTGTGTAGCGGATAGATATCTAGGTGGGCTCGGGATTGCATTTCATTTTATATGTACATATGATTTAATCTGTTGATTATTTGATTTGCTATGTTATGGGCTTATGGCTATATGTGATTAGAATGGGCTTTGCCAAAATGTTATCACTAAGGCTATAATCAATTGGGCTTTTAGAGTACTATTACACATTGAGTCTGTTGACTCACCCCTCATAGGATATCTTTTCAGGTGACGCTTAGCGTGATGGATCGGGTCAGCGAGGACTACGTGGTGGCCATTGCTCAACTCAGATTTTGGTTTTCCTTTTAATTAAACCTATTATGTTTTCTTTTATTATTTTGGGAGTTATTTTGGGTTATGTTTTTGTAATAAGGCCACCATTAGTGCATGCTATTTATACGTTTTAAATTTTTATCCCGCTATTATCAACTTCAACTAAATAATTAAATATTTTCAATAACCAAATTAAATTGTTTTGACACCTAAATACCTATGGTTTTCAACTTAATAATAAGTTCAAAATCTGGTTCTTCTTTTGATTTATAAATTTTCTAAAATAATAAAGATAACGTTTTAATAGTACAACCTTAAATCACAATACGATTTTCAACAAGAACATATTTCAAATTTATTTTTCTTCGAAATCAACATGTTTTTCCAACATAAGAAAAACAAGTTTTTCTCAAGGAGCATGCCAAATTCGGTCGGGGTTTGTGGGCCGGGTTTGGGGTGTTTCATGCTCAAGGTACGTAATCATAGAAACTTCTCTATGTGTATCGAAGGATGTGGAAGTCTATGATCTTTTTAGATAGTATATTGTTTTGATTCTGCATGTATGTATGCATGGGATGTGATTGATATGACGAAGGGGAAGAGTATGCTAATAGGTCACTCAGTGATCGGTGGTTAATCCACAACATATTATTTAGGTCACATGGTGATCGGTGGCTCTGCCACATCTGATTAATAGGTCACATAATGATCGGTGGTTAAACCACAATATATTATTAAGGTCGCATGGCGATCGGTGGCTCTCCCACATAGG
Organism: Gossypium rotundifolium; assembly: GCA_025506655.1. Lineage (NCBI taxonomy): Eukaryota > Viridiplantae > Streptophyta > Magnoliopsida > Malvales > Malvaceae > Gossypium > Gossypium rotundifolium. Next base: position 22,760,053 of record CP106724.1, read on the forward strand.
TCACATAGTGATCGGTCTTTATGACAAAACTGACAACCGTTTAAATGGTGTGTAGCGGATGGAGGGTTGATTGTAGAAATCCCCAAGGTGTGATGGCTGGTACGGGCTGGTGTGTAGAGGATGGATTATAGGATTGGCTTGGGCCATGTAAGATGTATATATTCTGTTGCTATTGTGTATGGGCCAAGGCCCATAATGTGTTTGTGGGCCCCCCATTTTATGTGTTTTCGGATTTGCACACTGAGTCTTGGTGACTCACCCTTCTATTTCCCTGACTTTCCAGATGAGCAATAGATCGTGGACATGGGAGCAAGGCAGACTCGAGGGGCCATCAATTCTTTTATTTATCATAAATTATTTTCGGTTTTCCTTTAAGTTTTAATTTTGGGATTATTTGTATAATAAGGCCTCCACAGCTTAGGTTATCAAATTATATTTTTTTTATTAATGTTACATTTTTATAAACTTATGTTTTCTAAGATTTAATTATAAAGCGAAATGAAAATGGGCCTTTCAAACTCGTTCAACGCAATAGTTAAAGTTTCTTTCAAAAATATCACAACTAATGACTAATCGGTTAAATAAATTGAGATTTTCAAAACCCTTCAAAGTAAAGTTTTCAACCTAAACCCGTAGCATACTAGATTCGGTTGTGCTTATGGGTCGGGTTTGGGATGTTACATTTTGGTATTAGAGCCCAGTTCAAAACTTGGGTCTGTGAAATGGGTCCAGTAGTGATTTGTAAAATTGATGTGAATTTGAGAAAACTTTCGGTTGAGATATGGCTTTTGAGTCTATCAGCACCCGATCCACGCAGGTAAGTATTTTAAACTCATTATGTGATATGCATGTTGGGTTAGATGGGTTCCATAGGGACGTAGGCTAGTATGATTAGAGTTTGATGGACTTTAGGCTTAGTTTGAACAATTCCTCAAATCTCCTAAGACTTTCTCTAATTAAACATGTCCGTGGACAAGTCGTTGGGTTGAGGTGTGGTAACAGGCATACGCATGTCTAGGAATGGATCTAGGGAGAGCTTGGTATTTAAGCGGCCCTAGTGGCCCACCTCTTCTTCGCTAGAATCCTACCTGTTGTGTAGTGATTGTTCACCTTAGCCACGAGGACTTGTTGACGGGCCAAAATTTATAACTAAAACCCGAAAGGGACCAGCCACCCTATTTCAGAAGATTGCTAAAATACCCCTAGTCTTGTGAAAATTACAGAAATACCCCTAGATTGTAAAATTATCGAAACACCCCCAAATTGTAAAATTACCAAAATACCCCTATTTTTGTAAAATACCAAGATACCCTATTTTTAAAAATTATAAAAATACCCTTGTAGGATAAAATTACGAAAATATCCCTAGGTAGTGAAATGACGAAAATACCCTTGTGTGATGAAGGTGAGTTTAGGGATGTCACTTGTGTGTTTGATGCATGTATGTGATGCTTTTCTTGAAATGCAAATGGATGTTGATTGAATGTGGTTTCTAAAGCTAGGAAATACAAACTTGAGAACTGAACGTTGTAGATATAGTTTCGAATTCAAAAGAACTATTATTAAAACTATTTTCCATAAGATTGTTCGTTATTAATTAGTGGAAGAAATTATTAATCCATAAAACTTCTAATCAGATAAATTGTAAACGTTAAATATGAGCACTAGGGGGCGTGGTATGCGTGGCCGAGGTAAAGGTACGATTACTGTGTCGAAACCAGTAGGGTCTGGTCATGAGTCAGGGAATGAGATACCAGCGCCACCAACTGTGGAGGTAGAATATCAAGACCAAACAGACAGAGACGATGCGGTGTCTCAGGTGATGCTCTGAGTGTTAGAGAGAGTTACGGAGCAGGCATGGGCGCAGGAGCCTGAAAATCTGTGTCGGAGCGACTTAGAGTGAATGTGGCGGAAGTGTTTAGGAAAATTTCTAGTATAGCCCCGAGTACAGCTGAGTATTGGTTGGAGGCGGTTGAACGCATAATTGGTGACCTGGATTTTACGGAAGAAGAGAAGCTGAAAGGAGTAGTGTCCCTTCTCCAGGACGAAACGTACCAATGGTGGCTTACGATTAAGGATGGTACAGTGGCTGACCGTATCACCTGGGATTACTTTAGAACGTATTTTAGAGTAAGAACATTGGAACGAGTTATATGGATACGCAGCACAAAGTATTTCTAAATCTGGTTCAGGGAAGTAGGTCGGTGGCGACATATGAAGCGAAATTCTTATGCCTTAGCCGTTATGCTTGAGGGATAGTGGCCACAGAACATGAGCATTGTGTTCCATTTGAGGATGGCTTGAAGGATGATCTACGTGTTTTGATAGCTCCACAACAGGAGGGGGAATTTGTTGTGCTTGTGGAGAAAGCTAAGATGGCTGAGGAGGTGAAGCAGACGGAAAAACTGAACAGGGATAGAGATAGGAGTGGAAGTAAGAGAAATTTTGGATCATCAGGGGCAGCCGGGCGTGTTCAGAAGAGACCTAAGTCAGATAGACCGAGACAGAATGAGAGACCTGCTGCTGCTAGTCAGACACAAAAGTGTGCTCGATGTGGTAAATTCTATGGAAGTGAGTGTTGGGCAGGCAGTGGGAAGTGAATTAGGTGTGGATCTATGGACCATCAGATTAGAAACTATCCACAGCCACGGGGCGATGTAAGACCCTCAGGGCAGGGAAATGCTCTATCGGGTAGAGGGGGTCAACAGCCGTAGAGAGGTCATGGTTCAGCCAGAGGTGGTAACGGTTTCGATCGGGGCCGTGGAGCACCAGGCCGAGGGGCAGGAAACACTGAGTTAAGGCAGCCAGGGTTGGTTTATCCTACTAGACGTTGAGAGGAGGCTGACGCATCGGATGTTATAATCGACACGTTTTTAATATTTGGTTTGCCTTACACTGTATTGATTGACATTGTGTCGACGCATTCATATGTTGCTAGTAGTGTGTCTGGAACTTTATGTTTAGATTTCGAGATTACCCCTAGAGCGATGACTGTAATTAGCCCATTAGGAAAATTATGGTAGTAGATAAACTCTATCAGGAGGTACCCTTAGAAGTTCAGGGAATAGTTTTCCTGACAGATTTGATGGAATTGCCGTTCGGGGAGTTTGACTTAATATTAGGCATGGACTGGCTGGTGAAGTATCTAGTTAATTTAGATTGTGCAACCAAGCGTATGGTGTTAAAAACCCCAGAGGGTGGTGAAGTATTGGTGATAGGAGAAAGAGGAACTGTCTGTCGAATGTGGTGACTACCCTAAGAGCAGAAAGGATGGCGAGAAAAGGATGCGAGGCAGTTTTAATGTTTGTTCGAGCTCTAGAAGTTGAGGACCTAACTATTAGGGACGTTAAGACAGTGAAGGAATTTCCTGATGTATTTCCAAAAGAGCTTCCGGGATTACCCCCAGATCGTGAAGTGGAGTTTGGTATCGATCTTCTTCCAAGAACAGTGCCAGTATACATTGCTCCATATAGAATGGCGCCAAAGGAGTTAGTGGAATTGAAAGTACAGATTCAGGAGTTGCTACATTATTTGACCAAGTGTGTCACCGTGGGGAGTGCCGGTGTTATTTGTTAAGAAGAAAGATGGATCAATGCATATGCGCATTGACTATCGTCAATTGAATAAGTTAAAAATCAAGAACAAATACCCGTTGCCAAGGATCGATGACTTCTTCGAAAAGTTGAGGGAGGCCTCAGCCTTTTTGAAGATAGATCTGAGATCAGGGTATCATCAGCTTAAGGTCAAGGAGGTGGATATTCATAAGACGATATTCGGGACTCGCTATGGTCACTACGAATTTATGGTGATTCCATTTGGGTTGACTAACGCACCAGCACCGTTTATGGATATGATGAACCGAGTGTTCCAACCCTATCTGGATCGATTTGTCGTAGTATTCATAGCTGATATCTTGGTTTATTCAAGATCAAAAGAGAAGCATGATTCACATCTGCGAGTGGTTTTGCAGATTTTGAGGGAGAAGCAGTTGTATGCCAAATTCAGTAAGTGCGAATTTTGGCTAAGTGAAGTTACTATTCTAAGCCACGTTTTGTTGGCAGAGGGGATTAGGTTGACCCTCGAAAAATTGAAGTGGTGTTGGAATGGAAGCCGCCTAGGTCTGTGGCAAAAATTCAGAGTTTTCTTGGCTGGCGGGGTACTACTGAAGGTTTTTTGAAGGATTTTATTCAATTGCGGCACCATTGACTAAGTTGTTACGGAAAGGGGTTCCATTTTTTTGGTTCAATAAGCAGCAAGAGAGTTTTGAGAAGTTAAAAAGGATTTTGATGGAGCCTCCAGTATTGATTAGCTGGAGGCTGGAAAAGAATTCATAATTTACTGTGATGCTTCACACACGGGACCAGGATGTGTGTTGATGCAGGATGGAAAGGCTGTTGCATATGCATCTCGGCAGTTAAGACCGCATGAAGCAAATTATCCCACCCATGACTTAGAATTGGTGGCGGTGGTTTTTGCTCTGAAGATCTAGAGACATTATTTATATGGGGAGAAATCTATTATTTATACCGATCATAAGAGCCTAAAATACCTTTTGACCGAGAAGGAGTTGAATCTAATGTAGAGGAGGTGGATCGAGTTGTTAAAGGATTATGACTACTCGATTGAGTATCATTCGGCTAAAGCTAACGTGGTGGCAGATGCTTTGAGTCGTAAAGTAATCTCTGACTTGAGAGCAATGTTTGCTCACCTTAGTTTATACGATGATAGGAGTTTATTGGCGAACTTCAAATGAAACCGTCTTGGGTCAGTCAGGTTAAAAAGAAGCATCGGACTGATGAGTTGCTTAAGGTGAAGTTACAGCTAATATCGAATGATGGGCCAACGAAATTCAGTGTGAACATGGAAGGACTGTTATGTTTTCGAGGGAGAGTTTACATGCCAAAAGATCCGGACTTGAGGCATAGGATTTTGCAAGAAGCGCATGGTATTCCATACGCTATGCACCCTAAAGAGAGTAAGATGTATCAGGATTTGCGGGATCAGTTCTGGTGGCCTGGCTTGAAGCGTGAGGTAACTGAATTGGTGAGTAAGTGTTTGACCTATCAGTTGGTAAAGGCAGAGCATCAGTTACTATCAGGGTTATTGCAGCCGGTGAAGATTCCACAATGGAAGTGGGAAAGGATTACAATGGACTTTGTTAGTGAGCTACCTCTTACGCCTACTAAGAAAGATTCGGTCTGGGTGATTGTTGATCACTTGAGGATGTTTGCTCATTTCATACCAGTATGGGTCAATCACTCTCTACAAAAATTGGCTAAGCTATACATAGTGGAGGTGGTGAGGTTGCATGGAGTACCAGTATCGATCATATCGGACAGGGACCCAAGGTTCACGTTGCTATTTTGGAAGGCGTTGCATCAAGCATTGGGTACGAAGTTGGATTTTAGTACAACGTTTCATCCTTAGACCGATGGACAGTCTGAGCGGGTAATTCAGATCTTATAAGACATGTTGAGAGGTTGTGTCATTGATTTCAGAGGTAGTTAGGAAGAATTTATACCATTAGCGGAGTTTGCTTACAACAACAGCTACCAGTCTAGTATTCAGATGGTGCCCTATGAAGCATTGTGTGGGCGAAAGTGTCGTACTTCTACCTGTTGGATGAAATTAAGGGAACATCAAATTTTGGGTCCAGAGTTAGTTATCGAGACAGAGGAGAAGGTGGAGTTAATTCGGGCTCGACTAAAAGAAGCGTCGGACAGACAGAAGTCCTATGCTGATTTGAAGCTTAAGGACATAGAGTTTGCAGTGGGTGACAAGGTTTTCTTGAAAGTGTCGCCATGAAATAAAGTACAGAGGTAAATTAAGTCCCAGATTTATCAGACCTTATCGGGTGTTGAAACGAGTAGGCGGTAGCCTATCAGCTAGGGCTACCTTCTGAGCTACGTCAGATTCACAATGTATTCCACGTCTCTATGTTAAGACGTTATCGTTCGATCCATCTCATGTGGTGTCTGTGGAAGAAATTGAAGTGAGACCTAACCTATCCTTTGAAGAGGAACCAGTAGAAATCTTGGATCATGATGTTAAGGTATTACGAAGGAAAACAGTTACATTAGTTAAGGTTACGTGGCGTAATCACGGCTTACGAGGAGGCTACTTGGGAACCAGAGAAAGCAATACGGCAGTAATACCTGCATCTATTCTGATCATGTAATTTCGAGGTCGAAATTTCTTTAAGGAGGGTAGAACTGTCACATCCTGAATTTATGGGGCTTTGCATTTAACGTGCTATGATGTATTGTTGTGCTTATTATGCTTGTTAGAATGTTTTAGGGGTCCAGAATGGGCTCGAAGTTGGGCCAAGGCCTTAGCAAAAATTTTCCGTTTGGGCACTCTAGTAGAGAGTCAGGTAGGATAGGGCTTAAAAGATATTATCTGTGAAGTAAGACACAAAAATGGGCTTGTGGCCTAGTGGTCAGTGGTGACATGCAGGGATTAGGAGGTGGCGTGTCAAGCAGTTAAGGAGGTCCAAGGTTCGAGTCGCATGATACCTTTTTAATTTAATTTAATTTCGGCAATATCAAAGAGCAGTAGTGGAGTTCAGCTTGGATGCTTGAAATTAAGAATTATTTCATGTGGATAATAAGGTTGATAATGTGCCGATAAAGGAAGGAAGAGGTGGTGTTATCCATGACACTGTGGATGAGTAATCAGATAAAGATAAGGAGGAAATTTCAGATTTATCTACTGGTCACAGTGGTGGCCAAAATTCCAACACTGAAGCGAGAGGTGAAATCGGTTCTGATAGGTTCAAGAGGTGCCAAAATTTCCCTTGATTAAATAGCTTGGTTTTGATTTTAAAGAGGGGCATTTTCAGTTTTTAGGCAGTAGGTGCCGAAATTTTGGGTTAAGTAGGGGGGATACCTCTTCAATTCTGGCATTTGACCCTATTCTCTTTTTCTTTCCTCTCATCTCCACTTTTATGCAAAAGTCAAAATTTCCATTGTTCTCTTCTCTCAATCATCTTTTTCACAAAAGTCGAAACTCATAGCTCTTCTCTTCTCTATTTTTTTCTTATAACTGAATGATCATTGTTCTTTCCTTTATTCTCTCTTTGCCAATTTCTTCATAGATCCTGTTGCACTATTTTCCTTTTGATCATCTTAGAAGCTGAAATCTCTAAGAGTTAGCCGAATCTGTCGGTTAAGGTAAGTGCTGAATTCTCTCTTCACTTCTTCTTTTCGGTTTTGGAGACCAAAGCTGAAAGGCTAGATAAGATTGTCTTTGGAGTAATGATTTGATTGTTATCATGTTCTTATTTTGGGGAGACACATCGGGAATCGAAGTAGATCATCTAGATCTAAAAGTCAGAAATCGCTAGTCTCTAAACTCCATCTCTTTCAGGATTTCTAGGTAAGGGATCTCAGCCCTATGAACGTACATTCGTGTTTGTACTCGATTCAATATTTTAATCCTATTTGTTGACTAAGATCTGTTTCATGGATACAAACGACAGTCAACTGAAAGAGGGGATTGGCCATCAGGTTGTGGACCGGCTTCAGGACAAAACCTTAGACAGTTAGCAGTCGTATCAGCTTCTGATAGTGTTAGCATAGAAAGTCTTGTCTTGTCTGTAATCAGGTGTGTGGATCTCTATCACACTAGTTAATCTGTACTATATATATGCTATGGGCTAAAAGCCAAAAAAGGTTGTATGAATAGTCATGTTACCCAAAAAGGGTAGGCAAAGGGTGCCAGGTACGTAATCATAGAAACTTCTATGTGTATCGAAGGATGTAAGTGATCATGATCTTTTTAGGCAAGTATATTATTTTGATTACGCATGTATGTATGCATGGAATGGGATTGATATGACGAAAGGGAAGAGCATGCTAATAGGTCACTCAATGATCGATGGTTAATCCACAACATATTATTTAGGTCGCATGGCGATCGGTGGCTCTACCACATCTGATTAATAGGTCACATAGTGATCGGCAATTAAACCATAATATATTATAAAGGTCACATGGCGATCGGTGGCTCTGCCACATAGGTCACATAGTGATCGGTCTTTATGACAAGCAGCACAGCTGTCGAAATGGTGTGTAGTGAATGTAAGGTTGATTGTAGAAATCCCCAAGGTGTGATGGCTAGTACGGGCTGGTGTGTAGAGGATGGATTATAGGATTGGGTTGGGCCATGTAGCATGTATATATTCTGTTGCCATTGTGTATGGGCCAAGGCCCATAATGTGTTTGTGGGCCTCCCCCTTTTATGTGTTTTCGGGATTTGCACACTGAGTCTTGGTGACTCACCCTTTTATTTCCCTGACTTTCCAGATGAGCAGTAGACCGTGGACATGGGAGCCGAGGCGGACTCGAGGGGCCATCAAGTCTTTTATTTATCGTAAATTATTTTTGGTTTTCCTTAAGTTTTAATTTTGGGATTATTTGTGTAATAAGGCCTCCATAGCTTAGGTTATCAAATTATAATTTTTTTATTAATGTTACATTTTTATGAACTTATGTTTTTAAGATTTAATTATAAAGCGAAATGAAAATGGGCCTTTCAAACTCGTTCAACGCAATAGTTAAAGTTTCTTTCAAAAATATCACAACTAATGACTAATCGGTTAAAAAATTGAGATTTTCAAAACCCTTCAAAGTAAAGTTTTCAACCTAAACCCGTAGCATCCCAGATCCGGTTGTGGCTTATGGGTTGGGTTTGGCATGTTACAGATAGGGCTTAAAAGATGTTATCTATATTTTAAAATACAAAATGGGCTTGTAGCCTAGTGGGTAGTGGCACTACATAAGGGGGCTATAATGTGGCGTCAACTGAGGAGGCCCAAGTTTGAGTCGCATGAAGCCTAATTATTTTATTTAAATTTAGTTAATTTTTGGCATTTAAGAGGGTAGAGTGGGACGGCAAAGTAACATCCTAGATTGGGGGCTCTGCATTTGTAATGTGTTGTGTATGCATGCCATGATGTGTGTGTGTGTCTGATGTGTTTAGAGCTTTCGGGAAGGCTTGAGGTTAGGTCTGAGCCTAGGTAGAAATTTTATTTTTAGTCACTGAAAGGGAGAACTAGGTGAAGTGGGCCTTAAGGGTACTTGAATGGAAAAGTTAACACAGGAATTTAATTGGTAAAGTGGCAAGGAGGTGCCACTAAGGGAGCAGTTAAGTGACGCCACATGCGGGTTTGGAGGCAGCAGGTTCGAATCCCATGTTAGGAAAAAGGAGTGTTTTTTTTATGATATGTGCCTGAGGAGTAAGAGATGGTTTCGGCTGGGACTCTAAAGGAGTGGGAGTGGATTGAGTCAGAAGATAGGAAAATGGGGATAAGAGAAAAATGAGGGATAGGATAGAGGGGGAAGAGGTGGCCGAATGTGGGACTGTGTGCAAGGGGGGAACGACTAGATGAGGCTAAGGGCTGCTGAATTTTCATTATTTTCCTGGAGTATAGCTTTTTTATTTTCTTTCTCTTCTTCTTTTCCCCTCCTAAATTTCGGCAGCTAAGGATTTCTTCTTCTTCTCTTTTTTTCACAAAAGTCGAAAAACTCCTAACTTTATTATTCTAAAGCCGAAAAATCCTAAGCCTCTTCTTGTTCATCTCTTTTTTGGATCTTTCTTAAAAGCCAAAAACTCCTAGATCTCATTTGTGGCTTGGTTTTATTTCTTTCATCGTTTCAATTTTCTTCTTTCATTGCCGAATCTTCTTGCAAGTGGTAGCCGAAATCCTCTGTAAAGGTAAGTGTCGACTTGTGCTATTATTTTTGTAATCTTTTTCGGCTTTTGAGGCCAAAGTCGAATGGCTAGTAAGTGGTTAGGGCCATCTTTAGTTTGACGTTTTCACTCATCTCGTGTTCTTTTTGGGTGGCATTCCGGGATTTGAAGGAGATCTAGACGCCTAGATTTCTAAGCCAAAAATCGTTATCCTTCAAACCGCATTACTGTTTCGAGATTTCAAAGTAAGGGTTTCGATTCTCCCTGAGTGGTTCAATCGGTTTCCTTTCATTATTCGAGTATTAATCTAATGCTTCGTTAAGCAATCATTATAGTACCTTCTGACAAATGTCATTCATGGACTCGAATGTCAGCAAATCGAATGAAGGGGTTGGATCTATAGTCCCAGTCCCAAAGTTTAAGAAACACGCAGTGTCTGCTGTTCGTGATTGGCCACCGGGTTGTGGGCGACTTACCGCGTAATAGTAGGCGATAGCGATAGTTTGACTAGTGATAGCGTCGACATAGAGAGTGTCGTCTTACATGTTATCGGTGTGTAAACTTTCACACACTATACTATAACCGTATTAACGCTGAGTAGGTTTGAAAAGCGTAAAAAGAATTGTGTAGACAGTCGTGATACCCTTAGGGGTAAAGCTAGGATTGCCAGGTACGTGACTGTACCATTACTTTGTATAGCCGAATGTATGTATGTTAGACTGATGTGTTATGATTAACATGTTGCATTGTTAGGATTGTATGTAGATCATGGGTATAGGTTTGATATGAAGGGGAAGTGCTTGATTGGTCACGTAGTGATATTTTATATATACATATGTCACATAGTGATAGTGATCGTGGCTCGCTTACGGCGTATATATATATATTTTATTTGGTCACATAGTAATCGGTGGCTGTGCCACGAAATATTATTTGGTCACCTAGTGATCATGTATACTTGGCAGCATGACTGTCGTGATGAAGTGTAGCGAATGGAGGGTCGATTGTAGAAATCCCCATGGTGTGATTGGTTGGTACGGGTTGGTGTGTAGCGGATGGAAAAAACTAGGTTTGGGTTGGGCTTATTGCATCTCATGCTTTGTATGTTGATATGTGGGCTAAGGCCAATGTGTATTTATGGGCTTCATGCAAGATGTATAATGTGGGAGGTTTTACACATCGAGTCTTGGTGACTCACCCTTTCCTTAACTTTTCGTGAGCGATAGCTCATGGATCTTGAGTTTAGGGGGACTCGAAAAGGCCATACTTTCGATTTCTTTTCCTTATAGTTTCGACATTACTATAAGTTTATTTTAATTTGGGATTTTTGCTATGTAATAAGGCCTTTCTAGGTTGTACTTTGGTTTATTTTATTATTTTTGGTTTATATCAAACACGACACCTCGGTGGTTTAAATATTAAAGTTAAATTGGAGTTTCATTAAACTAATCATCATGTTTTCAAAAGACCACATACTAATCGAGAAAAAGTTATCTTCCAAATTGCCAGTTCTTTATAAATATAACTAAGTCTTGATTTTACTTCACCCTGTGGCATATTAGATTCGGTCGTAATGTATGGGCCGAGTTTGGGGTGTTACATTTTTGGTATCAGAGCCCGATTCAACACTCGGGCTGTGAATTGGGTCTAGTGGTGTTTTATAGTTTGAAGTGAGTTTGAGAAAAATGTTTTGGGTTGAGATATGGCCTTCGAGTCTGGTGGCGCCTCATCCACCCGGGTAAGTATTCTAACCTTTGATGTGGTATGCATGATTGGATTTAATGGGCTTTATGGGGACGTAGGCGAGTATGCTAGGGTTTATGGACCTTAGGCCTAAGTACACAACTCCTAAAATCCATAAAACTTAATTTCTCTAATTAAACATGTCCATGGATAAGTCGTTAGGTTGGAGTGTAGTGGCATACGCATGTTTAGGATTGGATCTAGGGGGAGCTTGGTATTTAAGCGGTCCTAGTGGCCCACCTCCTCTTCGCTGGAATCCTACATAGTGCGTAGTGTTTATTCACTTTAGTGATAGGACTTGTTAATGGGCCAAAATTCATGACTAAAACCTGAAAGGGACCAATACCCTATTTTTGTAAAATTACTTATACCCCTCATTCTGTAAATTACCCAGAATACCCTAGGTTTGAAAAATTACTGAAATACCCCTGGTTTGCAAAATTACTAAAATACCCTAATTTACAAAATTACCAAAATACCCTTATTTTGTAAAATTACCCAAATACCTTATTTTGCAAAATTATAAAAATACCCCTGTAGGTGTAATTACGAAAATACCCATAGGTAGTGAAATGACAAAAATACCCCTATGTGACAAAGGTGAGTTTATGGATGTCGCTTTTGTGTTTGATGATGTTATGTGATGCTCTGTTTGTGATGCATATGGATGTGGAATGTATGAGATTTCTAGAACTAGGAGATACAGACTTGAGACTGATTTTGAATTCGAAAGAACTACTGTTTAAACTACTTTCCATAAGACTGTTCGTTATTAATCAGTGGAAGAAAGTATTAATTCATAAAATTTTTAATTAGATAAATCGTGAACGTTAGATATGAACACTAGGGGACGTGGTGTGCGTGGCCGAGGTAGAGGCAGGATTGCTGTGTCGGAACCAGTAGGGTCTAGTCATGAGTTTGAAAATAAGATACCAGGGCCACCAGCTGTGGAGGCTGAGTATCAGGACCAAACGGGCAGAGACGATGCGATGTCTCAGGCGATGCTCCGAGTGTTGGAGAGAGTTATGAGTCGGCATGGGTACGGAGCTCGAAATTTGTGCCAGGCGACTTAGGGCTAATGGAGCAAAATATTTAGGGGAATTTTCGGTGTATCTCCTAGTACAGCTGAGTATTGGATGGAAGCAGTGGAGCATATAATGGATGATCATGACTTCACGAAGAGGAAAAGCTGAAGGGAGTGGTGTCTCTTCTTTGGGATGAAGCGTACCATTGGTGGCTTACGGTCAGGGATGGTGCGATGGCTGACCGCATTACTTTGGAGTTTTTCAAGTCGACATTCTAGAGTAAGTACATCGGATCGAGTAATGTGGATTCGCAGCGTAGGGCATTTCTAAATCTGATTCAAAGAAGTAAACCGGTAGCTGCTTATGAAGCAAAATTTCTGCGCTTGAGTCGTTATACCCGAGGGATAGTCGCCACCGAGCATGAGTGTTGTGTTCAATTTGAGGATGGTTTGAGAGATGATCTGCGGTGTTGATAGCTCCACAACGAGAGCGAGAATTTATAGTTTTAGTAGAAAAGGCTAAGATAGCCGAGGAAGTTAAACGAACCAAAAGCGGAATAATGATAAAGACAGGGATAGGAATAAGAGAAATGTTGGATCGTTAAAGTCAACGGGGCGTTTCCAGAAAAGACCTAAGATGGATGGGCCGAGACAGGGTGTGAGATTTGGGAGTAATGGTCAGCCTCAGAGGTGTGGACGGTGTAATAAATTTCATTTGGGCGAATGTTGGGTAGGTGACAGTAAATATTTTAGGTGTGGGTCCTCGGATCATCTGGTTAGAGACTGTGCACAGGATCGGCGTGGCGCAGAGCTGGTAGAACAGACTAACACTCAGCCTGGTAGAGGAGGTCCACAACCACAGAGAGGTCGCGGTCCAGCCAGAAGAGGTAATGGTTATGGTCGGGCCTGTGGAACGCAAGGCAGAGGTGTAGGGAACACCGATGCATGACAGCCGGGGTTGGTCTATACGGTAAGATGTTGAGAGGAGGATGCACCGGATGTCATAACCTTTACGTTCTTTATTTTTGGCTTGCCTTTCTCTGCATTAATTGATATTGGATTGACGCACTCTTATGTTGCTAGTGTAGTCTTTGAAACTTTAAGTATATACTTTGAGATTGTCTCTAGGGAGATGACTATAATTAGCCCGCTAGGTCAGTCGGTAGTGGTGAACAGACTATATAGAGATGTACCTCTAGAAGTGCAAGGGGTAGTCTTTCTAGCGAACTTAATGGAACTGTCTTTTGGGGAGTTCAATCTAATCTTAGGTATGGATTGGCTTGTGAAATATTGAGCGAACCTAGATTGTGCAACTAAGCGTATGGTACTAGTCAGGAGGATGAGGTGGTGGTAATAGGTGAAAGAAGGAACTAATTGTCTAATGTAGTATTCGCTCTAAAGGATGAAAGAATGATGAGAAAAGGGTGTAGGGCATTTATAGCTTCTGTTTATGCTTTGGAGGTTCAGGATTCAACTGTGGGGAATGTTAGAACGGTGAGGGAGTTTTCTGACGTTTTCCCAGAAGAACTTCTCGGACTACCTCCAGATCGCGAGGTGGAATTTGGAATCGATCTTCTTTCGGAAAGGGCACCAGTATCTATTGCACCATATAGGATGGAACCGAAGGAGTTGGTGGAACTGAAAGCCCAGATTCAGGAATTGTTGGATCGAGGTTTCATTCGACCAAGTGTATCACCTTGGAGAGTGCCGATGCTATTTGTCAAGAAGAAGGATGGATCAATGCGTATGTACATTGACTACCGTCAGCTGAACAAGTTGACCATCAAGAACAAGTATCCGCTGCCAAGGATTAATGACTTGTTTGATTAACTGAAAGGGGCGTCAGTATTCTCAAAGATAGATTTGAGATCAGGATACCATCAGCTTAAGGTCAAAGAATTGGATATTCATAAGATAGCTTTCAGGACCCGTTATGGCCATTACGAATTCTCGGTAATGCCATTTGGGTTGACTAACGCACCAGCAACGTTTATGGATATGATAAACCAGGCGTTCCAACACAATTTGGACCGATTCGTGGTAGTATTTATAGATGATATCCTGGTATATTCAAGGTCGGAGGAGGAGCATGATTCGCATCTGCGAGTGGTATTACAAATCCTGAGGGAGAAATAATTGTACGTAAAATTCAGTAAGTGCGAATTTTGGTTAAGGGAGGTTACTTTTCTAGGACACATTGTGTCGGTTGAAGGGGTCAGAGTTGATCCTCGGAAGGTTGAAGCTATCATGGATTGGAAAGCACCCAGGTCTGTGACAAAAATTCAAAGTTTTCTGGGTCTTACTGGTTATTACAGGAGGTTCGTTGAGGGATTTTCCTTGATTGCAGCACTTTTAACCAAGTTGTTGAGTAAGGGAGTACTTTTTGTGTGGGGTGACAAGCAGCAAGAAAGTTTTGAAAAGCTGAAGAAGGTGTTGACGGAAGCTCCAGTGTTGATTCAACCGGAGGCTGGAAAGGAGTTTGTAGTTTATTGTGATGCTTCACACACATGGTTAGGATGTATGTTGATGCAAGGTAGAAGAGTGGTTGCTTACGCATCTCGACAGTTAAGAACTCATGAGCTAAATTATCCTACGCATGATTTGGAATTGGCGGCGATGGTTTTTGCTTTGAAAATTTAGAGACATTATCTGTATGGAGAGAAGTCCGTCATATAAGAGCTTGAAATATCTCCTCACCCAGAAAGAGTTGAATCTGAGGCAGAGGAGGTGGATTGAACTATTAAAGGATTACGATTGTTCGATTAAATACCATCCGGGTAAAGCTAACGTGGTGGCGAATGCGCTAAGTTGGAAGGTGATCTCAGATCTGAGGGTGATGTTTGCTCATCTAAGCCTATATGAAGATGGGAGTTTGCTAGCTAAGCTTAGGTAAAGCCGACATGGATAGATAAGATTAAGGAGAAGCAGTTGCAGGATGATGACTTGAGTGCTCGACTATCTCAAGTGCAACATGGTGAAGTGGGGAACTATAAGCTGAACGATGACGGGGTTCTATGTTTCCGAAAGAAGGTTTGTGTGCCGAGGGACATGGAATTGAGGAGGATGATTCTTCAAGAAGTGCATGGTATCCCATATGCTATACATCCAAGAGGAAGCAAAATGTATCAAGATTTACGAGAATAATTTTGGTGGCCAGGTCTGAAGCGGGAGGTAACCGAATTTATGGGTAAATGTTTAACATGTCAGCAGGTCAAGAAGGAGCATCAGTTACCTTCGGGGTTGTTGCAGCCAATGAAGATTCCACAATGGAAATGGGAGAGAATCACTATGGATTTTGTTAGTGGGCTACCCCTTACGCCTACTAAGAAGGATTCGGTATGGGTAGTCATTGATCGGTTGACGAAGTCCGCTCATTTTATACCACTTCAGGTTGATTACTCTCTATAAAAGTTGGCTGAGTTGTATATAGCAGAGGTTGTAAGGTTACATAGAGTACTTGTGTCCATTATCTCGGACAGAGATCCTAAGTTTACATCAAGATTTTGGAGAGCATTGCATCAAGCATTGGGGACAAAATTGGGTTTTAGTACGGTGTTTCATCCACATACGGACAGACAGTCAGAAAGGGTGATTCAGATTTTGGAAGACATGTTGAGAGGTTGTATTATCGATTTCAAAGGTAGCTGGGAGGACTTTTTACCATTGGTGAAATTCGTGTATAATAATAGCTACCAGTCCAGTATTCAGATGGCACCATATGAAGCGTTGTACGGGCAAAAGTGTCGTACTCCTACATATTGGACGGAGTTGGGTGAACGATAGATTTTGGGTCCAGAATTAGTATTGGAAACGGAGAATAAGGTTGGGTTGATTCGGACTAGATTAAAGGAAGCGTCGGACAGGCAAAAGTCTTATGCTGACCTAAAATAAAGGGACATAGAATTTGCAGTGGGTGATCGAGTTTTCTTGAAGGTATCACTATGGAAGAAAATTTTAAGGTTTGGACGGAAGGGTAAGTTAAGCCCTAGGTTTATCGGGCCTTATCGAGTGTTAAAGCGTGTAGGACCAGTTGCTTATCAGCTTGAGCTACCTTCGGAGCTAAGTAAGATTCATGATGTATTCTATATTTCAATGTTGCGACGTTACCGTTCAGACCCATCTCATGTGATACCGTTAGAGGAACTTGAAGTAAAGCCTAATTTATCTTTTGAGGAGGAACCTGTCCAGATCTTGGAGTGCGATGTTAAAGTTTTTTGAAGAAATTTGGTTCCTTTAGTTAAGGTTCTATAGCGTAATCACATATCAGAGGAAGCTACATGGGAGCCAGAGGATGTTATATGACAGAAATACCCTCACCTCTTTTGACCAAGTAATTTTGGGGACGAAATTCTTTTAAGGGGGTAGAACTATAACATCCTAGATTGGGGCTCTGCATTTGTGATGTGTTGTGTATGTATTTCCTGCTGTGTGTGTGTGTCTGATGTGTTTAGAGCTTTCGGGTAGGCTTGAGGTTAGGTCTGAGCCTTGGTAGAAATTTCATTTTTAGTCATTGAAAGGGAGAAATAGGTGAAGTGGGCCTTAAGGGTACTTGAATGGAAAAGTTAACACAGGAATTTAATTGGTAAAGTGGCAAGGAGGCGCCACTAAGGGAGCAGTTAAGTGATGCCACATGCAGGTTTTGAGGGAGCAAGTTCGAATCCCATGTTAGGCAAAATGAATGTTTTTTTTTATGATATGTGCCTGAGGAGTAAGAGGTGGTTTCGGCTGGGACTCTAAAGGAGTGGAAGTGGATTGAGTCAGAAAATAGGAAGATGGGGATAAGAGAAAAATGAGGGATAGTATAGAGGGGGAATAGGTGGCCAAATGTAGGACTGTGTGTAAGGGGGGAACAGCTAGATGAGGCTAAGGGGTACCGAATTTTTACTATTTTCCTAGAGTATAGCTTTTTAATTTTCTTTCTCTTTTCTTTTCTCCTCCTAAATTTTGGCAACTAAGGATTTCTTCTTCTTCTCTTTTTGCCAAAAGCCGAAAAACTCTTAACTCTATTCTTCTAACGCTGAAAACACCTAAGCCTCTTCTTGTTCATCTCTTTTTCAGATCTTTCTTAAAAGCTGAAAACTCCTAGATCTTGTTTGTGGCTTGGTTTTATTTCTTTCATCGTTTTAGTTTTCTTCTTTAATTGCCGAATCTTCTTTGCAAGTGGTAGCCGAAATCCTCTGTAAAGGTAAGTGTCGACTTGTGATATTATTTTTGTAATCTTTTTCGGCTTTTAAGGCCAAATTTGAATGGCTAGCGGGTGGTTAGGGCCATCTTTAGTTTGATGTTTTCACTCATCTCGTGTTCTTTTTGGGCGGCATTTCGGGATTTGAAGGAGATCTAGACGCCTAGATTTCTAAGCCAGAAATCGTTAGCCTTCAAACCGTATTACTGTTTCAGGATTTCAAGGTAAGGGTTTCGATTCTCCCTGAGTGGTTCAATCGATTTCCTTTCATTATTCGAGTATTAATCTAATGCTTCGTTAAGCAATCATTATAGTACCTTCTGACCAATGTCATTCATGGACTCGAATGTCGACAAATCGAAGGAAGAAATTTGGATCTGTAGTCCCGATCCCAAAGTTCAAGAAACCCGCGGTGTCTCTTTGCTCGTGATTGGCCACCGGTTGTGGGCGGACATCCGCGTAATAGTAGGCGATAAGCGGTAGTTTTGGCTAGTGATAGCGTGAGACATAGAGAGTCCGTCTTCGTGTTATCGGTGTGTAAATTTTCACACACTATACTATAATTGTACTAACGCTTGAGTGGGCTGAAAAACCAGGAAAAGGGCTGTGTAGACAGTCGTGATACCCTTAAGGGTAAGGCTAGGATTGCCAGGTACGTGACTGTATCGTTACTTTGTATAGCCGAATGTATGTATGTTAGATTGATGTGTTATGATTAGCATGTTGCACTGTTAGGATTGTATGTAGATCATGGGTATGGGTTTGATATGAAGGGGAAGTGCTTAATTGGTCATGTAGTGATCGGTGGCTTTACCACGATATATATATACATATGTTCATACATTATTTTTGGTCACATAGTGATCAGTGGCTCTGCCACGATGTATATATATATTATTTAGTCACATAGTGATCGGTGGCTGTGCCACGAAATATTATTTGGTCACTTAGTGATCGTGTATACTTGGCAGCATAACTGTCGTGATGGAGTGTAGTGGATGGAGGGTCGATTGTAGAAATTCCCATGGTGTGATTGGTTGGTACGGGTTGGTGTGTAGCGGATGGAAAAAACTAGGTTTGGGTTGGGCTTATTGCATCTCATGCTTTGTATGTTGATATGTGAGATAAGGCCAATGTGTGACTGTGGGGTTCATGTAGTTTGTATAATGTGGGAGGTTTTACACACTGAGTCTTGGTGACTCATCCCTTTCCTTAACTTTTCACGTGAGTAGTAACTCGTGGATGCAGGAGCCGAGGCAGACTCGAGGAGGCCATACTTTCGATTTTTTTCCTTATAGTTTCGGCATTACTTTAAGTTTATTTTAATTTGGGATTTTCGCTATGTAATAAGGCCTTTCCAGGTTGTACTTCGATTTATTTTATTATTTTACGATTTATATCAAACACGACTCCTCGGTGGTTTAAATATTAAAGTTAAATTGGAGTTTCATTACATTAATCATCATGTTTTCAAAAGACCACATACTAATCGAGAAAAAGTTATCTTTCAAGTTGCCGGTTCTTCATAAATATAACTAAGTCTTGATTTTACTTCACCCTGTGGCATACCAGATTCGGTCGTAACGTATGGGTCGGGTTTGGGGTGTTACAGGCAATGAGGCTTGGAAATAGAAGGATTTATTTGAGTAGATAATATAGATAATATGGCAGATAAAGGGAGGAGGAGGTAGTGTTATCTAGGATTCTTTTGGAGGTGTGATCCGATAAAGATGAGGAGGAAATTTAGGATTTATCTGCTGGTCACTGTGGTGGCCGAAATTCCAACACTGAGGGGGAGGAGGAATTGGTTCTGATATGTTCAGGGGGTGCCAAAATTTCCCTTGATTAATAGCTTAGTTTTAGTTTTAAAAAGGCGCATTTTCGGTTTTTAGGTAGTAGGTGCCGAAATTTGGGTTAAGTAGGGGGATATCTCTTCAATTCTGGCATTTGGATCCTTTTCTTTTTTTTCTTTTCTTCCCTCTCATCTCCACTTTTATGCAAAATTCGAAATTCCATTGTTCTTTTCTCTGCTTCGCTCTACAAGCCGAAACCTCACAGTTCCTCTCTACATCTTTTCTTTTGATCTCTTCTAAAGCCGAATCTCTTCACTTCAACTCTCTTCTCCACTCTTTCCTACTAGCCGAATATCTTGTCCACTCTTTTCTCCTTGCTGATCTCTTTCTTCTATCGTGCTAAGTGCTGGAATCTCTAAGGGTTAGTCGAATCTGTTGGTGATAAAGTAAGTGCCAAATTCTCTCTTCACTTTTTCTCTTCCGATTTTTTTTGTTGAGGCCAAAGCCGAAAGGCTAGTTGGCGTGATAAGATTATCTTGGGAGTAATGTTTTGATTGTTCTTGTGTTCTTATTTTGGGGCGACACATTAGGAATCAAAGTAGATCGTCTAGATCTAAAAGCCGAAAACTGCTAGTCTCTAAACTCCATCTCTTTCGGGATTTCTAGGTAATGGACCTTTGCACTATGAATGTACATTCGTGTTTGTATTCGATTCAATGTTTTAATCCGGTTTGTTAACTAAGATCTGTTCCATGGATACAAACGCTAGTCAAACGAAAGAGGGACTTGGACCCGTAAATCCAACCCCTAAATTTAAAAAGCAAGCGGTGTCAGCAGTATGGGATAGATATCTACACTCCTGATTAACTAGTGTTCATACAGCCTCATTTTGCGGGTTTTAGCCCATAACATACATATAATACAGATTAACTAGTGTGATAGAGATCTACACACCTAATTATCGACAGGACAGTACTTATTATGTCGACACTATCAGAAGTCGATACGACTGCTAGCTTTTTAAGGTTTTGTTCTGAAACCGGTCACCAACTCGGCGGCCAATCCCGTAATGCTGACACTGCGCGTTTCTTGAACTTTGTGGCTTGGACTACAGATCCAACCCCTTCCTTTGATTTGATGACATTCGAGTCCATGAATGACCTTAGTCAGAGGATACTATAATGATTGCTTAACGAGGCATTAGGTTAAGGCACAATAAAGAAAGGAAACCGATGGATTAACTTAGGGAGAATTGAAATCCTTACCTTGAAATCCCGAAAGAAGACAATAGGATTGGGAAGTTGCCGATTTTTATCCTAGGAACCTAGGCGGTTAGATCTCCTTTATATCCGGAATGCCACCCAAACAGGACACAAGGTCAGTGAATAGAATATCGAATTAATGATGGCCTTACAACCCATTAGCCAATCGGCTATGGCCCCCAAAACTGAAAGAGAAAAAAATAAAAGAAATCGGCACTTACCAACAGGTTTGGCTTCTCCTAATAGATTTCGGCTTCTAAGAAGATCAAAAGAAAGACAGTGTAATAGGATCTATGAATATTCGACTATGAAGAAATCGGAAAAAGGTAGAATAAAGGAAAGAACAATGATCATTCGGTTATAGGAAAAGAATGAAGATGAGAAGAGTTATGAGTTTGACTTTTGGAGGAAAAGATGAGAGAAAAGAACAATGAAATTTTAGGCTTTTGCATAGAAGTGGGGATGAGAGGAAAGGAAAAAGAGAATAGGGTCAAATGCGGAATTGAATAGATATCCCCCTACTTATGCAAAATTTCGGCACCTACTGCTTAAAACCGAAAATGCCCCTTTTTAAAACTAAAACTAAGCTATTAATCAAGGGAAATTTCGGCACCCCTTGATCATATCAGAATCGATTTCTCCTCCCCCTCAATGTTGGAATTTCAGCCACCACTGTGACCAGCAGATAAATCCTAAATTTCTTCCCTTATCTTTATCTGATCACACCTCCAAAAGAATCCTAGATAACACTACCTCTTCCTCCCTTTATCTGCCATATTATCTGCATTATCCACTCAAATAAATCCCCCTATTTCCAAGCCTTATTTCCATCCCACTCGACCCACTTAAATGCCAAAAATTAGCTAAATTTAATTAAAAATAATTGGGCTTTATCCGACTCGAACCTTGGACCTCCTTAAAAGCTTGACACGCTACTCCTAGTCCCTGTATATCGCCACTGACCACTGGGCCACAAGCCCAGTTTTGTGTCTTAATTCACGTGTAATGTCTTTTAAGCCTCGTCCCTAACTTACTTTCCACTAGAGTTTCCAAACGAAAAATTTGACTAAGGCCTCGGCCAACTTCGAGCCCATTCGGACCCCTAAAACATTCTATCAAGCATAACAAGCACAACCACACACATTAAACGCATAGGCCCATTAATTCAGGATGTTACAACTAACATTCGGCCATTCCATACTTATGCTCCCAAAATTTCCAAATTTCAACATTTAGTATATTACGTAAATGATTTTCGACATATAATCACTTAAAGACTTACCTCGGATATCGTCGGACGTCGATAACCTGCTATTCATTAACTTTCGCCTTTCCCCGATCCAAGTCCATTTTTCTTTGTTCTTGATCTAAATATAATAAAAATAATCTAATTCAAGCACATTTCATCTCAATTTAGTCCCAAAACACATAAATGGGCAATTTACCATTTTACCCCTAATGTTTCACATTTTTACAATTTGATCCTATTTGCACAAAACACAAATTAAGCAAAATTTCACAACAATGTAGCTTGGCCGGATCTTCCCCTTAAACATATAAGTCCCCATATTTCATTTATTTTTCATTTTAACCTCTCAAAAATTTATTTTTGTAATAAAGCCCAAAATACTCAAAATCACCAAAAATTTCAATACAAAACATATTAATCTAAAACATACATTTCATATTTCATCAATTAAGAACAAGAATCACAACTAACCATCAATGGCATATCACAAAATCTTCATTAAATTCTAAAATTAGGGTATGGGTTTGATAGTATACCAAGCAACGATCATAAAAACGTAAAAATTATCAAAAACTAAACAAAATACAAACCCTAATTAAGCCTCCTTGTTTGCCGAAACTTTGAGCTTCAACAATGGTGTTTTTCTCACCTTATATTTGGCCAAGAAAGAAAGATAATGCATGTTCTTTTATTTTTTTGATGTTTTATATTTTAACATATAATATAATATATAAAAGTTTACTTATAATATGAATAACTAAATAAATAAAACATAATAATGCTTAGTTAATCATCCATGCCGTCCACTAAGGTGTTAAATGGCCAATTTGCATCCTAAGACCTCATTCAAGAGAAGACAAATCAATTTAACCTCCTAATTGAATAATTGGCCACTTTTATCACTTACGCGATTTAGTCCTTTTTGACTAATTGAGCACACAAACAGTTAAATTTTTATACGAAACTTTCACACATATTAATTCACATATTAAAAACATGAAAAAATAATATTTAAAATTTTTTTCCAGACCCAGATTTGCGGTCCCAAAATCATCGTTCCGATTAGGATTAAAATCGGACTGTTACAACTCTCCCCCCTTAGGGATTTTCGTCCCCGAAAATCTTACTATTAAACAAAGTCGGATATTGTTGCCTCATTGAATCCTCAAGCTCCCACGTAGACTCTTCAACTCCATGTCGATTCCATAGTACTTTCACTAATGGAATTCTCTTGTTTCTCAACTCTTTCATTTCCGGGCTAAAATACGGATCGGTTCCTCTTCGTACGTAATATCAAATAGGATTTCAATTTCAAATGGAGAAATCACATGTGATAGGTCTGATCGATATCTACAAAGCATCGAAACATGGAACACATTGTGTATCTTTTCTAATTCAGAAGGCAACTTCAGTCTATAAGCAATAGGCCCGATACGTTTGATGATTTCATACGGCCCGATGAATCTCAGACTTAGTTTGCCTTTTCGACCAAACCGGAGTACTCTCTTCCACGGAGAAACTTTCAAAAATACCCGGTCTCCGACCTGAAACTCAATGTCTTTACATTTCAAATCAGCGTAGGACTTTTGGCGATCTGAGGTAGCTTTCAAACTATCTCTGATTATAGCCACTTTCTGTTCAGTCTCTTTAATCAAATCAACCCCGTGTATTTTGTTTTCACCGAGTTCGGTCCAATACAACATTGTACGACACTTGCGGCCATATAGAGCTTTATAAGGTGCCATTTTGATACTATATTGAAAACTATTATTATAAGCAAATTCAATCAAAGGTAAGTATCTCTCCCACGTACCTTCAAACTCAAGGATGCAACATCTCAACATGTCCTCAAGTATCTGAACGGTTCGTTCAGACTGACCGTCTGTCTGTGGATGGAAGGCTGTGCTAAAGTGGAGTTTAGTACCTAAAGCATCTTGTAACTTCTTCCAAAATCGCGATATGAATCTCGGGTCTCTATCTGAAACAATGGAACTCAGCACACCATGTAACCTCACAATTTGAGATACATACAACTCAGCAAGCTTATCGAGCGAATAGTCCGTACGAACTGGAACAAAGTGAGCTAATTTGGTCAGTCTATCCACTATAATCCAGACTGCATCTTTCTTGTTCAGTGTCGTAGGCAAATCGGATACAAAATCCATAGTAATTCTATCCCATTTCCATTCAGGTATCATAAACGGCTGAAGTAACCCGGAAGGCACCTGATGTTCGGCTTTTACTTGTTGACAAATTAAGCACTTCGAGACAAATTCAAATATATCCCGTTTCATACCAGACCGCCAATAGAACTGTTTCAAATCATTATACATTTTTGTGCTACCTGGGTGTACCAAAAATCGACTATTATAAGCCTCGTTCAATATCATCTGAATCAAATCCACATTCCTTAGAACACATATTCGGCCTTTGTAGTTCAAACAATCATTTTCATTGATTCAAAATTCGACCTCCCCGGTCCTCACGACTCGCATCATTTCCACATACATGAAGAGAAGAGAGGACCCCAATCCGCTCTCGCCGCCGCTAACTCGTCTAGCAATCATATCCTTGTCAATCTTCTATGCATCACAAATTTGTTGAATAAACAACGGCCTTGCCTACAACTCAGCTATGATCGAACCATCACCAGACATAACCATATGGGCGTTCAACGCACGAAGAGCAAACAATGATTTTTGACTTAAGGCATCCGCAACAACATTGGCTTTCCCGGATGGTAATCAATCACTAATTCATAATCTTTTAACAGCTCTAACCATCTGCGTTGTCTCAAGTTCAAATCTTTTTCAGTCATCAAATACTTCAAACTTTGGTGATCTGAATAAACATGACATTTCTCACCGAATAAGTAATGACGCCAAATCTTCAACGCGAAAACAATGGCTACTAATTCTAGATCATGAGTCGGATAATTTCTTTTATGAGGCTTCAATTGTCTAGAAGCATAGGCTACTACTTTTCCTTCTTGTATTAAGACGCAACCCAAACCATTCAAAGAATCATCACTGTACGCAACAAATTCTTTACCCGATTCAGGCTAAATTAACACTAGAGCTTCTGTCAAAAGAGCTTTCAACTGATCAAAAATTTTCTGACACTTTTTCATCCACTCAAACTTGACAACTTTCTGTAGTAGCTTTGTCAAAGGTGTGGATATCATAGAAAAACCTTTCACCAACCGTCTGTAGTATCTAGCAAGTCCCAGAAAGCTTCAATTTCAGAAACATTCTTTGGTGGTTTCCAATCAAGTATAGCCGATATTTTGTTCGGATCAACCCGAATGCTTGACGCTGAAACAACATGACCCAGAAAGCTAACTTCATTCATCCAGAACTCACACTTGCTAAACTTTGCATACAACTATTGATCTCGCAAAGTTTGTAGCACCAATCTCAAATGCTCAGCATGTTCGGTTTCATCTCTGGAGTAGATCAGGATATCATCTATAAACACTACCACAAACCGATCCAAATACTGTCTGAAAACCCGATTCATCAAATCTATAAAAATAGTAGGTGCATTAATAAGTCCAAAAGGCATAACAAGGAACTCAAAATGTTCGTACGTCGTACAAAATGCATTCTTTGGCACATCGGAATCTCTGACTCGCAACTGATAATAACCCGATCTCAAATCTATCTTCGAAAACACTGAAGCCTCTTTGAATTGGTCAAACAAGTCATCAATCTGAGGCAAAAAATATTTATTCTTTATAGTCATCTTATTCAGCTGTTGATAATCAATACACATTCGCATAGTCCCATCTTTCTTTTTCACAAATAAAACTGGTGCACCCCAGGGAGAAAAACTCGGTCGTGAAAAGCCCCTATCTGTCAACTCTTGCAACTGTGCTTTCAACTCTTTCAACTTAGTAGGTGCCATCCGATACGAAGCTATTGAAATCGGAGTCATCCCTGGTACTAATTCAATACCAAATTCTATCTCTCGAACTGGCGGTAAACTCGGTAATTCTTTAGGAAACACATCTAGGCATTCACACACAAGTGGAACGAATTCAATCTGCTTTTCAGATACTTTATTATCCAACACATAGGCCATGTAAACTTCACATCCTTTTCTCACAGACTTACGAGTTAACATCGAGGATATTACTGCCGGTAATCCATTCAGGTCATTCGATTCAACCCGGATAATCTCACCGCTCTGAAATCTCAAATCAATAGTCTTTCTTTTGCAATTTACCACAGCATCATGCAAAGTTAACCAGTCCATTCCCAGAATTATATCAAACTCGTCGAAAGGGAACAACATTAAATCAGCTGGAAAGCATGAATCTCGAATCATCAACGGGCAACCTTTACACACTTTATCAACGAGTACAAATCAACCCAAGGGGTTGGACACACGAATCACAAACTCAGTAGACTCAACAGGCAGAGTCTTACTGGATACTAAAGTTTCACACACATATGAATGAGTCGAACCAGGATCAATCAATGCAATCACAGTAGTATCATAAAGAACGAAAGTACCAGTGATAAGATATGGGGAAGAAGCATCTTCTTTGGCACGTGTAGCATATGCTCTAAATGGTGCATGAGCCTCCGATTGACCTGCAGTGCCTTTAGTTCCTTTCTGACTACCACTTACATTTCCTGAATGCCTAGGTGGTTTGCCTCGCACTGACATAATACTCGGTCTGACATTCTGAGCCGTATTTTGCTCGGCTAACATCGGGCACTCTCTGATAAAATGATCTAACAATCCACATTTAAAGCGGAACCAATCATAGAATCTACAACTCCCAACATGCCATTTACCACAATGCTTGTATTAACCCGATTCTGCTAAACATTACCAACACTGGCCATCGAAGTAGCCGGAGAACCCACTGGAGGTCGATCTCGTCTAGACATGTCTGAAGTAGCTTTATGTCGGCTGAAGTCATCTTTGAACTTCTTAGATACTGAATGGAAAGTCTTACTCGATGATCTTTTACGAGTGTCTCTAGCTTCCATTTTAGCCTTTCTTTTCTCTTTCCCAAGCTCTTCAGGTTTGCAAGCTCGCTCAACAAGTACCACGAACTCTTTGATTTCAAGTATGCCAACTAGTAACTTTATGTTTTCATTCAAACCGTCTTTGAATCTTTTGCACGTAATAGCTTCAGTTGATACACACTCTTGGGCATATCGGCTCAATCTGACAAACTTTCGCTCATATTCAGTCACAGTCATGTGACCCTGTTTTAGTTCTATAAATTCTGTTCATTTCTGATCGATGAATCTCTGACTAATATACTTCTTACGAAACTCAATCTAAAAGAGATCCCAAGTCACTTTTTCTTTTGCAACCACCAATACTAGTGTATTCCACCAGTGATATGCAGTGTCTCGTAGTTAAGATATAGCACACTTCAGGCATTCATTTGGAGTACATGACAACTCATCAAGTACCCGAATAGTGTTAACGAGCCACATCTCAGCTCGCTCTACATCGTCATCATCATTGGCTTTAATTCTTGGACCCCATATTTCCTAATTTTATCAATAGGAGGCCTACTAGATCTCATCGAATCTACCATTGGAGGTGCTGAAGGTACTGGAGTTGGATTATTTGGGAAGGAGGTTGTTGTACAGTCGGGTTAGTCTGAATAAATTGGGTAAACCATTCATTCATCATCTGGTAGAAGGCTTGCTTAGCCTCCCCCTTATGGCTATCCGAGAGCAATTCGAGAGTCTACCAAGACTCGACCCACGTCGAGATCAGCGCCTGATCTCTTCATCATCCGCTACGGCTCTGTCAGGATCCATTTACTATATAAAACATAATTTGAAATGTCAGAAGTCACCACACTATCGTATATATAATAATGGCATGTATAGCTAGACTCTCACGTGCTACGGTAGTCCTAGAATCGACTAAATCGTAAGCTCTGATACCAATCAAATGTAACACCCCTAACCCGTATCCGTTGCCGAATTAGGGTTACAGGCATTACTAGATAAATCATAACTTTTATTCAACCAATTAAATCACATTTAAACAAACTTATATAGTGATACACATATAAGCAAATAATTGCATATGCATAAAACATACTTATTCTACTAGAACCAAATCATTTACCATGTCATTATTTACTTATGAAATACTCAAGCAATTTAACCCAACCATATCTATATGATTGAATAACATGATTCAATTATCATTTATGCGAATTCACTTATAAGACCGAATATACCAGCTCAATAAACTTCACATAAGTACATATCTATTTGATCAAATATACAAAGTTACATATATGCAATTATTAGTACTTAGCTCATACCAAAGTTCAGATTGAACCAAATAATCAATCAAAACATTACTCTCATGAATTCATTTGCATACACATAGTTGAACCGATGACAGCTATATGATTTATACATTATTTATGCAATAGTCAGATACATACGAAGACATTTATAGTACAAATTAATATGATCATTTCAACCCATGCATTTTTATCATTTCCAACAAATCACATTATCAAACCTAATTAAAATACCTATTCGGCCTATACTCATTATTTCAACTAATTACTCATACCACAACCTATATATATATATATGAATCAAACCTTTCAGATTTACCAAACACATATGTCATTTCTCATTTTACCAAAAACAAATTTAAGTCCTCATCAAATATAATTAAATATAGACATAGACCTAACAAACACATCACACATATATTCCATGACCAAATTTTCACATTAATAATACACTATCTTAACCCATAAAGCCATTACCCACTAGACCAAATTATACCTACTAAAATGCATCTATACTATAGCCGAATATAGGCTAATTAAAATCCATACAATCCTTACATCATAATAACATAAACATATACACCATTTGATCATTATAAACCATATGTCTCAACATCAACTAACACAAAATATAAGCCATATTCGTATGGCTATAGTACATATAGAGACAAAGTTTCCAACTCAAACATGAACATTATCCATCCTATACATGCCTTTATCCAAAATAAACCAAACTAAAGGAGTACCAAATAGATGATAGTGTGGTTGACTTTGCTGACGATTTCTTGAGCCCGTAGCTTGACCAAAATCTATAAACAAAACATTGAACACACACAGAGTAAGCTTACTCGCTTAGTAAGTCTTAAGAAAATTCTATGCAACAATTAAACATTTTAATCACTAGGCTTATGGCATTAGGTATAAATATTTCAATGTATAATTTAAACATAGCCGAATGCTATCATTGTCCTTAACTTAAGTATTAGCATTTTATTTCCATAAAACACATACATCTTCGCAACTCATAAATAACACATGTATTCACATAATCCAAATCAAATGAATACATCACACATAACGTTCACATATACCTATTGGTACACATATACAAACACATCCAAAACTATTCCACCATTAACCTTTCCATTTATAGCTAATTCCTCAAAATGATGTATTTAAACTCAATTTCATACATATAATATTCATACTTAACTCAAATGATGATATATCAACTTACCTCATTCCTTATAGATTTAGAAGGTTTATACTTACTCGAGCTTTTAGCTCAATGCATTAGATATGTCTCACCTTGTCTAATTCAAGAATTCTTTGTCTATAACATATCACCGGCATTAAGCCTGCTAGGCATCAAAGCCCGATATAATTCACCGGTACAAGGCCTGCTAGGCATTTAGCCCGATATAGATCACCGGTACAAGGCCTGCTAGGCATTTAGCCCGATATAGATAACCGGCACAAGGCCTGCTAGGATCGAAGCCTGAATATCAACATCGTTAACCACTCCGTGCACATTTATTATACCATAGTCACATATAACACATATATATATTTCATAATACTATCACATATCACACTCGGATAAACTTAATCACTTTACATCAAATAAAAATTCAATTCATGGTTATACTACTAACATTTAGCCATTCCACATTTATGCTCCCAAAATTTCCAAATTTCAACATTTATTATATTATGTAAATGATTTCCAACATATAATCGCTTAAAGACTTACCTCGGATATCGTCGGATGTCGATAACCGGCTATTCGTTAACTTTTGCCTTTCCCCGATCCAAGTCCATTTTTCTTTGTTCTTGATCTAAATATAATAAAAATAATCTCATTCGAGCACATTTCATCTCAATTTAGTCCCAAAACACATAAATGGGTAATTTACCATTTTACCCCTAATGTTATACATTTTACAATTTGATCTTATTTGCACAAAATAGAAATTAAGCAAAATTTCACAACAATGTAGCTAGGCCGAATCTTCCCCTTAAACATATAAGTCCCGATATTTCATTTATTTTGCATTTTAACCTCTCAAAAATTTATGTTTGTAATAAAGCCCAAAATACTCAAAATCACCAAAAATTTCAATACAAAACATATTAATCTAAAACATATATTTCATATTTCATCAATTAACAATAAGAATCACAACTAACCATCAATGGCATATCACAAAATCTTTATAAAATTCTAAAATTAGGGTATGGGTTTGATAGTATACCAAGCAACGATCATAAAAACGTAAAAATTATCAAAAACTAAACAAAATACACACCGTAATTAAGCCTCCTTGTTTGTCGAAACTTTGAGCTTCAACAATGGTGTTTTTCTCACCTTATATTCGGCCAAGAAAGAAAGATAATGCATGTGCTTTTATTTTTTTGATGTTTTATATTTTAACATATAATATAATACATAAAAGTTTACTTATAATATGAATAACTAAATAAATAAAACATAATAATGCTTATTTAATCATCCATGCCGTCCACTAAGGTGTTAAACGGCCAATTTGCATCCTAAGACCACATTCAAAAGAAGACAAATCAATTTAACCTCCTAATTGAATAATTGGCCACTTTTATCACTTACGTGATTTAGTCCTTTTTGACTAATTGAGCACACAAATAGTTAAATTTTATACGAAACTTTCACACATATTAATTCACATATTAAAAACACAGAAAAATAATATTTAAAAATTTTCCAGACCTGGATTCATGGTCCCGAAACCATCGTTCCGATTAGGATCAAATTCGGACTGTTACAATTCTACCAACCTTCAGTCAGCCTTGACAGTTTCACCGATGATCTCGCCATCTCTTCAGAATCTACCATTCTTTTCTTTTTAATGTCTTTCTTTCACTTTATTCCCATCGTAGATTTCTTCTTACACCAGTATGCTTACTAAAACAACCTTCCTGCTTACTCTCTTAAAGGTCCTTATCTTAACCCAATATGACCCGCTGGTATGAGTAACAAGGTCCCACGTCACCCTGACAGATTAAATCCTGCTTAGTTTAAATAACTGCCAAATTACTTCTTTGTACTCCACCTTCAAAATTTTTCCTTACCTGTAACCATAACACATCCTCTTGCTATTGACCATTAAGGCCTGAATTACTCAGTCACTATTATTGAGTGTCCATCTGCTTTCATGAGTTCTCTCTGTTACCCTCTGGTTCCCATGGAACTAACCATTTGGAAAATATCTTTACACCAGTTATTCCTCCCTAGAGAGGGATAGTCTTGATAGATAAGTCGGTCACTTTAAAGTCCCCCTAATTTTTGGGGCCTCCTTTTATTATTTGGGTTTTGGCCAACCCTTCCATTCCTTGTGGACTAGTCAGCTACACTCGATCAATTACAGGTTTGTTGGTTTTCTAAACACTCACGGAACATCCTTAATGTTATATCCTTATCCGCGAACCTTGGTTAAACCTTCATTCATTTCCTTGTACACCAATCATCAATGATGCTTCATTTTTCGTGTCTGTACTTAACTGGGTTACCACCCTTTTTTCCCTTCAGGCTTTGATCTGCTACGAATTACACTATTATTTATACCCCTTTTTAGACATAATTGTAGCTTGTTTAATAGTAAATCAAATAATCTTAGTATATAACTATGTTTTCATGCTTAAAGTAGTGATCATCTTAGTATATAACTATGTTTTCATGCTTAAAGCAGTGATTTATACTTTTCAGTAGTATTTATTACATCTTAGATATCTAAATAACGTTACATGGTCTTGTAAGACAAATCGGGATCTAAAGATGCATATTCGAGCTAAAAATGCTTCCTATGTCGCGACACCAAGACACTGATGCTGTAACATTGAAGACAGAAACAGAAACAAGTCATGGGGCGAAAATGCTTGTTGTGTTGTGACACGCCCCTTCCTGTGTTCATGACATCGACCTATGTTGCAACACACACTACAGCAATTTGGACTTTTAGCGGCCTTTTTTTAGGCTTTTAGCGGCGTTTTTAGCGCCACTAAGCGTCTTTCTTGGCGCTTTTAAACGCCACAAAAACGCCGCTAAAGGCGCATAAAATTTAGCGGCGTTATGAGAAAAAAACGCTGCTAAAGTCATGACTTTTAGCGGTAACTTTCACAACAAAGCATTAAAAGCATGACTTTTAGCGCGCTTTTCCCACAAACGCCGCTAAAAAGCATGACTTTTAGCGCTTTTCCTAAGCGCGCTAAAAAGCATGACTTTTAGCGGTTTTTCCACAATGCATTAAAAGCATGACTTTTAGCGCTTTTTCCTAAACGCCGCTAAAAAGCATAACTTTTAGCGGTAGCTTTCCTAAAACGCCGCTAAAAGCATGACTTTTAGCGGCGTTTTCTACAAACGCCGCTAAATATCATAAAAATAAAAAATTATTATACTTTTAGCGGCGCTTGTTTTCAAAAAACGCCGCTAAAAGCCATGAAAAATTAAAAAAATTATAATATTATAAAAACACCAAAATTTAATTTAAAATGTATAATTTAATTTAAAGACATTAAAATGAAAATTATAGAAGAATACATATTTCTATAATTGAATCTCAATATTTGAGACCCTTTCCACTATCCTTTTTAAGTGAAGGCTACAAAATTCATCAAAATGTGGAAGGCACAACAAGCCAAACTACATAGTTCTAACAATTCACTTTCCCTTGAGCATCATCTCACCAACATCAAGAGTATTTTATTTATTTGTTTATTGACCAACTCGACTAAAGATATTGTGGTAGATCAAGTGTGAAGCATAATTAAAGCGACATCAAACATTACTTCAATTTTAATAATAAAAACAAATTGGTATTACATGGTTCCAAGTTGCATAATGCAATACACCCACTAATAAGTATATTAAACATGAATTAAAAAAGGTAAACAAGATAACGATAAACAAGCATATGCCGAGCAATATTCTTGCCTTGAAAAGAACAAAATTATAGACAAAATTGCCAAAAACCTTAAGCGAGAAAACTCCCTATGAAACTTATAAACAAACAAATGAAAGAAAATAGATATTCCTTTCTCCACTTTCAAACTTGCATCAGAATCAATATTTTTTTTATTTTAACTCCTAAATTAAAAAAAAAAAAAGTAAGAACTATAGATAAAACAAAGGTTTAAACTAGAGATAGCATCCAAAGCAATTACGAGTTTTGGGAGTGAAACAACGAAACCAAAGGGTCTATTTGGAATGTTGCAATTGATAGCATAGCAACAAGGAGAAGGTAAGCAAGCACCTTTTGCTCCACCACAAAGATGTACAAACAAAGACATATCTGAAACTCCCCAACTTTCTTACGCTTTCATTGAACAACAACATCTTCTCTTCCACCAATGGGAACATTTACGAAGACCCATTTACCTTCAAAAAACAAACCAACTATGAATCCACAAAAAAAAAGTTCAAAATCTTTGAGATGGAAAGGAAAGGGATCTATGCATTCAAATGCAAGGTTTTTGTAACTTACTTGGGCCATGCTTGTAGCTTCATTGTAATTGAAGACAAAAGTGAAAAGAAGAAAACAAGAGAAAAGAGTGAACCCATAACCGATTTCATGTTTGGGTCTTAAAATTTAAGTTTTAAGAAAAACCCCATAACCATAACTTGAACATGGAGAAAGAATCTCCATTATGAATTCCACCTACAAAATTTAGGGTGATCAAGTCATCAATAAGTCGTGAATATATTTTTTATCATGTTAAATTCTTTAAACAGTTTATTTCTTTTCTTGAGATAAAAAGCGACCAATAGAAGAAACATTTTAATAATTGAGCGAAATAAATTCCTTACCGGTCAGGAAAAGCACCAATGGCTTGTACTACTGATGCGCATAAACAACAAAGGAAGAAAATCGCTCAACCTATTGGGAAAAACATTCATCATCTATATTCGAGACAGAGACATGTAAATTTGATGATTAAAACATAAAGAAGTGGTATAATCTGCAGACCAACCGCTTTATTAAAGAAGAATCACAATAATATAAAATGTGTAGAATGTAAATAGTGAAAAGCGGGATCGTAATTACTGCCCACCAATAAGAGAGAGCACACATGAGGTAGCAGATTACAAGACATTAATAACTCCGATTGCCTAAAACACATGAGGTAACTAAAACCAAGAGGCATATCAACTTAATAAAATCATGTATTTGCAAAATTAGTAATAAAACCACAGTTGACATGGCACACATGGATATATTTAAGATAGTTTTTTTTTTTTGCATTTCCAAGGACACACTACAACAGCGACACAAAAATCTGAAACAGGTAAGAAAAACAAAATTACGACAAACTTGAACTAATTGATAGTATGCAATAACACCAACGCTCATTTTAATCTTCCCAACTTCCTTAATCGCACGATATCTCTTTATGTTTGCAATCACGGGACCTAAAGCAGTTAGATTTAAGGATCTGACTACGGTTTTCGGAAGAGCATGTGCATGTCCGATTGCTTACACCGATGTATTAGAAAATTCATCGCCATTAAGTGATCCGAAAGGAAATTCACTAAGCACCATTCAAATAAATAGCAAACAAACCATGAGAAGCATTTCAATTCTTGAGTCGCAAATGGTTTAAAGGAGAGCTAGACTTAGGTTGTTAACTCATAACCCAACAAAGGTGCGATCGAACCAGTGTTTCCAATGGTAATAAGGTATTAAAATTAAAAAAAAAAAAGAGACCGAGAGAAACAGATTTAAAGAGAGTTTTATTCATACTAACCACAAAGGCTTTGCTGAATCCAAATCAAACTAATAATACAAACAAGAACAACTTCAACTTGAGCTTCATTTTCCGTCCGAACACTAAACGGAGAAAAAAATATCTAGTTATCCCAAGGTTATAAGTCCGAATGAATGTGGGGTGATCGTCAACAAGATACAAATTGACCGTAAATGTGAAAGCAATGTGACTAAGGAAGGAGGATGGAATGGGTATATCCGCATTTGAATTCTTGGCGGAAGAAATTAAAACCATAAATCTTGCTTTGCAACGACGAGGCGGTCAAGCGTTGTTCAAGCGATCAAGGTTATTGCAAATTTTAATTAATACCTTGTGTATCTTGTTAGATACCTTTCTAATATCATGATTTACGTAAAGAACTACACTCGTTCCTTTGGGAGCCAGCCCATATTTATGCACATCCGATGAAATTGAAGTTACTCCCCTAACGGTGAAATCAAATGGCGAATTGGGTACCTGAGAAAAACATATAACCAATCAAGTTTTAGCCAACATTCCTGTCATAGAGATGGAACAGAAACAAATATATGAGAATCATGGATGATCAAACTTGTATGTCATAGTTTAACAAATTCAACTAAGCTTTGAAGTAGGACAATGCAATATGCAAATAAAAAAAAAATTAAGTTCAAAAGTAATTTTTGAAAGCATCCTTACATTTGGAAGTGGAAGACTTTCCAAGAGCTGAGACCAAGCGCAAAATAAATTAGGAGCAAGTTTGAAGAAGTGTTGTTTTATTGTAAAAAGTAAGAAAATAGAAACTATTTAACTGAAAAGACTATAATACTAAAAAAATATAATGAATATCCTTTGTGAAAAGATAAATTTTCTTATCCCAATTTGGCAGAAAAAAAAACGGTTAATTTGTGGTCCATTATCTATGAACATGGAATATACTTTTTTTGACATTTCTAAGTCTTCCAAATTAAGCTTAAGTGCTTAACATCACGAGACAAGAGCAGAAGAATATATATATATATATATATACATTGAATATTATTTCACGACTTCAACTGTTTTGCTCCATAGAACTTATTCCAATTGACGATAAAAGAAAAAAAAACAACTCAAGCAGTGGGAAAAAACACAAAATGATGTTGACATTCTCAAACAACTTTATTGTTTTGAGATAAAATTGAATCCATAGAACAATAAAAATTTATCTGAATTCAATGAATGAAGTTGAGTTAAACAGTGATCAAAACAGATCACTCTACTAGATATATATATATAAACTTTCAATAAAAATACGATAGAGATTCACTGCTTTAGTGTCGATTATATTTTTTCCTCTACTAAAAAATAGACAAATTTGTATCTCATAAATTAAATTAATGAGTAAATTAATCAATTTTATTAAAATTTTATTTATTTCTACTATTAGAAACTAGAATGATTAATAGAATAACTAAACAGTGACATGTGTGTTTCTGTTTGAGATACTAATTTTACTATTTAATCTAATGTATAAGGACTAATGTGCCTAGTAGAAGAAGCAAAATGCTATCTCCTCTATCTTACTTTCACCATAAACTTTCATACTAAAGTTTCAATGTATTGGTTGAGGCAATATAACAAAAGGCTAACATGCAATTACCTTGAGCCATTGTCACCAAGGCCATGAAGCCACACTATAGTAGCTTGGTGTTTACCTTTTGGTCTAACCACATATGTCCTTCCAAATTCAAATGTCCTTCTACCGGTTCTACTACCTAAAAACATTAACACTATTAATGGAATTTTCAAGTTATTACAACACTCTAAAACCATTGCTAAGAACAAGTATAAATGAATTCAAGAAAGTTTGAAATGAGAGAAAGAAAGCAACTAACGAAGCCATGGTATAATGTGAATAGCTCATGATTTTGTTGTTGTTTTTAACAGATGAAAAGAAGTGATACAATGAAGAAACCCCAGAAGGGTATTGCCTATTTATAAGCAAATATAGGAAGGAGTGTGTGTGTGATAATGGAATAAAACAGTGAGAGTATTGTGTACAATGGCTATACATTTTGTAGCCTAAAATTTTGCCTAGAAAACTCAAAAAAAAAAAAGCATCATTGAAAAGGATAAAAGAAAATTTAAAAAAAAAATGTTTTCAATGTAGCATAAGGATCCAAGCAAGGGCAAGAGCACAAACATCCCATCCTCCATAGAGATTTGTAACAATATAGAGAGAATCTATGCTTGTTGGGAAGTGGCTAGAAAATAAATAAAAGCAAATCCCCACAGCAACAACTCAAGAGAATATTCTGAAAACAAGAAAAAGCATTAACTATATATTGGAAATATCTTCTTGTTCTTTTTCGAAATCATTTGTTTATGAATTCTTTGATGATTTGATTGATACCCCATTAAGTATAAAAAGCATAGAAGTTTCAACTTTCATATACATCCTTACAAATTTTTAGTATAATAGATATATCTGAAAGGTATCAATAACACAAAGAATAATTACATACATACATATATACATATATATATATACACACACATGTATAACATATGTATAAACTATATATTTTCTCCATTCACAGGATTTTATTATGTGGGAAAAGGCAGGTAGGAAAAACAAGAATGTGGCCTTTTTTTTTCCTCTATCCTCCTTTCTTATCTCGCCATTGTAATATATTTGGTTTCTTTGAATACTCCTAGTCCCACCATAGAAGTTTTGTTTGTTTATATATCCATGGGGAACACCATAAGTACATTAAGTCCAAACCTTAAACTTTTAAGCTGTGAGATTATATTAGGTGTAACGGTAAGATAATTTATATTATAAAAATGAGAATTGAATCTTATAGATAACATAATAGCTATAAACCTTAAACATGAACAATAAGCGAAGATGAAAAATACCAAAAAAAAAAAATTACTATTGATTTTGCGAGTTGCAGACCCACCATTTTAACTTTCTCACATGATCCATTCAAGTTAGTGTTTCTAGCCCATGTTATCCTGTCGGTATCCACCTATAAATGCACTTTATATATATATATATATAAAATACATATGCACTCCAGCTTTATATCATCTATAATACAATTTATTCATGAAACTAAGAATTCTTATTCATTGCTTGGATTTTTTTTTTAAATTTTGCTTTCATTCATTAATTCTCAAAGACATTAATCCTTAAAAATAACTCAAAACATGTTTTAGCTATACAAGATCTTGCTACACTACATTCAAAGCAAGTCACCACCTACTTTAAGGTCCATCAAGCAACTTTACCCTTTTTCCTAAATTTCTAACTTAATTACGGAACCTTACCGCATTTCCAACGCTTAATGAAAATCCAACGCATTTCCAACGCCAATTTGATAATGACAAAAGCATTTGAAACCCAATAAACAATTAAATCGTAATCGGATATCCGAACTTAAGCAGTTATGAAGAACTTACGGATAAGATGAGATTGGGCATCTTTGCCGTCATGAGCAATGACTTGGAGTCGAGACACGGCATCTTCGTTCTTAAGCGATGTCGAGACTTTGCTCGGCTGTATTTTTCTACCCATGGCACGTCAGAATCACGAAGCGGTGGGCGATGAAGGGACATCATTGTTATTTTGAGTCGGTGAAAGGCTTTGCAAATGCAAAGCGATGGTATTCAACGTTTGGAGGAAATAGAACCGGACCTACAACATCTCCCTCACCTCCTCGGATCTATTATTCTTTAAAAGCGAAAGATTGCTAACAAACAATGAAAGGGTGGGGCAAAAGGGTGAAAATAATTAGGTATTTAAGAGTAGGGAAAAGGGGAAGCGAACCTTGCGAAGGAGATGGGAAACAAGTGTTCTCGTGTGGGTAAAAAACATTTTGCCGAAGAAAATTAACATTTGCGGCGTTTTTTAATTAAAGCGCCGCTAAAAGATCTATTACGGCGTTTTTAATGAAAGCGCCGCTAAAAGGATTTATTACGGCTTTTATTAAAACGTCACTAAAAATTTAATAAAATGGCAAAACATATTTTTTGCGGTGTTTTTTAAACAAAACGCTAATACCTTTAAAAATTAAAATTATTTAATATATAAAATAAAACCCAATATAAACTTTTTGTTTAAATAAAACAATATTTAAAAGAAAAAACTATATAAAATTATTTAATAATAGTATTTTAATTTTTTCATTTATATAAATAATTTTAAAATTATTATAATATTTAAAAGAATTAGATCAAATTTGAAATCTTGAAAATTATTTAAAATTTAAAATTATTTAATATATAAACACTCATATATCCAAAAAACTTTAAATTTATTTTAATAATAGTATTTCAAATTAACATATATATTTTTTACCCTAAACCCTTAATTAACCCCTATCCCATTAACTCCTAAACCCTAACCTCATCCTCTTGACCCTTAAACCCCTAACATCTAACACCTAACCCGAAACTCAAAGCCTATATCATTTAATCCCTAATCCTTAACCAATAACCCTTAAATATTAAATCGTAATCTCTAAACCTTAAACCTTAAATTTTAAAATTTAAACCCTAAACCCATAACATTTTAAACCTATACACCTTAAATCATAAATACTGACACTGACTCTAAACCACTAAACTCTAAACCTTAAAACCTTAAACTCCAAACCTTAAATCCTAAACTATAAACCATAAACTATAAATATTAAAACCCTAAACCTTAGAATTATAAACCTTAAAACCCTCAACCTTAACCTCCATCTTCTTACCCTTAAACCCATAACACCTAAACTATAAGCCCTAAACCCGTATCCTTTAATCCTTAATCCCCAACCAATAACCCTAAACCTTAAATCATGGACTATAAACATTAAACCTTAAATCATAAATTCTAAACCCTAAACCCATAACATTTTAAACTTATAAACCCCAAACATTAAACAATTGAACCACTAAATTATAAACACTAATGCTTTGAGTTTTTTTCAATTTTATATTGATACCAAAATGGCATCGTTTATATTACGGAATAAAATAGCTATTTATGGCGTTTTAAATATTTTAAAATTCAATAGAATTAATTCAATATTTTAAAATTAATATTATCTCTTTTACGATTATATAAGAAATTATTTAATATTTTTTTCTTTTTTAACAAATATTTTTTCTCTTAAATAATTTAAACTAGGATCATAATTTTAATGTATTAAAATTAATGTTATCTCTCTTACAATTATATAAAAAATATTTAATATATAAATTAAAAGACACCAATTTAATCTAAACCCATAACACTTGTCATCTATCTCAGTAAACCTTAAATTACAAACTATAAACCCCTAACCCCTAACCCTTAACCCTTAACATTTTAACCCCAAACCCTTAACCATTTACTTTTAAACCCATTAACCCTAACTTTTAACCCATGAAATCCTAACACATCCCCTTAAACCTTAAATAAGTAAATCATAAACCATAATCCTAAACATTAAAATAGTAACTCCTAAACCTTACACCTAAACTATATATGCCAAACCATAAACCCTAAACAATCATGAGAATTACTTCAATATTTTAAAATTAATACTATCTCTTTACGATTATATAAGAAATTATATAATATTTTTTCATTTTAACAAATATTTTCTCTTAAATAATTTAAACTAGAATCATAATTTTAATGTATTAAAATTAATGTTATCTCTTTTACAATTATATAAGAAATTATTTAATATATAAATTTAAAATAATCAGTCATATATATCCAAAAAACTTTAAAATTATTTGGCGTTTTTCCAAAAGCGCCATGAATCTCAGAACTTTTAGCGTTTTTCAAAAGCGCCGCGAATGCTCAGATTTTTAGCGGCTTTTCCAAAAGCGCGAATGCTCAGATTTAGCGCGCTTTTCAAAAGCGCCACTAATCTCGAGACTTTAGCGGCGTTTTCCAGCGCCACTAATGCTCAGACTTTTAGCGGCGTTTTCAAAAGCGCGCGAATGCTCAACTTTAGCGGCGTTTTCCAAAGCGCCACGAATACTCGAGACTTTTAGCGGCGCTTTTCCAGCGCCGCTAATCTCAGATTTTAGCGCGTTTTTCAAAAGCGCCACTAATGCTCAGATTTTAGC
Organism: Gossypium rotundifolium; assembly: GCA_025506655.1. NCBI lineage: Eukaryota > Viridiplantae > Streptophyta > Magnoliopsida > Malvales > Malvaceae > Gossypium > Gossypium rotundifolium. The sequence goes on from CP106724.1 coordinate 22,801,149, forward strand.
GGCGCTTTTCCAGCGCCGCTAATCTCGAACTTTTAGCGGCATTTTTTTAAAAGCGCCACTAATTCTCACACCTTTAGCGGCGTTTTAAGAAAAAACGCCGCTATATATATTTTTTAGCGGCGTTTTGTAAATAAACGCCGCTATTGCTCATTTTTTTGCGGCGTTTTCCTACAAACGCCGCTAATGTATAATATTTGCTGCGTTTTTGTTTAAAACGCCACTAAAAACGCCGCTAAAAGTCTGTTTTGCTGTAGTGACAGCTTCTACGCGGCCTAAAAATCCATGCATGTGACAGCTACGTTTTTGGGGCCATTAGGAGCATTTTTCCTAATTGAACTCTAAGTACTTCAAAGATAGTTTAGGCACTTTAATATTCCAATTTTAACTTATATAAATGCCATTGTAACCAGATTAAACATATAATTTTAGTGAGACAGAAATCATTCTTAGGTTTTTATTTTGTTATTAGTTTTTGCTTAGTTTATGTTATGTTATTGTAATCAAAAGATACTATTCCGCAATGAAACTTTCGCGAGCGGAGATTGTTCGAGAGCCACGTTTTCATCGATAAATCCATGAGCATATCTTTCCTTTATTCAATTTTTTATATTTCTTTCTTTAACATTGTTAATTGAATGTTTTTGTAAAGATTAGAATATTTATGCTTTATACATATTTCATGTGTTTCAACTGTATTAACCTAATTAATTCATTGAAAGGTAGAGTTTTATTTGGATTAGTTGGATCTAGTTGAGTGCAATTAAACCCTTGGACTGATGACCCTAGGGAGTCGTTTAGGTTGAAATTAACCCAAAATCGGTATTGCCAACCAAGCATCACTTGGCAGATAAATGGTTAGGGAAGGAAGGACTTAAACTCTAGGCTTGACGACCCTAGGAAGTCATATAGTAAGGAATCAACCTAAAATTGGCACTGCCTATTCATGAAAAACTTACCTTGCCCTAGTTTGAATTGTGTCATCTAGAGATAAGTAGTTCTTGTTAACTAGTTACGTTAGTAGAAAGCTAAGAAGCCCTGCTAGGTTAACTAGTAGCAATTTATTTAGAACCCTACATCAATAATTAATCAGGTGAAATAACTGGATCTAGGCTAAAGAAACTTACATAGTCGAAACAAAGGATAAGAGAAGTAGATACATGAAATTAGAAGTAGATTTAGGTTTAATTCAATTTATTTAGTTTATTATTACTATTCTTATCATTTTGTTTCCAAATTAACATTACTAATTGTGACTCGAGTAGATTAGTAGTTATTTTCAATAATTGGCTTAATAGCAGTTTTCCTCAAATTGTAATCCCGAGGGTTCGATCCTCGAAATACTTACTAAATTTTTCTTTGTACACAAAATATATTACAACCTGACCCATATACTTGAAGAAACTGCCTTAATTCCTATCTTTAGTTGTAGTATTCTCACTTTCGACGTCGGTACGTCGGAAGGTGGTCAATTGTTGGCGTTGTTTTCAGGGATTGTGATAGTGATCATTGTTATTGAATCAATTACTTTGTAAATAATATTAGTCAAAAGACGAACAAGTTAGATAGTGTTCTAATTTTATTTATTTATTATTCTAGTTTTACTTTCATTTTCATTATTTTCATTATTTCGTTATTTTCCTTATTGATTAAGCAAATTTAATCATGAGTGCAATTAATGATGATTACATTTGGTATGAAGGCAAGGCATGGGATAATTTATACAATGATGTAGAATCAAGTTGGTTAGATAGAGATTCGATGGACCAATAGGGTTCGGATAGTGGATATGGAAAAATAGGTATTCCTATGAACCTCCATATAAGTTAGATGATAAAAAGACTGATAGGACTGAATACCCAATAGAGTCTCTTTGCAATCCATAAGAGATATCGACCTATGAAACAATTGAGCTTGACAAACCTTCAACCCAGAACATAGACACACACATGGATAAATTTAATTATGACGATAGCTAGTTTGAATCAGATGAGTTGTCCTTTTGGTATGATGATTAACGCTATAATGGAGGACAAATTTGGTTGAATGGAGCTTCGATAATATGGCCAAACATCTGGAAGAGCTACTTTACAATGCGTATAAGAGTTATGACCATAAAGATAAAAGCAAGTATTCGGAGGAACCCTTATGTGAGCCGAATAAACATCCATCTGAGTGTGATCAAATCTACCGAGCTAATACCAAAGCATCCAACATATTATCAAACATGTCACATAAGATGACATAAATGATGACAATGCTCCGAGAGTTATCAAAGGCATTACCTATACGGAAAGAAGTCGTATATGATGTTCTCAAGTCTAACCATGATGACCATTGTATTCTCAACCATCTTGGACTTAGATGATGGAAATAAAAAAGAATTTGGAATCGGGGACTATGTTAATTAAATGAATATACCTAAAGGTGTCTCTGATCCAATTAACGTAGAAACAAACATAACAGTAGATATAGCCACTGACGTAAAAGTAGAAGTAACCACTAACATGTAGTTTAAACCAATCTTGAATGAAAGTGTAGAAATGCTAATAGACTTTCTGGACGTAATAGAGAATGTGCCAATTGAAGAGGCTGATGAACTTGATTCATTCTCGTCCGAAAAGGGAAATAAAGCTCAAGTGACCAAAACTTTATGCGACATGGAGGGAAGGAATCTCGAGGCAATAATACCCAAAAAAAACTTTGGGTTTGGCCAAAATTTGGTACCAAAAGTCTTGTAATGTGGATGTTGTAATGGTCAAAAATAAGACAACATCATTGGAATCGACCGAATGATCTGGTTCATATACATCGTCAGAAAAACAAATGGCTTATCAAAGTGTCGAGAACCAGTTGAAAGTTCTTCTATGATGGCGACACAGATCGTCCTAGTTTTTAAAGAACTTTTATTTCCTATTTTAAATTCTATTTCGTTTTTATATTTTTATTTTTATTTTTAATATTAATCTTATTTGTGTTTAGTTGTTTTTGTTTCACAAAGGGTGTAGATACAATAGAATGGCATAACCAAAAATTGAAAAAGTAAAAAATTGGGCTCGATGTCACTGACATCAAACCCTAATGTCTCGACATCCAAGATAGAACGCCATGTCACAATAATGAAGGCCCAAGTTCATCTGAATCCCTTTATTTAGACATTCTGTTATACATTATTAACACTTATTGTTTTTCTTTTTCTTTGTCTTTTTTCACATTATATTTCATATTTATTGTCGTAGTATTTTTTAGGTACTTTTTGCCCGCTTGAAACACACAGAGCTCGAGACTATCACGGAAATAAGGAATCAACCCTTCAAGGAAGTTTCTTTGTTTATGCTTATGTTTTTGTTACATCTGGGGTAATGTATGCTCAAGAAGAAACTGCTAGCATAAACAAGCCAATAACCACAAAAATATCTGCCTAAGAAGAAGCCTATTCAACATTAATAGTGATATAGAGGAGAGCCACCATCAACTAGAGAAACATAACAAACCAAGTAAATTAGAGGGACAACAAATAAAATGAAATGAAATGAACTAAAATAAGAGAGGAGACAAAATAAAAAAGTGAATAAAAAACAAATTAATTAATCAACTAACAATAATCCATCAGACAATTAACTATGAAATAAAATAAACACGAGTAAGTAAAAGTAACATAAGAGAAAACGATAGTGAGAAATGATGGTGAACGGCCGATGATACAGATGGGTGGTGATGAGAAGATGACACGAGAGGAAAAGGGTTGTTGAATGGAAGGAAAAAAAATTAAACAAACGATGTGTTTTGGACACTAGGGACACTACCGTGTCCCTAGGCTGTATGACTCTTGGAAGCCTTGTGGCTTTTATGACTCTTAGAAGCCTTGCGGCTTTTAATACCTTCATTCACAGTCTTCACACGATTGTGTATCTAGGCCACGTCGATCACAAGACCATGTCACTAGGCCTTGTAATTTTCGGGAACTGTGTGGTTCCAAATTTATCATATATCCAGTTTTCAAATGGTCATGTTGCCAAGCCATTAGGTTTCACTAGGTCGTGTACCTTTCGTAAAAAAATAAAAATAAAAATTTCAATCAAGTATTCACACGGTCATGTGTTGCATCTGGTGCCCTGAGTGTAGTATATTCATTTGTAAACTTGTATTTTTTAACAAATTAGTTAATAAAACAAATTCATTGATTACAATTAATATACTTTGTATTATTGTCCTCAAATAGTTTTTTCATGCAAAGCTAAATGGAAACAAATGTTGCTCACTGGTAGTCTAATGTTTAACTAATACTAAGCAGAATTACGTGGTCAGATCGTAATACAGAAAGACAAATTGTATTAATAGATGAACCTAAATATCTCCTTAATTTAATTGGAAATGAGCAAACCAATTGAAAGACTAATATGTTGTCTATCAAGTCTATTTGGGGAGATTCTTTGTCTTGGGCATCACAGCAAATGACTCCCAAAAGATAAAAACTCAGATGTGATTGATTGGACTAACAATACATCGAAAAAGACCCAAGAAGAATAGATCCTGATTCTTTTTATGGATTTATTCACTTGTGATGCTCATAACGTGGCATGCCTAAATCCTAAGTGGATGAATAACTATGTATACATGACTCATACACTTTGATTCAAGTAGAAGTTTGAGTTCAAATAGATAAGAAACCCAAAGATTGTGTTGGGTCTACGACTTTTGTAGTATGTAGTGTCATTCAAAACGGTGGAATTCATAGCCTGAAACATGGGTAAATGATTTTCTCTCATTGAAAGTACTATTTGATAGTAATTACTTTTCATAAAAGAATATGTAATGATTATCAATAGATAAAATATAATCATATTGGGAGAGTGAATATTATCCCAAAGAGATCAATGATATCCTATTAGGGTAACACACTTATGAGTAGTTGCTTTTGTAATGATATGTTGTTAGGGAGAGCTCGATCACAATACTATAGTGGATTGACTTTGTGACTAAATGAGTTTACAATTAATATGTGGAAATTCAGAACTTAATTATAAATCATTTGAGCCTTAATTACATATGTCCAATTGGTCCCTCTGCTAGCTCATTTAAACCATAAATGAATTGCGTGTTTGAATTAAAATGAACAGAATGAATAAAAATAAAGAAATGGAAAACAGTCAAAAATGATTATGGCTTTCTCCGAAATTGAGAAATGAAATCATTTGGAAATAAATGTGGATCTCTCAAAATGGAAATGGAAATAGAAATGAAAATGAGAAATATTCATTTGCAAATGTACATGAATTACTTAGAAATGATCAATCATAGTGAACATGTTGAGTAGTTAAATATTAAACATGTTTTCTAGAAATTTTACTAGTGGGAAAATCGTCATAATTTTATCGGGGTTAATTTAGGATGAGAAAATTATTTAATATAAATATATTGAATTTTATATTGGGAAATAGAAAAATAGAATCATACTGGGTCAAAAAGTCCAGAAAATACTTGTAATTGAACCAGATAGGAGAAAGGCTCAAAATCTCCTCATGTAACGTGAAGAAGGTGGCAACCCTAGTGGGAACTAAGGTGTTTCATCCACCATACTCTAAGTAGGAAATTATTTTTCTATTTGAAAGAAATCACTACAACTTAACAAGGGTTCTATTTTCTCTTCTCATAAATAGATGACACCAGTAGGAGTATTTACACAACTTTGAGAGATTGCTACTCTGCTAAAAAATAGATAGAATTTATTCTCAACTATTAAATATATTTTTCCAGAATAATAATTCTACTTGTTTCTATTAAAAAAGGGAGACTTTTGTTTTCACCCCAAAAGGAAAAGAAAACTTTTTCTAGTTTTGTGTTTTGATTCAATTGGTTTGAGCCCACATGAGAAACAATTCAGGGTATGAAAATAGTGGAGAAAACACTGGAGCTACTTATCCAAAAACACTGGTACAATTTTGGTCTAAAGCTTCTTACTACAAATATCACAAACTGGGTCGATTTTCAAAATTTTAATTTTCCGCTTTGCAAGAAACTAATTTTCAAATCGATTTTTTGACATCGTGTATCTAGGCCGTGTCGATCACACAGTCATGTTGCCAGGCTGTGTAATTTTTGAGAATTGTGTGGTTCCAAAAGCATTCCTTTCATAATATGAACATGGTCGTGTAACTTAGTCGTGCGGGTCTCACAACCATGTGGTCAAGCCAAGTGATTCTTCTTTCTTTTCTTTTTTTATTTTTTATAAACAACATAACTTCAGTGATTAGATTAACGAACTTTTAAATTCAAAAACAAACAACTAGTCAAAAAATAAAGAACAAGTAAATCGACAGAAAATTCACAAATGAAACATATGAAAAACAAATCGAAAAACACTCGAGTTGCCTCCTAAGAAGCGCTTATTTAGAGTCCAATCTTGACTCCCCTTTTGTAACAAGTAAATTGAAAAACACACGATTTCTTACTTCAACTTAGCCACTAGTTTGAGGGTCATAAGGGGTAGCTACTCTATGGTTTACATCATACTTAAGAATTTTCTCAAATTGAGCTTTACAAAAATGTGTACTCCTATCACTAGTGATTACCCTAGGTGTTCCAAATTGAGAGAAAAGTTTATTTAATACTCTAACTACGATCCTAGCATAATTAGTTGGTAAACTTTGAGCTTTAACCCATTTTGACACAGTATCGACAGCTACCAATATGTATTTTTTACCATATGAACTAGGAAATGGTCCATGAAATTAATACCCTAGTTGTAAAAAAATTCAAAAGATTGCATATAAGTTTGAGGCATTTCATCACGTTTGGAAATATTACCTATCCTCTAGCCTCTATCGCAAAAAGAACCATGCATGTTAACGTATTTGAACAATATAGGCTAATAAAAACCTGATTCAAGAACTTTATGTGTTGTTCTTACTCCACTGTAATATCCACCAGTCGGTCCAGAGTGGCAATGCTCTAAAAGTTTCTTTCCTTCTAATACCGGAACACATCTTATAATTACTTGATCTACACAAACAAGAAATAAAAATGGATAGTCTCTGGGTGGAATATTAGCAACTAAGTAATTAGCAATATTTGCAAACCAAGGGACTTGAGATTCTATTACCGAATAAAGCCACTCTTCATGAAACAAATCGTTTATTGCCTTTTCATCAAGCTTATCAAGATTTGGATTCTCAAGCCTTAAGAGGTGATCTGTTGTAAGATTTTTAACTTCTTTCTTATTTCTAATCTCCAAATCAAATTCCTACAACAATAAAATCCACCTTAAAAGTCCAAGTTTAGTTTTGCATCAAGTTTAGTAAGAAGGTAGTGAAGAGTAGAGTGGTCAATACATACAATAACTTTAGACAAATTTAAAAAAGGTCTAAATTTATTAAATTCAAAAACCACAGCTAGAAATTCTTTCTCTGTAGTTGTATAATTCTCTTGTGTATCCATCAAAGCCTTGCTAGAATAATATATTGGCTGAAAATGCTTGTCTCTTTGCTGTCAAAAAACTGCAGCTAGTACAAAATCACTTGTATCACACATTAGTTCAAAAGATAAATTCCAATTGGGCTCAACCATAATCGGGCATTGATCAATTTTTCCTTAAGAACATTAAATTCCTTTAAACATTCCTAAGTGAACTTAAATGGTCCATCTTTTTCTAACAAGTTAGTTAAATGGTTAGCAATTTTAGAAAATTCTTTAACAATTCTCCTATAGAAATCATCATGTCCTAAAGCTTCTAATAGCCTTAACTAAAATAGGAGGAGGTAGTTTCTCAATAGTTTCTCAATATTTTCAATTTTTTGCTCTATCAATCTCAATCCCTTTACCAGAAATTTTATGACCCAATACAATGCCCTATTGAACCATAAAGTGATATTTGTCCCAATTAAGCACACGATTAGTTTCCTCACACCTCATTAACACTCATTTCAAATTTTAAAGGCATAGATAGAAAGAGTTACCAAACATCAAGAAATCATCCATGAATACTTCCAAATGTCTTCTAAAATTCATCAAATATAGTTAGCATACATCCCTGAAAAATAGAAGGTGCATTATATAATTCAAAAGCCATTCTTTGATAAGAAAATGTACCATATGGGCATGTAACTATCATGTTTTCTTGATTCTCTAAAGCTATTGGGATTTGAAAGTAGCCAAAAAGTCCATCTAGAAAGCAATAGTACATTTGACCAAACAACCTCTTCGACATTTGATCCATAAATGGTAGCGAAAATGATTTTTTCTTGTAGCATCATTTAGCTTCTTGTAGTCAATGCATACTCTCCACCCCGTGACTATTCTTGTAAGGATTAAATCATTCTTCTCATTAGCCTCAACAGTCATGCCTCATTAATTAAGAACAACCTAGACAGGAATCACCCAAGTACTATCAGATATAAGGTAAATAACTCTAACTTCTAGAAGTTTAATTACCTCAGCCTTTACAACTTCCTTCATATTGGGATTTAACCTCATTTGAGCTTCCACACATGGCTTATAATTGTCTTCTATCAAGATCTTGAGGGTGCAAAAAGAAGGATTGGTCCCTCTAATGTTAGAAATCTTCTAGGCTCTAGCTCTTTTGTGTTCCTTAAGTGCTTGGAGTAATTCATCCTTCTCATTTGGTTTTAAGTTTGAAGTTATAATCACTGGCAATGTAGAATTGTCTCTAAGGAGGGCATACTCTAGATAATTTGGCAATTGTTTCAACTCTACTTTGGGAGGTTGTTCAATAAAAGGCTTCAATTTCAAATCCTTAGTCACCTCAATCGTCTCAGACCTACTGTGTCTGTATGATGGATCTTTAGCGTCCAAATTAACTACCACTTTAGTTTTCATAACCTTATCTCCATCATCATCCTCACCTTTAGCAATACATAGTTCCAATGTGTTTTTATGGATAATTTCTTACAATGAATTTTGAGCTGCATGATCAATAGAATCTATATAATAAAAAGTATCATCTTGCTCACAAGAGACTCTCATAGCATCATGTATTTAAAAAATAACTTCTTCATCACGTAATCTAAGCACAATTTTACCATTACCAACATCATTAATAGCTCTAGTAGTGGCTAAAAATGGTCGGCCTAAAATCATAGGTACCTCAATATCCTCATCTATGTCAAGTATTACAAAATCAATAGGCAATATAAATTTATCCACTTTAACGAGTACATTCAATAATACCCCTATGATACTTAATGGATCTTTCAACTATTGTTGATGGATCTAGTGCCCCAAGTATAGTATTTTTTCAATATACACTTGTAATTTTTCCGAACAGATTGGTTAGTAAAAAATTCATTGATTACATTAATATACTTTTTATAATTTTCCACAAATGGTTTTTGCATGCAAAGCAAAATAGAAGAAAATGTTTCTCATTGGTTGCCTAAATGTTTAACTAATAATAAGCTGTATTACATGGTCAGATTGTCGTATGGAAAGATAACTTGTATTAGTAGACAAACCTGAACATGTCCTTAGTCTAATAAGAAATGAGAAAACTGATTAAAAGATTAATATGTTGCCTATCAAGTAAACTAATTAAAAGATTATTATATTGTCTATCAATTCCAATTGGGGAGATGCCTTATCTTGGGCATCAGAGAGGATGACTCCTAGAAGATGGAGACATAGATATGACTGACTGAACTGACAGTACATCGGATAGAACCCAAGTAAAATAGATCCTGAATTCATTTATGGATTTATTCACCTGTGATGTTCATAGTGTGACATACCAAATCCCAAGTGGATAGCGGAATATGTATGTATGACTCGTACACTTTGATGTCAGTAAAAGCCTAAGTTCAAATAAATAAGGAATTTAATAAACCATAAAAGTAACATATTTTAAACCCATATTTAGCATGCTTTTGGATGATTTAGCCCTTTATTTATGTAAAAAGGTGCTCTTAATCCTTTCTTTTCATGTTTTATACTCAAGAAAGCACCCGAGGATGAAAAGAACGAGAACCAGCTTAAAACGGGCCAATTTGGGCCAAAGTCAATTTACTTTACATGGCCTGGACCACTATTCACACGGTCGTGCCTAAATTAACAAAATCGAAACACGGCCTGAAGTCAAGTTACACGGGCGTGCCATGGATGTGCCCCTGTCATGGAGAAGAGGAATTGTACTCGGATTTGGATACTTTGAGGCAAATAAAAATATTCCAAAGCCTATTCAAACACCGAGTAGGAAGCCTACTTCAATGAAGACACTTAGAGGCCAAGTAAAAGAATCTCAAAGCCTATATAAAGAACCTAGATGCCAACCTTCTAGAGGGCTGAGACGTTCAAAATTCGGTAGAAGCCGGAACCTTCATGGGAATCACTCAAAGATAGCCAGTTGATCCACCTCAAGAAGTCAGAATTCTACTCAAGACGGCGGATCTCTCCTTCAATTCCTTCAGGGGGGTTTAGGGATTTCTTATGTTTTATTTTATCTTTTCTCTTGAGATATTTTATTTTATCATTATGAACTAAACCCTTCAGATACCTGAAGGGGATGAAACCTGGATGAATCTTGTTATTGTTTTCTGAACTATATGATGTTAATATTTCTGGAATATTTATTCAAGTCGAATGTGCTTAGGTGGTGGAGCAAAAGTCCCTGCTTAAGAGTAGATCTAGCATAATTAAGCGGAGTAGATCGCGCGCCTAGAGATAGGGTGACGAGATTTTGCCGGATTAGGGTGAAACCTAATATGGGAGTCCATAGTTCGATTTACTGCTATTCTAGGGAGTTATTAAGTGAGAAAAAGATTTCCATTAATAAACCTAGGGTTAGACGTTATTCGCCTCGAGAGAGGGTTTAATATAAATTATGGAGTCTTACGGATCAAGCTAAGTGAATAAATCGTATGGTTCAGTGTTAGATAATAAGTGAAGTCTAGGTGGATTCTTCCTAAGGGTATCGTCTTAATCAACTGAGTTTTTCCTAAAGTTATTTCCCAAATCCATTGTTTTTGTCTTTGCGTCTTAGTTTAGTAATTAATTAGTTAATTTAGATTTAATCAACCAAATCATTCAATATTTAGGCTAAATACTAGGAAGAAAGTGAGTATTAGTACTTTTGATTCCTTTGGGTTCGACAATCCGGTCTTGCTTAAACTATACTACTGTTTGATAGGTGCACTTGCCTTACGTCGTTGTCAGAGTTAGTTTCCAGGTTCGATCATTCTCTTTATAAATTTTAAAACTCGACAATTTCAGACGATCAGAATTGAAATCTAGAGCTTTGGGTGTATGACTTCTGTAGTATGTAGTTTCATTCACAACAGTGGAATTCATAGCCCAAAACATGGGTAAATGATATCCTCTCATTGGCATTACATGGCTAATGAAAAGTAAACGTGGCCACGGGTCGTCCGTTTTTGTGGCCACTGGTCATCTGTCTGTGTGATGGATGACTTGATCACTATTTGACTGTGTTTTCCATTTCAAATGTAATGGTTACTATGAGATAAAATAGGATCCTATGAGGGTAACACACCAATGGCGAGCATTAAGTAGTTGGACAAGCATTAAGTAGTTGCTTTTGTAATGGTATGTCGTTCAGGAGAGCTCAGTCACGATACTCTAGTGGAATGGCTTCATCACTAAATGAGTTTATAATTAATTAGTGAAAAGCCGAAACTCAATTATAAATCATTTGAGCCTCAACTTCATATGTCTAATCGGTCCCCCCGGTAGCTCATTGAAACCTGAAATGAAATACGTGTTTGAATAAGAATGAACGGAATGAATAGAAAAAGAGAAATGATAAACATTTAGGAATGATTATGGTATTCTTCAAAATAGAGAAATGGAATAATTTAAAAATGAATGTAGGTTTCAAAAAAAGGAAATGAAAATGAAAATGGAAACTTGGAATCCTATATAAGATTTCTTAAAAAATATGGAAGAATGATTTTATGTTTTTGAACTATTTTGAAGCCCGAAAATGAAAATAAATTATTCGGTCATAGTGAACATGTTAAGTTGTAACATATTGAACAAATTTTCTATAAATTTTATCGGGGTAAAATTTTCAAAATTTTACTGGGATAAAATTGGGTTAGAAAATTATTTAATATGTAGATATTAAAGTTTATGTTGGGAAATACAAAAACTTAATCGGGTTGGGTCATATTATAGAGTACAAGGTCAGAAAAGCCTAGGAAGTATTCATAATTGAAACTGATGTGAGAGACGCCCAAAACCTCTCATATAACTTGAAGCGGGCGACAACCCTAAGTAAGATTGTTTTTATATTTAAAATAAACTTCTACAACTCTACAAGGATTCTACTTTCTCTTCTTACAAATAAATGACACAGATAGAGCTATTTAAACAATTTTTGAGAGATTGTTATTTTTCCAAAAAATAGAGAGAATTTATTCTCAATTTATAAAATATTTTTCAAAACAAAAATTTTATCGGTTTCTATTAAAGAAGAGAGAATTTCGTTTTCTCCCCAAAAGAATTTTTTTCTAGTTCTGTGTTTTGATTCGAGCCCACAGTCATGCAATTCGTGGTATGAGAATAGCGGAGAAGATCATCTGGTTGAAAGCTGGAAAACATCAAGGATTCGTTTATTCAAAAACACAGGTATGAATTCATTAAGGTTTATTGCTATAAATAGCATAACTCGGGTCGGTTTTCAAATTTTTAATTTTTCGTTGTACGATAAAACTGTTTTCAAATCGATTTTTTAATAGTTGAAAATTCATCCTAGTGGGTTCTGGTTCCCCGAGACTAAGTTGCTTGAACATTTTATAGGGCATCAAATTTATACTAGCACCTAAATCAGCTAAAGCTTTCTCAACAAATAAACTACCAAAAAAAAACAAGAAGTAGTAAAACTCCTTGGGTCTCTAAGCTTGGCAGGTAGTTCATTCTGGAGAATAGTTGAGCACTCCTCATTAAGTTCCACAATAGAAAGCACATTTAACTTCCTCTTATTTTTCAAAATCTCTTTTAAGAATTTTGCATATTTGGGCATTTGCGAAAGAGCTTCAACAAAAAGTAAGTTAATATGCATTTGTTTAAAAATTTCAAGAAATTACCAATTTGTTCATCTATGCGGTCTTTCTTCAACTTTGCTAGGTATGTGATTAGGGGTTTGAATTCTCTCTGTGCTAGTTTTTGGTCTTTTTTTTCTATCCTCAACCCCATTATCTTTCTCAACAGCTTCTTATTTCTGCTTCTCTTTAGATTCGGGTAACACTTTTCCTCTCCTCAAAGTGACTGCTTTTGCTTGCTCTTTTGGGTTAGTTTCATTATTACTAAGAAAGCCAGCTTGTTGTATTTTTTAAACCAATTTAGCAAGCTGACCAATTTGATTCTTGAGTCCCTAAATTGGTGCTTGCTGATTTTTAAAAATTGCTTCATATTTTAAAATCTAGTTTCTGACACTAAAATAAATTCAGCCAACATCTCTTCAATATTCGGCATCTTCTCTTGTTGATAAGGCTACTGAAAGCCTAAGGGGGTTATGATCTTTGATTCCCTTGACCACCTCTAGAAAACCTTGGATGATTCCTCCATCCTATGTTATAAGTACTGCTATAAGGGTTATTCTAAAGTCTAGAACTATTACCCATAAAGTCCACTTGCTCATGCTCTATGTTAGACTTCAAATGCAAGAATTCCTGCCTGATCATACCTACTCAAGTCACATTACATTGCATCATAGGAGTCTCCTATTTTCCTAAACTCAAACCATCAATTTTTCTTCTAAGAGATTCAACCTAACCTGCCAACATAGTAACTTCATCTACATCAAAAACACCAATTCCCCTACTAGGCTTTGCTCTCGTAACATGCCACTGATAATTATTCATTGCCACCTCCTCAATAAACTCTTCAGGGGTTCAAACCATTATAAAATGTTTGAACCTATAGCCATAAAGGAAAACCATGATGAGGACACATTCGTAAAATATCCTTAAATCTCTCCCAATGTATCATAAAGTGCCTCAAGCTCAAATTGGGAAAACTAAGAGATATCATTCTTTAAATTAGCTATTTTGGCTGGTGGAAACTACTTCAACAGGAATGTAACACCCCTTAACCATATCGTATACCAGAATGAGGTACGAGGCGTTACCTAACTTAATATCATACATACAATCGTCTCCGGTTTATGAAACTTCATTCAGAATTAAAACTTTTCAAAAATTCATCTTAAAGTCCTTAATATGGGTCTACGAGACCCAAAACATACTTTACAAATGGTTCGGGTCCAAACCGAGTTCCTTAGAAAAATTTAGAAAAATTCATTGGAATTAGGGCACACGTCCGTGTGAACATGTGGCACGACCGTGTGACTGGCATGGCCATGCCCTTAGCCCGTGCACAAGTCTGACTTGTGCTTCATGAGAAGTCAGGATGTCACACAGCATGGCACACGCCCATGTCCTTAGGCTGTGTGGCAGTTTAGATTCTAAAAATCAAATGCAGATTTCATACGGCCTGGGTACATGCCCATGTCCTATGGCCATGTCTTCCACACGGTTGAGACACATGGCTGTGTCTTAACCTGTGTGGTTACTACCAGGCATTCTATTTTGCCGACTTAGGGTGTAGGGGAACACACGACTGAACTACACGCCCACGGGTGGACCATGTGTCACACATGGCCTAGACAAACGCCTGTGTGTCTACCCGTGTAGACAATTAAAAGGATATTTACTAAGCCTTTTTTGCCACCCATACCTGCACCAAAATGAGCTACCTTAAAACCTACTCAATCATGCATTTACATATCCATGAAAAACATCATCATTTTCATTTATCAATAATAAGTATTAGCCATCAACTATGGCCTTATACAAAAGGATTCTTCTTCAAAACAAGCCAGTACATTTGGCCAAAACAACATGACACTTGTTAAAAGACTAATTCCCTATACATGCCATACTCAAAATGATAAATCTAACTATACCAAGTGTTCAGATTGATAGTGTGATCGAGCCTTCGGCGTCTATTGATTCCCGAACTAACTTGGCGGCTCTATAAGAAAATGGAATAAAAAGGAAGTAAGCATAAAGCTTAGTAAGTCATAGGTAAATAATTAACAACAATTGCCATGCATTATCATACTCATAGCATATCACAAACTTGCACAAATTATCGAATGAATAAAAGCACAACTTACTTATTCCCACCCTTACTAATCATACAACATAATTCGAGCTCATTTCTCATAAATTTTCATGTAGGTATCTGTACCACTTACAACATAGTTGTAACTTTTCTCACTTTTAACACAAGCTCTAAATTAGCCATGGAACCATTTGGAATACTAAAGGATATCCAATAGGCCTTACACAAGAGGGTAAAATGCCGATGCCATATCCCAAACATGGTCTTACACTAGCTCTCGCTCAATGCCGATGCCATGTCCTAGACATGGTCTTACACTAGCTCTCATAATGTGGCCAATGCCATGTCTCAGACATGGTCTTACACTAGCACACATATCACCCAAATGTCATGGCATGGATATCCAATCTATTCCTAAGGTTCAACCGGGAGTTTTTACTACATCAATTCTCATTATGCATATTCACAAAAAAAATCAAACACTTTATTCCATATTAATTTTTCAATACATAATAACAATAAAGTTGTATTATTTACGTACAACTTACCTCGACACACAAAATATGAGCAGCTAGTTTAATTTAGTCCACTATCTTGGTTTTCCTCTAGTCCAAGTCCAGACCCTGTTTTTCTTGATCTATAATGATAAAATTCACTTATTTAATCACTACATAATTTAGAACATTTCAAAATTCTTACTTTGGCAAAATTACCATTTTACCCTTAGACTTTCGCAAAATTACGATTTTGCTCCTAGGCTCATAAAATGATTTTCATCAAATTTCCTCATTTACCAAGCCTAGCCAAATCTATTCTAAGCTTATAGAAACTCACATATCCAATTATTTCACACACTTACTACCAATTTTACAACCTTTACAAAAAGGTCTATTTTAGGTGTTTTCATGAAAAATCATTTCACAAAAGTTTTTTATTTAACAACTAAAATTCATTTCCTTCCATAAAATTTTAGAAAACAATATGAAGACTCACATGGTAAAACCCTAGACTCTCAACCATTCTGCGAAATAGTCCTCTCATTAGCTAGATTAAGCTACAAGGATCCCAAAAGTACAAAAATTATCAAGAATGGCCATTAAAATAACTTACTTCAAAGGATTAAAAGTTGCTAAAATTTTCAAGCTTACATGGCCCTTTCTTGAGTGAAAAATCATTGGAGAAGAGAAAATGAAAAAGATGATATCCCTTTTCTCTTTATTTTATGTTTATTTATCAATTAAGTCACCAAATACTTCACCTAACCTTTGTCAATGTCATTTCTTTGTCCCTATGGCCAACCAACACTTTTCTAATGGCCTAATTGCACATTAAGGACCTCCAATTTAAGGTTCTATAGCTATTTGACACCTTTAGCTTGTAAAACAAAAGTTTCACACTTTATGCAATTTAGTCCTTATTCAAATTTAAGCATGCAATTACTAAAATTAATTCACCAAATTTTTCATGCATTCATATAATCACACTATAACACATAAACTAATATTAAAAAAATTTCTCCGACCTTGAATTAGTGGTTCTGAAACCACTATTTTGACTAGCCCTAAAATCGGGCTGTTACATTCTCCCCTCTTAGGGATTTTCGTCCCCAAAAATCTTAGAAGCAAAAAAGTTTCGGTATTGCTCTCTCATAGTCTCTTCGAACTCCCATGTGGCCTCTTCAACCCCATGTCTATGCCATAGTACTTTCACAAGTGCTATACTTTTATCCCTCAATTTCCTAAACTTCAGATCTACAATCTTAACATGTTCTTCAACATAGGTCATGTCTGAACAAATCTCAATCTCTGTTGGTGAGATCACATGTGATGGGTCAGAACGATAACGGTACAACATAGACACATGGAATACATGTAGATCTTTTCTAACTCGGATGGCAAGGCTAATCGATAAGCTACCGGTCCAATTCTCTGAACCACCTCATAATGTTTAATAAAACATAGACTTAATTTATCTTTCCTACCAAATCTGAGGACTTTCTTCCACAGGGATACTTTCAAAAATACCTTATCACCAACTTAAAACTCAATTTCTTTCCATTTCAAGTCCACATAGGATTTCTATCTGTCCGAAGTGGCCTTCAAACAACCACGAATCACTTTTACTTCCTCTTCCATTTCTCTGACTAAGTCAACCCCGTGTATCTGACTTTCTCTGAGTTTGGTTCAATACAGGGCGTTTGACACTTACGCCGCCATTTTCAAACTAGACTGATACCTATTGTTATAGGCAAACTCTACCAACGGTAAGTACTTTTCCCAACTGCCTTGAAAATCAAGAACACAACACCGCAACATATCTTCAAGAATATGAATTACTCTCTCCGACTGACCATAGGTTTGCGGGTGAAAAGCCATGCTAAAATTCAACTTTGTCCCCAATGCTTTTTGCAACTTTTTTCAAAATCATGATATGAACCTTGGATCTCTATCCAAAATGATCGATAAAGGTACTCCATGAAGCCTTACAATTTTAGAAACATACAAATCGGCCAATTTCTCAAGTGAATAATCGATATGCATTAATATAAAATGAGTAAGCTTTGTTAGCCTATCAACCACAACCCACACAACATCTTTTTTCTTTGGCGCCATCGGCAATCTAGACACAAAATCCATGGTAATACGGTCCCATTTCCACTCGAAAACCATTATGGGCTGAAGTAGGCCCGAAGGTACTTGGTGTTCGACATTCACTTGTTGACAAATTAAACACTTAGAGACAAAATCTAATATGACTCTTTTCATTCCCGACCACCAATACATTTTTTCAAGTCATTATACATTTTCACACTACCTGGATGGATGGACAAACATCCACTATGTGCCTCATGCAAAATCTTTTGAATAAGCTCATCGTTTTTAGGCACACAAATTCTATTTTGAAACATTAAACAACCATCTGAACCAATCTGAAAGTCTGATTCTATACCCCCCTCGCATTAGGTTATCTTAGCTTGAAACTCTTTATCACTTTTCTGAGCTTTATAAATCTCACAAGAACATTGGTTTCGTTCTCAAATCGATTAGAATCGAACCATCACCAGTCATTGACAACTGGGTATTCATAGCCCTCAAGGCAAACAATGTCGTCTTACTCAAAGCATCGGCGACCACATTCGGCTTTCCAGGGTGATAGTCAATTATCAACTCATAATCCTTTATCAGCTCTAACCATCTCCGCTACTGTAGGTTTAACTCTTTTTGAGTTATCAAATACTTTAGGCTTTTATGGTTTGAGAATACTCGACATTTCTTTCCATACAAATTGTGTCTCTAAATCTTCAGTGCAAACACTATGGCGACTAACTCTAAGTTATGAGTCGGATAGTTTTTCTCGTGCGGCTTCAGTAGTCTCGAGGCATATGCTATTACCTTGCCTTTTTGCATAAGTACACACCCCAATCCAATTAGGGACGCATTGCTATACACCAAAAATTCCTTTCCCAATTCCAGTTGTACTAAAACTGGGGCTTCAGTCAACAATGCTTTTAGTTTCTCAAAACTCTGTTGGCACTTCTCTGTCCATTCGAATTTAACATCTTTTTTGTAGCAACCTCGTCATCGGTGTCACAATAATGGAGAATCCTTTAACGAATCATCTGCAGTAACCCCCTGAGCCCAAAAAGCTTCTAATCTTTGACATATTCCTTGGGGATTTCCACTCAACAATAGCCGAGATCTTACTCGAGTCAACTCTAATTCCATCTCCCGACACGATGTGCCCTAAAGATCTTACCTCTTGCACTTTTGCTAAACTTAGCATACAATTGCTCATCTCTTAAAGTTTGTAAAACAGTTCTCAAGTGCTCCGCGTGCTCATTTTCATCCCGAGAATAAATTAATATATCATCAATAAAAACAACTTCAAACTTATCCAAGTACGGTCAAAATATACCATTCTTAAATCCATAAATACGATAGGAGCATTCATTAAGCCAAAGGGCATGACAAGGAACTCATAATGGCCATACCTCGTCCAAAATGCAGTTTTCGGTACATCTTGTTCCTTAACTCTCAGCTGATAATAATTGGACCTCAGGTCTATTTTAGAAAACATTGTGGCCCCCTTCAATTGGTCAAACAAATCTTCGATCCTTGGCATAGGATACTTGTTCTTAACTATAACCTTGTTGAGCTATCGGTAGTCTATACATAACCTCATCCACCCGTCTTTCTTTTTCACAAAAAGTACCGGAGAACCCCACGGAGAATAGGTCGATTTCACAAAACCCTTATCCGTTAAATCTTGTAGCTAAACCTTCAACTCTTTTAACTCCAATGGTGCCATCCTATACGGGGCAACCGAAATAGGTGCCGTACCAGGGACTAACTCGATACCAAACTCAACTTCCCTAGCTGGAGGCAAACTTGGTAACTCTTCTAGAAACACACCCAAATACCCGCATATCACAGGCACTGACTCATTCTTTACTTCTGACTCATGAGTATTCAGCACAAATGCAAGATAGGACTCATACCCTTTTCTCACTTATTTCTCAGCAGTCATGAAGAAATCAATACAGGTAAGCTATCTGGTTCACCTGATTCAACCCGAATAATATCCCCATTTTCACATCTCAATTCAATAAACTTACTACCACAGTTTACTACTAAATTATGAACAATCAACCAATCCATGCCAAGAATTAGATCAAATTCATCAAACGGTAATAACATGAGGTTAGCCAAAAAATAATAGCCTTTAATCATCAAGGGACAGTTTCTACACACTTTGTCAACTATCACATGCTTGCCTAACGGGTTTGACACTTTTATCATGAACTCTGTAGACTCAACATACATACCCATGCTAAACACCAGTTCCATACAAATATAGGAATGGGTAGACCCCGGATCAATCAAAGTAACAACAGAGATATCATGAGGAAAAAAGTACCCGTTATCACATCTAGAGACGATGCCTTTTCGTGAGCACGAATGGCATAATTCCTTGTAGGAGCTCGACCCTCAGACCTTACGATGGAATCTTTAGGTGCACCTCTGCTACTAGCCCTACTTTTCGGGTTCTTCTGTAGTCTACCTCTAGAAGGAATATTATTTGCCCAAACATCTTGCTTTCTGTCTTTCTCATCCATCTCAGGATAGTTTCAAATAAAGTAGTCTAATGAACCGCACTTGAAGTAGCCTCTTTCATTTCATCGACATTCACTGAAGTAATGTCTACCATACTGTGAGCATTTCGGTCTATTAGGTCAGGCACTACCAATACTAGATATTGAAGTGTTCTGAGTCTTAGATATCGTATTTTGCTTATTCTTATTTTTGTTCGAGAATCCAACTGAAGCATTAGATCGAGTGGTGAACTCTCTTGATTTCTTGGATGAGGACTGAAATTATTTCCCCAACTGTCTTTTCTTAGAGTCACGAGACTCAATATCAGCTTTCTTTTCTCCTTAGGCAATTCTTTGGCCTTACACGCTCTCTCAACAAGCACTACAAACTCATTTAATTCTAAAATACCAACAAACAATTGGATATCCTCATATAATCTGTCCTCAAACCTCTTACACATAATGGCTTTGGTGGATACACATTCCTAAGTGTATTTGCTGAGCCTTACAAACTCACGCTCATACTCGGTTATCGTCATTCGGCTTTATTTTAGCTCAAGCAATTCCTTTCTTTTCTGGTATATAAATCTCTGGCTAATATACTTTTTACGGAACTCTTCCTGAAAGAATTTCCAAGTTATTCTTTCCCTTGGTACAATCGACACAAGGGTGTTCCACCATTGGTAGGCCGAGTCTTGCAGGAGTGACACAACACACTTCATGCACTCCTCAGGCGTGCAAAACAATTCATCAAATTCCCGAATGGTATTTTCTAACCAAAATTCTGCTCTTTCTAGGTCATCATCTATATTCACTCTAAATTCCTCAGCCCCTTGCTTTCGTATTCTGTCTACCAGAAGTTTTTATCTTGTAATCATTTCCATTACTTGGGGAGTTGTAAGGGCAGGCTGAGGAATTGGAGGGGGTGGAGGAGGTAGAACATTTGGGTTCGCATGAACAAACTTTGAATACTAGACATTCATCATATAGAAGAAGGCTTCTCTAGCCCTTTGCCCTGACTCATTGTCACGGACCCACTTTCAACTGGCGCGGTCCCTTCTGCGGGAGCCGGAGCATTACTCTCGACATCATCCACCACTGCTCCGTCAGGATCCACTTACTATATGAAAATACATTTTAAATTGTCAAGAGTCGTCACACTATCATAATTCATATATGGCATGTATAGCTAGACTTGTACACACGCCAGGTTAGTTCGAGAATCGACTAAACCATGGCTCTGATACCACTAAATGTAACACCCCTTACCTGTATCTTATATCGAAATGAAGTATGAGGTGTTACCTAACTTAATATCATACATACAATCATCTCCGGGTTATGAAACTTTGTTCAGAATTAAAACATTTCAAACTTCATCTTAAAGTCTTAAATATGGGTCTACGAGACCCAAAACATACTTTAAAAAACAATTCGGGTCCAAACTGAGTTCCTTAGAAAACTTTAGAAAATTTCATTAGAATTAGGGCACACGCCCGTGTGACCATGTGGCATGACCGTGTGACTGGTATGGCCATGTCCTTAGCCCGCGCATTAGCCTGACTTGTGCTTCATGAAAAGTCAGGATGTCACGCGGCATGGCACACGCCTGTGTCCTTAGGCCGTGTGGCAGTTTAAATTCCTAAAATCAAGTGTAGATTTCACATGGCCTGGGTACATGCCGATGTCCAATGGTCGTGTCTTTCACACGGTTGAAACACACGACCATGTCTTAACTTGTGTGGTTACTACCAGGCATTCTATTTTGCCAACTTAGGGTGTAGTGGAACACACGACTAAACTACACGCCCATGGGTGGACCATCTATCACACATGGCCTAGACAGACGCCCGTGTGTCTACCCGTGTGGACAATAACAAGGGTATTTACTAAGCCCTTTTTGCCACCCATACCTGCCAAAATGAGCTACCTTAAAACCTACTCAATCATGCATTTACACATCCATGAAAAATATCATCATTTTCATTTATCAATAATAAGTATTAGCCATCAACTATGGCCTTATACAAAAAGGATTCTTCTTCAAAACAAGCTAGCACATTTGGCCAAAACAACATGACACTTGTTAAAATACTAAGTCCCTATACATATCATACTCAAAATGACAAATCTAACTATACCAAGTGTTCATATTGATAGTATGATCTAGCCTCCGACGTCTATTGATTCCCGAACTAACTTGGCAGCTCTATAAGAAAATGGAATAAAAAGGAAGTAAGCATAAAGCTTAGTAAGTCCTAAGTAAATAATTAACAACAATTGCCATGCATTATCTGTAATATCCGGGATTTAGGGGTTATGCATTTTCACTTAAATGAATGTGATTGCATGATTGACTATGATTTGAATGTGTTTTGGGGGCTTCAAGAACCTTGTGATGTAGGTAGGAGCCTTAGAAGTTATTGGATTTTTAAGCCTAAAAAGGGGAACTAAGGGAGCTAGGCCTTAAGGAGTTTATTGTGTGGCTTAGAACACAAGAATTAAGCTGGTAAGGTGGCAAGGAGGTGCCACTTAGGGCCTTGTAAGGTGACGCCACAGGGAGTGTAAAGGGGCCTAGGTTCGAATAGCAAGAGAAGCATTTTGGAGTTTTATTTTTCAGCAAGGAGAGGGAGTGTTGGACGGCACAAGGACACTTCATAGATGAAGTGTAGATTGGGTCAAAGCTTAGAGATTCGGCTAAGTAGGAGTGAAAAGGGGGATTGGGTGGAGAGAGGAAGAGCTGGCCAGCACTAGAACTTTGGGGAGGGGTTTATTCGGTCATGTGTGGGGGAGTAATGCCAAAATTTCTGAATTTCTTTTTACTCATCTCCCTCCTTTCTCTTTTATTTTGCTAAGGTCGAAACTCCTCTATCATCCTTCTCCACCATTGCCGAAATTCTTAAAGTCTCAAACATCCTTTTTTTTCTTTCTTCTCCATTCCATATTTTACTTTCCATAGCCGATTTCATCTTACTCCTTGTTGAACCAATTCCATTTTTGTTACTTTCTCAAAGCCAATCAACCCTCTGTTGTGGCTGAATCTCTCTGTGTTCCAAGCAAAGGTGTTCAATCGATTTTGGTAAGGGATAACAATTAGTTGAGTTCTTTTCTTTTTTCTTGTTTAGCCGAAAGTCAAATACTCTAATTCCTATTTTTCTTTTGGTCGAACCCTGAAGGAGATCTCTCGGGATTCTTATAGCCGATAGTTGGAAGGTGATCTTTTTGGGATTTAAGATCCAAGGTAAGCAAGGCATATCGTTGGACCAAGGGCCACTTTTATTTGCTCTAAGGTTATGCCGATTCTAACTATGGTGTTTTAGGGGATTTTTGACAGATCTTCAGGATTTTGCTAAGCAATCTAGGTAAGGGTTCTAGTGTCTCAGATCTGTTCCTTATACGTTCAAAAGCTGAAAACTAACCGGTTGAGTGTACTAGTGCTTAGCCGATTACAAGGGGGGATCATCACGAAGTTTCGGGATTTGGTTGGTAACCAAATCGATAGCAAGGTAAGGATTTTGGTTACGTTAACCCTTCAGGATTTGCTGTATAGCCGAATGGCCTCTTTGCTAATGTTCTTAGTGTTGGCCGAATGTAGGAAAGGGGATCTAGTGCGTTAGATCAGGATTTTCAGGATTTTGATTAGATCTATGAATAGTCAGGTGTGTAACCCTACACTAAAATTCCCAATAGATTAATGTTAAGCATGTGTTAATGAAGTGACGAATAAACATGGCTAAGGGTACCATTTAATGGTACAATGAATTCAGGTATGTACCCCTTAATACTCGTTAATATTGTTTAATAACATTGAAGTGAAAATATGTGGAAATCCGTTATGATTTTGGGGGTAAGGTAAATTGCATGATAAATGTATGTTTTGAATGTTGCATGGGCATATGGGAGATTATGTTAAAGGGGAAGTGATCTGGTGGTTTCTACCATATTATCTGGTGACTTATGTCACATATTATAAATCTGGTGATTCTGTCACATTATCTGATGGCTATGCCACAATTATAAGGGCGATGTGCGCTTGATCGATGGATCGCCTTTGATGGGTTGTAGCGGATGGAGGGTCGATTTAGTAATCCCTACGGTGTGATCGGTAGATACGGGTGATGTGTAGAGGTTGGATCTAGGTGGTTTGGGTTGCATCATTATTTACAATTGTTTTATGTGATTTAATATGCCTTGTATGTTTTGGGAGTCCGTGATGGCTGTTACACACTGAGTCTGTTGACTCACCTTTCGTGGGCTAACATTTTGCAGATGGCACTCAGTAAATGGACTGGGTCGGCAAGAACTTAAAGGTGGCCATGCACAACTCAGTTTTTTTTTTTTTTTGTTATTAAGTTTATTTTGATTTATTTTGGGTTATGTTTTGATGTAATCAGGCCATTATAACTTAACTGTTTTATTTATGCGTTTTAAATTTTATCATGATACGAACAACATCGAACAAGACGATTTAACATTTTTCCCAAAACAACATTAATTGTTTTGAAACCCAAACACCTACGGTTTTTCAAGTTAATAATAATAAACTCTAAAATCTGGCATTTCTTTTAACTTGTAACTTTTGAAATATGAAAATATCGTTTCAGTACAAAGCTAAACTACAACACGGTTTTAACTTGAGAACAATCCAAATTATTATTATTCAAAACCATCAAGATTTTCAAAATGTCATTCCAAAACTTAAGTACGTTTTACTCAAGGAGCATGCCAGGTCCGGTCAGGGCTTGTGGGCCGGGTTTGAGGTGTTTCAATTTGGTATCAGAGCCCAGTTCAAAACTCGGCCTTAAGGGCTTTTGGGCCCAAAACTTTTTTCTTATTTTGAAATTGAGTTTTATTAAAGAATGGGCAGGTTTTCTGGCATGGCACCTGAGTCTCCAGCCCGCAGTCCACCAGGTATGTACCCCTAACCATTGTATGATTTGTATGTGGGTATTAAGGGGACGTAGGCTAGTAGACTAAGAGCTAATGAACCTTAGGATTAGCTTACTCTAACATAGAATTACATAAAATTTAAAGTCTAACCAAACAAACACAGAGTGAGTCATTGAGTTAAGGGTG
This sequence comes from Gossypium rotundifolium, assembly GCA_025506655.1. Classification (NCBI taxonomy): domain Eukaryota; kingdom Viridiplantae; phylum Streptophyta; class Magnoliopsida; order Malvales; family Malvaceae; genus Gossypium; species Gossypium rotundifolium. Next base: position 22,826,410 of record CP106724.1, read on the forward strand.
TGGCAACTGTTGTGCGATATCTAGGATTGGATTGTGGAAAGCTTGGTATTTAAGCAGTCCTAGTGATTCACCTCCTCTCCGCTCGAATCCTACCTGGTGTGTAGTGACGGTTCACCTAACCAAGAGGACTTAATCACAGGCTAAATTCAATAATTAAAACCCAAAAGTGACTAGTCACCTTGTTTTGTACAACTCTAAAATTAAACCTTGGTTTCAAAATTACCAAAGTACCCTTGATTCAAAAATGACCAAAATACCCCTAATTTGCAAGTTGACCAAGTTACCTCTAACTTGAAAAATTACCAAAATACCCACGGTATGGAAAGTTATCGAAGTACCCCCGAATTGAAAATTTCCAAAATAACCTTATTTCGTAAAATCACCTGGAACCATATTTTACAAAAAATTATCGAAATACCCCAGGTTTGTAAAATTACAAAAAACCCTCAGTTTATAAATTTACTATATTACCCTACCCAGGAACCTCTATTTTACGAAATTTCAAAATACCCCTGTAGGATAAAATTATAAAAATACCCTTGGGTAGTGGAAAACAACAATAATGACAACCACAACACTTTTCTGTAATGAACGCAAGTTCATGAATGTTGATGATCGAATGAATGAACTTGAGACTGTGTGTGTATGAATTCAAAAGAACTACTTTTTAGAACTATTAAACATAAGACTGTTCGCGATAAATTAGTGGAAAGAAATAATGATTCATAAAATTCTTAATCAGATAAATGCAACTCAGAAGAATGAGTTCTAGAGGACGTGGTCGTAATTTGTGTGGCCGTGGTAGAGGCTGAATGACCGTATCGGAACCCGTTAGGTCTGGTCAAGGGTCCAAGAATAAAATGCCACCACCACCAACTGTTGGTGTTGAATATCAGGATCAGACGGGGGATGATGCAGTATCGCAGGTGATGCTGCGAGTTCTTGAGAGGGTGGCTGGAGCAGGTGGAGGTATGGGAGCTCGGAAGCCTGTACTTGAGCGGCTCCGAGCCAATAGAGCTAAGGTTTTCCGTGGTATATCTGGTGTGGCGCCCAATTCGGCTGAGTATTGGTTGGAGGCGACGGAGCGAATTATGGACGATTTGGACTTGATCACCGAGGAGAAACCGAAAGGGCGATGTCGCTTCTCGCGATGAGTCATACCAATGGTGGCTCACAAGATCTGAGGATGGTGCTACTGACAGATGATCTCACTTGGGAGTATTTTAAGGTGGCATATCAGAAGAAGTACATTGGGACCGACTATATTGATGCGCAGAAGAAGGCGTTTCTGAGGCTGGTTCAGGGGAATAAGTCTGTAGTGGAGTACGAGGCAGAATTCTTAAGGTTAAGCCGATATGCTTGAGGTATTGTGGCTACGGAGCATGAACGATGTGTCCAGTTTGAGGACGGACTGAGGGATGACCTGAGATTGTTGATCGCTCCACAGCAGGAGCGGGAGTTTGCTGTGTTGGTAGAAAAGGCTAAGGTTGCTTAAGGAGTTAAGAAACCTGTGAGACAAAATACAGACAAGAATAGACAAAAGAGAGGTTTTGGATCATCAGGGTCATCTGCGAATGTCCAAAAGAGACCTAAACTTGATGGATTGCAAGGTCAGCAAGTTGTTATGGGAGGACAGTACCGTACCTGTGCTCAGTGTGGAAAGATGCACTTAGGAGAGTGTTGGAAGAAGACGGGAGGATGTTTTAAGTGTGGGTCCAAGGATCATATGATTAGGGACTACCCTATGAAAACAGACGGGAGCCACCAAGAGGTCGTGGTCTTAATCGAGCTAGAAGGGTGGGCAAGAACCACCGCGAGGTCGTGGTCCTACCGGCGAGGTAATGGTTCTAGAATAGGTCGGGAACACGGCGGAGGTGTTGGTAACACGAGGCGAGACAACAGTCTAGTGTATGCGCTTCATCGGAGGGAGGATGGTGACGCACTTTGATGTCATAACGGTATGTTCCTTATTTCGGATTACCCTTTATTGCGTTGATAGATATTGGGTCAACTCATTCATACATTGCTAGTAAGGTGTCCGGAACTCGCATGTGAACTCGAGGCTGCACCTAGGAAGATGGTGTACTTAGTCCTTTAGGGCAATCGGTAGTATTAGACAAACTCTTTAGGCGTTACCTTTAGAAGTTGGGGGCGCATTTCGGTGACTTAATGGAGTTGCCATTTGAGGAATTTGATCTAATCTTAGGCATGGACTGGTTAGTGAAGTACCATGCGAATGTGGATTATGCTGCTAAGCGCATGTCATTAAGAACTTCTGACGACAAAGAGGTTGTGGTGATGGGCGAGAGACAGAATTGCTTGTCAAATGTAGTATTTGCCCTTAAGGCAGAGAAGATGGTGAGAAAGGGGTGTGTAGCTTTTCTAATGTTGATAAGTGCCTTGGAGGCTAAGGGAGCAGCTGTAGGAGGAGTTAGAACAGTAAGAGAATTTGTGGATGTCTTTTCGGAGGAGCTGCTTAGGTTACCCCTGGACAGAGAAGTAGAGTTCGGAATTGATTTACTGCCGGGTATAGCTCTTGTGTCAATTGCTCCATACCGAATGGCACCAAAGGAGTTAGTAGAGCTTAAAGCCCAGATCCAAGAGTTACTCGATCGTGGGTTTATTCGACCTAGTGTGTCTCCATGGGGAGCACCGGTTCTATTCGTAAAGAAGAAGGACGGGACTATGCGCATGTGCATAGATTACCGGCAGTTGAATAAACTGACCATCAAGAACAAGTATCCATTGCCAAGATTTGATGACTTGTTCGATCAGCTTAAGGGGGCCACAGTATTTTTGAAGATAGATCTAAGGTCAGGATATCATCAGCTTAAGGTGAAGGAAGCAGATATCCATAAGACGGCTTTTCGGACTAGGTACGGGCATTATGAGTTCTTGGTAATGCCGTTCGGATTGACAAACGCCCCAGCCACATTCATTGATATGATGAACTGGGTTTTCCAACCCTACCTGGATCGGTTCGTCGTTGTGTTCATAGACGATATCCTAGTGTATTCCAAGTCTAAGGAAGAACATGATGAGCATCTCCGAGTTGTGTTGTAGGTGTTAAGGGAAAAGAAGCTATATGCCAAGTTCAGCAAGTACAAATTTTGGCTGAAGGAAGTTATGTTCTTAGGGCATATGGTGTCTACCGAAGGAATAAGTGTGGATCCTCGAAAGATTGAGGCAGTATTAGATTGGAAACCCCCTAAGTCTGTGGCGGAGGTTTGTAGTTTCTTGGGGTTAGCAGGCTACTACAGGAGATTTGTCGAAGGGTTCTCGACAATAGTAGCACCTTTGACAAAGTTGTTGAGAAAAGAGGTACCTTTCGTATGGGCGGATAAGCAGCAGGAAAACTTTGAGAAGCTTAAAAGAGTATTGACAGAAGCTTTGATTTTGATTCAGCCGGAAGCAGGGAAAGACTTTGTGGTATATTGTGATGCTTCCCATACATGATTGGGATGTGTTCTTATGCAAGACGGAAAAGTGGTCGCTTATGCGTCTCGGTAGTTGAGGCCAGATGAGGTTAACTATCCGACGCATGATCTGGAATTAACAGCAGTTGTATTCGCTCTTAAAGTGTGAAGGCACTATTTGTATGGAGAAAGGTCGGTGATCTACACGGAGTCTGAAGTATTTGTTGACCCAGAAAGAGCTGAATCTGAGACAGCGAAGGTGGGTGGAGTTGTTGAAAGACTACGATTGCTTAATAGAGCATCATCTTGGCAAGGCGAATGTTGTGGCGGATGCCCTAAGTCAGAAAGTAGTGTCAGAGTTAAGGGCGATGTTTGCACATTTGAGCCTTTATGATGATGGAAGTTTGCTAGCGAAATTGCAAGTGAAGCCGATGTGGTTAGGTCAGGTAAAGGAAAAACAATTGGTAGATGGTGAACTAAGTGCTAAGCTGCTACAAGTACAGAATGGGGAGTTGGAAGACTATGGTGTAAACAGCGATGGAGTATTGTGTTTTCGGGCAAGGTCTGTATGCCGAAGAATGAGGGGTTAAGGTAGAAAATTCTTCAGGAATCGCATAGTAGCCCTTATGCTATGCATCCTGGAGGAAGTAAGTTATATAGAGATCTACGGGATCAGTTTTGGTGGCCTGGTCTTAAGCGAGAGTTTCTGAATTTGTAGGAAATGCTTAACGTGTCGACAAGTCAAATTTGAACACCAAGTCCGTCAGGATTGCTTTAGCCGATAAAGATTCAGCAATGGAAGTGGGAGAGAATTACCATAGACTTCGTTAGTGGGCTTCCCTTACGCCTACTAAGAAGGACTCGGATGGGTGATAGTAGATCGGTTGACCAAGTCCGCACATTTCATACCGGTCTTGGGTTGACTATTCTCTCTGTAAATTGGCAAAGTTGTATGTGGCGTAAATCGTGAGGCTACACGGAGTGCCGGTGTCGATCATCTTGGATAGGGATCCGAGGTTTACATCTCGATTTTGGAAAGCATTACATCAAGCTTTGGGCACCAGATAGGACTTGATCTTGCATTCCATCTGCAATGGACAGCCAATCTGAAAGGTAATTCAAGTCTTTGGAGGATATGTTGAGAGGTTGCGTGATAGACTTCAGAGGGAGTTGGGAGGAGTTCTTGCCTTTAGCAGAATTTGCGTACAATAACACCTATCAAGCAAGTATTTGGATGGCACTGTATGAAGCGCTATACGGACGGAAATGTCGCACTCTTACATGTTGGACAGAACTGGGGGAACGTCAGGTTTTGGGTCCAGAGATTGTGGCAGAATCAGAAGAAAAGGTTACAGTGATTCGGGCACGGTTGAAGGAGGTGTCTGATAGACAAAAGTCATATGCAGATCTTAAGCGAAAGGAGATAGAGTTTGTTGTGGGAGATCGGGTGTTTCTCAAAGTTTCACCGTGGAAGAAGGTGATGAGATTTGGCCGCAAGGGAAAGTTAAGTCCTAGGTTTATAGGACCTTATCGGATTCTAAAGCGGTTTGGACCAGTAGCGTATTAGTTAGAATTGCCTTCGGAGTTGAAGTAGATGCATGATGTGTTTCACGTTTTGATGCTACGTCATTATCGATTGGATCCATCTCATATAATACTGGTTGAGGAGATGGAGCTGAGACCAGATCTGTCCTATGAGGAAGAGCCGATTCAGATTTTGGAACGGGATGTAAAGGTGCTACGGAGGAAATCAGTCCCTCTGGTCAAAGTGTTATGGCATAACCATGGATCGGAGGAGGCTTCGTGGGAGTCAGAGGAAACAATGCGATAGCAATACCCTCACTTATTTTAGCCAAGTAATTTCGAGGTCGAAATTATTTTTAAGGAGGGTAGAACTGTAATATCTGGGATTTAGGGGTTATGCATTTTCACTTAAATGAATGTGATTGCATGCTTGAGTATGATTTGAATGTGTTTTGGGGGCTTCAAGAACCTTGGGATGTAGGTAGGAGCCTTAGAAGTTATTGGATTTTTAAGCCTAAAAAGGGGAACTAAGGGAGCTAGGCCTTAAGGAGTTTATTGTGTGGCTTAGGACACAAGAATTAAGCTGGTAAGGTGGCAAGGAGGCGCCACTTAGGGCCTTGTAAGGTGACGCCACAGGGAGTGTAAAGGGGCCTAGGTTCGAATAGCAAGGGAAGCATTTTGGAGTTTTATTTTTCAGCAAGGAGAGGCAGTGTTGGACGGCACAAGGACACTTCATAGATGAAGTGTAGATTGGGTCAAAAGCTTAGAGATTCGGCTAAGTAGGAGTGAAAAGGGGGATTGGGTGGAGAGAGGAAGAGTTAGTGGCAGTAGGACTTTGGGGAGGGGTTTATTCAGTCATGTATGGGGGAGTAGTGCCGAAATTTTTGAATTTCTTTTTACTCATCTCCCTTCTTTCTCTTTTATTTTGCTAAGGCCGAAACTCCTCTATCATCCTTCTCCACCATTGCCAAAATTCTTAAAGTCCCAAACATTCTTTTTTTTTTTTCTTCTCCATTCCATATTTTACTTTCCATAGTCGATTTCATCTTACTCCTTGTTGAACCAATTCCTTTTCTGTTACTTTCTCAAAGCCAATCAACCCTCTGTTGTGGCCGAATCTCTCTGTGTTCCAAGCAAAGGTGTTCAATCGATTTCGGTAAGGGATAACAATTAGTTGAATTCTTTTCTTTTTCCTTGTTTAGCCAAAAGTCAAATACTTTAATTCCTATTTTCTTTTGGCTGAACCCTGAAGGAGATCTCTCGAGATTCTTATAGCCGATAGTTGGAAGGTGATCTTTTTGGGATTTAAGATCCAAGGTAAGCAAGGCATACCATTCAGCCAAGGGCCACTTTTATTTGTTCTAAGGTTATGCCGATTCTAACTATAGTGTTTTAGGGGATTTTCGACAGATCTTCGGGATTTTGCTAAGCAATCTAGGTAAGGGTTCTAGTGTCTCAGATCTGTTCCTTATTCGTTCAAAAGCCGAAAACTAATCGGTTGAGTGTACTAGTGCTTAGTCGATTACAAGGGGGATCATCACGAAGTTTCGGGATTTTGTTGGTAACCAAATCGGTAGCAAGGTAAGGATTTTGGTTGCGTTAACCCTTCGAGATTTGCTGTATAGCCGAATGGCCTCTTTGCTAATGTTCTTAGTGTTGGCCGAATGTAGGAAAGGGGATCTAGTGCGTTAGATCAGGATTTTCCAGATTTCGATTAGATCTACGAATAGTCAGGTGTGTAACCCTACACTAAAATTTCCAATAGATTAATGTTAAGCATGTGTTAATGAAGTGACGAATAAACATGACTAAGGGTACCATTTAATGGTACAATGAATTCAGGTATGTACCCCTTAATACTCGTTAATATTGTTTAATAACATTGAAGTGAAAATATGTGGAAATCATTATGATTTTGGGGTAAGGTAAATTGCATGATAAATGTATGTTTTGAATGTTGCATGGGCATATGGGTGATTATGTTAAAGGGAAGTGATCCGTGGTTTCTACCATATTATCTGGTGACTTATGTCACATATTATGAATTTGGTGACTCTGTCACATTATCTGGTGGCTATGCCACAATTATAAGGCGCGATGTCACGAGTTGATCGCAGTAACGCCTTTGATGGTGTGTAGCAGATGAAGGGTCGATTTAGTAATCCCACGGTGTGATCGGTGAGTACGGGTGATGTGTAGAGGTTGGATCTAGGTGGTTTGGGTTGCATCATTGTTTACAATTATTTTATGTGATTTAATATGCCTTGTATGTTTTGGGAGTCTGTGATGGCTGTTACACACTGAGTATGTTGACTCACCCTTCGTGGGCTAATATTTTCCAGATGGCACTCAGTAAATGGACCGGGTCGGCAGGAACTTAAAGATGGCCATGCACAGCTCGGTTTTTTTTCGGTTTTTATTATTAAGTTTATTTTGATTTATTTTGGGTTATGTTTTGATGTAATCAGGCCATTATAACTTAACTATTTTATTTATGCATTTTAAATTTTATCATGATGCGAACAACATCGAACAAGACGATTTAACATTTTTCCTAAAACAACATTAATTGTTTTGAAACCCAAACACCTACGGTTTTTCAAGTTAATAATAATAAACTCTAAAATCCGGCATTTCTTTTGACTTGTAACTTTTGAATTATGAAAATATCGTTTTAGTACAAAGCTAAACTACAACACGGTTTTAACTTGAGAACAATCCAAATTAATATTCTTCAAAACCATCAAGCTTTTCAAAATGTCATTCCGAAACTTAACTACGTTTTACTCAAGGTGCATGCCAGGTCCGGTCAGGGCTTGTGGGCCGGGTTTGGGGTGTTTCATTATCATACTCATAGCATATCACAAACTTGCACAAAATTCTCGAATGAATAAAAGCATAACTTACTCATTCCCACCCTTACTAATCATACAACATAATTCGAGTTCATTTCTCATAAATTTTCATATAGGTACCTGTACCACTTACAACATAGTCGTAACTTTTCTCACTTTTAACAAAAGCTCTAAATTAGCTATGGAACCATTTGGAGTACTAAAGGATATCTGATAGGCCTTACACAAGAGGGTAAAATGTCGATGCCATGTCCCAGACATGGTCTTACACTAGCACACATATCACCCAAATGTCATGGCATGGATATCCAATCTATTCCTAAGGTTCAACCGGGAGTTTTTACTACATCAATTCTCATCATGCATATTCACAAAAAAAATCAAACACTTTATTCCATATTAATTTTTCAATACATAATAACAATAAATTTGTATTATTTACATACAACTTACCTCGATACACAAAATATGAGCAGCTAGTTCGATTTAGTCCACTATCTTGGTTTTCCCTAGTCCAAGTCTGGATCCCGTTTTTCTTTATCTATAACGATAAAATTCACTCATTTAATCACTACATAATTTAGAACATTTCAAAATTCCTACTTTGGCAAAATTACCATTTTTCCCTTAGACTTTCATAAAATTACGATTTTGCCCTTAGGCTTGTAAAATGGTTTTCATCAAACTTCCTCATTTACCAAGCCTAGCCAAATCTATTCTAAGCTTATAGAAACTCACAAATCCAATTATTTCACACACTTACTACCTATTTTACAACCTTTACAAAAAGGTCCATTTTAGGTGTTTTCATGAAAAATCCTTTCACAAAAGTTGTTTATTTAACAACCAAGATTCATTTCCTTCCATAAAATTTCAGCAAACAACATAAAGACTCACATGGTAAAACCCTAGACTCTCAAATATTTTGCAAAATAGTCCCCTCATTAGCTAGATTAAGCTACAAGGGTCCCAAAAGTACAAAAATTATCAAGAATGACCATTAACATGACTTACTTCCAAAGATTAAAAGTTGCTAAAATTTTCAAGCTTCCATGGCCCTTTCTTAATTGAAAAATTGGTGGAGAAGAGAAAATGAAAAAGATGATATCGTTTTTCTCTTTATTTTATGTTTATTTATCAATTAAGTCATCAAATACTTCACCTAACCTTTGTCAATGTCATTTCTTTGTCCCTATGGCCGGCCAATACTCTCCTAAGGGCCTAATTGGACATTAAGGACCTCCAATTTAAGGTTCTATAGCTATTTGACACATTTAGCTTGTAGAAAAAAATTTTGCACTTTATGCGATCTAGTCCTTATTAAAAATTAAGCATGCAATCACTAAAATTAATTCACCAAATTTTTCATGCATTCATATAATCACACTATAACACATAAACTAATATTAAAATAAATTTCTCTTACCTCGAATTAGTGGTTATGAAACTGCTATTCCGATTAGCCCCAAAATTGGGTTGTTACAATGAATTTCTCGATCATCAAAGCCCAAGTAGTGATGGAACCCCGTGCAAGTAAATTCAACCATTAGGAACAATCTGAGGCGTATGACATCATCACAAAAACCATTGATCTTGAAAGTATCATAGATCTACAAGAAATTCGCTAGATGCACATTTGGATTTCATATTGTAGCCTATCAAACTGAACATACTAATGCACCATCTGAATTGTATTCGGCTTGATTTCAAATTTCTTTGCAGCAATAATTGGTCTAATGATACTAGACTCATCCTCAATCAGAGTTGGTTTGGTATAGTCATACCTCGTCAATGGAGGAGGATCTATCTTTTTAATAACATTTTTCTCTCTTGACTGTCTATAACAGTTTAAAGTTGATCTTGCCTTACTTCTTTAGCCTTTCCTCGATTTTTGCGAGTAGTTCTTTTGCTCTCAATATAAAAAATTATCAGTTCCAACTGGTTACCTCTAACCATAAACTAAAGGTACCTGTCAAAAACTAAATAAAATCGAATCAAATTCTCAAAATTAAATTAAAAACAAAATTAATATAAAATAAAATAGGTTAAATTAACAGAAATAAGACTTTCTTAATATTTTAGTCCCCAAAAATGGTGTCACAAACTTTATTTCCAATAAACTAACTAATAAATCGATTAAGGCAACTGCACTTGTCAATTAATAGTATAGATATGATGAACACAAATATTGTTCCCTCGAGGACTATAATTACTAGTAATTATCGCCTTTCTATTATTTAACCTAATAACTCAAATGATTGATTAAAGCTAAAATTAACTAATGAATGCGTCAAATAGCAAATCATGAAAATTATCAAATATCAACCAAGTGACAAAAGAACACCTAGGTAAGAATCCACCTAGATTTCATCTATAATTCTCAATCTAATTTATGCAACTTCTACTTTTAAATTTTTGATACATACAAAATTTCTTTCTAATTAAAATTCCTATTATTACATTAATTCGCTCTATAGATCCCTATATTAGATTTTTCTCTAATATTATAGATTTATGTCATCCTATTTCTAGGATTACATGCAACTCCATCAAATTATGCAATATTTAGTCACAAGAAGGGTCTATTCAACCTCAAACTCAGACACATGAAACATGGATTAATACTCTAGAAATATTAACCCAAGAACAATTAACCATTCATAATTGAAAACAAGGAAACTAAGATTTTATTGAATAAAACTAGAAATTAAGCAATAGAATCCATCCTAGTGTTCATATCCACCTAGGTATTTAGAAAATTAGTTTATACTTGCAAGAATAAACACTGAAAATACAAAATAGTCATTAAAATAAAATAAACCCATGATAACTTCCTAGGAAATTATCTTGGAATCTTGAATATTGATAGAGAACTGCTTAGAAATCAGCCACAATGGTGTTCTTTTGGGTAATTTTTGTGCTAAACTTACACGGCTGGTTCCTCTTTTTTTATCATTTAGACCTCCCTAAAGTGCCAAAACACCTAAAAATTGAAATTTCTTATTCTCAATGCACATGGTCCACGAAATCGACATGGCTTGGCCACAAGCCTGTGTGGTCTGGCTGTGTGAAATTCTGTTGCTTGTATGTATCTTCCAGACTACTCCAATGTTTTTATTTTAACTCATTTTTCGCTGTTATTGCTTCCAAGTGCTCTATTAAGCTTTAAAACATGAATTTAAAGGATTAGAAGTATATAATTCACAATTAACACCATTTAATCACCTAAATAGGCATTAAGAATTAGGCTAAAATATGTTACTTTTGACACTTATCAGGTGGTGATGACAAAATGACTACGTGAATCGATTCGACAACAGATCTCCATGATGGCACAATAGAACAACCAAAGTATGCTTTGTCGTGACTTTTTTTAATTTTTTTTTTTTTTTTGGTTTTTCTAGGACTGAATCATGGAAACTTTGGCTGGTCATGGTGCTTTTATTTCTAATAGTATGATGATATTTATTTGGCTGCGTATGTATGTTCATGCATATGTATGATAAGCATGCCATATGGTTTAGGGAAAAAATGTCATATGTACTTGTCATGCATTTATAAATAATTCATTATTGAAATCGAACATTAAAAACCTTGCATGTTTTTAAAAGATTCAGTAGGAAAAAGTCCCTAAACAAGACCTACGACTTCCATCAATGGTCTCTTGTGACGACATGGCAATTTAACTACCCCACTGTAGGATTTCCATGTAGATCATCACTGATGAAATTTCTTGAAAATAGGTAGAACTCTCTTCTATTCCCATGATAATTAGATCGGCCTTTATGGAAGGTATTATCATGCAATATAACAAAAAGTTACTCTTCAAAGATGACAACTAGTCTCAGCCTGTTACTCAACGATATTGTCCCAAGATGACTCATTTGTGGTACATAATGTCATAGGTGTTGAGTTGATGGTTATACACTCAAGATCTTCTAGTTAAGCAACTTCCCACTAAGCTCTACTTAAGTTAGAATTAGGTTCATGTACTAATTGGATGAAAATACAAGTTCTTACTAGTTGATTAAGATTACCCCACGATGACTTGATTCAATGGATTTAGGAAATTATCATTGCAACGAATTACTTTTCAAGCTAATACTAGAAAACACTGAAAGAAGTCTTATGAGATAGCTCATTGCTATATGCTAAAAAAACATGACCAAATTCCTTTATAAGCAACTAGAAATTTGTAAGACTGCCAAAGTGATTCTAGACAAACCAGAGGACATGTTTAGAGGCCAAGCTACCTTGGCTCTACAGTCAGTTATAACTAGTTTAGTGAATGCCCAGTAAAAGTTCGACACTCCAGTCAAAGACCATATGATTACTCTTATGGGATACTTTACTGAGGCTACGGATAATGAGGACAATCTAGACCAGAACACAAAAATAGAGATGATGTTTAAAAGCTTTGCCAAGGACTTTGTAGGATTTAGGGTCAAATATAACTGTGGGACAAGAATATGATACTTACGCAACTCATGAAAGATTACAATCCTATGAGTCAATGTTGAATAACGGTTAACCAGTCTGAAAAGCAAAGTCAAACTTAGTTGTTGCTTCTTTCTCTAAAGGGAAAGGAAAGCATTCTAAAACAAATGAAGCTATGTTCTCTAGGCCACCTCAAGTGGAAAGGAAGAGAACCAATAAGCCTAAAGATTTATCTAAGTCTAAATGTTTCTTTTTCATAAATAAAGGGCACTTCAAGCCAAATTGCAAAGGGTGGAAGGAATACTGATCTGCCATAAATCATACTATTATTTACATCCCTTTTTACACATAATTATAGCTTTTTTAATAGTAATTTATGCTTTCTAGTAGTTTTTATTACATTTTATATATCTAAATAAGGTTACATTGTCTTATAGGTCAAGTCGAGAGCTAAATATGCTTATTCAGGCCAAAACTGATGCCTATGTTGCGACACCAAGATACTAATGTCTCAACATTGAATATAGAAGCTAAAAACGAGTTTTGGAACGAAACTGCCCTCAATGTCATGACATAGCCCTCCTATGTCGCGACATACCCCTTGCACAACCCAAAATTCTTGCACGTTTACGTTTTGGAGAGAAATTAGGTGTATTTATCCTAATCGAACTCTAAGGACTTCAAGGATAATTTAGGCACTTTAATATTCCAAGTTGAGCCTATATAAAGGTCATTATAATCAGGTTAAACACACAATTGGAGGGTTTTGATTCTTAGGTTTTTCTTTCATTCTTAGTTTTTACTTAGGTTATTTTATGTTCTTGTAATCAAAAGATCTTATTCTGAAGTGAGACTTTCGCTAGTAGAGATTGTTCCAAAACCACGTTTTCATTGATAAATTCATGAGCATCATTTTTCCTTATTGTCTTCTTTATATTTCTTTCTTTAACATTGTTAGATGAATGTTTTTGTAAAGATTAGAACCAATTTCTGCTTTCTACATATTTTACATATTTCAATTGTTTTAACTTAATTAATTGCTTGAATGATAGAGTTTATTAGCAAATCAGTTAATTAGGAAAGGAAGAAAGTGAAACAAACCCTAGACCTAACAACCCTAGGAAGTCAATTAGGTGGAAATTAATCCAAAATTAGTATGGCTTATCCGTGAAACCCTTAACCCTAAACTAATTTGGACTATGAGGTTGGAAGATAAGTAGTTCTTGCTAACTCGTTACTCTAGTGGAAGATCGGAAGATCCTGCTAGGGTATCAACTAGTTGATTGATTAGAACTCTACTTCAAAAATTAATTAGGTAAAAAATTGGATCTAGGCTAAATGGAACTCACGTAGTCAAAACAAGGAATAGAAAAAGCCGATACAAGAACCTAGAAGTATATTTAAGTTTAGTTAAATTTATTTAGTTTCTTATTATCATTATCACCTTGCTTATTGATTAACACTACTGATTCCTGACTCGAGTATAGTAGTAATTATTTCCCATAATTGGCTTGATAATCATTTTCCCCAAACCACAATCCCTGGGTATGATTCTTGGAATACTTACCAAATGTTTCATTGTAAACAAACTATATTGCAACCTAACCCGTATACTTGCGGACACCTCCTTAAATCTATATATTTAGTTGCAATATTCAAACTCCAATACATCCAGAGGTGATCAACTACCTAGCCACTAAGTGAAAATGTATGGAATTCTTTGTTATAGAAGCTTACTTAGTGAAAGATTCAATAGACCATTTGTAACAGCCCGATTTTCAGTGGTGACGGAACAGTGGTTTCGGGACCACAAATTTCTATCGTTTTAACTTGTAAATATTATTTATAGAATATTTACGGAGTCATTAGATTCGTATTAAAATTTGGTTAAGAAATTTTAATGTTTAGATAGTTAATTAACGAAAAATGACTAAATTGTAATAAGTGCAAAAATTGTTAATTATTACATTTTTGTGATTTAATGGCTTAACTAATAAATGTGGGAGGACCAATAAGGTAAATAGGCCTTATTAGTAAATAGTGGACGATCTATTGTGGTTCTAATGAAATTTTAATTGATTTTAAAAGGTAAAAAGGTAAAAAAAAAATCAATAATTAAACATAAACAAAACATGAAATTTGCCATCATCTTCTTTAATTTTCTTGTTGTAAACCGAATGGCCATGGCTTCTCAAGCTTGGAGAATCAGCTAGGTTCAAAGCTTTTCATATAAGTGATTTTTATACATCTTTCTTGTAATTTTTATGTTTTTGAGATCGTTGCAACTAGGTCTAGCTAGCCCATACCCTCGTTTTTTAATATGTTGAAAATTTTAGAAGTTGCCATTGATGAATCTTGAATGCTTTTTATGGTACTATGTATTTGAATCTTTGATTGTGATATTTGGTGATTTTGTGAAATGATTTTTGTTATATTTTGATTTAAGGATTAAATTGAGAAAACATTAAAATTTTAGGGTTTGATAGCAAATTTGATGTTTAATAGGGACTTTTTAAGGGCCTAGTATACTCAGCTGAAATGTTGACTTGAGAAAAATGGTTAATTTGATGATTTTGGGGTTAAGGGACTAAATTGCAAAAGTTGTAAAAGTTAAAGGTAATTGTGTAAATTTGAAAAATAAAAGGGTATGAAATGTACAATGAATTGGAAGGTAAAATGTAAGCTGATAATTGAGAAATTTTACATTTTAGATCACGACCCTGTTGATATACTTGGAAAAGAAAAAATTACTAGTCCCTGAACTTCTACAAGTACTATAATTCAACATTGGAGTGGACATTGTTGTGTAGTGATATATATATATATTTTTCCTGAGTAGGCTGAGGTTCAGCATTTTTTGCGAACTCTTGTGTTATACTCCCTATTTTGGCGTGTTTTCAGTTGGACTAGCTCTTATGAGCATTTGGTGTGTTATCGAGTGGACTAGCTCTTATGAGAATCTGGCGTGTTATCAGGTGGATTAGGTCTTATGAGCATCTGGCATGTTATCGAGTGGATTAGCTCTTACGAGCGATTGGCACGCGTCGATTGGAATATCTATGTACTCATATCCGTAAGTCGTTCATCAAATCGTAAATCTCTAAATCATAACTTGTTTAGTGATTTTGATAGGTAGAATATGTATTTGAGCTTTGAATTGAACTATTCAATTCACTGGGTTGAGATTTTGGATGATAGGGAACACATGTAGTTGAGTTATTATTGAATGATTTATTGTATTACTTGATAATATTTATCATTTTTGTACGTCAACTTACTAAGCTTTAATGAGCTTATTTGTGTTATTTTCTATTCTTGTAGATTGTTTGAAGGTTGGACAGTCAGATCGGCACTCAAGTCACACTATCCTCCTCTTTTTGGTAGTTTTTGGAACATTCATTTTGGATTATATGGCATGTAATAGGCTTTTTTTTCATTGCCATTTTTTTATATGAAAAACTTTAATGTATGATCTTAAATGCAAGTAGTTAACCTAATATGGCATATGTGAACTAAGGAAGATGTTTTAGTGCAAGTTTATGGTAAGTGTTAATGGAATGTTGTGATTGAGGTTCCTATAATAGGCACATTGGTTGAATGTTAAATTGTATGAATTAACATGCTTTGGGTGATAGTTCATTTTGTTGTGAAACTGTGTATACTTGAACCAAGGAGGGTACATTGCTTAGGCACTTAGGATGGTTGATTTAGAATGTTTTAAGCTTGTTTAATGTCATTTTAAATAGGTCTTTTGGCTGGTAAATGGATTACTTAGGGTCCAAGTAAGCTTAAAATGGTAAACTTGTCATTTAAGGTTCATTTAGGTCCACACGGGCATGTAACACAGTCATGTGAGACACACAGCATGGCGACACGACCGTGTGTTGTCTGATGATTTCCTTACGGTGCAAGTCAGTAAGTTACACGGCCTAGAACACGAGCATGTGGGGCAAATCGGAGAGTTACACGGCTTGGCACACGGGCGTGTGACATGGTCATGTGACCTTACTTAGAGTTACACGGGTGAGGACACGGGCTGGGACATGGTCGTGTGTCCCTCGTTCGATAGCTACACGACCTGAGACACGGGCGTGTGTCTCAACCGTGTGAGGCATACAGTTCTGTGAGGCACACGGCCGTGTGACTTCTGTTTTGCAAATTTTCCATCTTTTTCCTAAACTTTTCAAACTATTTCAAATTGGTCCCAAATTTTTTCTAGGTTATTTTTAGAGCCTCGAGGGCTCGATTTAGAGATAGCATGCATGTGTATGAATGGTATAATGTACAAATGTTTTTGACTATTTAGTAATAATTCGTAACCTTAATCTAGCGATAGAGACGGGTGAGGGGTGTTACAACATTAGGTCATTGTCTCTAGAGCCACTAATCTTGTGTATGTTTCTCAACAAGGATTTGAGGAAATGAAAGATCTTAGAGATAAGAGTGTAAGCACTAAATTTTGTCCGGTTCGATTTCATTTTAGTTTCCAAAATTAAGAAAAAAAATTAAAAATTAAAATTACACTTTGACCCCTAAGCTTTTCCAAAATTACACTTTGACCCTAATACTTTCTCAAAATTACATTTTGACCCCACTAGTTTTGCTACATTTGCAACTGAGTCCCTCTGACAAATTACGTAATTTGGGGCACCCACTCCCCGAATTCTCTGACCATCAGCATGGGTGGTTGCCCCTTCTTCACCCACTACCTGCAAATAGTATGGGAAACAAGCAAAATGAGGAAGCATTTTTTTGGCAATAAGAACCCCCATATTCGGTGATGAAGGGAGGGAGGAAAACAAAAAAAATTTCCAGCAAAAGGAGAACAAACATTCGGCAGTAAAGAAGAGAGGTCAAACATTCAGCAAGAAGCAAGAAGCAACAACATCATCAACCAAAATCCATTCGGCTCTTGAAGAAAATAAAAGATTTTCTAGAAAATCAAACCTTTAGCCCCCATTTTCCTTTGTTATATTTTCCAAATACCCCACGAAAAAAACCTTTCTTTCACCACCAACTCGAATCAAAACTTCCCTAAGAAACCCCCATCACCATCACTACGAACCATCGCCAAGGCCAACACCACCATAGCTAACGTCTGTGCTCTTGCTTCTTTTTTTTTTTTTACATGTCATTGAAAAAAAGAAGAAAGAAGAAAGAAGTAAAAGAGACTCATTAAAAAAATAAATACTTATCATTAAAAAAAAATTGCAAGTTGGCCTACATTTTCCTAAGCATCACCCACCAAGCAACAACCCATTTGTTCAAGTACCACCACCAAGCAAAGAAATTTCATTTTCCCAAGCACCAAAGAGTCGGAAAGAAGAAGAAGAAAAGAAAAAAAGAGAAAAAGGAAAGAAAAAGAAAAAAAGAAAAAAAAGGAAAAGAGCCCGGGTCGTGTCAACCATTCGATCAAGCTCGTAACTTTGAGCTTTTTGGTAATTTTCTTTTACCCACGTTTAATTTAATTCGTGTATTTTGATGACAATATTGGTATTTTCTAAGTATATTTTGTATTTATATTCTTAATGTTATTTTATTTAATTTTATTATTAATGATAATAATTTTAATAAATAGGGCAACGAATCGGTTTAACACTTGTCGTTGATTTCATCGCTATGTTGGGTGAATATCATCGGTTCGTGTTAAATACGATACGCCCTTTTAAAAATCCAAAAAAAAAAATCAAAAAAATAAAATAAAATTTTGAATTTCAAAACTTTTTGTGTTTTCAAAAATTATCGTATTTTCCAAATTTTCGTGTTTTAAAAAAATCGTGTTTTTAAAATTCTCGTATTTTAAAAAATTCTAAATGTTTTAAAAGTTTTCGTGTTTTCAAAATTTTCAGATTTCAAAATTTTCATATTTTCAAAAATTCCGTGTTTCAAAAATTCTCGTATTTTTAAAGTTCTCGATTTTCAAAAATTCGTGTTTTAAAAAAAAATTTCGCGTTTCAAAATTTTCGGTTTTCAAAATTTCATTTTTGTGTTTTAAAATTTTCGTGTTTTCAAAATTTCCATGTTTTAAAAAATTTTGTGTTCTCAAAAATTCCGTGTTTTCAAAAAATTCGTGTTTCAAAAAAAAATTCTCGTGTTTTCAAAATTCTCGTATTTTCAAAAATTTCATGTGTTCTATAAAAAAATTCTTGTGTTTTAAAATTTCCGTGTTTTCAAAAATTTCGTGTTTTCAAAAAATTTCGTGTTTCAAAAAAAAATTCTCGTGTTTTTGTATTTCTAATATTTCGTGTTTTCAAAATTTTTGGGTTTTAAAAAAAATTTCGTGTTTTCAAAATTCTCGGGTTTAAAAAAAAAATTTCTCGAGTCTTAAAATTCTCATTTTTTTGTTAAAAAAAATTTCCCGTGTCTCAATCGGATCACGATTAAATATTAAATTGAACTTGTATTTTTGAAAATTAAGACAACACGCGTTTAACGAGATACCAATGGGCAAATCATCGATGTAATGGAAGGAAGAATTAAGCAACATCAAAGGTGGGATAGAATTACGGAGAGGGAAGCGAAGAAGAAGAGGAAAAAAGTCGCCGTGCTATGATAGAGTTAAGGAAGAAGAATGTTGAATACTGGCTAACGTCTGCGAGAATTAATGACTAGTCATTCGAAGGCCAAGAGCTAAGAAGGAAAATACAAGATTTAGAAAATACACCGCAAGCTCATCAAGAACACTTGGATACTCTCCTAAAAGCCCTAGAAGAAAAGAATGGCCAAGATGATGAGACATTCGTGCCTCACGAAAGAGCTCTCAAGAAAAAGATATGTATCTTGGGGTTTGATTAATGAAATTCGCAAGGCGGCTATGCAAATTGTGCAACTATCAGATGAAGCAGAAGATCTCAGTTACCAATTTCCTCCGAGACAAGGATCAAACATGTCAGAATTCCTAGAACGAGTGAAAAAACAAGGCGATGTGGCTAGGAAATTTGTGTAACTGTTAAATCAGAGACGGCAAAACTTTTTGTAATAGACTCTTTTGATTAATGAAATGCCTAAATATGGGGCTATTTTGAAATCAACACCAAATTTTTGCATATTTATTCATAATTAACATCCATTTGTCATTTATTTATTCATCCATTCATTACATATGCATATCACTCTAATCATTCACTGAGGCTAAAACCAGTATAATCCACGCGCCATTACACTACGAATCTGAATCACGACATTCTTATAGACACGCCTAAGAGCTAGAACTATGGATGCTAAACTCAACGAAAGAATTGAAAGGATGGAAAGGACCCAAAGAGTTGCAGCAGCGCTTGGCTAAGTCACAACAAGAAGCAAGAGATCGATGGTAGGATCTCGAGAGAATCGCTTCGCAAAGGGATCAAATGGCCAAAATAATAGAGATGATGACGGCTTTGGTCAAAGGAAAGGACCCATGCAGAGCCGACATCACAGAGCCTGGTCAAGAGTTAATCAGATCCGCTCTATCCTCCGAGATTCATTCCACCTCACACCCATGCAATGCAAAGAGGATATCCTCAAACGGAACTCGCAAGCCTAGAGCAACGACACTGCACCACCGCTCATCTAGGGCAAGGTACATTCAGATTCGAACCCTGGAGCCAATCCTATCGACCCGATCGTTCCAGATTTAGATGATCCGGTAGAAATAGCCAGGTTGAAAATGGATGATCATGATGTTCAGGATAAGTATAGGAGCCTAGAAGAAAGGCTTAAGGCGATAGAAAGTCCTGAAGTCTTCTCTCGACCGAGTGCTAAAGAGCTCAGTTTGGTGCCCGATCTAGTTCTGCCTCCGAAATTTAAAGTGCCAGATTTCAAAAAATATGATGGAACGAGATGTCCAAAGGCGATCTTATCATGTTTTGTCTCAAGATGACCGTTACGTAAATGAGGATAAATTACTAATACATCGTTTAAGATGACTTGATCGGATCGGCTCTTCGATGGTATAATCAACTCAGAGAGAAAAGATCCGATCATGGAAAGACTTAGCATCAAGATTTTGTGAACAATACAAGCATGTATCCGACATGGTGCTCGATCGATTAACTCGCAGATGATGGAAAAAAGCCGACAGAGACTTTTTAGACAATACGCTTCAAAGGTGGAGGGATATTTCGCCCAAGTAGAACCCCATTAACAAAAAACAGAGAATATGATCCTCTTCATCAACACTTTGAAAGCGTGGTTACGACAAATTGGTAGGAAGCGCCACGAAAGATTTCGCAGATATTGTAATATCCGGGGAACTTATAGAAAATGCTATCAAGAGTGGAAGGATAGAAGGCTCCGAGAGTTCGAAAAAGGTAGTACCCATAAAGAAAAAAAGAGGCAGAAGCCCATATGGTGGGAACTGAGAGACACTACACTTCTAACCCATACCCAACCCAATTAAGACCCTGATATTGCCCACCTCCAAACTCCTATTTTCCTCTCCAAAGCCCTTACTATCAAGCACGTCCTCCTTACCCCGTCTATGCCACAAATAACCAAAGACCATTCACCATGTTCCTACCAAATACCATGCCTGCTCAAAGCCAACCCAAAAATGAACAAAAACCGACAAGACCCAATCCTAAAAAACCTCAATTCACCCCTATTTTCGTATCATACGGAGAGTTGTGCCCGAAGTTATTGGAAAAACAATTAATATCCCCACATTATATGGCACCCTTGAAGCCTCCATACCCAAAAATGGTAATGCGATCATAATGCTAGTTGCATGTACCATCTTTGGAAACCGAGGACATTCTATAGAAAATTGTCTAGCCTTTAAAAGAAGGGTTCAAGGTCTTATTGATGCAGGGATTTTACGATTTGATGGTACTAGTAATGTGGCTAAAAATCCGCTCCCTAACCATCTTGAAAGGAACGTGAACGCGGTGACAAAAGAAGACATGCGCAAGCTAAAAGTTATGTTTCAAATAAAGACACCTCTGCGGAAGGTTTGGGAGGTAATGGTTAAAAAGGGCCGTTTGTTATCCCAAGCAACTTTCAAAGAAAGAAACACAAAGAGTCAATGTTTTGTGATTTTCACAGATGGAAGGGCATGACATCCGGTCTTGTGAGGATTCAAAATTACTTGAGACATGATGGATAACAATGAGGTCAAGATCTTTGATAAAATGGATGAGGCCGAGGAAAGGGAAATATGCGCTCCGATAATCAACCATCAACTATCCTTATAGTCTGATCGGCCTTTAGTGATTTATTACGAGGCCAAGAAGAAGAAGTCAAACCAAATGTGGTGATTGAAGTGCCATCTCCTTTTCTTACAAGGACAATAAGGCAGTACCATGGAACTATGATGTTAATATTGTCGTACCCGAAGGTGAAAAGTCAAAGCTTGTGATTGGAGATATTAATAGAGTAGGACACTTCACCCGCAGCGGGAGGTGTTATTCTCCCGAAATAGGTGAACCAAAGAAGAAAGCTGTTGACTTGAATCAAAAGGAAAGGCACCAATGCATGATACTGAGGTTGATGTTGAAATACAGTCTGGGCAAGAGATTAAAACACCTGTGAATGAGGATGAAGCACATGAATTCTTGAAGTTTATCAAACACAGTGAATATAATGTCGGGAGCGCTTGAGCAAGCAACGGTAAGAATCTCTGTTATCTCTCTCGTTGAACTCGTAACCACATCGAAATGCTTTGTTGAAAGGGTTGAATCAAGCGTATGTGGCAGCAACGATTCTGAAAAGCTTGATAGGTGGGTGAACAACTTAAATGCGGATAATTTCATCTCTTTTAGTGATGACGAAATACCACCAAACCAGTAGGGCTCCATAAAAGCATTGCACATTACAACCCGGTTGCAAGGGTTATAAAATACCGAATGTGCTTATTGACAACGAGTTCGCACTCAATGTCATGCCTTTGGCCACGTTTTCTAGGTCGCCAATTGATATGTCTTCTCGAGGCCTTGTCACTCTACGATAAGGGCATTTGATGGGACGCGACGAGAGGTCATGGGGAAGATCGAGATTCCTCCGAAAGTGGGCTCATGTACATATGATATCGAGTTCGGTCATGGACATCACGCCTTCAGATAATTACCTTTTAGGGAGGCCTTGGATCCATTCTGTTAGCGCGGTTCTTCATCTCCATCAAAAAGTAAAGTTTATCATGGATAGTCGCTGATCACGATCATTGTGAAGAAGACATTGTTGCATCTATCTCTATCGACGACTTTACATTGAAGTAAACAAAGATGCAAAGAGAATGTTCCTTCCGTTCCTTTGAATTTATCAATGCTACATTTGTTGTTGAAGGAAATAAGATTCCCACGCCTAAGTCACAAAGAATACCAAAATGGGAATTAAGTCGATTGTGAAAGGGAGCCCGAGCAAGAAAGGTTTGGGAAAATATCGGCGGGGATAGTTAGAGCACTAAAGCCAAGACACCACAAGGCTCGATCACGGTTTAGGGTTCAAGCCGATATGTACGACAAAGAAAAAAACAGCTATAAAGATCAAGAAAGGAGGATTGCAAGAGCCTCAGCGCGAATTGGGATGGGAACCCATAAGCGATCCTCCTTTGTCAAAAACATTTACATCTCAGAATGATGTACCTGTGGCAAGATAATTCACGAAGCAATCTTCAAAACGTCAAGATAAATGTTATTGACAAAGGAAATGATGTAATTGAAGATGTTTCAATGATACACCTTGTCCTCCGAATTCATTTTGAACAATTGACCGTTGTGGATCTTCTTGTAGTTTCTAAGTCCTCTCTGAGTAATGCTCAATGTTAACTCTCCTTTTTTGTGTGCCCCTAAGTAATAGTGGGATTCTTTTGTAAGAGCTTATGTTTGCTCTTTATTATTTAAATGAACATTAATGGAGATGCATTTTGTCATAATCTTTTCATTCTCATTAACTTCATAATTATTCTCCTTCTCACAGCCTATCCTTACATATATCTCATATCATGCCATAACATATACTTGTTGGTTCCAATCCTTTGATACTCCTCTATAGTTTTCTTTTCCATTCACCTTTCAGGTGCTCGAGATACCAACGACATGAACAATCCTGCTTCAAGTCCCAAATCGATTTCGAGAAAGCCATTTGTTTAGGAGAATTCAAGTCGAGGAAAATATCAAGATTATGTCTCGTCTCCTGATTTACAAAGAATGATAGAACGAGAAGATAAACAGATCCTACCCCATCAAGAATCTGTTGAGACAGTAAATTTGGGAAATGAAGAGAAGAGGCAAGAAGTGAAGATTGGGACCTCCATTTTAGACAACACGAAACATGATTTGATCGCCTTACTTCATGAATATAAAGATGTATTTGCATGGTCGTATCAAGACATGCCAGGGTTGAACGAGGATGTAGTGGTCCATAGACTCCCACTGAAACCAAAATGCAAACCTGTTCAACAGAAGCTAAGATGAATGAGACCTGAAATGCTGTTAAAGATAAAAGAAGAAGTCAAGAAACAATTTGATACTGGCTTCCTACAAGTCTCTAAATACCCAGAATGGGTAGCTAACATAGTCCCAGTACCAAAGAAAGATGGCAAGGTACGAATGTGCGTGGATTATCGTGATCTGAATCGAGCAAGTCCTAAAGATAATTTTCCCTTGTCACACATCGATACGTTGGTGGATAACACAGTAAAACATTCATTGTTTTCTTTCATTGATGGATTTTTGGGTTATAATCAGATAAAGATGGCTCCCGAGGATATGGAGAAAACTACCTTCGTAACGATGTGGGGAACATTTTGCTACAAGGTGATGCCGTTCGGATTAAAGAATGCCGGGGCAACATATCAGAGGGCAATGGTAATGCTATTCCATGACATGATGCACAAAGAGATAGAAGTTTATGTTGATGATATGATTGCCAAATCTCGGGGGGAAAGAGAGCATATTGGGAACCTCAAGAAATTGTTCGAAAGACTAAGAAAGTTCCAACTGAAGCTTAATCCAGCCAAGTGTACTTTCGGAGCTACCTCAAGAAAATTACTCGGCTTCATTGTTAATGAGAGAGGTATTATGGTCATGTGACCTTACTTAGAGTTACACGGTGAGGACACTGGCCGACATGGTCGTGTGTCCCTCGTTCGATAGCTACACGACTCGAGACACGGCGTGTGTCTCAACCGTGGAGGCATACAGGCCATGAGGCACACTACTGCAGGACTTCTGTTTTGCAAATTTTCCATCTTTTTCCTAAACTTTTCAAACTATTTCAAATTGGTCCCAAATTTTTTCTAGGTTATTTTTAGAGCCTCGAGGGCTCGATTTAGAGATAGCATGCATGTGTATGAATGGTATAATGTACAAATGTTTTTGACTATTTAGTAATAATTCGTAACCTTAATCTAGCGATAGAGACGGGTTAGGGGTGTTACAACATTAGGTCATTGTCTCTAGAGCCACTAATCTTGTGTATGTTTCTCAACAAGGATTTGAGGAAATGAAAGATCTTAGAGATAAGAGTCTATCGTTGTGAATCAAAATGGGAAAAGTGTGGCAATCAAGTAGTGGGAGATGTAAATCTTTATTTTGATAATTTTAGGAAGATTATTTTAAAAGGCATTTTATGTACCAAGTTGGGTACTTGTATAGTATATTTGTTTTTATACTTTTTTAATAAATTGGTGAATAAAATTATTCATGGATTACATTAATTACCTTTCTGTAATATCTTCATGTGGTTTTTACATCTAAAGAAAAATAGAAGCAAATATTAGCTTATTGGTTGTCTAATGTTTAACTAATATTAAGCGGTATTATGTGATTAGATCATAATATGGAAAGACAACTTATATTAGTAGACGAACCTAAACATGTCCTTAGTCTAATAGAAAATGAGCAAACCGATTGAAAAACTATTATGTCGTCTATCAAGTCCAATTGGGAAGATGTTTTATCTTGGGCATCGAAGCAGATAACTCCTAGAAGATAGAGACATAAATGTGACTAATTGGACTAACAGTACATCGAACAAGACCCAAGAAGAATAGATCTTGAATCCATTTATGGATTTATTTACTTGTGACGTTCGTAGTGTGAAATACATTAATCCTGAGTGGATGATGGACTATGTATGAGTGACTCGTACATTTTGATGTAAGTAAAAGTTTGAGTTCAAATAGATAAGAAATCGAAAGTTGTTGCATTGGGTATATGACTTTTGTAATGTGTAGCATCATTCACAATAGTGGAATTCATAATCCAAGATATAGGTAAATGATATCCTCACATTGGAATTACATGATAAATGAAAAGTTATCGTGGCCACAAATCGTTCATCTTTGTGATGAATGACTTAATTAGTATTTGATAGTAATTGACTTTTCATGAATGAAGATGTAACAGTTACCATGAGACAAAATAGGATCAGATTAGGAGAGCGGATTTATCCCAAAGAGATTAAGGATATCCAATGGCGGTAATACACTTATGACAATGTCATAGGACGAGCATTGATCGAGTAGTTTTCGTAATGGTATGTCATTAATGAGAGCTCAATCACGATACTATAGTGGATTGATTTCGTGACTAAATGATTTTATAATTAATATGTTAAAACTTGGAACTCAATTATCAATCATTAGATTCTTAGTCACATATGTCTAATCGGTCCCTCCGCTAGCTCGTTGAAACTAAAAATGAATTGCATGTTAAATCAAATGAACATACCTGGATAGAAATGATAAAGTTGGAGAAATGTGAAAATTTTGGAAATGAATATGGTTTTCTCACTAAGTATGGAGATAACATGAAAATTAATTTATAGTTTTTTGAATTATTAATTAATTAATTGATTGAAGTTCAAAAATGAAATTAAATTCATTGGTCAGTACGAAATCCGTTGAATGTAGAAATTAAATGTATTTTCTTATAGATTCTTTTACGGTAAAGTTGTCATGATTTTAACAGGATTAGAATTTGGTTGAGAAAATTATTTAATTGAAATTTTAATTTATGATGTTTATTTTAAAAAACAGAAAAACATGTCTTGTATTGGATTGAATTATAAAATGTTGGATTAATAGTCCATGACACACTTATAATTGATCCCAGTACAAGAGAGGCCTAAGAGCCCCTCATATTGAATACAAGGGATGGCAAACCCTAGTATGTTTAAACTAGAGTAGCCGCCCCTCTCTCTCCCCTAATTCAACTAGGGGATTATTTTTCTATTAAATAGGCATTAAATGTTTTTACTTATTCAATGGAGCTTTATTCGGTTGGGCTAAACACAATAAGTTTTACACAAGTTTGAGATATTGTTATTTTACCCGAAAATAGTGAGAATTTATTTCTAAGTATAAATTCTATTTTTCGTGAATAATAGTTTTATCGATTTCTATTAGATAAAGAATTTTACTTTCCCACTAAAGGTAAAGTAAATATTTTATGATTTTGTGTTTGATTCAAACTTGTTCGAGCCTACACTCAAAGCAGTTCGTGGTACGAGAATAACGGAGAAGTCCATTCAATTGAAAGTTAAGAACGATAAGGATCCGTCTAATCGAAAACACAGGTGTGGTTTAGGGAAAAGTTTATTTGTAACGACCTAAAATTTTAACATTTGACTGTTACATTCCGTCGTAATTGAGTCCTTTATCTGTGGTTCTGTGCTCTATTTATGTGATTGGGGTCATGAGTTTGAGTTGTATCTTTAGGAATTTTGTTATTTTAATTTAAGATAACTTCTATCCTTGGATGACACATTTAAGTTTAATTATGTGTAAACATGTATCAAGAATGAGCCTGCTGGTTCACTGATTAAGCATCTGTATTACGTTTGGTCTTGTGTTCGAGTCTCGTAGTAGGTAATAGGGAACATTCTGCTAAATGCCAGGAATTTGAGTGGAAGTTAAGGCATAATTGACATTAGTTATATTTTGTGTTTTTTTAATTTTTCCTTCTTCTTTCTTCCTCTTTCTTCTTCTCTCGGTCCATCTTCTTTGTCCTTTATTTTTTATCACTGTCGTAAGAGATTAATTGAAGTGACACTGTTAGTTGTGTCGATCGAAAGATTATTAAGTTTCCTTGTTAAATTCAATTGAATTTGTGATTTCTTCTTGTACTTCATGGTATGTTTTGAATTGGGTATTCCATGGTTGTTGGGTGATTTTTCTGACAATCAGTCAATTGTTTTCCCTCTTAGGCAGGGATATTGGAAGTAGTGAACCCCAAAACGTCAATTTGGGCAATCGTAGTTGATCCTTTGGTAAGTGTTGATTTCGTTGGAGGTTTCATGTCGAAACAATTACTCTCATTGTTATTCTGCTTACAATTGTAAGTTATTGTAGTTAAAGTGAGTTGATTGAGTTATTGAGTGGTCGTTTTAGGCTTTGGAATCATTTTACGTTGTTACTACTTCGAAATCAGTTTAGGTGCATACCGAAACCCTTAATTCTGTGAATTTTAGACATAGGAAAACATGGATGTCGACATCACACGGCCAACCACATTGGTGTGTGCCCAGGCCATGTGGTTGGCCATGTAACTCACTGTTCATTAAATTGGAGCCACACAGGCGTGCGTCTAGGTCGTGTAACTCACTGTTTATGTTTTAGGACCACACGACTAGGGATATGGGCGTGTGCCCAGGCCATATGAGTCACACAGTTAAGGATATGGGCGTGTGTCCAGACCATGTAACTCACTGTTTATGTTTTAAAACTATACGGGCAGAGGGCACGGACGTGTGTCCAAGTCGTGTGAGTCACACGGACAAGGACATGGGCGTGTGTCTAAGCCATGTAAGCCACAAAATCAAGGACATGGACGTGTGTCCAGGTCGTATGGCATATAAATAGGGTCTAAATCTTGTTTATGAAGCCGTGAGTGTTGCCCAACACTAATACTGACCTCCCCAATGTATGAATGATCTGATTTTGATTGTACAAGGACTCTCTGATGCTATTTGACTTACATATGAATAACATAATTGTATGTGTACTGTGAAGGCTATTTCTGACATTAAACTGTATTTTCTATTTGTGAAATGAATTAGGATGACTGAACACATGTTATGGATATTTGTACTCTGCATTTGCGTGGGTTGGGATATTATGAAGAAGGAAGTAATATGCTCTGAATTAATGGCTAAGCCACGATGCGTATGAATATGAATATGGCACTTTGTCGCATTTCAACCTAGCAGCTAAGCTGCATCTCTGTAAATGTGTCAGATAGACACTCTATGGTGTGTAGGGTTGGTTGGGCATTAAACGCCCTTAACGGTGTGTTGGGATGGCCGAAGATGGTGTATAGCGGATGGGGGTAGTAATATCTGCATCTGAATCTGATATGTTCTGTACATGAAATTGAAATTGCTTCTGTATATGTAACTAATTTGTTCTGTATCTGAACTGACATTGCTTCTGTTACATAACCGAATCTTGGGATTCGAAATTATCTTATAAATGTGTTCTAATTCAAAAAATGTCTTCTACGCAATGAGTTCATAACTCATTTTGTTATTGATTGGACTTTCAGGTGGTTCTCAAACTTGAAAGGGTCGATGCTACAGGAGCTCGATCAAGCTTTCATCTTTCCTTTAAATATTACTATTAGGAATTTCGGTATTCTAGGATATTATGATGTTTGGGAAGATTATATACTTAGTTAATTGTTGTGATTGATATTATATGATGAACTGTTCATTTTGACTGCGTTATAAATGTGGTATGCTTAATATCGATGATGTAACTCTCTCAGCTTGGTCTGGATATCTAGGCCAGGTTTAAGGTGTTACATTAGTACTATAAATATTACAAGCCAGCTTGGTTTTCAAAATTTTATTTTTTCGCTGTGTAAGAAAATCATTTTCAAACCAGATTTTTTCCAAACTGTGTAAGAAAATCATTTTCGAACCAGATTTTTTCCAATAGTTTTCCCCAAAAAACTACTCATTCATATTCCACTGGCTTTATCCATTTAGATGTTTGGACTACGGGTCCAAAAACTTCACATCTTGAAAGTGAAATTAATTGTACTTGAATTATGTCTTTCAATTTTAGCCAATCTATTTAATATATATACACTTTTTTTATAGATTTATTCTAGATCCTCATCCTCTTTCATTATTTCAACAAAAATATTATATGTAAAAATGTTGTTGAAAAATTTTACTCGATTACATATTTTCTCACAGTACCTGAATCTCTTTTAGAGTTTTAATGATTAGTTAAATCTTTACTCTCTTTAGGAGCACTCACCTCCACTACTTAATCATCTTGATTTATTTTCTTTTACTAGAATTTTCATCTTTGGAACAAATTGGTCTATTATGGTTTAGGCGTGATTTACTTTCATTTATTCTATTAGATTATCCTACTGAGACTTTGATTCAGATTAAAACATTTTCGATTGGTAAATCGAAATTGGTTACTCTCATTAGGTCAGTGACTACATTTGCAATTGATTTGCAATACTCTACAAATGAACGATCTTTTGAACTTTTAATTAAAATTACTTTGTAAGAGGATTTAATGATAATTCATTCTATTTAATTTTCATAAAGTTAATTATTCTCTCCTCTATTATTGTGAAAACTATCTAATAAAATGTAGGCTAAAGGTGTATATAAGCCTCTGATCTTTGACAAAAAAATCAATTAAATTTCTCCATGAAAAATGCACTTAATTAAACTCTTAAATTCTCAAATTGCATCAATTAAATCATTTGACCAGCGCTTTCTATCTTTTATCGTTATGTCGCTGAAATGATTATTACAGTGCTAATGTGGCAGTTCATGTCAATGATACTACCACATTAGCAAAATAAAAATAAAAATAAAAGTTCAAAAGTTTATTTGAAATTTTAAGGTCTTGAATGAACCTAGGCAAAAGATTGTCAATGTTCATTCCGGATTTTTAAAATTATAAAATTTTAAATATTTTTATAAATTTGTAAAACATTATTAAAATTTATAAAAATTAAATAAAATTCAAAAATAAAATTATTAAAAATCATTTAAAAGTTTAAGTCTAGAATGAATTTGGACATACAATCAAGATGAATTTTTAAAATTATATAAAGTGTAAAAAATATAAAAATATTGTTCTTTAAAAATATAAGAAAAGTATCAATGTTTTTAAATTATATAAAACATTTTTAATATTTTTAAACTTTATATAATTTAGAAAATCATCTTGAATGAATCTGAAATCAATATGTCCGAGTCATTTTGGACTTAATTTTTAAATGATATTTAATAAGTTTAATTTTATGAAAAATTTTAAATTTATTTAAAATTTTAATAATGTTTTACTTAATTTATAAAAATAAAGACATAAGTTAAATTGTGTGGATTGACAATACTTTCAAAATAACCCAAGCTAAATCTATCATGAATCTGTTTATGAATTTATTTACTTGTAACCTTAATAGTGTGGTTTACCTCAATTCCAAATAATTGACCAACTATGTATATGTAACTCATACACTTTGATTTATTGAAAGTCAGTGTTCAATTGGTATTAGAGCCAAAAGCTGGTATGTTAACTATATAACTAATGTATGACATGAGTTCACTTGTAATGTTAAAATTCATAACTCGATTAAAGAGTAAATAGTTTTCTCTCACTTGTATTGCATGGATTATTAAAATGGAACATGGTTATGGATCATTCGTCAAAAGATGAATGATTGTTATTACTATTTGTTAGTAATAATCTTTTTCATTGTGAAATATGCAACGGTAACAATTAGATAAAATAAGATCACATTGGACGAATAAATTTAACCAAAATAGATTAAGAATATTCTATGAGATTAACATACTAAAGACAAGGTCATTAGACAAAGTATAAAACAGAGTTTTTGCCGTAATGGTATATAATGGGGAGATCAATCATAGTACTTTTAGTAGATTGACTCCATGACTAAATGTTGTTGTAATTAATAGACGAAGAGTCAAAACTTAATTAAAATTTGTTTAAGTCTTAATTATATATATGTTTGATCGGTGCCTCTACTATCTCAACACAATACTGTGTGGACTACAAATTAAAACCAATATGATAAATGAATGAAAACGATGAAAGAGGAATAGATTGTGTAAATTACTATACGCAGTAAATGCATTTTCTCGAAAGGAACAAGAGATATTTTGGAAATTAATTTAATTTCTTTAAGTTACTATTTAATTGAATTTACTAAAATACTTGAAGTTCAAAGTGAAAATTAAATTAATTAGTTATCGTAATTTTATTGAGTAGGATAATTTAATTTATTTACTCATATATTCTAACACAATAAAGTCGTTTTGACTTTGATAAATTAGAATTTGGTTGAAAAATAATTTAATTGAAATAATTAATTAGATATATAACATTTTGGGTAGATTGGATAATTATATAAGCTTGTTTTAATTTTCATTAAAATGGGATTGCACATATAATTGTATCTAATATATAAAAAGGCTCAATGAGCTCATTTGGTATAAGGGGTGGGCAACACGCTGAAAACCCCAATGTGTATGCCACCCCCCACATGAGTCCTAGAAGGATTTTGGGTTTTCTATTAAAATTTTATTTTCACTCTCTTCATGTTTTAATAGAACTCTTGTGATTTACTCTTATTTATAGGGACCATGGGTAGCCGAAAAGATAGACAATATATACGTGGATACTCTGCCTTATCTAGCTACAAATAAATTATATTTTCGTGAGTACTTATAATTACGAATTTCGTGTTTTGTCCTATAGAGAAATTGAATTTTCCCCATTGGAAAGTTTTAGCTTTCATTCTGTATTCGGTTCGTGATAAGAGCCTATTTTCTTAGCAATCGAAGATTCGAGGATAGTGAAGAAAGTCGCTTTGTAGATAGTTAGGATTTAACAAATCTTTCTAGACTAGAAACATAAGTACTAAATTTGATAAATTTTATTTGCTTATATGACACAACAAATATTCAGTTTAATGAAATTTTTTGAAATTTTATTGTGCAACAAAATGTTTTTCATAAATAATTTTTTATAACACTAACGTCTTTAAGATTTTAGCTAATGTGGCATGTTGGCAAATAAAAAAGTGCCATGTGGCACATTATTGATTTTTTAATTTACAACCGAGGGGCGTCTACGCAACAAGTCCAATTTCTTTTTCCAAAATTGAATAGAATAGAAATTAACTTTCTTTTTCCATTTTCAAAAACCTAGAACAGTTACTCAGTAGCATGCTGGAAAATTTATTCATTTGTTTTCTTCATCACTCATGTTTAATAACTAGTGTACCAAATATAAAATTTCTTCCAAGATATTTAGAAATTAAATAATTGAGATAATAAATCCATCAAAAATTGAAATTAAAATGAATAAAAAATAAAAGAAAAAATTAAATTGAAAACACTAGTAATTTCATCTCCAATAGAATCTTAATTCATAACCGTCCGCATTATACTATTTCTATCATCTTCACCAAACATCCATTTTGAAGCAAATTATCGACTATGAAAGAACAAACATGACCATCACTTACGGCTACTTCTTTATTATTGTTGCGGTTGAAACAATGCTTTTATAAAAAGTATTTTCAAAAGTGAAATAGAAAAGTACTACAAAAAAGTATAATTTATTAATTTTAGTTTTTTTTTTGTTATCAAAATTATGGTTGAAGGTTAAAGAGTTTTTTTTTTTTTAAATATGATAGTGAAAACTAAAAATTAGTTAAGTTATATGTTATTTAAATAATTTAATGTAACGATATATGGAATATTTAAATAATTTAATATAATGATATATAAAATATAAATTAATCTAATTTTTATATACATTTTAAATAGTTAATATAAATAAAGGTATTTTGATATTTTCCACTATGCAAAAGCCAAAAGTACCTAAATCTTAGCTTTTGTATTTTTGTGAAAAAGTAAATTTTACTACACTTTTGGCTCCAAAAGCCAAGTGTGTTAGAACCATAAAATTCTAATATAAAACTTAAAACAGTAAATTAGGATCAGTTATGTCAAACCCTCAAGAACAATATTGGATGTGGAAGCGTACCTAAATCCTTGATATCTTGAAATAATTGAGTTTTGCGGTTTTGATTTTCCAAATTAACACAAAAGTATTTTAGAGAAAGTGATTTTTTATTTTCTGAAGTTGGGATGTTAGAAAAGTTATGTATGTGTAATTTAGGACCATAACCTTAATATATAACTTTTGTACTATAACCTTAATTTCTAATCAGCCAATCATCAATTATAAATTAGTCATTAGAGTATCTACACATATTTGACTCATAGTTTATTTAATAACTAAAGCCCAATAAGTTTTAACAAAATTAAATCACTTTTAATTTGGGCTAACCTTTTTATGATAGTAAATAATTGTAACCTTCCCAACCCGGCCTAGACGTTAGACCCGAATTCGGGAGATTACATCAA
Organism: Gossypium rotundifolium; assembly: GCA_025506655.1. NCBI lineage: Eukaryota > Viridiplantae > Streptophyta > Magnoliopsida > Malvales > Malvaceae > Gossypium > Gossypium rotundifolium. The sequence goes on from CP106724.1 coordinate 22,859,999, forward strand.
TCACCGAAATGGTCTAGTACGATCAAAGTTTTATAAAGTAGTCAATTTAAAACATTTATTTATTTCAGAAGAAAATTTTGTCTACTTTCATAAAAGCTCACGAGTTAACAAAATCCAATTAGTTTTAGCCTTATTCTTCCAAAATTTATTTATAATCTAGTAGTGGAAAAGTGATTTTACTTGGTTTTAATAAAATTATATTTTATGCCTTAATTAAATAAAACCATATTTTAAAATTAAGTTTAAATGTTATGTATGCTAAATAAACCCTAAATATGTGTCTCATGCCACAAAATAAATAAAATAGTATAATTATGAAATAACGGGAATTATAAAAATAAGTTTAATAATACTTTGATAAAAATAAAACGTTTTTGAGCTCTCCGTATGTCACATCCACTTCCTAGCCTGGTGGGTTATTTGTAAAGATTGAAAAATAAAAGGGAAGTGAGCTATGAAGCTCAGTGTAAGTTCAATTAAAAGAAAACTAGTGCAAACAGTAAATCAATCAAGCAGAATAATCAACTCATAGAATAATTCACACTTAATTAGAAATATGGAATATCAGTAATTTAGACCAACTAATCAACATAACAACTTATTGTTCACAGTCATGTGTATGTCTTATGAATACAATGCAATTTCAATTTATCAGAAAAAGTTCCTAGCCCACCGTTACACACCACAATAGGATTTCCCCAAAACTCCTCTTCCTTTACACCACGATGTCAATGAACTTCTAAACGTTGCAAATGAACTGCTAATACGGTATGGATAAACCACTAATAATAAAAAGAATGGATGAGCCACCTAAGTGTCTTGATAAAAAGTTTTTTCAGATAAGCTTCCAATAGGTTGTGGATGCACAACACATTTGCATATTAAAGCTGCTAATACGGTGTGGGTAAACCACTAATCGGTGCAAATAAAAGTTGCTAATACGATGTGGATAAACCACTAAACGGTGCAAACAAGCTGCTAACACTTCTTTCGTACATAGAGTCCCACATCATGCAATGCAATAAAGCAAGCTCAAACAGATCAATACGGTTTAATTACGCTTTCAACAGAACAATACGGTAGTAATCAATATGTTTATAACAGCTTGATACAGTAGCAATTAATATGCTTACAACTGTTCAACTCAGTAGCAAAAGTCATGCTTATTAAGTGTTCGGTTTAATGGTGTCGCATACTATACGTACAACCGCAAACACCAAAGCAATAGTCATATGTATTGTTCACAATTCATACAATTATATAATATTAAAACAGTTAGTCAATTTATGGATTTTGACATAATTCCTAGTATTAGGGACTTAATTAAATAATATAATATAGTAAAATAATATCAATCAGGGACTAAACTGAATATATCATAAAATTCTAAGCAAAACTATAAAATTTGTAAAGTATGGGACAAACCGTAAAATCTAACAAAATAGGGGAAAACTATAAAATCTAAAAAATAGAGGGAAACTGTAAAATCTGGAAAACAGAGGACACACAATCTTGTGATCGGACCGTGTGGAGGTGTTACACAGTCGTGTGGCTAAGTAGTGTAACAGACTGAAGCCGCGTGGAAATTGCAAAATCAAGGTACAGGGGACACATGGTCATGTGACAGGCCATGTGAAGAGCCCTAAGCCGTGTGAGGGTCAGAAAACCTGAGGTTTTAGGGGGACACGGCCGTGTGAGGGGTCGTTATACCTTTCACCGTGGAAATTGCAATTTCCCAAGGCACGGTTGCCCCAATTTGCTTGTAAAAGAACACATCTTTCACCAAGATTCCAAGCGACATCCCTCATGTTCAAATATGGTCTGTTATACCTGTAACGGGTCCTTCAAATGATATTTGTACATGGGTTAAGGTTTGTTTTCTAAGGTTTATCAAGATTCAACGATATTAACGAAATATTCATCAAGAACCGTGAAAGATCGACTATTTGATTTGAAAGATCAATATCAGATAGAAATTCTATGAAATTTGGGGTCCTAAACTTTAAATTGAGATGCACTTACCTAACTTGATGAAATTACGGAGGTTATCAACGGTGAATTCAACAATCGGCAGAGAATCGATTTATCGGGGATTGATTTGATATCGAGAGCAAAAATAAATTTAGCATTGAAATGACCAATTTGGTGAAAAGAAAATGGGAAGAAAAGAAAAGAATAATTTAAAAGGAAAAGAGGGAGAATTCAAGGTGAAATAGAAAAGAAATCAAAACTCTAGGGTAATTAGGAAAAAGGAATTAAATATCTAGGTTTTGAAACTTTAGGGGTTGTAGAATTACCCAAAATTTCAGCTGAAAGAAATAAAAGATGTGGAATTGGGTAAGAAGTGGTTCAAGCTTGAGTAAGGGAAGGGGAAACAATCGTGTTTAACCATTTGACCAACTACCTATTCTTGTTCAATTTTTATTCTATTTAATAATTATTTTAATGTGATTTTTCATCCTAAATTGCTGAAAATTTAAAAGGAAAAAAAATGAGAGAAGTGTGATTTGGACCTAAAACCTCTAAAGAATATAAAAGCCAATTAACCATCAAGCATGTTCTTGCTTATTTATTACAACTAACGCTACATATTTTGGGGTGTGACAATAATAACATGTAATTATTCTTATTATATATGTAATGTCTATATTTTTCCAACAATCTCCCACTTGGATCATGTAGAACCCAAATTGCCCGGGCCCAATTACATTAAAATTAATTACAAGCCCAATCAAAATCGGGGCCCATTAACAAAATAAAAAAAACCCAAAATACAAGCCCAAAACCGACCCAACTCGAAAAACTCAAAAAAAAAGAAAAAAACAAAAGCAGAAAAAAACAAAGAAAACCCTAGCCTCTCGACTTGACGTCGACCCCCGCCTCTCTCGGCCGCCTCCGTCAGTCACTGTCCCCGACGCTCCCATGGCTCGCAAAACAAAGGCATACAATAGCCACAAAGAAGGAGCGTAAAGAATTTGTTTTTCTTATTTCAACTTTGGCCATAAAGCCCGAATAAATCATTGTAACAAAAAAAAAAAAAAAAATTCAAAAAAAAAAAGTAAATCTTGAATACAAGAGTTGTCCAAATCGAAAACCAAACACAAAGGTTGATTTCATTATCATATTAACTATTATTGTTATTTATTTTTCGCTTACATTTTTATTTTATTTTTTTAGATTTTTTAAAACTAAATCTAAAAGGAGAACGAACTTACGAGCCACGAAACCGCGTCGTGCAAGCATACCCTCGCCATCGCTCGAGCTTGGACCGAGGAAGGATATCGCCTTTCACCTTCTGGTTCGGGGTGCCAAGAGACCGGTCTTCAAAGGGCTTTCAAGCGTGGCTAAGGACCCATCTCGAGCATCGTTGACCACCGAATAGGTTGGTGGGCCAAGGCGATTTGAGGTCGAGGGAAGCCCTATCGTCGGGCACGAATGAAAGAGAGGAAACTTTTCCTCTGGTTCCGTTTTGAAACAAAAAAGGGGGGCCTTAAGTTTTTTTCTTTTTCTGTTCTTTCGGTTTGGGGAAAATAAAGAAATAAAGAGGCAGTTGGGAGCAATTAAAGCCGTGTCATTTGGGTTGGGGACCGTTCATATCCCTTTAATGGGTTATTTTCAAGATGAGTCCCTCCCCTTTGCGGTGCCGCTCAATTGAACCCCCTTTTTTACTTTCCTTTCTTTTTTAATTTTGCCCCATCATTTTGCTGTGTTTTTCAATTTAGCCCATACCTGGCCATTTGAAACGTCACATAATCAAAGGGTTGGGTTATTTACTCGTTTAGTCCCCATAAGTCCACAGCGCTATGAATCGGCCCTCGTCCTTTCTTTCATTTTCAAATTTAACCCGCACTTCCGCTTTAATTTCAATGCAATCCTTTTTAAGTTAATTCGTGATTTTTGTACATTCATTATTATTATTACTAAATTAATACATCATTATTATCATACTATATTATTATTACTTTATTATTATTATTATATTATCACTACTATTGTTACTTTATTATTTTATTTCACTATTAGTATCATTTTTCTCAATATGTATTTATTTACATTTTTTTACTATTATTTCATTTTATCAACGCTATAATTATTGCTATTATTATTATTTAGTATTTGTATCATTATATCATTATTATTACTTCTATTATTGTTTCATTATCATATTATTATAATCATTATTATTTTTACTTTTATCATTGCTATTGTTATTACTATTATATTATTTGCATATTATGATTTAATTTTTACTACTATTATCATCCTTATTAACACATTTTTACTTTTATTAATTATTATTATTATTTACTATTACTATTACTTTATTACTAGTATTATTATTATTATTTTTATTATTAATGTACTCTTATTATTATCATTGTTTAATCTTCACCATTTATGAATTTTGTTTTATATTATTTTATTCATTATTTATTTATTTGTTATTTTGTTCATTTACTTGTCATTTCATTTACTTATTATTTATTCGTTTATTGCTCTTTACTTTTTAATACTTTAAAGCACTTTAATTATCTATCATATTTTTTTAATTTTTATTTATTTATTGTTATTATTATTATCATTCTATTTGTTTCTATGATTTTATTATTGTTATTCTTATTTCATTATTTATTTGCTCATTCATTTATAAGAATTAGATTTATTCATATATTCGTTTAATTTGTTAGTATCATTACTTTGTCTAATATTAATCAATCAAATTTTCAAAAATAAAGATGATGTTCGGTGTTTGAAAATTCGGAAGATCGAGCCCTAACTTCTTTGGTTCCGATTTTTCTCGCTTATGTTAAACAATGGGATATCTCTTTTAAGTCACGATTTTCTCGCTTAATCTAAATGACCTGAATATCCTTTTTAAACAAATACATTTCTAAACAAAAGCTTAATCTCGAAATTTGAAATGTCGCTACCTAACTTCATCGGACTCGACATCTAGATACTTCGAGATAAGTTTCTTTTCCTAAAATAGAGGCAATCTTCCGTATTTGAAATCTCGGAAATCGACCCTAACTTCATCGGGTTCCGATTTCTCATTTGATTAATAAATGGAAGATCCTCTTCAAATAAAAACCAAGTTTCAAAAGGCGAGCTTAGTTTCAGGAGTTTAAAGTATTGTGCCCTAACTTACTGGACATGATGTTTTACCTCATCGAAAATAAGAAAGTCTTAACGTCCCTTCCAATTTTAAAAGTAAAAAGCATTGTATTTTCGAACCCCTTTAAAGTTTTCAACAAATAGGACCTCAATCAATCAGTTTGGTACCAATTTTGGGCGTGTCGAGGGTGCTAATCCTTCCTCGCACGTAACCGACCTCCGAATCCGTTTTCTCAAAGTTCGTGGACCAAAGAGCACTGTTTTAGTAAATTAAATGTTTTATTAAAACGAAGGTGATCCGATCACACCGAATAAAGATCGGTGGCGACTCCTTTCCTTTCCTTTTCTTTTTTCAAAAATCGAGTCGACTGCGTTGCCACTGCTTTCACCCCAAAAATGGTTACGACGACTTGGCGACTCCAATGGGAGACGAGGTCAAGCCAAAGATTGATTGATTTTTGTCCTTTAATTAAAATGGTTTTGAAAAATCATGCTTCTTTTGACGCATCTTCAATATTAGCCTTGTAAATACTTTGGCATTGCATTGCATGACCGCTGTGGTCACACCCTTAAGTGGGAGCGAAGCTATGCCTTCGTGAGGTTTTCACCTCGCATGGGCTAGTGGATCGCTTTGGAATACATCCGCACCTATGTCTCCGTGAAGTTTTCACTTCGCATGGCCATAGGGAAATGTATTCCCGAACCAACTTCGGTCCGTATGAGCCTATATGGGTGAGGATCGAGGAATCACTGGTTCAGTACCTCAAACTTTAGAACTAAGTCGCATATAGCAAACCCTAAGAGCCCACCTTAGGTAGAGCCATGGCAAACCTTAGTGGTCACCCAGATAGGCGTTTGCTTATTTTACTTACTTTACATTCCATGGTACTAACTTTTGTGTTTCTTTCTTTTGTGCATATCATTTCATATTTTAAAGAGACATCGATTCACAGTCCGTTTCTGAGTTGGGAAGTTGGTTATGGAAAGCGAATTCCTTGATAAAGTAGAAAACAATGCGGCCGTCCGCATATGGTCATAGCAATGCCAAATAGAAAAAAGAGATAGCTTAGTTGAAGGGTATGTGTCAGAACTACGGAACTTTACCAATATTAGTGTCACGCAGAACGAGCTTCAGGAGTTGAAAGAAATTTGGACTCAGTGGGATGATGAAGCGAAGCAGCTGTTCTATGGTACTTACGGTGACCTGCCTTACTTGCTTGAGGTCAAAATAGACAAGCACCTGTTCCGAGTAATGACCCAGTTCTGGAATGCTGCTTATAGCTGTTTCTCCTTCCGGAAAGTGGATCTGGTTCCCACAGTAGAAGAGTATATGACCTTGCTACGCTGCCCAAGAATTCAAGTTGACAAAGCTTATTCCAAGGCAGTTAATGGCCCAACCTTCGCGAAGAAGTTGATGAATATCACCGGAATGAGCGAACAGTGGGTCTCAGCTAGAATACAAAAGAAGGGCGAGGGTAAATGCATACCCTGGATGTGTTTGAGAGACCTGATCCTGGCGCATCCCGATACGAAGAAAAAGATAGACATCTTGGCCTTGTGTATTTATGGCCTGGTAATCTTCCCCAAAGCTTTAAGGCACATTGATGAAGCGGTTATCGATCTATTCAAATGGGTTGGACAAAGGGTCACACCTGCTCCTCGCCATCTTAGCCAAAACATTCGGATCCTTGACCGCATGTCGGAGAAGAGGTGAAGGCGGGGTTTATTGGTGTCTTGCAATGTTATTGGCTTGGTTCCATAGTCACTTTTGGAAAATAGAGAAAGTGTCTTGCCGGTTCATGTCAGAAAAGTACTCCCCACTAGAAGAGATAGCAACTACGCCTAGAAGAGAGGATATGTCCGAAGAAAATTGGATCGCACTCTTTCAAAACCTTCAAGAGGATGACATCGAGTGGAAGGCTCCCTGGATGATTCCCGACAAGATCCTTTATCGTTGCGGAAGCTTTGACTGGGTTCCCCTATTGGGAATTTGGGGTGCCACTACCAACGCCCCTTTGCTGGTCCTAAGACAGTATGGTTCAAGGCAGTTCGTACCAATGACATACGGGCTAGCTCAATGCGAGTTTTCATATGAAGGGGGAAGTTATAAGAAAAGGGTTAAAGAGATTTCTAGTGCCTGGAATCAGATTCACAGAATGAGAAGATTATCTACAGGCCCGAGGACGACCCCGGAGTACCTTGAATGGAGGGCTAGGAGAGTCAACGACAACACTCCTGAGCCAAACCCAGAAGGCGCCCGATCAAGAGAAGAATGCATGCGAGTAGTCCCATTAGAATTAGAGATTGTGAAGCAAGATTTTGAACGGATGAGCTCGGAACTCGGGAAAAGGATAGAAAGGTTGGAGGAAGAAAAGATGCTCCTCCAGTTAGAAGTGGACAGTCAAAAATCAGAGGCTGAGAAACTCAGAAAAGAAAAGCGGAAAGTAGAGGAAGACCGAGATAACTTGAAGACGGAGTACAAGAGGATGCGCTTAACGATAAAAAATACGGGATTAGGGAAAACTTCGGAGCAGTGGCAACAAGAGGTCAAAGAGGAAAGAGCCAAAGTTAGCAGTTGGGAGAAAAAGTTTCATGAAATACGAGCACAAAAGGAAGACTTAGAGAAGGGCAGGACAGAAGACCAAAAAGAGAAAAAGGGATTAGAAGCTAGAATAGCTGAGCTTGGGCAATCTCTGCACCACTACCGAAGTCGAGACTCGGAAATCCAACTAAAGTCAAGCCTAAATGTAATAGAGGAACCGAAAGGTAGGGTTGAAGAGTTAGAATCGGCATTACATAGTAGCGAGCTCGGATTGAGCTTACGAAACAAGAGAAAGACGTTGGGAGGAAGAGCTTCACCATTCTTGCGAGCAAGTTTGAAGCGGGACTACCTCATGGGAGAAGCAATAATCCAGATTCGAGAAGTAGTGATCACCCATGACTTTGGTGAGGAGGTGACATAGTGGGCATGAGATATGGGCTACCACCGGGTCGTGATGAAGAGCTAATCTCTCTGCTTGGAAAAATCAAAACCTTAGGTCTTAGGGCTAGAACGTATTTGTAATCTACTTTATGTAAAGGGTTTTGCCTTCTAATAAAGTTTTCTAAAATGAAGTTGATCAGAATCGATGTCTTCTTCCTGCATTCATGCATTTGCATTACATCATATTACATGCATTAAAGTTTATAAAAAGAAGCCTAATTGGTTAAGATTAACAGAGAAACAAAAGAGAAACAAGAGAGAAGAAAAAGAAATCTGGGAACTGGACATCACTACGGGACTCGTGCTAAGACAAAGAAAATGGATCAAAGATTTGAACAATTTCAGAAGGAGATGCAAGAACAGATGCAGGAGCAAATAATGAAACTCTAGCAAGATATGATAGAACGGATGCAAGAGTCCCAAAACAACATGATGAGCCAGCTGGCGCAACTATTAGCCAATGAACGAGGAAAAGGCGCCGCTACTAGTTCAGGGAATAATGACGACCCTGCTTACCCTCCGGGATTTACCCCGCCAAATACCCAAACACCACCAGAAATAGGTCCCCAAAGGACACCTTTTGTTATCAGGCCACAGTGCCAGGTTGAGACCGTAATGCCTACGCACTTTCTGACTGGTTCAGGCAGTAATCCCGGAGAAGGTCCGGCTAACCCTATAGTCCCCGACTTTGATGAAATGGCTGAAATGGATAAGGCAAAAACGAACCTTCCCAAACAACTCGAGGATCGTTGCAAATGGTTAGAAGAAAAATTTAAAGAAATAGAGATCTACGACCATCGCTACGAGTGGACGCTAAAGATTTGAGCCTAGTCCTGGACCTCATACTTCCGCCAAAGTTCAAGACCCTAATTTTGAAAAATACAATGGGACTAGTTGCCTGCGCACATCACGATGTTCTATCGGCGGATGGCGGGATATGTTAACAACGATCAACCGCTCATTCATTGTTTCCGTGGATAGTTTGGCCGGGCGCATGACCAAGTGGTACAATCACCGATCGTACCAGATCAAGTCATGGAAGGATCTAGCAGGCCTTCCTAAACAATACGGCACGTAGCGATATAGCTCTGATCGAATCACGCTCCAAAATATGGAGAAAAAGCCAAGCGAAAGCTTCAGCGGATGCCCGGTGGTGGAGGGAAGTAGCCATGCAAGTTCACCACCGCTCTTAGAAAAAGAGACAACCATGTTTGTTTGTCAATACCGAAAGCTCCCTTCATTAATCACATGCTTGGAAGTGCCACAAAAGTTTTTCCGATATCGTCTTTGTCGGAAATGATTGAGAATGCAATCAGAAGCGATAAAATAGAGGCTGGAGAAAGTACTAGAAAGACGGTCTCGAAGAAGAGGGAGAGTGACATAAACAACATAGGTAAAAGTTATTCAAAACCTATTACTATGAGCCAACCAAGGACTGTGACTCCCGATCATCAGAGCCCCTTTAGACAGGAGTCCAACACAAGGCAAAATACGGAGAAAATCCAATTTACGCCTATCCCAGTCCCATACAAGGAAATGTACCAGAAATTATTTGACGCACACGTTGTCTCCCCCCATTACTTAAAACCCTTGCAACCCCGTACTCTAAGTGGTATGATGTGAACGCATACGGTCGAATACCATGCAGAATCGTGGGCATTCTATAAAAGCACTGCTCGCTTTTAAGAAACTAGTGGAAAGATTGATCCAGATGGGAGTTATAGAAGTCGATGACACCTCTTGCAAGGGGCACCCGCTACCTAATCACGGGGTCAACATGATAGGCGAAGATGCGAGAAGAAGAGTTAAAAAGGATATTTCGATGTGAAACCCCAATGAAACAGTCCGGAAGGAAATGATAAAAGGGATTGGTTGTGACATGTCCAAAGGAAGAACATGAAGAAACACGAAAGGGCTGTGAATTTCATAACTCGAAAGGGCACGAAATCCAAAGTTACACTGAGTTCGTAATCTTTGTACAGTGACGATGGACAATAAAGAGCTAGAATTCTTTGAAAGCAACGAAGGCCAAAAAAAGAGTAACATCTGCACGTTGGAGGATGAGTCGTGACAAAAAAGCCTCGGAGGCGAGCTATCCTTTAGTCACCATCTCACAATCAAAAGGCGATGGAGTGAAAATAAATCCGAAAATTGTAATTCGAAAGCCTACTGCTTTTTTATCTGAAGACAACCAAAAGACTCCCGGGGGTTATAACTGCAACGTGACGATTCCTGAAAAGGGAGGTCCGTCAACAAAAGAGAGCCAGGAGTATCCTAGGATCGTGATCCGAAAACTCAACCTTTTTCAGATAAAGATGACAAGAAGGTCCCCTGGAACTATAACTGCAATGTAACGATTCCTGATAGAGGAGATTCGCCCGACACTACAGAAGAAAACCAAGAGGAAGGCTCCTACACGCGCAGTGGGAAGCGCTATGACCTGTCAAACGCAAGAACGGAGCACTCAAAAAGGAAAAACTTGATGAGCGAACAAAAGAAAGAAAAAGGGACCAAGCAAGAGACACATATAAATGAGCCAGTGAAGGAGGAAGAAGCTAGGGAATTCTTAAAGTTTTTGAAGCATAGTGAATACGATTAATCGTAGAGCAGCTACATAAACAGTCGGCTCGTATATCGGTGCTAGATTTACTATTGAGTTCTGAAGCACACCGTAACGCTACCGATGAAGGTATTGAATGAAACTTATGTTGCAAATGATATAACAGTTAACAAAATTTGGATCGCTGTTAGCAACATAAGTGCCGATAACTTTATTTTCTTTAACGATGATGAGATTCCTCCGGAGGTAATGCGTAACGACCTCAAAAGTATGAATATTGAAAAATGAGTTATCGGGTCTCCATTTTAGTAAGCGGACTCATAAAATATTTATTAAAAATATTTACGAAGTTAGTTGTGTGTTTAATAAGGTTTTATTTAGGTGAATTTGACTTAATTAGAAGTATTTGAGAAAAAGGATTAAATTAAAAAAGTGTAAAAGTTTAATTATAGATAAAAAGAAAGTATAAAGGACTAAAAGGCAATTATGCTATTTTTAAATGTTGAGGCGGTTTAAGTATGAAAATCTGAGATTTTTATGTTTAATATATATTATTATATAGTAAAGATATTTTATGTTTTAAATATAATATAATATATTATATTGTTATTATATATTATAAGAGAAGATAAAGAAAGGAGAACAGAAAAGAAACAGAGAACAAGACGAAAGCAGGGGAAGAAAAAGGAAAGAAAGAAAAGGAGAAATTGATGATTTAAAGCTTGGATGTTTAATTGGTAAGTCAATTTAGCCTTTCTCTTTAATTTTGATGCTTTATAAGTTTTAGAACAAAGCTTTGTTGATTTAAGTTGAAATTCTGGAAATTCTTAGATTTTTAAACATGAGCTATGTGGATCAAATTGATGAATTAGGGCTTAATTAATGGAATATCTAGTTAGAAATTGATTTTAAGAATTAAATTGTGAAAATGTTTGGAATTAAAGTCTATTACTAAAATTATGATTCCCAAAGATTATAAAATAGTTTAAAGTAATAGAATAAAGTGTTTATTGAGAAAAATCAGCTCAGCTGAGAAGTTAATTGAGCAGGGACGAAATTATCATCTATTGAAAGCTTAGGGGAAAAGTTGTAATAAACAGTTTGCACTAAAACAGTTTGGACAGCAGCAGTAGAGTAACTTTGAAAAATCACCAAAATTGTAGAAGTGGAATTAGAAGTTGAATAAGATATAAAATTAAAGCTTATTGAGTCTGTTTTCATATGAAAGAAACAGGGAAAGCAAAGGAATTCTGTAATTTGAGATATTTATATTTTTGTAAGACTGGTTTAGAGGGATTTCGGGATCCCCTGTTCTAACTTTATAAAATCATCAAAAATTGGATAAAAATAATTAGGGGTTTAAATTTATATGTTTAGAATCCTGAATGAGTCTATTTTCAATATAAATAAACGGGAACATCATCTGAATCTTGTATGAAGAGATAATTAATTTTTAGTGAAGAAGGGTCAGAACTGCCAGACAGCAGAACAGGGGTGAATTTGATGAATAAACTGTACTAATTGGCTTAGCTAAAAATTCTGGAAATTTTATGGTATGAATATATGTGAGTCTAGTTTCAGGAAAAATTAATGGTTCTTCATTTGGAGTTCTGTAGCTCTGAAAATAAATAATTTAGTGACTATGACACAAAAGGACAGCTTTGAATAAGTTTATGAGTAAATGATTAAATTGAAATGTGAGCAAAAGTAAGAAAGCATGAATTTATCATAAAATACATGTTTATTTTATTAAATAGTACAGGAAATTATTTGATTATTTTAACATATAAATGTTATATGTTTATATGAAATTGAAGAAAAGAAAAGGAAGGAGAGGACCGAATTGAAGGAAAAGGAAAAGAGAAGGTTAAGGAGTGAAGGAAGAAGAATTTATATCACCTCAACCTTTTGTAGTAAGTACTACAATAATTTTAAATTATTGCTATTTATCTTTTTTTGAAATATTTATGTGAATTATTTAAATATATGAGATTCAGCTTTAATACCCAAGTAGACGAAATTTAGAACTACTGGGATATTAATGGCATGCTATTAAGGAACTTTAGCGCGCTCTCTGATATTAGCACGTTGGTGCTCTCTGATATTAGCACGTTGGTGCTCTCTGATTATTAGCACGTCAGTGCTCTCTGATTATCAGCACGTTGGTGCTCTCTGATTATTAGCACATTGGTGCTCTCTGTTCACTTGTGCATCATAATGCACCTCTGTATCTGTTCCGTATATCCGGTGTGTTCTATAAAGTCTACTTTGGGCTAAGAAAGTGAAATGAGAACAAAAGTGAATCACTGATGTGTTAAGGTAATTTTTATACCTTACAAAAGATAAGTTAAATTTATTTAAAGCAATGCATAGTTGAAGAGACTTATATGTGAGTAGATATGCAATAATTGATTGAGTTTAAAATATTTTGTTATGATTACTTATTTAATTATTCTTGTAGTGCTTACTAAGCCTTCACCGGCTTAACGCGTTTATTTTAACGCGAGAGGTACAATTAGACTAGAAGAGAAGTCCAACTAGAAGATCTCTCATCTCATCACATCCTCAAGGGCTTCAAAAGTAGGTACTATATTTTGTATTAAAATGGCATGTACATATGTAGTTCAAAGGTGTTCCCATGTATAGGGACTAAAATGTAGATTCTTGAAATTTTATCTATTTTCGTTACTTGAAGCTTTTTGGTATATATGGAATGAATTAATAAACAATAAATATGTTAGTAAAAATGGTTGGTAGGTTAAAATATTATATACAAATGTTTTAATTAAACGATGTCTGCCATAATTGTTTTGGCACCAAATGTAATAGTCGATACCGTCTGCATGATTGAACCGGTATAGGGGTATTACAATGCGGGTTCCATCAAGGCTCTCCACATTACCACGCGATGCAAAGGGTACACATTACCGGGGTACTAGTCGACAATGGATCGCGCCAATGTTCTACCACTATCGACATCGAATCGACACCGTTGATAGTTCTCATATGAAGGCCTCGCCACAACATAGTAAGGGCATTCGATGGAATCGAGAGGAAAGTCATGGGAAGGATCAAGTACCTCTTTAATCGGACCAGCACATATGAGGTGGACTTTATTGTGATGGATATCCAACCGCCTTATAACCGCTTCTTGGGGAGACCTTGGATACACTTTCGGCAAAGTGCCTCATCATTACACCAAAAGTTGAAATTAATCTCGGAGACCGTCTGTAACCATAAATGTCAAGAGGATATCATCGCGAATCAGAACAAACGATGCACCCTATTTAGAAGACAACGATGAAGCGGTAAGTGTTCCTTCCGTTCTTTGAATTTGTCAACGCAACATTCGTCATTTGAGGGAATAAGGTCCCAGACCTCAATTATTCAAAACTACAAAAATGGGTCTACAATTGATGGCCGGGAATGGAGCTGTGCCAGGAAAAGGACTTGAAAGGTACCTCCAAGAAGAAATCGAGGTCCCAAGACTAAAAGAAAAATGAGACTTCTTCGGTCTAGGATTCAAGCCAAACGCAAAGCAAAAAAGAGAAGAGTCAGAAAAGAAACAAGAAAGAAGAAAGGCACGTCTGAGGGGAGATGAGATGAAATGGCAACCGATGATAATCCCTCATATTCGTGAGACCTTTGTATCAGGAGGGGTTATCCATCCGGGACAAGAAATACAAAATGAAGAGATCGTGCATGTCAACGCTATATCTGAGGGGAAAATTGAGGAAGAAAATTAGAATAGGATCCGCCCCTATGAGCCGGGTAGCGTTCTAGACAATTGGACTGTGGAGGAGATTCTCAGTAGCCTTTAGAACTTATTCGAGTAATACTGGAACACACTTATTGCTTTAAGTCTAGAAGTAATAAGAACCCTCTTGTGAAACATGAATTTGTATAAACCATCGTTATTTTCAATGAAATACATCTCCGCTATCTTTTGAGCAAATTTTCTTTTATGTTCATTTCATTCATTCATTATTCTTTCTTTAAATATTCTTCTAAACATTTCTATTCTTCATTTATCATACCAATAAACATGCCAAGATTCTATGATCCTATGAGCCTTTATTCATTTCCATAACAGGTCTCCAAATATCAATGATTTGAGTAACGCTACCAATGACTCAGAATGTCCTTTTGAGCAAGATGTGGGTGCGGAAGATTTTTAGGATTTTGGAGATGACCAAGGCCGTGATTTAGCTCTGAATCTGTTAAGAATGGTAGAACAAGAGGAGAAACAAATCGTACCTCACAAAGAATCAATGGAAATAGTGAATCTAGGAGATGAACAAGAAAAGAAAGAAGTAAAGATTGGAGCCAGATCACCGCAGAGACAAAGCAAGACCTCATTGAGTTACTCCAAGAATTCAAGGATGTCTTCGCATGGTCATATCAAGACATGCCAGGTTAAGCAACCGATATCGTGGTATACCGCTTGCCCATAAAAGAAGAATACAAGCCACCCAATGTAAACTTGGAGGATGAGGCCGACGCTTTACTAAAAATAAAAGAAGAGGTCAAGAAGCGCTTTGATGCGGGGTTCTTGCAAGTGGTTAAGTACTCGTAATGGGTAGCCATTATCGCCCCGTCCCTAAGAAAGATGGGAAAGTACGAATGTGTGTGGACTACAGAGATCTAAACAAGGCTAGCCCGAAGACAACTTTCCATTACCTCATATCGACACCTTAGTGGATAATACTGGCGGTTATTCATTGTTCTCATTCATGAATGGCTTCTCGTGATACAACCAGATAAAGATGCTTCCTCAAGACATGAATAAAACCACATTCATAACCATGTGGGGACCTTTTGCTATAAGGTAATGCCATTTGGGTTGAAGAATGCGGAGCAACATATCGTAGAGCCATGGTGACCCTATTCCATGACATGATGCACAAGAAAATTGAGGTTTACGTTGACGATATGATTGCTAAATCTCGACGTAAAAGGAGCATATCCAAGTCTTAAGGAAATTGTTTTTGAGGTTGAGGAAAGTCCAATCAAGCTTAACCCGCCAAGTGTACCTTTGGAGCCGTGTCGTGAAATTGCTAGGATTTATAGTCGGTGAAAAGGGATTGAGGTTGACCCGGACAAAGTCAAGGCTATACAGGAATTGCCTCCACCTCGTACGCAAAAAGAAGTTCGAGGTTTCTTAGGAAGATTAAATTACATTGCTCGGTTCATTTCACAACTAACTGAGAAATGTGATCCCATATTTCGTCTTCTTAAAAAACACAACCCAGGTGTGTGGGACGAGGAATGTCAGAAAACCTTTGACAAAGTAAAGCAGTACCTGTCTAATCCTCCAGTATTGACACCGCCTAATCCAGAGAAGCCTTTAATCCTCTATTTGACGGTACTTGATAATTCAATGGGATGTGTGCTCGGCCAGCATGATGAGTCGGGAAAGAAAGAAAAAGCAATATACTACCTTAGCAAAAAGTTCACTGAGTGTGAAACAAGGTACTCACCGATTGAGAAAATATGTTGTGCCTTGGTATGGACAACTCAGAGATTGAGGCAGTACATGTTGTATCACACAACCTGGCTCATCTCGAAGCTAGACCCACTGAAATACCTAATGGAGTTAACTACTCTTAATGGATGGATGGCCCGATGGCAAATTTTACTTTCTGAGTTTGACATAGTTTATGTAAACCGAAGCGATAAAAGGGAGTGCAATAGCGGATTTTCGGCTAGTAGAGCTCGCGATTATGAGCCCTCGGACTTTGATTTCCTAATGAAGACCTAATGTACGTAGCAACCATCAAGAAGATACCACGGAAAGTCGTCCTTGAAACCGAACTTGACGGGCATCGAATGCTATGGGCAATGGAATTGGGGCGCTTTGGTGTCCCAAAGCGAGATCATTACCCATTTACCTGTAAATTGGATTTTGATTGTACAAACAATATGGCAGAATATGAAGCTTGAATCATGGGCATCCGTGCTGCCATTGAACGCAAAATTAAGGTGCTGGAAGTATACGGAGACTCCGCGTTGGTAATTTATCAACTTAAAGGAGAATGGGAGACGAAAGATCCCAAATTGGTCGAATACAAAAGATTGGTACAAGAACTAATCAAAGAGTTCGATGACATCACTTTCAGTTATTTACCAAGGGATGAAAATCAGATGGCTGATGCTCTAGCCACATTGGCTTCTATGGTACGAGCAAACAATAAGGAGGATATGAGACCTATACGAATGAGCATTTATGAGGCCCCAGCCCATTGCTACAATGTCAAGGAAGAAGGGAAAATTGGCCCACCATGGTACCACGATATATTACGGTATGTGAAGAATCGCGAGTACCCTGATCAAGCCATGGAGAATGAAAAAAAGGCGCTGAGGAGATTAGCATGTGATTACGTCTTGGATGGAGAAGTCTTATACAAGAAAAGGAAAGATCAAGTCTCGCTAAGGTGTGTGGACGCCACCGGCTAAGTTAATCTTAGAAGAAGTCCACGAAGGTGTCTCGTGGAACTCACGCTAATGGTTTCACAATGGCGGACAAATAATAAGGTTTGATATTATTGGTCCACCATGGAGGAGATCAGATCAACTATGCTAAAAATGTCATAAATGCGATTTATGGAGACAAGATTCATGTACCCCGTCACCTTTGCATGTTATGACTTCTCCATGGCCATTTTCCATGTGGGGCATGGACGTCATTGGGCCAATATCTCCGAAGGCATCGAACGGGCATCGATTCATCTTCGTGGTCATCGACTACTTCATAAAATGGGTAGAGGCTGCCTCATACGCCAATGTCACTAAATCAGCGGTTAGTCGATTTTTGAAGAAGGAAATCATTTGTCGATATGGAATGCCCGAGAGGATCATATCGCACAACGACCAATTTAAACAATAGCACGATAGCGGGGGTTTGTAGCCAATTCAACATCAAACACCACAATTCATCACCGTACGCCTAAAAATGAATGGGCAAAGGAAGCGACCAACAAAAACATCAAAAGATAGTGGGGAAGATGACCGAGACTTACAAGGATTGGCATGAAAATTACCGTCAAGGCTTATGCTTATCGAACGTCCGTCCAACCTCTCTGGGCAACACCTTTCTCATTGGTCTATGGGATGGAGGCGCTTCTACCTATCGAAGTGGAAATACCTTCTTTGAGTATTGTCGAAGTGAAGTGGATGAAGTGAATGGATCCAGCTCGATATGATCATTGAACTTAATCAAGAAAAGAGATTGAGGTTATCCGTCATGGCCGATGTACCAAAAGCGAATGATGCGAGCTTACAACAAAAAGTTCGCCAAGGAATTCCACGAAGGGATCTCGTCTTGAAAAAGATCCTTCCCATACAAAAGGATTTCGAGGAAATGGATGCCAAATTGGGAAGGACCATATGTGGTGACAAAGGCTTTCTCTGAGGGCACTAATCTTGGCGAGATGGATGGGAAAAATCTACCCAATCCCATAAATTCGATTCAGCTAAGAAGTATTACGCTTGAAGAAGGAAAGGCTAAAGCGAAAACCCAAAGGGCGCTTTTACTACCAAAAAAAAACACGGAGAGGTCAAGTGAAAACCCGTAAAGGGCGCTTTGAGACCAAAGGGCTTTGAATAGAAAACCCGATAAGGGCGGCTCAAATTAAAAAGGAGGTATGTGATAATCTTTTCCCCCAGAATTGGCAAAAGGAGGAATGTTACACCTCGGAACATCTACAGAGACCGCAGTCTCCCAACGCCTTTTCACTCAAATGATCTTCAAAAGATTCGATGGCGAAGCTCAGTCATATATCCTGGGCACCTACTTTTTCTTTTTACCCATTTTTTGTACTCCAATAATGTTTACTTTTGTTGAATTAATCCAATTCCATTCTTTATAAATTCCATTGTTATTTTAAAACTTTGAGTTGTTTGCAATTGAAATAACGACCCATTGACCCATAATGCTTCCATGAAACGAGTCCCGCCTATTACTCTGGAAGCTTCTAAATAGCGTAGGAACCTAAAACAAGACTGTTGTTTAGGAACCACCGCGCTTAGGGGTTAGAAACATTCGAAGAAGAGAAGTCCAAAATTATGACCATTTCTTCAGATTCGCAGGCATAGACATCAGACAAGATGTTGCCTCTGTGTCGTGACCTTAACGAGCGAACGAGCAATTACAGCCCTAAACTTTTAAAAGAGACCATTCTCATGACATCCTGCATTCATGCAAATGCCCCCCATAATATCATTTAGTCAGGAGCATTTGATTTATTACAATTATTGCATCTTAATGAGAAATCATCATTCTCACGACATTCTGCATTCATGTAAGTGTCATCCATATCACACGAAGTTAGGAGCATTTGAGTCATTCTGACCATAGCATCCTCACCATTTGGCATAAACACAAAATCGAGTCTACAGGATATGTCCCTAAAGGACGGTGTAGCAACACTATTGAAGATTGTCCTATTACCATCAATCAGCGATGGAATAGGTTGAAGATTGACCTATTGCCATCAACCGGTGTTGGAATAGGTTGAAGATTGTCCTATTACCATCAACCAGTGATGGAATAGGTTGAAGATTATCCTATTACCATCAACCAGTGATGGAATAGGTTGAAGATTGTCCTATTACCATCAACCAGTGATGGAATAGGTTGAAGATTGTCCTATTACCATCAACCAGTGATGGAATAGGTTGAAGATTGTCCTATCGCCACCGACCAGTAGTGGAATAGGCCAAAAATTGTAGATCTTGTCACCATAACCAGTAGTGGGGCAAGATCGAAGGTTAATCGTGGCTCCTTAACCAGTAGGGAACATGATTTAAGCCACCGTCCTATTACCACTGACCAGCAGTGGAATAGGTCAAAATTGTAGATCTTGTCGCCCTAACCGGTAGTGGGGCAAGATCGAAGGTGAATCTTGGCTCCCTAACCAGTAGGGAACACGATTTAAGCCACCATCCTATTGCCACTGACCAGTAGTGGAATGGGTCAAAAGAAAGTTGTAGATCTTGTCGCCCTAACCAGTAGTGGAGCAAGATCGAAGGTAAATCTTGGCTCTCTAACCAGTAGAGAACATGATTTTGGCCACCCTCCTATTGCCACCAACCAGCAGTGGAATAGGTCAAAAATTTGTAATTCCTGTCCTTAACCAGTAGGGAGCATGGTTAAGCTTTAGTCTTATTGCCTTAACTAGAGGTGGGATAGGCTAAAGACCAAAGACCTCATCTCTCCAAGATGCATCGATCGAAAATAAACAAGTCACATCCTATTGAAATCTCAAAGAAGAGCGGTCAAGCCACATATCGGTGAAGTGGATCAAAGTAACAAGGTGTGGAGGATCGGGATGAGGCTACTTGAAGAAAAGCACCGGAAAGGCCAAGACTTCGGCGGCCGGGCAATATTGGCTTTTTGAGTCTTTGCTCTATTATCGTTACGACAATGAGCAAAGAGGGCATATAGAACCCAAATTGCCCGTGCCCAATTACATTAAAATTAATTACAAGCCCAATCAAAATCGGGACCCATTAACAAAGTAAAAAACCCAAAATACAAGCCCAAAACCCACCCAACTCGAAAACTCAAAAAAAAAAAAAAAAAAAAAACAAAAAAAATAAAGAAAACCCTAGCCTCTCGACTTCGACGCCTAACCCCCGCCTCTGCTGGCTCCGTCGATCGCTTTCCCCCGACGCTACTCCCATGGCTCGCAAAACAAAGGCATACTATAGCCACAGCAAGGAGCAGAAAGAATTTGTTTTTTCTTATTTCAACTTTGGCTATAAAGCCCCGAATAAATCATTGTAACAAAAAAAAAAAAAAGAATTCAAAAAAAAAACAGCAGAAATCTTGAATACAAGAGTTGTCCGAAATCGAAAACCAAACACAAAGGTTGATTTCATTACTGTTATTAACTATTATTGTTATTTATTTTTCGTTTCTGTTTTTATTTTTATTTTTTTTAGATTTTTTTAAAAACTAAATCTAAAAAGGAGAACGAACTTACCTGAGCCACGAAACCGCGTCGCCGGCGTACCCTCGCCATCGTCGGAGCTTGGACCGAGGAAGGATATCGAAGCCTTTCACCTTCTGGTTCGGGGTGCCAAGAGACCGCCTTCAAAGGGCTTTCAAGCGTGGCTAAGGACCCATCTCGAGCATCGTCGACCACCGAATAGGTTGGTGGCGCATGGCGGTTTGAGGCTGAGGAAGCCCTATCGTCGGGCACGAATGAAAGAGAGGAAATTTTTCCTCCGTTCCGCTTTGAAACAAAAAAGGGGCCTTAAGTTTTTTTCTTTTTCATTCTTTCGGTTTGGGAAAATAAAGAAATAAAGGGCGCTTGGGAGCAATTAAAGCCATGTCGTTTGGGTTGGGGACCGTTCATATCCCTTTAATGGGTTATTTTCAAGATGAGTCCTCCCTCATGGTGCCGCCAATTGAACCCCTTTTTACTTTCCTTTCTTTTTTAATTTTGCCCCATCATTTTGCTGCGTTTTTCAATTTAGCCCATACCTGGCCATTTGAAACGTCACATAATCAAAGGGTTGGGTTATTTACTCGTTTAGTCCCCATAAGTCCACACGCTGCTAATCGGCCTCGCCCTTTCTTTCATTTTCAAATTTAACCCGCACTTCCGCTTTTAATTTCAATGCAATCCTTTTAAGTTAATTCATGATTTTGTACATTCATTATTATTATTACTAAATTAATACATCATTATTATCATACTATATTATTATTATTACTTTATTATTATTATTATATTATCACTACTATTGTTACTTTATTATTTTATTTCACTATTAGTATCATTTTTCTCAATATGTATTTATTTACATTTTTTTACTATTATTTCATTTTATCAACGCTATAATTATTGCTATTATTATTATTTAGTATTTGTATCATTATATCATTATTATTACTTCTATTATTGTTTCATTATCATATTATTATAATCATTATTATTTTTACTTTTATCATTGCTATTGTTATTACTATTATATTATTTGCATATTATGATTTAATTTTTACTACTATTATTATCCTTATTAACACATTTTTACTTTTATTAATTATTATTATTATTTACTATTACTATTACTTTATTACTAGTATTATTATTATTTTTTTATTATTAATGTACTCTTATTATTATCATTGTTTAATCTTCACCATTTATGAATTTTGTTTTATATTATTTTATTCATTATTTATTTATTTGTTATTTTGTTCATTTACTTGTCATTTCATTTACTTATTATTTATTCGCTTATTGCTCTTTACTTTTTAATACTTTAAAGCACTTTAATTATCTATCATATTTTTTTAATTTTATTTATTTATTGTTATTATTATTATCATTCTATTTGTTTCTATGATTTTATTATTGTTATTCTTATTTCATTATTTATTTGCTCATTCATTTATAAGAATTAGATTTATTCATATATTCGCTTAATTTGTTAGTATCATCACTTTGTCTAATATTAATCAATCAAATTTTCAAAATAAAGATGATGTTCGGTGTTTGAAAATTTGGGAAGATCGAGCCCTAACTTCTTCGGGTTCCGATTTTCTCGCTTATGTTAAACAACGGGATATCTCTTTTAAGTCGCGATTTTCTCGTTTAATCTAAATGACTGAATATCCTTTTAAACAAATACATTTCTAAACAAAAGCTTAATCTCGAAAATTTGAAATGTCGCTACTAACTTCATGGACTCGACATCTAGATACTTCGAGATAAGTTTCTTTCCTAAAATAGAGGCAATCTTAGTATTTGAAATCTCGGAAATCGACCCTAACTTCATCGGGTTCGATTTCTCATTTGATTTAATAAATGGAAGATCCTCTTCAAATAAAACCAAGTTTCAAAAGGCGAGCTTAGTTTGTGGAGTTTAAAGTAATGTGCCTAACTTCATCGGACATGATGTTTTACCTCTTCGAAAATAAGAAAGTCTTAACGTCCTTCCAATTTTAAAAGTAAAAGCATTGTATTTTCGAACCCTTTAAAGTTTTCAACAAATAGGACCTCAATCAATCGGTTTGGTACCAATTTTGGGCGTGTAGGGGTGCTAATCCTTCCTCGCACGTAATCGACCTCCGAATCCGTTTTCTCAAAGTTCGTGGACCAAAGAGCACTGTTTTAGTAAATTAAATGTTTTATTAAAACGAAGGTGATCCGATCACACCGAATAAAGATCGGTGGCGACTCCTTTCCTTTCCTTTTCATTTTTCAAAAATCGAGTCGACCGCGTCGTTTACCGTTTCACCCCAAAAAATGGTTACGACAGATCACATATATATAATAATTACTCTATGATTACATGTCATTCACTACAATAAAACGGTGCTAAGACTACACTTATGGAGCGACACTTTCCTAAGTGTTGGGATAGACTGGCCAACATACGCTTTGGCCAACTCTTTTATAAGGGTTGGGATATGCATGCCTAAGGCAACGCTTAAATAAGAGTTGGCTTTGTCTAGTCCTAAGACGACACTTTTGGGGTGACACTTTCCTAAATGTTGGGATAGACTTGCCAACATACGCTTTGGCCAACTCTTTGTACAATGGTTGTGATATGTATGTCTAAGGCAACGCTTGAATAAGAGTTGGCTTTTGTGTAGTCGTAAGACGACACTTTTGTGACGACACTTTTCTAAGTGTTGTGATAGACTTGCCAACATACGTTTTGGCCAACTCTTTGTATAAGGGTTGGGATATGTATGCTTAAGGCGACGCTTGAATAAGAGTTGGCTTTTGTGTAGTCCTAAGACGACACTTTTGTGGCGACACTTTCCTAAGTGTTGGGATAGACTACGCTTTGGCTAACTCTTTGTATAAGGGTTGGGATATGTATGCCTAAGGCAACGCTTAAATAATAGTTGGCTTTTGTGTAGTCCTAAGATAACACTTTTGTGGCGACACTTTCCTAAGTGTTGGGATAGACTATGCTTTGGCCAACACTTTGTATAAGGGTTGAGATATGTATGCCTAAGGCAACGCTTGAATAAGAGTTGGCTTTTGTGTAGTCCTGAGACGACACCTTTGTGGCGACACTTTCCTAAGTGTTGCGATAGACTACGCTTTAGCCAACTCTTTGTATAACGGTTGGGATATGTATGCCTAAGGCAACGCTTGAATAAGAGTTGGCTTTTGTCTAGTCCTAAGATGACAGTTTTGGGGCAACACTTTCCTAAGTGCTGGGATAGACTTGTCAACATACGCCCTGGCTAACTCTTTGTATAAATGTGTAACGTCCCAAATTTCTTTAATTCCAGCTTTTTTTGAATGTGTAGCACCAAAAAATTGGATTTAAAATATGAATATTCTTAAAATTTTACATCATCAGTTTGTGAATAATTATATATATTCAAACTAAAAATAACTTAATAGCTTCGAGTGTGAATAAGATTTTTAATAAAAATGTCATAAAAATCAATTTAATTTAGGGTTTAAGGTTTAGAGTTTAGAGTTTAGGGTTTAGGAATTATAGTTTATTGTTTAAGATTTTAGGGTTTTGTGTTTATGGGTTTAGGGTTCAGGATTTTAGGATTTTTTATTATGGGTTTAAGGTTTAAGGTTTAGGGATAATATTAATATGAATATATTAAAATTATAATTATAGTTGAAATTATTTAAGAAATAATAGATAAACTTTATATATATTAAAATTAAAAAATTGGTAACCCATGCATCTCTAAAGAAACAAAATTAGTTAGTAAATTGAAAATATTATTTAAATTTCCTAAAATATTGAAAGAATATATAATATTAAAATTTTATCTAATTAATTTAGGGTTTAAGGTTTAGAGTTAAAGGTTTAAGGGTTTGTAGTTTATGGGATATGGTTTTGAGTTTAGGGCTCCAATATTTAAGGGTTATGGTTTACGGTTTAGAGTGAGTGTTTTAGAATTTGGTGTTTAGGGTTATAAGGTTTAAGGTTTAGGTAGATCAAATGAAGACGTGAGTGAACGAGAGGCCAATGCTACTAAAGAACGGTTTGGTCTGTAAATCTGTTAATCGATGTCAATTGGAACTGAGCTATTTTTAATCAAGCCTTTTTGGCCCTTATTTGTAGGGTTCTTAGAATGTCATATGTTCGTGCTCGTGTTAGAAATCGAACTAATCTAATTAAAATTAATCAGTTCGGTTTGACCAGGTTTTTCGGTTTCTCATTCATTGTTAGGCTGGATAATAATACCATTCTAGAAATCAATTTACTATTTAAGTGTTGGTCAATGATGTTTGAACCGGACAATATTGGTGGTCGGATTAGGAGCTAGCCGGGTTACTAGTCCAAGAATGGCTTTGATTGATTAGACCAAGAATCGCCATTTTATGTAAATATAAAATGATGATATATCAATAATTGTGTTAATAAATTATAATAATTGGATCAATTAAAATTTTATGTATAAAATTACACAAAATCAAAGTTTATGTATACAATTACACATTAAACCATAATTCATGTATAGTTTTAGGATTTCCCAATATTTTTGGATTGAAACGTATTTTGACCTGATATTTCCTAACAGTTAATAAATTATGATATACCATCTACAACGATTTTGTTTTTTTTGTAAATTTTAAAAATTTAGGAAAATTCTTGGCAATTGTTTTGAATTTTATACTTCTTTAAAACTTTTGAAATTTAGACTTTTTTAATTTTATTTTCGTCTACCATTAAACTCATTAATTAAAACAACATGATTTTTTTGTCATATTATATAAAAATAAGATTAATATATGTTTAAAAATAACATAATTTAACTTAACAAATTTAACTTTTATTATTTGATCAATACTAAAATTTTAAAATGTAGAAAGTAAATAAACTAAAATGATCAAATTATAATATAGAAATTAAATATGGCATAATACAATGACTAATAATAAATTTTAACTTTTATTTTATTATTCAAAATATATTAAATTATAAAATTATAAAAATCTTCACCGTTTTATTTTCACCCCTAAAATTTCCCCCCAATTCTTAAATTTTTCCCCAAACGCGAAAGGAAACCTTTCACTCTCTTTCATTTCTCTTCTCCCAGATTTCCCTCAAATGAAACTCAATCTCTCTTTAAAGGCAAACCCCACAACCAATACTTCAACCCAATTCCTGTCTTTCCCTTCAAAGTCAAAAATCCAAATTTTCTTGTTAAAATCGGCCACTTCTGTTTCCTTCTCTACAAAACCCTTTCCTCCTTTCATTCCATTCTGCTCTTCCAATCATTTTACCATTTTGAATTTGAAAATATCAAGTTTTGGAGGCCAATGGATTGCCCCAAACTTCAAAGTTCAACCTTTGGAGAAGAATCTAATCAAAATTACAATGTGGGAGTTGGGAACCCAGTTCTCCCAACTTTCATTTCAACTCAAAAGATGAGCTTGAGTGATCAGGCCTTCTGTCTGATGGCCTTTATTGCTTTCACGTATGGTTTTTAACGTTGTTGAGCTTATTGGGTGCTTTGGATAGTTCTTTTTAGAGCTTTTTATTGAATGGATTTTCTGCTCTATATGTTAATGTAGTTTTTTGTATGGATTTTCTATTGATTATGGCCATGGGTTTAGTATGAGTTAGTTAGAAGTTGAATTTGAAGAAATATCATATTATATTACCTTAAGTTTGAAATGATTGCATCTTCTTTTCAGTGATGTTTATAACTTGCTTAGTGTAGTTTTGGTGGGTTTCCGTAGTTGTTAGGTACTTGTCATTAGGTGCATTTTCCTATTGCTAATGGTTGAAAATTCAAATAGATTCTTTTGATGCATATTAGGAAAATTTTAAGTGTTTGGTGCTGAAATTTTTTATTTTGTGTCTTCAAGCTTCGGTACAAACAAATATGTTTGATATTTAGGTTTTGTATTTTCTGATTGATTAATTGCAATGAAATGTATACATGCAGACATCTGTGGCTTTTACAAGTATGGTCATTGCAGCTGTTCCAACTCTCTCTGTAAGTTTTCACAAATTGTATCTGAAACTTTGACCGACTTAAAGATTGTTTCGAAATTTTGGATTCTTTTAATCATTTCATTTACAATAATTTTTAGTTATCTTGTATTATGAATGTCATGAAATTTGGAGATGGATGTAATGTATAGTGAACGATAATGTTAATATTGCATATTTTCAAGCTTGCTCAACGAGATTGTGATGTATTCATAATATATGCTGTTTTAAACTTGTTTTGTAGCATTACGTTATCATAAGTAAATCTATATCAGCCTCAATCAAAGAAAGGAATGCTTTTATGGGTGATACTATCGAAAATAAGTTTTCTCATATATATAATGATAGATCAATCTATATGCAGGGATGGTGTTAGTGAAGGCCAGTTCTATCAAGTTCTGTTATATGAACTTGATGCTATTCGTAAGTTAAGGTCATTCTGTTGACTACATTACTACCAACAATTCGAACGACAGTTATCTTTTTGCATTTATATTTGTTCTTGCAGTCACAACAGCTACTTAGAAAACCTGAAGTAAATGAAGCCATCCTAGCATATCAAGCCAGTGGTCTATTGAACTCAAATTATAAATAGATTTCATTTACTAAGTCCACATATCTCTTGGTTTTGCAGATGCTGATTCTAAAGATCCCCGTAAGTTCAACTGTTACTTTGATGCCTTTCATATGTACACAGAATGATATGGTCCGAAATTTGTATTTTAATGAAACTTTTTTGAAAGTATCTGAAGAAACTAACCTTTTCAAAATGCTTACCCTTCATTTTAAGTGTTTGATAGATAAGGAAAATTGTTTGGAAGGAAGAGGAAATTTTCTGAAATCCTAAAGAACCAGCTACCTAAATTAATCTACCAATTTTCTGAGATGCCATGTAACCTTCTTCAAGTGATGTTAGGAATGAATTTTCTCTAGTTCAATTAACATCTCCTTGTTAATCATATATTTCCCAAGTTTTCGTTTGATAAACTGAAGAAAAATACTGAATTTGTATTATTTAAATTTTATGTATGTCACTGAAAATTAAAAGCTGAATATATTTATATTATTCGGCAAGTGTAATTACTGAATTTTGAAAAGTATTTATTTCATGATTTTAACTTCTTTCATGTAACATTTTATATTATCCGGATAATTCTAGATAAAACTTAAAAGGGTACTTTAAATATATTATTTTGTAAACAATTCCACTTTATGTGATAAATAGCTCTCCATTTACTTATCTC
Organism: Gossypium rotundifolium; assembly: GCA_025506655.1. Classification (NCBI taxonomy): domain Eukaryota; kingdom Viridiplantae; phylum Streptophyta; class Magnoliopsida; order Malvales; family Malvaceae; genus Gossypium; species Gossypium rotundifolium. The sequence continues at coordinate 22,887,846 of CP106724.1, forward strand.
ATTCAAAGATTTTTATGGAAATTCTCTATTAAGTAAATTTTAATGGAGTTGGAATTTTTTCCAGTGTAGCAAATTGAATCTACGATTGAACGAGGGATGCTTCAGGTTGCAATGTGAAAATGTCTTTTTACCTAATGAATGCAGCCTTTGAACTTTTCAAGCTCCAATGTTGAAAGACTAAAGTCCGGCCTTGAAGAATATGTTTTGAAGCACGAAATAGCTTAAATAATAAATGTGATTCTTGCTTCGCAGAGGTAAAAATATAAGTTGAATACCCTATATTCTGTTTTCAAGCTACTGCACATCTTTTTATTTTAAGACTGGCAAAAACTTTTTGAAGTGCTGTGATTGAACTATTGATTTAGATATACTAAATGCAAAAGCAATTTGGGTTCATAAAATTGGAAGCCTTGACTCAACTAAACAACTTGAGATTTGCATATTTTACCTTTCACCAAAATTTGAAGGTTATTTATATAAGAAGGATTTGAATAATTGCATTCATACATTCCGTGCCAAACTTGGACACTTATTAGTTCTTACAAATTCTGTTGCTCATAAGTCTTTCCCTCTCAATAACTTACTCATGATAGTTGTATCTATTATAACCTATGAATATTAATTAAATCAGGTGTGATGCATCAGACTACTTTCCTCTCTCTTTTGTTGCAATATGGAGCTTTATTCTTTCCAAATGCTTCAAGAAGGGAAGATGAGAAACTTCATTTGAAATCATTAAAAAATTTCATACTTTCACCTAAACTATTCTGTCAAATCTTTTAATCTCTTTAGATATCCTGCCATGGATTACGTGCATGCATCTTGATCTATTCTACTTCAGCTTTAGAAGAACCTTGTTTAGTTTTTCTTACTCGATCCATCAAAAGTGAAGGGAATAAGTTTGAATTCTATTTGATGTTGCTACTCTTACTTGCATAATGCTATTTATTAATTTTAATGTGTTAATTGTCTAATCTTATATTCCAATGTAGATTTCCTTTATGAAATTTATATGATTTATCGCTTTCGATCATGTTGCTATAGACATCCGAGGAGTAAGTAAACTACTGCTACATGTTTTCAATCCCTTTAACAAGCATAACTTCCTTCTAGGGAGAAACTTAAGATCAGTAGTGGAGTAGAATGCAGCATGGAAAGCCATAGGAGTCCCGGACTAATTATGGAAGCAGTAATTGCAATAAGTGAACTTTCAGATCTCTTTGTTTCAGGTCATCCGGCAACAAAACAGAGGTTCTTATTTACAGTGCGACTAAATAATTTAAAGAAAAAACCTAGCCTTCTTTTTTTCTTCATCCCATTTAGAATTGATATGGAATCTTTATTGTTTGAGTGTTATTCACTGGTTGTATTGGAATGTTACATTCCTTTTGTTTCTTGCGCCTACTGTTTAGTATTTTGATTATATTATTACGTAAATTAGCATTCCCACCCCAGAATTATCTTCCCTTCCTTGGATTTCCTTTTGGTTTATATAGTATGATTAAACTTTTATGGCATTAACTCCTAGATGTTCTTGTAGTGAGACCACCATTCTTTCTACATTTCTCTTTAAGGATGATTAAAGCATCGGTGTTTTGTCATCACTTCTTGTTTAAGTGGAATCACCTAGTGGGCTCCAAATTCTATAATATTCTTACTGTTATGACTTTGATGCTTTGCTATCTTACTTTTTGAGCAACATAGAATGATGAAGATGCTTTTGATTTTTGCTCAACTCTTTTCATTAAGTCGTTAATGCTTCTAGCTATTAGTTAATGGTTATGCTTTTCTTTGAGAAGTTTAGGAGTTATCTTTTTGCATTTATATTTGTTCTTGCAGTCACAACAGCTATTTAGAAAACCTGAAGTAAATGAAGCCATCCTAGCATATCAAGCCATCCTAGCCAGGTAATTTTTGGTATCTTGAGATTTCATTTGATTCAATGTTTGAACTCAAATTTATATGGAAATTTTCAAATTTTAGTATATATATATATATATATATATATGATTCCCTTATTTTGTCAGGTTTGGTAGAATTAAGACAAACATTTAGACTGCAAGCTCATGAAATGGTTTGTGTAAACTTCTGCATGCTCTTATTTATGCTATTTCTTACTATGTCATTTGTGTAGAATTGAGTGGAAGAACCTTAAACACTCAGTCCTTTGTTTTTTTTATTTATTTATTCTCAGTCCTTTTGATCTTAAAGGAATACAAAACCAGACAAAGTTTTAAGTTTTTGATTCGGTTTGTGCAGGATTGGTCATTACACAATCCCTAGAGAGATGAATGAGGTCTGCAATTGACTTACAGCAAGGTAGGGGCTCGAGGGATAACGCTAAATATAGCGAAGAGTCAAGAAGTAATAAAGGTGAAAAGAGAGAAAACTGCATATGTTACAAGTAGGTAGTAAACAAAATGGATTGTTTGGATCGGGATATATTTCACTACTTGTTGCTACCTTTGTAGAAATAAGAGATCAACAGAGTTTCTTGGAATTAAAGTTGCAGTTTCAAACTATATTAGCATTTTGTAGTACAACATCAATATCAATGCCCATCGCCTAAGGTACTTTTTTATTTGTTTACTTTTGTACATTGAGTTGAATGTTAGTGGTATACATTTCAGCTAAATGTTAGTGTATTTTGATTGTTGGATCGATTTTTGTAGTGAATATTCAATCTTTATTTTAATTTTAATTTTAATATTAATTTTATATTTTATATTTTTTAATGTATTTAAAGCAAAATTCCTATTATTATTCACTGTAAACATTTATAAAAATATATTATTATTGAAATAATAAAAAATAAAAAAAATTACATTATACGTGTCTATCCCAATCTTTTTTAGGTTATCTTAGACGGGTTTAACTTAACCTTTTTTAAAGGTTGCCTTAGACAAGATTTATCTCAACAATTTTAAGGTTGCTTTAAACGGTTCTATTTCAACCTTTTTTAAAAGTTGCTTTAGACAAAGTCTATCCCAACTATTTTAAAGTTGCCTTAGACGGGTCTATCCCAACTTATTTTAAAGGTCGCCTTAGACACGGTCTATCCCAACCTTTTTAAGGTTGCCTTAAACGGGTCTATTCTAACTTTTTTTTAAAGGTTGCCTTAGACATGGTCTATCCCAACCTGTTTAATGTTGTCTTAAATAGGCCTATCCCAACCTTTTTTATAGGTTGTCTTAGACAATGTCTATCTCAACCTTTTTAAGGTTGCCTTAGGCAGCTCTATCCCAACCGTTTTTAAAAGTTGCGTTAGACAAGAACTATACCAACCTTTTTAAGGTTGCCTTAAACAGGTCCATCGCAACCTATTTCAAAGGTTGACCTTAACTAGGTCTATCCCAACCCTTTTTAAAGGTCGGCATTGACCAAGCTTTTCGTAACCCTTAAATAAAGGTCGGCTTATGTTGACTTATGGCAACGCTTTTTTAAAAGCGTCGCCATGCATATGCGAACTGTACTATAGACGACCATTTTGGAAGCGTCGGACAAAGCGTCGCGAAATCTATGCCAACCTTTTTTGCGTCATCTTAGGTCAAAAAAGTGTCGCCGTAAGGTTGTTTTGTTGTAGTGATTATATGACCTTATAAGCTCAAAATCTTACTATCATATCCAAAAGGTATTCTGAACAATCTCGTTCAATAACCATGTTAATATAGAACCAAGGTGACTTTCGTTACATATATTGTAACTAAATCCATCCATAATCACGTATATTAACATAGCCAAATGAATCATGAGCTCAAAATCTTACTATCATATCCAAAAGGTATTCCAAACAATCTTGTCCATTAAACATGTTAACATAGAACCAATGCAACTTTCATTACATATATTATAACTAAATCTATCTCTAATCACGTATATCAACATAACAAAATGACTCAGATCAAATATTGATGTGTAGCTTGAAAATCTCATGCAATGTGATCTAAACATATCTATTTTCAACTTATAAAATAAAATTATAAAAAAATATTAAATTAAATTCTAAAAATTTAAAATTAATTAAAATTGTAAAATTTTATAAAATTTATAAAAAGTAATTTATTATTTTTATATTTTAAATTAGAAAACGAACATCAATAACTTATATCATAAAATCAAGATTAACAATTTTTTAGTTATATTTTTGCCTCTCTTTTTCAATTGGCAGAAGTTATAATTTGCAAAGTTATATTAGTCAAATAATTTAACCAAAATGAGGAAAATTTTATAAAATTTTATGATTTTAATTCATTTATAATAAATTTTATTAAAAAATTTCTAATTTTTATGCTTTTTCTAATTTGTTTTATAATTATTAATCAAATAATTTTTAATAATTTTATGTTTTTTATATTTCTAGAATGAATATAAATAAATTGGTGTCCAAACTCAAATGATTCTGGACATCCATTTGTTCTGATTCTGTGTGCTTATTTTAAAAAATAATTTTAAAATATTTTTGAACTTTTGTTTTTTTCTTACTTGCATTGCGACTTCAACAGTAGGTCCTGGCTCGTTGTGTGCTTATTTTAGAAATAACTTTTTAATTTTATTTTATTTTTTAATTATTAGCATTGCTACGTTAACAATCGACGTTAATGTGGATGTGACATTTATTAAGCTATAAAATTTAATATGACCTTTGATAAATAAACCTATAAAATTTGACAAAAAATTTAGAATAATTTAATTTAAAAAAAGAAAACTCAAATAAACCTATAAAATTTGATAAATATGCATCGAATTTGAATTTAAGATGAGTAAACGTAAATATGCCACTGACAAATCACGGTATTAGAATTTCGGGATGCATATATCATTATGCGACCAATCATATTCAATTTAACAAAATGAAATAAACACTATTTGAATATTTAATTTTTAAATTATCAAATTAATTATTTAATTTTAAAATATTCAAAAATTAAAAAGGAAGAAGGAAAAAAGCCTTATGCCGGATTAATTTATTGTACATTTAGAGAAAGAATACAATTAAATATATTAAATAGAAGCATTTCTATTTGACATTAACAATAAAAGAAAAATAGAAAAATGTTATTAATAAAAGGAGAAAATATTATGCCCCACTTAAGGTTAAAGAAATAAAGAAAGAATAGAAATAAATAAATAAATAGAAGCATTTGATTTAATAACAATAATACAACTAATAAAATGAATTGGTTTTAATTTAATAAAATAAAATAAATTCTGCTTGAATATTTAATTTTAAAAATTATCAAAGGTAAAGTTACGGTTCTATAGTTAAATTAAGAATTATTAAGGGCAGATATGTTGCTCACTATTTACTTTTAAAGTTGGTGCTTTTATATATAAAATAATATATTATTACTAGAAATTTTATCTCATATATATAAGTGAAAATTACATATTTAGAATATATATGTTCGATTATGAATAACATTTAATAGATAACAAAATGTACAGTTTAAAATTAATAATAACACATATGTAATATTTAAAAATTAATATAAAAAATTTAAATAAATAAATACATCGTAGTAATAATATTAAATATACTCCAATTACTTTTTCAGATTTTTTTTATTGCACTATCAAAATATTTTTACGTTAACAAGTTATTAAATTGGGAAAGAAACATTCAATATTAAAAATATAATTATAGAAAATATTCAATATCAAATTAATTTGCAACATTATTTTTACATAAAATATATTATTATATTAATGTCTCTTAATTCGAATTAAATTGATCTTGTGAGATTTTGGAAGAAATAAAGTAAAATTATTGCAGTTAGACAATAGATGGTGGGAAAAGGTCAAGGTAATACGCCAACGGAATTATGAGTTAAAAGCTTGGTAAAAGTATTATGGAAGTATTTATAATAAAAGTTGGATTGTATTTTAATTTTTTATTTTTTTAAAATATTAAGTTAATTTTATATGTTAAATCAAAGAGTATATTGGTTCGTTTGTTAAGAATTTTGTTCATTTTATTGTTAAAAGTTAGTATTTATATGTTCACATGAGGATATATGATACGCCACGTATCACTATTTAATTATTATATAAACCATGTTAATTTTTAATAGTAGAAATGAATGAAATTTTGAATGAAAAGAATTTATTTATTTTTAATTTCATGTACAATAATTAATTTACTCATCTTTTAAATAAATAAGATAAAATATAATCGACATCTAATATAAAACCTCCATAATATTCTATTGATGTCATTGTCTTCCTTCCAAAATAATGATAATAATAATAATTTGGTAATATGAGAAAGGAGTCACATTTCCAAAAAAGATGATGTAGTATTACTTTTAATATTAAATAATACCCATGGTATATGTGTAAAAATGTTGGTTAGCAGGATTTGTTTACTTTGTGGGGGCAATTAACCATGGAAAAAGGCTGTCTAATCAGACAAACAGTTTGAGATTTAACACTTCAAAATAGACAATATCTTTGTGAAGGATCAATTTTTCTTCCAATTTACCCCACACCTCTAAAATGTTTATTACTTATTAACGCCTTTTTTGGTTATAATTTTAATATATCTCTGAACCTTTCTTTTTTTTTTTTTTTTTGTTATTGACAAGGCATTTGGTTGAAAACAAATATTACATTTATTAATACTTATTAATTCAATTTACAAAATACAAGTAATAATTTATTCACATATTTATCTTATCTAATCGAGCAATAACTCATATCTAATCATGGACCCAAAGAGATATAAAAATAGAAAAAGAAAATGCTATTGAAATGTAGATGGTAGTGTGTATTATCTGTTACTTAAACTTTCCGAATTTGTGGTGTGAAAAACTTCCCTATCCATACCTACAAAAATAGGGGTATTTATTATATATATTGGTTAAATCTTATAGTATCTTTTTATATTTAAATTCTACCTAACTAACCATTAACAATTTAATTGAAGTTAAGAAATTAGCAGAAATGTGAGCATCCAAAGTCCTAATTTCCCTGGCTGGATTCTAGTCATTATATGCTGTCCCTTAATCAATACATTTTGAAACCAAAACTGCTTATTTCACAAGTTTTAAATTAAGCAAACAATTATTTAATTTGGGATTTATTAATAAATTGAAACAAAAAGCAGATTAATAACTTTATCTGTCCATCTTGATGTGGGTTTGAAGTTTCCTGTGTCTTTTTCTGTTTTCGCTATTTTGTTTTTCTTCATAATTAGGTATTGACGAAAACATAAATATGATGATGCCAGCTCTGGGACTAGGACTAGGACTAGGACTAGGAGCCATTGTCCCAAAATTAAATGTGGAATTAAAATTATATATACACAATTCTTCCACTACATATATGGTTGAGTGTGAGTCAATAGGTAATTATGATCCATGGGTATACGGTTCAAACATGAAATTAAAGTAACATTTAGCAACTACCTTATTCAATGCTTCTGCCTTTGAATACATGTACTATTTCTGTACAATACTTTTGCGACATTCATCATCCCATTTTTATGTAATTAAACATGTTTATATACATATATTTGTTTTATTTTGCTTTTCAAAAGTATTATATATATATATATATATAAGAAAAGAATACGAATAATATTCAGTCTTTTTTATTGATAAATTTTCGCAAATGAAAATTAAAGATATAATAATTACGTAAGCCTTAGGTCATAAGTTTATGCTCCATAAACCATTTAATATGACATATTGGACCGAAAGCAAATGAAATTTAATAGTCTCCAACTATGTCATTAGTCTAATAAATACTACAAGATTTCAACAAGTTTGATTTTCTTCTCTCCAATCACACACACAAAAAAAAAAAAAAAACCATAAATGTTAAAAATGTAAACATATTTTCACATAAAAATAATTTAAATTGACTTTATATCGTTTTAAATGCTTGATAAAATTTAATGATATGTTTTGATGAGAATATATATATACATACAGTTTAATGCAGAAACATTGAATCAAAGCATGCAATTATTAAAATTTATGTTTTCAATGATCAAATAATTCAGGTTTGTGCATAGTGACAAATTTAATTCCCAATTATTTTCTCTGCATGGCCTGTTTTAGAGAATCTAAGAAACCTAATTCCTATTTATGTTCCCCAGATATTGGTATAATTATTTCATAGAGAATGAAAATAATGGATTGAAGTGTTTTTTTTTTTTTTTCATTTTTAAGATTACAGTTAATTTAGAGATTGAATATCACATATGAGATATGTTTTAGACAAGAATATTGAGCATCGATTTTCTTACATTTAACATATTGTTTTATTGAAAATTCAAGTTTTATTAGGTTAATTGAATAGCCTGCCGATTGGCACGTCTCTATTTTCTTTGTTTGTCCTTAAGTGATATGTTCTTTTAGTTTTTAGGGTTTATGTGGTCACGCAAGATTGAAAATAGTTTAGGGTTTATGTCATCACGAGATTGAAAGTAGTTTAGTATGAAGAACAACTTAGCGAATTTGCGCATTGACAACAAGGAAGATGAGGCTTCGGAATTACATGGGAGGAGGGATTGGAAAAATCTCTGTACAAGTACTGTCTAGTGGGCTATTTTCTCACAGCAAGTGTGGTCCACATCCAAGCGGTGCGGAATGCAATGGAAAATCTTTGGCACCCGCTTAGAGGGTCTCTAATATCAGATTTGGGGGAAAAGCACTATTTATTCAAGTTCTATCGCGAGGTGGATATTGATCGAGTGGTTAATGAAGCTCCATGGACTTTCAACAATCATCTATTGCTTTTCTACAGATTAAAAGGTGGGGAGGATCCATTACAGATCTCGTTGGTATATTCCTATTTTTGGGTGCAAATCTATGATATTCCTCCTAGATTGTTCTCGAAAGGAATCACAAAATAGTTTGGGGATTTTATTTGGATATTTCTAGAATACAATGCAAAGCATATTTCTTGCTCCGTATGAAGATAGCCTTGTGTTTGGGGGATTTTCGAATTGGAGGGAGATCTTAGGTTACTTTGGGATTCAGTTTGGAGGATAACAATACTGGTAGTGGTGGACAGGAGACAGGAGGTTTAAATGGAACTGGGAAGGACTTAATGGAGCATGATTTGAAGGACAAGCCCATTGAGAACATGGAAGGAACGAAAAGACCAAGAAATTCTAATCAAGAATCATAAGCTTCTAAGTCATCAACTTGGGAGGAACATAATGAAAGGATATCGACAGTTGCCATGTGGCAGGCTAATCGAAAGGAATGAAAATCCTAAGTTGGAATGTCCGCAGGTTGGGGAGCTTGCAGGAAAAGAGGAGGCCTCAACACATACTGAATTCTTATAATCCCTAAATTGTCTTCCTAATAGAGACAAAGTTGACTTCAGATCGGATGAAGAAAGTTCGAAGGAGAGGGGGATTTTTTTGTGGCATCGATGTACCAATAGAAGGGACACAGTAGGGACTTAGCATTAAGTGGAAGATAGGAAGTACAATCACACTAAGAAGTTATTCAAAGAATCATATCGATGTGAAGATTGAAGAAATTGATAGTGTGCAAAAATAGTGTTTTACTGGATTCTACGGATCTCCTGATTGATGATTTAAAAAAGAAACTTGGAACCTTTTGAGAAGGCTTGAGCAAGATCAAAGTTTGTCTTGGCTAGTGTATAGAGATTTTAATGAGCGTTTGAGAAGAAAAGAGGATTGCCAACGAAGGAAATGAGAGTGGAGGATTTTTGGAGTGCTTTATTGGATTTTCAGTTGGAGGATTTGGAGTACATCGAACCAAGGTTCACATAGAAAAAGGGAAACTTCAAAGAAAATAATATTCGGGAATGACTAGATCGTGATGTCGTAAACTCGACATGGTGGCTAGATTTTTCAGGCTTTTCACTTAGTCACTTGCCTCATTCCTTTTCAAATCATTGCCCTTTATTGTTAACCACGAGTAACGAGGAAATAAAATCAATTTTAAGCCTGGTGGTTATTGGAAGAATCTTGCCAAGGGAAAGTTCTACGACTATGTGAAAACAACCAAAGCCTAAAATCGATTTTATTTCTTTTCCAAAGGAATGAAAAAAATGGATAGAGCATCTGAAAAGGCAATAGAAAGTACGAATAAAAGATTTTTACCGAAAAATTGCTCAACTTAACGAAAGGGAAAAAGATGATGAGATATTAGGGGAGATAATCAAATCTAAGTTGCATATTTATCTAGAAATTGTTAAAGAGGAATTGTATTGGAAGCAGAAGGCAAGGGTGAACTGGCTCAGGAATGGGGATGGGAACACGACATTCTTCCACAGATCCGCTACTCAAAGAAAACAAGCAAACTACATAAGGGGTTACAAAGTAATGATGGGCAGATTCAATCAAATAGGGAAAGGATGGTTGATATTACAAAGGAGTATTTCTCTAACCTTTTTACTTCGCAAGGGGTGGGAGATGTAAGTCCTATTCTTTCAAGGGTGAGCCAAAGTATTTCAAACAACATGAATCAAGCCCTTACTGCTGAATTCAATGGGGAGGAAATTTGGGTGGCATTAAAGGAGATGGACCCATTAAAAGCATCATGAGTTGATGGCTTTCTAGTAATGTTTTTCCAAAGGTCTTGGCATATTGTGGGATGTGACGTTAGTGATTATTGCCTTGGTATCCTAAATGGAGGTAATCCATCAGAATCCCTAAATACCACACATATCGTTCTTATACCGAAGGTTGCTCAACCTTCTAATTTGAAGCATTTTTGCCCAATTAGCTTATGCACTGTACTTTCAAAATTATATTGAATGCCACAGCAAACCGCTTTTAGAAAGTTCTTTATGCATGTATTAATACAACACAAAGTGTTTTTGTTCCAAGGAGGCTTATTACGAATAATGTATTACTTGCTTACGAAATGCTGCATTCGTTCAAGAGGAAAAAGTTGAGGAGAAGGGGTAATTTTACGCTCAAGTTGGACATGAGCAAAGCATATGACAGAGTTGAATGAGATTTTCTGCAGTGCATGATGCTAAGAATGGGTTTTGCGGGTCAGTGGGTAGAACTCATAATGAGTTGCATTAGTACTCTTTTTTATACGATGGTGATTAACGGAGAGGTAAGAAAGAGGTTTCGACCAGAACGTGGACTTCGTCAAGGTGACCTGCTTAGTCCGTATTTGTTTCTAATATGTAGTGAGGGATTATCCTCCCTTATGCGACTAGCCAAAGATGATGGTTTAGTATCGGGAACAAAAGTATGTAGGTAAGGGCTCGTAATTACTCACTTATTATTTGCAGACGACTGTATCTTATTCGGGGAAGCTTCTGAAGAGGGTGCGAATTGTTTAAAGAACGTTTTGCAAGAATATGAAACCTACTCAGGACAATATTGTTTAAATATTGTTTATTAAATTCAATCTAATATAAATTTTTATGTTTTTAAAGATTAAACATTTAAACTTATATATTATTAAGTTTGAATTTCATAACCATATTACTAACGAAGCTTTATAAATTAATGAAAATTTTTAAGAAATAATTAAATTTAATTTAATTAATACATACAATCAATTTATGCATCAAAGATATACATAATTACTAAATATTTAAATAAAATAATCAAATTTTTAAAATAAAAATAATAAACAAAATTGAATTATCTAAGTTATATATATGAATTTAAAATAATGTAAGCTTGATTGGAATCAATCACCTCTATTTCTATATAGTGTACAGCTGTTATTTTGCTAGTTGAATGAAGATATTAAATCATTCCACGTACAATATATGAGTGATAATTGGAGTAAGGGCGGCACGCTTCACTTTATATCCTTTCACAAACTATACATTACCTTTTTTGAGGGTTCAATTTGTTATATCATTTCTGTTTAAAACCATACATAACTGCACTTCCCTTCTCATAATCTTACCGTTCTATTTCTATTACTTTTATATTAATTTCCTTCATTTAAAAGTAATAAAATTTATCGTCAGCTTGATTGGTATTAATATTATTGTCGGTCTTAGAGAGAACGTGGAGTCCGAGTATATTGAGCGTATTATCCTCCTATTAAAGATTAAAAATGGACTATGGATAATTTTAAGCATTGTATAAAAAAAAATAGATATGATAAAAACTTATAATAAGATTAATGTTAAAAAAAGATGAAATTTATTAAATATTTATTAAAACAAATCCTAAACACCCTTGAATGCGTTAATGCTATCAAACAAATCAAATAATGTTTATATCCAATTATGCGAGTGTATACGTATATATTGATAAAATTATGGGAGTATATTTAATTTCTTGAATTGATTTATAATGATAAAATGCATATGGTGATAATGATTTTTATTAAAAGAATAATTGGTAATATAAGTAGGTTGATTCTTTGGTGGCAAAATTTTGAAAATTAGACATGTAATGAGAGCCCTAGAAAGTTGAAAATGGTTTTGGGGTTTTAAGTATTGATGCACGCAAAACTTGAATGGTGGGGTGGAGTGAGTAGGTGGTTTTCATACTGCACATGGTGCCACAACATATATATATATGTATGTATATTATAAAACTGGGATTCAGTAATAATGATAGCAATGCAAAGATTTCAACATAATTGTCATTGGCATATGGAAATTGTAACATATTTTCACTTTCCCATCATCATTTTGAATCAATGCCCATTGCCATTGCCACTCCTATCACTCAAATGCCCCAAATTATAATCCAGTAGCTTTATACTACCATCACTTTCAATGGAGATATTTTTCTTGTACCTATTATATATGCTTTTTACAATGGTGGCAATGAATATTTGAAGAAAATTGGTAAAGGCAGCAAGAAACAAGTAAGTGTAAAAATGTGGTGAAAGTGAAGCTGCAAAACGGGAGGTTATGAGCCAATAAGTGCAAGCAAGGAGAGGCCAAGCCTAAATAGCAACAGTATTATGAACTGTTTCAACTGGATACTCACTATTCTGTTACAACCATACATAAATCGTTTACATAAATATTATAACTAAAATAATTACTATTTTGATTTTATTAGAACAAAAACATGTTTCATACTTTTAAAAGAATAAACGATACGTCTTCTATTATTATAATTTATTTAACAAAAAACTAGTTACCTTTCATTTTTTTCATTTAAATAATATTTTTCATATTCATTATTATTATTATTATTATTATTATTATTATAGCTAGATGGGAGGAAGGTAATTAGAAACGACATTTATACACGTCATTTAGTTTTAATCATCATAAAACTGGTGGTAATAATAACTCCCGTACCTTTTAAACACCAACAAACAAAACCTCGTCATTAGTACCCTTCAAAAATGGAATCCCGTTTCCCGGGAAAATCCTACCCCCCCAATCAAACCCTAAAATTAAAAAAATATAAAATTAATAAAAATCCTTAGATTTTATATCCCAAGTCCCAACCCAACAGATACAATTCAACAATCAACAACTTCAAACCCAAAACCATTCCTCCTCTCCCTCCTCCTCCTCCGTATCCGTCGCTCACCCGCACACCGGCACCCGTTTTAAAATATTATCTCCGCCGCTTTGTTTCGACATCGGGGATTACTAAATCTACTCGTGGCTATGGAGAGATAATGAGGAAGTTTGAGTGGCTACCATTGCCGTCATCGTTAGTATCATCAAAACCACTATCAATATGTCGTTATCATGTTCCGATCGCTTCACGGACTTACTCTGCGCCGAGGATTCCGACGAGGTGTTATCCGGCGAGTCGCCGGCATGCTCGTCGGAGCTGGACTCTCAGGCGTCCTGCATCGAGGAGTCCAGCATCGATGGCTTTATTGAAGATGAGATAAACTTCGTCCCCGGATTTGATTACCTTGCTCGGTTTCAGTGTCAATCTCTTGACGCGTCGGCTCGAGAAGCATCGGTTGCATGGATTCTAAAGGTAAACTGTAACTGACCACACTGTTCAAACTATCTCTGTTCCACGATTTTACAATAATGTCACTGGCGCACTTTAGTTAAAAGTTTCACAGTTCTGCTAAAATGTACCCGGTCAATTCTTCTTAAAACTTTAAAGAAAAATAAAAAAGATCTCACAACAGCCATTTAATGGACGGAGCTGAATAGTTGATTGGCGGCTGTTACTTTCAACTTTTTCGATTTAACTTTTTCCAGTAATGCTAATATCATAGGTCCTTTTTGTTTGTTTGCAGGTACAAGCATATTACAATTTGCAGCCTTTAACGGCTTATCTTTCCGTCAACTACTTGGATCGGTTTTTGTATTCCCGCCGCTTGCCGGTGAGCTTTTGTTTCTTTCACTAAAACTTATTAAGGAAGGATTTTTTAGTGGATAACAAATTTAGGTTGGCGGAATTTCAGTGATTACTGTTTGATGCGATTATGTTTGACTTTTCAACAACCATGAAAAATTGAAAAGGACATGAGTAAGTCAGTAATAAACTAAAATAAAAGCGAGCTTCAATTTTTTAATCAAATAGTGGCATGCATTATTGTTAAAAAAAACACAATAATTAAAGGTTGAATCTCAAATATTTCAATTTTTAAGAAAATTAACGGAGTTCCTTTTACTATTCAGCAAGCTAGTGGGTGGCCATTGCAACTTTTATCTACTGCTTGCTTGTCGTTAGCGGCCAAGATGGAGGAACCTCTAGCTCCATCTCTTTTAGATCTTCAGGTATTTTCCTGTAAATTATTATATGTTTTTTTAGTAATTCCATAGATTAGTGTAATTTCAACAAAATGGTGCATGTGTATAAGCAGGTAGAGGGAGCGAAATATATATTTGAACCAAAAACAATTCAAAGAATGGAACTGCTTGTGCTAACGGTATTGGATTGGAGACTGCGATCAGTAACACCATTCAGTTTCATTGATTTCTTTGCATGCAAGCTCGATCCAACAGGAACTTTTCTCGCCTTTTTGATTTCAAGGGCAACCGATATTATTTTATCCAATATCAAAGGTATTATTTCTCTTTCTGTCGGTTGATATAAATACGTGCATATATAAGCCAACTTTTGTATTTGGAAACATACTTATATACATGCATATACGATAAGAAAAAAGGGGTTATAATAATCCATTTAATGTTGCCAACAGAGGCGAGCTTTCTAGAGTATCGGCCATCAAGCATTGCTGCTGCAGCGATACTTTGTGCAGCCAATGAGATACCAAACTTGTCTCTTTTTAATCCTGAACATGCTGAGTCATGGTGCGATGGACTGAGCAAAGTAAGTTCACTTCATTATGTGTAAAAAAATTGTGAGTCTTAGTTGAATTAGAAACTCGTATGCCAATTTCGGAAAATATCCAAATATTTGCAGGAGAAAATCCTTAGCTGCTACAGGTTAATGCAAGAGCTTGTGGTTGACAATGCCAGGGGGAAATCACCCAAGATGTTACCTCAGCTTCGAGTATCAATCCGAGGCAGAATGAGGTCCAGTGACTCATCTTCCTCATCTTCTTCATCACCTTCATACAAGAGGAGAAAATTAAACAACTGCTTGAGGGTGGATGATGATGACAGAAACTCCAAGTAAGGGGAGAAGGGGAAATAATAAATAAACAATAAATAAGGGGGAGAAAGGAAAGGAAAAATGGTGGCCCTAGTTGTCTATAAACCTCAATATATATATATATATTGGTTGGAGGGTCAGGGTTTTGAGAGTAAATCGACCTTGGAGAGTGATGTAGATTCTATAGTATAAATATATAAATATGTGCATGTAAGAGTTTGGAGATGGATTAAATATAATAGTGGGTGGGGTGGCTGGCTTTGCAGATTCCCAAGGGGGTGGGGGTGTTGGTTTGTTACATAAATATATTGGTGAGAGAAAGTTAGGGAAAAGAAAAGCATGTTTAATATTTAGAGGAAGTCATAAGGTGTGAAAGGCTGGAAGAATTGATTGTTGAACGAACATATGAAAGGGTGGGGAGGAGATGGCGAGTCCCTTAACCACAGCCGGAAGCAAAGCAGAGGAAATTTTCTGAGATGGGTTTGGCGGATTTACGGGTTCAACGTTGAAGCTTGAGCTGTTTTTTGTGGTCATTGAGATAATGAGATTGATTAAAGTCAAGCTTCCCATCTGATGATATAAATTAAATATCAAAACCGAAGGAACAATAAATTTGGGTTTTTTTTCGAGTGGATTGTGTGTTCACGCGTTTGGCATGTGTGGCACGCACGTGTGTATGTGTGCTTTTTTGGCGGGAAATGCCTCTTTCTGTTTTTTTTGCTCCGTTCCTTTCTTTCTTAATGGCCTTGGCCTAACCTATTACCGGATTTTATCCGGTGGTGTTCTTGCGTGCGATGGTAACACGTGTGCATATATTTTTCCTTTTTTTATTTTAATTATTTTATTTTTTCTACAAAAACAAATTTCCTCCGAGGAGAAGGAAAGCCTCTTTCATGACCAGTTTTTGGTCTCAACATATACGAAAGGTCTTTGGGGCCTTTTTGAACTTTGTTGTATTCAATTCGTGAATAAATAAAAACTCATTATTTAGTATTATAATCTCTTTCTTCTTTTTCTTTCATTTCAATCTTTTCTTTTCCTGTGCACCGCCCGTGATCGACATTACATAATTTGTAGTTTTCCCATAGGCTTCATACTGTAACTGTAGCAAAAGAAAATCAAATTTCATATTTTGGGCCAAAGGAGAAGAAACTTGAATTGAATGACTGGAATTTAGTGGAGGCATGGATTGAGAGAGTGAGTGAAGGGACTAGAACTTGGTCCCGCAGGCAATAAAGAGGGTTCAATTCATGAACACGACCCCCGGTTCCCGGTCCTAATTGGGAGTTGGCACTGGCGAGCGCCCCATGAAAATGGCAAGCAGCTGGTTTCCTCTCTTCCATCCTTAAATATCACCCAACTGTTGAGTGTTGTGTCATCCTCAACATTTCACTCTTTAATCTTTACTCGGATTTCTTAATTAATTATCCCATCCACATGTATGGTTAGAAAGCCTCTTTATTTATTACATACGTGATACAAGGAGCGATACAAGTGAGATGAGGCAAAGAGGTTGAAAAAAGCAAGCTCCTTTTTTCATCTACAAATAAGTTTAATCGTAACATCACATAAAGAAGTTGTCATTTTGCCCGACATATGGTATATTACCTTTGCATGTAGTAAGATTACAACAATAACCCTTTAAAGGAAGGGTGGTGCGTAACAACCTAACCATGCAACTTAGGCCAACTCAACCAATCATCATGCAAATTGCTTTTATAACCTTATCATCACCTCCACTCCACTCCAAACACGTGGTATTCTCACTCCTTAACCATGCTTCCTCCATTCACATCCCTGCCCTTGTTCTCCAACTCGATTATTGACATTAAAACTATTATATATATGAGTGTGTATCCGTGGACCACGGCGAAAGTAAATCCGACACTAGGTGACAATTATTCATCGGTACTATTTTATCCAACTCTCTTGGACCTGTTCGCAGTTAGCTTCTGACATCTATATTCTTCCCCATATATATATATATATATCAAGGACCACGAACCACTCTCATCACATAACAAATTCAAGGTATTTAACTAATTTGATCATCAAGTCTTTGTTTAATTCTTCCAAATTTATTTAGTTTTGAATTACAGTCCTGGCTAGCTTTACCAAACAAAGGCTTTCTGATTTTACTTGTTCCAATAGTACCATGAATCTGATAATCAAACGTGTCAGAATCCATTTGGGTAATATAATTATGACGAATCCTTTTGTAAAATCCTGGGATTCTCCAATCAATTAATGAGATTTGGTGTTTTCTCATTAGAGTGGCCAAGTGGGAGCCATGAAGATATTATCAACAACCCAAAAAAAGACATCATCTTCCCTACTAAAAAGGTCATATTAAAACTAAATGCTAACATTTGATTTTATTAATCCCCCAACAGCCCATCCCGTGCTGGTTAAGCCACATGTTTGGATTAATCTACAGGTTTAGGAAATAAATGGGACAGATAATAGGCCAAGGTGTCGGAATACAATGACGTAATTATTAGTTAAAGAATTAGCCTTATTTTATTTTCCATTACCATAGATTGTAAAGTCTAACTAAACAGCAATGCCTGTACTACAAAATATCCCTTTAGGCATGTATAGAGGAATATTGTGTAGGAATACTAAACAGTTATATATTATTTTATTGAATGTGGTTTTTGGATCGACGCATGCATGATGATGATGGGGTGGAGCGTATAAACGTAACCATCAAGTAGGGGCAGTGATAAGGACGTGACGTATTGGTGTTTGGGCGGAAGCTTTTAACGAGCGGAAAGAACGAAAGAGGATTTGGATTTTGTGAGCAACAGGTTCCCACCATTATCGACACCAATCTTATTTTTTTTGGGAGTTTTCCTAACAACCCTCCAATTCTTTTTTGTGTTTAACATAAAATTTATTAAAATTTGAAGGATTAAAATTAAATTATTATTTCTTGTGAGGGCCAAAAAATATATATTTTCAAAGAGTTAAAAGGACATAAATTATTAATTTTACAAAGATGATAAATTTTATTATTATTTTATTTAAATAAGAGTAAAGGTATCTATCTACTCTTCCTATCATCCTAGAATGTTTGTTAACAGATATTCATATCCAAATATTTGTATATGAATTCAAATATTTGTAAATTTATAATCATATTCATATCCAAATATTTTATAATGTATTCAATACAATTAGCATTTTATTAACAATAATGAAGTGCATAAAACCCTTAATTTAATGGTAAAGTTGGGAACTTTAGTTCAATTCTCATCCTCTTTCCTTATATATATATATTCAGATTTATTCTAATTAATTGAAATTGAGTTAATTGTTGGATTAATGCTTGTAATAATTGATTTTATGGAAGGAATGAATGGCAAGTGATGCTTG
Source organism: Gossypium rotundifolium (assembly GCA_025506655.1). NCBI lineage: Eukaryota > Viridiplantae > Streptophyta > Magnoliopsida > Malvales > Malvaceae > Gossypium > Gossypium rotundifolium. The sequence continues at coordinate 22,906,693 of CP106724.1, forward strand.
AATTAGAGGAATAGACATAGGGCGAGAAGGGGTAAATAGTCTGCAACCACATCCTCCTTATCTTTGCACTTACATATAAAAAGGGGGGAAACCATGCCCACACACTCTTTTATTTTTTCAAAAATGATGTTTAAAGTGAGGAATCCAAAGTTTAAGCCCAAAAGCCAAAATTTCTTTCACCTCCCTATATATGAAAAGTGAGGGAATAAGGGTAGGGTGCAGAATCTAGCTCTTTTACCAACTCTTTTTTTTTTAAGTGTTGAGCATTTTCTACTTTAGAACATGGGAATGACAAAATTGGAGGACCCCTAAAGTTGAGCCTTTTGAAATATGGATTTTTCGTTGTAAAAACAACTTCGTGGGGTTCTCTGTAAAAGTTCATATCGGACCCCCATTTTGTTAAAAGACTTGAAAAGCTAGAATGATATGCTCAAATTTCTCAGATATGGTTATGATTTACTGCTGAATTCAAGACACTTACATATTTCTCCTCTCCATTGGGCGCTTTAAAAAAAGCCTAGTTGCCCCCATTGGACCTCAGTAATCAGTTGGTGAGTTAAAGAAAAAGAAAAAGGTATAAATATTATATATTGATCATATATATACATATGTACCCCTTACTCTGTACCTCGGATGAAATCCATATTTTGTCTCTTTAATTATTTGAACATGGACCGCCACATATATCTATTTGGCAGGTTCGTTCAGTACTTGATGCCATGGAAATGCATATATATGTGAGTCCTATAGAGTCGTATGTTGTAGACTATGGAGTAAAGGTATATATAAATATAGATAAAGATAGGTTTGTGTTGGTAGAGGTGGAGTGGTGCAGAGGCCCAGTTTTTAGCTTTCCAACTCACAATTATACTATCTTTGGATGCCATTGGAATTAAAAGAAAGGTGAAAGGGGATGGGTGGATGGTTACGGGTGGCTACTCTCGAGGGAGCGTTTGTTACAGTTCTCAAACATGTTCTTTATGTAGCTTTTGTCATAGTGGCTGCCTGCCTGCACCCCCCATTTACAAAGAGTGGAGGGAGAGACAAAAGAGTCTTCCATTCAATCATCACCATTCAATACAAGGACCCCTTTTGCAATTAATCACAGTTTAGCTGAAGACACACAACGTGAAAGCTGAGAGACATACATCACCAAAAAAAAAGAAACCAGGAAAACAGCGTAGAAAAGCAACAGCTGTAAATAAAAATATATGGTAATTGAAAAGCAAGTTTAAAAGGGTTTTCCAAAGTACAATATGAAAGTAAACATTAAGATTGGGGTGCAACGCCATGCATATGGCTTAATTTTTCAAACCCAAATCTTTCTTTAATCCATCTAATTATTAACTAAGCTAGCATAGCACCACTTTAATTTGATATAGATATGATATAAGGTTAATGCAGATACTTTTGGTCTGACTTGTCTCATCTGATCTAAACAATGTGCATATGGTAAAGCGTGAGAAAATAGCCGATATAGGAAGTGCATTCCAACTCAAAATCCCACCTCACAAAATATTTTCCAACTCCACGACAAGGGAAATAAAGGAGCATGGAGAAGTAAGATATTACTAGTTTGGATCTTCATCATATATATTGGAAAATCTTCTGATAAATAAGCTGGAGAATGGAGACCAGATATAAATTAATACACCCATAGCTTTTGATCCATTGCTGTCAACAAAGTAAAGCATTCGGCTTTGGAATTTGTCATTTGCAACACCCAAACACCCCAAAAGGTTGAATCAATGGAAACGTGTTGATTGTGGAACACAAATAGTTGATGAATGGGTATTCCAATAAACTTTTTCCAACTTGATTAATCAATTCTACATATTTTGGTAAAAAAAAAAAAGAATGACGGCTTTATAAAACCATTGCAGTTGCTAAGAGTTTTTTTTTTTAAAGGAAAGAGAGTTAATTAGCACATTGCTTTAATGCAGAAGGTCCCTCCATTTACTAGACACCCTTTTCAGCATACTTTAGAAATTTGTTTAAAGGCTTCGTCCTTCTATTGGTTTTAAAATTGACTTTGTTTTAATCAGCAGCCCCATTTCATAATTAAATTTACAACTTAGTACTTGTACCATACTCTGTCATCCATATTCATTGTAATTTGCTGTCTACTCTTTTTTTTTTTTTTCATTATGTCCATACGACTCACATTTTGAGGTTTATTTATTTATTGTCTATTTCTTCAGGTGATGAATTATGTATTAATGCATAGTTAAAAATCTTTTTAAAATACAGATAATTAATATTTTTAATCATAATTTAGTGTGAGCTGTGTATACAAAAATTACAATCATTTAGGTAAAATGGAGAGTTTCATTCTGATTACAAGTTATAGGTTAAAAAATGTGGTTTTGTTAGGAGTTATGAAGCACAACACAAACGACCTCTATGAAAATGGGGCAAGTGTTTTGACACCGAAGCCTAGACTTCCAATAACAACCCTCTAATTGGGCTCAACTTATTACAAATACAAATGAGAGAGCTCAAACTTGATGTGTTGTGTTGAACAAAATGGGCCTAAAGTGATTTCTTTTCTCTTTTTAATTTAATCCTTTAACCCACAAAGTGAAATATGCCTAGAGTTGGTACGCGTTTTCTTTTTCACTTTACCTTGACGAACTACTGCTTGAAATTTGTGGACCAATATCACTAAATTATTAGCAAATTACGTTTTAATTATTTAACTTCATATGACTTATTGGATGGGGATCAACAAGTGTCTGATTTTGATGATGATGCTCCCTTGGCTGATGATTTCCTTCAAGGAAGTGATGATGAAGATGAAGGCACCCATTTGTTAATTCCCCGTAAATTCTTTATTTACATTAGTAAGATCGAATTTAATGGCTTATAGCAAATATGATTTTGAGCTTCAAGCTTTTCGTTTATTCAATAGTTTCTGGTTGGTGCAACTTTGATTTGTGTGCCAACTACTGCTTAGTAATGGTCCTTGATGAGTTTATGCGTTAGGAACTGAAAATTCTAGTTTGCAACTATCTTGTTCTTCAAGTACCCATATCATGAAAGTGGAAGTTCGCATGTGGGTGCCTGCCACCCATGCAATTAGAAATTTGGAATAAATGGAATACTTAGTCCAAATCATTAATATCATTTTTTTTTCAATAAATTTATTATTATCAATAGTTTCTAAATCTAGAGTGAATTTTTCTAAAGTTATCTAAGAATAAAGACAAGTTTGGTGATGAATCAAAAGATAAAAAAAAAAAAAAAAAAACATAACACTTTATAGTTCGGTGAAATTTTTAATTCCATAAATATAACTAAGAAATTGGTTGTTTCTTAATGTCAATAGTAGAATTAATATCGTATCAAATAATAATTTATATTGTAATTGTGTCCATATGTTATACCAAATAATAATTCATATTATGATGGTCAACTCTTTCTTTCTAGATTTTTCTGTTTGTTTCCCTTTTATATAGTGGCTTTAGATTAATGAGTTATTGTTATTAGTGGATTTCCTTTGATTATTTCTATACTTATCGAGCATCAACTGAAATAATGTGCGAATGGCAAACACCATTTTATTCGACTAAGTTAGCTTAACCTGTTTTCATCTCAAAAGTCAGAACCATCCATTCTAGCTTCATTCATCTCATCCTATTTCCCTCAAATTTTCATGCTAAATATTTAAAGGGGTGAATAATGCCAATGCCATTGATTAGTCTCGTTGCACAATGTTATAAATTCTAATTCTTACTTGTATCTCGAAACTTAAATTATCCTCACGAATTGGTAAAGCTATGTTCTTATCCAAAAAGCCTGTTTGAAAAATGGCTTACATAAAATAACAAGAAGTGCAACTTGTCAAGGAAATAATGATGTAAATTATCTTTTCATTCTAGGAAGGGTTATTCTCGAGAAATTTCTTTACCAGAAACATGTTCTTAGACTATTTGGAGAAGGGAATGCTGGACAGATTTTTGTCTTTCCTTTTTCTGCAAACTGACTAGAATTCAAGTACTAAATCATGATTTAAGCACAGTTTCTTACTATGCAAGAGACGCAACAAGCTTTGTGACAAAGCATAAAAGCATCACCATTATCACCCGCCATAGCTTGAATTCCTTTGGCTTCCACCCAAACGTGCATGTTTGGATTTTGAAGGGGAAAAAAGTTATCACAATCACTAATTAAGCCCTTGCTTAAATCCTACAGCCTTAGGATCATATAACAGTTTGAGAGTGCTACTTAAATCACATCCCTTTATTCAAACTTTTCAATTCAGATCATTTTCTAATTGCCTTGTTTGTGTTAAGAAAATGCTTCAGGACTGAAACATGTTCACGTTTGTTTTTTTGTTTTTTTTTTTTTTTTTGTTAAGTTTATTATGTCAAAGTTTGTTTTTTTTTTTTTTTTGTTAAGTTGATTGTGTCAAAGTTTGTTTTTTTGTTAAGTTGTTTGTGTCAAAGTTTGTTCCTATTTTTAAGAATTAATTATTTGTGTGTTGCTTAAGTTTAGGAAAAAGTTAGTAGGTTGTTGATTTTATTTTATATAAATTCTAAATGACTGTTGAATAAAAAGTGTTCAATTTCCTTCATCCATTAAGTTTTTTTCACTAAAATACTTAAATTGGTCTCGAAGCTGTATTCTTAAGGGATCTGTGAGTGAGTGTGCGAGGTTGCTGTGTCATGGACATCGAAGCAAGTTCCAGTTTCTCTTCAATTTCTCCACCGATGTTTGATGGTGAACACTACTAGGTTTGGGCAGTTCGTATGGAGGCGTATATGGAAGCTTTGGATATTTGGGAAGTAGTGAAAGAGGATTTTGAAATTCCTGCTCTCCCACACAATCCTACCATGGAGCAGATCAAATTGTAGAAGGAGAAGAAGACAAAAAATCCAAGGCAAAGGTCTGTTTGTTCGCTGACAGTCTCATCTACTATCTTCACTTGGATTATGACTCTGAAGTCAGCCATATGAGATATGGAATTATCTCAAGTCAGAGTATGAGGGAGATGAAAGAATCAAGGAATGCGTATGCTAAACTTGATTCAAGAATTCGAGTTGCAGAAGATGAAGGAAACAGAATCAATCAAAGAGTATTCTGATAGGTTATTGGACATTGTAAACCGAATTAGATTGCTTGGTTCTGAGTTCAAGGACTCAAGAATTGTTGAAAAAATTCTTGTAACGGTGCCTGAAAAATTTGAGGCATCTATTTTAGCCTTGGAAAATACCAAGGATCTGACTCAAATCACTCTTGCAGAGAGTCTCAATGCTTTGCAGGCATAAGAGCAAAGAAGAGCCATGAGGCAAGGTGCTGTTGAAGGAGCCTTGCCAGCTAAGCATCATGAGAATGGGAGGAACAAAAAGAAGGTTTTTCAAGAAGAATCTAAATTCTACTAGATAATCTTCAGCCAACAACAAAGTAGGAGTCAAGAAGGGATCCTACTCTCCATATCAACATTGCAATAGAAAGGGTCATCCTCCTTACAAATGCTGGAGAAGATTCCAAATGTAACCAAATGGGGCATGAAGCTGTAATTTATAGGAACAAGAATCAACAGCAAGGTGAAAAGGCTAAGATTGCTGATCAGGAGGACGATGATCAACTGTTTGTGGCTACATGCTTCGTGGGCAATGAATCAGATGAAAGCTGGCTGATTGACAATGGCTGCACAAGCCACATGACTTATGACAATGAGTTGTTTAGAGATTTGAAGCCAACTAACATCACCAATGTAACACCCCTATACCCGGTCCAATCGTACAGACTTGGTATAAGACATTACATTTGGTGCCAAAACGGTTATGGCTAGATAATGTTTAATTAAAACATTTGTGCATAGTATTTTAACTTACCAACCATATTTGCAAACATACTTATTGTTTTACTAATTCATTTCATATATACCAAAATACTTCAAGTAACTCAAAATAGATAGAATTTTAAGAGTTTACATTTTAGTCCCTATTACATGAGAACACATTTGAACTACATATGTACATGCCATTTTAATTCAAAATATAAATAGGTAAATAATCAAAACAAAATATTTTAAACTTATTCAATTATTACATATTTACTCACATATAAGTTTCTTCAACTATGCCTTACTTTAATAAAATTTAACTTATCTTTTTGTAAGTTATAAAACTTACCTTAACACATCGATGATTCACTTTTGTTCACAACTCATATTCTTAGCCCAAAGTAGACTTTATAGAACACACCGGATATACGGAACAAATACAGAGGTGCATTATTATACACTAGTGAACAGAGAGCACTAAAGTGCTATACAGAGAGCACAGATGTGCTATACAGAGAGCACAGATGTGCTAAACGAAGAGCACCAATGTGCTAATAATCGGAGAGCACTAACGTGCTAATAATCAGAGAGCGCGCTAAAGTTCCTTAATGGCATGCCACTAATATCCTAGTAGTTCTAAATTCCATCTACTTGGGCGTTAAAACTAAATTTTAAAACTAAATTCCATACATTTAAATACTTTACATATATATTTCGAAAAAGATTTCTCATTTCTCCCCCATTACAATTTAGTCCCCATTTTACAATTCACAAATGTCTCACTTTTTTTTCACATATATACTTTTATCACAACATTATTACTTAATGTTCAAACAATATACCATCTCATATTCTTCATCTATAATTTTATTTACAAATTTCATAATTTCATAATTTAATTATTTTTTATTTACAAATTTAATTATATATTTTACGTACATTTCTATTCTAAGTAATTTCATACTACAATATAAACATTTAAATAAAGATAATTTAAAATCTTGTAGTACTTACAACAAAAAGGTTGAGATGATGTTTTCCTTCACTCCTTAGCTTTCTCTTTCCTTTTTCTTCAATTAGGTCCTCTCCTTTCTTTTCTTTCTCTTCAATTTCATATAAAACATATAATATTTTACATGTTAGAGAAAAAAACAATCAAATGACTTTCCTATACTATTTAATAAAATAAACATTTATGATATAATAAATTCATCATTTCTTACCTTAGCTCACGTTTCAATTTAATCCATAACTAAAATTATTTCTATTTCTATCACAATTTATACCTTATTTTTACTTAAATTTTACTTATAACTTAACTTAACTCTAAAATTTTTACTAATAAACCCTAATTTCAAATTTCTTACAATTTAGTCCTTATTGCATTAAACTTATAACTTATTTTACAATTTAATCTTTTTTCCAATTCTAATTTGAATTTCCATCAATTCAATCTCTAATTCATCCATTAATTCAACATAAACTACATTAAAAAATCTATAAAATTTCAACATATACTTAATAGTATTTTGTTCTAGGATCATAAACACTCAAAATTACAAGAAATGGAATTAAATTGACTTACCAATTTAAGTTTGAACCCTTGAAATCCTAAATTTTCTTTCTTTCCTTCCCTTTTCTTTTCTTTCCTTTCTCCCATGTTTTTGTTTTTAATATAATAATATAATAATATAATATTATAACATACTTATTAATTAAGTAAATATAATATAATATATATTTTAAATTAAAATATCTTAGATTTTCAATGTTAAACCGCCTCAATTTATAATAATGGCATATTTGCCTATTTAGTCCTTTTTACTTTCTTTAATCTATAATTAAAATTTTACACTTATTTTAATCTAATCTTTTTCCTAATTACTTCTAATTAAGTCAAATTAACCTAATCAAAACCTAATTAGACACACAACTAACTTCATAAATATTTTTAATAAATATTTACGATTCAATTTATGAAAATGGAGACCCAAAATACATTTTTTATTTGCAGACTATCGGGTCACAACAATTCTCCCCCACTTAATAAATTTCGTCCTCGAAATTTACCTGATGTAAATAACTGTGGATATTGATGTCTCATCGTTTCCTCTCTTTCCCATGTTGCTTCTTCCGAATTATGATGTCTCCACAAAACTTTTACCAACGGAACCTGTTTGTTTCTCAATTCCTTTACTTCCCGAGCAAGTATCTTAATGGGCTCCTCTTTATAAGTTAAATCTGGTTAGATTGAGTAATCACATGAGATGGGTCAGACCGATATCTTCGTAGCATTGAGACATGAAAAACATTGTGAATTCTATCCAACTCCGGTGGTAGGGCTATCCGATAAGCAACTGGACCAACCCGTTCTAAGATCTCATACGACCCAATGAATCTTGGACTCAGCTTGCCTTTCTTCCCAAGTCGGAGAAATTTTTTTCATGGCGAGACTTTCAAAAATACTTTTTCGCCCACATTATATTCAATATCTTTCCTTTTAAAATCAACATAAGATTTTTGTCTATTTGAGGCTGCTTTTAAAAGGCCCCTAATCAATTTCACTTTTTCTTCTGTTTCTTTAATCAAGTTAAGACCCACTAATTTATTTTCACCTAATTCTATCCACCACACTAGAGTTCTAAATTTTCTTCCATACAATGCTTCATACGGCGCCATTTGAATACTAGACTGATAACTGTTATTATAGGTAAATTCAACCAATGGTAGATACCTTTCCTAGTTGCCTTCAAATTCGATGATGCAACTTCTCAACATGTCTTCTAGCGTCTGAATTACCCGTTCTGATTGTCCATTAGTCTGAGAGTGATATGCTATACTGAAATTTAATCGCGTACCTAAAGCTTCATGCAAATTCTCCCAAAACTTCGATGTAAATTTTGGATCTCGATCAGAAATGATGGATACTGGTACTCCATGAAGCCTTACTATTTCATCTATATAGAATTGTGCATACTTGTTCATGGAGAAATCAGTTCGTACAGGTAGAAAATGGGCGGACTTCCTCAATCGATCTACAATTACCCAAATAGCATCATTTTTCTTTGGTGAGAGTGGTAATCCAGTTACAAAATCCATAGTAATTATTTCCCACTTCCACTCTAGTATGGCTATTGATTGTAGCAATCCCGACGGAACTTGATGCTCTGCCTTCACTTGTTGACATGTTAAACATTTAGAAACGTATTCAACTATGTCTTTCTTCATCCTTTTCCACCAATAAAATGGTTTCAAATCGTGATACATCTTATTACTCCCCGGATGTAAACCAAACGAACAGTGATGTGCTTCATTCAAAATATTTTGCCTCAAAACTTTTTAATTAGGTACATATAACCGCCCATGAAATCTCAATCTCCCCTCACTATCAATCTCAAATTCACTGTTTTTCCTTTCTTCAAATTGTTTCTTCATCACCAGTAATTCTTCATCTTTTATTTGAGCATCTTTCACCTCCTACAACATAGTTGGTTTCACCTTTAACTCAACAAATAACTTACCATTTTGTTTCATTTCTAAATGTGCATTCATCATTTTCAAAGCTGCCAAAGATTTTCTGCTTAAAGTATCTGCTACTACATTTGCCTACCCGGGGTGATAATCAATAATACAATCATAGTCCTTTAGCAATTCAACCCATTTTCTCTGTCTCAAGTTCAAGTCTTTTGAGTTAACAAATACTTCAAACTCTTGTGGTCAGTGTAGATATAGTATTTTTCCCCGTACAAATAATGTCTCCATATTTTTAACGCAAACACCACTGCAGCCAATTCAAGATCATGCGTCGGGTAGTTCTTTTTGTGTAGCTTCAATTGCCTAGAAGCATATGCTACTACCTTTCCTCCTTGCATTAGCATGCAACTCAAACCATTGTACGAAGCATCACTGAAAATCACGTACTCCTTACCAGATTCTGGTTGAATCAACACAGGAGCTTCTGTTAATGCTGCTTTTAATTTTTCAAAACTTTTGCTGACATCTTTCTATCCATTCAAATTTTACGTTTTTCTACAACAATTTCGTTAAGGGTGATGCAATCATAGAGAATCACTCAACAAATCTTCTATAGTAACTAGCCAATCCAAGAAAACTCTTTACTTCTATCACATTCTTTGGTGGTTTCCATTCAAGTATAACTTTTACCTTCTTCGGATCTATCCGAATACCATCTACTGATACAATGTGTCCCAGAAAAGTGACTACTTTTAACCAAAATTCACACTTACTCAATTTAGCATACAATTGTTTTTCTATCAAAATTTGTAGCACAATCCGGAGATGTCTATCATGTTCTTCTTCTCCTTTTGAATATGTAGCGACGTAAAATTTTAGTACGGGCGCTAATTGAGAAAATTATTGAAAACAAAGTTTCAATTTTATTAAAAAGGAGTCGCCACCGATCTTTTTTCTAGGTGTGATCGGACACCTAATAAATCCTCTTTTTTAAAAAAAATTATTTTTTAAATTTTCTTAAAAAAAGGGCGAGTTTAGGTCTACGTCAAAATTCCAGAGAAAAATAGGGTTCGGGAGTCAAATACGCGCGAGGAAGGTATTAGCACCTCGTGACGCCCAAAATTGGTATCTCGTTAAACGCGTGTTGTCTTAATTTTCTAAAATACAAGTTCAATTTAATATTCAATTGTGATATGGTTGAAACACAAGAATTTTTTTTTAAAACACGAAATTTTCTTTGAAAACATGATTTTTTTTAAAAAAAAACACGAAATTTTGAAAATATGAAAATTTTGAAATATGAGAATTTTTAAAAACACGAATATTTTTTAAAAACACGAATATTTTTTTAAACATGGAAATTTTGAAAACACGAAAAAAATTTTAAACACGAATTTTTTGAAAACATAAAAAAATTCAAATCGAAAAGTTTTAAAACACGAAAATTTTGATAGATTACATATTATCGTATTATATACATTTTAAAAATGAAATCTTGATTTTTTTTTACAAAGATTTTATATTTTTTTGAAATTTCTAATTTTAATTTTTATAATGAATTCCAAGTTTAACATAAAATCAAAGAAGTTCACCCAACATAGCAAATAAAACGATGATTTAATGCTAAACCGATTTATTATTTTTTATTAAAAAATTAAATTTATTAAAAATTAAAATAGGTAAATAAAATTATAACATAATGCTTTAAAAAAATATATTAAGATAACATTAATGAAACAAATATAAAGAAATGAGCCCAATAACCAAATAAAGGTAAAAAATTTACCAAGGCCCAAACTTTTGGGCTGCTTTATTTTTTTTCTTCTTTGGGCTGCTCCTTCTTTTTTTCTCTTTTCTGATGGGCTTTTGAGTTGGGCCCAGATTGGGCTTGCTATTGGATCCGGGTCATTTGCTGTGTCAGTCACGCAGTGCCTGGTCGAATCGACTTGTCTATTTTTTTTTTTTTTCTTTTTTTTTTTTCTTTTTCTTTCCTTTTTCCTTTTTTCTTTTCTTTCTTTTTTCTTTTTTTTTTTTCTTTCTTTTCTTCTTCTTCTCTTCTTCTTCCCTTCTTCTTCTCCTCACGCCATCGACTCCTCGGCTGGTGGTGTGCCGATCACTGCTCACGCCTGTAATGGCCATCTCTCCTCTTCTCTTCTTTTTCTTCCTCATTTCCTCTCTTTTCTTCTTTTTTTTTCCTTTTTCTCTTGTTTGTGGGTGTTGTGTTTTTTATATGGGGTTTTTTTTGGGGAAAAATCCCTTTATAGTGTTGTTCTTGCAGTGTTAGGTGGCTAGGGGAAGGAGGCTATCCTTAGTAGGTGGCAAAAAATCGAGGGGTGGGTCTTGAAATCCATGATTTTTGAAGATTTTCCACGAAGGATGAACTATAAATGTAGTAAAACTATTAGGGTCAAAGTGTAATTTCAAGAAAGATGAGGGGTCAAAATGTAATTTTGAAAAGTTTTAGGGCCAAAATATAATTTCAAGAAAGTTTAGGGGTCAAAATGTAAAATTAATTTTTTAAAAAAAATTTAAAAAAAATTGAAAAATAAACCCATAATTAAGCCGGGCAAAATTTAGTGCTTACAGCTGCCCATCTTTACTCATCGCTGGGAAATAGGGATAGAGCAAAGACTTAAAAGCACTAAATTTTGTTCGATTGTCCAATCCTTATTCTTTATTGAAAAACAGAAATCGAAAATAGCTTAGCATGCGACCCGAAGCTTAACTCACCTCTCGGATTATGAGTTGATCTTTGAAAAAGCAGAAATTGAAAATACCTCAACGTGTGACCTGAGGCTCAACTCACCTCTCACAATATGAGTTGATTTTTTTTGAAAAACAGAAATTGAAAATACCTCGGCGTGTGACCCAAGGCTCAACTCACCTCTCGCAATATGAGTTGATTTTTGAAAAACAGAAATTGAAAAATACCTCGGTGTGTGACCCGAGGCTCAACTCACCTCTCGCATTATGAGTTGATTTTTGAAAATGAATTGAAAATACCTCAACAGTGACTCGAGGCTCAACTCACCTCTCGCAATATGAGTTGATTTTTAAAAATGAATTGAAAAATACCTCGGTGTGTGACCTGAGGCTCAACTCACCTCTCGCATTATGAGTTGATTTTTGAAAACAGAATTAAAAATACCTCAACAGTGACTCGAGGCTCAACTCACATCTCGCAATATGAGTTGATTTTTGAAAAATAGAAATTGAAAATACCTCGGCAGATGACCCGAGGCTCAACTCACCTTCGTATTATGAGTTGATTTTTGAAAAGGAAATTTGAAAATACCTCGGCTCATGTGACCCGATTTTTTGGCTCAACTCACCTCTCACCTCTCGCAATATGAGTTGATTTTTTGAAAATAGAAATGAAATAATTTTTAAAAATATCGAATTTCAAAACATATCATCCGGTGGAACTTGGATGTCTTATTTTTCCTTGATTCAAGACAACTATCATCAAAACCTCTTGCTCTCTTGGAGTACTGTATATGTCATGCGTGATGTTATCATGATATGCACGTGTTTGTCTTAAATGCTTTCATGCCTGCATGATTATGCCATGCGCCTTGGGCTTGTTTGTCATATATCCCTTTTCGTTACGATTTTCGTGATGGCCTGCACTCATTGTTTCGAATCTTGACTTTCCTTTTAGGTTTTGTACCTGTCCTCAAGCTTTACAAGTAATATGCGTTTCTCGTATACCACCCTTTTGCCCCCTATTGAACTTTGTCCTTGCTTTGAGGCTCTTGTACTTACCAAATTCTCATCTGAGTAATGCTCAACATTATTTTTGTTTAGAATATGTCATTTCACTATTTATCATTTAAATGAACCAAACATTAGATGCATGAAAATGTCACAGTAGGTACGAAAGAAGCACCTCACATTCATATTTATTTCAAAAGCTACAAGCAAAGAAAATTGACCAGGAATAGTTCAATAAAGAAAACATTATAAAGAAAGGAAAGCATATTCATTGTCATAAATGCTCTAGATATTCAACGCATGAACTTCTCCACGTTTCTTCATCCTGGATCTTTTCGAGCACGATTTCTTGTGTAGAAGATTTCGAGCTTCCGAGAATGCTTTAAATATTGTAATCTCGCCACATGGCTCCCTGTTCAAATCGTCTTGCTCCTTATGTCCGAGCCCCCTTCATTAGGATACCCTTTCAGGTTTTCATCCTAATCATTTTTGTTTATCAAGAAGCCATTTTCGGGTTTTCATCTTGATCTCATTTTTTCTTTTTCTTCTTTTCTCTTTTTTTTTATTTTTTTATCAAGACGCCCTTTCGGGTTTTCATCTTGATCTCTTTTTTTTATAATTTTTTTTAAAATGCCCTTTTCAGGTTTTCATCTTGATCTCTTTTTTTCTTTTTTCTTTTTTTTTTTTTTTTAGGCATAATATTTCTTCACAGCATCTGAGTTCACTGGATTTGGTACCTCCTTCCCATCCATCTCAGTGAGAATCAAAGCTCCACCCGAGAATGCCTTCTTTACGAAATATAACCCTTCCCAATTTGGTGCCCATTTCCTCGAAAGTCTTTTTGTATTGGGAGAATCTTTCTTAGTATGAGTTCTCCCTCGTGGAATTCTCTTGGTCACACCTTCTTGTCATTGGCCGTGATCATTCTTTTCTGGTACATTTGTCCATGACAGATTGCCTTCAAGCGTTTTTCTTCGATAAGATTTAGCTGGTCATATCGAGCTCGAACCATTCTAATTCTTCTAGTTTCGACTCTATTAAGACTCGTAGAGAGGGATCTCAACTTCAATGGGCGTCTGACTTCCATTCCATAGACCGAGAGAAAGGAGTTGCTCTCAGTAGATGTCCGCACAAATGTGCGATATGCATACAAGCGAATGGTAGCTTCGTGCGGTCTTTACATGTCTCGGTCATTTTCCCAATAATTCTCTTAATATTTTTGTTAGCCGCTTCTACTGTTCTTCGTTCATCTTTGGGCGATAGGGTGAGGAATTATGATGCTTTATTTGAAATTGCTCGCACACTTCTTTCATCATCTTATTGTTCAGATTTAAAATGTTATCTAAAATTATTCTCTGGCAAACCGTATCGACATATGATTTTTTTTTTAAGAACCTGCAAACTGCAGTCTTTGTCACACTAGCAAACGAAGCGGCTTCTACCCATTTTGTGAAGTAATCTATAACCACAAAAATGAATCGATGTTTATTCGAAGCTTTTAGGAAAATTGGCCCTATAACATCCATGCCTCACATAGAAAAAGGCCACGGAGAAGTCATGACATGAAGGGGCGAAGAGGCTGTATGAATTTTATCACCGTAAATTTGACATTTGTGGCACCTTCGTACGTAACTAATGCAGTCACTTTCCATCGTCAGATAGTAATAACCAAGTCTCATAATCTGTCTGGCCATAGTGAAACCATTGGCATGCATCCCACAAATTCCTTCATGGATATCTTCAAGTATTTTTCTGGCTTCAACAGAATCCACGCATCTCAGGAGCACTTGATCTTTTCCTCTTTTGTACAGGATATCCCCATTAAGGACAAATCCCACCGCCATTCTTCTGATTGTTCTTTTGTCGTTCTTATTTGCTTGCTCGAGATACCTTTGATTCTTGACATATTCTAAGATATCATGGAACCACGGCCGTCCATCTGTCTCTTTTTCAATGCTAAAACAATGTGCAGGGACCTCATATATCTTCATTTGGAGAGGCATTATTTCTATTTCTCTGTTTGCTTTGAACATTGAGGCTAAAGTGGCCAAGGCATCAGCCAATTAGTTTTCTTCTCATGGGAAGTAATTAAAAGTCACTTCTTTAAATTCTTTAATCAGTTCTGTAACGAGATCGCGATATTTAACTAGTTTCGAATCTCTCACTTCCCAATCTCCACGGATTTGGTAAATCACCAATGCTGAGTCCCCATGCACCTCTAAGATTTCAATGTTTCGTTCAATAGCTTTATGAAGTCCCATGATGCAAGCCTCATATTCCGCTATGTTATTGGTACAGAAGAAATTTAATCTGCAGTGAGTGGATAATGGTTCCCTTCTGGTGACACTAAGACTGCTCCAATCCCATGCCCCAATGTATTTGATGCACCATCAAAGCTCATCTTCCATGATTTCTCTTTTGACGATTCATACTCTTTTTCTGTAATGCACATCAAGTCTTCGTCTGGGAAATCAAATCTCAATGGCTCGTATTCCTTTGTTGTTCGAGTTGCTAAGAAGTCAGCTATCGCGCTCCCCTTTATCGACTTTTGACTCACATATACGATGTCGTACTCCGATAGTAGGATCTGCCATCGTGTCATTCTTCCTAAGAGTGCAGGTGATTCTATCATGTATTTTATTAGGTCCAGCTTTAAAATTAACCACGTCGTATGATACAACATATATTGTCCGAGCCTTCAAACTACCTGCACTAAAGCATAATGAAATTTTTCAATTGACGGTACTTTGCTTCATACTCGTGAACTTCTTGCCGAGGTAGTAAATCGCCCTTTCTCTTTTCCCTGACTCATCATGTTGCCCCAACACACAACCCATTGAGTTTTCAAACACAGTTAGATACAAAATTAACGGTCTCCCAAAAGTTGGCGATACTAGCACCTAGGGGCTAGACAAATACTGTTTTATTTTGTCAAAAGCCACTTGGCATTCCTCGTTCCATTCTCCCGGATTATGTTTTCAAAGGAGTCGAAAAATTGGGTCACACTGGTTGGTAAGTTGAGCAATGAATCGAGCGATGTAGTTCAACCTCTCTAGAAATCCTCTGACTTCTTTTTGTGTGCGCGGAGGTGGTAGTTCTTGTATGGCTTTTATCTTATCTAGATCAAACTCAATACCTCTCTTACTGACAATGAAGCCTAGTAATTTTCCCGAGGTAGCCCCAAACGTACACTTGGCTGGATTAAGCTTCAGCTGGAACTTTCTTAGTCTTTCAAACAACTTTTTGAGGTTCCCAACATGCCCTCTTTCCCCCCGAGATTTGGATCGACATAGACTTCTATCTCTTTATGCATCATGTCATGGAATAGCATCACCATTGCCCTCTGATATATTGCCCCAGCATTCTTTAATCCGAACGGCATCACCTTGTAGCAGAATGTCCCCCACATCATTATGAAGGTAGTTTTCTCCATATCCTCGGGAGCCATTTTTATCTGATTATAACCCGAGAATCCATCCATGAAAGAAAACAATGAATGTTTTGCTGTGTTATCCACCAACGTATCGATGTGTGGCAAGGGAAAATTATCTTTAGGACTTGCTCGATTCAGATCGCGATAATACACGCACATTCATACCTTGCCATCTTTCTTCGGTACTGGGACTATGTTAGCTACCCATTCTAGGTATTTGGAGACTTGTAGGAAGCCAGCATCAAATTGTTTCTTGACTTCTTCTTTTATCTTTAATAGCATTTCAGGCCTCATTCGTCTTAGCTTCTGTTGGATGGGTTTGCATTCTGGTTTCAGTGGGAGTCTATGGACCACTACATCCTCGTTTAACCCTGGCATGTCCTGATACGACCATGCAAAAACATCTTTGTACTCATGAAGCAAGGTGATCAAATCATGTTTGGTGTTCTTTGAAATGGAAGTCCCAATCTTCACTTCTTGTCTCTTTTCTTCATTTCCCAAATTTACTGTCTCAATAGATTCTTGATGGGGTAAAATATGTTTATCTTCTTGTTCTACCATCCTTAGTAAGTCAGGACACGATACATAATCTTCAGCATTTTCCTCAGCTTCGAATTCTCCTAAACAAATAGCTTTCTCAAAATCGATTTCAGGACTTGTAACGAGATCATTCATGTCGTTGGTATCTGAGCACCTGAAAGGTGAATGGAAAAGAAAACTATAGAGGAGCATCAAAGTATTGAAACCAACAAACATAATGTTATGGCATGATATGAGGTACATTTAAGGATAGGCTGTGAGAAGAGGGAATAATTATAAAGTTAACAAGAATGAAAAGACTATGACAAAATGCATCTCCATTAATGTTCATTTAAATGATAAAGAGCAAACATAAGCTCTTACAAAAGAATCCCACTATTACTTAGGGCACACAAAAGAGAGTTAACATTGAGAATTACTCAGAGAGGACTTAGAAACTACAAGAAGATCTACAAAGAATCTAATTGTTCAAAATGAATCCAAGAGGACAAGGCGTATCATTGAAACATCTTTAATTGCATCATCCCTTTGTCAACAACATTTATACTAATGTTCTGAAAACCCCTTTCAATCCATAACATCATGTTTTGTGGATTATCTCGCCCTGGGTACATCATTCCTACAGATGTAAATGTTTTTGACAAAGGAGGATATGCTATAGGCACCCATTCTAATTCTCAACCCGAGGCTCTTGTAATCCTCCTTTCTTGATCTTTCTGCAATTTTTTCTTCTTTGTCGCATATTCGGCTTGAATCCTAAACCGTATCGAGCCTTCTGATGTACTGGTTTTAATGCTCTAACTATCCCTTGTTGATTTCTTCCCAAACCTTTCTTCGCTCAGGCTCTCTTTCCCATAGTCAGCTTAATTCACATCTTGGTATTCCTTGATAGCTTGGGTGTAGGAATGTTATTTCCTTCAGCAACAAATGTAGCATTGATAAATTCGAAGGAACGGAAGGAACATTCTACTGCATCTTTGTTTACTTTGATGTAAGGTGTGTCAGTAGAGATAGATGCAACAATGTCTTCTTCACCAGCGACCGTGATCAAGCGGCTATCCATGATGAGCTTTACTTTTTGATGGAGAGATGAAGGAACTGCCCCAGCAGAATGGATCCAAGGTCTCCCTAAAAGGAAATCATACGAGGGCGTGATGTCCATGACCTGAACTCGATATCATATGTACATGGACCCACTTCTAGAGGAATTTCAATCATCCCCATGACCTCTCGTCGTGTCCCATCAAATGCCCTTACTATAGAGTGACAAGGCCTCAGATAAGACATATCAATTGGCATCCTAGAAAGTGTGGCCAAAGGCATGACATTGAGTGTAGGACCGTTATCAATAAGCACATTTGGTATTATATAGCCTTTGTAACTGGTTGTGATGTGCAATGCTTTTACAGAGCCCCTACCATTTGGTGGTATTTCGTCATCACTGAAAGAGATGAATTTATCCGCATTCAAGTTGTTCACCCACCTATCAAGTTTTTCAACAGATACGTTGCTCACCACATACGCTTGATTTAACACTTTCAGCTTGTTCAACTGCTCCACGACGTTATATTCACTGTGCTTGATGAACTTTAAGAATTCATGTGCTTCATCCTTATTCACAGGTCTTTTAATCTTTTGCTCAGACTGTATTTCAACATCAACCTCAGCATCATGCATTGGTGCCTTTCCTTTCTGATTCGAGTCAACGGCTTTCTTATTTGGTTCAACCACCTCAGGAGAATAACATCTCCCACTGCGGGTAAAGTGTCTTACTTCGCTAACACTTCCAGTTGTGACTTTGGATTTTTCACCTTCGGGTATAATAATGTTGACATCATATTTCAATGGTACCGCCTTGTTGTCCTTGTAAGGGAAATGAGATGGTACTTCAATTATTATCTTTGGTTTGACTTCCTTCTTCTTGACCTTATAATAAATCACCAGAGGCCGATCGACACTATAAGGGATTGCTGATGGTTGATTATTAGAGGCGCATATTTCTCCTTCATCGGCCTCTTCCACTCTGTTAAAGATCTCGACCTCCTTATTGTCCATCATGCCTTGAAGTAATTTTTTGAATTCCTCACAAGACTGGATGTAATGCCCTTCTATGCCATGAAAGATACAAAAACTTTGACCTTTTATACTTTCTTCCTTGAAACTTCTGTTGAGTGGACAGAACAAGCCCTTCTCAGCCATTATTTCCCATACCTTTCACAAAGGTGTCTTTATTTCAGAAACACAACTTTTGGCTCGCCACCTGTCTTCCTTTATTACCGCCACTCACGTTCCCTTCAGTATGGTTAGGGATAGGATTTCCAACCATATTTCTAGCACCATCAAATCGTAAAATGCATGCATTAATAAGACTTTGAACCCTCCTTTTAAAGGCAAGATAATTTTCTGTAGAATACCCCTGGTTTCCAGCATTGTACATGCAACTAGCATTAGGATCGTACCATTTTGGGTATGGAGGCTCCAGGGGTGCCATATAATGTGGGGATATTAATTATTTTTCTAGTAATTTCGGGCACAGCTCTCCGTAGGATACGGGAATAGGGGTGAATTGAGGTTTTTCAAGATTGGGTCTTGCCGGTTTTTGTCCATTTTTGGGTTGGCTTTGAGCATGCATGGTATTTGGTGAGAACATGGTGAATGGTATTTGGTTATTTGTGGCGTAGACGGGGTAAGAAGGAGGTGCTTGATAGTAAGGGCTTTGAGGAGGAAAATAGAAGTTTGGAGGTAGGCCATATCAAGGTCGTGGTTGGGTTGGGTGCGGATTAGAAGTATAGTGGCTCTCAGTTCCCATCATATAGGTTTCTGCCTCCTTTTTCTTTATGGGTGCTGCCCTTTTCGAACTCTCGGGGCCTTCCATCCTTCCACTATTGATGGCATTTTTATAAGTTCTCCGGATATTACAATATCTGCGAAGTCTTTCGTGGCGCTTCCTACCAACTTATCATAAAATGGCGCTTTCAAAGTGTTGATAAAGAGGACCGTTATCTCAGTTTTAGTTAATGGGGGTTCTACTTGGGCCGAGATATCCCTCCACCTTTGCGCATATTGCCTAAAAGTCTCCATCGGCTTCTTTTTCATCATCTGTAGGGTTAGTCGATCAAGCACCATGTCGGATACATGTTTGTATTGTTCACAAAATACTGATGCTAAGTCTTTCCATGATCGGATCCTTTCTCTACTGAGTTGATTATACCATCGAAGAGCCGATCCAACCAAGCTATCTTAAAAATAATGTATTAACAATTTATCCTCATTCACATAACCAGTCATTTTTCGACAAAACATGATAAGATACACCTTTGGACATCTCGTTCCATCATATTTTTCAAAATCTGGCACTTTAAATTTCGGAGGCAGAACCAAATCGGGCACCAGACTGAGCTCTTTGGCACTCAATGCAGAGAAGGCTTCAGTACCTTCTATCGCCTTGAGCCTTTCTTCCAGGCTCATTATCCTGAGCCTCAGGATCATCCATTTTCAACCTGGCTATTTCTACCGGATCATCTAAATCTAGAATAATTGGATTAGGAGGATTAGCTTCGGGGTTAGATACAAATATACCCTGTCCTAGAGGAGCAGGTGGTGCATGTCGTTGCTCAAGGCTTGTAGGCTCCCCTTGAGGATATCCTCTTTGCATTGCATGAGCGTGAGGTGGAGTGAATCTTGGGGGATAGAGCGGATCCTAATTAACTCTTGACTGGGGTTCTATGATACCAGGGCTCTGCATGGGTCCTTTTTCTTTGACCAAAGCTGTCATTATCTCCATCATTTTTACCAATTTATCCCTTTACTCGAGCGATTCCTCTCAAGATCTTACCATCAGATCTATTGCTTCCTGTTGTGACTTAGCCAACTACTTTTGCAACTCTCTTTAGGTCTTTTCCATCCTTTCAATTCTTTCGTTGAGTTCAGCATCCATAGTTCTAGCTCTTAGACGCGTCTTATAAGAATGACGTGATTTCAGATTTGTAGTGTCGCAACTGTGGATTATACGGTTTTAGCCTCAGTGAATGATTAGAGTGATGTGCACATGTAATGAATAGATGAATGAATAAATGACAAATGAATGTTAATCATGAATAAATATGCAAGAATTTGGTGTTGATTTCAAGATAGCCCCATACTTAGGCATTTCATTAATTAAAAGAGTCTATTACAAAACGTTTTGCCATCTTTGATCTAATAGTTACACAAATTTTCTAGCCATATCGCATTGTTTCTTCATTTGTTCTAGGAATTCTGACATGCTTAATCCTTGTCTCGGAGGGAATTGGTAACTGAGATCTTCTGTTTCATCTGATAATTACACAATTTGCACAGCCACCTTGTGAATTTCATTAATCAAATAGCTAAGATACATATCTTTTTCTTGGAGAGCTCTTTCGTAGGCACGAATGTCTCTGTCATGCTGGCCATTCTTTTCTTCTAGGGCTTTTAAGAGAGTATCCAAATGTTGCTGATAAGCTTGCAACGTATTTTCTAAATCTTATATTTTCCTTCTTAGCTCTTGACACTCAGACTGACTAGTCATTAATTCTGCAGACATGGTTTTGTATTCAACATTCTTCTTCCTTAACTCTATCATAGCACGCATGCCTTTTTTTCTCTTCCTTCTTCGCTTTCCTCTCCGAAATTCCATCCCACCTTTGATGTTGCTTAGTTCCTCCTTCCATTCTCGCCGATGATTTGTCCAAACCCACTATTCCTTATAGTGCCTCTTAATTTCTTATTTTCCAAATGAAGATCCTTTAAGTCATTTCTCATGATCTCAGCTTCTTTCTGGACTTTCTCGATTTTGGATTCTTCAATTTGAACATCGATCTTCAACTGGTAGTTTTTCTCTTAAAGAGAACTAATATCCCGTAACAGCTTGGCCTTTTCACGTTCAAATTCATGTCTTGCCATTTCCAACTCGGACGGCATTTCTTTTGAGAAAGGATTCTGGAAAATGTAATCCATCGACGAGATTTGTTGACTATTCACTCGTTGTTGTCTCCATATGTCATAATCTTGAGTGATAGTATTAGCATAGAGAGCTAACTCCATTAGGTAAATTTTTTCTAAGACTTTGCAGTATCTCGGACCTTTTTCATGTAACCTTCACCTGTAAAAGCAAACTCAGACTGTGCCAATCCCCCGGTAGCTGGTATGAACTATCATGAAGCAAACTACCTTTGAACCATTAACGGTGCATATCCAATTCCTCCCCATAATCCGAGTAAAGGCACCCAATCTTGGCTTCCACACTTGTATACCAGAACCGAAGAACAGATCCATGGTGCTCTCCAAGTTATATCTTCGCGAAGGTTCTGAAAAACTAAAACCCAGTGTTGTTTGGTGACATCCTTTGGCCAATCTTTTCCAAGGTAAGCTTCCAATGGAGAGAATGTTTTTGAAAACATGTGGAAAGGTGTGCACTTTCCACTTTCTAAACATTAAGTGGCTCATAATCCAAACATTAAGTAAAAGTCTGATAGTTGGGAAATCCTTGCCTCAACTTTTCAAAGAACCACTTCTATATGCCCAAGGACCTTTGGGAAGACGATTAATCCGTAAATGGCCAAAGCAAATAGATCCACCCTCTTCACAATATCTGGATGGTTTTGAACTAAGTCTCGCAGAGAAAACCATGGAACACAAGTGACTTCGTTCTTTTTTTTATCTATTTTTCAGCCCATGTATCAGCCATTCCTGTCAACTTTATTAGCTTTTTCTTAAAGGTCATTGGTTTGGGCTCTTTCACATATATCTTGCTGAATTGTGCATTGTCAACGCGAAGTAAGGCAGTATACTCTTCTATGATCAGAGTCATATCTTCCTGATTGAAAGTGAAACATTGGTAAGTTGGATCCCAGAATCGAACCATAGCTTGAATCAACTGTTCGTCTACGTTGACGGCGATCAAGTGAGCTATATCCCCGTACTTTTCAGTGAAGATGCCTCTAGTTTTGAGTCCCATTATTTCCAGATCCTAGCCAAGTCTTCAAGGTTATTCTGACGAGCATTCGAAGTCACATACTTGGGAAGATTAGAGATACATCCTTCCTTTAAACTGTCTCCTTTTGCTTTCTGGATTTTCAAAGACCAGTCTCGAACCATGGCATTTTTCTCGGTTACTTGTGTAATTGACTCCTCCATCAGAAACCCGTTTTTGGCAACCAATCTCTAATCAACACCTTCCTAATAAGATGCCTATGATGCATGATAAATAAAAAATAAAAATAAAGACAAATAACCTCGGTTAGTAATCACAACAAATATAAACAGAGAAAAACTATGGCAAATCTAACAAATTAAGCTATTTAATCGTGCATTTTAGTAAAACCGACCTACTTTTTTTTGTTTTTTTGCCCCATCATGCTTTACAAAAACCTACCCCACATGCTCATTAGATAATCTACCCGATACAATTTTATTAAACAAACCTAATTCTCTTGTAAAACAAATATAAATGTAAAAGAAATAAAAAGTAAGCGTTTCTCCCATGTACTTATTTTGGTGATTATTCGACGGACAAAGTTTCGCATGGCTCTAATCGGGTGGCTCATCGTTCACTATATCGGTTTCATTCTAAAAGGTACTCAAATTGTCCGTACTGTGGCCTACTAAGGCTAGTACAGAGCCTCGGTTGTCGCCCATCATAGGCTCGCGAGCTCAATTCGAGGGATTACATTTACTTATGCCTATGCGGAGGGACAAGTTAACTCACGAAAGCATAAGTCATATGTAACCCGAAAGTATTCACTAGCCTGTGCGGAGGGACGAGTTAACTCACGAAGGCATAGCGTTTACTTCCACTTAAATGGACGGAGCCCGGGTATAGAGCTCATGTTATGCAAAAATGCAAGTGCCCGGTCTGTGGGGAGAAACTCACAAACTTTTTCATTTTTATTTTAAAGCTAAAAAATTAAAACCGTAAAAACTTAGCGCTGAAAAAAAAAAGATAAAACAAGTTAGAAAAATATTAATTTGAAAACCAAATGCAGATGTATGACTTTTCAAAAATAAAATTCGAGGATCACGATTAAAATTAATTTGAACGAGGAATTTTGAAAATTTTGACAACACGCGTTTAATTCCAGACTCGACTCTCAAAAAAATGTCCCCAGTGGAGTCGCCAGTTGTAGCGACGTAAAATTTTAGTACGGGCGCTAATTGAGGAAATTATTGAAAACAAAGTTTCAATTTTATTAAAAAAGGGGGAGTCGCCACCGATCTTTTTTCTAGGTGTGATCGGACACCTAATAAATCCTCTTTTTTAAAGAAAAATTATTTTTTAAATTTTCTTAAAAAAAAGGGCGAGTTTAGGTCTACGTCAAAATTCCAGAGAAAAATAAGGTTCGGGAGTCAGTTACGCGCGAGGAAGGTATTAGCACCCTCGCGACGCCCAAAATTGGTATCTCGTTAAACGCATGTTGTCTTAATTTTCTAAAATACAAGTTCAATTTAATATTCAATTGTGATCTGGTTGAAACACGAGAATTTTTTTTTAAAACACGAAATTTTCTTTGAAAACACGATTTTTTTTAAAAACACGAAAATTTTGAAAACATGAAAATTTTGAAATATGAGAATTTTTGAAAACACGAAAATTTTGAAAACACGAAAAAAATTTTAAACACGAATTTTTTGAAAACATAAAAAAAATTCTGAAATCAAAAAGTTTTAAAACACGAAAATTTTGATAGATTATATATTATCGTATTATATACATTTTAAAAATGAAATCTTGAGATTTTTTATATTTTTTTGAAATTTCTAATTTTAATTTTTATAAATGAATTCCAAGTTTAACATAAAATCAAAGAAGTTCACCCAACATAGCAAATAAAACGATGATTTAATGCTAAACCGATTTATTTATTTTATTAAAAATTGAATTTATTAAAAATTAAAATAGGTAAATAAAATTACAACATAATGCTTTAAAAAATTTATTAAGATAACATTAATGAAACAAATATAAAGAAATGAGCCCAATAACCAAATAAAGGTAAAAATTTACCAAGGCCCAAACTTTTGGGCTGCTTTATTTTTTTTTCTTTGAATGCTCTTTTCTTCTTTTTTCTCTTTTCGATGGGCTTTTGAGTTGGGCCCAGTTGGGCTTGTTGTTGGAGCTAAATCTGCTGGTCGAGTGGGGTCACTGGTCGGGTCGACCTGTTGTCTATTTTTTTTTTTTTATTTTTTTTTTCTTTTTTTTCTTTCCTTTTTTTTTTTTTTTTTTTTTTTCTTTTTTTTTTTCTTTCTTTTCTTTTTCTTCTTCTTCTTCTTCTTCCTTCTTCTTCTTCTCACGCCATCGACTCCTCGGCTTTGGTGGTGCGCCGATCACCGCTCAGCCAGTAATGGCCATCTTCTCCTCTTCTCTTCTTTTCTTCCTCCTTTCCTCTCTTTTTCTTCTTTTTTTTTTCCTTTTTTTCTCTTGTTTGTGGGTGTTGTGTTTTTTTTATATGGGGGTTTCTTTTTTAGGGAAAAATCCCCTTTTATAGTGTTGTTCTTGCAGGTGTTAGGTGGCTAGGGGGAAAGGAGGCCATCCTTAGGTAGGTGGTAGGAAAATCGGGTGGGTGCTGAAATCCTCCAGATTTTTGGAGATTTTCTGACAAAAGGACTGAACTGTAAATGCAGTAAAACTATTGGGGTCAAAGTGTAATTTTAAGAAAGATGAAGGGTCAAAATGTAATTTTGAAAAGTTTTGGGGCCAAAATATAATTTCAAGAAAGTTTAGGGGTCAAAATGTAAAAATAATTTTTTAAAAAAAATTTAAAAAATTGAAAAATAAACCCATAATTAAGCCGGGCAAAATTTAGTGCTTACAGAATACACTAGAATGTCATCTATAAATACCACCACAAACTTATCTAAATAAGGCTGAAAAATTCTATTCATAATATCTATGAAAGCGGCTGGAGCATTAGTCAATCCAAATGGCATAACCAAGAACTCATAATGACCATACCGAGTCTTAAAGGCAGTTTTCGACACAACATATTCCTTTACCTGTAACTGATAATACCCTGATCTGAGATCAATCTTAAAAAATACACTAGCTTCTTTTAACTGATCAAACAAATCATCAATCTTGGGCAACGAATATTTGTTCTTTACAATCACTTTATTCAATTGATGGTAATCTGTACAAAGCCTCAAAGACCTATCTTTCTTCTTTACGAACAATATTGGTGCTCCCCATGGTGATACACTAGGACGTACGAATCCATTGTCTAATAACTCTTGTAGCTGCGTTTTCAATTCTTTCAACTCAGTGGGTGCCATCTGATAAGGTGCTATAGATATCGGTGCAGTGCCCGGAATTAACTCAATCCCAAACTCTACTTCTCTTTCTGGGGGCAAACCCGATAATTCTTCTAGAAATACGTCGATAAAATCTCGAACCACCGGTATCTTTTCAATTTCAGAATTCATTGTACTAAAAAATGTAAGCAAGAAAAGCAGTATATCCTCTTCTCATCATCTTAGAAGCTTTCATTTCAGACACCACATTCGTCAATGCACTATATTTTTCACCGATTACAATTACTTCATCTCCATTTGAAGTTCTTAAAGAAATTCTTTTTCTTCTACAATCAACCATAACCCCGTGTTCTAACAACCAGTCCATACCCAATGTCACATCAAACTCATGAAACGTAAGTGCCATAAGGTCTACTGGAAACTCATAATCATGAAATTTTAAGGGGCATCTTCTACACACTTTATTAACTTTCTCATTTTGCCCGAAAGGATTAGTAACTACTATTTCGTATTTTGTAAATTCTACTTGTTACTCCCTCTCTTTCACTAATGTAATGGATATGTATGAATGCGTAGAGCCAGGATCAATTAGTGCAATTACAGAAGAATCAAATAAAGAGAATTTACTAGTAATCACATTAGGAGCATCTCCTTCTTCTCGTGTTCTGATAGCATAAGTCCGAAATCTTCGGGATTTAGATCTATCAATTGTTTCTCTCACCGATCTCGTACCACTACTAGTGCCACCAAAAATTCCAGGTCGTCTACCTGTTTGTGAAACTGAGTTACCTCTCATAGACTGTTCTGTAACATTTTCTGACATCTTTGGAAATCTCTGATTAAATGATCTTTCGATCCACATCGAAAACAGGCTCGGAATTTAGTCGACATTCTCCCTAATGATATCTTCCACAATGCTCAAATGATTGCGGTGTTGGTTTTCTTTT
The DNA here is from genome assembly GCA_025506655.1 of Gossypium rotundifolium. NCBI lineage: Eukaryota > Viridiplantae > Streptophyta > Magnoliopsida > Malvales > Malvaceae > Gossypium > Gossypium rotundifolium. Next base: position 22,933,859 of record CP106724.1, read on the forward strand.
GGAACCCCCAGTACTACCCATAGAGGTCGCCTGCTGAGTTTATCTTGTCTAAATTCTGGATCTTTGCCCAACAGTAGGAGAAGTGTATTTAGAATCTCTAAAATCCTTTACTCTTTTTGAAGATGGTGGTGGTGTTGAACTAGTTGCTAGTCTTTCCCAAAACTCTTATTTTTTGAAACGAGATAACCCTTCTTCCAGAGTTGTGCTCTATCAACCAAAATAGGAAATTCTTTTAGATGTAATGGTATAAAAGGAACATAAATTTCTTCATTCAATCCCCACTCAAATCTCCTACACATATCTACTTCATTTGCTATTAATTCCTTGGCATATTTACTCAATCTGATAAATTCACATTCATATTCAGCAACAGACATGTTGTTCTGCTTCAAATCTAAAAATTCTCTTTTATTCTTCTCAAGATAAAGTTGATTCACATATTTCTTTCTAAATTCAAACACAGAAATTCCAATTAATTTTCTCTTGGGATGAATATTCATGACAGTGGTCCACCATTGGTAAGCCTCACCCTTTAATAAAGATACTGCACATTTCAACTTTTCATTCCATGTACGCTGCAATTCTTCAAATATTCTTTAACTATTCTCTAACCATTCTTTAGCCTCAATTGGGTCATCATCTTTCTTTTCTTTAAACTCTTCAACTCCATATTTTCTTATTTTCTCCAAGGGAGATTGATGACTGGTTATAAATGGTTGTGGATGTGGAGCAGTAGGAGGAGAAGATGGTGGTGGAACAGATGGAGCATTATTAGCTCTTACAACTTGCTACAATAACTAATTCATTGTCTGTAACAAGGCTGCAATTCGAATTTCTTCTCTAGGTGGTATCGGCTCAGTTTTAGGTTGAGTTTTTTCTTCCAATTCAGGCTCTCTATCATCCCCTAAGTTTACCGATTCACTTGAGCTTGGACTTTATGTTGATCTATTTCCCTATCAAAGTTTGGCGCCCTACTCTCTACTTCATTTTTTGACTTTTCACGAGGTCTATTTGACATCTTTAAGTTTCTACAATATTCATAAATTACACAATTAAATAACTAAACCTCATCTTATCACATCAATATAAAAAATGGCATGTACAGATGAGTCATTCTCGACCCAAGAATTGGAAAACCTATACTCTGATACCAATAAATGTAACACCCCTATACCCGGTCCAATCGTACAGACCCAGTATAAGACTATTACATTTGGTGCCAAAACGATTATGGCCAAATACTGTTTAATTAAAACATTTGTACATAGTATTTTAACTTACCAACCATGTTTGCAAACATACTTATTGTTTTACTAATTCATTTCATATATACCAAAATACTTCAAGTAACTCAAAATAGATAGAATTTTAAGAGTTTACATTTTAGCCCCTATTACATGAGAACACATTTGAACTGTATATGTACATGCCATTTTAATTCAAAATATAGTACCTACTTTTGAAGCACTTGAAGATGTGATGAGATGAGAGATCTTCTAGCCCGACTCTATCTCTTCTAGTCTAATTGTACTTACGCGTTAAGCCGATGAAGGCTTAGTAAGCACTACAAGAATAAATAGGTAAATAATCATAACAAAATATTTTAGACTTATTCAATTATTACATATTTACTCACATATAAGTTTCTTCAACTATGCCTTACTTTAATAAAATTTAACTTATCTTTTTGTAAGTTATAAAACTTACCTTAACACATCGATGATTCACTTTTGTTCGCAACTCATATTCTTAGCCCAAAATAGACTTTATAGAACACACCGGATATACGAAACAAATATAGAGGTGCATTATTATACACTAGTGAACAGAGAGCACTAAAGTGCTATACAGAGAGAACAGATGTGCTAAACGGATAGCACCAATGTGCTAATAATCAGAGAGCACTAACGTGTTAATAATCAGAGAGCGCGCTAAAGTCCCTTAATGGCATGCCACTAATATCCTAGTAGTTCTAAATTCCATCTACTTGGGCATTAAAACTAAATTTCATACATTTAAATACTTTACATATATATTTCAAAAAAGATTTCTCATTTCTCCTCATTACAATTTAGTCCCCATTTTACAATTCACAAATGTCTCACTTTTTTCACATATATACTTTTATCACAACATTATTACTTAATGTTCAAACAATAGACCATCTCATATTCTTCATCTATAATTTTCTTTACAAATTTCATAATTCCATAATTTAAATATTTTTTATTTACAAATTTAATTATATATTTTACGTACATTTTATTCTAAGTAATTTCATACTACAATATAAACATTTAAATAAAGATAATTTAAAAATCTTGTAGTACTTACAACAAAAAGGTTGAGATGATGTTTTCCTTCACTCCTTAGCTTTCTCTTTTCCTTTTTCTTCAATTAGGTCCTCTCCTTTCTTTTCTTTCTCTTCAATTTCATATAAAACATATAACATTTTACATGTTAGAGAAAAAAAACAATCAAATGACTTTCCTATACTATTTAATAAAAATAAACATGTATGATATAATAAATTCATCATTTCTTACCTTAGCTCGCATTTCAATTTAATCCATAACTAAAATTATTTCTATTTCTATCACAATCTATACCTTATTTTTACTTAAATTTTACTTATAACTTAACTCTAAAATTTTCACTAATAAACCCTAATTTCAAATTTCTTACAATTTAGTCCTTATTGCATTAAACTTATAACTTATTTTACAATTTAATCTTTTTTCCAATTCTAATTTGAATTTCGATCAATTCAATCTCCAATTCATCCATTAATTCAACATAAACTACATTAAAAATCTAAAAATTTCAACATATACTAAATAGGATTTTGTTCTAGGATCATAAACACTCAAAATTACAAGAAAAGGAATTAATTTGACTTACCAATTTAAGTTTGAACACTTGAAATCCTAAATTTTCTTTCTTTCTTTCCTTCTCTTTTCTTTTCTTTCCTTTCTCTCATGTTTTCGTTTTGCTTCTATGTTTCTTTCTCTTTTATTTCTATTCTTTCTTTATATATATATATATAATAATAATAATAATAATAATAATATAATATAATATAATATAATAATATGCTTATTAATTAAGTAAATATAATAAAATATATATTTTAAATTAAAATATCTTAGATTTTTCAATGTTAAATCGCCTCAATTTATAATAATGGCATATTTCCTATTTAGTCCTTTTACTTTTTTTAATCTATAATTAAACTTTTACACTTATTTCAATCTAATCCTTTTCCTAATTACTTCTAATTAAGTCAAATTAACCTAATCAAAACCTAATAAGACACACAACTAACTTCATAAATATTTTTAATAAATATTTACAATTCAGTTTTATGAAAATGGAGACCTAAAAATACATTTTTCAGTTACCCGACTATCGGGTCACTACAACCAAAGTCAGAATTGGCAATTGGGATTACATCTCTGTCAAAGGAAAGGGGATTGTTGTGATTGCAAGCAGTACAGGTACAAAACATATACAAGATGTTCTCTTTGTTCCTGACATTGACCAAAATCTATTGAGTGTGGGTCAACTTGTTGAAAAAGGCTTTAAAGTTACTTTTGAAAGTGAATTTTGCTTGATTAAGGATGCAGGTAATCAAGATATCTTCAAAGTAAAAATGAAAGGAAAGAGTTTTTCACTCAATCCTTTAGAGAAGGAGCAAACTACTTTTCCTCTCAAAGAAGATGTCAGACAGATTTGGCATAAGAGAGTCGGACGCTATCATCATCAAGGGCTACTACAACTAAAAGAAAATGAGTTGGCAGTTGATGTTCCCAAGCTTAGTGATGCAATCTCAAGCTGTAAAGCTTGTCAGTTTGGAAAGCAAAATAGGAAGCCATTTCCGAAGTTAACTTGGAGAGCCACTCACAAATTGCAATGCATCTACACGGATGTTGCAAGCCTCAAAGAACACCTTCTTTAAAAGGTAGTCGCTATTATATTGCCTTTATTGATGGCTTCACTAGAATATACTGGATTTTTTTCTTGGAATTTAAATCAGAAGTAGCTCAAGTTTTTGGGAAATTCAAGGCAAGAGTTGAGAATGAAAGTGGCTACAAAATTCAGAGTATAAGATTTGACAATGGGAAATAGTACACTTCAATATAATTTGACAAGTTTTGTGAAGATTCAGGCATAGAGCATCAGCTTACAGCCCCGTACACACCTTAACAAAATGGAGTCAGTGAAAGGTGAAATAGATACATCATGGAGATGTCGAGATGCATGCTACATGAGAAGAATTTTCCAAAGAAGTTTTGGGCAGAGGCAGCAAATACGGCTATATTTCTTCAAAATAGGCTTACAATAAAAGTAGTGAAGGAACAAACACCATTTGAGGCATGGTATGGTTACAAATCATCTTTGAAATTCCTTAAAGTATTTGGTTGCTTGTGTTTCACTCATGTTCACAGAGTAAGCATGACAAGCTTGATAGGAGAGCCTCACCAGGTATATTTATAGGTTATAGTACTGTTATCAAGGCCTATAAAATTTTTCAGCCACAAACGGAAATATTATTATTAGTAGGGTTGTTCACTTCATGGAGGATGAAGAGTGCAGTTGTGATGATGTAGAGAAGAAGGGTCAGACCATGACAGAGTTGAAACTCAAGTTCTCTAATTCAAGCATCGAAGAAGAAGATGACTAGCAGAATGAAACAGTGGATGATGCTTTCGTGAGAGGAACAAGGTTGCTCTCAGATGTTTATGAAAGGTTTAATATTTTTGTGTGTAAAGCTATCGATTATGCAGAAGCAAAAAAGGATCAAAGGTGGATAGCTGCAATGGAGGAGGAGCTGTCAATGATAGAGAAGAACAAGACTTGGATCCTTGTGGATAGACCTCAAGGCAGGAAGGCAATTGGAGTTAAGTGGGTGTTTAGAACCAAGCTTAATGCTGATAGCTCAATCAACAAGCACAAAGCCAGGCTTGTGGTTAAAGGGTATGCTCAAATCTTTGGTATCGATTACTCTGACACTTTTGCTCCTATTGCTAGATTGGACACAATCAGGTTACTGCTTGCAATAGCTGCACAAAAAGGTTGAAAAGTGTTCCAGTTGGATGTCAAATCAGCTTTTTTAAATGGTGTCTTACAAGAAGAAATTTATGTTTAGCAGCCTCAAGGATTTGGGAAGGAAGGTGAAGGAGATAAAGTCTATCTTCTTAAGAAGGCATTTTATGGTTTAAAACAAGCTCCAAAAGATTGGTATAGCAAAATTGATGAACATTTGTTGAACTTGGGATTTGTGAAAAGTCTATCAGAAACAACCTTGTATGTCAAGCACAATGATATTGGCATTCTTATTGTTTCACTATATGTTGATGACCTACTGGTTATAGGAAACAATACAAATCATATTTAAAATTTCAAACAGGAGATGATGAAGGTGTTTGAAATGATAGATCTCGGGTTCATGTCTTACTTCCTTGGCGTGGAGATTACAAAATATAGCAAAATTGATGAACATTTGTTGAACTTGGGATTTGTGAAAAGTCTATCAGAAACAACCTTGTATGTCAAGCACAATGATACTGGCATTCTTATTGTTTCACTGTATGTTGATGACCTACTGGTTACAGGAAACAATACAGATCATATTCAAAATTTCAAATAGGAGATGATGAAGGTGTTTGAAAAGATAGATATTAGGTTCATATCTTACTTCCTTGGCATGGAGATTAAGCAAGGCCAAGGTGAAGTTTTCATCTGCAATAAAAAGTATGCAAAGGAAATATTAAAAAGTTTCAGATGGAGGAGTACAAGGCAACAAGCACTCTGATAACATGATTATTTTGCATGATTTCTTGTATGTAATTTGATTTATTTCTGAATTAATCCATGCTAAATTTGTATTTTTATGATTAAATCTTGTCAGGGATACAATTAATCAAAAGCAAACTATAAAGGGCCAAATTGAAAGAAAATCATGGGAATGGGGCCAAATAAAAAAGATGGAGGAAGCCAAGGACTCATCAAGCAATTTGACTTTGTAAAAAGCCAAGAATAGAAAATTCTATTTTTAGTTTATTTTATTTTTATTTTTTATTTAAGATTTTATATTAATTTAATTAAGCCTATTTTTAGTAAATCTATTAGTATAAATAGGGGTTATTTGTAATTGGATGATCATCAATCAATTATCTTTTTACTATTCCTATTTGGAGTTGTTTTTCTCTCTTTTCCTATTTCCACTTAGAATAGAATTACTTTTATTTTTTTCAAGCCAAAAGTCCAAACATTCTGTCCAATTCAATTCATTTTGTTTCTTTTTCCAAAATTGGTTTAATTTCCTTCCAAACCCCTTTCCTTTCCAATTTCCATCATCCTCTACAAAAGCCCAAACATTTTCCACCACCTTTAAGCATGAGTAAAATCATGCCACACTAAACCCTTTTCAGCTTTAAGCCGGTATCAACCCCGTCAAAAACCCGTGAGTTACGAACCCGAGCTATTCAACTCCAAATTTTTGATACTTATTATTTCTCCGGATTAAGAGTTTGACTTCATCAACTCACAAAGTCAAGTCGTGCTAAGTTAAAAAAGACGTCGTTTGAGTTAGTACGGCTGGACGTACAGTTGGGATTCCGAAAGGATCGATTGTCTAATCGATTTTCCGTGAACACATTGGCGTGCCAAGTGGAGATTGCTGTTTGGTTCCGTCAAGGGAAGCAGTAACCGGATTTGAATGTCCCAACGTTTGAGGGCATTGGTTCGAGCTAGGCTCTTCTAGAACGCAAAGCTACCGAAGTTCTAAATCACGAACGTTTCGTAGATTGTTCGATCGGTAAGGGTTAGTTATAGGACGTTCCATAACTAATTTACACAAGGAAGAGTTGGTGCCCGAGGCGTCCTTGGTAGCTATAACTAACTTATCGGAAAAGATGAGTTCATCTAATTTTGAGGATCGGGTCAAAGACGGAAAAACCCGTGCTTAAAGCTGAGCTAAGTCTAATCGATTTCTTTTTCAGATTACTTCATTTTTTTTATTTAGTCTGTTACTTTTTACGTTTTTATTTTTTGTGTTTATTTCAGGTTTAATATTTTACCCCCCAAACGTCTCGGGCACGACAATTGCCTAGACATTAATCTGGTCAAGAGATAGACAATTTTCCAGTAAAACCAGTCTCTGTGGGATCGACCCTACTCCTTATACTGCTTGAATTTGCAACTAGGTGTAGGTTTATATTGGTGGAATCGACAGCCATCCAATGAATTAGAAAGAGAAGCTGTGCAAAAAAGATGGTGCTAACAAAGTTAATGAATGATATTTCAAGAGTTTGATTGGTTGCTTGATGTATCTCACAGCAACAAGGCTTGATATTTTGAATGATATAAGTATTTTGTCTCGATTCATGCATTTGCAAGTGAATTAAATCTCAAGGCTGCCAAAAGAGTGATTCGATATGTCAAAGGCACAAGTGATTTTAGTGTTAAGTTCATAAGGAGAAAGGAATTCAAGCTGGTTGGTTTTTCTGACAGTGACTGGTGAGGTTCCATTGATGATATGAGGAGCACTTTAGGCTATTGTTTTACTCTTGGCTCTGGTGTTTTCTTATGGAGCTTGAAGAAGCAAGAAACTGTAGCCCAATCCATTGACGAAGCAGAGTTTGTTACTGCAACAGCTACTGTTAATCAAGCTTTATGGCTGAGGAAAATTTTACTTGATCTTGATCTGGAGCAAAAGGAAAGCACAGAGATTCTTGTTGACAACCAAGCTGCTATTGCTATCTCTCATAATCCCGTGTTTCATGGGAAGACTAAACATTTTAACATTAAGCTATTCTTCCTAAGGGAAGTACAGAAACATAGAGATGTGATTCTTGTCTACTGCAAAACAGAAAATCAAGTTGTAGACATTTTAACCAAACCATTGCCTGCTTGCAAGTTTGAGTTTCTGAGGTCAAGACTTGGTATTTGTAGCTCCTGAAGCAAGGAGGAGTGTTAAGAAAATGCTTCAGGACTGAAACATGTCCACGTGTGTTTTTTTGTTTTGTTTTTTTTTTTTTTAAGTTGATTGTGTCAAAGTTTGTTTTTTTTGTTAAGTTGTTTGTGTCAAAGTTTGTTCCTATTTTTAGGAATTAATTATTTGTTGTTGCTTAAGTTTAGGAAAAAGTTAGTAGGTTGTTGATTTTATTTTGTATAAAATCTGAATGATTGTTGAATAAAAAGTATTCAATTTCCTTCATCCATTAAGTTTTGTTCCTATTTTTAGGAATTAATTATTTGTGTGTTGCTTAAGTTTAGGAAAAAGTTAATAGATTGTTAATTTTATTTTGTATAAATTCTGAATGATTGTTGAATAAAAGAATTCAATTTCCTTCATCCATTAAGTTTTTTTCACCAAAATACTTACAGTTTGGATTGTTTTATAGCCTTTATCAAGAATGTACTCTTCTAAATAACTCAATTCAATAATTGACACAAAAACACATATTTGGCATGACAATAACTAATCACTCTTCTCTCACACTCTTGTTTTTGTGGATGTTTGGCCAATGTTAGGATTTCTCTAAATATGAGTATTTGAAGGTTACAATTTCTCCCGTATTAGGTTCTACCAATAGAAGATTCAAGTTTTGATACGAGTATTTAAATTTTTGTGAAGCTCACTTTTTTTTTTTTTTTTTTAATGATGAGAATAGGTTTTTAACAATTTCTTGGACAGTGAATATGGAGGACTTGGGACTTGTGGGTGGAGCCTTTCACCAGTATGTTCATTGTTGCTTAGAAAGGAAGAAACCCAGAGCCTATGTTATCCGGACTTGGGGTTGAGCCTAGGATACGAATATGTTTTTAATTTATTTATTATTTTTAAAAAATTTCAGTATGGGTCCTAGAAAGAAATGAAGAGTTAGACTAGACTAACATAACATGGAGCACCTATGGCTTTAAGGGCATCGGCCCAAAACTCGCCCAAGTTATTTTCTCATCATAATTTATAACATTATCTTTCATATTATCATCGTGTTTCTACTGTAGTAACTCATCAAGCTTAGAATATTTTGTATAAAATGTTGATTGGAAGACTTGACTTGTTATCAGCTATGATGATACAACGTGCTCTTCAGAACTCAGAAGCTATGCACAAGTTCTTTATTTCTTGAAACATATTTCAATTTGGGAAGCTGTGATTGCAAATAAGAAATCTAAGTTACCATCTTCATTCCTTTGGGTGAATTTATATTTTTATGTAGTTTTTGCGGGGTTCGTAGTGAAGTTGTAGTTTATTGCCACTCCCAAAACCCAATCTTATCTTTACAAATAAAATCCGAAAACAAACAGTATTAGCTTCCAAACTCAGAGATGCTCTGTAATGAAGGCTGCCATGATTTTGAACTCATTGCAGCAGTGTTGGCAGGCGCTGTCCTTGGGCGTCGTCTTTCATGTTTTGTCACCTGAGACTGTTAGAAAATAAGCGCCCATGTATTTAGGAATATGAATGAGAATGCTAGATTTAAATGAAACATGAAATTGTTTCAATTGATTTTGTTAAGGATTCGTGAACTTGATCAGATCTTTTAAGTACTATCCTTTTGGGTTGATGAACTTTATGAATTCGTTCTAGCCTAGAAGGCTAGCTTATATATTCGTATGAGGTCATTGTCACCATACCAGATTCTGAAATACTAAAATCTAATGAACTACTAATGATAAAGCCTAAGGAAGTGGCGAATGGAGACATACTTGGTAGGACTCTGAACTTCGGTTATTCCCTTGTTCATGCTGCAACTTTTCACTTGTTTCCTGGTGTTGCCTTGTCGTTTTTGCATATTTCTTTGCCTTTAGAACCTCCATAACCTCTGCAGCAGCGGCAGCAGCAGGCAATACACAAGTATTAGTTTCTTGATAAAAACAATTAAGAACAAATATTTAAGCAAGCAATATAATCAGGGTTTCGGGGGGGGGGGGGGGAAGCGGAAAATCTCATAATCTTGTGAAAAATAATAATACGATACACACCCTGAGAAGTGACAAGGCGATAAGCATGGCCAAGGGCGAGAGTATCAGAAGGACGAAGAAGCTTGACACGAGTAAAGCGTACGGCGTTATCGTCTTGGTTGGCGTCCTCAAAGGGAGGCAATGGTATGATAAGCGAAACATAATGGCCTGGATTCATTCTCATCACTTCACTTGCAAGAATAGGCCAATAGAACCTCTCTATCCTCCCACATGGATGTTGTATCACCAACGCCGCAGCATCTATAGCCTGACAGTTCCCCATCTCTGTCTCTCTCAGTTTAAGACTGAAATGAAAGATAAAACGAAGAAAGGAGGGATGAGGTTAAGTAAAACACTAAAACAGCAGTCTTTTTCTATACAGCTCTCCCCACCACCCTACCTATGCATGTATACAAATAAGAGACTGGCTGAAGCAGGCCGTCCCTCATTTAAAAAACCGCATAATTATTGATATAAGATAATAAAAAAAAGGGGTTGTTATTAGATTATGATTGTTACTAATTAATGTTATAATATACATTGACTACTTGAAGGCATGACGAACGAGCACCGGCACTAGGCCTCGGAAAGCGGCACGACCTCCACGTGGAGAAACAATGTTACGAGTTTGGGAAGTAGTAGTAGGCATAGGTCGACGGGGTCAAGGGTTGAACTTGAGAGGGCACATACATCCAAAATATGTATATAAAATATAGATTAGCATATGTCTAACCCATGCCTATTGGACGTAGTGGTAAAATTTTTTGGTAAGAAGCATAACCCTAAGCCTAAGTAGAGGTAAGTGCTAACTACTAAGCATGCGTGTGATGCCATAGTGATTCCTTTTGGCATGGTTAGAAATTGACAACCCCACCACCATCTGCACCACCTTAGCATAGTTGTGCCTAGCTCCATAGGTTTTTACCCTTTAGGCTTTCGTCCAAATCCCCAAGTCCAATGCTGCTTGCTTTTTTTAACCCTACTATATAATATTTAGTATTTAAATTTAGTTTTAATATTTAATTTAACATATTTTAAAATTCATTCTGATATATGAATTTTTAAATCTGATATTAATTTTTTGTCTCATTCAAGTACTTGATTTTTTATTTTGATGTTCAATTTAATATTTAAATTTTATTTTTTCTCAATTAAGCAGGTGTTATTTTATTAGAGTAAATATATTAAACATTTAATAGGTTGTTTGGTTTATATATCAAATTAAACATTAAACCAAACTTAAGTATCAAATTAAAAAAATTTCAGATATCAAACAAAATATTAAAGCTAAATTCCTATATCAAATAATATTATTTTCATTAATTTTACCAAAACAAAAGCAAAACTTTGAATCTTCTTGAACTACCTTTCATCCTTATCCGGTTGTTCTAAAATATATTTATCAAAATCTTTTATAAAAGAAAAGAAAAGTAGGAGATGCTCAAGATGGAACCGAAGATAATGTAAATTTTGATGTTGAATTTCTTTTTAAAATGTGTAAATTTAAATTTTAGTTTTATTATTTTTATTTTAGAAATTTAATTTTTACTTTTTAAATTTTCAAAATTTAGGTTAAACTATTAATAATATTAAAATTATTTTGTTATTAAATTTATTATAATTCAATTTTTTTAATTACATTACTATCAAGTGAGTCTTTTTACGTCAAATTATTATATTAACAAATTTAATAATATTAATAGTCGAACTTGAATTTTAAAATATAAAAAATAAAATAATTAAATTTCTGAAAATAACAAAACTAATTTCAAATTTTACAGAATATAAAGACTTATTTTAACCATATTTTTATCACTTCATTATTAATTCAACAAATTTTCATATATGAAGCAAAAGTGACCCTAGACACTAAAAAGGCACCCACTTTTTTTTGTATGGAATACAGAAACAGTAAGCACAATTTTTTGAAAAATTGCCAAGTCCAATGTAATTCAAGTAAACGCAAAGTGATATCTAATCAAATAATTCCCTTGAGATGCTCTGCTAATTACATGAGCACAACCTTTCCAGGCGTTGTAAATTTCCCAAATATGTTATCTAAAAAAAAAATTATTGGGTTAGGTTATTTTTAAAAAAAATATGGAATTAATTCGAAATAATAAAAACAAATCCAGGAAGCTGGAAACGACTTTTGCCCTCAATTCTTTTTAAATTTTTTTTGTGTCAATTCTAAAATAAAACTTACAAAATAAATTTTTATATAAATCTCAAGTCTTATTTTTTTTATTTTCTTAAACTATATGAGTTATGAATCTATATAGACTTATAATATATTTACAGTTTATTTCTAAATAATGTAGAATTGTTTACTTTTTTTAATGAACAATATAAAATTAAAGGCTACACTAAATTATTAAAAATAAATACAAATTTTGTACAACATTAAACTCTAACAAACTATATTTTGTTATCTTTAAATGATATCCTTTTGTTTGAGATTGTTTAGATTATAATTTGAAGAGGTTGGTCATTAAACAACTTATTATTATCTTTAATTTATTTTTGGGTAATTCAATAAATAATTCATGTTATTTATTTTATAATTTTTTCTTTCATTTTTATTATGAAAATTTTATGCCTGTTTGTGCTCCTTTTATGTTTTGGGCATTCAACATAATAATCAAGTAAATTTTTATATTTTTATCCACTATGGTATTAAACTTAACAATTAGATTCATTTTGGTTCTTAAATTTAAAAAATATAAAAGTTTGATATCATGACACTCTAAGATTGTGCTACATCATCAATTAAAATTTAAAAATAATATAAATTTTCAGTTGATGATATGATACAATCTTAGAATGTCACATACAATGTTCAAACTGATTAGTCTATTAATTTTCGATTCAATTGGTTTGATCGGTTCAATTGCTATATAACAATAATTAAATAAACAATTAAAAATTCATAAAACTTAAAAAAATAAAAATATTAAATTGGTTCAACTCTAGGTTATTGTCCTAGTTTTTTATTTTTACCAATTTCAAGCAATTTTTAGTTCAATCGATTCAATCCCTTTTTATGGATCAATATAACAATCGATTTTTAGTCCAATCGGTTCAACCGACCAATCCAATCATGTTCCAAGAACAATAATCATATCATCAAATCTTGATAGAATTCAAGTTAAAGGACAAAAATGATCCAGTTTCCAAGTTCAAGGACAAAAAATTATATTATCCAGTTGTTATAATAAAAAAAATGTTTTTTTTCTAATTTGTGTTTTCACTTTGGCAAAAAAATAATTGTTTTACAGAATTGTAATAGTATTCTTATGTTTGGTTAAATGGAATAATGTTGTAATAGCATAAGAAAAAAAAAGACATGATCGAGTACCTTTAGTAGAATTTTTTTAGTTAGATGATTATTGTTATTGCTATTAAATTTTAATATGATTATTATTAAAAATTTAATAAATAAGTAATAAATAATTTAATCATATTTTAATATAATTATTATTAAATATAATTTAATAAAATAAAATAAAATAATATATAATATTTTTAATATATTAATTTTATATTAAATTATATTAAAATATTTCAAATATTTTATTATATATTTTCTAAGTCCAAGTTTTAAAAGACTAATCTGAAATTAATTTTTTGTTACTCAATGTTGTATAGAATAGTCATTCTTTTGTGATTATCAAAGAGTAGCTATTACGGAAGACAAGTAATAGATAAATAATAGTCATTTCATAGAATGAGTATTTGTTCTATTAAACAAAAGAATGATTTACCATTCAATGCATTCCCTAAACTAAACATGGTGCAAATTTTTATATTTTTCAAATTTAATATCAAAATTAATCTAGTTGTCAAGTTTACATAATAAAGTGGATAAAAGAAGTACAAAAACTCAATCGGTCGGACCTAATTGCTCAGTTCAAAAACTAAAAATTATATTATCTCTAAAAAAACAATTATTTACAAATTAAAAAAATTGTGACGCTTTTATATTAAAGGGGCACGGGCAGGGGCATAAAGAAACGACAAGCGATATCCATCCATTGATTGCCCCAACATAGTTAAATATATATATCAATGAAAAAATTAGATTCACTTTATTATAACAGGCAAGCATGTTGATGTGTCACACATAGCATATCCACTTTTAAAATCACAACTCATTATTAATTAAACCTGTTTATTTGTCTAAGTTTAAAAGTTTGTCTGGAATTTAAGAGGATTTAATAAAAATAATGAACTTGAAAAATTGTCATGGATAAAAGAATTAGGCTCGTTTAAAATATAGGTCGGGTTTAAACTTGAACATTCAAGGTTTAAGTCCAGCTCGACTAGACTCGTTTTTAAGTTTGTAATATTTTATATTATATTATTTTTATATATTATATAATTTTAACACATAAAAAATATAAAATATAATTTTTTATTTATAATGTAAACATTAAAAATGTTAATATAACTATATATAAAATTATTAACTATAAAATTAAAAATAATATAAATATATATTTTTACCTTTTTTTTAAATATAGACAAGTTTAAAATAAATTTAGGTTAGCTATTTACAAATATAAATGAGCTTGAACAAATTTTAAACTCATATTTCAGGTCGGGCTTGGGCAAGCATAAAATATGTTAATATCTAGACTTGACTAAAACCCAACTCAACTCGACCAATGGGCACATCAATCACCAACTATAAGTTCTTAAAAATACTCTTCTACCTTGCTTTATTTATAAATGTATATATATATGGAGGGATCTACTTACATCAGTGTAAAATTTAAAATGTTTTACACCTTTCTCGTAACTCTTTATACAATTAATAGTTTAATAATTAAATCGTTGAACTTATCGATATATTTGTCTTTGTTATGCATATAAAATTTTGATTCGATCCAATATTTTTATCATATTAATTTAAAATATTGTCTATATTGATATATATATATATATATATATTTAATGGTTAGAATTTTTTTACATAAAATGAATAGTTAAAAATTTTAATTTATGATAAACTTAACATGTATAATCTACATAAATGAAGCATGAAATATAAAGATTAGATTGTTAAAATATTAATCGTATAAAAATTAAAAATATTGTAAAATTACTCAAATTTTACACAGGTAAAAGTGAGTTATTCCTAATGCATATTCATACAAAATAGAGACTCTAGAAATTCATATCGCAACAATTGATGGACCTCCTTGATTTACATGTCAACATTTTATAATATTAAAATAATAATTAAAACCCACTATTAATCACAATAAAAAGGTTTTTTTGTCTGTTTTTGGAATTAATTTAATTTAATTATTTAATTTAGTAATAAAATCTTTTAATTTTGGAATAATTTCTGCCAGGATTTTTTTCTTTTACACTATTATATTTAAATGAAAATCATTCTAATATCAATTATCAAAATTTTAAAATTAAACATATATATTATTGTATTTTAATTCTTAATTATATTAAAAGTTAAAAATAAGTAATATATTTATGATATAAGGTTTAATGCAATAATAACAAAATTGAAAACCTTTTCCAAATCAAACTCTTATGACAAGTGGCAAGTAATAAGTTTTCCATATCAACGCTAATTATTTGCCCATGCAATAACAATTGTACCATTATTAAGTCAAAAATTTTTAAGCATAGTAGAACTAAAGTTTAATCATTTAGGTTCAGCGGTAAAGAGTTAATGTTTGAGGTTTGAATTTGGTGAAGAGTTTTATCCCTGTTTACAACTCACTTTGGATTTAATCAAACTCACGTAATTTTAGATTATAAATCTATACGGATGGTTTAAGTTGATATTATGAATTAATTTAATCAATGAAATTATTCAAAAACTAGATTTAAAAAGTAATAAATATTAATATAATGGTGTTTTTGTCTTTTATTATTTCTATATAAAATATTTAAATAAAATAATAAAATATCAAATGTCTAAAGATTGAAATTGAGAATGTTTTTTTTTTTTTAATAAAATGGCTGGGATATTATAAATAAAGGATCAAGACAAAAAGCTAATAACCAAAAAAATTGGGCTCAGTTCTGCGGACTGTACCGAAAAGCAAAGGGTGGGCTACACATAGGAAATATCCCAACAAGACTTAAAACAAAAGAAAACTAAAGCAGAAAATGAAATAATAAATAAAAGAAAAAGCAACCTACGGTCATTTCCCAGTCTAGTCAGCCAGCTAGACGTAATTAAAATTCCAACTTTCCATGCCGAACCGTCACACCTGCTCAGTAGATAACAGTTACCAAAAAATATTTCCTCTAACTGCTATCATTTTCGATTCACTCCTCATTTGAAACCTCTTCAATCCGGGTTCCTTGGCCATTTCTCTTCCAAAGCAGTTTCATTGCAGATCGGCGCATCCCTTACCAAGTATATCCCTTCCCCTGTTACTAATGCTTTCTTCGCTAGTTTATGGGCTTGAATATTTTCTGATCTTTGAATAAATCGAAAAACGATTTCTTGAGACTAAGATCTACAACTCTAGATATCTCTGATAATCTCCATATCTGTCGTTTGACATTTTTTGATGATTGTTTTCGAGTCCCTCATAAGCATGACTAATCTTATACCCATTAAGATGCCTAACTTGGTTACCTGTAAACATGCAAGTGCCTCTGCTACAAAAGGAGACGAGACATTGGCATGAAGGGTTATTTTTGAGGCTTTAATGTCTCCCCTCCGGTCTCGAACGACAATCCCCGACGCTGATCTGGAATTGTTTGCATCAAAAGCTGCATCGAACTGTATTATGTCCTTCGTTGTCTCCTCCCTTTGCCTATGTGTTCTGCCAGTTCCCAAGGTACGCATTTTCTCGCCCACTCCTTCTAGTTCTGTTAAATAGCTCTGTATTTTCTGTACTAGATCCCTTCCTAATGCGAGTTTTCTATCATGCACCATTTGGTTCGCGAGCTCCATATAATCCACAGAGCACAGCAAAACATCCGACACTGTTCCTTAGTGCTTTTTTCGAAAACCCAAGCAAGCTATGTCCTGATATTTTGATCTAGATGCTAGAAACTGTGATTGAAAAGAGTATTTCTGAGAGAAAATAGATCTGAAATTTCTTTTAGATTGATTTCTTAATCTGTTCACTAAAACCTACCTTGATTCATCTGTTAGTTCACATTTATACAAAGGGCTAACACTAACTAATCTTAGCTGGACTAACTGCCTTTCACTAACTAACTAACTGTTTTAGCTAGTCACATTATATTCTATCATGCACTTATCTTCCCGACCTGTGAGACACAAAGTTGATTCCGAAACCGCAAAAAACATGTGGCAGACAAAGGCTTTGTAAATATATCTGCGACTTGATCACAGCAGGAACCTCACCAACCAAAAGAGATCCAATGGACAACCTTTTCACGAACGAAAAATAAATCGAGCTCAACATGTTTAAACTTGGAATGCAAGACCGGATTGGCCGCAACAGCTACTGCACTGGAACTATCACACCAAATAGCTGGAGTATCAACAGACACAACTTGCAATTCTTGAAGTAACGAGACTAACCAAGTCATCTCACTCACACCGCATGACTACACTCCTATATTCAACTTCGGTAGTGGACCGAGACACAACTTGTCGCTTTTAGATCCCCACAAGATAGGTGTCATCCAAAATAAACACAGTACCCAGAGGTGGACCGACGATCGTCAAATCAAGCCCCAGTTGGCATCGGCATAGCCAACCAAAGACAACCGAGAAGGCGGACGAAAGACCAACCCAAAATCAATTGTTCCCGACAAATATCGTAATATGCGTTTTAACGCTATCATATGAACAGTAGTAGGACTATGCATAAACTGGCATATCCTGTTAACGGCATAAGCAATATCTGGTATGGTCAAAACAATATACTGAAGTGCACCAGCAAGACTCCTGTATTCAGTCGGATCAGCCAAAGGTTCACCATCAGTCTTTGACATATGAGACAAACTGAGCATTGGAGTATGAACACCTTTTGCCGTGAGCATTGAGCAACGAGCAAGAATATCCCGTATATATTTTCTTTGACACAAATGAAGAGAACCCTTGGTGCGAGTAGCCTCGAGCCCAAGAAAATAGTGTAACTCACCCATATCCTTGAGCGAAAACTCACTATTTAACAAGCGAACAAACCATTCTATTGACTCGGGCACACTACCAGTGATTATAATATCATCAACATATACGAGAACATAAAGAGTGGAATCACCTATTATCCGCACGAATAAGGACGAATCAGACTTAGAAGCACCAAATCCCAATGAGTTTAGGAAGTATTTGAGCTTCTCAAACCAGGCACGAGGTGCTTGTCGGAGACCGTACAAAGCCTTTTTCAAGAGACACACGGAGGTTGACCATCGAGACTAGTCTGCTCATACCGGAGGTCGACTCATAAATACCTCGATGTCGAGATCCCGTTTAAGAAAGCATTATTAACGTCAACTTGTCGCATGAATCGCCATGCCTTTGAGACAAGAATAGAGAACAATACGCACGATGGCGTGTTTAACAACGGACTAAAAGTTTCATGAAAATCACACCGTGAATTTGAGAGTAACCTTTTGCTACCAGACGAGCTTTTCGAAACAACGATTATCTGGATTTCTTTTGATTTTGAACAACCACTTGCACCCTATAACTTTGCGGTTTTGTGGACGTGCTACAAGCTCCCAAGTGGAATTACGAATAAGGGCATCATATTCAGCCTGTGCAGCGGCCCGTCAGTCAGACGAGGTGAATGCCTCTTCTATTGTAGACGGTTCATCAACCTCAATCGACATTGCCTTGGGTTTAAAAATTCCAGCCTTTGACCTGGTCACCATTGGATGAGCATTCACCACGGGAACACTTTGTGCCTGAGGGGTAGTACTTGAACCAGCACCCCTCCCACACTCAGGACCATCAGCAGAACCAAAAGATAATGAGCATGGAGGATCCTCAACCTCATGCCGGGGCAAATCGGAAGAATGCATAAATGAACACTCACCTGAAGGGTCTCGAGCAGACCCGACCTCTGATTGTGGCGAAACCGGAAAAGACGAAAATGAACCATCACCCCTTTGAGAACTCAACGGAGAACAACGAGCCAAAGGAGACTCGACATTTATAGATACACCAGGCTGAACAACCGGAACAAATGTTGCAACAGGTTGATTTCCCACTTGTACGCATGTATTCGAAAGAGACGGAGACGACAAGAATTTTGTTTCATCAAACACCACATGACGAGAGACAATTATTCGACCAGTCGGTAATAGGCACAAATACCCTTTATGTTGTGCACTATAGCCCAAGAAAGTGGATGGTTGAGATCGAAAATCCACTTATGATTCAAAAAGCGGACGTGATAGGGATATAAATGAAGATCCGAAAACCCGCAAATGATCATACGTAGGTGCGGTCCCATAAAGAGCTTGATACGGGGATAATCCGTTCAGAACTGGGGTGGGTAAGCGATTGATGAGATGTACAGCACAACAAAATGCATAACTCCAAAATTCCATGGGTAGATTTGCTTGAGCGAGCAGCGTGATGCCCATTTCAACAATGTGACGGTGTTTCCTTTCTGCAACACCATTCTGTTTAGATGTATGTGGGCATGTTAAGCGATGAACGATGCCATGCGAGTCCAAAATAGACTTGAACGCTCTATACTCACCACCCCAATCACTTTGAAATTGTTTGATATTCTTCCCAAACTGAGTGCGAACTAATCGTTGAAACTGAACAAAACACTCAGATTTGCTTGAGACTTCTGTCGAAGAAGATAAACCCACGTAAATCGGGTACACATATCAACAAATGAAATATAATACCAATTATTCCCACTGGAAACAGATGCCGAACCCCACAGATCAGAGACCACCAAATCAAATGAATTTGTATATTTAGTAATGCATTTAGGAAACGACAATTTATGAGCTTTCCTTTACGACCGCATACATATACCATTAAGTGAAATATATGGCGAGAGAACATTACACTTTTGTAGAACACTTTTAACAACAGGAATAGACGGGTGACCAAGGCGATTATGCCACAAAGTCAGCTTATTACAATCATTATTTTTATTACTAACTGTATTCGAAGTAGAAATTGGAACCTCAACAGACTGAGCAGACCAGGTCGGCAGAGAACTTGTAGAGTCCATCATATATGTGGCCTTCAGCGACGTTTCCGGTCGGGATGTCCTTAATAACACAATCGTTGGATGAAACTCAAAAAACACACCATTGTCGTTAGCAAACCGAGATCTCGACAATAGATTTTTCCAATATTTGGCACACAAAAACATCGGTCAATTAGAGCAATCTAGGCGTGTGGGTAAAAACCATTACCAATAGAGGAAATTAGGTAGGTGTCCGTCACCCATCAATAAAGAGGACGACCTAGATAAGGAGTAGTGTCTGCGAGAGCCGACGATCACGACAAACATGATTGCTTGCACTGAATCGGGATACCACGAAGCGCCCCTTTGGCACCGTATATACGACCCGTGGGATCGATGATTTGAACCAACATGAAAGCGATATTAGCATTTGGGTGCGACGAAGCGAAATAACGAAGCATTTAGATCACCAACTCTAGGAAGTCCAATACACGGATCGGTTCCGAATAAACACGAGCCCGGCTTGGTACGCCAAGGAATAGGAGAGTCCGATACTTGTTCAAATTGAACACAATTATTAACCGGTCTAACAGCCTCAAGTGGGCTAGAATCATGTCCATAATAAGTATTTAACAATGGATCCTTAGGCCCAGTAGGAGCGGCATTTGGCCCACCATGTACAAAGGGCCGCCGAATGTCCATCATAGGTGCTGGACTAGAAGGAAACGCACGGGCCCCACCTTGCATGGCTTGCGTAAAGTCCTGTCGAATGTCCATCAAAGGTGCTTGTCTCATAGCATATGGACGGGGCCCACCATGGAAGTTTTGCAATTGAGTATTAGGGAGCCTAAATTGTGGTACAGCTGGTTGCCAATTTTGACCACCATAAGTCCAATTTTGACCACTTTTATATTGATTATCAAAAGGCCAATTTTGACCATCAGGGGGGTTGTATCTCGCACGTTGAGAGGGCCATTCTTGGTGCCCTTGAATCTGTTCTTGTGGCGGTTCAAAAAACGCAGCAGGATCCGACGCCGGAGGACCACGGAAGTTACAATCGGCCGGTATCGAGCGGGAGCCATCATAGTCCCGATTAAACCTATAGTAACACTTCAAGGCAAGATGGCCAACATGGTTGCAGATCTGGCACTGAATCCGCGGTCGAAATCCCCTTTCACGTCCACCGGTCGGAGGTCGACCACCACGTGCGGCCATACTTCGATCAGACTGAGAGGATTCAACAAGATTCACATGCAAAGGAAGCTCTTGGACTTCTCTCAACTGACGTTGCTCACATTCCATTAACGTCGCCACAATCCGCCGGAAAGAAAACCGCTCCGACGAGAGAGACACCAGCGAAACAATAGCCTCAAACTCCGATGATAACCCCGCAAGGAGCACCTCTGATTTCTCATCCTCAGAGACACAAACACCAGACGCCGCAAGTAAATCGCACAAATGTTTTATTTTATCAACATATGCTTTCATAGTCGATTACCTTTTTTAAAGAATGAAGTTCATGCTTGATCTTTGGTATTTGGCATTTGTATCGGATAAAGAAAGAGGTTGCCGTGCACCAGACGTCCGACGATGTGCGAGCATCGGTGAAAGAGGAAAGGTGCGATGTGCTGATCGTGGAAAGTAACCACGAGACAAGCAAAAGATCTTGTCTAGAAAACACAAGTGCAGCCGGATTTGGAGCCATAGATCCATCGGCCGTTTGAATAAACCGAGCCGGCGATGGAAGAGTACCATCAATAAATCCTAACAAGTCATAGGCACCGAGAATAACACGTACCTGCTGTTGCCAAAGGATGAACGTGCTCTCATCCAACTTTACCACGTCGTGACGAGGGAAGGACGTGACAACTTTGTCACCGGTGAACAAAGCAGAGACACCTTCAACAGAGCCAGAGTCGAAAGGGTGAGTGGTAGCCATAGATCCTAGAATCAAATGGCGACTGATACCATGCTAGAAACTGTGATTGAAAAGAGTATTTCTGAGAGAAAATAGATCTGAAATTTCTTTTAGATTGATTTCTTAATCTGTTCACTAAAACCTACCTTGATTCATCTGTTAGTTCACATTTATACAAAGGGCTAACACTAACTAATCTTAGCTGGACTAACTGCCTTTCACTAACTAACTAACTGTTTTAGCTAGTCACATTATATTCTATCACTAGATGTGATGTAACCCAAGCCATATTAAGATTCTGCCATACTTCAATGCTTGTAGGGCATTTTTGAAAGACATGGAAGCTGTCCTCTTCCCCAGAGCAACATCGAGGACATCTCACATTTGTGGTTATTCACTTGCATCTAAGATTGACTAGTGTAGGGATATAGTTCCAGGATATTCGCTAGAATAGAAGTAGAATTTTTTATAGAAGTTGTAAATTCCATAGTTTTCTGTAGAATTCTTTAGTATCGGCCTGTAATAAATAACTATTAAGATCTGAATTAGCCCATTGTAATAGTTTATAAGCACTCCGTACTGAGAATTCGCCCGAAGGTTCACCTTTCCAAACGAGGAAGTCTTCACATTCTGTTACTGCAAGTGGAATCTGCAAAATTCTTTGAGCAATGTCCGTTTGAAAAGTATTAGTATAACCTCCGCTTTCCAAATCTTACTTGTACCATCAATTAAATCTGATACTAATTTCAGCTCTCCATTGTTATCTCTGTTCTACCAAATAACAGGTTCTACCCCTGGAATCCACTGATCCGTCCAAATGGAGATGGCATTTCCTCTCCCAACTCTTCAACTTAGCCCTTGAAAAAGAAGTCCTTTTGCAGCCCAAATACTCTTCCAAGTAAGAGAAGGTAAACTCCCCAACTTTGCATTTAGAAAATCAGACAGCGGATAATACTTGCTTTAAGAACCTTGGCTAAAAGTGAATTTGGATAATTAAAAAGATGCCAACCCTGCTTGGTTAACAACGTGATATTAAATGGCTAAGATTACGAAAACCCAAACCTCTATTTTCTTTTAAACTGCAAAGATTTTTCCAAGAGCACCAATGAATTCCCCTTTTTCCATGTCTCTTTTGCCACCAAAATTTTGCAACAATTGCTTTCATTTCATTGCATAAAGATTTTGGGAGTAAGAAGCAAGCCATTGAATATGTTGGAATGGCTTGTAAGATAGCTTTATGAAAACTTCTTTTCGACCCTACGATAAAAATCTAGTACTCCAATTATCGATGCGTTGCTTTAGCCTATCCTTCAGAGCCTGAAAAGTTTTCTTCTTTTTTGTCCCACCATGTTCGGTAAACCTAGGCATCGTTTTGGCTCAGTTGAACTTCAAATTCCCAACAAATTGGCAACCAGTTTTCTTTCTTCCTCCATCGTGTTTTTATTGAAAAAAGTTGATTTATATAAATTCACACACTGTTCCGAACATTTTTATACTTGCTTAAGATCTCATTGAGTACAACAATCCATCTCCTTGTTGCCTTCCAAATAGAATACGGTCGTCTGCAAATAATAAATGTGACACCCTGTAGGCCTCTTCTACTTACCTTGACACCTTTCAGAAATCCATCTTTTGTAGTTATTCTTGTAACAACCCTAACTTGAAACTATTGCAGGAATAGGTTTAAGAAGCATTATCGAATAATCAAATCATTTCACATTCCATTTATGACACAAAGTCGGTCATCATCTTAACACATCAAAATATAATCAAGTAGTCCCTTTTTGAGGCCTTCAAGACCTTAAACACATGTTAGAGGTAGGTCGGGACTAAATCGGAACACATACAAAAATTATCAAAAATTTAAAACTTTTCTAAGTTTCAAGGGTTACACGTCCGTGTGGGCAAACCGTGTGCCTCCCACGGTTGCTAGACGCACCCGTGCCTCCTCGTGGTCGAATCTGACTTAACACCACTGTTACCAAACACCTCCGTGTACTCATAGTCGATATATTGACTTATTCACACGGCTACTAGGCACGTCCGTGTACCATGGTTGTTTGTCTTTAAGCTAACTGACTTATGCCCAAGGCTAGTTGACACGCCCGTGTCAAGGTCGTGTGCTATTAAGCTATATACTGTCATTAACCCACGGTCATTAGGCACGCTTGTGTGCCTCAACCGTGTGACAAAATAGGCCATTTGTAAGGCCAATTTGCCACCCACACAGGGTCAATCTCTACAAGCACATTAAAGCATGATTACACACATAATTTGGAAACCAATTTCATGTCAAATGATCAACATATCATCTCATATAATCTCATTCACAACCATGTTAACTAATAAACTAAATTACACCACATGAACACATTCCATACCAATATGTTTCATTTCCAATTTCTCCATTTCATACTAGCATCATACCTACACAAAGTTACCATTCATAAAATATTTTCTTTACTCTTAAACCTACCTTACCAAAAGAAGCATCATATATCAAAGCCATTCAAGCTAAAAATTAAAACATATTTAGCCACACCACATGGCTATTTATACATCTCAAACATGATTCAAATAGCTAGCCTATACATGCCATATTTCAACTATATACATCTTTCCAAAAGTACCCAAAATAGATTGCCGATAGTGTGATTGAGATGATGATGATCCTTAGATTCGAGCTAGCTTTACTGACACTGTAAAACAGATAAACAATCACACAGTAAGCTTTCAATAGCTTAGTAAGTTCAATGTACAATACATATTACTTTAATATTCCACATTAGTACATAAGTTAACCATCACATAGATAAATGCACAATTAGGCTCATTATCAAACTCAACCATATGCTCAAGTATCTATTCATTCAACTTCTAAGATTATCATCAACCACATAGGTTCAACATACCTTTATTCACACATAGTTAATTACCATTCATGCTATTTCATAGCTCAATATTACATCTCATCCAACTTTTGCTATTCCTTTGAGTTATTTGCACACTTAGTGCCAAATTACATAACCGAAACATAGTCGGTTATGCACACTTAGTGCCAATACGTTAAAACGAACTTATATCGGTATCGCACACACAGTGCCAATTCATTAAACTGAAGCTTTTATCATCTCGCACACACAGTGCCAACCATCTCTATCTTGTATCTAAATTCGCACACTTAGTGCCATTTAGTTCAATTCCGCACTTAGCATTTGCAATCTCATAGTTATATAGATATTCATTCAAATCACATTACATTGAACATAAATTAACATGTATTTTTTCTGAACTTACCTCGGAAGTCGAACTATTGAAACGGTCGATTAATCGAGCACTATATCTTTGCCTCGATCTCGATTCGAATCTCTTCTCTCTTGGTCTATACACATTCAAATTCAATCCATTTAATCACTAATTCATTCAATTTAGTTCACATACACACATTTAAGGTATTTTATAAAATAGCCCTCACATTTTCACATTTTGACACTTTAGTCCTTATTTTACAAAATCATCAAATACACAATTTTAAAACACATATGCTTAGCCGAATTCTCTCTATGTTCATACAAGTCCACACATTTTATTTATTTTACATTTTAATCCTTCAATTTATCATTTTCACAATTTAGCCCTAATTAGCTAAATTTAACCAAAATCCCAAGAACAAAACATGTTCATTAAACACATATCTTCCATTTAACAGCAATATTCATCACAAAGCTCACTATTTCATCAATAGCACATCTCATAAACATCATCAATTCCTCAATTACAACATGGGTTAGCTAGAGCATGAAGCAACGATTACGAAAACGTAAAAATTATCAAAAATCGATCAAAATTCATACCTTAATCAAGGGTGGCAATGGTCGAATATTTCAAGCCCTATTTTTCTCTTTTTATTCTTCAATTTTCAGAAATGGTGGTTTAAAAAGATGAGCACTTCATGTTTTGTTTAATCATTTATGACTTTTTTTTACTAATTACCAATCTAACCTTTTATTAACTTATAAAACATTTATTCACTAAGGTTATTCTAGTCCATTGCCACCCACTATCACTAATTATGGCTTAATTACATCATAAGGCCTTCACTTTATAAAGACAACAACAATTAAACACTTAATAACCAGCTCACAACATTTTACACTTTACGCGATTAAGTCTTTTTTCTTAATTCGGCACACAATCAATCAAATTATCACACAAAATTTTCACACAGACTAAGTCACATAGAATCAACAACAAAAATAACATTAAAATATTATTTCGACCTCAAATTTGTGATCTAGAAATCACTGTTCTTAAACTAGGCTGTTACAATTCTCATAAGACTAGGAAGGCCCTCTCCACATATTAAGAAAAGAAACGGACTCAAAGGATAACCTTATCAAAGACCCCTGGTTGGACGAAATGTTACTCCAACATTTCCATTGACCACAACCTTATATGAAACAGTAGACATGCATTTCATAATAGTATCAACCCATCTTTAAGCGAATCCCATTCGAATCATTATCTCTCTAACAAAGTTCCATTCAACCCTATCGTAAGCCTTACTCATGTCCAGTTTTATTGCCATATAGCCATTTTTCCCCACTTTTTTTTTTTGTTTTAGAATATGCAATATTTCGTAAGCTAGAAATACATTATTCGAGATTAATCTTCCTGGCATAAAGGAACTTTGAGCACTATCAATGCATTTATAAATCATTCTTGAAATCTGTTCGCTATAGCTTTTGCCATTATTTTATAAATAACATTGCATAAACTAATAGGCCTAAACTTTGACATATTAGATGTGTTGTTAATTTTTAAAATGAGCATAATATGAGTTGTGTTAATTGAATGACCTTCATGTCTCCATTCAAGAATTGTAGACACAAGGAAACTACTTCATCTCCTATAAAATGCCAGCACTTCTGATAAAAGATAGCTGGAAATCCATCATCACCCAGTGCCTTTGTGGGTCCCATTTCGAACAAAGCCTCGCGATTCTCTTCTCTAGTATATTGCGCAATAAGCTTTTGATTTTTCTCATCATAGACACATAGATCAATGCCCGAGAGTAAATAATCTAAATTTTCCTAATTCCTTGATGTAAACAAATTATGAAAATAGGACCTTGCTATTTTTTCCATTTCCTGAAGATCTCCCGTTTCCCTTCCATATTCATTTTGTAACTTACTAATCATGTTTTTCCTCCGCCTCTAGGTTGCCTGATTATAGAAAAAAGCTATATTTTTGTCACCCAATTTTAACCAGTTCAGTCGGGCCCTTTGCTCTTAGTATCTTTCATCCTTATCGATTTTCAAATTTAGCTGACTCTTCGTATCGATCATCTCTGCCATGTTAGTATCACCCCTTTCAACTTCAAGAAACTCTGATAACTTTGCTTTTAAAGATTTATTTCTCTATTTTTATTTCTTCGCATTTTTCCCCCAATTTTCTAGACCCTTCTTTAAAAATTCCATTTTCTACAGAAAATCACATGATGCCATCACTCATAAATGTTCAGCTTTGTCAAAAAAAGAATCCTCCAAAAACCACCAGGCTTCAATTTGAAACAATTTCCAATTCACCGTCTTCCTTCCTTTTTTGTATTAATTAAAAGAGGACAATGATAAAAAAAGAACGCACCAAATGCTGAACTTTTACCTCAGAAAATAAAGAAATTCATTCCTCGTTGGCAACCCCCTATCTAGACGTTCTTGTATATTTGTTTCTAGGAGATTACCTCTCTCCTACGTGAACCATCTACCCAAGTACCCCACATCATTCAGTTGACAAAACTCTAAAGCTTTTCGAAACATTTCCATCCTTCTTTCATCTTGGGGCAGGCCTCCTTTTTTTTAAAGCCATACATAATTTCATTGAAATCTCCACATACCAACCAAGGGACATTCTCTCCATTATAAAGATTTTTCAAGACAGCCCATGGATCTTCTCTATCTTATGCATATGGAGTTCTATAAAGTAAATCGCCAATTAACCTCTCTTTCATTATCATTCATGACCACATCAATACGCATTTTAGAGAAATTCTGTAGTGAAATATTAACGTCATTCTGCCAAGCCAAACATAACCCTCCTCTAGTACCTCTCGGGTCCAGGTCAATACCATTCACAAAACCACATCTCCGTTGAACTCTTTCCATCTGAATTCCACAAAGTTTCGTTTCCATAAAGAAGACTATATGGGGATCACAAGTCTTCAGTGAATGCGAAGTCTTCTAACTGTTCGTGGACTCCCCAATCCACGGACATTCCAACTTAAAATTTTTATTGCACTCGGTCGGCTTGCCACTTGGCAGTCGCCGTTGATAAGTGATTAAGATCCACTAATCTCCTATTTCTTGTCGAGGTATTATTTATCTCCTCATTCCTTAGTAAATCATCAAGCTCCCCTCTAGATCTTTTCTTACCCTCCTTTCCTACTAGGGCCACATCCTCCAAATCGTGATCCACCGTAATTAGGGCGTGATCAGTCAGTGAATTATCTTGCTTTGTACCAACACGTGATAAATCGCCTTATTAAAGCCAAGAACTGGATTAATAGACTTCTCATAACTTTTCTTGTGCTCCACCCTCCGCTGTCCATTTACAGATCCCCTGTTTATCTCATGAATTCCTTCCGTAACCCCCTCACCTTCCTCTAGTAACCAGACACTGTTCATAGTCAAAGCTCTTCGGGATTGTGCTCTTATTTATAAATCCCATCCCATTTCAGCGATTTCCATTCCAAGCGTCATTTTTGCCTCACAAAAAGAATCATTATGGCCTAGCTTTCCACAATAGAAACAGAAAAGTGACAACCTTTCATATTTAAAACTAACATATGAATGCCTCCCACGAAACTCGATTTGTTTCTTCCTTTTTAGGGGACGTCTGATATCAATTTGGACACTGATCCGCATAAAATTCCAATTTTCTTTCCCTAGATTTGACACATCATATTCCATAAAATACCCCAAGAAATTTCCTAATTGCACTGCTAAGTTTTTAGTAAACAAACCAATAGGCACATCATGTATTTGAACCTAGAAAGGGGTCAACACTAAAGGCACCTGCAACGAATCCTCCCCCCAATGCAGTTTATAAAGTATCAACAAATGATTATTAAAGGTCCATGGGGAGCCTTTCAAAACCCTCTCCACATCCATAGAATGAAATTGAAACATAAACCTTTTTTTCCCCAGATCTCGAATTCGAATGCCTCGAACAGGATGCCACAAATTCGTCATAGTGCTTTTCATGCTTAGAAAGTAAGTTTTGCTTGCTGTGAGAAAACACCCCACTAATTGAAAAAACTCCCCATTCTTTCCCCATTTTTTCATAACAGGATCTTGAATTTGAATAGCAACATCTTCCTCTTCATTGGTCGTAAATTGGGCTAATTCATTCTCCATTATTTTTTTGGGGCACAATGCAGATAACCGAAAGAAAAAGACAGAAGAACAAGAAAACCTAAATTCTTGCCAGAGGCGGTAGACACAAGCGTGCTAGGGTAGCAGACGAACCTGAGATTGTTAAAATTTAGATAATAAGTAATTTATCACTTTAACTAAGATTCAATTGTTAAATATATCTTCTATAAATATATTTTGGTATAAATGTTAAAAAGTCCTTGTTAAATAATTAAAATTGGATTCAATTGTTAAATAAATATTTTATAATTTTATTTGGACATAAATGCTAAAAATTTATTGTAAAATAATTAAAAAAAAAATTTAAGTCTCCAATAAAAATTGCGCTCGATTGGGTTTTAATCAAAGTTAGAAAATAAATTAAACCCTTAAAATTAATTTTTTTTTTTGGTCAAAACCCTTTATTATCCGTTAAAAAACAATTAAGAAATCAAATTAGAGCTGAAAACCATACTCATCTACTTTGTCACCATTTTCCACCTTAGTTGCACTTCAACAAAACAAATAATTTTAACGGCTTAATTGATTGTTATTTTTTGATTTGAGTGTGATTTTCAATTAAAAATTAATTATTTAGGGAGATCTTTATTTTAACATTTAATTCATATTTTTAATATTAAAATTTTCTTTTTATTAAGGGTAAATTTCTCAAATAGTTACTCAAGTTTTAATACGTTTTATTTTAATCAACAAATTATTTTTGCTAATTTAGTCGCTCCCATTAAGTCAATTTCACATTCTTGTCACTCCACTATAAAAATGTGTTTGGTCATTAAATGTAATAACAAATTTGGCCCTCAATATTTATCCATTTTGTGTATTTAGTCCTAATTTTAAAAAAAATTAACAAATTTAATCTTTCATGTTTAAACATCCTATCAATTTGATCATGATTATAAAAATTAAAAGAAATATATAAATTCAATATATTTGTATATACTCATACACAAACCCATCATATTTATATGAAAAATCTAAACAACAACAATAATGTTAGATATATTTAGATATATTTGCATGATTAAATTTGATATCAACATTCCGTTGGACGCATTTTTTCTACACGTTATCTTAACCAATACCATTAAACACCGGCTAATTAAATTATTATTTTTACTGCAAAATTAATCTAGGGTCGTAGCCGGTATCTACTAGCAGCACCTCTGGGTTTTTCTGGACACGAGCAAGAACTATAACTGCTGTCACAAAGTGAAACACCATAATAAAATTTCAACAACATTGATATTAACTCCATAATTGTGACATATAATATATATGATTGAATACAATGAAAGGTTTAAGGTTAGTCATTTACTTGTTTTGCTTTTGCTTTTCCGCTACTGCAACACCACCACCACCATTTTGTCTCTTAACTTTTATTGTTTTCCCCAAACAAAGAAACACACATTCGATTGACGTTAACAACCAAATTCATGCATGTTCGAAAAAGATATCTCCATGCACCTTATTTATTTATTTATTAATTAATTTCTTTTCAACATCCCTTTTTTGATGACTGATGATTGCCCATGTTCCTTTGCATGCATTTGGAATTAGGAATATGAATTATTGAAATTGTTAGGCTAAGTGGCTAACCACATAATGCCGACTTTGAAGAGAAATCAGGAATTGACACAACAGGATACATGGTGGTCTGCTTGTCACCTTCTTCTTCTTAATTGCATCAAATCAAACAATGGAGGTTGTCCCTTTTTTCTACAACACAAATAAATTATTATACGAGATAATCTATCTATATTTTTTCATTTGAATTAAAAAAACAAAGAGAGGAACAAAATAGCTTTTCTTTTATTAAATTAAATTAAACATATTGATGTGAGGAAAATCAGTTACATATAACCATGCTTAAACGATAATAATTATAAATATAATTAAAAGAACAAATTAAATCTCTATAAACTAAGTGATTTTTTAGAATAAAAATACAGTGGCTTATAATTAAATAAAAAATCGAATGCAGAATGAGTTCTTTTGTTATGATTTGGAATTTGCTAGTAAAAAGTTTGTACATTATGTTGATCAAAGTGAGTGCAACATGTCAACTAGCTCAAAAGAGTGTCGGAAAAAAAATTAGTGAATTAGTGAAACATTGCAAGTAATCATTAAATTTACACAATAGTTGGCCGGAAAAAAAAAAAAAAAACCTAGATAAGTCTGGTCCTACCAAGCAAAACAAACGTACAATTGACTTTTTTTTTCTTTTTAATATATAGTTTAAGAAAAACAATCTTTAATGGAGCCTTACTCAAATGGTAACCTTTTCATTATAATAATTAGGAAGACGGGGTTTGAGCACAACTAAGAGTATAATTTTTTCAAATTTGTTAGACGTGCTAAAATTTAGTTTAGTTGTTTCTTTAATAACTGGGAAAGGGCAATCTGAAATCTGAAACCATGTAGCCGGTACATATGAGATTGTTTTTTCCCCACATAAGAATTGTTATTACTTGTTAGGATCTGAATGCAGCTAAAAGTTAACAATAAACAAATTGAGAAATTGGGGTTTGAATTTAATGTAGGCAAGAGACTAGAGATTAAGGAAACCGGAAAATTATTGGAGCTTTAATTGTGTTTATACTTTATGGTACCATGGATGAATGACCTTATATTCTTTAGCCAAATGAGCAGTTCCTAGAATTGTGGGGGAACAATGGTCCTCACCCTTCTGTCTTTCCCACTTGTATCCTGTTAATAGGCTGTCAGAAAAAGACTGGGATCGCATCTTCAAATAATCCAATCTGCTCATCCTACAATCTCAACTTTTTCTTAAGCATTCATATATGTTCTGTTTGCATCAGATATGACTACACTCCATATAGATGCATATGCAAGCTGTATTGGCGACAAGATGACGCGAATGGAAAAAACCAAACATCAAATATTGACCCGCAGGAGAAAACTACAAATAAATTCGAACCCAATAATCTGAAGGATGGTAGAGTTTGGAGATGGTTCATTGGGCTTTAATAAAAGTCCAATAATGGACATACGCACTATGTTATGTAAGATGTCCTAAATAATCTGCTTGTGAGTTGTAATGTAATAGCATTCAGCATTTTGGGATTTAAGGCGATATGGAAGTACCACTGGCACTGAATGTACATATTTGTTTGCAGCACTACTTTGCACCAGCGTATGTTTGTTTTTCATCATGGAGTTGGGAATTGGTGAAAATGGGCAAAGAAGGAGTTTCTAGTGATGGAAGCGTAGTATTGACGTTGCACGCATGGCTTGAGCATCAAGCTTATAAGCTGTGTCCAACTTCACACTGATGGGAAGAACTTGTTGAGATTGAAAGGCAAGGCATAGAACTCCTCACTTCTTGCATCTTTTTTAAATGATTTGAACTTCTCCCACAAGTGCATGCCACGTTCCCTCTTAGTCGCATTGTCTTTCCCGTGCAACGTCACATCGAGAAACATCGCCAATGAACCCGCAACAAATGCTTCGGATGAGAATGGCACATTTATCATGTCATTGAACTGCAAAAGGAGCAGGAATAACTATGTTTTCTGCTAGAGTTGTCAAAAGGGGGTAAAAGGAAACATATAGTTACCCATCTGGCGCCGGTGTGAACTGGACCGAAACCGTTAATTGCTGTGTACTCGTTGAAGTACTGCGGTATTGATAGTCCCATGAAAACAGAGAAACCTAATATAAACTTTATTTTGAAGTTGTTTAAGTTACAGAATTGAAGCAAGCTGAGACCCCCTGAACCTGAACCATGCAATTAGCACAAAATTTTGAATTATGGAATCTTGAATGGAACAGTAATGGTATATAGCTTGATTCCAACCGAACTTACCAACGTATCCAAAGAAAAGACAATATAAAGCTGCAATGATTGGAGCTGGAATTGAAGCGAAAACAGCTCCGAATTTTCCTGATTAGCAGTGCATGTATGCAAATATGATTGAGTGAGTGAGACAGATCAGAGAAAGACAGAGAGAGATTTGCATTTGAAACTGACCAAGGATGGAGAAGAACATCATGAACCCTGCAGATATCTGGACAACTCTTCTACTTCCGACACGTGTCATTGCCAACAAACCGCCATTCTCGCTGCCACAGTTCACAAAGGAGTTAAATGAACAAATATTGTTTTACTTGTGTGCCACTAGTTTCAGGAAAGAATCTTACACTGAAACGGATGACCCATTCCCAGTTCCAAATATCCCAGAAAAGAGAATGCCAATACCCTAGGATTGAAGCAAAACAAGCCAAATTAAAAGGGAAAGAGATTAATACTGTACTCGTCATGTTAAAAAGTCCTCCAAGCAAATTGATTTAAGTCATAAGCAATTTGCAAAGAAATTTTATCAGTTTATCTTTACCTGCCAACCGATACCACGGCTAAGAATGGAAGGGGGCATTGGAGTTGCACTTGCATATCTTGCAACAGCAAGGAAGGTACCAGTAGACTGTTTAATCATAAGAACATTACAGAAATGAACACTTCACACTAAACGATTATATGCAGTAGCTAAGAAATTGAAATCTTTCAAATTTAGCAGACAGTATCATCTTATACACCCAGATTGCATTGAGGTTTAAGATACATGGTAGTAGGATCAATCCAAATTTCTGCCTATTCAATTAAATTATCATAGAATATTTACTATACAAACTGTAATCGTATGGTGCAACTGTACCAGACATAAGATAAACATGATTAACAAACATGATTATAAACAAGAGAAGCAAACCTCTACTAAAGCAACAAATGAAGCTGCCATCATAGCAAAAGCTTCTCCAGCATCGAATGTGGGAGCTCCCCATTGAAAAGGATATGGAACTCTTATCCTGTTCATGAAATGTAGTACAGTAAGATAGGGAAATAATCAATTAAATAAGCATTATCATTCTTATACAGACAGTGAATCAACGAACTCAAGTATATTGACTAGCAAAACCAACTCATGGTCATCATTTGGTCAAGTATATTCCATTGCACAAATATTTAATTTAATTTTTAGTGGTTATTGTCGGGCCAAATTTAACTCTCTAAACAATTGAAAATGTATGGAATCCCACACAGGAACAAGGAGATTTTTGCCTATATAATCAATACTATTGCACAAATAAAATTTCTTAGAGGTCATTTTGGTACAAGTTTCAACTTATTTTTTCTACTCAAAATGTAGTGGATCATACATTTCTAAGTTGTGCCAAGGGTTAACGGGCAAGAGAAAAGTTAAACTTGGTTCAATAGCTACCACTAACGAAACAAATTATTTAAATATATTGTGCAAAATGATAGTGTTGCTATATCAACACACTCTCCTAAGACCAGCTTCCGTTTTACTCGTCATGCCGAGGCGAGCTACCAAGAGTTTGTTGCCACACAAGCCTCTTATGAAAATGATTATAACTCGATCTTATTTCTTAATATGTTTCAACTTACAAATGAGGTTTCTTTGGATTTTGCATGTAGCAATTCATAATGACAACTACAAAAAAAAAATATTTCATCTCGCTATAGTTAAGTAGATAAGACTGCTTATCAGTTATCAATACATCATAGCATTTTGTAAATCTTTCCTTCATTAGCACACATTTTGGCATTTGATTCTATCGTCATAGAAATTGTCTTGCACTGGAGCATTCCAAACTTTTTAATAAATGCTTCAAATGCTTTGTTGGCGGAGAAAGAAAATCCTTTTTTAGTGTAATCAACCTTTAGACTAAGGAGTGTTTGAATTGTCCAAGTTCTTTAATATGTAAGCCAATTGATAAATTTATCTTAGTTTGAAGAATTTCTTCCTCATAATTTCCTAGGTTAAATTCGCTATTAGTTCCTGTACTTTTTAAATTTAAAATTTCAGTCATCACCAAATTATAATCGTCAAATTCATTCAACTATGTTATTTTCAAAATGTGATACGACAAACATATTATCATATATGTAATGCCATGTTAACTTGTTATTTTCATATATTACTCACTAAAAATCTAGTTAATGGATTAACACCCGTTATTTGCATCAAGAGTGAAATTTCAAATTTTGAAAATTATAGGGACTTAGAATGATCCAATTGGAGAATATGGACTAAATCTACAACTATACACATAGTACATGACTAGCATTTGAATTTAATTGAACGGATGGGTTAATACTAAATTTTCAAAATTTGAAAAGTATAGGGACTAAAATTGATCAAATTAAAATACATGAGTTAAATCCATAACTTTGGCAAAGTACAAGGACTAATAACAATATTTAACTTAATTAATTTCCTATGATGATTAAATCATATTCATAGACTAGCACGATAGTTAGTTTTTCTCTAGTCACAATTTGCCGAACAAATTATATGCTACATGTGCCACTAAATAACCATAATAACTAAAAAAAAATCAACAACCTTGTCATACAATACAAGGCAAGTGGCACGCTAAGAAAATGGAAGATAAAACCAAGCAAGAAAATGTTTGCTTTAAAGACAATAATTGAGAAAGATGTGCTCTATATGCCAAAACCTTGAAGAAAGCTTGGGATACATTCACCAAGCTATTCTCTAAAATGGACCATATGAAGCTCCAACTTCTAGAGAGTGAGTTGCTGTGAGTGACACCATGCTTTCATAAAGTAAAGTCATTATGTCAAGAGGTTTTTAAGTTGGATCCAAAAGCTCCTATTGTTGATACTATGATGAGACGAATCATAATACATAGTCTGAAGCCAAAGTTTAGGAGTTTTGTTGTCGTTGTACAAGGATGACAAAAGTAGTCATCACTTGTACAATTCGAAAACTTGTTAGCCGATCAAGAATGCTTAGCTCAAGAAATGAGATGAGTCCCACTAAAGAATAAAAAGAGGCACTCTAAGCCGGTAGGGGGAATTTCAAGCAGTGTGACAATGGTGGGTTCAAGAAAAATGGTGACAATCTAAAAGGTTATGAAGGTGAAAGGAGACCTAGCGAAGGGGGAGGTTTGAAAAACCATAGCAATTAAAAGTTTGAAGGGAAGTGTTGTAATTGTGAGAAAAAAAGGGTCGCATGACAAAAGCTTGCTAGTGGAAGAAAAAGTTTGTGTAAAGTAATGTTGTTACTTTTAATAATGAAGAAGAATGAATGAGATGACAAACTTGTGGCATATGCGACTAAGCCACGTTAGCTATTCTAAGCTAGATGTGATGAATGGACTTTCAGAACTTGAAGTGAGAATAAACACAAAATGTGCAAGTTGTAAGTATGGAAAAGCATATCAATTATTGTACAAAAAGTCCAAATTTTAAATCAAAAGAACCATTAGAGTTAATCCACTCTAATGTGTTTTGGACAGGTTAAACAAGCTTCCATTGGTGGGATGAAGTGCATAATGACCTTTATTGTTGATTTTTCAAATATTTGTGAGCTAATTTTGTGAAGGAAAGATTTGTGTGGCTCTTTCAAAGTTGAAAGAGTTTAAAGGGATTAGGAAAACAAAGGTTAGTTAAAGGGTCTATTATCTACACATTGATAACGCGAGAGAGTATATTTCAAACGAAACTTCCTTCAAGAATGTCGAATACACTATCAATTCACATGCGTAGCACTCCACGGCAAATCGGCGTGGTGAAAAGGGAGGCACCTGGTAGAAATACTCCAAAGTTTATCCTTCATGCAATGAATATTTCGACTAGTTTTTGGGTTGATGCAATGAAAACTGTGACTTTCGTTATTAATAAGCTTCATAAACAAAGGTTATGTCTTCTTTGTCTTTTGAAAAATTGTGGAACATGAAACCTACCATTAGCTAATTTCAAGTATTTGGATGTGTATGCTTGTATTTACACCTGATCACTTACGTAGCAAAATGAACACAAAATTTGTTAAATTGTATTTTTGTAAGATATGGTAGTCAAATAAAAGGGTGGAGATGTTGTGATCTTACAACTGAAAAATGCTAAATGACCCGAAATGTGGTGTTTAATGAAGCATCTTAATGGTGGTTATAAGACAAGAAATTATTGACAGACACAAATACTCTCAAAGATGAATTGCAGTCTTCTTAAATCCAGTTGAGTCTAGGAGAAACTGAAATTACAAATAATGGTGGAGATGTTGAAGGGGAAACTTTTGTTCACCAATGATCAATCAAAGATAGCAAATTATAAGCACCAAATCCACTTAGAAGATCAAGAAGAGTTAGGAAGTCAAATCTCAAATATGGTAATGTTGCCATAGTAGAAGAGGGAGATGCGAAAGAACCAATGAGATTTGAAGAAACATTCTAGAAGCGAAAGTGGATTGAAGCAATAATAAAAGAGGTTGTTGCACTTGAAAGAAATCAGATGATCTGGGAGCTCGATATACCAAATCCAAGAAATGTGGAGCTTATCTCTTACAATGGATTTACAAGATGAAACGTCATATTGATAGATGAATTAAGAAGCACAAGGCTCAGTTGGTAGCTTGAGTATTCTCTCAACTATATGGACTACCACTAACAACTAGCTAGGATTGGAACTTGTGGCAACTGGATGTGAAACATGCATTTTTGTATAGGGAGCTAGGTTGGGAGATCTGCATAGACTAGTCGATGGGTTTTTAGAGTCGAGATCATCTTGCGTATGTGTCTGAGCTTCAAAAGGTGCTCTATTGATTAAAGCAAGCACCAAGTGGTAAAGATGGCAAGATTGTTGAATTTCTTACTCATAGTGGTTATTCAGTGACACCAGTAGTAGGCTATAGTTTGTTTGTAAAAATGAATGGAGGAAAATTAGCTGTTATGCTAGTATATGTAGATGACTTAAACATCAAAGGAGATTCTGAGGAAGAAATTCTCCGAATTAAAGAGAATTTATTAATTTGTTTTCATATTAAATAACTTGAACAACTCGAGCACTTCCTTGGCTTAGAGGTTGATTACACTGAAGAAGGCATTTTTCTCCACTCATAAAGTATATCCAAGCATTTATTAATAATTTTATAATGCTCAAGTGCAAGACAATTTCTACGCTGATATAACTAAATGCCAAAATGTGTGCTAATGAAGGAAAATATTCTGGAGATGCTACCATGTATCAACAGTTGGTAAGTAATCTTACCTATTTAACTTTAATTAACAAGACCATGTATTTCTTTTGTAGTTTTTATTAGAGCTGAGGAAAAAAACCCAACCAACTTGAACCAAAGTCTTTGGACGAGTTATGGAGCATAAATTTAAAAGGCACGGTCACCCGAAATCGAATTGAATTATGTTTTTATTTAATTAATTTTAGTTTTTATGATATAAAAAATAAATGTTTTATATTTAAAATGATAAAATAATTTAAAAATTCTTGAAAATTTATTATTTTTAAAAATATTTATGAAAAAATCTTGAAATTTTATCAAATAATATTCAAAAGCCTTAAAACAAAGTTAAATTTTATCAAAATAAACCTCAAAAATAAAAACAAAAATTAATATAAAAACCCGAAAACTAAACTAAACTGAATTAAATTATAATGGACGATTCAAAAAAATCTAAAAATCCGATCAAACCAAATCAATATATTTTTATTATGAGTTGATACATGCAAAATAAAAAAAAGGAAAAAAAAAGAAAAAAAAGAAGAAGCAGTTTAATGAGTTTTGAGGCATATAAAGAGTACGTTTAGCTACGGTATTATGCATAAAGAAAGTGGAGATTGTAAGTTAGTTGGCTATTGTGATGCTGACTATGTAGTTGAACGTGGCACCTAATGGTTGAGTACGTCTTTTCACTTGGGACTAGAGTAATTTTTTAGTGTAGCAAAAGACGAGTGATAATGTGTTTGTTAACCACAGAGCAGAGTATGGTGTGGTGAGGATGGCACCTCAAGAGAGTACTTGACTTTTCCAACTGTTGAAGGAGTAGAGTTTCCAATTGCTTTATATTGTATTGACAGAGAATCTAGTTTTTTATGCTTGAACTGGCATTATCATTTTATTAGAAATAAAATGGAAATTAAGTTAGAAACATATTAAGACAGAAGACCAAATTGTAGATTTATTCACGCGAGGCTTGTGTGGAAACAAATTTGAAAACTTTTATCGTAGGCTTGGCATGACAAACAAAATGAAAGCCAGTGTTGACGTAGCAACCCCATTATTTTGTCAACTTTATTGCATAATATATTTAAATAATTTGTTAATGGTAATTGTTGGATCAAGTTTAACATTTTATCTTAATCTTTAGTCAACTAAAAAGTTATATGAAAATAAAGAGCAAGAGCATTTTGTGTGTATATAAATATATAACTCAAATCCATGCAGTATAGACATCACTCATTTTCTCTACGTTAGGTGCACCAGCTCAATTCTTGAGATTTCTATTGACTTCCAAATTCTCTTATTTCTACGTAGTTAAAATTTGTTCAGTAAAGTATTCCATCTCAAGAATAATAGATGCCTGAGATAATAAAAATAAATTTACGCATTCAAGCTGAGATTATTGGTGAAAATGCAAACCTTTTAGGAGATGATAACATCTAGGGTCAATATAAGGATAAGAATGAAGAAAGAAAGAGCCTTACCAAGGGAAGCACCTATAATTCCCTGCGATCGGTCCGGCAGCTTATTTGAGTTTTGGTCCACTGTTCTTATATGCTCCACCAACAGTCAGCAGGTGAGCATATATCCACACAATCACAACTGAGAATATGACAGCAAAGCGGTCAAACACTTGCCGCTCCCCACGTGTAATATGAGGTATATACTGCCAAAAAGAAACCCTCATCGAGGTGATTGTTACAATTCAAAAACATTTTCTTGTATGGTCAAGCATTAACCATCTCTGTATGTCACTACTGCTTCAAAAAACAAAGAGGGTAATCT
Organism: Gossypium rotundifolium; assembly: GCA_025506655.1. NCBI lineage: Eukaryota > Viridiplantae > Streptophyta > Magnoliopsida > Malvales > Malvaceae > Gossypium > Gossypium rotundifolium. The sequence goes on from CP106724.1 coordinate 22,974,114, forward strand.
TTAAATAAAAAATCTAAATTACCTGTGAGAAAACTAAGAGAAGAATGATCTCTGAAACCCTATCTCTATGCATTTGGCAAGCTGCAAAAGTAATAACCAGGAAGTGAAAATGATGAATCAATTTTATAACAAATGATCCAAACAAAAATGTTGATGCCATACCACAGGAAATCCAAACTCATAGAGTCCAAAGCCAGAGAGAGCAACCAGGGAACAGCTGACAGAGGACTTAAGAACCTACAAAAGCATTGGAAGATATACCAATTAGACCCACTAGTGTAATAGACTTGGGCCCTGCATTCAACCAATTAAATATAACAAGAAAAAGCCCAAAAAGTTGCTTATAAAAGATTATTTAACCAACATCATACATACCTTGCAACATTACGCCAAAGGCCACTAAATCCGAGGACAATCTGAAGGGTCGAGGCAACAATGAGGGCACCTTGGATTCCACGCATTATCTTCTCAAATTTCTGCATACTCAATAGAGGATCCACTCAATTCTGGGATTCTGTTATCATAAGTCACAAGAAAAAGAACAAAACTATAGGGTCTTAGTGAAGCTACCTCTTGAGGATTTACAATGTCAGTATAGCGGCCAGCCAAGATGATGGAAATGGTGGTTGGCATATAGGTATAGGAACCTCCAATCACTGCTGGTAAACGGGTACCAAACAATGTTTGAAGCAATGTGTTCACCCCAGCCACAAATAGCAATGTCTGAATCATCTTTGCTTTCTCTTCCTGATGCAAAGAATTGTAATTACAGGTAAACAACATGCAAAGCTTCTCACAAGATCCACATAAAAGAAACGACAAGCATGAAGAAAACTAATTGACTGTTACTGTCTCTGTGTCAAGCATACATTTCCGCCTCCCATCTGAGGAACTAGAGAGGTTGGTATGAGAACAGTTGTCCCAAGCATCACCAAGTAATGTTGAAATCCCAATAATATAGCCTCAGCTGCAAATGCAATGAGATACAAACCCACATACAGTTATCACATAGACATTCCAATACAAGACTTGAATGTATGAGGAATATTGTAACTAAATGAGAATTAACATCATTTTATATTAAAACATTGGAAAGGTGACGAGGTTGGGATTAATAACCAACAATAAGGAATCAAGATAAAATAGTTTTGAATTGATAGAAACTCACGCCAAGGAGGAGGACTAGTAATGCAATAAGCAACCCCAGGCAGCTGCTCCTTAACTGGATGCGGCTGTAATTCATCTTGCTTTGGCGGTGGTGCAGCTCCTCCGCCACCACCTCCTCCACCACCACCTCCTCCTGCCATTTTTCTCTTCCTTCTTCTTAGTTCAGACCTTCCTTAAAAACCAAAACCTTCTCTAAGCCTCAAGCTAAAAAAAGAACTCCTAATAGAAAATCTTTGAAAACCAGCAACAGAAGTTAAAACAAAAGAATCTGAAAACCAGAAAGGTGGTGAGAAACTGCACTGGGATGACAGGGAAAAAGAAGAAGAAAGAAAAAGGGAGTTACAAGAAGATAAGCATTAACAGTGAAAGAACTATTTTCTCAATATATAAAGAAAGTGTCATTGCATAAAAGGAAAACGCCAGAAAAATGCAATTAAGTACTGAATGGGGGATGAGGTTAAGCCTTAAGGCCTAAGGTGGTGCGTTCTTATTGTGCATCTATCCAATGACAGGAGATCAACTTGGGGAGAAAGAAGGAATAATAAGATAAAAGAGAATGAGAGAAAAGGCGTGAACTGTGAAGTGCGAACATGAATAAAGGCAAAATTCCTCTCTGTCTGTGTGTGAAGTGTGAACCAAAGGAATCTCTTTCTTTGCCTTGATTTCTTTTTGATTTTCTAACAGTTCTTTTCATTTTCTTTTGATCACGAAAAGAAAAAGTCTTTCACAACCTACATGATAAAAGCATCTCCGCCAGCCATCATCTTTACCAAAGCTACTTCAGATTCCCCACTAATTATTATTTAGTATATAAAAGAAAAGAAAACGTTCAAATTTGGCAAATATCAAATTTGAATAAAGCTCTCTAAAACCAAGCCAGAAGTAAAGAAAGAAAAACCCTCTTTTCTCACGTCAATGTAAGCTCAAAGCTGGGATGTAACAAACTTTCTGCGTTGCATCCTCTCTTTGTCTTAGTAATGGCCTTTAATATATGATTGGTTAATGGTGTATGGAAATTAAAAAAGCGATGTAGTTGTACCACATTTTGCTCTGAATATAGATTGGAAAGATATGGTTAACTTTTATTTATTTATTATTACTATAAATTTCATTGCGTTGCAGTGTTTGCTCTTAAGGTTCTGAATTCCGAGGAGTCCTTTTCCTTTGGCTTTTGGGATTTATCAAACACCGGAAGAAAACGTCTTGTCTCATTGCGCGTCATTTTACATCAGAGATTGTTATATGTCGTGTTGCCTGCCTGTTGCTTCCAGTGTCTGCATGGACAGCATGGTTCAAAAACCTTACTAGCCAGTTTCTATGTTCCTGTTCCTGTCGATGTTCGATTTAGTATGTACCTATTAAAAAATCAATATTTATTACACATCATATCAAGTTAACAACAACGGTTTTAACGAGGTCAATAACTTTTTTCGAACTTTTCTTTAATTATCATAATATCTTTAAATATTTTAATTTTATAAAAAAATTCATTTTATACCTTAATTTAATGGGTAATTTACCAAAAAACCCTAAAATTTCAAAAATTATAGAAATGGGTCAGTTTGTAGAAAATTTACGGGAAATGGCCAATTTCCCCAAAAACACGTCTACGTCATTGCGTTTTGAGGGAATCGACCTAAAGCCGCCTCGGGCCACATTTTTGTCCACCTTAGCAAAATGCGTCCACGTAAGCGCCGCTTTTCTTTGAGGTGGACAAAAACGCGCCCCTGTGGCGCTTTAAGTCGATTTCCCAAAACGCTACCGACGAGACACGCTTTTGGGGAAAATTCTATGAAATTATTTTTAAAGTTTTTGGCCCAATAGTCTCCGCAAAATAATTTTGATGAGACGTTTACAATAAATAGTGGCAAAACGCTTCTAGCGGTATGCATTGTCAAGATGCGTCTTTAAAAGCGCTCCCACGTGACGCGCTTTTACTACTGATGAGTCTCGCAAAATAATTTTGAGGAGACGTTTCAACAAACAAGCATAAAAACGCTTCCAATAGGTACACTTGTCGACATATGTCTTGAAAAGCGCTCCCACGTGGACGCTTTTTTCTGATGATCTCCGCAAAATTAGGCTATAAATCACCAAATTTTATTCGAGGTTGCATAAGGAAATTGAGGCAAAAGGAAAAAAATTGAAAATGAGTGAACGTATTAATCTTTGTTATTTACTACGACGGTGAAGTTCGTGACACCAAAATGGCGTTGTTTTCTTATCGGAAAACAAAGTAGCGAAGTTTTAATCGGAACATCGATTTAGTAGAACTTATGAAAGAATTAGGCGTAAAATATTCTAACACCGCCAATGAAAGTTCGATGTATTAAGTATAGATTTTAGCCTCGATTGATCCGTTGAGATATGAGTCGTTCGACATCAAAGGTGCTTTCGAGCTTTGAGGCAATGGTAGAGACTCATCTTGCCGATAGATCACCCTATATAGAGGTATATGTAGAATTTTCATCTCTAAGTGATCTTTTCTGCGACCTCGACATCTCTTTGCCGTCGGGGAATACGACCCCAAGTCGACACTGTAAGTGGGAGGCAAAACACGAAGTGCCGTGTGCGGCGGTAGAATGGAAAGCATAACCCCGCACAACACTTTCGGTTGGTGGATGGGACATGCATATCCGCATTCGACGTCCGATGATAAAAATACGTATTGGGGGCGTCGTCAACTTCTAGTGGTTGGCAATCCACATACGATTAGAATCTTTACGAAAGATGTTTAAGGAGGGATGATGTACTCCCGACGATATCCACCGGTGAGGGGCCCTCGTTGTTGTAGGTTATGGAGGGTCAGACGATGAATCCGATGTGGATCCACCTCGGGAGGCAAGGCCCGACGGTGCAGAAGTTGGATTATTTTTTGAACCGGAGCCCGTTCCAATTGTACCTGAAGACGTTGAGGGCGGTTCAGACGAAGAAGAAGAAGATCCGCTATTCAGGGCGTACTCGCCTCCAGCCCACATGCATAATGTCGATCTATCTCAAGATGATGCATTGAGTTTCTGAACTACCACACCGGACGCGTGGCCGTCATGATTCTTCGTTGGATTCGCACCAATTAGAAGTGGGTAACCATTTTTCCAGCAAGAATACTTTTCTTGCTACATTGAAATAGTTCAGCATTAAGAACAGGGTTAACTACAAGGTGGTTAAATCAAAGCTCAATAAGTTCGGCGAAGTGTGCGGTCTAAGATGGCACATGTTCATGGAAAATCATGGCGTCGTTGAGGAAAAGGATAGGGTTGTGGGAGATAAAAAAGTACAAAGGTCGACATACATGTCTTGCTTCATGCAATACCACTATATGTTCAAGATTTGAATAACAAGTAATAATATGTAATGTTGCATTGTTTAACGTGCTTCGCTGATGTGTGTAACACAAGATCATCCGACGATGGATTCGACATGTTGGCTGAACTAATAATGCCGACGGTGAAGCCGATCCCAAGACTACGGTGCCGGCCTTAATTGGCAGTATTCGTAGCCAATTGGGGTATACGCCCTCTTACAGAAAGGCTTGGATAGCCAAGCAAAAGGCATTAAAAAAGTTACACGGTGGGTGGGACACTTCATATAATGAAGTGTGGCAGTGGTGTCAGGTGCTGGAGAGATATGTCCAAGGCAGCACGACAGACCTTGAAACGGAACCTGCGTACTACAACGATCGTCTGCTCCGTGGATGCGCAGTGTTCAAGCGTCTGTTCTGGACATTTAAGCAATGCCGAGATGCCTTTATATACTGCAAGCCATTGGTACAAATTGACGGTACCTTTATGTATAGTAGATATACGCATCGGCTATTGCTAGCTGTGGCACAAGACGGTACGTGGAGAATCCTTCCGATTATGTTCATAATAACACCGGGAGTCACCGATGATCGGGACTTCTTCCTATCTAGGTTAAGGAGGCATGTTTTCCCCAACGACATATGCGTGGCGCCGCTTTTGCTGAGGTGGACAAAAGCGCGTCCCTGTAGCGACTTTAGTTCGATTTCCCCAAAACGCGCCGACGTGGCGCTTTTTGGGGAAAATTCTATGAAATTATTTTAAAGTTTTGGCCTACTAGTCTCCTGTAAAATAATTTTAATGAGACGTTTACAATAAATAGTGGCCAAAACGCTTCTAGCGGTATGCACTATCAAGATGCGTCTTTGGCGCGCCACGTGGATGAGCTTTTACTACGTGAGTCTCCGGTAAAATAATTTTGAGGAGACGTTTTGAACAAACAAGGCCAAAAATGCTTCCAAATAGGTGCACTGTCGATATGTGTCTTGAAAAGTACTCCCACGTGGGCGCACTTTTGCTACTGATGATCTCCAAACAAAATTAGGCTATAATCACCAAATTTCATTCTAAGGTTGCATAAGGGAAATTGAGGCAAAAGGAAAAAAATTGAAAATGGGTGAACGTATTAATGCTGTTATTTACTACGACGGTAAAGTTCATGACACCGAAAATAGCGTTATTTTCTTATCAAAAAATACAGCGCGACTGAGTTTTAATCGGAACATCGATTTAGTAGAACTTCATAAAAGAATTAGGCGTAAAATATTTGAAACAACACCAATGAAAGTTCAGTGTATTAAGTATAGATTTTGCGCCTCGGTTAATCCGATGAGATATGAGTCGTTCGACATCAAAGGTGCTCGGAGCTTTGAGGCAATGGTGGAGACTCATCTTGCCAGTGGATCACCCTATATTGAGGTATATGTAGAATTTTCATCTCCAAGTGATCTTTCTGCGACCTCGACATCTACTGCCGCTCGAGAGGAATACACGACCCAAGCCGACACTGTAAGTGGGAGGCAAAACACGTATGTCCGTGTGCGGCAAGAGTATGGAAAACATAACCCCGACGACACTTTCGGTTGGTGGATGGGACATGCATATCCATCATTCGACGTCCGATGATAGAAATACGATTGGGGACGTCGTCAACTTCTAGTGGTTTGCAATCCACATACGATTGGAATCTTTACGAAAGATGTTTAAGGAGGGATGATGTACTCCCGACGACATCCACCAGCTAGGGGCCCTCGTTTGTTGCAAGTTATGGAGGGTCGGATGATGAATCCGATGTGGATCCATCTCGGGAGGCAGGGTCCGACGGTGCAGAAGTTGGATTATTTTCTGAACCGGAGCCGCTCAATTGTACCAAGACGTTAAGGCGGTTCGGATAAAAAAAGAAGATCCACTATTCGTATGCATCGCCTCAACCCCACATGCATAATGTCGATCTATCTCAAGATGATACATTGAGTTTCTGAACTACCACACGGACGCTGCGGACCGTCATGATTCTTCGTTGGATTCATACCAATTAGAAGTGGGTTACCATTTTTCCAACAAGAATACTTTTCTTCCTGCATTGAAATAGTTCAGCATTAAGAACGGGGTTAACTACAAGGTGGTTAAATCAAAGCTCGATAAGTTCGAGGCAAAGTGTGCAGTGCAAGATGGCACATGTTCATCGAAAATCATGGCGTTGTTGAGGAAAAGGATAGGGTTGTGGGAGATTAAAAAAATACAAAGGTCGACATACATGTCTTGCTTTGCAATACCACTATGTGTTCGATGATTTTGAATAATGATAATAATATGTAATGTTGCATTGTTTAACGTGCTTCGTTGATGTGTGTAACACAAGATCATCCAAGATGGATTCGTACATGTTGGTGAACTAATAATACCGACGGTGAAGGCCGATCCCAAGACTACGGTGCCGCCCTTTAATTGGCGATTCGTAGCCAATTTGGGTACACGCCCTCTTACAGAAAGGCTTGGATAGCCAAGCAGAAGGCGTTAGAAAAGTTACACGGTGGGTGGGACACTTCATATAATAAAGTGTGGCAGTGGTGTCAGGTGTTGGAGAGATATGTCCAAGGCAGCACGATAGACCTTGATACGGAACCTGCGTACTACAACGATCGTCTGCTCCGTGGATGCGCAGTGTTCAAGCGTCTGTCCTGGACATTTAAGCAATGTCGAGATGCCTTTAAATCGCAAGCCATTGGTACAAATTGACGGTACTTTACGTTATGGTAGATATGCGATCGGCTATTGCTAATGTGGCACAAGACGGTACGTGGGAGAATCCTTCCGATTGCGCTCAGAATAACACCGGAGTCGGTGATGACTGGGACTTCTTCCTATCTAGGTTAAGGAGGCATGTTTGCCCCCCAACCTGACATATGCGTAGGCGCGCTTTTGCTGAGGTGGACAAAAATGCGTCCTTAAGGGCGCGCTTTAGGTCAGCTTCCCCAAACACACGCCGACGGGGCGTTTTGGGGAAAATTCTATGAAATTATTTTTGAAGTTTTGGCCCAATAGTCTCGGAAAAATAATTTTGATGAGGCGTTTCTAAATAAATAGTACCAAAAATGCTTCCAAAGAAGGTGCATTTGTCGACATCTGCTACCGAAAAGCGCTCCACGAAATGGAAAAATTCCATATGAAATTATTTTGAAGTTTTTGGCCCAATAGTCTCCTAAAATAATTTTGATGAGACGTTTCAACAAATAGTGGCCAAAAACACTTCTAGCGAGCGTCATCGTCAAGATATCGTCTTTGGCGCCCCACGTGGGCGCTCTTTTGCTACTGATGATCTCCGAAAAATAATTTTGAGGAGACGTTCAACAAACAATGGCCAAAAACACTTCCATAGGTGCATCGTCGAGATGCGTCTTGGCAACCCCCGTGGACGTGCTTTTGTGAAGAGTCTCCGCAAAATTAGGCTATAAATCGGTCAAATTTCATTACGAGGTTGCATAAGGGAAATTGAGGCAAAAGGAAAAAAATTAAAATGAGTGAACGATATTAATCTTTTTATTTACTACGACGGTGAAGTTCGTGACACCAAAAATGGCGTTGTCTTCTTATCGAAAAACACAATACGACCGAGTTTTAATCGGAACATCGATTTAGTAGAACTGCAAAAGAATTATCGTAAAATATTCAAACAACGCCAATGAAAGTTCGATGTATTAAGTATAGATTTTGCGCCTCGGTTGATCCGGTGAGATATGAGTCGTTCGGCATCAAAGGTGCTTTCGAGCTTTGAGGCAATGGTGGAGACTCATCTTGCCGAATGGATCACCCTATATCGAGGTATATGTAGAATTTTCATCTCCAAGTGATCTTTCGCAACCTCGACATCTATCGCCGTTCGAGGGAATACACGACCCCAAGCCGACACTCTATAAGTGGGAGGCAAAACACGAAGTGCCCGTGTGCGGTAGTAGTACGGAAAACATAACCCCTGCACGACACTCGGTTGGTGGATGGGACATGCATATCCGTCATTCAACGTCCGATGAGAGAAATACGTATTGAGAGACGTCGTCAATTTCTAGTGGTTGGCAATCCACATACGATTGGAATCTTTACGAAAGATGTTTAAGGAGGGATGATGTACTCCCGACGACATCCACCAGCAAGGGGCCCTCGTTTGTTGTAGGTTATGGAGGGTCGGACGATGAATTCGATGTGGATCCACCTCGGGAGGCAGGGCCCGACGGTGCAGAAGTTGGATTATTTTCTGAACCGGAGCCCGTTCCAATTGTACCTGAAGATGTTGAGGGCGGTTTAGACGAAGAAGAAGAAGATCTACTATTTAGGGTGTACTCGCCTCCAGCCCACATGCATAATGTCGATCTATCTCAAGATGATGCATTGGAGTTTCCTAAACTACCACACCGGACGCGCGTGACCGTCTGATTCTACGTTAGATTCGCACCAATTAGAAGTGGGTAACCATTTTTCCAACAAGAATACTTTTCTTCTTTGCATTGAAACGATTCAAAGATTAAGAACGGGTTAACTACAAGGTGGTTAAATCAAAGCTCGATAAGTTTGTGGCGAAGTGTGCGGTAAGATGGCACATGTTCATGGAAAATCATGGCGTCGTTGAGGAAAAGGACGGGGTTGTGGGAGATAAAAAGTACAAAGGTCGACATACATGTCTTGCTTGATGACAGTACAACTATGTGTTCAATGATTTTGAATAACAATAATAATATGTAATGTTGTATTGTTTAACGATTAGTTGTGACAGTGTAACACAAGATCATCCAAGATGGATACGACATGTTGGTGAACTAATAATACCGACGGTGAAGGTCGATCCCAAGACTACTTGCACCTACTTTAATTGACAGATATTCGTAGCCAATTGGGGTATACGCCTCTACGTAAAGGCTTGGATAGCCAAGCGAAGGCATTAGAAAAGTTACACGGTGGGTGGGACACTTCATATAATGAAGTGTGGCGGTTAGTGTCAGTCTTGGAGAGATATGTCCAAGGCAGCACGACAGACCTTAAAATGGAACCTGCGTCCTACAACGATCGTCTGCTCCGTGGATGCGCGGCAGTGTTCAAGCGTCTGTTCTGGACATTTAAGCAATGCCGAGATGCCTTTAAATACCGCAAGCCATTGGTACAAATTGATGGTACATTTATGTATGGCGGATATACGTGTCGGCTATTGCTAGTCGTGGCACAAGACGGTATGGGAGAATCCTTCCGATTAGTTCGCAATAATACCGGGAGTCACCGGTGATGATGGGACTTCTTCCTATCTAGGTTAAGGAGGCATGTTTGCCCCAACTCGACATATGCGTGGCCGCTTTTCTTTGAGGTGGACAAAAGCGCGTCCCGGTGGCGCTTTAGGCGCCCCAAAAGTCTTGACGTGGACGCGTTTTTGGGGAAAATTCCCTATGAAATTATTTTTAAAGTTTTTGGCCCAATAGTCTCCGGAAAAATAATTTTGATGAGACGTTTCAACAAATAGTGGCCAAAAACGCTTAAAGAGAAAGACCGTCGACATCGTCTTTGAAAAGCGCTCCCACGTGACGGAAAAATTTCCTATGAAATTATTTTTAAAGTTTTTGGCCCAATAGTCTCCGGGAAAATAATTTTGATGAGACGTTTCTGAACAAATAGTGGTCAAAACGCTTAGCGGCGCATCGTCAAGATCGTCTTTGAAAAGCGCCCCACGTGGACGCTCTGTTACTTCTGATGTCTCCGACAAAATAATTTTGAGAGACGTTTCTAAACAAACAAGGCTAAAAACGCTTCAAATAGGGTGCACTTTGTCAAGATGCGTCTCAAAAAGCGCCCCACGTGGGCGTTTTTTGCTACAATAGTCTCCGGTAAAATTAGGCTATAAATCACCAAATTTCATTACGAGGTTGCATAAGGAAATTGAGGCAAAAGAAAAAATTGAAAATGAGTGAACGATATTAATCTTTGTTATTTACTACGACGGTGAAGTTCGTGACACCAAAAATGGCGTTGTTTTCTTATCGAAAAAAAATACGACCGAAGTTTTAATCGAACATCGATTTAGTAGAACTCGCAAAGAATTATGCGTAAAATATTGAACAACGCCAATGAAAGTTCAAAGGTATTAAGTATAGATTTTGCGCCTCGGTTGATCCGGTGAGATATGAGTCGTTCGGCATCAAAGGTGCTCAAGCTTTGAGGCAATGGTGGAGACTCATCTTGCCGATGGATCACCCTATATCGAGGTATATGTAGAATTTTCATCTGCAAGTGATCTTTCTGCGACCTCGACATCTACTACCGTTCGAGGGGAATACACGACCCCAAGCCGACACTCTGTAAGTGGGAGGCAAAACACAGAAGTGCCCATGTGCGGTAGTAGTATGGAAAACATAACCCCTGCACGACACTCGGTTGGTGGATGGGACATGCATATCCGTCATTCGACGTCTGATGAGAGAAATACGTATTGAGAGACGTCGTCAACTTCTAGTGGTTGGCAATCCACATACGATTGGAATCTTTACGAAAGATGTTTAAGGAGGGATGATGTACTCGACGACATCCACCAAATGAGGGCCCTCATTTGTTGTAGGTTATGGAGGGTCGACGATGAATTGATGTGGATCCACCTCGGGAGGCGGGCCCAACTGGTGCGTAAATTGGATTATTTTCCAACCGAGTCCGCTCTAATTGTACTCAAGATGTTGAGGCGGTTCGAGCGAAGAAGAAGAAGATCCGCTATTCGTGGTGTACTCACCTCTAGCCCACATGCATAATGTCGATCTATCTCAAGATGATGCATTGGAGTTTCTCGAACTACCACACCGGACGCGTGACCGCATGATTCTTCGTTAGATTCGGACCAATTAGAAGTGGGTAACCATTTTCCAACAAGAATACTTTTCTTCGTTGCATTGAAACGATTCGAGATTTAGAACGGGTTAACTACAAGGTGGTTAAATCAAAGCTCGATAAGTTTGAGGCGAAGTGTGCGGTGCAAGATGGCACATGTTCATGGAAAATCATGGCGTCGTTGAGGAAAAGGACGGGGTTGTGGGAGATAAAAGTACAAAGGTCGACATACATGTCTTGCAGTGCAAGATCACTATGTGTTCAAGGTGATTTCAATAACAAGAATAATATGTAATGTTGCATTGTTTAACGACTTCGCTGATGGTGTAACACAAGATCATCCAAGATGGATTCGCACATGTTGGTGAACTAATAATACCGACGGTGAAGGTCGATCCCAAGACTACGGTATGCCTACCTTAATTGGCGATTTGTAGCCAATTGGGGTACACGCCCTCTTACAGAAAGGCTTGGATAGCCAAGCAGAAGGCATTAGAAAAGTTACACGGTGGGTGGGACACTTCATATAATGAAGTGTGGCAGTGGTGTCAGGTGCTGGAGAGATATGTCCAAGGCAACACGACAGACCTTAAAATGGAACCTGCGTCCTACAACAATCGCTCGCTCCATGAATCGCAGTTGTTCAAAGGCGTCTGCTCGACATTTAAGCAATACCGAGATGCCTTTAAATCGCAAGCCATTGGTACAAATTGACGGTACATTTATGTATGGTAGATATACGCATCGGTTATTGCTAGTTGTGGCACAAGACGGTACGTGGGAGAATCCTTCCGTTACGCTCGCAATAATACCGGGAGTCACCGATGATCGGGACTTCTTCCTATCTAGGTTAAGGAGGCATGTTTGCCCCCAACGACATATCGCGTAGCGCTTTTTTGAGGTGGACAAAAAGCGCCTCAGAGGCGCTTTAGGTCGGGCTTCCCAAAAAGTGGCGACGTGGGCCGCTTTTGGGGAAAATTCTATGAAATTATTTTTGAAGTTTTGGCCCAATAGTCTCCGGAAAAATAATTTTGATGAGACGCTTCGAACAAATAGTGGCCAAAACGCTTCTAGCGATGACCTTTGTCAACATGCGTCTTTGAAAAGCGCTCTCACGTGACGGAAAAATTCTATGAAATTATTTTTAAAGTTTTGGCCCAATAGTCTCCGTAAAAAATAATTTTGATGAGACGTTTCTAAACAAATAGTGGCCAAAAATGCTTCTAGCGAGTATGCGCACCGTCGATATCGTCTTTGAAAAGTGCTCCCACGGACGTTCTTTTCTCTGATGAGTCTCCCGCAAAATAATTTTGAGAGACGTTTACAACAAACGATGGCTAAAAACGCTTCCAAATAGGTGCACTGTCAAGATGCGTCTTCAAAAGCGCCCCACATGGACGTGCTTTTGCTACATGAGTCTCCGGCAAAATTAGGCTATAAATCACCAAATTTCATTCGAGGTTGCATAAGGAAATTGAGGCAAAAGGAAAAAAATTGAAAATGAGTGAACGATTAATCTTTGTTATTTACTACGACGGTGAAGTTCGTGACAATCGAAAATGGCATTATTTTCTTATCGAAAACACAATATGATCGAGTTTTAATCGAAACATCGATTTAGTAGAACTTCACAAAAGAATTAGGCGTAAAATATTCGGAACAACGCCAATGAAAGTTCAGTGTATTAAGTATAGATTTTGCACCTCGGTTGATCCGGTGAGATATGAGTTGTTCGACATCAAAGGTGCTCGGAGCTTTGAGGCAATGGTGGAGACTCATCTTGCCAGTGGATCACACTATATCGAGGTATATGTAGAATTTTCATCTCCAAGTGATCTTTCTGTGACCTCGACATCTACTGCCGTTTGAGGGGAATACACGACCCCAAACCGACATTTGTAAGTGGGAGGCAAAATACAGAAGTGCTCGTGTGCGGTAGTAGTATGGAAAACATAACCCCTGCACGACACTCGATTGGTGGATGGGACATGCATATCCATCATTCGACGTCCGATGATAGAAATACGTATTGGGGGACATCGTCAACTTCTAGTGGTTGGCAATCCACATACGATTGGAATCTTTACGAAAGATGTTTAAGGAGGGATGATGTACTCCCGACGACATCCACCGGCGAGGGGCCCTCATTTGTTACAGGTTATGGAGGGTAGGACGATGAATCCGATGTGGATCCACCTCGGGAGGCAGGGCCCAACGGTGCAAAAGTTGGATTATTTTCTGAACTGGAGCCCGTTCCAATTGTACCTGAAGACGTTGAGGGCGGTTTAGACGAAGAAGAAGAAGATTCGCTATTCAGGGCATACTCGCTTCCAGCCCACATGCATAATGTCGATCTATCTCAAGATGATGCATTGGAGTTTCCTGAACTACCACACCGGACCCATGATCGTACAGATTCTTCATTGTATTTAGACTAATTAGAAGTGGGTAACCATTTTTCCAACAAGAATACTTTTCTTGCTGCATTGAAACAGTTCAACATTAAGAACGGGGTTAACTACAAGGTGGTTAAATCAAAGCTCGATAAGTTCGAGGCAAAGTGTGCAGTGCAAGATGGCACATGTTCATGGAAAATCATGGCGTCGTTGAGGAAAAGGATGGGGTTGTGGGAGATAAAAAGTACAAAGGTCGACATACATATATTGTCGATGCAAGACCACTATGTGTTCAATGATTTGAATAACAAGAATAATATGTAATGTTGCATTGTTTAACGATTTCGATGTGTGTAACACAAGATCATCCAAGATGGATTCGGACATGTTGGTGAACTAATAATACCGACGGTGAAGGTCGATCCCAAGACTACGGTGCCACTTTAATTGGCGATTTCGTAGCTAATTGGGGTACACGCCTCTTCTGTAAAGGCTTGATAGCCAAGCGTAAGGCATTAGAAAAGTTACACGGTGGGTGGGACACTTCATATAATGAAGTGTGGTCGGTGTCAGTCTTTGGAGAGATATGTCCTGCGCAAAGACGACAGACCTTGAAACGGAACCGCTGCGTATTACAACGATCGCTCACTCCGTGGATGCGTAGTGTTCAAGTGTCTGTTCTGGACATTTAAGCAATGCCGAGATGCCTTTAAATACTGTAAGCCATTGGTACAAATTGACGGTACCTTTATGTATGGTAGATATACGCATTGGCTATTGCTAGCTGTGGCACAAGACGGCTGTGGGAGAATCCTTCTGATTGCGTTCGCAATAACACTGGGGGAGTCAGCTGATGACTGGGACTTCTTCCTATCTAGGTTAAGGAGGCATGTTTGCCCCAAACCTGACATATGCGTTATATTGGATCGGGGCCCTGGAATACTTGCGGCAATAGAACGCCAGGGAAGCATGTGGCATCGCACACACCATCGATATTGCCTGAGGCATGTTTCATCTAACTACTATGGGCAACATCGACTAAAAGATGTAAAGCGACAAGTGATCGATATGGGTATGAAATGTCTATTGATATAATTTCGTTTGTAATATTCAATTTATTCTCAATTGAAGAGTGGTATGTAATATTCACTATCAATGTATATTGGCGGTATGAGATCAATAAAGACCGCTTTTCACGAGATGTTTGGGCGATTTATGCTCGATAACGCAAGGCGCAAGGTACCGTGCAATATTCCTTTTGAACAAAGGACACAAGCATATGATGACCTACGATATGGGCATATGACCACAAACCCGGCAGATGCATAAATTACATTACGAAGGAACCCGTCATCCGCCGATTACATCGGTTGTGCGAGACATATTTTTGGTTAGCGGCACTATTTCCAAGAGAGCAATGAGTTATAGAGGCGATGCAAAGAGGTCATGTATGGAGCCCAAGGTCTTGCAAGAAATAAACCGTGGGAAGGCACGGTGAACACCATGGACACAAGTGTGTCACGATCGCGACAACCTATGGTTTCATGTCACGGAGTTTGACAGATCCGAACCAAGGTATTGTTGGCGCCATTATCGTGTACATTTGACAAATAGGACTGCGATCGTGGGATATTTGATGCACTTCATTACCCATGCGCCCATGGAATTGCGGCTTGCCGTAATCTCCGTCTTGATCCAATGAGATATGTCGATTAAGTGTATAAATTAGAAAACATGTACAACGTGTGGAGACACGTATTCCCACCGATCCCAGATGAACGTAAGTGGCCATCGGTATCGCTTGCAATCAGATAAGTCAAGGTTGGGATAGACAATTGAGGCGAAACCAAAAGGTCGACCTTGCTCGACTAGAATACGCAACAATATGGATATCCGAGAAACAAGCAACCAAAGCTCATTTGTCTTGGATGGTGTAGGAACCCGAGCCATACATCTCGCCGTGTCCAAATCGGAATAGTTGACCGTGTTCTTAGGTCTTTTGTCTCATATTGGCTATGTAATATCTATTTTTTGGAGGAAAACGGTGAACTTTTGTACAATAACTTTTATTTTATTAAAAAATTAAAATAAATTAAAAAAATTAAATTATAAAGAAAAAGTTAAAATTAAATTTATTAAAACTTAATTACAAGAAAAAAATTAAACCAATTCTATTTTGTCAAAGGTATTAAAATTTAAAAAATTAAAAAAAATTAAATTACAATAAAAAAAGCAAACTCAAATTTTATTAAATATATTACAAATTAATTACAAAAAAATTAAACCAATTCTATTTTGTCAAAGTTATTAAAATTAAATAAATTAAAAAATTAAATTACAATAAAAAATCAAACTCAAATTTTATTAAATATATTACAACTTAATTACAAAAAAATTTGTCAAAGTTATTAAAATTAAATAAATTAAAAAATTAAATTACAATAAAAAAAGCAAACTCAAATTATATTAAATATATTACAACTTAATTACAAAAAAATTAAACCAATTCTATTTTGTCAAAGTTATTAAAATTAAATAAATTAAAAAATTAAATTACAATAAAAAAAGCAAACTCAAATTTTATTAAATATATTACAACTTAATTACAAAAAAAATTAAACCAATTCTATTTTGTCAAAGTTATTAAAATTGAATAAATTAAAAAATTAAATTACAATAAAAAATAAACTAAAATTTTATTAAATATATTACAACTTAATTACAAAAATTAAACCTTAATTACAAAAAATTAAACTCAAATTATAATTAATTTACAATTACTCAAATTAGGGGTTTAGGGTTTAGTCTTGTCTTGCAGTAGGAACTAGTGCCACACGGCGGTTGTGATTCTGTACCGGATTCCTCCTTCTTCCGCTTCCCATGGGTAGTGGAACCTCGGGCGGAATCGAGTTCACCAGCGGTGGGTCCAGTTCGATGTTGCGATGGTGACCCACTCTAATAAAATAATGACCCCGGAGGTGTTTGCATAAACCACGGCGAAGGTGACTGCATCCCGAACGGAAAGGAGAGTGGCAGAAAGAAGTGCTCCCCGACGGCGCCTCCTCTGAACCCACATGCGACGTCGGCCTCACCATCGGTTGGCCAATGGAAGTAGTCGGGAACGGACTCGAACCCGGCCATGCACTCCAACTTGGACTAAGACTAGGAAACTGAAACATATATGGGTTAGGAGGATACATATAAGGGGAAGGGTACGCACTTGGCATGAACGGTAGATGCTGCGATATCAGTGTTGTCGGTTGAACTGATGGGCCCGGTGGATCGTGTAGGCGTTATTCTTGGGCCCGATGGCTCGTGTTTGGCTGGCCGTTGATGGCCCCGCCTCATCACCCTTCTCCTTGGATTTAAAGGGGCCCGACGTTCCCTTCGCTCGCGAAGTTGCCGTCGCCTATCTTCTTCCGACAACAGATACAGCTTGCCATAGATCCTAAACCATGGCATGTACTCCGGTACGCACGCTAACTCCGGAATGACTATCGGTTCCCGATCAGGTATATAGTCATACCGATTCTCCCATCGCCTCGATATGACTCGACCAAAACCTTGGCCAATTAGGTATGCGGTACGCCAGTAAGTCCACTCGTGTGCTCATCATCGAGCACCTCCGGCAGTACGGGATCGGCTGTTGAATCCAAATTGCCGCAGAACCCGATCCGCTGGTGCATCTCCACGTCGCGTAGGTGATCAATGGGACCTTTACGTACCAACCGCTTTAGATTTTGGAGGAACTCCTCCGCATCATCTTGCCGAAGTTTTCGGATCCTCGTCGGTGTCCATTGAAACTATATTAACATTACCAAAATATTAGTTATATACCTAATATTAGACACTACATACGAAATACTAAATTATAATAACAAAATTGAAACTTACTTGTGATTCCGACCTTTGGTCCAATAGAGCCAGATATCCTCAAGCGAGTTAGGTATTCCAACATGACTCACGAATGGTTCCACTTAATTAAATAAACTTTTAGCATGCAATTATACTATAAATCTACGAAATAATTGTAAAATATAATATTAAATTTACCTCGTTATCGGTGGGAATGAATATGGGTGGTCGAGTCGGGTGTAAAATAGAAATCAAACCATGCCCATGATGCGGTAATGATAAGAAACCTCGATTTTTACTTTACTCGTAGCCGCTCAAGACATCTCCGTACAACCTTGACAAAGACGGCGGACTTCAACTCAATTCACCTACCTGCTGAAATCAACAAGTTTCGAGGAGCCATCTCGTGGACTAGGTTTCTAGAGAGGTCGGCATCGATAGCCTCCGATTATTTGAAGAATGTATGCCCGAGCATACCGTATTCTTTCTACTTGATTGAACCTCGTTCGGCTCGAATCGCCTCGTAACGGGCCATATCTATCCGAGCTCCTTGAATTCTATCCTAATGGCACCCGAAGCTCGTAGCATACGGCCATCCAATCGGTAGATGTTACGGACTCGGTGACTCTTGACCCGGCCCACCGGTAATCCCAACCGCAATTGCACATCTTCTAGAGTGATGGTACGCCTCCGCATGGCGATGGAAAGTGTGGGTCTCGGGTCTCCACCTCTCAATCAACGCTACGATCAAAGATGGCTCCAACTTGAACCCCACCTATCGTGGCCATGTGCAAAAACCCGCTTCCATGGTAATTCTCGATCAAGGCGATGGGGACCATGCATGTTCTGAATATAACATTCCAACACCGATCTACAGACTATTTAAAAATTATAAAATTAACAATTAATTAAAATTACATAATTGAAAAAATTAAATTATATTGAAAAATTAAAATTAAAACTTACCATTTTCATTTGCTCGACTGAATGTGCTTGTCGCCTAAGCGACGTAATTCCCGACCATTGTAATCCGATAAAAATTTTAAAATTTTCCAAAAAGATATATTAAAAATAAAAGGGCTTTTTCAGTAAATAGTAATGGACTATTTTTGAAATTTGAGAGTAAATTTCAAGGACACGAGAGAAAATTGAGAGAAAATTGAGAAAAATTGAGATAATATTGAGAGAATATTCGAAAGGATTGAAATGTGAAAAAAAATAAAGGGTGGGGGCTTTTATACTTTTTTTCTCGACTGTTGGGAATAACGGTCAAAAAAATATGACCGTTATTCGGATAAAGCGCCCCCAGGGACACGTTTTGTCCACCTCGAAAAAGTGCACCTACGTGGGCGCGTTTTCTTGAGGTGGACAAAAACGCTGCCCTCGTGGCGCTTTAATCGATTCCCCAAAAACGCTACTGTGGGCGCTTTTTGGAAATACCTCTTTCCGTAAATTTTCTACAAACCGGCCTATTTAGTAAATTTTGAAATTTTAAGGCTTTTTTAATAAATTACCCTAATTTAATTATCCTCCTCTTTAAATTTTAATTTAAATATAAAATTAATACTCAATTTCTAATTTTTTAGATTGATGCTTATGATTATTTTTTATTTTAAATTGATGCTTAAATTTTTTTTCATCCACTATATTAATACCTAACATTATTAATATTAATTTTTTTATTAAAATGATAGTGTTGGCCAATAACACGCCGTCACATACGGTCTTATTATGCCTCATTTCCTTTTTATTTTTATTTTCCCTCATCTTCCTTTTTTTCGTTTCTTTTCATTTTTTTTTTGGGTTTGTTTCTACGTTTCTTCATTTTCTTCTTTCTTTTTTCTGTCAAAAACCCATTTGTTTCTTAAAATGCTTTCCCTTTTAAAATGGCCATTTGCTTCTTCGTTTTCCTCTCCTTACAATCTCCATCATTGAAGAAGAAGATCAAGGAACCTTAATTTCTCTAGCCCATTTCATTGCTTCATTTCCCCTTAATCCCAATCCTACAAAAACCCCAACACAACAACAAGCAAAGAACACAACAACGATCAAATCCAACGGTTGAGGTAAGATCTTGAGATTCGAAGCCAAAATTGAGATCAACTCAAGTGCGAGCTTAGTTGATTTGTCAGGCCCATTTCTTCTTTTACTTTTTCTTGCGCAAATAATTGGTTTTTGGATATGAGTTTTGGGTGAAAGCAAAGAAGAAATGATGAAAATGGGAGGAGAAATGGTGGATTCGAGAAATGGGTTTAAGAAAATATTGGTGCTATAGTGAAGGATTTGGGATTTGAATTGAACGCTATTCTCCATTGTTCTTGAAAATGGATTGGTAAAACAAAAATAAAATGAAATTTTGAAAAGAAAATGGAACTTATAACTTAATCTTTTATATTCATTTTCGATTTTTTTAGATGAAAGGAGGGATTGTTTGGTTTCAATCACAATCTTTTTGGGTTCCTTTCCTTTTGTTGCTACAACTGCAGATTATACTAACTTGGTGTTTAAGGGCTATGTTGACCAGAAATTTCAAGACCCACATGGGGTTTACTTACAGAACCTCAAAAATCTAATGCAAAATTTAGTTTCACAATCATCACAGAGAACTTTCTCCATCGTAGCTTCTGGTGAAGACCCTAATGCAATTAATGGACTTTATCAATATAGAGAGGACCTATCGACAAGCCAGTGTTACAGCTGTGTGAGCAAGATCCCTAAAATAAGTGATAAAGTTTGTTGGAAAGTAGTAGCAGCTAGGGTCCTTCTGAGTGGATGTTACTTAAGGTCGAGATAGTTGGGTTCTAGCAGGTTCCAGAAATAGAGTTTTTGTACAAAGTATGTAAGTCGTCATTAAGTGGAAAAATCGAGTTTGAGCTATGAAACATGGACACGGACACGCAATACGGGTATGACACGATACGGATACGGTGACACGGTAATTTTTAAAAAATGAGGACACGAAACGTCGGGATACTGCAACAAAAAATATTTTTATTATATATATATATTTATGTTAAAATACTCAATGTAAATAAAAATATTGATATTTTTATTAATATATAATTAATTCTTTTTCATTATAAATTTATAATTATATAAAACAATCCATTAATTAAGTTTTTTCACAACATTAATTTTTTTTACACAATTAATTTTAGGCATTAACTTTTTTTTCAACATTAAGCATTAACTTTTTTTTCAAAGATTAACTCTTTTTTTATCTTTTTTATGCAGACTCATTTTTTCTTCCCCATTTACTCCTTTTTTCCTTTCACATTTACCATATTTACCTTTGCCTTGCTCTGCTTTTTCATTCTCTCGTAAAAAATTCAGCAGACTCAGGAGTGTCATTTTTGACACGCTTGCGTGTGTCCAGACGTATCCGATCAGTGTCGGCGCGTGTCCGATGTTTCGGACACGGCACGACACCGACGAGAGAATTTTTGCCGTGTCGGTGCTTCCTAGAGTTTGAGAATAGAAGAGAGACAATTTTCAACATGGCAAAAGAAGGGGGAAAAATGGTAGCAACTTGGTTCTTAAAAAGTCGAGAAAAACCCAAGAATCAAGCGTCGACTCTTCGTTCTGATTAGCCCTTAAACCGGGAGATACAGAAGAGTGAAGAAGAAAGATGAAAACAAAAAGAAAAAGAAAGATGTATGAACATTGAGAAAATTTTGGGGGGGTTGATAGAAGAAAGATAAAGTGTAGAAGCAAACCTAGAAAAAGAAGAAAAGAAGAGAAAATAAGAAGGTAAGAGAATGAAAGAAAATAAAATAAAAAGAAAAAGAAAATGAGGTACAAGAGGACATTACATGGTAACGTTCGATTGGTCACGATATCACATCGTAAAAATTAACGGTGTTAGTGTTAAGTACCAATATAGTGGATAAAAAAATTTTGAGTATTAATTTTGGATAAAAAATCATAAGTATCAATATTAGAGAAGTGGACAAATTCGTGTACTAATTTTATATTTAACCCTTAAATTTTTGTTTTGTCAAATCACCTAATTTTAACATTTATTAATTTTATTGATATGGCATACACATAGATTCCACGTCAACAATCAATTAATTTTTTAAAATTTAAAAATATCATAAAATAAAATATAAGTAAATAAGCATGCTAATAAAACATATTTAATATATGCACGAATGTGGTAAAATTTATTAAAGACAATTCAACCAAGTCGCTAATTTTTAAGCTTAAAAAATTAATCAACTTGCGACAAATTTTTAATTAAGATCCTGACAATTATGTGTTGGAAAAAACCAAGTTCGAAAACGACTTTCTATCACAATAGAAAAATAAAATTTTGAAAATTGAGTTAATTTGTGATATTTATAACAATAAACTTTTTCAAAATATACACAGATTTTGAGCGAGATGGATCCTTTTCGTTCCTGGCTTTCAACCAAACGACCTTCTCCGCTATTCTCATATCACAAATTGTTTTGAGTATGGACTCGAACAAATTCGAATCAAATAGAGAACCAAAAATATTTTCTTTACTTTCAACAAGAAAGTAAATCTCTCTAAATAGATTCCCAAAAATATAATTTATTCTAGAAAATAAAATTTCACTACTTTTTGAAAAAATAACAATATTTTAAGTTGTATATAACTTTTGTGTTTTTAACTCTCTGATTCCATCTATTTATAGGGAGAGAGAGTGAAATACTAGTTTAGTAGAATATATTTAATGCCTATTTAATAAAAAACGATCTTCGTGTTGAACTAGGAGAGAGAGGGGCCAATAGGGTGTGCTTCTCCTCATATGTATTATGATGGAAATTGAGTGTCTTCTCAGATTAGGTCCAAGTGCTTTTGAACTTTTAACCTAACACTTTATAATTTAATCCAACCTAGTACATGTTTTTTATTTCTCAAAATAGACATTATTTATTAAATTAAATAAATAAATTAAATTTTAATTAAATAATTTTCTCAATCCAATTCTAATTTCGTTAAAATCATGACAACTTTACCATAAAAATCAATGAGAAAATATATTTAATTTTTATATTCAACAAATTTCATAATGACAAATTAATTTAATTTCATTTTGAACTTCAATTATTTAATTCATTTATGGTTTCAATGAGCTAGCGGAGGGGTGATTGGATATATGTGATTAGAGTTTAAATGATTTATAATTAAGTTCTATCTTTTCACCTATTAATTACGAACTCATTTTGTCACAATTCATTCCACAATAGTATCATGACTGAGTTCTCCCCAATTACATATCATTACAAAAGCTACTAGATCATTGCTCGTCTAATGACCTTGTCATAAGTGTATTACCTTCAAAAGATATCCTTAACCTCTTTAGGATAAATCTATTCTCCCAATATGATCCTATTTTATTTCATGGTAACTATTACATCTTCTTTCATGAAAATTTAATTACTATCATATAGTAAATAAGTCATTCATCACAAAGACAAACGACCCGTGACCATGTTTACTTTTCATCTATCATGTAATGCCAATGAGAGGATATCATTTACCCAGTCTTAGGCTATGAATTCCACTAGTGTGAATGGCGTTACATACTGCAAAAGTCGTATAGCCAATGCACCAGCTTTCAGTTTCTTGTTTATTCGAACTCAGGCTTTTACATACATCAAAGTATATGAGCCACGCATACATAGTCCATCCAATCAGGATTAATGTATTCTTCACTATGAATGTCATAAGTGATTAGATCCACAAATAGATTCATGATATATTCTACTTGAGTCTTGTTCGATATATTGTCAGTCTCGTAAGTCATATTTATGTTTCTATCTTTTGGGAGTCATCTATGTCTCTTAAGTGTAGTATTTTCGTCTATGTACACTTGTAATTTTTTCGAACAGGTTAGTTAATAAAATAATTCATGAATTACGTTAATACACTTTGTTTAATATCCTCATGTGGTTTTTGCATGCAAAGCAAAATAGAAACAAATATTAACTCATTGGTTGTCTAATGTTTAAACTAATCTTAAACGATATGACATGGTCAGATTGTAATACGGAAAGACAACTTATATTAGTAGACAAACCTAAACATGCTATTGGTCTAATCAGAAATGAGCCAACCGATTGAAAGACTAATATGTCGTCTATCAAGTTCAATTGGGGAGATGTCTTATCTTGGACATCAGAGTGAATGACTCCCAGAAGATAGATACATAGATGTTACTGACGAGACTAACAATACATCTGACTGGACCCAAGAAAAATAAATCCTAAATCTGTTTATGTATTTATTCACTTGTGACATTCAAAGTGTGACATATCTCATTGGCATTACATGGTAGATGAAAAGTAAAAATGGTCATGGGTGGTTCGTCTTTGTGATGAATGACTTGATTACTATTTGATAGTAATTGACTTTCATGAATGAAGATGTAATGATTACCATAAAATAAAATAGGAATATACTGGGAGAACGAATTTATCCCGAAGAGATTAAGAATATCTTATGAGGGTAACACACTTATGATAAGCTCATTGGACAAGCATTGATCGAATTAATTTCGTAATGGTATGTCGTTGGGGGAAGCTCAGTCACGATACTATAGTGGAATGACTTCGTGACAAAATGAGTTCGTAATTAATAGGTGAAAAGATAGAACTTAATTATAAATCATTTAGCCCTAATCATATATGTTCAATCGATCTCTCTACTAGCTCGTTGAAACAAGAAATAAGTTGCAAGTTGAATCAAATGAAAAAAAAATGGATAGAAATGATAAATTTAGAGAAATGTGAAACATTTGGAAATGAATGTAGTTTTCTTTAAATGGAAATGACTTGAAAAATGTATTTATGGTTTTGAATTACTATTTAATTTAGGGATTAAATAATTAAATTTTGAAAATAGAAATAAATTTATTGGTTATGGTGAATCCATTGAATGTAGAAATACTAAATATATTTTCTCGGACTCTTTTACGATAAAGTCGTCATGATTTTAATGTAATTAGAATTGAGTTGAAAAGGAATTTAATTGGGAAATTAATTTATTAAGATTAATTTAAGATGTTTATTTTTTAAATGGAAAAACAAATATAGAGTTGGATTGAATTATAAAGTATTGTGTTAAAAGTCTAGAAAGTACTTGTAATTGGACCTGATATGGGAGAGACCCAAAAGCCCTTCATGTTTAATGCTAGGGACAACAAACCCTAGTTCGTTTAACTAGGGTTGCCGCCCCACCTAGTCCTAGTTAAATTAGGAGTTCTTTTTTCTATTGAAATAAACTTTTATAATTCAACAAGGGTTTCACCTCTTCTCCCTATAAATAGATGATAGATCTGTTATAATTTGATATTTCAGATTAGGCTTCCCCATTATACTTAAGGAGCTCGTTTTTGAGTATTTTTATGTCTTTTCCATAATTTTTAGTAGTTTTTAGGTTTCGATGGAATAAGTGAAAATTGACTCGTTTTTGGACCCAAATTGGCTGATGGTGCCATTGGGGACCCTAACCTTCATTTGAGTGTTGTTGGTACTTTTTGGAGGCCCAAAATCATGCAAAAACATCATCCGAAACAAGGGTATCACGAAATTAAGGCATTGGAATCGTAATACCCCCATCAGTCTCGGGACCAGGGCATAAATCAGTGGTATTGTGATATCCTCCTAACACCCTAACGCATCTCTGTCGCCAGATTAGGGTTACAGAGCATTACCGTCCAATCGAGAAACATTTATCAATATATCATTAAATAAACTAAACAGATTATAATCCATTCAATCACATGCATTTTGTCCCTAAATCGAGCCTTTGAGGCCCTAAAAATAGATTTGGAATAATTCGAAACTAATTTGAAACAAAACGAAGTTTTAAGAAAAGTTACAAAATTAGGAAGCAGAGGTCACACAGTAGTGTGACATCACCCTAAACCATGTAACATTCGAACAAGGGACACACGACCATGTCCCAACCCGTGTCCTCACCCGTGTAACTCACTGAGTTGCCCAACACGACCGTGTGCCAGGTCGTGTGCTAGATCGTATATCTCATTGACTTAAAAAACTAAGAAAATCTCAAATGGCAGACGGCTGTGTGTGTGATAGCTCGTGTCTCAGGCCGTGTGAACCTAAAATTTACCTAAAAATCAAGCCATTTCAAGTCCAATTTATACTCAAACATTCAAACCATTTGGGCATACATTCAAGGGGTTCGAACACTATCCAATCACATATAAATGTACCATTTCAAACATCTTAAATCGCTTAACCAATATGCCATTCAAAGGTACCACAAATATACCAAAACATTACATACCAAAACAAGTTAACATTTCCTTATTTCAACCATAAGAACCTAGTTCAAATATCTACCAATACATATCACAAATGACCATTCTCAAGCCATTACAAACATACCAAAAGACCATGCATTTCAATTACTTAAGGGTGGTCAAGATGACCTAACTTAACAAGCATTACAAGTCCATCAACTAAACATAAACTTCAAAGACATAAGCATACTAAATCAACAATTTTATACATCCATGAACTATCAATACAAATACCTATACATGTCATTATTAACATTGGCCAAAATACTCAAAAACTACAAAATTGATTGCTAGATAGTGTGATAAGTCTTCGACGAGTTTCCAAACCGATCGAGCTTCTGATAATCTAAAAAAAAAGAAAAGAAAACAACCACTTAAACAACGAGTGCTTAATAAGCTTGTATAAAATTAAACATAACTTACCAAGTCAATTATACAATTCATGGATTAAGCATAAATCATTACCAATTCCATAAGCTTAGTAAAAGCCTATACAACATCATCAAATTCACAAGTTAGAATACTTGTCCATAATACAAATGAAATCAACCATAAGATGAGTAAGTTTCTAGAGAAAAATACATCATTTAGCTTATATTTTGGCTGTTGTGTTTATAGATTTGATGAACAAAATATTTTGGCTGTATCTAAACAAATTTTTGGTTGTTTTCATCAATGATATTCTAGTTTATTCCCGGGACAAAGTTGAGCATGCCCAACATTTGAAAATAATATTGCAAACTTTGTGCGAGAAACAGTTATTTGCAAAATTCAGTGAATGCGAGTTTTGGCTTCTAGAAGTCAAATTTTTGGGTCACTTGGTATCGACTGATGGAATTAGAGTGGATCCAAGCAAAATACCAGTTATTTTGGATTGAAAGCCCCTGAAAAATGTTACTGAAACCAGAAGTTTTCTGGGTTTGGTCGGGTATTATCAACAGTTTGTAAAAGGGTTCTCGATGATTGCTTCGCCGTTGACAAAATTACTTTAGAAAGATGTAAAATTTGTTTTTTTTCGATAAAGGTCAACAAAGCTTTAGTTAGTTGAAAGTGATGTTGGCCTAAACCCCTGTGTTGATTTAGCCAGAGTCTGGTAAAGAGTTTGTGATTTATAGTGTTGCTTCACTTAACGGTTTAGGTTGCGTTTTAATGCATGAAGGCCAAGTTGTAGCTTATACTTCCCTTCAGTTGAAACTGCATAAGAGGAACTACCCGACACATGAATTAGAATTGGTAGTTATTGTGTTTGCTTTAAAAAATTGGCGACACTATTTATACGGGGAAAGATGTCATATCTTCACTGATCATAAAATTTTAAAATACTTGAGGTCACAAAAAGAATTGAATTTGCGACAGCATAGATGTTTAGAGCTGATAAAATAGTATGATCTGATTATTGACTATCACCCGGGGAAAGCTAATATTACCGTGGATGCTCTAAGTCGAAATTCATAGTTTTTTTAAGAGCTTTGAATATTTAGTTGACGCTTGTTGATGATGGTTCTATTTTAGCTAAATTAAAAGCTAAACCGGCATTTCTGTAACAAATTTGTGAAGCTCAGAAAAATGATACCGAGTTGATTGCTAAACGAGAACAGATTGAAAAGACACCAGATTTAGATTTTCAAATTTGCACAGATGGTAGTTTTTACTTTTGAAATAGATTATGTGTTCCGAAGAATTTTGAAGTTAAACAGAAGATTTTGTAGGAAGCTCACAACAGTAGTTGCTCGATTTATCCTGGTAGTAATAAAATATACCGTGATCTGAAACAAATGTATTGGTGGCCAAGTATGAAACATGAGATCTTGGAATTTGTATCGAAATATTTGATTTGTCAGCAAGTTAAAGCCAAGCATCCGATACCTTCAAGATTACTTTAGCCTATTATGATTTCAGAGTGGAACTGGGAACGAGTTATGATTTTGTGTGAGGATTACCACCATCTCTAACAAAGAAAGATATCATTTGGGTTATTGTTGATTTCCTGACTAAGTCCGTACATTTCATTCCTGTACGTACAAATTATTCACTCGTGAAGTTCGCATAGTTGTCTGTCACTAAAATTGTCAGACTTCACGGGGTGCCACTATCTTTTATTTTCGATCAGGATCCACGTTTTACTTATAGATTTTTGGCTAAATTGCACGAAGCTTTGGGCACTAGATTATATTTTAGTACCGCATTTCATCCACAGACCGACGGTCAGTCTAAGCGGGTGATTCAGAGTCTCGAAGATATGCTCCATTGTTGCATTTTGGAATTTGAACGTAGCTAGAAAAAAATTCTTTCGTTGGTTAAATTCGCGTATAATAACAGTTACCATTCAAGCATTAAAATGGCCCTGTATAAAGCTCTATATGGTTGAAAATGTAAAACTCCATTATATTGGACTGAATTGAGTGAGAAAAAGCTTTTTGAAACTGATTTGATCTGCGAGATCGAAGAAAAATTCAATGTGATACGGGATTGTTTGAAAACTGCTTCCGATCATTAGAATTCATATACTGATTTGAAAAGGAAAGACATTGAATTTTAGGTCTGCGACAGAGTGTTTTTGAAAGTATTGCCCTAGTAGACAAATCTTTGTTTTGGCCGAAAAGGGAAGCTTAGTCTGCGTTTTATCGGACTATATGAGATTATCGAGAGAATTGGACCGGTAGCTTACCGTTTAGCTTTACCATCGAAATTAGAGAAAATTCATAACATTTTTCATGTATCAATGTTGTGACGGTACCAATCTAATGTCTCACATATGATTTCGCCAGCTGATGTGGAAATTCAGCCTGATATGTAGTATAATGAGGAACCGATTAGAATCTTGGCTCAGGAAGTTAAAGATTTAAGAAATAAATGTATAACTTTGGTTAAAGTTATTTGGGACCATCAAGGGGTTGAGGAAGCTACCTGGGAACTAGAAGAAGCTATGAAAGTGCAATACTAAACCTATTTTCCGGTAAGATTTTGGGGATGAAAATTCGTAAGGGAGAGTTGTAACAACTCGTTTTCGATGGTGTCGAAAACTATGGTTTTGGGACCACGATTTGGACAAGTGAGTTAGTATTTTATTATTTATTTAATGTTTATAGGTTATATTAGAGTCGATTAAAATTTG